>CM034622.1:4597143-5941564 GCA_020080225.1 Gynochthodes officinalis
TTCTACCAAACAATGAATTGGTAATTATCGCGCATCCTTCAACAATGCGTTGAGATATTCGGCAATGTTAGTGGTCATTATAGTGTATCATCTCTCTCCTTGAGAATGTGTGCTCCTGACTACCACTCAATGCCGACTTCATAAATACCGGCAAACGCCAGTGAATCTCACCGGTATGAAAGAATTTCCATGATGTCATTGAACTCGGCAAGAGGTATGCCTCTTTGCAAAACCTTTGAAAGTATATAGGAGCACTCTCTTTTGTATTTGAACGCCTTGTAAGTTGTTGCTCCTTCTGGGCCGATGTTGAAGGATACACACCCGTGGCAAGTGCGTCTGGAAAACACTCGCAATAACTTGGCAATGCTTTTTACGCCACGTACACAAACACTCAATCCACTCGATTTCAACACCTAGCCTGCAGATTCAACTTTTCCATGGGTAAACCCCTCCCACTTAGGAGTCATTTCAGTATCCATCAATCCTCAAACTAACGGTACATTTCCGTTGTTGCCATCAAGCCCATGTGGGCAAGAGCAACAAACTTAAAATCGATCCAGGTATTTTCCTTTAGTTAGTAGGCATCAACAAAGCAAGCACCCTGGTCGATAATATGACATGCGAAATCTACTGTTAGAGATGCTCCATTGTGAAAAAACATATTTGAAATGGGCATGATCTTCTTTTCATCTTGAGACTCGAATGAACGACCGATTACATGCCCTCAAATATATGCAAATAAATCGTAGTATTTTATATGAATCCTCTTAATCCAACCTCTCATTTCTTCGAGTACCGATTCTCTGGGATCTCCAAGCCGGCCTCCGTATGGGTATATTCACACTCAACTCTTTAACGATTTATTATTTAAGCCATGATTTCTACTGGCGGTTTATAACGGGCCTTGATAAATTTCCGGTACTTGGCATTTCCGATCCATGATCCAATTACTTTACTATTTGCCTAACGATTATCAAGGCAATGCATAAGTTTATAATCGGATATGTAATGTGGTGTTTTCAAATTTATTAACCTTCCAAGCACCTCGAATTCCAATGGAAATGCATTTAGTTTCCACCCACAATTGCTATGCTTGCATCGAATGTGTACCAAGATTTCATGCAAGTATATGCTCCTCACCACTTTCCACTGGTAAATATTTCACAACGAAGTATACTCATTCTCATTTGCACTGCTTCGCCATTTCGAAAATATCATTTACCGCAACATCGATGATGGCATGTCTAATCTTATTAGGAAGAAGTTCCACTATTAGCATACGGTATGTCCTCACTCGCTGGGCCTTGCAGCATTGGGGATTGATTGGGCATGCTGGTTTGAACTGGATTGACAGCACATTTGTCTCCTCGCTGTTGTCGGAAGCGAGTATTTACATCTTCCAAGCCAACTATAGTTTTCAATCAAGTATTTTACATCAACCCTAGGTCCATCATCAACTCAACCGCTTTTCAAAAATTGGTCCGATGAATTTGTTTGGAGGAAGAGTATCATTAGTCCATAATGGACTATCGCCACTCAGTCGCTTTATCGTGAATTACTAGCACTATCTTCAAGAACCGATGCTTCGCCTCAACTCATGGTAACACATATTGAATCCTTGCATCTCTCTGACCGCCTAATAATCTCATTCAAAAGATTTGACATGTGTAATCAATTTGATGTGGAAAGCAGGGATATTCTCGACAAGTATTCGCAAGTACATATTCGAGGATTCATTATGTCTTCTTGGATTCTATATCTAATTGCGTAATAGAAAATGATGAGATTCACTTAGTTCTGAAGCTCGTGGTCTTCCTTCAACGAAAGAGTTTGATCCTTTTGTAACTAATGAAGTCAAGGCTTCATTTGTATTGGGATCAACATTCCATTATCCGTTGCATAAAAACATGTACGTACTCTCATGTAATGCCGCTACACATCCCTAGCATTGAAAATCAAAACAATCAATAAACAATCTGATCATCAGAGGCTGTAAACAGAATAAATGACAAATTCATTCCATCCATTGCTTTCACCCATTGCTTCGACCTTAAACTCGACTCCAAACTCACTTCTATTATAATGGCTGGATACTTTATCTAACCCTATCGTGAGTAACTCGACTAAACACTTCGACTTCAAATGTTGCTCAATCCAACGCTAGACCACACGATCGACCCAACTACGCGCAACATTTCGCTCGACCTACGAACGACCTATTGCTCGACTATTATTTTATCCGAACGATTCACAAACTCGCCTGCAGTAAGGCGTAAGGTAAATCAAACTAACTCTACAACTGCGCATTTGACTTCAAATACGCATTGATTGCGCACATTTTCTAAATGCGATCGTGGCAGCTATGACCAATGACGGTGAGAGAACAAACTTTGCTAGGTGCGTGGCAATGTAAGTATATGCGATGTGGCTCTAAATCCTTGAAGTGAAGAGTAGTCTATAGGTGAGCAATCGATCAAACAAATTCTAAACTTTTAAAGGAAGAGTATCAAAGGAATAGAGGTGTTAGAATCATGTTCTAAGAGAGAAATCCATGTTCTATAGCAAAGTATGTGTTGTGGTCATTTTTGATGAAAGTGTTATATAACACAAAAGAAAAGAGGACTGTATTTTTGCAAAGTTTCAACTGGCCAACCATAGTATATTTGTAAATTTCCTCCATGTACTTGTACTTCAATCACACAATCTATTAGTATTACAATACATTATTAAGTAGTATAATGTAAGAAACTAATACAAGGAGAAGAAATTTTTATACTTAACTTTTAAATTTATGGCCTTAACTTTTAATAATCGTGCACTAAGACATTCTAATATATAATGTAATTTGCTCTACATTATTTTACTTCAAGTATAGAGTCTTTTCTTAGATATACTATCAATTAATTATGATTGGATTTCTTTGGCCATGAATAATGATTGACTAAGCATATTCTTCTTTATGCCAAATTTAGTTTCACTTATATTATCGCTTTAATTTCTAAAATTGTACTAGGACACCCTAATAGTTATAATCTTTTAATTCATATCTCTATATATAAAGTTTAGTGTATAATATTATAAAATATGAAGATATAAAATATTTGTTTTGGTGTGTAATGAAATTAAATATTATAAATTTTAATAACACCCATATAATTTGGGATAGATTAAATAAAATATTTCAGGTTAAATTGATTGGCCACTACTTATATAATGATTAGACTTGTTTGGCTAAAGATAATAATTGGGTTGTGTATTGACCAAACTTAATTTTTTAAATTTATGACTCTTAATTTCTAATAATTGCACTAAGACACTTAATATATATAAATTTGCACACATTATTTTACTTCAAGCATAAAGAATTTTTAAATACACTATAAATTTATTTTAATTATATTTCTTTGGCTAAAAATAATGATTGGACTAAGCATATTCTTCCTTATGCCAAACTTAGGTATGTTTGGACAAGGCATTTATATTTGCAAATAGAAAAAGTAGGCCATTTTCTCAAATAAAAACATCACACTCCAAACACATTTTTATTTCAAATTTAAAATTTAAATTTTCCCCCTCAAATTTCTCTCACATAATTTTAAAAAAATTTCCCCATCATTTTTCCCTCTGAAATACTTTTCTATAAAAATACCCACCAAAATTTTCACACATTCCAATACAACTTTTTCAAATACATCACACTCCAAACATACCTAGATTACTTTATATTATAACTCTTAATTTCTAATAATTATCCTATGACACCCTAACATTTTTGTTTGTACTTATAATTATACATTAATCACTCTTGCTTTTTAGTATTACAATACACTATTGATTAATACTAATTGGCTTTCTTTGGTTAAAAATAACAAATGGACTAAGTATATTCTTCATTGGGTTGAGATTCATTAGCTTATTTATGTTATAGCTCTTAATTTAAAATAATTATATTAGGACACCTTGAGATTTGTGAACTTGCTCACATGTTTAATTACTTTAAGCACATAAGTTTTGTTAGGTTTATAATACACTATTCATTAATGATAATCAAAAGTTTTGACATTTATTATGAACTATATTTCTTTATAAGAAAATCAAGAATAAACATATATAGTTTCAAACTAGTTACAAAGTAGTTTAAGTGCATATATATACATACTTTAATATACATAATTTCTTCAATATCAACATGAAAATATAAATATCATCTTTTTCTCTAATTTATTTAAAAAACAATTTCACTTTAGTCATTTAATAACTAATTAGTATTTCAAAATTTTAAATTTTTAAAAAATTCAAATCAAAATTTTATTGAGTCAATATAGCATTATAAAGTAAAAATTGATTATTGAGTAAAAAGTAAAGAATTTTTAATAAGTAATAATTGAATAAAAGTTTAAATGTTTAAAAAATCAAAACAAGTGAAAATAAATTTAGTTCAAATAGTGAAACGGGATGTCAAAATTTAAGAGGCGCTCTATGATTCCATCTCTCGGCAATGTTCTCTACTCAAACGTTACTTCCAAACACCTCTCTCAACTCATTTTGGAGCTTGTGAAACCTAACATTCTTTCTCAATTGGCTGACCGTCCTCTCCCATTTTTTCCTTTCCTACATTTCACTCTCCGGCACCCTCCTTCTCACCACCCCGATCTTCGCCGCTCTCTCTCATTGCCAACTTCATCTGCCGCCCAAGCTACCTTCGTCCTCACTGCTCCTCACTTGTTACTCACTCCGTCGCATTTGCACTACTGATTTGAGCTGAAGCCGAATATCCATGGCAAGGGCTAAATTTGGCTGCAACTCTGATTTGCTATGGCAAAGACTAAATTTTGTAGTTAGTTCAATGCTAATTATTTTTTTAGTTTTTTTGGTTATTTTCTTTCTTTCTTCTTTCTCGCCCTTGCTCCCACTGCCTCTTGACTCCTGACTCTTCGTGTATGAATCTAATTTCCAGCTTCCTCTTTCCTTACTCGAATTCCTACCATAGAATTAAGGTTGGCTTTCTCCTACTGCTCCTTAGTTTCATTCTGGTGGTGTGATGTGCCGAATTGTAGATTTTTTCCTCTAAGTTTGTTCTACATTGCTTCTTTGATGATTGACTTATCTGGGTTCGCATTTTATCTTCAATATTGACAAAAATTTTGGTGGTTTTCTTCTGTTTACAGAGATACTGGAACTATTGCAAAAGTATCATACCATCTTGGTCCTCCAAACCATCATATGTTTCGGAAAGTAGGGTAAGATAGCTAAAAAATTCCTTTTTTTTGTGAAATTTCATAAAAATACCTTCTTTACTTTTCTTGCCAAAGCTATCAGCTTTGCTTCATTTTAGAATTATTTTTAGAATCAGCTCTGCCAAACACCGACTATAGAATTTATCTCTGTATTTCCTGGTTAATCAATGTTGACTTGAACTTGTACTTGCAATAGTTACTGCAGATTGCCATGTTGATCTTACTGGATGGATGTCGAAGATGATGATGATTTCATTGTAGTTCTATTTATTGAAGTGATTGTTGCTGTCATGGATGCCTCAATTTAATTTTGGTGGTCCTTTCCTTGGTAAAACTCAAGTCAATTCCTACTTGCACAAAATTAATAAAAATTTTGTGAGTTATTTTTCACAACTTATGTTTTTGTTCTTGAACTTAGTTTGAGCTTCTCAAGGTTCATCTTGTGGCATTCTTGATATGTCAACTAGTGAGTTGTTGTGTCTTTTACCCCATAATTTGTTATATTATATTTTTTTTAATAATCTAGAGTTTTAGGTAACTACTATTGCGCTAAACTTGCTAGTTTTAACCAAAATTGTACATGTGGTTCTACAAGATCACATTTTAGTTCAATTCTAGGTAAAGGTCTGAGCTTGTAGAACTTGATCATATTTGTTGTTGGTTTTCAGGTGTGTATTAGTTTTCTAATATCAAAACAAATTCAAGTTTCCTGAATTGTTCATAGATTTTTCATTGTTTTTATTGTTTCTGCTAATTATCTTGTGTTCTTCCTTTTGTTCCTAATCGTTTCTTGTTTGTTTCTTGTTCTTGATCTCTTGTCGTGCTTCTTGTCCTTTAGTTTTCTTTGTTCTTGATCTATTTGTGCTTATTGATCATAAACAAATATATATCATTGTGTTCTTGTCAAATTTGGTGCCGCTAATTGTCCCAAATTTTTTTTTTTTTTTTGCTAGCCTACTTGCTTGTTAATGTCCCAAATTAGATATCCCAAGTCATTAGTTTCTTTGCCTTATTTTGTTCCATCCAAATTGCTTGTGTCTCAAATCTTATTTTGCACCAATCCATCTATATCGCCCAGCTTATTTTCCTTGGCTAAAACATAAAATTTGCTAATCAAAATTATTGCCCGCAGGATCTTAACAAGTCGTGTGTTACTAGACTAATGTATAATTACTCATGTTCCACTTTTATTGTTGACGTCGTTTTATCTAAATTTATGATCTGTGATCATTATCTATCCGAACATTATTTTATTCGCTTTAGAGCATATAGCCTTGTCCAAAATTCCTTTCTTTCTGCATGTAATATCCTTAACTACCCAAATTTTTCTTCTCCTTGCCTTCTAGTTCTTCTCTGCCAATACAACATGATCTTTTGCCCAAAAAAAAAAAAATTGTCAACCGTGAATTTGTCCAAGTTATTTTATGTTGGTATATTGTTGGAGTGTTCTGCTTGTACTTAGGATAGATCCTCGATTATTAGGATAAATAGAGGTTAATGATACACTATCTTTTTTAAAAGGAAGGTAGATTGGTTGTAATCTCCTACATTGTAGGAATTTGTACTTATCTCTTTGGAGCCTTCTATATTATAAATAGAAGACCTCCCGTTAATAAAAATTAAGTGAGATTATTCAGATACCCTTTTTCCGCTCTTCATCTCTTTCAATATGGTATCAGAGCCTACGGCTCGATCTCTTTCTAAACTCTAAAACAAGAATCGATCATTACAAATCACGCCATGAACTTCAAACAAGCCCTCCAAACCTCATCTTCCTCAACCTCCACTCAAGAAAATCTTGACACCCAAAACCCTCTGGGTTCTACCCACAACCCAATGGGAATTTCTCAAGCCCTCATGCCTAAAAATTCATCCCATAATCTCCGTGATCACTACTCATCGCCTCAATGGTAAGAATTACCTCACATGGGCTCAACTGAAGTTGATCATCATAGGAGAGGCTGGGGTATGTGACCGAGAAACACCAATGCCACCACAACAGATCCTAGTTATCCAAAGATGGCGATCCAAAATTCCACAATCATCTCTTGGCTAGTCAATTCCATGGAACCTACCATTGAAAGTCAGTTTATTCATCCCTACACCAAGGAGTATGGAGGTCAGACGAGACTTATTCCGACTTTGAAGACCACTCCCATTTTTCAATTGAATTCCCGAATGTGGAAATTACAGCTGGGGGCACGAGATGTCACAGAGTATTACAATGAGTTGCTGGGGGTTTGGCAGGAGTTGGATCTGTTCGTGGAAGAAGCTTGGGAGAGCCCTGCCGATAGCTTACGGTACAGAAACAAGGTTGACAGGGGAAGAGTGTTTCTGTTCCTGGCCGGCTCAACAAAGAGTTGGATGAAGTGAGGGTCGATTTCTAGGACGCCGCCCCGCCTAGTCTCCGAAGTTTTCTCCGTTAGAAGGGAAGCTTGACGAGGAAAGTGATGTTGGCTCTCAAGATCTTCCTTCCACCTTGATGGATCACTTTGGTGACACGAACAGTGGAATGGAGAAGAAAAGAAGGAAAAGCTCGACCATGGTGCGACTTCCGCAGTTAAGCCCGCCACACTCGAGAAACTCATTGAAATTGCACGGAAAACCGAGCATCCAAGAAGCAGTGGGTACAAATGAGCGCAGGCATACCAGTTAGCATCGCCGATTCAGTTCCTCATCTCAACCGGACGAGCTTCCATCCCTAAAGGAGCAGATTGAGCATCTTACAAACTTCTCCAGCCCGTAAACCCTCACTTCCGACTTCTAACCTAGCAAATGCAGTAATGTGATCCTTTGCCCTAATTTCCACCAAGAACTCGTGTCCAGGCAACCGATTCTCGTGCCACAGATCACATGACAAGCAAACTCGCGTTTTTTCTTCCTATACACCTGTAGTGGCCTCAACAAGTCAAACTTGCCGATGGATCTTTTGCTCCTATTATCGGGAAAGGAACAGATCAATCTCTCCTTCCTTAACCTTGCAGAATGTGTTTTATGTTCCAAGTCTTGCTTATAACCTTATTTCCGTAAGCAAACTTGCAAAAGACTATAAATGCTATGTTATCTTTACTCCCTATAACCGTATTTTTCGTGATTCGACCTCCGGAAGATGATTAAAAGCATGAGGTGGATGGACTCTACATACTCGATCTCACCTCATCTCATTTGACACAATCTCCGCAAACCATAACCGGTCCAAGAGTAATAAAGAGGAGATCATGATGTGGCACGTAGATCGACATCCTAATGTTACTTATATGAAATATCTATTTCCTTCACTGCTCATCAATAAAATCGATTTCGCTTTTTAAGGTGACTTTTGTCAAATGGCCAAACAAACTCGGCCTACCTTTCCTTCTCAAGTTTATATTCCATTCAAACCATTTCATCTCATACATAGTGACGCTTGGGGACCCTCTCTCAATTCCAACCCCAACTGGTCATAGATGGTTTATTACTTTATAGATGACCATACTAGGTGTGTTGGGTTTTCCTTCTTAAAGAAAAATCCGAGGTTCCTAATGTGTTTATCCATTTTTTCCACATGATTAAATCTCGCTTTAACACCAATATTCAAGTGGTGAGGAGTGACAATGGGCTGAATATCTCAATAAAACCTTGACTCGATTTTTTCACCCAAAAAGGGTCATCCATCAAACTTCTTGTGCTCACACTCCCAACAAAATGGAGTGGCAGAACGGAAGAACCGACACTGCTAGAAACCGCCTGGCCTTGCTTTTCACTAAACAGTTCCACTTCATTTTGGGGATGTGATTACACTCACCTACCTCTTAAATAGATTACCTTCCCTGGTCCTTCAAAGATCAAACTCCTTTTCAAAGGTTAAAATCCTCTATCCTCACTCTAAACTCCCGACAAAAATGCCTCTTCACATTTTTGGGTGTACGCATTTGTCCATAACTCGATCCTACTAAGTCCAAATTAGATCCCCTGCTTATAAGGGTTTCTTTCTCGCCATTCACCCACTCAAAAGGGTTACAAGTGCTTCATCCCTTCCCTTAGAAAGACTCAAGTATCTCTTTAGATGTTGTTTTTCACGAAGATTCATCCTATCCTATTCAAGGAGCCGAGAGACTTGGAATATGATAGGTCGTTTAGTGACAATGCCAACAATTCCATCTACCCTATTTCGAGGCTATTCCTGATGTTATTCTCACGATTCTCACCACGATCCTTTTGTTTCTAGCTCTAATTCTCCTTCGGTTCCGTGCCACTCATGATGCCGGACATGTTGCCGATGTTCCTCTAAACTCGTCCGGCCCGAGCAAGTCCACTGGCAAGTTTCGTGGGATAGTGTATTCGAGGAAACAGAGAGGTCCACTTCTCAAAGACACCCCAGATTCGAACAGGGGAGAATCCAAGGATACCGATGAGAGTGACATTTCATTAACTCCACCTCCCTATTGCCATCCGGTGGGGTTAGATCATGCACAAAACATCCTTTGTCACGCTTGTATCTTACAACCGTCTCTCACCTAGCTACCATGCCTTTATCACTCAAAGTTCGGCTTACCACTCCCGCCTATCAAGGATGCTCTAGCCGATCCTAAATGGGAGGAGGCAGCTCAAGAAGAGATAAGGGCTCAAAAAGAATGCTACGTGGATGCAAAGAGTACTACCATACGGAAAGACACCGTGAGGATGCAGTGGGTTTTCACTTATGAAATACAAGGCCGATGGATCCTTGGAGAGAAGAAAGGCCGATTAGTGGCTAAGGGCTTCACACGCACTTATGGTATAGATTACTCAAACCTTCTCACCAAGAGCAAACCGATACCATCGAGTGTTACTCAAAGGTGGCAAGAAACTTGGAGTGGCCACTACACCACCGGATGTGAAGAATGCTTTCTTGCACTGAGACCTCGGAAGAAGTATATATGAGCCCACCACCGTGATTTGAACATAAGTTTGGAGGAAAGGTGTGTAGATCATGAAAATCATTGTATGGGCTCAAACAGAGCCCGAGAGCATGGTTTGAAAGGTTCACGGTTCATCAAAAGACAGGATACTCACAGTACATTCGATCATACAATGTTCGTGGAAAGTATCCTCGGATCAAAAGGTCTATTCGATCGCTTATGTTGATGATATCATCTTGACAGTGGATGATGAGGTGGAGATTTCAACCTTGAAGACTCAAATTTACAGAGAGTTTGAAATAAAGGATCTTGGTCAATTGAGGTACTTCCTTGGAATGGAAGTGGCTAGATCAAGAAAAGGGATTGTCAGACTCAGAGGAAGTACATACTTGATTTGTTGAAAGAAACCGGCATGACCGGTTGCCGCCACAGAGACTCCAAAGAGAGGCAAACCCGAGGTTGGATGAAGATAAAGGTGCAGTGGAGTAGATAAAGGCAGATATCGAGGCTAGTAGGGAAACTCATCTACTTGTCCCATACTAGGCCCGAGTATTAGTTTTGCAAGGCTTTAGTGAGTCGCTTCATGCACTCACTATGTCGATCACCTAGAGGCCGCTCATAGAATTCTCGGATATCTCAAGGGTTCACCAGAAAGGGACTATTTTTTCGTATGGAACTTGCGTGATACTTGAGGCCTACACCGATGCCGACAAGGTGATCCTTGGTGGATAGGAGGTCTACATCCGGATATTGCACCTTTGTCCTGGGGCAATCTAGTAACATGGAGGAGTAAGAAGCAAAGTGTTGAAGCGAGAAGTACAAATTGAGTGAATTTAGAGCAATGGCTCTAGGGATTTGTGAGTTGTTGTGGATCAAGAAGGTTTTGTGGATTTGCGGATTGTGGTTTCCGATTCTATGAAGTTAATGTGTGACAACAAGGTCGCATTAGCATATCACAAAATCCACTCAAAGACGATAACAAAACACATCGAGATAGATAGGCATTTCATCAAGGAAAATTGATAGGACTCATCTTCACACCTTTGTACCTTCAAACCTTCAGTGGCGTATATGTTGACTAAAGGAGTGCCTAAGCTTATTTTTGATCAAAGACACTAGCAAGTTGGGAATGGTGGATATCTTCGCACCAACTTGAGGGGGAGTGTTGGAGTGTTCTGTTTGTACTTAGGATAGATCCCTGATTATTAGGGATAAATAGAGGTTAATGATACACTATCTTTTTTTAAAAGGAAGGTAGATTGGTTGTAATCTCCTACATTGTAGGAATTTGTACTTATCTCTTTGGAGCCTTCTATATTATAAATAGAAGACCTCCTGGTTAATAAAAATTAAGTGAGATTATTCTGAGATACCCTTTTTCCGTTCTTCATCTCTTTCAATATATATTATAGTGATTGTCTAAGTTCCCCTTGATTTTTATTATGTGATGGCCTTTACCAACAAAAAAAAAAAAAAAAAAGAAGAAGAAGAAGCGAAAGGAAAGATGTGGAAAAAAAGAAGAAGAAAAGTGCACTGCGAGAATAATTTTTGATTGCTGCTATTGTCTTGATGTTTGCAGCAGATTTTTCACAACAATAAGGTTCACTCGACACCAATTAGTTGTTAATACAATTTTAGGTTTCAAAGTCCACTACAAATTAGAGAAGAAGTTTTCATGACAAATTAGTGAAGAAGTCCACTGAGAATTAGTGAAGAAGTTATCATGAAGAAGTTATTAAATGCTGTTTCCTTTTTTATGTTTTTTTTTTTTTTGGATGATTAAGGATCTGAATATTAGAAAAGGTCTTGTCTCATTAGTTGTCTCATGCATGCATGGGTTGGGGTATGTTATTGGAGTTCATTTGATGCTGTTTACCTTTTTTTTTTGAATAATTGTGGATCTGAATATTAGAAAACGTCTTGAATATTAGAAATTCAGTTTTCCATTCTGCTAAGGTTTGAATTTGTGGATTTATTGATTGATCATACCCATAACATTCCACTAAGAAGTGCTGATGTAAAACTAGCTTAATTTTATAGGGAAAGTTGACTATCATGTCACGTTGCAGAGTGTCAAGTATCAACTAGATATGAACATGGAGAAATCATGCTCTCAAATTGACAAAGAGTGCAGGTAATAGTCTTTTGTGCTTCATTACGTGGTCTTCTAGCTTACTATATATGAAAACGAATGCCCAAGTCTTCTTTTTCTTTATTTGTTTGACTGGTGTCAGTTTATTTTGCCGCTAGCTTCTTAATAATCTAGTTTGCATTGGTCATAGAAGGTATGTATATTTATGGGATTTTCTTCATTTACTTATTCTCAAAGTTGATCATTCATGGTTCCAAAGGTGAAATTACGCCACTTTATGGAGATAGCTTATGGGGCACTTTCCATCATCAGACGTAAGCTTCAAGTCCGGGCTTTTTATTGTTTATTCTTTTTCTCTTTGGACATCACTTAATCACCATCCAATTTGACATTTGTAATGACAACACATTATTCCTATTAATTAAGATGTTAGTACCTAAAAGGATGATCAGAAGGGGATAATTTTTCATTTTGAATTTTTTTGCCTACAACATCAAGTTAAAGCATCAATCTAGATTCAACAAATTTCAGACAAGGAATCTCAACCTTTGCTTCTAATCGATTTTTTAATATGCATATCAATCTAGATTCAGCAACAAGATGCTTGCAATTTGACTTCCATAGGGTTTAGTTTAGTGTTTTCTTTAGTATTTTGTCCATTAGTAGGATTACTTGTTCCTTTTTATCAAAAGATCCACATGCGTGTGATTCACTTTATGCATGATATCGCAGTCATTGCTATTTCTTATTACACCATATTATCTATTTATCCATAGTAATAAAACTATTAATACAGTAAGTATTCTTATCAAGCTTCTCGTAAGTTTTATTCTATTCTTGATTGGGACTTATTATTTATTTTGGTTGAAACAAGATTTCTCTCACTTTGCTCACTTTATATGTTCTTAGTTTTCTATTCTTTATTGTGCCTCATAGTGACCGGAAGTGGCCTCAATTTGTTCTAAATCATGAAGGTCTTTAATCATGGAATATTGTCTTTAGTTTTTATTGGCAAAATGCGGTTATCACTTTCGCTTGCTTTCTTGTTGAACAAATTTATGTTGGAAAGCATAAAGTGGTTGTCTATGGTCGTAATGCATATCATCCATTCTTTTGTTTGATCTGTGTTCTCTTTTATTTAGTTTCTTGCAAGTGATGAAAACTTTCTCAGAAAGCGTAAATTGCTTTTAAAACAAAGATACTTGTTGCTTTTAAAAACTTTCTGGACTAAAGTATTGCAGAAAGGGAAAGAGTTTCTGAAATTTTGAACAAATCCATATAGCTGCAAAACCAATTCATAAATTACTTGATGCTCTCTCTCTCTCTCTCTCTCTCTCTCTCTCTCTCTCTGTGGTTGGTTCTAGATTGATGTTTTCATTTTTTCCTAGTTTTTCTGATTTTTCTGGACTGAAGTATTGCATAAAGGGAAAGAGTTTCTGAAATTCAGAACAAATCCATATAGCTACAAAACCTATTCATAAATTACTTGATGCTCTCTCTCTTTCTCTCTCTTTGGCTAGTTCTGGATTGATTTTTTCATTTTTTTCCTGGCTTTTTTTCTAATTTTTCTGGACTCCTTGTGCCACAGATGTGGAAAGAGTTTCTGAATTTCTGAACAAATCCATATAGCTACAAAACCAAACCTTTTCTGGTTGTATGAGTGGTTTGTTTTTTTGGTTCACTTGCAGTTTTTTCTGGACAAATTTTGGGCTATTTTTTCGTAGTTTTTCTGAACCGAAGTGTTGTGACTGCTTTTGTTTTTGGTTATGTTTTCTGAATTTTTCAATTCAAGTAGCATGCGACTAGTTTTCCCGGATCAAGTTTCTAGACCAAAGTAAAATGAAAGTTTATTCCCACCAAAGGTCACATTAGTTTTTTGAAGCTATGTGGAAATTACTCTAAAAATCTTCCCGGTAGAGTCATAATTATGGCAAAATAAAATGATTGGCATGAAATTATCTTTTGATTCAAGTGAGCTACGTAAAATAGGCAATAGCATTAATCTAACGTGTATCTTAAAGACATAACAAAGATGAGGATCTCATGTATGTTATCACTGTGATGAAGCTAATTCATGTTCACTAAGTCATAGTAATTGGATTGAATTTATAACATTTAGTGCTTTTCTTTTCTTATCACAGTGATGCATCCATTACTGTGTTGTGCCAAGCATCCACAAATTGTAGACATACTTTGGAATCAAATGGCTAGTTGGTTGTCGTTGTCAAGGTCTTAAAATAGCCTTTGCCTATTTACTTTTAGAATGTGGGAATTATGTGTACATTACTATTTTGTGGGGTGTAAGATGTTTGGATAATGTTTTATTCTCATGGTTCAACTAGGATATTTAACTTTATTTTCTTGTATGCTAGGAAAGTAAAATGTTGTCTTTGCAATGCACAAGTTTATCTTTCGTGCCTTTCTTCATATGGGTTTTGAATGTTGAATGATTAGTAAGATTGCTTTCATTACATTTTCAATGTTAATGATGTTTGTATTAAAAGGATAAATAATGTCACGATCAATACATTGATACTATTAGTGATAAAATACAAATATACAATGTTATAGTTTCGTTAAAATTGTCACTAATAACACTATTTAGTGACAAATTTTTTTCACACTAATTTTATTTATGAATGAATTTTTAGTGACGACTTTTCCGTCACTAATGCAAAAGGACATCAAATTTTTCCACACAAAATTGCATTGGCCAACAAACTTTCGTGACAACTTAAAGTCGCCACTAACCATTTAGTGACAATAAACTTTCGTGACAAAATTAAAGTCGCTACTAAATATTTAGTGACGATAAAAATATCGCTACTAGTTCACATGTAATGAGTTGACCAAGGTTCTTTTAGTGACGATTTTTTTTTCCACACAAAACCATCACAATCGCCACCGACTAAATAATTTCAAAGGATTTAAAATTTTTCATTACTAAACTTCGCTACTAATTGTGCGCAATTAGTAATGACTTTAACTTTTAATAACGACTTTTTCCCCTTTTGTGACGACTTTTTCGTCACTAATTTTCCATATTCTCATTTCACACTAACGCCACTCATTTAGTGATGACTTTTTATTTCGGTCACTAAAACCTCAGAGTGACGGAGCATTAGTGATGACCTAGTGACGAACCATTTTTCCGTCACTAAATGGTTTTTGTGATGAAAAGTGATTTTTAGTGATGATATTCCAATCACATCAAGCCCATTTTTCTTGTAGTGGAGGAAGAATTCCAATCATGGTTGTAGAGAATCCTACTATTTAAGTTGTCAATAATAGGAAGAATAGCCATGGTTATTAAGAGAATATATTGTCCCACAAATAGAATGAACATATAAAAGTGTAGTTAGACTAGTAGATGATGGTCAATAATTTGAGATATAGTTGTATCTCATGCAATGGTTACAAGTGGTAACATACTTTGAAGGTTGCAGAATGAGAAACGTAATGAGCAAATTGGGATGTTTCTAGAGTTTGTGGTACATTTAAAATGCACGGTTTGTCTCTAAAAGACTCAAACTACTGAAATCATTTAATTCTGGATTGTAGGTAGAGGTTAGAGATTAAAATAGTAATGAAAGATGAATAAATACTACAAACAAGATCTTAGAGCCAATGCAATACCAAGAACAACGCACAAACTATGAGATATAAGGATAGACATAATATGAATTAAAACTAAATAAAAGGAGAACACCTAATTTTGAAATTACAAACATTGTTGTCACCAAAGCCACAATAATATTTAACTTATATATATATATATAAACAATTATATTTAACTTATATATATATATATATATATATATATATATATATCTATATATAAAAGTAATTCTAGATATACTATTTGGAAAACTTTCTAGATTACTACACATCTTATTCTTAAGAAATGTTAGCAGCTAGTTTTAGTTAAGAAATGTAAAATTTAATTTTAGTTAAGAAATGTAAATTCAAGTTCAACTACTTTTATTTAGACAACTACTTGAATTTTTGATATATTTGTTAAATTACAATGAAAAATGCGAAGCCAAGAACTTTAGAGATAATATCAAAATATAAAATTCAATTTTTACATTCACATCAATGGGTGGATATATAGATAATACTATCAATGATAAAAGAGATCCATATGTTTTTCGTATTAATGATCAAAATCATCATAAAATTGGCTCTCTTTTGCCCTCTTCTAGTATGCATAGAACTTTTGCACAGTTATATATTTATGACACATAAAATGAAATGCAAAATAGGATATTTGCAATGCAATCAAAATGATATACAAGTGGCTTTAGATCTTGAAATCATAAGGAGATTTAAAGAAATATTAGATATATATAATCCTCTTACATAGATATTTAGAATGGCAAGAGAAAGAATCCAAAAATTCAAATTATGTATCAATTTGACGAAGATTAATTGGTATCTATGCACGAAATGGAAGAAAATAAAACCTTCTAATAATATATGAAGTTGCTACCCTTATAGTCGGTGATGGACAATAGCCAAGAGGGAGTCGTGATATTATTTGTTGAGAAAAAGACCACAGGGTCGAAAAAAATAACAAAGTTACATTCAAGTTTTATGACTATACGATATCCTATTTGTTTCCATATAGAGATGATGCTTTTAGATTAAATATACCTAGAAATCCAACTTAGAATCAAGGAATTCCTAGTAAAAGAAAGTTAATCACTATGAGAGAATTATGCATCCATAATTCAAAATAGAGTTGGTGAAAGTCAAACAGTACTTTGAGGAGAGAAATTATTGCAAACAATACATTGTTGATGCTTTTCTACAAATAGAAGAAAATAATTTGAACAATATTCTAAAGAACCAGAGAAAAATTAGGGTTGATTTGTACAAAGGTTTGTGTGATAATGTTGTTCAAGGTAATATGATGAAAGCATCATGATAGGCTGTTGAAGCCTCCAAAGATAATACTTATTGCATTATCAATTAAAGAAATTTCTGCAATAATAATGGTAAAACCAAGTCAAACCTAATGGAAATTTTACTACAAACTTCCTGTAGAAATATAACATTAGCAAAGGGAGTTTTGAGTTAAAACTTAATAAACAATCTATAAAAAACTAAAGAAATCAAAATAGTTCAAAAAGGCCCAGTTCAAAGGGATATATATTCTTTCCATAAACTAGATTGATCATAAAAGTAAAATAATCATCCTCTTAAGTCAAATTAATAAATTCAGTTTCCTCTAAAACTAAAGGAATCGAGACATTTAAGAGTAAAATTGATTAGACAAAGCTTCTAATCAATTCCTTATTATCAAGAAACTTCAATATTGAAAAGTAATTCTTATTCATCCAGTAATAGCATTAAAAATAGAGAATGTAAATTTATTCTAAACAACCATTCAAAAGCTCAAATGATTTAACTTGTCTTATTTACCTTAGCAAATTAACATGAAAGGTGTAGACAATCAATGTAATTCACTTTTCTTCTTACTCTAACCCCTAACAACAATTATGAATTGAAAGAAACTAGAAAGAATATTATGCAATCTCAATACTAATTTGACAAGTGAGAAATAGTAATAAATTGCATAAAATTATCACAAAATAGAAAAAAAAAATACTCGAGCACGGAAAAAAAAAAAAGTACTTCTCACAACCGATTATGGAGATGGAATCATTCCCTTTGAACTGCACTAGAAAATTAGCTAGTCACGGTACAAATCATGTATTCTTTATTCCCTAGGAAAAACACCAAGAAGAAGAAAAAGAAACGAAAAAAAACAGAAAGAGTAACGTTGGTTTTCCTCCTATTATCTACCTTAGGTGCTTCCTAACACTTCCTTTTTAGAAGTTATTTGCTAAAAATAAGTTTCCTGAAAATAAGGAATAAACTTCAATTTTAACAGCAATCTACTTCCCTAAAAATATAGTAGTCCCTTATAGGAATGGGACTACTTATTATTACTATATAATAATAACAATAATAAAAATATAGTCTCGTAATATATTACTAAATTTTATCTTTAATTTTCGTTCTTGGCAGTAGTATACTACTTTTGATTGGAAGTGCCCACGTTAATTTTCTGATTTTTCAGCTTTCATTCAGGTTGATCATGCATGACCATACCTTATCGAAAGAGATGTATTGGTTTTTTTCCTTTTTCTATATCTTATTGCTTTAAAATATTAACTTCAAAAATAATACTTGAAAATGTCCTTCGAGCTCAATTTTAGGCAAATCTTCCCAATCCAATCCTTTGACATATCTTCCTACAAATTATAGAAAATTCCTCTCGTAAATTAACAATTCCACAACAATAGCTACAAATCATGATATAAATATATGGAAATAATGGACTTATCACGTCTGTAGGAAGATGATTAGTATTACTTCTACATTTACTAGTGACCTAAGATATATGGTTCAAAGTTATCAAGATGTTATGGTTATATGTAGATTTATTGGACATCCTGCTCTTTTTATTACTTTTTCATATAATCAAAATTGGTCAAAAATTGATACGGCTCTAAACTTTATTCGTGGTCAAAAGGCAACACATAGACCTGATATTGTTGCAAGGGTTTTTAAAATCAAGTTGGATTAATTAATAAGAGATATAGCAAGTTGACAACATTTTGGAGTAGTAATGACAGGTATTTCAATTAATATTACTCATTAAAATTAATAGATATCATTAGTTAAATTGCATAAACTAATTATGTAAAATTAAGAAGATTCTTTACAGCTATATACACAATTGAGTTCCAAAAAGAGGTTTTGATATGCTAATATTTTGTTATTCTTACACATAAATGATAAGTATCCAACAGGTTCTCATATTGATAAGATAATTTCAGCTAAATTGCTTGAAAAAGTGATTGACCCTTTAATTAGTGTATGAAATTGAAGTTTGTGATTCATGGACCATGTGGCCCTCTTAGCAAAAAATCACCATATACGGAAGATAGAAAGTGTTCTAAACATTACCCTAAAAGATTTCAATTTGAGACAACCTTTAAAGATGAAGGTTTTTCAATTTATAGAAGAAGAAATAATGGGAGACAAAGAGTGAACAATGGTTTTGTAAGTAATAATAGACGAGTTATTCACACAACATGGATCTTATCGGTAAATTTAATGCACATATTTGTGTGGAATGGTGCAATCAAGGAAGGTCAATAAAATATTTATTCAAGTCTGTGAACAAGAATCAAAAGTCCGCTTCAATGAATATATGATTCAGACATGACTTTAGAATCTCCTCCGTAGAGTGCCCTCTCTCTCTCAGAGTGCCTCTTTCTGCTACCCAGAAGTACTTTACCCTCTTGATGGGAAATTGATTGATCGAGTTAAACCTACCACATTCAATTCAAAACCCCGGTTCTCCAGAATCTTTATAATATAGCAAAACCACCTTCAGCAAGTTCGAACAAGATAAAGATCTGCTACGAACGACAGAAACATACTATCACCATTTCACTTCATGTCGCCGCCTGGCGATGAGAAGAGCACACCGGTGGAAACTCACTAAGCAAAGATTCAGCTTTGTCTTGCATATAGGTTTCAACCAGTCCCTCTTATTTTGAGCGGAGGCAAAGTGGGTGGATAATCATGAAGCGGGCTTCAGTCAGATATTAACAAAGCTGGAGCAATGGAGTGAGAGTATTTCTTTCACTAAGTGGCTCAGACCTTATTCCAGTATTGTTGGTTCCTGAATTTTTTGGGTTTTTCCGGTCAAGACCCTCTTTCTCGTTGCTCTGCTAAATTATGCAAATGGAGGATGAAATACTGGATAAGCTACAAAAATGTAAGCTCTCCACAGTTGAGGAAATTGGCATAGAGCTACAAAATCAGGATGTCATGATAAGTAAGGAACGATGTGAAAGAAGCTTGGTGGGTAAAATCTTTGGAGATAAAAAGGCTAACTTCATGGCCTTAAAGACTACATTCGGCAAAATCTGGCCTATTACTGGAGCTTTTTCAGTCATTGAGAGAGGACCTAACCTGTTTCAGTTTGTATTTGCTAGCCAGGAGGATAAACGGAAAGTGCTGAACAGTCGGCAATGGACTATTGACCACCAATATTTGATTCTGAAAGAGTGGAGCCCTAATCTGAACATCAAAACAGAAGAGTTCAATACTATTGATCTATGGATTCAGGTTTGGAATGTCCCAAGCCAGTGGATGTCCCGTGAAACAGGGCTAAAATTGGGCAAATTATTCCACAAGGTGTGAGATGTGGTGATTCCTGAAACGGGAAGCAAAGATGGTCACTACCTCAAGCTATATGCTACCATTCACCTAGATCACCCCTTACCAAGAGGTACGAAGCTTAAACTCCAAGATCAGAGTTGGGTCTACTTCAAGTATGAGAAGTCATGAATTTTTGCTTCTATTGTGGAAAATCGCCATACGAGTCAACTTGTCTGTACCGCAATGAGGATCTCAAGAGCAATACCTTATTAGAGGGGCAATATGCAAAGTGGCTAAGAGCGAGGCAACTAAAGGTAGGAGCAAAGATGGCCATGAAAGAGTGTTAGCATTCAAAGTAAGGGGGCCAAACGTCCAAACCGGCACTAGCACAAAGTCGATCCCACTCCCTACACTAGAAAATCAAACACCAAATTTCAAGTGGAGCCTAAGATAGCAAAGACTGTGTTACCAGTGGCACATGCTAAGGAAGGGGTTCCAACAGAGTTGGATAGGATACCATAGGAAAAAGTAAGGGACCCTGAAATGGAGACAGCAGCGAGGATGGAGAATCCACTTATGGATGCTGAAATTTCTAAACTTGAGCAGAATTTGGTCCCTATACCTATGATGTTGATGCTCCCATCAACACATGAATCAGAAGCTCCTCAAAAATCTAATCACAAGATAGCCGAAATGGTCGCCAAAGTGCCGGGGATTTGAACAAGGAAATGGCACCGAACCAGTGTGGCTCGAGGGCATAACCAACTAGGGACACAATCCTTGGCGCAGGCTAATAGTACTACAGGGGAAAAAAGAAAAGGGCCAATCCCTGAAGAGGAGGATGTAACAGATAATGAGAGGGGACACGAACGAAGACGTAAAAGGCGCCTCATGGCATTATAATTCGGATATGGTGGAGGAAGCCACCTTTAAATGGCCCCAAGATGATCAATGAAATTTTGTGCTTGGAATTGTAGAGGTCGAGGAAGGCCCTCTACCATTTCTCAGCTGAAGGAAACTCTAAGATTCCACCTCCGGATATAGCTTTTATTAGTGAAACTAAACAAAAGGCGCTCTTTATTCAAACTTTTGTAGAAATTCTCGTGATCCATGATCGTTGGAAAATGTTGATCCAATGGGTACAAGAGAAGGCCTTTTGCTATTTTGGAGTGACACTATGGTAATAAAACAAGTCCTCTCAACAAATTTTTGCTTTGAAGTTCAAGCTCGAAAACAAAGGGATCAAGAGCTTTTTTGGGTAATTTTTGTATATGCGAGTATGAATCCTAGAGTCCGATATCAGCAATGGGAATATCTCATACAGACCAAAAATAAATGGGGAAACAATTGGGTTATGGGTGGAGATTTTAATGACCTTGTGGATCATACAGAGAAACGAGGTGGCCAACCCTACTCGGAGTCTAGTTTTCAGAATTTTAGGGACTTCATCAAAGACATAGGTATGGCAGACCTAGGGTTTACCGAGAGACCATTCACTTGGGCCAACAATAGGGAAAATGAGGGGTTTGTGGAAGAAAGACTGGATTGTTTCTTTGGATCAGCCCATTGGATGCTCAAATTTCCTACCGGGGTAGTCAAACATTTGGAGAAACAGACTTCCGATCATTCATTGCTCTTATTGGATACGGATAGGGACAGGCCTAAACAGAAAAGGAGATTCTTCTTCGACAAAAGATGGATCCAAAAAGAAGGAGCAACAGCCGTAGTGGAACAAGCTTGGTCTAGGCCTCAAATCGGAGCTCCAATGTACTAAGTCAGGCAAAATCAAGCAGTGTCGCATTGAGCTGCTAAAGTGGGCCAATGCTGACATCACTAATGTGGCACGGAAGATAAGGGAGATCAAAGGGCAAATGGAATTGATGAGCCACAGCGGAGATACAAAGGATTGGCACACTTGGAGGATGTTGAGAGATGAATTGCACAAAGCATATATAGACGAAGAACAATATTGGCACTAAAAAGCCCGCATTCAATGGTTTAAAGAGGGGGATAAAAACACAAAGTGTTTTCACGCCTCTATAGTGCAACGGAGAAGATTGAATACAATTGATAAACTGGTGAAAGCCAATGGCCGGATTTGTACCAATCCAGAGGAAATCAGGGAGGAAGTATCAGATTTTTACTCTAACCTCTTTACTACTTCACTTTCCAACACTGACCAAACCTTTTTGCTAGGTATCCCAAAATCGATTACAAGTGCAATGAACCGTAGGCTAACTGCACTCAGTGGAGGATGCAGAGATCCAGAATGCTTTGTTTGGTATGAACCCTAATAAGGCCCCAGGCCCAGATGGTATGACTCCCCTCTTATTTCAAAACTATTGGCAGGTAGTTCAAAATGATATTATTTTTGCTGTCAAAAGTTTCCTTGTCCACTCTATAATGCTAAGAAGTGTCAACCATACACTCATTACTCTCATTCCCAAAATAAAGAGCGACCAACATAGCCCAGTATAGGCCTATTAGTTTATGCAATGTAGTGTATAAAATCATATCTAAGATACTAGCTGAAAGAATGAAACCTTGCCTAAATGTCTGCATCAATGAAAGCCAAGCGGCTTTTGTACCTGGAAGGCAAATCACAGATAATGTGGTTATTGCACATGAATGCATCCATTACATTAAGAGCCTTAAAAGATCAGGCAGGAGTTTCATGGTATTAAAATTAGATATGACAAAGGCTTTTGATCGGATGGAATAGGGTTTTTTTATCTCAGGTCCTAACGCAGATGGGCTTCTCACACAAGTTTGTAGACTGGATTATCACATGCATTAGTACCTCATCCTTTTCCTTTAATATTAATGGTGAGGTAAGTGGCTATGTGCAACCCACAAGGGGTATTAGACAAGGAGATCCACTGTCTCCTTATTTGTTTATCATACTTTCAGAAGTGTTTTCATTTTTAATAAGAAAGGCTGTACATGAGGGTACCTATAGGGGATTGAGATTGTGTCGTAACGGTCCACTCCTCACTCATCTGTGTTTTGCAGATGATTCCTTACTATTTGGTGAAGCTACAGTCCAGCAAGCTAGGCACATTAGAAGGATCATAGACGACTACTGTGAAGCATCGGGGCAGCAAATTAACCTGAATAAATCCTTAATTATTTTCAGTAGGCATCTAGCAAGTCAAGAGAAAACTGCCATTGTTCAAGTCTTCAATGGGGTCAAGGAACAAAGGAGTGTCAGATACCTAGGATTGCCTTTGGGTATTGGCAAATCTAAAAAAGAAGTGTTTGCGTATGTCATTGATGCGGTCAAGAAAAGAATAGATAACTGGAAAACTCAATTCTTGAGTCAGACAGGTAAAGAAATTATCATCAAATTAGTCATTAATTCCTTACCTATTTATGTAATGTCTTGCTTTAAATTACCAATTGGCATATGCAAAGAATTGAGCCGTGAGACGGCGAAATTTTGGTGGGTCTCTAATCCAAACAATGGCCACAAAATACACTGGAGAGCCTGGTCAAAATTAACACTTCCGAAGGGGCAGGGAGGTCTTGGTTTTCAGGATATACAAGTGTTCAATGACTCCTTGTTAGCTAAGCAATTATAGAGGTTAATTCAGTCTCCTAATTTGCTTCTTGGCCATGTCATGCAAGCGAGATACTATCCCCACGGCACACTTATGCAAGCCAAAGTCCACACCAATGCATCTTGGCTCTGGAGATGTTGGATGGGAGCAAAACAAATCTTAGAAATGGTTATGAGATATCAAGTTGGAAACGGAAAAGACATCAGAATTTGGGAGTCTCCATGGCTAGCACATAGAGCAAACTTCAGACCATTGCCAAAAGTCCATAATGACGAGTCAACAATTTGGTGCCACCAACTAATGATGGAGGAAGGAACGAAGTGGAATCAAAACCTAATTTACCAACTTTTCCAACCGGAGGATGCAGAGGCCATTTTTAAACTCCCTTTAGACAAGGAGGCCGGTCCGGATAAGATAATTTGGCAACATGATAGCAAAGGAAAGTTCACGGTCCATTCTGCATATCAGGTTGGTATGGAGTAGCGTCGAGCTCAATTAAACGTGAACGTAGCTACTAGTAGTTCCAGCTTGACCATAGCTACCCGCATGTGGCGAATTTGGAAGCTTCCACAAAGCAAAATCAAATATTTTCTATGGCGCCGCTAAGGAATCTTGCTAACCAAAACAGAGTCAGTTAACGCAAAATATTGCCGGATGCCATCTATGGTTGCTGCGGAATGCAGGAGGAATCCATGGAACACGCCCTCTTTACTTGTGATAGGGCAGCTACGGTGTGGCGACTCTTTCCCGTTCACTGGGACAGTTTGAGACAAGAACAGTTATGTTTCAGGCATTGGTGGGAATCAGTAAGTGCATTGAGCAAGGACTCTATCAACAATGACAGGATTACTCTTTTCGTATACATTCTCTGGATGTTATGGAAAACGCGTAATCTTTGGCTATTTGGGGGGATAAGCCATCCAGCTCCTGAAGTAGTGAACAAAGCTGTGGTGGAATGGAAGGAATAGCAAGAGATTCTAGAAGAGGCTACACCAATCCAATGAGCCAAATCTTGTTACTACCTTTTTACATATTAGTTTAGAGGCCATAATGCAATACCATTCCTGTCCAACTTGTATATAAGGCAGTATTAGACTTGTCAAGATTGCACTAGTACGCATGAGAGAGCAGAGCTGTCGCATGTTGTTTTCACCATTTAGCCCTCATTTAGTGTTCAAGAAATTGCAAGTGTACAATATCAACAAGTAATAAAGTGGTGAGTAGAGTATCGTTCCCACGAGGATTGTTTAAAACTAACCAATTACTTACCAATATGATTAATTCAACAACAAGCTAGCCAATTAAATTGTTTTATGGTAAATTAAACTAAAGAAGGAAAAATTAATAACAATTGATAAAAGCAACAAATAAGATGTTAGAGATTTCGATTTCACTTAATCAATCCTAATTAACTCTCTTGACTTGTCATGCAATTAATAGCCGACATTGGTCTAATAACCCTATTTAGATTAAAATCAACTCACACTTGGTCTAGGTGAATTTAGATTTCTAAATGCATTAGAAACTATGGAAATTCCGATTCAATTTAAGTAGCTACGACTTAGTTTTACCACCGAAACCACATGAACAACCTAGATTATTACAGTCTAAATTGAATTCACGGTTTAATATCACATGAGCACATGCATGTTATCTCCACACGGTATCAAACAAGCATCAAAAATCAATTAGGTAGTGATCAATTACCTAAAAGCATTAAGAACATGATATTAAACTCATAATTGAAATATAGGTTGCATGAACAAGTCTTAAAAATTAATTATTCATGATTAAGATCCATCTAATCTCTAACAAAAGAATTTAGAACATAATGAAATTTAGACTAACAACAAAAATAAAGGTAGACGTAATTAAAATTAAAAATAAATTCTTAAAATTAAAGTACTTATATTTATTATAATAAATATAAAAGCTCTAAAATAGTTAATACTTGAAATTAAAACACAACTAGAAGTTCATAACAAAACAAAAGAAGTAAAACTACTAAAAGTAAAGACAAGAAAAGAAAGCTAAAATTGCTAAACTAACTAATTAAGGTAAGAAAAGACAAAAACCAAGGACTTGAAGTCAAACAAACAAAATTCTGTTTCCTTTTTGTTTTTCTGCACCCGTAGCTTCCAAAGAGAAACAAGACAACAATTTGCTGCTTTCAACTCAAGTCCAAGTTGGCCGCTGTGGTCTATATCTTTCCTAAGACAAACTAAAACAAAATAAAAACAAGAAAGGGACGGTCATGTGAAGTCCAGGAAACAAGAGACAATTAACCAACTGAATTTGCTGAAGAAAACCGAAAGTAGGAAGCTACTGCAATTCTGAAGAAAACTGAGAACAGGAAGAAGAACTAAAACAGAAACTCAAGAAAAAAAAACGTGAGGTTACAAGGATCAAGACTGGCTGCTAAAATTCTTTGAAGAAAATAAAAGACGCCTGCGTGAAATTCTGCTAAGAACAAAACTGAACCAAAGAAAAGAAAAGAATAGAACGAGAAGAAAAAGAACAACTTCAGGACCCGATGGCTGCTTCTAAACCAATAACAGAAAAGAAAGAAAAGAAAAGGACGTGAATTGCTAAACCTAAACTAAAGGAAGAAGAAAAGAATGGAAGCGTTCTACTACTACTCCTAAACTAATGAAAGAAAAACAAAGGAAAAGAACGGTGACTGCTGCTCTCTCTCTCGGCTGTGTTGTTTATATAGAGAAGCTGATTTCCTAAACTCCAAATCCATCTTCAAATTGTAATCGGCTTCTTCTTTCTTGTTTCCAAATTCCAGCCGTATGTTGTTTCCAAATTGCAGCCCAGCTGAAGAAGTCTTTTCTGTTTTCCTCATTTGTTTCCAAATTCCTCTGCAGCTCAGTTTCTTCTTGTTGTTTTCGGTTTCTAGTTCCTTCTTTCCCTCTATGTGCTGCTCGGCTTCCTGTTTCCTAATTTGTACTCAGCTTTGTTTCCTTCTTGCAGCTATTGTCTTCTATTTCCAATTTGCAGCTGACTTCCTTTTCTCTTTTGGCTAAAGCATGCTTTTGTCTTCTTTGTTTCCAAATCGTTCACTACTTTGGTTTCCTTGTTCACCAGTATTCTACTTCCAAATTGTAGATGACTCTTGTCATGGTTTTGTCTTCTTAGTTGCAATTTAAAGGAGTCTTCTTGTTATGTCGTTTCTTGAGCTTGTCCCGTAGCTTCTTCTTTTCCTAATTGCTTTGGCTTTTGACAATAAAGTAGTCCCAAAATAATTAGTTAGTTCTTTGATCTTCAAATTAGAAGAAAATTCAAGATTATGCTCAAAAGTTCTAAAAATATTTGAAAATTTGGAAATCATAAAATCAAAGGATAATTTGGCCAAAATATGTGAAAACAAATCAAAACCCAAGCCAATTTCTAACCAAAATTAATAAGAAAACCCTATATAAAATAGAGTTATCATTTAGCCTTTGAGTTTATTTTGTTTTGAATCTCCTTTTTCAAAGAACTAAATTAATTGTCTATCCTCTTCTCAGGCATAGGCATAGGTGAAGTCACAAATGGCCCTCCATTCGACAGCCTTAGAGGGATTCTCAATCTTGGATCCCCTGCTTTCTAGTCCATATTTAACATGAGTAAGGGGGTACACGTGATTTCATGGAGGTCTTGATACCGAGAGCTTCCCCCAACCGAAGTTTCCCCCCGCACATATGGGTTAGTTTTGTCTCTCAATGCTCAGTTTTCTTAAGTTTTCATTTTCTTCGGTTTCTTTGCCCTGTTTCCCGAGTCTTCAACCTATTGAGAGTGGATTGTCTAATTTTATATGTGGGTCATATGGAGGGTCTCCGGGTTATAACCCTATGGGTCACGATGGGTACTAAAACCCCAAGTCCTTTTATTGCTTTTCATCTCTATTCTCTCTTGTTGGTGAAAAGAGCACAAGCGGACTGAATTAAGGATAGGGCAGCTTCCTCTTCTGGAATTCAACAATCGTCCCAAGAACTTGGACCGAACACAGGCAATCCAACATAAAAGGCCGAGCATCGCAAGCTATGGTATGTTCCTTGAACCTTTTCTTGCATAATTAGAGCCGACTTGGTCCTTACTTTTTGGGAAGAAATTTGGATTGACTTTGAATGGTAATGAGTGTGACTGTCGTGTTTGGATATAAATTGTTGGCTGATTGTTTGGCTAAAAATATGGGATCAAACTACTCCATGGATCATGAGTCTCCAAGACTTGTATTGGAGGCAACCAACTTGTTTGCCAAAATGCCTTAATGAAAACTGGGTTGCCATACATTGTCACATGCTAGGCGCACTCAAGTGTGCTTAGCCGGTCCAATAGAATTTGAACCCTCTTGCTTATCTCCCCACCATCTAAGGCTACTTGCTCAAGCTGGACAGCAATGGCGGCTGATATGTGATGTTCATTGGTGGAAAATGATTGACATGGGAAACTTTCAACTGCCTCTATGGAGGAAACAGTATAGATAGTCCATTGGATACCAAAGAAAATACACAAAAAAGCAAAGAAAAGATGAGATGAAAGGCGTGAAATGAAGCTAAAATAGAGAAGGAATTAAAAAAAACAAAAAAAAACAACAGGAGGAGAAAAAAAGGGAGAAAAAGGCAAAAAAAGCAAAAAAAAAAAAAGAGGAAAAAAGGAAAAAAGAAGGAACAAATATTCAGTTGGTGTATATAGGAAAATTCAATTGGTCTCTAAGGTTTCTTCTTGTGGTTATGTAAGTTTAGAACTCTTAATTTTCATTTTCAAGGCATATGTTTCATTGCTCCTCAGTCTCTTGATCCCTATTGTTCCCATGAATATTGATTTGGCTAATGTGATTATTACAATCTAGGAAGAAGGAAAAAGTGGAAAAAAGTTGGAACAAATATTAAAACCAAAAAAAAAAGAGAAAAGGAAAAAAAAGATGGAACAAATGGAAGAAAAAGGAGGAAAAAAGTGAGAAAGAAAGAAAAAAACAATGAGGAAAAATGGAAAAAAAAAGGCAAAAAAAAAAACAAAAAAGAGAGAAAAAAGTAAAAAAAACCAGAAAAAAGATAGGAGCCTCACCAAAAGGTGTTTGATGTAGATTTGATTGTAAACCCTCATGGTTTTTTCTCATGCTACAAATGATTTATGGAATGCATATGTTCCTTGACTCATTGGGGCGGTTTCCCCTCATGGTTGCTTCTCATGCTACAAATGATTTATGGAATGCAAATGTTTTCCTTGACTGATTGAGGCGTTTTTCCCTCAAGGAATGATTTTGAGTCTCTAGGTTGGGACTGCTTTTCTTTGCTTTCACACCCCTTGCTCATGAAATTCTTGTCTTTCGTTTCTCTTTACTTGCCGGTTCATCCCTGGTTTGGTTGAATGCGCCTGTCTGCAAAGTCATCCATGTCTTTTGCTCTCTTCTATCTCTTGCTGAAAGCTCTCTCAGCCATGGATATCTTCTTTTCACTCTCTCTAATTTTTACTTTCTGATTACTCAATGTTGGTCACTTACTGCTTGTTTGAAGAATTTTCATTCTAACATCTGGTCTAAAGACTGTGCACTCTGATTACTCACTGCTGTTTTGAAGCCTTTTCATTCTACTTTCTGATTTGAAGTCTTTCAATCTGTTTGATCAATGCTGACTTGCTTTTTGCTGGTTCTCTCTTTAATTCATGTACTTTCTGCTTTGATTTCCTACGGTTGGACTGATGCTGCTCTCCGCGGTTATCTTTTCTCTCACTGGGCTGTTTTCTTGTTTGGACTGAGTATTTTTGGCAAGTCTGAACTCCTTTTGAAGACTAGAAATAGGACTCCATCCTTATTTTGAAGAATGGTAGCAGGATGCTTTTGGCATCTCTAAGTGGTCCATTTTCCTTTTAAGTTCTCTAGAATACTATTATGTAATTGTTACAAAAGTGCGAAACTAGATTGCGATTGATGTTCAATATATAGTGTCCAAACTTAGTCATTTAGTTGAAGTTAGCTATCTACACTATATCTTACAACATCAACCTTTTGGCAATCCTTTTGATATTATAGGTTTCTTTCCATTGTATAGATTAGGTTTATTTGTTCTCTAGCACTAAGCTAGCTCTCCAATGTATCTAATGGGATAATGGTACCCCTCAACCATTATTCCATTTTCCTCCTTGGCTAATCCTTCAGACCAAGGAGATCATTTAGCTTCCACTGGCTAACATTTGTACAAGTTCTATTCTTCATTCAATGAAATTGCTATCGTTTCGGAAAAAAAAAAAAGTCTGTGAACAAAAGTAAGGATAAGGCCACATTTATTGTTGAAAAAAATATTTCTATTAACATACATATAGGAAATGAAGTTGCTCATGAAGTTAATGAGATTAAAAAATATTTAGACAATCGATATTTGTCTACTTTATAATCTATTTGGAAAATCTTTAATTTTGATATCTAGTTTAGAAATTTATCTATTGAAAGGTTAAATTTTCATCTACCAAAAATGAGCAATCTATTCTGTTTAATGACGATAAAGAATTAGATGATGTGGTAAATGGAGAAAATATTCATATTACAATGTTTACTAAATAGATGAAGACTAATGTGTTAGATGTGTTTCCTTAATAGCTTAACAATTAACTTATATTGAATTTCCTACACAATGGACATGGAGTAAAAAAATATAAGTGAACAAAATGCATATATGAATGCTTTGTTGTAGAATGTATTTTGCTTATTCTTTTTTGGAGAATAATTCTATCTATAGATGTTGTTGAATATTGTCAAGGATCCTAAGAGTTTTGAAGAGATTAGACCTATCAGTAAATTGTATACTCCACAATCAAAGAAGCATGTCATGCATTGGGCATATTAAGTGAGATGAAAATGGCATAATGCAATTATTGAGGCAGCAAATTGGCAACAGGGTGAATAGTTAGGAGAGTTATTTATGGCAATATTATTATTTTGTGAAGTTGTAGATCCATTAAATTTGTAGGAAAACAGTTGAGAGATTCTTTCAAAAGATATATCATATCCTTAATGGCATTTATTGGGTAATAATGAAATATTACTCACAATTTCTCAAATAAAGAATTATACATTCTATGAGATTAAAAAGATTTTAAACCAGAGCATGAGATCATTAAAATAATTCTCTACCCTCACATTTCTAGAGATTTCATTGGTAAATAAAATTCATAATAGACCGGTAGCCAAGAGTTGAATTATGATAAGGTGATTGTTACAAAATAACGTATTCAATTATATGATGGATTGAAAACCGAACAATTAATTGTATAAAATGATGTGATGCTGTTGTTCAAAGTAATAATAGTAGATTATTTTTGGCTTATGGTAGTAAAGAAATAGGAAAAACATATTTATGGAAAACATGAATTTTGAAAGAAAGATTGTATTAGTTATAGTTTCATATGGTATTGCATCTCTTTTACTACTAGGAGTAAGAAAAACTCATTCAAAATTCAAGATTCCAATAGTTATTGATGATGATGATTTCACATGTGCAATTAATCATGGATCACAATCATCAAAATTAATTTGTAAGTCATCATTAGTAATATGAGATGAAGTGTCATGCTACATAAAAATATTTTTGAAATAATTGATAGGACATTTAGGGACATTATGCATTTTGACTATAATGACTTAGAAAAAATGGTTTTTGGTAGTAAAACTATTTTTCTTGGTAGTGATTTTAGACAAATTCTTCTTGTGGTATCCAAAGGAGGTAGAATTGAAATTTTACGTATTTCAATTAACTAATTTTATTCATTTTGGTCAAATTGTAGACTATATTCATTATCCATGATGCGTGATTGAGGCACAATATCTTCTGAGTCTTCTAAAGATTTTAGTGAATGGGTGTTTAATTCGCATGAAGATAAACTTCCTACTTTTGTCAAAGAAAATGAAGATGAGTCATGTTGGATTCATATTCTCGATGATCTTTTAATTTCCACAACTGGTGATTTCATACAAGACATTATTGATACCACCTACCTAATTTATTGAGTCATTACAATGATAAATCTTATTTTAGCGTACGAGCTATACTTGCCCCCATCAATGATCTTGTTGATATATTAAATGCTGCTATTTTGTCATTAATTTCTTGTGACTCAAAAGTGTATTTAAGTATAGATAAAATTCAATCCACCAAAAAAAATGCAGATGAACAAGCTTCCCTATATCTAATTGAGTTTTTGAACACAGTCAAATTCTCTGGTGTTCCAAATCATAGTATTGAGTTGAAATTAGTATACCAATTATTCCATCATGGAATTTAAATCAGAATTAGGGATTATATAATGTTATTTAGTTTTTTTTTCAAAAAGTATGCTTTATATTAACTTTGTTAAATACAAAGTGAAGATACAACAATGGTTCCTTATGTTCTGAACCCTCTTTGGCACTAAGAGTTGGCCAAAGCTCAACATTTCCTCATCCTCCTACAATGCTAATATCCAGTTTGTTCCAGAAAGTCTATTGGACCTGCTAGTGGATTTAATAACCTCCCTAGTTGAGAAAGGTTACCCGATCCACTCTATTTTCTAACTACTTGCTCCTCTCTTCCTTTTGTAACCACTGACGAAAAATCCTACACAGTCCTAGTTTCATATTTCCTGCAAATGTACTTACTTTATTGAATTCTAGCCATTCTTCCATAGCAATTTCTACCATAGTCCTTTCCATCATCCATTCTCCTGTGAATATCCATAAGTTTCTTGATTTTCATAGCATCTACAAAAAGTACACAGTGAGTTGGCTTCTTTCCTGTCCTACACATGGCGTTCGACATGGTGTTCATCATTCAATTGTGCTCGACAAAACTCAAACTTATAGTATTTCTCTCAAGTTTTGTAGGAAATATTTGTGTTTACTCCAGAATCAATCATTTTTTTAGAGTTGAAACAAAAAATGTCATAGATTTTGTTGGAGAAGATGGGTCTTGTTATAGACTCATTAAAACCATAAAAAGATAGGAAAGAGTTTTTGAATTCAATTGCGTATTTGGTCCAACTGCTACTCAAGGTATTATTATCAGTCATCCTAGCATTTGAAGTTGACTGCTCCATTTTCAGATGATATATTTAAAAAACGACTATGGATTATGTGAAATGGAATGTTTGAATCGATGAAAAATGAAGAAGAATAGGTAGGGAAATTTGAACAATAATGGTGAAGTGAGAAGAAGGTCATTTAGGTATTTTCATTTAGTTAAACTACCTTGACCTGCTATTTTGGTAAAAAAATTATATTAGCTGCTATAATTCAACTATTGCCTTGAACAGGTGCTATTTTTGCAAATTTTCCTAATTTTCCGATCTATTTCTAAATGCTAAGAATTTATAATTCTTGATGGTTGATGTTTGGTTGATATTTGTACACCTTTAGTTGTATTTAGAGAGAATAGTGTAACCCATTATTTGATTATAGCAGATATTTAGGTGGATTTCGGTCCTGTGATTTTTATTCCTCACACTGAGGAGGTTTTTCATGTAAAAATTGATTGTGTTATTGTGCTTGTTGGTTGGTGTTGATGCTGATTTTATATTTGCATTGTGGTTACTTCATATTTTACTTGATAGTTTCCTAATAGTTCATACAAATAGGGAGAATGTGAATTCCGCTGTTTGTGTATCTCTCCCAACATTGGAGTAGGAAAAACTATATTTATCTTGCAACTAATAAAGAAGGGTGCAAAAGATCATGGTGGTTTCTGTGTCTTTGGAGGTGTGAGAGCTCATGGAGGTACTCACCGATACAAAGAAATGATAGAAAGTGGTGTTATTAAATGAAGAAACTGAGAGCTCATAGTGGTTCCTTTGTCTTGTGTTATTTAACTATTATTCTATCCATACAATTATTTTGATTTATTAATAAAATTTACGGATTTTATTATTATTAACAAAATTAATTATAATTTAAAACTTTAACATTATATTTTATTATTTTTCATTGAAAAATATTATTATTTCTATGTGAAATTTAAATAATATAAATGATAATAAATTATTTTAAAGTATTTATATTAAAAAATAAATACATAGAAAGATAAAACATATAAAAACACGTGCAAACAAAGATTTTTTTTCATGTGGTTATCTTATTTAATTCCTAAAATATTGACAAGCAACTTTTGCCCTACAATCTTTGCATTGGTATAAACACAAATAAGGCTACTAAGCTTAAAATGGCCCTTCTCAATTAGGGATTTTTAAAGCTTGTAACCTTTAGTTTAAGAAATTGGTTAACAAACAAGGAGAGGATTTAAATCAAAGGAAAAAAATATTTTAAAATAATCAAATGCATATTAAGTAAATACTTATTTTCACCATTTGGCTCTATAATTTCTCTAATCCCATATATCGAAAAACACCCAAACTTAAAATAACAAAGTTGAATTTGAAGTCTCATTTTTCTTGGATTTAGGCAAAATTTTGAAATACATATCAATATGTTCTTTGAATTCATGACAAGTCGATATGCTTCATAACAAGCCGTGACAATTTCTTTCATCATTTTTTTATATTTTTAGTTTTCTTTATTCCCTCTTTCTAGATTTTTTTTATTCTTCTTTTCTTGCTTCGTCTTTTTTTTTTCCATATCACTTCTTTCTCCTCTTTTGTCCCGTTTGCATCCCTTGACCCTTATATATAAAAACCTTCATTTCAATCAATATCACAAAATCTTTTAATTCACTTTACCCATTCTTTTGCTTTAATGATTATGTATAAATAAAGTTTTTTTAAGGGACATTTAGAATGGTGAATATAAGACAATTAAGCTCAAAAGATAAGTAAATAGGGTATAAATAAAAGAATCAAATGGTAGTTTTTTCTTTTTTTCAATTCTTTCAATTAGGCTCAAAAGGGACACTTAGAATATACTTCCAAAAAACATTAGCTTGAAAGGTTTAAATAGTTCAAAGGCCTAATACCATTGATGAGTATAGGACCCAAATTTGAACATCTTATATTAAGCCTTAAGGGCGGATCTTTGTTCTACCCAAGAATCAGAGACCAAACCTTAGCTATGAAACGAGACCTTAGAGCCAAGACCGCATCAGCAGATCAAAGGCTAGACCTCAGTGACAAGGTGGGACCGTGGCGCAAAGGTCTGAACCTCTGTGGCATGTAAAGGCCAAAGGCTTAGGCTTCAAGGGAACATTCTACAACCACATTCTGAACTCCGAGTCTAAAGATGAGAACAAAAACACACTGAAATTTCATTAAGTGTTTGGGACCTTGGAGTCCCAGACCATGAAGTGGGAATTCAGCAAAACTATGCTTATCTACAAATATGTGACAACAAGCGAGGATATGAATCTTAAACCAAATAATAAGAATTCGAACCTATACCAGAGTGTTGGTGCTAGTATCGTCCTCTAGGTTGAACTAGTTTTCCTTTAGCAAGACATCTAACAAAATTATCAAAGACCCAAGATATGAACTTTGACTATCCTTGGAACCTTACTTTTGTCCACTTGACACCCAATGGAATTATCAAAGACCCAAGATATGAACTTTGACTATCTTTGGAACCAACCGGCATACTCAGATTGTTAAGGGAAAGAAACTCAACAAAATAGCTTAAACATGAACCTAAGAGGCTATCATCAAAGGCTCAAAACAAGTTCTAAACTAAAACTCAAAGAAAAGCTAAAAGCTCTCAAGTTTGTATTGATCAAAGTCTGAATTTGCTTGAGGCTGAAGGGCCTTTATTTATAGATTACAATGTGACAACTTAAGAAAGCCATTCCCTGGTTGGATTAGCTTCTTAGGAAACTAACTAAATAAATAATTACTAAAAAGAACTACTACTCTAAGGAAAAGGAAATAAACTAAAAGACTCTTAATCTAAGAAAATAAAAGGAAATAAAACAAAGTTACCTAAAACTAATCTAAGTGTTGATTGGATTAAGTTCGGCTGCTTGGGAGTTTCCTCATTCGGATTTGGAAGCTTCTTTAATTCATCATGGCTATGGGTTTGGAAGCTTCTCTAATCATCATAGCTCTAAATTTGGAAACTAAAGTCCAAATTGAATATTGAACGTGGTTGAAATTTCCTGAAGTTGTAGTCCAATTGTCGGCTGGAATTTCCTGAAGTGCAATCCAATTGGCGGCTAGAATTTGAGCTGCCTAAACCAACTTCCAAGTGCTGAATGGAATTCAGCTAAATTGAGCTAGAATTAGGCTGCCAAAAACGTTCATTTGAGCTTCCTAAAATTGGCCTAATGCTGGAACCTTCCAAGGCCAAATGCTGAATCCAAGTGTGGTTCAGATTTGCTTGTGTGGTGGCTGAAATGAATTGCATTCTTCCGAATTAGAACCTTCCAAATTCAAACTTGGATTGTGATGAGAAGTGGCCTAAGGATCTTGATTACATAGGTGAAAATCAGCCACACTTGATCCTTCATTCTTGAGTCTTCATTGATGACTAGAATGATATATGATGAACTAAGACCTGAAGTCTTCCTTGCTTTCCTTGTTGCCTTAGTTTCTTGAGCTTCACTTAACTCAATTATAAGAGATGCTAGTTAGCTTTCATTCTATTAATTTGTGACCTAATCATAGGCTTTCTAATACCTTGTAATGGATTAAGGTGTGGATGTCTTTTTGTAGGTGAATTCTCAACTAAATATCTAACTTGTGCTCTTCGATTTGTCTCTTCCGGATTTGGTTGAGTTGTTTGGGCTGGATGGTTGATTGTTTCAACCTTGGTTCTCATATTTTCATCAGGCGATAATCAAGTAAAGATATTGCGGCGTGCAATCAACGGTTATAACCGTAGACCACGTGCTAATACGTGACAACTGATCCTATGAATGGCATAAAGGGATATACAAACCTTGATGACGACCATGTATGCGGGACGTTCAAATAACTGAAAATTATTACACTCTAACTAAGGATTGACTTAGGCATCGAAGAATTTACCCTAGATAACCACTCCAGAATCTATTTTGCAGGTATAATTATTCACTAGGGAGAGGAAGAATCTCATATCTAAAACATATAATCAGATATTTCACGGGTTGTAGATTTGGCCTTCATTAAGTAGCATTGTTTGTGGGAATAATTTCTTGATTTTTGAAGGAATATTTGCAATCTCTTTTTCAATTTCAATCTGTACAAAAATGTTAGATACCAGATCTAGAGGGCAGAGGGCAATTGAAGGAACTAGCTGAGGAAGGGCACAATGTAGTCGTTCAGGCTTTGTAGATAACGACCCCTTACATTTAGGTGGAATCCTTGAACGTTCAGAACATCTTTTTGTCCATGAGAGTGAACACTCACAACACACAACTCCAAATTGAGATGCTTTACCCGCCTGAAGGCAATATAGGGTTAGGTATAATCCACGCCCTTCCAAAAATGAACCGAGACCTAGTGATCAAGAACGCAGCCGCCGGAAGAGGAATGATGACAGAAATGAGGCTTCAGTTTGTCATGTTGGTAACAATTATGCAAACAACCATTCTAGGGTTAGGTCGAAACATAACCCAAAGCGACCGCAACATGATGATCTCCCTTAAGTTAGCTATAGAGTGGCTGATGATATCTATGGTCTGTTGGGTTCTGAAGACAAAGGGGACGCCCCATCACTTTTCACGTCTAATATAATACAATACCCAACACCAATCGGATTCAAACTACGCAACGGAATTCCTTCCTATGAGGGGGATTTTGACCTCATAGATTTTCTATCACGATTTAAATACGTGATGAATTTCAAAAACGTGCCGATGGAAGTCATGTGTAAAGCATCCCCATTTATTTAAGTGGAAAGGCATGAGTATAGATCGATGTTCTTCCGCATAATTGTGTCTCATCATTTAGACAGTTGGCACAACTTTTCCATACTCGATTCTTTCAGAGAAAGAAGTTCCATAAAACGGCCGCAGATTTGATGAACCTCAAGCAGGGAAATGATGAATCCTTCAAGTCCTATGTCGAAAGGATCAATGATGAGAGCTTGTAGGTGACTGATCGAACAGACCATTTGGTAATTTCTACTTTTATGAATGGTTTGAATCCTGGACCAGTCTACACAAAGTTGGCATGGGAAACCCCATATGATATTCAAGCACTGTGGCAGATGGTAGAAAGCTACACAAAGGGAAAATAAGCCAATCGAAAGAAGAGAGAAAATGAAAAACATGAGAAAAAACATCAATAAGATGCCGAAGAACTCCCAAAGAAGTGCCTTTGATAGACTCAACTATAATCGAGGCCATATGGAGCCTCGAATTCAAAAGAAAAGTCTAACAACGCTAACCAAAAGTCGCATCGAGATCCTATCCATACATAGGGATCTTCTCAAACCTTCGGTCCCGTTGACTATGGCATCTCATAAAAAACCTCGGTATCTTTGGTGCGCTTTCCACAACGACCATGGACACGATACTAAGGACTGTAAAGACCTTAAAAAGGAGATAGAAGACTGCATCCACAATGGAATGTTAGGCTAGTATATCCGAGATGGCATTCAAGAATCCAACCTTGGTTTAAAGATAAGGGAGGTGGTTACCACTTTGGAGGACGAGGTGGAAGACAAGGTAGCCGAGGCCCATCATCTCATCAGGCAAACTACCAAAAAAAATGGGACCCTTCTATAAATCAGCCATTTTAGCAATATCAAAACAATCCTCCACAATAGTTGACATCTCAACACGCCCAATGATAATCAGAATGTGACCGGCGTCATCCACGCCATATTCGGTGGTTACCCAGAGAGTAAATCGTAGTTTACGATTAAAGCTAATGCAAGGAGGATTCTACCTCAAGAGCCAGTCAACAAACATCTCAAACCATTCGAAGTCATCTCTTTTCCGAAAGAATATGCGGTTCTACCATTAGCTCGCATAACGATGCTTTGGTCATTAAAACCATAGTAGCAAATAATAAGGTAGTTCGAGTCTATGTTGTCAATGGTAGCACGGTTGATGTCCTATATATTGATTATTTTTGCAAGTTGGGGATCGACTTTGGAGTATTAAGGCCGTCTATTATTCCTTTAGTAACATTTGCTCACGAAATCGTTCATCCAGTGGGCATAATCTCACTTGCTGTAATAGTGGAAGATTACTCCCGAGATAAAACTATAATGATAGACTTCCACGTCTTTGATGCTCCATCTCCCTTCAATGCAATCATCAGAAGATTATGGATGAACAAAGCTAAAGCCATTTGGTCATGAAATTCCCTAACGAGCATGGAGTAGCATCAGTACGAGGGGATGAATATGCGGCAAGAGAATACATACGTGTCGCAGTCAAAGGTAAAAATGCTTTGATGAAAGGAGTACATGCCATTCAGACCCCATAAGTATTACAGTTTGACCTTGAGGTGCCATCTCAGGGAATAACAGAAAAAGGCAAAAGTACATTATTTCCTTTTGGGAACTCAAATGTCACACCTCGGAGACCTTAAGATACCAGGAACTTTGAGGTCACACCTCCGAGACCCTAAGACGCCAAAGGTTCAGAGGTCACACCTCATAGTTCTCGAGAGGTCAATTTGCATAAAGGTCCCATAGAGATCACTAACAAAGTGCAAGAAGTCTTAGTAAACAACAATCACCCTAATAGGGTGGTTAAGGTTGGAGCTACATTGCCGGCATCAATCAAAAATCACGTTATTCATCTCCTTAGCCAATACAAAAAAGTTTTTTCATGAGCCGCAGAGGATATGCCTGGGATCTCACCGTTTCTCATGACACACAAACTCAACATCAATCCCAAAGTTAAGCCCGTACAACAAAAGAAAAGATTGTTGACTCCAGACAGGAACTTGGTGTTCAATGAAAAAGTGAAAAACTACTTCATTCTGATATCATCAAATAGGTATTCTACCTTACTTGGCTATCTAATCTAGTATTGGTAAAAAAATCTTATGATAGTTGGCGGATGTGTATTGATTATACCAATCTCAACAAATACTGCTCGAAGGATTGTTATCCCATGTCGGTGATTGACCAAAAAGTTGAAGCCATTTCGGGGTATGAGGTCCTTATGTTCATCGACACCTACAAAGGTTACCATCAAATTCTGATGGCTAAAAAAGATGCTAAAAAAACTGCCTTTGCCACAGATATGGGAGCGACCTACCAACGCTTGGTAAATCAGGTGTTTTCAAATCAGATTGGTAGGAACTTGGAGGTATATGTAGATGACATGGCGATAAAATAAAAAAAAAAGTGGGAGCGTACCTTGAGATCTGGAGGAAACCCTATAAACCATGTTAATGGTGGGAATGCGTCTAAACCCCAAAAAGTGTACATTTGGGGTAGAATCCAGAAAATTCTTGGGATTTATGGTTTCTGATAAAGGAATTGAAGCCAACCCAGATAAGATAAAAGCCATCACAGAAATGGCTCCTCTGCGAACTTTAAATAAAGTCTAGAAAGTAACTGGTTCACTGGCAACCTTGAACAGATTCCTGTCGCGATCTGCAGATCGGCATCTCCTATTCTTCCAGACCCTAAGAGAAGCCAAGAACTTCAAGTGGAATAAAGATTGCCAAAAAACTTTTGAGGAGTTAAAGAGACATTTGGCAAGCTTACCAGCACTCATGGTACGTGTACCTAGTGAGGTCTTATACCTATACTTAGCGTTCTCAAAAAACACCGTTAATGTAGTACTCATCCGCGATGTGAACAGTGTGCAAAGACCAATCTACTATGTCAGTCGCGCCCTTCAAGGAGCTGAGCCGAGATATCTACTTATAGACAAAATAGTCTTGGCCTTGATTCATGCAGCTCCAAGATTAAGACTTTACTTCCAAGCTTATCCCATATGTGTTCTCACTTATCAACCCATTAAGTAGATACTCTTTAAACCAGAAGCTTCTGGAAGGCTGGCAAAATGGGCTATAGAATTGGGGGAACACGATATCTAGTACCAACCTTTAACAACAATACATGCTCAAGCCCTCACAAATTTCATAATAGAGATGCCTACTACGGAGACCTCAAAAGCTAGCCCTTCGACATCACCTGTACCAGCAAAGAAATAAGTAGAGAACTCAAAGGTTTGGACCTTATACATCGATGGGGCCTTCAAACGAAGATGGCAGTGGAGCGGGACTCTTGTTGCACAGTCTAGAGGGTGTAGAGATCACCTATGCCTTGCGTTTTGACTTCAAAGTGACTAACAACAAAGTTGAATATGAAGCCTTAATCACAAGGCTAAAACTGGCTCAAAGGATGAAAGTAAAAGAAGTTTGCGTGTATAGCGACTCTCAAATAGTTGTCAATCAAGCACAAGGCTTTTATGAAACTAAAGAACCCCAAATGAAGAAGTATCTTGGTAAGGTACGTCATTTCAGCCATTCTTTTGATAGCTTCAAGATTGTGTAAATCCCTAAGTTCAAAAATAAAAGGGCTGATACCTTAAGCAAGTTGGCATCTTTCACTTTTTCTCATCTGAACAAAAAAGTCCTAGTAGAGATACTCCCATGTAAAAGTATTGAAGAAAAGGCCACCATGACCATTAAGGAGGTGGGAGATAACTGGATGACTCCCATATGGAAGTATTTGCAAAATGGAGAATTACTTGATGACAAAAATGAGGCAAGGAAATTGAAGTTAAAGGCACCTCGCTATATCATACAAGACGATGTCCTTTACAAACGATCTTACCTCCAGCCTCTACTTTGATGTGTAAGGCCTCAGCTGGCAAATTACGTACTCCAAGAAATGCACCTCAAGTCTTGTGGAAGTCACATAGGACCCCTCATGCTTGCCAAGAAAATCATTAGATGGGGTTACTATTGGCCGACTATGTTTAAAGATGCTCATGATTTTGTGCAGAAGTGTGTTAAGTGCTAGCTCCATGCTCCTATAATCAAACGACCTCAAATGGCGTTGATCAACATCCAAAGTTCTTGGCCTTTCACTCAATGGGGAATTGAAATTTTGGGACCTTTCCCCAAAGCTCCAAGACATGTGAAGTTCTTAATAGTCGTGATCGACTACTTCACTAAGTGGGTAGAAGCCGAGTCCCTGGCTACCATTACCAAGAAAAATGTCCTGAAGTTTGTATGGAGCAAAATCATTTGTAGATTTGGTATCTCCCACGTGATTATTTCAGATAATGGGAAACAGTTTGTAGACGATCATTTCTACTCTTGGTGCAAAGAACTTCAGATCAAACAAAACTTCACTTTTGTTGTGCATCCTCAAGCCAACGGTCAAGTCGATGTCACAAATCGCACTATACTACAGGGACTCATGACATGGCTGGATAAAGCAAAAAGGGATTTGGTAGAAAATCTCCCAAATGTCTTGTGGGCGTATCGTACTACACCTCGGACGACAACAAAAGAAACCCCTTACAACTTGACGTATGGTTCAGAGGCCACGATTCCAGCTGAAATTGGAGTTCCCAATCCCAGAGTTGTAGCTTTTAATGCTGAAGTCAATGAAGAAGAGATCTAGTTGAACCTGAACCTATTAGAAGAACGTCGAGACTTAGCCTCAATTAAAGAAGCGTAGTACAAGCATGATATGGCGAAGTACCACAATGAACAAGTGAAAATCAATGAATTTACTCTAGGAGATTTGGGCTTGCGCAAAAATGAAGCAAGCAGAGCCCAAAAGCTTGGCAAGCTAGAAGCTAATTGGAAATGCCCTTATAGGGTCATTGATGCATCAAGATCCGGAAGCTACTATCTGGCAACAATGGAAGGGAACTAGTTACCCCAAGTTTGGCATGTTAGCAATTTAAAACATTTTTATGTTTGATAATTTGTTTGATGAATCAAATTTTATTCATAAATTTAATATTTCTAAATTGAGTACCTGAACTCAGTTCAAGGTGATGAAATTGCCCTGCTAAATATTAAATTGAGGAAATCACGTGTAACCTCGGTTCAGCTTAGTTTAGCTACAAACTCCATAACATCCGAAACGGGTGAGGGGAATACATACATCCATGAGAATGTTTAAATAGAACATCTCACGGGGTGAAAGAAAGTTAATATTTTCACAAAGGTCCCACACATCTTAAAAGGTGGGGATCTCGGATCCCTCAAATGTCCCGGAGTTGGGATCTTAGACCACTCAAAGGTCCCAAACAATAAAATTTAATTACTTTATTAAATAAACGAAGTACAAATAAGAAGGGTTCATAATTTCTCTTTTCCCTTTCTTTTTCTTTCTTTGTACTTAACCCTATCTTGAAGGTACTTGTTAAATGATGTTTTTTCCCCTTGCATGTAGCAGTTCCTTTCTGACCTTGTCGGGCCAAGAGCTCCAACTCTTCCATCATTATATCCACTAAGTCTAAAGGTGTCACCTTTAAGCCTGTCTTTTTCAGACGACTCTCCATCTCGGCGATTTTTGATCTTCAAGTTTGCATTCAAATTGCAACTCGAAGATTTGCTACTTGTACGGTTCAAGTGCACCTTGGAGACTCTGGACCTCTTGGCACTTCTTATCAAGCTTATCGATCATGATACATGTTATTTCGTCCCTACCCTTAAGTTCAGAGGTAACACTTTCAACCTTAGTTGCAAGTTTGGCAACTATTTCTTTATTCTTTTCGTTTTCTAAAAAAACAGATTCTTCCCTATAGGTCAAATCCTCTATTGCCTGTTGTTGCTATACCCTGTCTTCATTAAGGTAGAGGTTTCGGTATTTCAAATAGGTAATTTGACCCCTGAGATCTTTGTTCTCCTCTTCTAACCTACACATGGCATCTTGAAGCTTGACAAGCACTTTTCAAGTGTTTTAACTTTCTCATGCAAATTAGTAATAACAACCTTTGATGATAATGAATGATCTAGATATGATAAAAATTAAATAAAAATCAATACTTTACCCACTAAGGACAACCAAATTAATTATCCTTACAAACAATCAATAAAAAGAAATAAAAAAAGGCCTAGGAGCTAGCCTCATTCTGACTTCCTCCATCTTGCGGTGAAGTCCCCGCCTTAGCTTGACTTTTAGGAGCCCCACCCTCTGTAGCCTGAAGATCAAGGTCTTCGTCCACATCACAAACATTCAGCTCCTCCAAGGTCAGGGGCGAGCTAAGACATGCCAACTGCTACAACAGCTTGAAAGGGCTATCGAACCCCTTTCCAATGTCTACATACACCTTGTCAGGCCTCACTATGGCCTCAGGGTTGTAGCCCGGCATCTGTTCCAACTTCAAGGTGGGGAACTTTTCTTGAATTTTGATGGCCGCTTCATGCTTTCCTATATCTTTCATAGCCTTGGACAAATTTGCTGCAAATTCGCCAAAGTCCTCAAAGTCCTATATCTTTTAATGACCGCAAGCGCTTGCATTTCTGCCTCATTTTCCCTCAGCTCATGACAGAGAGAGAACACCTCATCCTCTAACTTTCTTGACAACTCCAAAGTAGCAGATACCTCGTCTTGCAATTTTTTCCTGGCCTCAAGAGAGACCACCTAAGCAATCTAATTTGAGTAATCTTAGTCTAATGTTTTGAGGCCTCAATTGCCTGCTCATTGGCCCTCAAAATGAATTCTGCCCATGCAAACATGGCCTACATTTTACATAATCTTTTCAGTTCAATACTTCCAGTAGGCAATCTTAACACAGCATAATTTAGTTAAAACTTCTTACCCGAGGTATAGTATTAACCAAATTTTTGTTAAGCTCGTCCAGGGCATCACTGATAGCCTGTCCCTATACTCTTCCATGCCCTGAATCACCAACCCTGGTGAATCCCCTGTAGGCATGGTAAACTGCACCATTGCATCCAAGAATAAATCCTTGGCCTTCACCTCACTAATATTCTTCTTCTATGCCGGAACTTTCACATTCTTTCTTTTGGCCAAAGTTCTAACCTCAGCCACCTCTTCATTGGCCTTCCTCTTTGAAGGCTCTCCTTTTCCCACTTGTTTCAAAAAAATGACATCATCAGCGCCAGACTGCCCCTCCTTCGCTAGTTCACCCTTCATAGAACTGCTAAATTTCACCACTGTAAAACAAACACATTTATACTACTTTATCAATTGCAACAACAACAAAAATTCACCATAAGATGTAAAAACCCTACCCTTTAACGGATCTTTTCTGATAGATTGTACAATCAGAGATCTAGTTTCAACAATAGCCTGGCTCAAGTTATATTTGACAAGATCATCTTCAGTGTAACTACTAATCCTCTCCTTCTGGAGCTCTATATACACACGACCCCAAGGATCCTTCCTCTTTCGATCCGAATATGCATCATTAGCATTTTCGTAAAATTATACACTGTTTAGCCCAAAAACCTTAGACCTCACAAAGAAAAACCTCCGTTTCCATTCATGATAGGCTAAAGGCTTCAAAGCCTTACTCCGAGATCTCCAAAAAAATGCGAAATAACCTATTGAATTGGTAAACTTTTTCATGCAATAAAAATTTCTAAAGAGGTCTACTAAACTATTTATCTTCCCTTCCCGACACAATACCTCGAACCCAATAATGGTTCTTGCCAAGTTTGGAGTCAACTGAGCCAACGCTATCCCATAATATTTCAAAAATGTCAACAATAAGTTGACACACAGGAAACCCTAATACTGTCCTTTAGGTGTTCCTCACAAACCACTATGTACCCAACAGGAAGGTTATAAGCCTTATCCTCGGAATCGGCTACCCTTGGCCTATATTCCTTAGGAATATGAAACTTTTCCTCCTTAACTTTTGATTCCCCAAAAACAGTCAAAATGGTCTTCGCAGAGGAGTAAACTTTTGGGATACATCACTGTGGTGCAACAAATCCCTCATTTTCATTGGAGGACAAACTCAAAACCCTAGACGAAACCCTCGCATCTTCAGGGGCCCTACCCCCTTTTTTTGAACTAGAAGCCACAAATAATTTTTTCCTCCAAGATGATGTACCCCTTTTTGACTCCCCAACATCAAAATCAGACAAATTCCCTTGGCTGGACGAGCCAAACAATCTAACCTCCTCGTCGGCCAGGGATTCAGTTTTTTCTTCCTATCTGGAAGATCCAGAAGACATAGAATAAGAAGAAGTCATACTTACTTTTTATTAAAACATCTTTGAGAAAACAAAGATAAATTTGCCTCACTCACCGGAGACTCGTTGGAACCACACTCCTAGCCGAAAAGAAAAGTTGCGACTTTTTGAGAGAAAAAGTAAAGAAAACGATAGTCGGGAGACCCAGAAGTGAAAGAGACAACTTTCTATACACAACTCCTGGACTTCTGTATGTAATTCTACCAAATCTCCTAGGGACCTACAATATTAAATATTGTACCCTTAAAAAGCGAGTTTTAACTGCTTGCACAATCCACGATAAGTCTTAATCCACAACAAATGTGACGACTAAAATCATTACACCTCATTCTCTCTCTAAACACACTAAAAGCCTATAGTTGACAAGTCCTTGTCCTACCATTGCCACGCTAAGGTCTAGGGGACTTATGATGTGTATAGGACCCAATTTTGAACATCTTTTTATTAAAACTTAAGGGCGGATCTTTGTTTCACCCAAGAATCGAAGACCGGACCTCAGCTACAAGACGAGACCTTGGAGCCAAGACTGCATCAGCAGATCAAAGACTAGACCTCAGCAATAAGGTGGGACCTTGGTGCAAAGGTCCGGACCTCTACGGTATGTAAAGGCCAAAAGCTTGGGTTTCAATGGAACATTCTACAGCCACAATATGAACTTTGAGTCTAAAAGATGAGGACAAAAACACACTGAAATCTCACAAGTAATGAAGTGGGAACTCAGCAAAGCTATGCTTATTCACAAGCACGTGACAATAGACGATAATTTAGGAATAATATTGTGGCATGCAATCAGCGATTATAATCACAACCCATATGCTAATACGTGACAACCGATCCCATGAATGGCGGAAAGGGATATACAAACCTTGAAGACGACCAAGTTTGAGGGACGTTCGGATAATTGAAATTATTACATTCTGACTAAGGACTGACTTAGGCATCAGAAAATTTATCTCGAAGAACCACTCCTGAATCTATTTTGCAGGGATAATTATTCACCAAGGAGAGGAAGAATCTCGGATCTAAACCATCTAATTAGATCTTTCACGAGTTGTAGATTTGGCCTTCATCAACCATCATCTTCAGATCAAATTAATTATATATGCATTTCACCTCAATAAGGAATAAAGCAAGTTGTAAGGTTTATTTAATAAGTGAATCCACTTGACCTTTTACTAAGCATTCAAAATTCAATGAAAATATATGGTCATTATAGCTTAAATATTTTAGAAATTATGACAAGAATGATTTTAACACTGAATAATCAACTACTCAATGTATGGTCAACTCATTCTCTCAAATTATGAATGATATTTTTGTCAATGTTAAAAGAAAATTAAACGTACTGAAAAAAAATATAATAAAAAATAATCAAATACTCAAGTATTATGTTAATAAACATATTGAAAAGAAATATATAATTTAGAAAAAAATTGCTCTCAAAAGAAAAGAAAATTCTAACAAAACCTAACAACACAAAGAGTGATATTTTTTTCAATGTTAAAAAAATAAAAACAAAAAGAAAAAAATTTCTCTAATATGTGAAGATTAGATTTTGGCTTGGAGTGGGTCAATAAGTCCTTTAGTAGATGACTTTCAGCTAGGATTGGCCTTGAATCTTGATAGTTGTAAAACACAAAACCACAAAGCAAACAAATTAGTCAAATCAAGAAACTAAGAAAAATGGGAAATCAAGGAATCGAAAATTCGAAGATAATTGAGAAAAAAAAAATTAATCCCTAAAAAGGCTTAACATAACACAAATAAGGCTTATGTATAGATCAAAGCGAGATATGCAGTTTTTGGTTTAGGCCTTCTTTCTAGAAAGAGATCAGATATGTAATTTTTACTTTTTTAAAAGTATTTTGTCATTTCTAGAAAAGCATCTGGTAAGGTTCATACCGTTCACTTGTACATTAGTTTTAGGAGAGGTAAGACTTATGTCCCTCTCTCCCATGTACTGCATTTTATATATATTAATAAAAGGTAATGAAACCCATTAGACAAACAATGGCAGTTTTTAAAATATGTTTATATATATTAAGATACATTACCCATAATATAAATCAACATAATAAAAAAAAATATTAAAAACTCATCATCAAATCTTTGGAATTATAGAAATTTAACCACTCATAACTAATGAAAGAACCGCCAAATTAAAGAAATTGAACAAAAGATTCAAACTTAAAGTGTAAAAGACTTCCCTAATAAGAAGAAATCAAACCCACAAATTACACTTAAAGTCAAAATCAAAGATCTTTGAAGATAGAGGTTTCTTCCTTCCGAAGTTATGAAAAACTTTTAACCTTAAGATCTAACTTCTATCTTTAGAAATACAAAAATTCTATAAACTATTTCTAAAGTGCGTACTTATAAGAGCTGAGACCTATAGACTTTATAGCAAATGGCCCAAACCAACAAAAAAGTATTTAGAGATGTTAAAAGGTAAAAAAAATTATTATTTTCACACTTGGTTTCGGGCTACGTTTTGCTACTAACATGACTTAATCATGCTGGCAACCTAACTAAGCCCAAACCTCGTCTCTTTTTTGGCTTCTCGTGATTCTATACACCAATGCTTTTTCAATCAATTTTTTAAGGCATTTTTAGGTAGAATTTCTCCTAGATTTCCAATGATTCAAGATTCATAAAATTGTATTTTTACATTCTAAGATGTGTCCATTCTTCCAAATGTGCTAGTCATTATCTAGTCTCGTCATATATGCATTTTGGCCATAATTTTGACTAAGATCCTTGCTAATTTAAGAAAGACTCAAACCAAGAGACTTGACACAAATTTCAAAAGCTCTCCAAAACATGTAATATCTCCTTATCTGTTTGAGTAAGAAAGAAGATACACTTCATTGAAGTTTGTCTTCTAAACTGTCCATTTGCACGTTAAAGCACATTGCACCTCCATATCACACTAGTGTAGAAATTTTTTCAAATTTGGTCTTGTTTTTTGACTTCTTTATGCCTATCTAATATTTTTATGTAAAATCACGTCCAAACATATAATTAATATCTATTAAATCAAGAAACAAAGTAAAATTCCTATTTCAAAGTTCATTTAGAGATGGCTTTTACTCTCTCATCACAACTTTCCACTTCTTCCTTTTATCTCAAACAAAATCCATCCCCTCTTCAATTCATAATAGAAGAACCATTAGACTTCATCTATAAAATCAAGCACTGTACTTCGTCCAATTTTCGCATTCATACATAAGGACTAAATCACACCATTATTCTTTTTCTAAGATTACCATTCATTTCTCTTTTTGTTTTTCTTCTCATACTCCTCTTCTTGTTCTGTTTTTTCCTTTTTTCCCCTTTCTCTTTTTTGCCTTTTTTTTTCCTTTTTTTTTCATTTGAGAAAAACTAAGGAACACATAAACATATAAATACATATTATGCAATGCATTCTCACATATTTTTGACAAAGAGCTTAATCAGATGAAAAACAAAATAAAAGATCTAGGTTTCCTTAGGGTTTAATTCATTCTCACATATTTTCAACACCTTTCGGTATCCTTTGTTGTGCTTCCATACGAGTGTTAGGTTCTAGGTTTTGCACTTGTAGCATAAATTGCTTGATGTAATTAATTGATCAGACCTTGCTGGTTTGGATTCATCCTAGGGTTAGTTGCTATAACTAGGTGTGCCATTGCAACCTACATGCTCTGATACCAAAATTGATGGGATAAGGATAGAAAGAAATAATTGACAACAAAAAAAAAAAGAAAAAGAAAAAGGAAAAAAAGAACGAAGTCTTATTACTAGAGATAGAAAGAAAAAGACAGATTCTAAAACCAAAACCAAATAGGACTCTAACTAAACATTTAAGTAAGCTAATGCAAATAATAATCCAAATCTAAAACTAAAACAAATAATCCTAATTAGAAATGGTTTCTAATTACTTAGCATGTTTCCTAATCCCAATATGGTCATGCATCATGTGGTCTTGAAATATATAACAAAACAAGTTCTAGAATGAACATAATATGGTTGACAAACACTCATTAAAGAAAATTAGAGCAAGAATAGAAGGTTGCTCTTTGGTTCTACGGCTCACATATGTATTCAAATTTATCAAATTTTACACATTGTTATTCAATGCAATCATTCAGATCAATGGGGTACTAAAGCATTTGGAGCAAAAAATTTAATCATACTTGTCTCTTTCATGTATGTAACTCAAATCAGTAATGCACAAAATTTTATGTCAAAATTTTTCTATTTTGTTCCCTTTTCTTTTAAGACATTCAAAACCTTTCAAGCACATAAATTAGTAAAAACCTCCCGCACACCTAAATCATATATTATCCTCAATGTATCAAAAATAGATGTTCAAACATGAGTATCACAACAAAAGTAAACGTAAAAAGGAATAGAAGCAAATAGAAAAGAGAATGGAAGCGAAGAACTCCCCTAAAAATGTTGTACATCCTCAAATTGTCAGCCATTTGTTTGGGAGGTGAGGTGAAGATTGTGGACAAATGTCATCTTTAAACATTAGAGGCTGGGCAATAAAGAAATGGCTAGTGCAAAGAACAAGAAGGATATCAAAGTGGCTATCGGATGAAAGTCCATCAAGTAGGGAGTTTGGTTGTTACTAGAGATACGGTGGACAACTGAAATTGACGACAAAATTCCCTAAAGTGCTGGCCAATAGAGGGCAACAACAGCAATTACTAAAATGGAAAAAAGAGAAAGAAAATTAGGGAAAAAAGAAAAGAAATAAAAGGAAACTTTTATATTTCTTGTATATGTTATTTTTTCAGTTTTAGTAAATTAATGATCAAGTAAGCAAAAAATCACTGTGCATAAAAACATGGGCATTATACAAAATAGTTTTCTAGATTCGAATTCAAGTTTTTTGAGTTGCTTATACTCCATAAGCATGATCACGTCTTGTAAGAACATGTCTACTATCTAAAAAATGTAAATTTTACTGAACTCAAGTAAAATGTTGGATGTGGGCACATCTTATAAGAAGTGATTGATTGATTGTGGTTTTCCAAGTTGAAATATGCCCATGACTTAAAGAATGTTATTTCCTACCCAAAAATGAATTAATGTTACTCCTCACATTAAAACTAAAACTAAACAAATGACATATTAAAATAACAAACAAAACATTAAAAAAATATAAAAAATTAAAACCAAAATTAATTCGTTTGCCACTAACATCGTAAAGGTTGGCGTTACTCCATCTTCATCATATGCCTTTCATATAAGAAGGATCAATTAAGGTCAATTTTGACATTGGGTCCAAGGTATAAGGATGATGATATATTATCATGTTGCTAAGTTTCTTTTCTCAATTTATGAGCTATCTTCTCAATCTTTGGACATGATGTGATTTCGACCCCGAAATTATGATTCACAATCAGAAGGATCGGAAACACTTGAAATTGCCCGGGATATGTCTAAGGGAAGCTTAGACTGGGTGGTGTAAACCGCAACCCACTACCTATGAAATAGATAGGAACCTTGGTATAAAAATGCCACAACCAATTACACCAAAAATTGGTTGATAAGTTTGGTACGAACGCCACAAGTTGATAAGTCGTAGACGCCACAACTTGATAAGTTCGTTTGAACGCCACAAGTCTCCAAGGAGAACTTGATAAGTTCGAAGTTCTTAAAGAACCAAATGAGATAAAACTCACAATTTCTATTACTCAAAGCTTGTTTTCAAAGTAGTACAAAGATGCCTATTTATAGGCTAAAATAAGTAGTAAAAATAAATCCTAGTCTAGAAGAAATAAATAATAATTTGACTTTCTAACTTCTAGACAAGACTAATAAAAATCTGCATTTTAATCCATGAATTATGCATATTTCTAGATGATATGTTGGCTGAAATCAAGATGCATTGGATTGGTACTTTGACCAAGTGTTGGGATGAGAAGGTTCATGCATCTTGATTTAGCCTTCAGGACTTCTTTAATATTCCTTTGACTAAATTTTTCCAAGGTAGAATTTTGTCCTTCAAGGCCTCAAAATAGCTGCTTGACCATTGAATTTGTAGTCTTCAACATTTGATTATGTGAGCAATTGTTGGCTGGAATTTGAACCAACTTTGGACTAAAATTGATCTTTGACTTGGATAAGATGCACACTTGAACTGGGACCTTCGCTCCATGGAATTAGATGGAAAGTTGGGGCCAAGTTCGCAGCTCTGGTTAAAGAGTTTGCAATTCTGGTCGCAGAGTTCCCATCTTAGCTTGCAGGTCGGGAAGTGTGCGTCGCAGAGTTCCCATCTTCGTTCGCAGGTCGGGAAGTGTGAATCGAAGGTTGGGAAGTGTGCGTCTCAGAGTTCCCATCTTCGTTCACAGGTCGGGAAGTGTGCTCTGCGCATCTTTGAGCCGCAGGTCTGGAAGTGTGAGTCGAGTTCACATTAGGACATCTGCATGAGGAAAATGATGCATAAACTAGCAACTAGAAAGAAAAATAGAAATTCACAAAAAAAAAAATCAATTAAGAGCAGCACTCCCTAGCAATGACAGCAACATTGATCTGTGTCAGATCTAACATAATAAAAATTCCTACCCTAAGTTATAGTATATAGAGATGAGTAGAATCATCTCCATAGCGAATGATTGGTTTACTTCTTAAAGAAACAATAAATAGGAGGAGAGTGGTTTAAGAGATCTAACACTAAACCAATTAAATTGAAAATAAAAAATGTTAACAATTAAATGAGAGGAGATTAACAAAAGAAAAGATTCTAGTCAAAGGATTAATATCGGCCTTGGTTCATTCAATTAATTATTGATGCAAAGATAAGTTTATTAATTGGTTGTAGTTATCAAATAAGCAATGACAAGCAATGACATGCAATCTTCCCTTAGTTTGTTGGCAACCAAGAGACGCACATTGATTACTTCTCTAATCAATAAACTACACTAGATATGATTATAAAATTTAATCTATCAACAACATTAATAACTAGAGGGACCGAATTCAAACCAACAAATTTACAAACTTAGTTTATTTAAGTTAGATTAAAAGTAGTAATTTCCTATAAGAATAGGACTATCAATAATAAAAGCTAAGTATTATAAAAAAATTCTTAATTTCATTCTCGATTTTTGTCCATAGCAATTCATCATTTTGGATAGGATGTGTCTATGTGTTATTTCTATTGACTTTTAGGTCACTATCTTCACTCAAATTGCTAAGACGTGCCCATGCCTTAATGCAAGAGGTGTTCTAGTTGCAAATCCCTCACTTGGCAATTCTTCAAGCACTAAAACTTGAAATTATGAAGACAAATTCATTCTTTTAAGCAAATTTAACCCCAAAGTATCATTTAATGCACATAATATAAAAATGTAGTCAAAATCAAGCAAATAGTGTAAATAATTATCAACATAAAAGGAAAAATTTACAAATAACGTACATATTAATCACTTTATCAACTGACCCCAATTTCACCAGTTAGTGGACTAAATCCACTAACTTATTAGTCAACCCCAATTCAAACACTTTATTAGTCATTAGTTCACAATTTTAAGACTTAAACCCTTTGTTGTGGGTAAAATCCCCATGAAGGTAAAGAGTATGGTTAGAATTTTGTTTTGAAATATTTTAAGCGTCTCATTAATCTTGATGATTGAGTTGATTGAGAATGTGCAAGATTTGATATATTTAGACACTTTTTGAGCTTTTGAGCCTAAGAGAATTTCATTCTTTTTGCTCTCATTTTCCTTGTTAAGTGTTGACAAACATAACGTGTTTATTCTAGAACTTGCTCCATTATGCATTTTGAAATCACGTTTATGAATTCCTATATTAAAATGATAAGGGCATTTAGGTTTATCCAATTGAAAATTTCTAAAAACCCTACCTTCATTACATATTCCCTTAGATAGTCAATGTTGAGCCTAAGCTTTTCTTTGTTTAACACCTTAATGTTTAGCCTTAAACCTTTTATCTTTGTTTATCTTGTTGAACCCCTTATAAAGAATATGTGGGAAAGAATTGAATGATAAACACTTTCGTGCATGCAAGAATAGAAAAAACAAGGGAAAAAATTGTCAAAAAGAAAAGCAAAAAATTGTGAAAAAATGAGAAAAAAAAAGGTGGAGAAAATTGGAAATGTGAAAAATAAAGGTAGTGGAACTTATCCTCTGTGAATATGAAGATTGGACAAGTGAAGTATTCTCAAGTGTGTGTGTATATATATATATATATATATATATATATATATATAGATATAAAGGTCCAATTATGTTATGTAATTGCAAAAAGGGGATGAATGTTGCTTGGTATAAAGGAAGTTGTTAAGGTGTTATTTATGTTGTTTTAATGACTCATGCAACAAAATTTACACATATTTTGATTTTCATAACCTAAATTCTTCTTTTTCTTTTTCCTAGTCTCAACTAAGCCCCATTACACCCTTATGAAGACCCTTTGACTTTTGTATTAAATTCAAGTTTATTTAGTAGTGGAGATGTGATATATGAGCAACCTTATGGTAATGACATACTGTGTTTTGACTTGAATGCTAAATGGAACCTAAAACACTTTGATAGAATTGAGTACAATCTATGTGAGGGTATCAATTTGTTACATTTGATTTCAATGAAATTTTTAGTATTAATGAGATGCATATGCTTTCTTTAGAAAATTCATGCTATGAATACTTTCTTTCTGGATTGCCGGTTCAACCTAGATTTCTAATGTATAATGATTTGAAGTTGTTCATGGATGAATTGAAAGAGAGGAAGAGATGAAAAAGAGAATAATGAGTATGTTGGATTTGGTGTATGCTTGAGGATAAGCATGGGTTAGGCAAGGGGAAATTTGATCAAACTTATAAAGTTATATTTATTATTCATAATTTCCCTATTATAGATTGATTTGTATGTTAAGATTAATTTGTTTGTTTATATTTTGTTTTATATATTGAAATAAGAAAGTTTGGAAGAAATAGATATGGAACAATGGTTTGGATGTGGAATTTTGAATTTTGAGGACAAAATATTTGTTTATGCAAAGCGTGGGCATGTTTAGCAGACTAGAACCCTAACCAAAAGACTTTCTTGTGCAAGGCATGGGCACGCTTTATTAGTTGGAGAGTTGGACGAGTTTGACTTTCAAAAAGGGAATTTGTTGAGAGTTGGTTACCAAGAGGGAGATAGTTCTTTGCAACAAATCTAGAAGATTAGATTGTTAGTGTAATTAGAAGTTTGTTTTGTATTGGTTATCATATTCTTACCTTAGTTATGCATTTGAAGTTAAATATTTTGTTATCTTATCCTCATTATCTAGACCATATCATCACAGGCACATACTCTATTTAAGGACTTTTCCATTTGTCTTTCCACACCAAGAAGAGAGAATAGAGTTAGTTTAGGCAAAAAGTAAAGTAAGTAGCATGTTCTCCACCATGAGTGGTTAGACATTTTCTTTTTGATTCAAGAGATATTTTAGATGCAACTGCCATTATTGTGAGGTTTTTAGTTTAACTTTTTCCTTGTCTTCCATTTGAGTACTTGTTGATTTGTGCATACATTTTCTATGAATGATTTGTGTTGGTCAATCTGATAATTTCATTCAACACTATTCATTATATTGCTATCCATAAGTTTAGTGATCCATAATTGTCATGGATGAATGGACCAAGTAGCAACTAGATTAATTTTGTATACACAAAGTTGATCTAGGGGAATCAATGGGACAAGATTGGGTAATTGCATCTATCTCAATTACACAATCTTGGTTTAACTAATTCCAAAGAACTTAATGCTATCATTGATTGATATGGAAGGCTATCATGCCTAGTCAGTTAATGATAAGTTTTGATTTGGATGCTAAGTTTAGGCAAATATCTTAAAGAATTAAAAGATTTGTTATCATTATCCCAACAAGTTTTTAGTCAATACATACTTTAATTGGTAGGGTATATATATTGGTGACATATGATCAATGATGCAATTGTATGGATCCATGCCCTTGGATCAGAAGCTGACATTATAAATTTCCTTACTATTTTTTTATTCTGTTGGTTATTTATTTTAATTGTTTTTAGTGTGCAGTAGATTAGTCTAAATCTTCAAAGAAATTAAATCATTAGTTCCCTTGGGTATTGACCTAGTCCACTATTGCTACAAAATTAATTTGTAGTTGCTAGAAGTGCCAAGATTAATTTTGAGGGTTTCGACAACTTGTCAAAATTTTGGCACCGTTGCTAGGGTACTAATTAATTTTTTTAGTTGTATATATTTATTTGTTCTAATGGTCTCTTGTTTTTTTTTAAGACCAGTTCTTCTCAGAAAGAAGAGTTAGAATATAATCCTGAAATTGAGAAGACAACATGTCAACAAAGAAAAGTGACGAGACAAAAGAAGGAAGGCTTATCTTCCAAAGTGATTGTAAAAGTTGAATGGATTGAATGTGAGACATTGAATCTCAAGGAAGAGAGATGGGTGAATGAAATAGAGCATTGAAAGAGCTGGCTACTCCTAATTTAAATCAACAAGCTTTTTGCATACAATTTCCTGCTTTAGATGTTGGTTTGGAATTAAAATTTGGTCTAATGCACTTATTGCCAACTTTTTGTGGTCTTACCGCACAAGCACTTAAAGGTGTTCCATGTTGTTAGCTCTAGCATGAAACTGCAAGGAGTATAAAAAAAATAGATTAAATTGAGAGCCTTTCCTTTCTCTTTGGGAGATAAGGTGAATGCTAGTTTTATTACATTCCTTCTAGTTCAATCACATCATGGGATGAAATGAAGAGATTACTTTTAGAAAAGTTTTTCCCTACATCCCTAGCTGTAAATATTAGGAAGGAGATATGTGGGATAAGGCTATTCAATGGAGAGATGCTGTATTAGTATTGGGAAAGATTCAAACAATTGTGTTCTAGTTGTCCCATCATCAAATACTTGACCAACTCCTTATCCAATATTTTTATGAAGGATTATTGCCGATGTATAAGAGTATGGTAAACGCAGTTAGTGAAGGGGATTTAGTTAACAAAACACCAGAGGAGCTAGATAATTGATTTCCAATACGGTAGAAAATTCTCAACAGTTTGGTAGAAGGATTGATGGAATTTTCAAGCGAGTTAATGAGGTAAATACTTCTTACTTGGAAAAGTCAACTTTCTGATCTAACTGGTTTGGTTCATCAATTGGCTACAAGTCATGGTCAAACAGCTAGAGTTTGTGGAATATGCATCGGTACCTGGCCATCCTTTAGATATGTGTCCTATCTTACAAGAAGATTCATACCAATATATTAATGCAGTAGGAGGGTTTCTTGGTCAACCTCAATGGAGAAATGATCCCTATTCTAATAATTACAATCTTGGATGGAGGGATCATCCAAACTGTAGTTAGAGAAACTAAGCAGCACAACAAGATACCCACCTCAGTCTTACAATAGACAACCTTCAATTCTAGTTCAACTTGACCTCAGTCTTACAATAGACAACCTTCAATTCTAGTTCAACTATCAAGTTTAGGCGTATATTTGGAGGAAATTGTCAAAACTCTTACTAATAATACTCAATAATTCCAACAAGAGATAAGAGCTAGTATTCAGAACTTGGGGAACCATATTACATAGTTAGCCATCTCCATAGGAATATGGAAGCACAGAATTCTTGGAAACTACCTTATCAAATAGTGATGAATTGAAGGGAGAATGTGAGTGCTATTATGTTAAGAAGTGAGAAAAAAGTTCATTCAAATCCAACTTCATCATAGAAGGTGAATGATGAGAAGGAAAATAAGGATGAACATGAAGTTTCATCTGAGACTTCAAATAACGTAACATCTTCTCATTTTGTGCCAAACATGTCTAATGCATTTGTGCCACCTTTTCCTAGTAGGCTAGTGAAAACAAAGAAGGAGAAGACAAACAGAAATCTTGGAGACCTTCCGGAAAGTGGCATGCAATGAAGCAAGTTCCAAAGTATGCAACATTTTTGAAGAAGTTGTGTACAAATAAATGCAAGTTGAGAGGAGACGACAGGATAAATGTAGGAGGAGAATGCATCTACCATGATAAAAAGAGCTTTACCACAAAAATGAAAAGACCTAGCGATGTTCTCAATTCCTTGTGTGATCGGTAATGAGAAAATTGAGCATACTATGCTTGATCTAGAAGCATCTATTAATGTCATGCTTTGTTTGGTTTTCATTACTTTGAATTTGAGACCTTTAAAAGAAATTAGGGTAGTAATTCAACTTGCTGACCGTTCTTATGTCTACTCGGAATGGGTTATTGAGGATGTTTTGGTGCAAGTTAATGAACTTATTTTTCCCAATGGATTTCAACATCCTGAAAATAGAGGATGATACTACATCAAGTTCAACTCCAATCCTATTAGGAAGGCCTTTCATGATGGCCGCAAAGACAAAAATAGATGTGACGAGGGTACTCTCTCCGTAGAATTTCACAAAGAGATCGTTAAATTTAATATTTTTTTATGTAACAAGGTATCCCAATGAGTCTCATTCAGTTTATTCTATTGATGTTGCTGGTTCAATTGTGTAGGATATTTTTGAAGAAAAAGGGAATGTGGATCAATTGAATGCACAATTGGAAGTGAATGAGAAAGTTGTGGTAACTTGAGTAAAATCAATAAAAGAAATGCATGTGTGGTCTAAGCAACTAACAAAAATTTAACAACTTGAGGAGATAGAGAACGTTGAACATAACGATGTTAAACAATTACACTATTTGGGAGGCATCCCAAAAAAATATTTTATCTTTGTTGTCTAGTTATTACTTGAATTTAGTTAGTATGTTTGTTTAAATATTTAATGAAGCAAAATAATTAATTTTTGTTTTTAATAAGAAGAGTTTCTTTTATAAGGGATGCCAACACTTTAAAGAAAGTAGTCTTCTGTTTCAAGGACTTAAATTTGGTATTGTTGGACAGAAGACTTTCTTTTATAATGTGTGTCTACACCTTATGCATAAGAGTTTTCTGCTCACTTGTCACATTTTTCACTAATTTTTTTCTTGATAACCCTATTTCTTATCTTTTTGGTTGTAGGTTTTCTTTTGTAGTTAGTTTCAATTTTATTTTATTGTTGCTTCTTCTAGTTACTCACTCTACTTCTTGATTTCTATCATCCAAATTTGTCTCAAGTTTTTTTGATTATTGTGTTTGAATAAGAGATTAATTGTATGGTTTTTGAATGGATTGATGAGTTGATTGGATTCTAGTTTTTGAAGGAATTGATTAAAATATATGTGCTAAACAATTGTGATCGAGAAGAATTGAAACGAAAGTGGTTTGTAGTGTTAGAACTTAATTGAAAATGTACTTTAAAAGAACGTATGTTGTAGTAGGGCCAACTACAGCATGACTTTATACATTTTCATTATAGTTTTTTATATTTTTTGACTCTCACGAAGTAGCATGTAGTGCACCATGTTATCATGTGATGGAAATTTTGTTTCAATTCAATTTTTTTTTTTTTGCCTAGTCCCATTTTGTTTATTTCTACCTTACCTTCACACTTTTTCTTGATACTTTGATGTGTTGAACTTCTATTAATTCATTAATATTTTCCAATCTTTTTTAGGATATTAGAATTGTAGGGGTTTATGATTATATGAATGAGGATTGTGATTAGGGCTATGGATTGATTCTTATTTGGATTACATTGTTTAATATTTTTTGAACTTATTTTGTTTTTATCCCAAGTCCTTGCCTACTTTATTTTACCGTTATAGTTTGTAACTAAGTTTCAAATATTAAGCTTAGGAGTTTCATTTGCCTTATTATTGATTGCTTTCTTTTATGATTTGTAGGTACTCATCATTATAAGAGGGAGTATATTTTATTTTCAACTTATGTTGACACTCTTGACCAATCAAAGGAAAGCATGCCCTCCTTCCCTATAGATATTTTGCCCTTCATGTTTGCTTTTGGGGAATTCGTCGCATCTATTTTCTTTATATTTTCCCTACTGCTTATGACTATAAGCATATTTTTTATACATTTGAGACAATGTATGATTTCAGTGTGGGCTGTTTCTATTGGTCATTTCAATTTTCTTAATTTTCATTTCTAAATTGTTTTAAAAAAAGAAAAAAATAAAATTTTATTCTAGTACTCTAGTGTGTTTAAATTTTGACTTGTCTTATTTCGAAATCTTTGACTCTCTTGATATTTTCTCTACAATAATTGTTGGTCAATATATATTTTTGGTTTGAGTTTGGAATGCATGAAGGACAAGAGTATGATTAGCATTTTCTTTTGAAATGATTTAAGCATCTCGGTGATCTTGATGATTGAGTTGATTGAGAATGTGCAAGTTTTGATACATTCATACACTTGTGTGAGCTTTTGAACCAAAGAGCATTTCATTTTTATTACTCTCATTTTATTTTTTGAGTGTTGTCAAACATAACATGTTCATTCTAGAGCTTGCACTGTTATGCATTTTGAGATCACATTTATGAATTCCTACATTAAAATGATAAGGGCATTTAGGTTTAGTCAATTTAAACTTTCTAAAAAACCTACCTTTATTACATATTCCTGTAGATAGTCAATGTTGAGAGTAAGCCTTTTTTTGGTTTAACATCTTAACGTCTAACCTTAAACCTTTTATCTTTGTTTACCTTGTTGAACCCCTTGTCAAGAACATTTGGGAATGAATTGCATGATAAACACTTTGCTGGATGCAAGAAGAAAAAAAAAAGATAAAAATTGTCAAAAAAAGAGAAAAAAACTGGAAAAAAAAGGTGGAGAAAAATGGAAATGTAAAAAATAAAGGTAGTGGAATTTATCCCCTATGAATATGAAGATTGGACAAGTGAAGCGCTCTCAAGTACATATTAAAAAAAAAGTTCAATTATGTTATGTAATTGCAAAAAGGGGATAAATGTTGCTTGGAATAAAGGAAGTTTTTCCGATGTGTTATCTATGTTTTTTTAATGAATCATGCGACGAAATTCACAAATATCTTGATTTTCATAACCTAAATTCTTCGTTCATTTTCCCCACCCTTACCTGTGTCGCATGACAACCCTTGTGAAAACTCTTTGATTTTTGTTTTAAATTCAGGTTTATTTAGTGGATTGCTATTCAATATGAATTTCTAATGTGTAATGACTTGAAGTTATTTGTGAATAAGTTGAAAGAGAGAAAGGGAAGAAAATAGGATAATGAGTATGTTGAATTTAGTGCATGCTTGCGGATTTGATATAACTTATAAAGTTATATTTATTATTCATATTTTCCCCTATTATAGATTGATTTTTATGTTAAGCTTAATTTGTTTGTTTATATTTTGTTTTAGATAATGAAATATGAAAATTTGGAAGAAATGGATATGGAACAAAAGTTTGGATATGGAATTTTAAATTTTGTGGCCAGAAGACTTTTTCCTACGAGGTGTGGACACATTCAGCAGACCAGAACCCTGACCATAAGACTTTCTTATGCAAGGCTTGGGCACACCTTATTAGTTGAAAAGCTAGATGAGTTTGACTTTCAAAAAGGGAGTTTGTTGAGAGTTGTTAGGGTAATTAAAATTTGTTTTGTATTGATTATCCTATATTTTCCTCAGTTATGAATTTCAAATTAAATATTTTGTTATCTTATCCTCATTATCTAAATCTTATTATCACCGGCACATACTCTATTTAAGAACCTTTGCATTTGTCTTTCCACAACAAGAAGAGAGAATAGAGTTAGTTTAGGCAAAAAATCAAGAGAGTAGCATGTTATCCACATGAGTGTTTCAACAACCCATCATTGCCCCAATTAGATTTTAGTTGTCTTCTCTCTCTCTCTCTCTCTCTCTCCTTTTCTCTCCCCTTAAACCCTTTTATAATCTTTAAAGATGTTCTAAAACATGTGACAAAACATATCTCATTTTAGGTTTTACGGAGTATTCGTGCAAGTATAAGGAGTTAAACATTTAGTTAAATTAGTGAAGACCACCTAAGAAAGATCAAAAGTTGATCCAAACTCAAAGTGGGACCACCCCAAACAGAGATTGGCAATCTGACAATGGCTCCTTAGAATATTCAAATTGCCGACTGATGAAGGCAAAATCCGCAACTCGACCAAGATCCAATAAGATGATTTTAATATGAGATGTTTTGTCTTCTTAATAATGATTGTTCCTGCAAAACAGATCCCGAAGTGGTTTTCCGGGATAAATTCTTGGATGCTTAAGCCAGAGCTTAGTCAGAGTATAATAATTTTCAATCGTTAGAGAATGTTCCCATACCTGGTTGTCTTTAGGGTTTGTATATCTTATCTTGCCATTCATGGGATTTGTTGTCACGTATTGGCACGTGAGTTATGGTTGTAACTACTGATTGCACGCCACAATTTCCTTCCATGATTATAGCCTATTGTTACACTCTTGTGGATAAGCACGACTTTGCTGAGTTCCCACCTCGTGGCCTAGGACTCCAAGGTCTCGTGTACTTGGTGTGATTTCAGTGTGTTTTCATTGTTAGCCTTTAGACTTAGAGTCTAAGGTCTAGGTAGAGAGCATACTGTTGAAGTTGAGCTCAGATTGCACTGAGATCTAGTCTTTGATCATTTGATCTTATAGCATTTAAGATGGGACTTTTGGGGGTTGGATCCCATACACCTCATAAGCCCCCCCACACCTTGGCGTGGCAATGGCAGGCCAAGGTCTTGTCAAGTTAAGGCTTTTTGGGTATTTAAGAAGAGAAAGAGGTGCAATAATGTGAGTCACCATATTTATCGTCGATTAAGACTTATCGTAAGTTGTGGAATCAGATAATGCCCATTTTTTAAGGCTGTGACGTTTCATGTCTTGGGGCTCAAAAGAATTTGTGTGAGTTGCACACGGAAGTTCTAGGGCTTCATATAAAAGGTTGACGCTTTTTGCCTCTAGGTCTCCCATCGTCTGCTATCGCTTTCTTTGCCCATTTTTTTCTATCAAAATTTGCGGCTTTTTCTTTCTGATGATGAGTTGTGTTGTGGCGACGAGTGTTTGGCGAAGTGAGGCAACGTCAATCCATTGAGATTTTTACCCCCGTTTCAGAAGTTTTAAGAAAAAGTAAATATGACTTCTTTTCAATTTATGTCTTTTGGGTCTTCTAGATGGGAAGCAAAAATTGAATCCCTGGTCGGCGAGGAGGGTAGTTTGTCTGGCCTGTCCGGCCAAGGGAATTTTTTTGATTTTGATATGAGTGAGTCAAGTAGGAAAAGGGCAAGTAGGAGGAAACGATTTTTTGTTGTTTCAAGTTCTGAAGAAGAGGTTAGTGTGTTTGGGGGGAGGGTTATTTCCTCTAAGGCGGTGAGTTCCTCTTCGGAGGAATGGAGAAAATTATTGCACCGCCGACAGTGGGATATCCTACCAAATTTATGCTTACTACTAAGACTCTTTCATCGGTATTTGGGGAAGCAGACGTTAAGGAACTTAGAAAAGTTTCCATATTCCTAAAGAATATGGTGCTAGGTATACGGATAGTGAGGGTGGGGCATGTAATTTCCCTGTAGGATATACAACAGTGTATGAAGAACACTTGAAGACGGGTATAAGGTTTCTCGTCTGTCAACTTGTCGTTGACATTTTGAATTATTATGGGATAGCCCAAGCCTAACTGGCACCCAATTCTACAAGAACTGTTATTAGCTTTGAGGTGTTGTGCCATAGGGCAAAATAAAAAGTTCAGTGAATCTTTTTAGATATTTTTATTGTATGAAGAAGTCTACAAACTCTATGGGGTATTTTTCTTTTTTTTTTCCGAGATCTAGGAGTAAGGCCATTAAGCCTTCAGCTCATCACGAGTGGAAACGAAGGTTTTTCTTTATAAAGTCTAAAGCTTGTGGGCTAAGCATGGAGTGGTTCTACGGAGAAGCTAATTATGCATATCCAAATTAGAAAAGTAGAACCCCGTGGTCGTGCTTATATAGAGTTTCGGGAAGAGAGGATTGGCAGTTACATTGAAGAGGAGCTTTTTAAGTACAAATTGAGGCCAACCATTGTAGAAACCGAATTTATGGTATTACACTCCGTGTTAAAAGAAGATTCGAAAGATAGGGCTTTTATACCTTATAGTGAGTTTTTGTCATCATTGTGTTTACTAACCTTGTGTGAACATTTTGTTTTGTAGAGGTAAAGTTCAGTAGTTTGATCAAGACTGAGCTAGCGAAGGAGGCGCAATCTGAAGCTAAGGATATCACTTTCACTAAGAAAGTGGAGAAGGGAGAGCTTTCAAAGAGAAAGGCTGATTAAGAGGTTGTTGAGGTCGAAACTCCGACCAAAAGAAACAGAGTAAAAGCTCTTGCCAAGAAGAAAAAGGCGAGTGAGATGGAGGCCAAGGAGTTGGCCTCTTATAAAGTGTTGCACTTTTCCATGCTCGTGGAGAATTCACTAGTGGTGAAGATTGAGGGCTAGGAAAACTATCAAAGAAGGTTGGTCGAAATGTTAATAGCCGAACTTAATAACAATTTTGTTTATTCTATGCCACGGGTAAGAGTTCTGATAAAGTTGTATTATTTTGAGAATATATCTTAAAAGTGTTGTACTGGATAGATTGTTTGAATTGCAGGCGTTAGATGCATAGGTAGAGTTTGTCCTAAAGGCCAAGGATTAGGTCGCTGACGTCTCCACACACCAGGCTGAGATCGCTCAGCTTAAGGAGGTTGAGGTGGCCTCTCATGAGGCTAGAAAAAAATTGGAGAAAAAAATGGCTATTACTCTTGAGTCGAGGAGAAAGTTAGAGGAAGAGGTGTCTTCTCTCCATCAATAGCTGAAGAAAAAAGAAGCTGAGGTGCAAAGGCTCACAAGCATTGACTAAGGGGAGTTCGCAAAGTTGCTAGTGAAAAAGATTTTCCTTGCACAGGACTTTGGTAAGTCTACAGTGAATTTGTCCAAGGCTGCCAAATGAATAGGGCGGCATAAGGCGGCCATGGAAATTCGGGAGAAATTTCCAACTCTAAAGTTGGAGGAATTGCTTGGCTATGATCCTGAATCCATGGCGAGAGCTGACAAGGTTACATGAATACTGTGAAGGGGTTTAATGGCTCCTTCACATTGTTGCAACACTTAGCATCTCAAAGCTCGCCCATGATTTCGGAGAAGCTTAGTGCTTGTGCAGTGGATGAGAATCTTGACCTTCAGGCTCTAGAGAGTGAAGCCTTGGAAGGTCAAGCTAAGGCGGGGACCTCAGCTCAGGGTGGAGGAAGTCAAGATGAGGCTAGCTCTTAGGCCTTATTTATTTATTTTCTTTCTTTTTTTTTAATTTTTGCAAGGCCAATTGATTTATTTTTTTTTAAATATGAAGTTATGATTTTTCTTTAATTTTTATTATATCAGGATCATTTATTGTCTTCAAAGGCTGTCATTAATAACTTTCATGAGAAAGTTAAGATACTTGAAAACTGCGCATATTGAGCTTCAAGACATGATACGTAGGCCAAGACATGAGAACAAAGATCTCACGGGTCAAGTTGCCTATTTGGAATATCTGAATCGCAGTCTTAATGAAGACAAGGCACAATAGCACCAGGCAACGAGGAATTTGACCCTTAGGGAAAGATCAATTTTTTTAGAAAATGAAAAGAATAAGAAGAGAATTGCCAAATGCTCCACTAAGGTAGAAAATGTCACCTCTGAGCTTAAGGGTAGGGATGAGGTAGTCCGTACCATGTCTAATGAGCTTGATAAGAAGCGCAAAGAGGGCCAGGGTCTTCAAGGTGCACTTGGGCCTTACAAGCAGCAGATCTTCAAATTGCAGTTTAAATGTAAAACCTAGAGATCAAAGATCGAAAAGATGGAGGCTCGCCTGAAGGAGGCAGGTCTGAAGGTGGCACTTACAAACAAAGATCCTGTCGACGTGATGATGGAAGAGTTGGAGTTCTTGGCTCAACAAGGTCAGCAAGACACTACTGTGGACAAGAGAAAAGCGGCAGCATTTAACATGCACCTTCAAGAGCGGGTTAATTATGAGGAGAAAAAGAGAAAAGGAAAAGAGAAATTATAAGCCCTTCATATATGTACTTTGCTTAATTAATAAAGTAACTAAATTTTATTCTTTGGGACCTTTGATCAGTCCAAAATCCCCACCTCTTAGGATGTTTCGAACCTTTGAGTGATCCAAGATCCCCACCACTTAGGATGTTTGGGATCTTTCAGTGATCCAAGATCTCCACCCTTTAAGATGTTTGGGATTTGAAAAATGTTAAATTTTTCTCACCCCATAGGATGTTCTATTTTGACAACCAAATGGGTGTTCATATTCTCTTTACCCGCTTGGGATGTTATGGAATTCGCAGTTAAACTCAACTGAAATAAGGTTACATGTGATTTCCTTGATTTAAAATTTAGCAAGGTGGTTTCACCAACCTTGAATTGAGTTCAGGGTAGTCATCCTTACCCTACTCAATTTAAAAAGGGTAAATATATAAATGACATTTTATTCATCAAACAACACCTTAAACATAAAAACGTATTAAATTGCTAACATGCCTAACTCGGGGTAATAAGTTCCCCTCCATTGTGGCTAGGCAATATCTTCCAGATTTTGACGTGTTAATGACCCTGTTAGGACATTCCCAATTAGCCTCTAGCTTTCCAAGCTTTTGGGCTCAATTCGCTTCATTTTTGCGCAAGACCAAGTCTCCTGGGCAAATTCATTGATTTTCATCTGTTCATTGTAATATTTCGCCATGGCTTGTTTATATTGTGGTTCTTTTACTGAGGTCAAATCTCGGCGCTCTTCTAATAAGTCCAAGTTTAATTAGATCTCTTCTTCATTAATCTCAGCGTTAAAGGCCATAACTCTGGGGTTTGGAACTCCGATCTCTGCTAGAATGATAGCCTCCGAGCTATATGTCAAGCTGTAAGGGGTTTCGTTTGTTGTTGTCTGAGGTGTGGTGCGATAAGCCCATAAGACATTTGGGAGGTTTTTACCCAATCCCCTTTTGCTTTATCCAACCGAATCTTGAGTTCTTGCAGTATCGTGCGATTTGTAACTTCAACTTGAACGTTGGATTGAGAATACACAACGGAAGTGAAGTTCTGTTTAATTTGAAGTTCTTCACACTAGGAGCGGAAAGAATAACCTACAAACTGTTTTCCATTGTCTGAAATAATCACATGAGAGATAACAAATTTGCAAATGATTTTGCCCCACACAAACTTGATGACAATTTTTCTAGTGATTGTGGCCAAAAGTTTGGCCTTTACCCACTTAGTGCAGTAGCCGATGGCGACTATTAAAAACCTCACATGTCCCGACGCTTCAGGAAAATGTTTGAAAATATCAATTCCCCATTGTGTGAAATGCCATGAACTCTAGACATTGATCAACTCCATCTGAGGTCGCCTAATTATAGGAGCATGATGTTGACACTTAACACACTTTTGTATGAAGTCATAAGCATTTTTAAACATGGTCGGCCAGTAATAACTCTATCGAATGATTTTCTTGGCAAGTATGTGAGGTCCTATATGCTCCCATAAGACCTGAGGTGGATTTCTTAAAGTATATAGTTTGCCTACTAAAGTCTGATACACCTGAGTAAGGATTGGAGGTAAGATCGTTTGTAAAGGACACCGTCTTGTATTACATAGTGAGGCACCTTTAACTTCAATTTCCTTGCCTCATTTTTGTTATCAGACAATCCCCCATTTTGCAAATACCTCCATATGGGAGTCATCCAGTTATCTCCCACTTCTTTGATGGCCATCGTGACTTTTTCTTCAATGTTTCTACAGGGAAGTATCTTCACCAAGACCTTTTTGCTCAGACGAGAAAATGTGGAGGATGCCAGCTTGCTTAGGGCATTAACCCCTTTGTTTTTTGATCTGGGGATCTGCACAATCTTAAAATTATTGAAAGAGTACCCGAGATGGCATACCTTATCCAGATACTTCTTAATTTGGGACTCTTTAGCTTCATAGGAGCCTTGTACCTGATTAACAACTATTTGAGAGTTGCTATACACACACATCATTTTCGCTTTTATCCTTTGAGCTAACTTTACCCCTATGATTAAAGTTTTGTACTCAGTTTCGTTGCTAGATGACTTGAAATCAAAGTGCAATGCATATGTGATCTTTGCGCCCTCTAGACTCCGTAACAAGAGGCCCGCTCCGTTGCCATTTTCTTTCGAAGCACCATCTAAGTATAAGGTCCAGGCCTTTGAGTCCTCTATTTTTTTTTTCTATTGTATTAGGTGATGTCAAAAGGCCAACCTTCAGGGTCTCTGTAATAGGCATCTCTGCTATGAAATCCACAAGGGCTTGAGCTTTGATCACTATCTGAGGCTGATAATGTATATCATGCTCCCCCAATTCTATGGCCCATTTTGCCAATCTCCCAGAAGCCTCTAGTTTGGAGAGCATCTACTTAATGGGTTGGTCAGTGAGGACACATATGGAATGTACTTGGACGTATGGTCTCAACCTCCAGGCAGCATGAATTAGAGCCAGAACAATCGTCTCTATTGAAAGGTACCGCATCTCAGGTCCCTGAAGGGCGCGGTTGACATAGTACACTGGCATTTGCATGCTATTCACGTCTTGGATGAGTACCGCACTTACAGCATTGTTTGAGGCTGCTAAGTATAAATATAAGACTTCCCTGAGTGTTGGTACTTGCCAAATGCCTTTTTAACTCCTCAAAAGCCTTCTAGCAATTTTCATTCCACTTGAAGTTTTTGTCTTCTTTTAATGGGAAGAACGGGAGATGTTGATCTGTAGACCATGATAGAAATCTATTCAAGGTTGCTAAAGACTCGATCAATTTCTGAACTTCCTTTAAGGTTCGAGGAGATGCCGTACCAATGATGGCCCTTATCTTATCTAGGTTGACTCCAATTCCTTTTTTGGAAACTATAAACCCCAAAAATTTACCATATCCTACCCCAAAAGTACACTTTTTGGGGTTCAGATGCATTCTAACCTATAACATAGTTTGCAAGGTTTCTTCCAGATCTCTGGGTGCACTATCACTTCTCTTTGACTTTATAACCAAGTCATCTATATATACTTTCAAAATCCTACCAATCTGATCAGAAAACACCTAGTTTACCAGGTGCTGGCAGGTCTCTCCTCTATTTTTCAACCTGAAGGGCATCTTTGTATAGCAGAAAAATCCCATCTCTGTAACGAAGGTAGTTTTCTCGGCATCTTCTTCAGCCATTAGGATTTGATGGTAATCTTTATAGACATCAAGAAACATAAGGACTTCATACCCCGATATGACTTCGACCTTCTGGTCGATCTCTAGCAAGGGGTAGTAATCCTTCGGACAATATTTGTTGAGGTCAATGTAATCAATGCACATTTGGCAACTATCTTATAGTATCTAGAGGTCTCCGAGGTGTGACCTTGGAGTTCCCAAAGGTATCCCGATGTGTGACCTCAGGATTTTCAAAAGGAAGCGGTGTACCTTTGCTTTTGTTTGTTCTCCCCTGAGGTGTGACATTGGGGCTGAACTGTAACGTTTCCAGGGTTTGGATGGCATGTACACCCTTCGTCAAAGTATTTTTACCTTTATCACATATTGATCTCTTCGCACTGATATCACCCCATGCTCCGTAAGGAATTTTGTGACCAAATGGTCTTAGTCTTGTTTTTCCATGATCTCCTAATGATTGTATTGAAGGGAGATAGGGCATCTACAACATAGAAATTTATCATTATAGTTTTGTCCCAGCGGTAATCTCCTACCTAACTGTAAGTGTAAGTATACCCATTGGATGAATGACTACATGAGCAAATGTCATTAAAGACATACTGGACGGTTTTAATGCTGCAAAGTTGATCATTAACTTGCAAAAACAATCAATATATAGGACATCGATTGCACTACCACCATCAACATAAACTCTGCGTACCTCTTTATTTGCGACTATGGCTTTGATGACTAGAGCATCGTTATGTTGGCTTATGGTGGGAACCACATCTTCCTTCAAGAAAGAAATGACCTCAGAAGGTCTGAAATGTTTGTTAACCGGTTCTTGAGAAGGAATTCTCCTAGCATTGGCTTTGATCGTAAACTGCAACTGACCTTCCAGGTAATCACCAAATATGGCGTGGATGATGCCACTAACAATGTGGTTATCATTAGGTGGAGGTTGGGACGTCATTTGTTGCAGAGGGTTACTCTGGTATTGTTGATACGGTTGGTTTATGGAGGGGTCCCACTTTGGCTGGTAATTCATTCAATGTAAAGGTGGACCTCGTCCTCCTTATCCTCCTTGTTTTCCGCCTCGTCCTCTTTGGTGGTAACCACCTCCCCCGCCTCCAAACTGAGGTTGGGATCCTGAATGCCACCTCTAAATGTACTGACTAAGCATCTCATTATGGATGCAATCTTCTATCTTTTTCTTGAGATCTTTGCAGTACTCAGTATCATGTCCATGGTCGTTGTGGAAAGTGCACCAAAGGTGCCAGAGTCATTTATGAGATGCCACAGTTAACGAGACCGGGGGTTTAAGGAGATCCCTGTGTATAGACAAGATCTCAGAGAAACTTTTGGTTAGTGGCATGAGACTTTTTTCTTGAATTCAGGGTTCCAGGAGACCCGGATTGTAATTCAACCTATTGAAGGTGCTCTTTTGAGGGTTTTTTTCCTTTGGCATCTTTTTTATGCTTTTTGTCATGTTTCTCTATTCTTTCTATTGCCTTCTTTCCTTTTTGTGTAATTTTCTACCATTTGCCATAGCGCTTGAGTATTAGTTAAGGTGTCCCGTGCCAACTTCATGTAGCTTGGTCCAAGGTTCGAACCATTCATGAAGGCCGAGATTACTAGCTAGTCAATCTGATCAACCACTTGCAGGCTCTCATCATTGAATATTTCCACTATGACTTTAGGGATTCATCATTCCCTTGCTTAAGATTCATCAGATCTACATCCGTTTTAAGGAACTTCTTCCTCTGAAAGAAGCGACTATGGAAAAGTTGCACCAATTGTTTGAACGACGAGATGTTATTACGTGGTAAGCCGTCAATCCATACTTGTGCCTTTCCAATCAAATATATGGGGAATACTTTACACATCACCTCCATCAGAGTATTTTGAAGTTCATCGCATATTTAAACCGTGATAGAAAGTCTAGGGGGTTAGAGTCCCCCTCAGAAGTTGGAATTCTATCAAGCAATTTAAATCCTGCCAGCGTCGAGTACTACATTATATCAGGCATGAAAGGTGATAGGGCATTCCCTTCATCCTCAAAACCCAACAGGCCATGAATATCATCAGTCACCCTATTCCTGATTGAAGGAAAATTATTATGTCTGGGACACTTTGGGTCATGCTTCGATTTAACCCTAAAACGATCGTTTGTGTAATTATTGTCAGCATGAGAGGCTGATGCTTCATTCCTATTATCATTTCTCTTCTGTCAGCCGTGTTCCTAGTTGCCATGTCTTTGTTCATTTGCGAATGGGCATGGATTATGCCTAGCCCTATGGAACTCTTCAAACTACTCATGATGTAATTTCATAAAAGCTCTCTCATCTACTTCCCCGTTGACTTCGTGCCAGAGAATTATCTTGGTTTGGGGGATTGCACTATGAATGTTCATTTTCATGAATGGAGGGATGTTTCGATGGTTCGGGGATTTCACTCAAACGCAAAAGGTCGTAATTAGTAGGGTTCGAACAACTACGCTGTGCTTTTCTTCAACTAGTACTTACGGCAGCCCTCCGTCCTCCAGATCTAGTATCTACCATTTTTGTACAGGTTGAAATCAAAAGGAAGATTGTGATTGTGAATATCCCTTCAAAAATCAAGAAATTGTTCCCACAGATGACGCCACTTGATGAAGGCAAAATCCGCAACCTGACAAAGATCTGATAAGATGATTTTAATATGAGATGCTTCGTCTTCCTGATAATGATTGTTCATGCAAAATAGACCCTGAAGTGATTCTCCGAGATAAATTCTTTGATGCCTAAGTTAGAGCTTAGTCAGAGTATAATAATTTTCAGTTTTCAGAGAATGTCCTCATACTTGGTTGTCTTCAGGGTTCGTATACCTTATCCCGCCATTCATGGGATTTGTTGTCACATATTGGCACGTGGGTTATAGTATTAACTACTGATTGCACTCCGTAAATCCTTCCACGATTATACCTTGTTGTTACGTGCTTGTGAATAATCACGATTTTGTTGAGTTCCCACCTTGTGGCCTGGGACTCCAAGGTCCAATGTACTTGGTGTGATTTTAGTGTGCTTTCACTGTTAGCCTATAGACTTAGAGTCTAAGGTCTAGGTAAAGAGCATACTATTGAACTTTAGACCCTTGGCCTTCACATGCCGTAGAGGTCTGAACCTCCGTGTGTCACTGAGGTATTGGCCTTAGAATCCAAGGTCTCGATGAGTTGCTAAAGTCCTGGCCTTAAGCTTCAAGGTCTCAACTTGTCGCACTGTGATTTAGCCTTTGATCATCTGATCTCACAACATTTAAGATTGGACTTTTGGGGGTTGGGTCCCATACACATCATTGACCTTATCCCCCAGCGATGGTTGGTGGTCTAAACTATTTATAGGAGTAATTTTTTTATTTTTGACTCAAAGATATAGGAATTTAAGGAAAATATCTATGAAAGTTGTGGCTCCATTCAGTTTCCTTAGCTTCAAGAATCACTTAATTTGGAGTTGTGTAGCTTAAGATATGGCCCTCACAATATGTCTTGTCCATCAATCTCACATTTGAACTGATTTCTTTATAATTAAGATTTGAATTCGATAATAGCTTAACTGGGCAAGGTGCCAAACATGAAAGTTGAAATCACCTTTCTTGGATTTTTAGAATTTCAAGAATCATCTAAATTGGGGGGCTTTGTAACCTAAAACACTACTTCCAAAGTTTAGACCACTCCATCAACTATTTTCCAGAACTTTGGGTTTGGCACTTTGTGCTCTTATTTGGTTGTTTTTACATCATTTTTGACTCTCCTTTGCATAAAGTCATACAAAAACATAAAAAAAAAAGACAAAAGGCAACTAAAACATATAAAAGCACAATAAATTTTTTTTTTAATTTGAAAGAATAAAGATATAAGTTTTACTCTCATCATGAGTGATGAAGGCAAAATCTGCAACTCGATCTAAATTCGAAAATATGGTTTTGATCCATGATTTTCATTTTCCTGATCGATGATTGTTCCAGCAAAATAGATCCTGGAGTGGTTCTCCGGGGTAAATCCTTCGATGCCTCAGTCATTATTTAGTCGAAGTATAGCATATTCTGAGTTATCAAAATGGATCACTTTACCTGGTGGTCTTCCCCACGTATATATCCTCTTCCATGATAAAGTAGGATTAATTGTTATTCTTATCCTCTTCCATAATAAAAGGGGATTAATTGTTATCTTTATCCTTTAACCCGTTTATTACAACAGTAGCACTATTTTGTCATTGTCCCCCGTGATTGCCACATGCTTTATGTAAATTCCGTACTCATCAATGAGGCTACCATTTGTTGAGGATTAAATTAAAGGATGTGCCTAAAAGTGCCATAAGAAAAAGTATAGCTACTATGAATTTCTAGTAATGCCATTTGGGTCAATCAATGTACCAACTACACTTATGGATTTAATGCATCGAGGTGATGAGTAGGTAATGAATAAGTTAGTCATAGTATTCATTAACAACTTTCTAATATATTTACCTAATGAATAAAAACATGAGGAATATTTAAGAGGAGTGTTAAAGACACTAGGGAGAAAACTCTATATGAAGTTCAGCAAATGTGAGTTTTGGTCTAAGAGCATATCTTTTCTTAGACATGTAGCATCCGAAAAAGTTGCATCAGTGGATCCCAAAAAGATAGAAACGTCACAAAATGGCCAAAGCCAAAAAATCCAACTGAGGTCAAGAGCTTCCTAGGATTAGCTATCCAATTGAGGTTAGGAACTTCTTAGGATTAGTCGGGTACTACAAGAAGTTTGTCAAAGATTTCTCAAGAATTGCAGTTCCTTTGATGTGTTAACCCAAAAGTGAGCCAAATTTGAAGGGAAAAAAATCCTTGTGAGGAAAGTTTTCAAAAATTAAAGAAAAGGTTTTGTGCAAGCACCCATTCTATTGCTACCAAATGGGAGAAATGATACATCATCTATAGTAACACATCCAAGCATGAATTGGGTGCATATTGTTATGAAATGGAAAGGTCATAGCTTATGAACAAAGTTTCCCAACACAAGACCAACAATTAGTAGCTATAGCCATTGCCCTTGAGATCTAGAGGCATTTCCTTTACAAAGTGGCATGTAGAATATTCACAAATCATAAAGTTCAATATATTTGTTCAACCCAAAAAAGTTAAACATGAGGCATGAAAGATGGTTAGAACTAGTCAAAGATTACAAGCTCAATACCAATTGTCAACTTAGGAAGGTGAACAAAGTGGTTGATGTTCTAAGCTAAAGAAATAAGGGAGTTTTAGTTAGTGAGCAAGCAAATTGAATGGAAAAAATGAACTTAGAAGATCTAGACTCCATTAATGAGATCATGGCTGCCCTAACAATGCAGCCAAGTACCTTAGATGAGATGAAAGAGAAACAAAAGTAGGATAGTAAAATACTTAGAATGCTAGACAAGGTTGTTAGGGCTAGGTTATTTTCTGTACAGAGAAAATAGAGAGTGGCATTTAAATTATTACAACTAAGGTATTAGAATGTGGAATACCCATCACTGCTGCCCCCAACTGACCCTATAGGCAGTTGCCTATGGTTATATTTGTTAATAAATTATTACCCAATTAACTTATAACAAATCTTCACTTATTTTTTATTATATTAGAACATATATTAAGGATTTAATAAAATTAATCCCAACAATCTCCTCCTATGTTCTATATATAGTTCAACAATACAGTGGACAGTGTAATGTCCATCCAAAATGGATCATCCACATTCTAATCAATAGTGTAATGTCTGATCAGACATAGATCATCCACATTCAGTCCAAGACAACTGACCTGGATCAACAAACTTTAGTAATATATTACTAAGCTCAGTCATCATTTGCAATTTAAATAAGTGAACCATAAATGTCTTGAATCTGTTTTGAAATCAACATTCCAACATAACATTGCAACCCACAGTCTTAGCCCCTTTTGGCAACTCGATTAGCTGCCAAGTGTTGTTATGCAAAAAACAGCTCATTTCATCATCAATGGCTTCTTTCCACAATAGAGAATCCTTAGATCTCATCGCCTCCTTATAGGAAGATGGATCATTCTCTAAATAGTATGTGACAAAGTCACTACCATACGTTTTGAGAACTCTCTCTGGTGGATACTTTAATAGGAGTTGGTTCAACAACTAGCTGTGGGTGTCCAGTGTCAGAAGGGTCTGCTTCAAATTCTATAGGAGATTCTATAATCACATCGGTAGATCTAGAAACACTCAACCCTTGATCTTTGAGAAACTTGTTCACAAAGAATTCTGCATCTCTGGATTCTATCACTGCATTAGTGGAGAGATCCAAAAATTTATCTACAGCACTATCTTCTGCAATACCTAGATATACACAGGTGATTGTTCTAGGTCCCACTTTAGGTCTCTTAGAGTCATGTATTCTCACATAAGCAATACATCTCTAAGTCTTTAGAGTATCGATCTTACATGAATCTCCGTGCCTTAACTCATAAGAAGTAGTGTTCAATTTAGAATGTGGTAGTTTATTCAAGATTTGATTAGCAGTTAAAACTGCTTTTCCCTAGTAACAAGAAGGCATGCCAGCAGTAAGTAATATGAAATTTAACATTTCAGTCAAAGTCCTGTTCTTTCTCTCAACTATACCATTTGACTGAGGCGAGTAAGAAGTAGTAGTTTCAAGTATTCTGCCCTTAGTGGCACAAAATTTCTTGATCTCTATCAATGAATATTCTCCACCTCTGTCACTTCTAAATCTTTTAATTCTCAAGTTCAATTGGTTTTTGACTCGAGACTTGAAAAGCTTAAACTTTTCGAAAAACTCATCTTTCGATTTCAACTAATAAACATGAAAATATCTAGAAAAATAGTCTATGAATGTTACCAGATACTTCCGACCACTTCTAGTTGTGAAATTCTTAAAATCACACAAGTCAGAATGTATCAACTCTAGAAGTTGTGTGCTTCTAGTTACTTGTGGGAAAGGTCTCCTAGTAATTTTAGTCTGAGCACACACTTCACATTTGTCAAATCAAGTAGATGTATTTAATGACATTTGATGAGTTTTGGCAACCTGAACCATTTTCTTGTAGTTAACATGTCCTAATCGATTCTGTAACAATTTAGGATCAATCATTTTTTAACTTACATGACATACAATTTCATTTGCCAAACTCAACATATACATGCCATCTATCATAAATGCACATTCAAAATAATGAGAGTTAACAATCAAAGTCACTCTACTTGATGCAAATGAAAAGCACATGCCAACATTGTCTAAAAGACTCATGGAAATTAAATTTTAAGGAGTTTCAGGAACTACTTTAATAGATTTTAAAGTTAGTGTCTTACTTGAAGAAAGATTGAGCTCTATAGTGCCAGAGTGAGTCACCGTAACTGCAGCTCCACTAGCAACCAACAGGGTCTAATTTACATTATTAACATCAGTAAGTAAGGACTTATCGTTAATGACATGACATGATACTCCATTATCTAGCCACCACTCAGTATGAGTACTAGCCTTCCCAGCTCCGATCATACCAACAAATGCTTGAGGCTCAGTCGGTACTGCAACCATATTGGTTTCATTCTATGGTGTACCATTTTTCAGCTTCTTAAGAAGCTTGCAATCAGCAGCCCAGTGGCCCCACTTCTGACAGTTGTGGCATTTGCCCTTCTTTCTTTCCTTTGACATGGGCTTTTGGCATCCAACTTAGTAGGCTCACTCTTCCCAGACTTGGATTTCTTTGTAAACCTTTTGGGCTGATAAGTAGAGTTAGTTACTGCTTGAATCGCCTTAGGCTCAATCTTAGACTGACTCTGAGGCTCCCCAACTAGCTCCCTTTTGTTTATAGCAAGTGTCTCATCCTCAATAACAGTGAGTTGCTTTAGCTTCTCCAGCTTAACTCTGTTCTTCCTTTAGAACACTTCTATCCTGAAAGAATTCTAGGTAGCATGTAACTTATTCATGATGGCAGCTGCTAGAAGTGTATTGGATATTCTGAAACCCTCTTTATTCAGCTTCTTCACCATATTTTCCAAGTCTGTGACTTGAGGAGTCATCTCCATATCACTCTTGAACCTCAAATTGTAGAACTTATCCCCCAAATGAATTTTGGATAGCTCATCACTTTTGTGGAACCAAGCATTTATTGAGTCCAAATCTCTTTAACTGTCTTCACCTTTGCATAAGAGTCCGCCAGACGGTCTGATAGGCAATTCAATAGATAATCCCTACAATAATCCTCATCTTTATCCCACTATGCCCTGTCGACCTCTTCAATCATCTCCTCAAAAGTGCTAATTACAGTATAAAATATAAAACCATTTTTTAGCCTAAGCTACACCACTCGACACCATCTAGCACATTCCATACCAGTAAATGATTCAAGTTTAAAAATCTCTAGTGTTTCACTCTTAACCATCTCAAATACAGAAATAAAAGAGTACAAAAGAGTTGAAACAGTTGTACCTGGTGTCCAACAAGCTCTCACAGTCAAACATAGCCTTCAACCCCGGTCAATTGCTCTGTAAGTGACTCTACGCTCAAAATTGCAGTTGCAAATGTCAAAAACGAGTTCAGAACAGCCGAAATACTTAAAAATTGCTCGTCAAAAAAAGTCAATGGTCGATCAATGCCGGTCAACGGTTGCGGGTCAAAAAGGTCCGATCTGGATCCAGTCTGGTCTGATTGGCTTGAACTGGGCTGGTTTCTTAGGCGTGGGCTAGTTCCTTGGGTTTGGGTTGATTTTGGTTAAACCCAATGATTTGTTTTTGGCCCAAACTCAAAAAGCAACCCAATGACTTATTTTTGGCCCAAAGAAATTTTCTGATCAACCAAACACGCCCTTAGTCGGAATTTCGCTCCCAAACTTCTTTTCACTAGAACTTCGTCGTCCAGTCACCAAATCTGGCCAAACTGGTGTCAAAGTTTCTTCTATTCGCTAGGAACAAAACCCAACTTGTATCACTGGATTACACCGCCTGAGGTGGCCAGAATCTAAGTTTAAAATTTGCGATTTTCAAACACCTTTTTGTAGATCCCAGTGAACTCTAGCATCCGATCGAGAAACCAATTGCGCCATTGAACTCCTCTCATTGAGAGCTACAAGATGGACTATTTACTCGCTCAAAACAGCCAACGAATCAAAAAGTTAATATTTAATGCCTTAAGATTGTTGGGGCTAGGTTGTTTTCTGTAGAGAGAAAATAAATAGTGGTGCTTAAGGCGTTACAACTAGGGTATCAGAATGTGGAATACCCATCACTGCTGCCCCCAACTGACCCTATAGGCAGTTGCCCAGGGTTATATTTGTCAATAAGTTATTACCCAATTAACTTATAACAAATATTCACTTATTGTTTATTATATTAGAACACATATTAAGGATTTAATACAATTAATCCCAACAAAGGTTTACAAGGGCAAGCTTCTAGAGTTCCAAACTAAAGGAAAATGGAAGTTTTTGGAAAGGTAGGAGAATATTCATTCCTCAAAACTAGGAGTTAAAGGCCAAAATTTTAAGAGAGATGCATAGTATCAAATTTTCCATCCATTCAGAAGGAACAAAGATGTACAAAGGACCTAAGGGGAAATTACTAGTGGGATAACATGAAAAGAGAGATAGACAAGTACGTGGCAAGATGCCTAAATTACAAACAAAAAGTGTGAACATCGAAGGCTAGGAAGGCTATTACAGCCTTTAGAAATCCCAGCATGGAAGTGGGAGAATATATCAATGAATTTTATTGTTGGTTTACCTAAGACAAAATGGATAATTATGCAATATGGTAGTCATAGATACGTTAACTGAGTCTGCACACTTCTTACAATAAATATTCGTGCCTAAGGATAAAATAGTAATATATATATATATATATAGAAACCATATTCTAATGTTGCAACGGATACCGGCCAACATTATTTTCGATCAAGACCCAAGATTTATTTCTAGGTTCTAGAAAGAATTTCAAAATCAAATGAACACACAATTGAAACTTAGCATCACCTTGCATCTTTAAATAGATAGACAGTTTGAGAGAATAATACAGATGTTGGATCGAGGACATGCTAAGGGCATCTGTATTTGAGTTTGGGTGAGTTGGGACAAGTACACTATCCTAATAGAGTTCTGCTAGAATAACAGTCTATAGCATCATAGGAATAGCACCATACATGCTTTGTATGGTCAGAAGTGTATATCACCCCTATATTGGGATGAGGTGGGTGAAAACAATGTGATAGGATCTAAGTTGTTGCACCTGACTAAGAACAAGTAATTGTCATATGATACAAATTCAAGGTTGCCCAAGATCGAAAAGAGAGGCTAGTACTCAAGTTCAACATAGGCCTATGAAGTTTATTTGAAAGTCTCATCCACTAAAAGAGTTATTGGATTCAATAAATAGGAAAAGTTAAAGCCAAATTACATTAGACTGGATAAAATCCTTGTACGAGTTGGAATTATAATATAGGGTTTGGCTTTACTCTAATGTTTAGATCGAGTTCATAATTTATTCCATGTATTCCAACTACAAAAGCACATACCCAACCCAGATCACATTGTAGAAGACGAATAAGAGATTTGTGTAGCAGATGACCTGACTTACTAACCCTTGGGAATAATGGATAGAAAAGAGAAAGTGCTATTAGGTCCATACCATATATGAACGTCCAGTGAATGAACCATATGTCTAGAGAAGTCACATGAGAGCTAGAAAACAAGCTACAATGAGAACACCTATAATTATTTGAAGGCTTAAGGATGAAACTACTTTTTAGAAGGAGAGGATGTAATGCTGAGAAATTTTTTATAATCATTTAGCTAAATAGTTAAAGTGAAAGTTAATCCTCTGGTAATTGTATAATGGTTTGCACGATGACTTGACCAGTGATAATTCAGGGGAACATGATGATTTGTATCTCAGTAGAGACCGTGATACCCCCATCAGAGATGAGAATACATGTTCAATGATTCAATTTTTATGATAAACTCTCTCTCCTTCTTAATGAAGATGAAGATCGGAACAATTTTACTTTATTGAAGGAAGAAGACATATGATATCATCAACAGGATGATATTACTCAAGTTTCCACTACTCTCTTCATCTCCAAATATATAGTAACCATACTCTTAATCCATTACAGTTAGAGCATTAGCATAGTGCATGAGGAGTGATTCTCCAATAAAAATAGAGTCCACAAAGCTCTTGGGTCATTGAAGGACCCAACTATTCAACTTTCAACAAACAACGATGTAACTTGTTTGATTATTTTGCCAGTTAAAGTGCCAACATGTGGACATCCATTTTGTAGTGCATAAATGTTATTCAATCTATATAAAGTGTTTTAAAAGATTTTTTTTTTTGCTAAGCATTATTTTGTTTAGGAAATCAAAACATATTTGGATTAAATGAGTAAATAAAGAAATAAAAATATATATATTTGTGTATATACATACACATAGATATAGTGACAAGGAATGGGGAAAACATGAGGAGTAAGGAGAGAGTAGTTGAGATTGCAGAGAAGGTTTAGGAAGAGAGTCCAATACAATTTAGAGGCCCTAGAATATGAAAGCTTTTTTTTTATAATAAATCTAAAACCCTACTTTCTAGTAAGTTTCAAATTTCACAAATACGAAAGCCTAAGGTGGAAGTCTTGAAAAACCATGATATTTTTATATGCATGTTACGTGGCATGATTGTGGAAAACTGACAAATTTTTGTAACTTTTGGACATGCATGTAGGGAGATAAAAATTACTAATTATTCTACTTTCTATTGTATCAAGTTTTCTATAGAATGAATTTGTAGAATTTAGATCTTATTTTATATCCTAAAATCATAAGACTTTTATTACAAATAAATGATGAGAGTGCAAAAGCACTCTTTAAATGAAGTCTAAAATTAGGAGTTTCACATTGTTTATCTAGATAAATAGGTATTAATCTTGTGTTTTCATATGTTTTTTAGTAAAAACATTTTAGAAACATAAGGAAGTTAGAAAAAAAATCAAATTTGAGAAAACTCAATCAGTGATGCAACTTTTAGAGAGATAGTGCTTGAATTGGTGAATTGGTAGCAAGAGGTTAGATTTCAACGTGTTTCTCATCTTTTCAATCACCAAATGAGGAGATCATAGATACTTTGAAAATCTCTTTAAATGAACTTTAATATTGATGTTTTGAGTTTTTCTCATATCAGTTAGCATTTAGATCAAAATTGAGGTTGAATTGATAATATGACTCAACCAATTGATAGCTGATACATTCTAGCAAAATGGCAATATCTGGAGCTACAAAAGTCTAAATTTAATGATTCTTAAATTATTGGAAATCTAAGAAAAAGGCCTACAACTTCTATACAGAAGTGAAAACTAATTCTATTGATAAAAGCCACAAAATATTAGCTGGAATTCGTAGTAGTGCACAAAATCGAGAGCAGAGAGGGCAAAATGAGAGTTGGGTATAATCTCTTGTAGCCCAAGTGACCATGCCCGATTTTTGCAACATGTTTGAGTCAATTTTTATCATTTGATCATTCTTGGGCCTTTTTACTTGGTCTTTCAACACTTGTAACAAGCCCAATAAGTTTAACTCTTATAATAACTCATTTTTAGATCTTTTAAGATGGGCCTAAACTTAGAAATCTTACAAGAATTTCATTTTTGGACAAGGGTTTTTGTGAGTTTTGAAGAGATAAGACTCCAGTTTAGAAGAAATTAGATATTAGGTTCAAGATTTAGCATGGAGTTAGGCTTTCTGTTGTATAGGAGAGTCTTCTTCATTCTAAACTTTAATCTTATGTTTTATTTATTCAATTTGATGTTTCTTTTCATTGATATGTATGGCTAAAATGTCATAATCTCTAAGAATTGATGATGGGTTGTTGATATTTTTCCTTATTGTGTTGATTTATATTATGAATAGTGAATATTAATGTCCAATAGCACGTTTTTATTTAAGAATCATGCAATTTATGTAGCCCTCATAAGTTGTATGTATTGGTGCTTGTGTTTGATTACTTGATCTTCACTAAACTTGAACCTGCGTTATTGTAACCATAGTACTCCTCGTATTGGAATATGTAGAGGGAATTTGTAGACTCTATATTATTATTATGCTTCATTAAATGGTGTGATAGATTAGGAATAGCAGCCATATCATTATATTCTAGTGACGAGAAATAGAAACTATGAAAAAGATAATTGCCTCCCTAAATGCTTGATCCCATAGCCAAATCACACAATTAAGGAGGAATATAGAAAATCCTAATCATTTCTTAAGGATTAATCCATCATTCTTGATTCTAAATTTTAGATTTAATTGAAAATTTAAGTTTTCCCTTGTTTGGCTACTGTTGATTGTACTCAATTTTCTTTATTTCAATATAGCATAATTATAAATTTTAACTATCTAAATTGCCATTTTGCTTCTAGTATAGAATAAACCTCTCAAAGTAGCAACATCCTCGTGGGATCAACCCCACTTCCACAACACAACAAGAAGTTTATAGTTGCGATTTGTTGTGTGTATTTCAGTTTTTATTACTTGAATTATGGTATTTGTGTTGCACTTTATATTCCAATCTACAAAGCATCAAAGTTTTGGTGCCATTGCTTGGAATGTTTAATTACTTTAAGTGTATAGTTTCTTAAATTGAAGTGTTTTTAGTTTTAAGTTAGTTTTAAGTTTGTTTAATTTTAGGTACTTTACCTGCTCTGTAGCTTTCCTATTGTGTTTCTTAATTTATGAATGGATGGATACTAAGAAAAATGGAAGGGTACAGTAATGTTTTTGCATTCTTTAACTTGTTTATTCTAGTAGCTTATGAAAGTGATAACCTTCATTGGGACTATGTACTTCAATTTCCTACCAAGTATCAAATTGTTGGGTGGTTGGTCATAAGAGTGAATGGTATCCAGTAAAAAGAAGAATTCTGGGAGAAATTCATGATTTCTTTTGAAGCCATTATAACTCTCACTTCCAAGCAAGGTTGTTAAACTCGAGTTTTTATGTAAAATCAGTGGATGGTCCACAAAATCGGATTGTAAAATCAAATTATAAAATTGTAAAATCCTACAAATTATGAAAAATAATGTAATAAATATATTATATATATTATATATATAATACATTTTAACGATACAACAAGGCTTGTCCAAAAATGCCTACCCATACATTGAACCCATAAGCAAAACCGAGCAGCACGAGGGTGTAAGCCCACTATGCAATTATTAAGGAACCGAAAAGAAAACAATTAGAACTCATTCAGTTGGACATTTCATCGAGTAGAACAAGTACACGAGCAAATTAAAATTTTCTTCTTTTTTTTTTGTCCATAGCAAGGTAATAGATTGTTATTGATGATAAACAAAATCAAATGTTGAAGAAGCAAAGGAAACACTAACACGAGGAAATCATTACATCAAAAACCAACATCAACAACTAATCTCTCAATCCAGTTTGGAGTTAACCTCTAACATGTATAGTTCAAAACCAACAATAGGTGCAAAAATAACTCTCAATTTTAATTACTTTTTTAAACCCTTAATCATTCAAAAATAAGATACACACAATGGTTTAAACAAAAAAAATGGATTTTGATTTTCAACTTACAATTAAATATCTTGTGTTTACAATACTTTCTTACTGAATGGGAACTGTTAAATGAGAATATGATTTGTGGGTTTGATTTGGGAAGACTTCAGGAGGTGGAAGAAAAGGGATGCTCCATTGGGAGAGCACAGCGCGAGGAACATGATCTGCTTCTGAGTTGAGGTATTTGCTCATTTCTTTTCATGTTAAATTGCTTCTCCAATTAAAGTTTTGGAGGTAGGAGACAAAACGTAGAGGAAACACGGATGAAATGTGGATGAAAGGCTAAAATTGGGTTATTTGAAAAAATGCACCCTACTTTCACGTTTTGGTGAAATCGTTTGAAATGCACGATTTTACGTGTCAACACGAGATTTTACCACGATTTTACCATTTTCAATTTTGAACACAATTTGAATTGGACTCTTCATTTTGGCTCATAAAAACATAAAAACGTACGAGTAAACTCGCAATTTTAACAACCTTGCTTTAAAAATTATTGTCCTGAATGGGGTGTACATTTATCTATATCCTTGTATCATCCTTGCTCACTCAAATTCCCTTCTCACTAGTTGTGAGTTTAGTAGATGTGATCCTTATGAAGGAATTTGCAAAATGAGAATGAAGTGGATGACCAATCTATGGATATCTTATAAGGAAAAGCTCTACTTAACATCCAACTACAACCATCCCAATTGGATTAATTCTTCTACGTCAATATGGGTGGCTATTAAAGGGAATTTGACGAACCAATATGTCCATTTGGTTTTCTCCACAAGCACCATATGAAGATGTAAACAGTCAAGTATTAAGTGAGACATCTTTATTGAAGGAGAGAGAAGAAGAATTAAGATGCTAATGGCTTGAAGATCTAGAGACTCTCAAGAAGCTTAAGGTTAGACTGAAGATGTTGAAGAAATCCCTAGAGCCAGGTGTCATAGTTGTCTTATCTTTGGACAAGTTGGAGGGTGAAAAGGAGTGTAATGAGAAGCTAGAGTTTGAGGAGAATTTCTTAGAAAATTGGCCTATAAAGGTTGACTCAAATTCTTTATTTCCAACATTAGTTACTTAACAACTTCAAAAAGAAGGGCCAATGGAATTGAATAAAAGAAAAATAGAGGAAGACCAAGAGAATCCAAGTACTTCTCATGATTTTCTCATGTGTGATAGTGATCAAAGTATGGACTTGCTACTACTTTGTGTGGGAGAAAGTGAGAGAGTTTGGTTAGACTTCTTCACTGTACAATATCAAATAAAAGCGATTAAGGAGATCAAAGAAGAAGGTGTAGTGTATGAATGGTACAAGAAAGAGTTCATAACTGACAATGCTTACTTGTGTGCATCAAAGCAAGTGGAATCTAGGCCCTTCCAAAGATTACTATAAAAGATACCTCACTATTGTGGAGATCATTATCTTATGGTACGGAGATGGCTACTTTGATGTCTCTTGTGCAAAACTTGAGGAGTGGAGAAGAAAAAAGTCTAGCTAGGGACTTTAAATTTAGAACTATTTCTCATATCCTTTTCATATCTTTTATGGTTATTTACTTTATGTTATTAGGCTTTTTGGTTTGAATAATTAGAGTTAGATCTTTGTGCCTTTATACATGTGGTTTGCTTAGTACATGTTTCTTTTCTAGTGCTACATTTTTTTTCCATATGTGAATTATGCTACATTTTAAGTTTAGGTGAGAGGTAAATGGCACAATAGAGTTGTCAACTAGTTCCCTTCTAGAATTTTAGCAATGCACTGAAGATAATGCCTATTTTAAGTTTGGAGGGGAGAGGATAATTAGTTGAGCTAAAAAAATTTATGGATTTTTTATATATAATTTTTGACTTATTTATGCTATGGGATGTTTAGAACCTCAATGTTTGTTCTTCTTTGTGTTCTTTGTTTTTTTTAGTGTTCATTTTCCTTTACTTTATTTTGAACTAGGTAAAACTTTTTTTCCCTTTTTTATATTTATATTTTTATTTTTTCACTATTTTTTAAAAATGATGAATATTTTGGATGGGATTAAAAGAGATCATGGGCATTCAAGAAAACATGAAGACAAGTTCGACTTATTACCACATGGATACTCAATGAAATAGAGGAGTCTAGTTCTCAATCTTTAATCTTCTTTTAATGATTTAGCTCTATTATTGTATTCTAAGTGACATCCAAGTGAATTTGGCATTTGTGTTAGTTGTACATTTAGTATTAATTAACATTAAAACTAAAAAAAAAACTGTATGACTTTGTTGCTTTCGTGTTAAATGAGTAAGGAAATAGATAACAATTTTCATAGAAGTGATGAGATAGTTTTGTTTGGCTAAGAGGTAAACTAATTTAATGAAGTAAATCATGTAACCAATGAAATAAATTACCATATCCTCAACTTAGTGGTGCTAAAAGTGAGGGTATTGATCTCTTAGAGTAAACTATAACTTATATGGAAATTTTGTTACCTTAGCCAAATTGTTTCGAGCACTTAAATTGGGTAACACTAACAAAAGTAAACTTTAGTGGAGAATATGATTCTTTTGTGTAAATTTTAATGTTTGAAAGCAATGTGAGTCTTGAGTCAATCTATCTTTGTGACGATTGCTAGTAGTACACCATAGTTTTGATATGATTTGGATAATTATTTGTTTTAATTTCTTATATAAGTTGTTACTGCTCTATGGGACTACTCTTAGTCTTATGTCTTAAATGAACCCATATGAGTAGGAACAAGAAAAAAGAAACAAAATTTTTTTTTTTTTGAGGCTAATGAATAAACTGGGAGAGTACTCCAATGAATGTAACTTGTTAAGTAAACAAACGCTAATACAACAAATGTGTGGCTTTTGCATTTATAAGGTAAAGTTACATATTAAGAGAAAGAGCGCTAATATAAGAGAGAATAAAAGGTGCAATGATTTTAAAGATTGTGTAATACTTCTTTTTTGGTTAATGAGATTATTGTTGAAAAGGGGTGTTGATTCAAGACATTAAAATTCACAAGATGAGCATTAGACACAAAACCATACTTAATTTAAGTGATACCCACACTACACACGTGCAATTTGTTTATGGTGAGAAATGAGTGCTTCTGAGTAATGGTGAATTGAGAATGTTGACACCAAATGAATAAGCATTACATGAGTTGAGTGCTATTTGAGGTACCGATGCATGAGAAGCTCCTAAGTCATTGGAAAACTTATGAGTTAAAATGAACTATGCTTTGAATAACCGTGGAAATTTGATATTATTTTCTTTACTCCAATTTTCTCTCTTTGTGTGTTAAGTTTTGTTAGCAAGTTTTGAATTAATAATTTGGTTCTATTTACTCGAGAACGAGTACAAGTTCATGTTTGGGGGAATTTGATGAGAGTGCAAAAGCACTCTTTAAATGAATATTAAAACTAGGAGTTTTACCTTATTTATCGAGATAAATAGGCATTAATCTTGTGTTTCCATGTGTTTCTAGATAAAAACATTCTAGACGCATAAGGAATTTAGAAAAAAAAAATCAAATTTGAGAAAATCAATGGTGCAACTTTGAAAAAGATGGTGCTTGAATGGACATATAGGTAGTAAGAGGCTAGATTTCAACAGGGTGTATATCATCTTTTACATGATCAAATGAGGAGATTTTGGATGCTTTGGAAAGTTCAATTTAATGTTGATGTTTTGAGTTTTTCCCAAATCAACTGGCATCTAAGTCAAAATTGAGGTTGAATTGACAATGCAACTCAACCAGTTGATAGTTGACATATTTCAATAAAATGGCCATATCTGGAGCTACAAAAGTCTATATTCAATGATCCATAAATCATTGGAAAGACAATAGGAGAACTATATCTTTTATGTAGAATTCAAAGCCTAATTCTATCAATAAAAGTCTCAAAATATCAGTTGAAATTAGCACCAGTGCATAAAACCAATAGCAGAGAGGGCAAAAGAAGAGTTGGGCTTGCACTCTTGTGGTCCAAGTGACCATGCTCAATTCTTGTAGCCCGTTGAGTCAATTTTTATCTTTTGTCCCTTCTTAAGGCTTTTTTTTAGTCTTTGACCACTTGTAATGAGTTCAGTAGGTCTAATTCTTATAAAAACTCATCCTTAGGTCTTTGGAGAAAGGGCTAGACTTTAGAAATCTTAGAACCCTAGCCTCCACAAGATCTCTAGGGTTTTGGATAGAAATTCATTCTTAAACTATGGTTCTTAAGATTTTTAAAGAGAAAAGACTCTATTTTAGAACAAATTGGATAGTGGGTCGAAGATTAAGTTTGGAGTTAGATTTGTAAAGGCAAGTCTTCTTCACTCTAAACTTTAATCTTATGTTTTATTTATATAATTTGGTATTTATTTTTATTAATATGTGTGGCTAAAATCTTATAATCTCTAAAAGTTGATGATGGGTTGCTGATATTTTTCCTTATTGTGTTAATTTATAATATGAGTAATGCATATTAATGTCTAATAGTAGTTTTTCATTTAAGAATCATGCAACTTATGTAGGCCTCATGAGTTGTTTGAATCGGTTCTTATGTTCGATCATTTGGTCTTCATGAAGCTTGGACCCTTGTTATTGGAATCATAGTACTCCTAGCATAGGAATATGTACTGAGAATTAGTAGGCTCTATATTCGCAATGTGCTTTATTAAACGGTATGAGAGACTAAGAATAAAAGAATTATTATTCTACTCTTGTGACTAGAAATAGAAGCTAGATTGTGAAAGGACAATTGCCTTCTTAAATGCATAATCTCATAGCTGAATTACACAATTAAGGAGAAATAATGATAACTCTAATTACTTCTTGTGGATTAGTCTATCATTCTTGGTTCTAGATTTTAGATTAATTGAAAATCTAAGTTTTCCCTTGTTTTCCTATTGTTGATTGTACTCGATTTTCGTTACTTCAATATAGCATAATTGTAAATTTTACCTATTTAAATTACCATTTAACTTCTAGTTCAGAATAAACCTTTCAAAGTAACAACATTCTGGCAGGATTGATTCCACTTCTACAATAAAATGGCAAATGTGTACTTACACTTAGTTGTTTGGATTTAGGTTTTTATTACTTGATTAATTGTGGTATCTGTGTTGATTTTATATTCCAATCTACACTGCATTGATAGATATAGTCAATATCTGCATTTTAAATTTCAAGGAAATATTATAAGTATTTTGTGAGATAAAAATTTTCAAATGTGACTAGTTTATAAAAAAGGGTTTCTTGAAAAGCCAAATTTTGAAGGATGTTTCTCTACAAATACAGATATGTAAATTTGTCTTTTCCATTTTGGATGAAGATATTGATTTCTAGAGTAAAATATTTTATTTTTAATAAATTTTGGAAGTATAGCTATTTAATTATGTATTTTTGGAACTTGATTGGTTTTGGTGCCATCAATTGAGGGCCAATCAGCTTTTCACGAAATTTTTGTCAACTATTGAGGCTTTCAAAAATCTATATGACTAAATAGAATATTTCTACAAGGATTAATTTTACAAAACTCAATTTTTTTATGAATTTTTGAAGCATTTATGAAGCTAAATTGATTGCAAATGGACCATGATATCTGAATTTTATTAAAAAGTGGCTAATGTTCAAAGAGGCAAGGACCAAAGCTATCAATACTATTTTAAATAAATTATCTCTCAAAAGCCAATAAAAATCATAAAAGTAAATCACAGCATCTACGTATTTGAGTCAAGAAAGTATAGAGTAGTATTAAGCCCTAATGTCTATGGTTTACAAATACCATAAATAATTAATTAATAAAAGTCTAAATTTACACAACTAAGCCAAGTATACACTTATTTCCTTATTCGTAGATGTAGGGTTGATCCCACTAGAATCTTGTTACTCTTAAGTAAATAATGCTTAAATTTATATTTATATATATATATATATATATATATATATATATATATATATATATATATATATATATATATCTAAAAGTATATAATTAAAAGAACAAAAACAAGAAGTAAAAAATAAAGTGAACTAATGCACTTTAAAGATTAAATCAAAAGGAACTAAGAAAAAATTATACGAAACTTCTAAGAAATGATTAGGGTACTATGAATTTCTCAATAATTTGGTCAATTTAACTATGGGTTCATTCAAACTATGGGACAATTGTCCATTTTATACTCTAACTTTTATTACTAGTTAGTAGAATAGAATGGTATTCTATAACGTTAAATAAAGCACAATGACAATATAAAACTTACTAATGCCCCTGGCATATTCCTGTGCTAGGAGTACTATAGTTTTAATAACAAAAGTCTAGACTTAGTATAGATCAAATGATCAAACACAAGCACCATTTTACATAGCTCATGAGGCCTACATAAATTGTGTGATTTTTTAATGAAAACTTGATATTGAATATTAATATGCATTACTCATAACATAAATCAATGTATTGAAGAGAAATATCAAAACCCATCATCAAATCTTATGAATTATAAAAATTTAGTCACTCATAACTAATGAAAGGACTACCAAATTCAAGAAGTTGAGCAAAAGATCTAAACTAATAGTGTAAGAGACTTCCTTCATAAAAAGAAATCAAATCCACAAATTAAACTTCAAGTCAAAATCCAAAATCTTTAACACTAGAGGTTTCTTCCTTTTAAAGCTATGAAATACTTTGCCCTAAAATCTAATTTTTATCTTTAGAAGTAAAAACGTTGTAGAAACTACCCCCAAAGTGGGTAGATTAGACCTAGTACTTTATAAGTAAGTAGCCAAGTAAACACGAAAGTGTCTAGATGATCAAAGAGTCAAAATGAGTCCCTCAAGTTATCAAGTTCAACCATGGTCATGTTGTCTGCATGACCTTAGTCATACTATGTCACGGGTCATGATTTTCACTAAGCTTAGACATGGTTTGTGAGGCAATTAATAGTTCAATGTTCCTTTCACCAAGACTCTCTTGTGCATTGTAATTAGCACACAGCAAAGATACTCACGCATTGTCTTTAAAGGAACGAGGAGTGCAAGGCCAACTCGACTCACCAAAGAAAGTACGATATAGAAGGTTACAATTTGTGCAAATAAATTGTTATTCTCATTAAATAAAAGCCAAATGTACAAATAGAAAGCAAAGTGGGCTAGGGAGTGGGCCTGCCCTTTCACTTAGTTGTTTGATTAAATATGCCCACCAAGTATATCCTAGTTGAAAAATCAAAGTGATAGTTATAAGGACAACTTTTTCTACGAAATGGAAAACTCCAATCTTTTACAAAGACCATCGTTTCTCATTATTACTACCTCTACAACTACCAAAAGCAAGTGACTTTCTATAAAGACCATGATTTCTATCCTAACAAACTAGAAAATTACATCAAACTACAACTAATATTTGCACAACCAAGATGAAAGCCTATCTATTACATTTGGGAGCTTTGTGGCTTGAGGTCTTCACCTATGGCTTCATTTGTTGAGTGGCACAGGACATGACACACTTTCATTATTGCTTTGGGGTGTTGTAAAGGTTACGGTACAATGCTAAGAAGCTGGCCTGTAACATTCTTCCTCACTTGATTTGGCAATGTCCTCAGAACCTTTGAACTTTTTTATGCATCAATCAGTGACAAAAAGGCTCTTAAGTTCTTTACCAACTCCCAAGTGTTTTCTTCATCTGAACATCCTTGCCACTTTATGAGGTATTCTCTTTGATCTTTATGTGACCGTCGAACCATTCAATCTCTAAACATAGCTTCAGTCACTCATTTCCCTACATTTTGGATGTTTAGACCTTTGCGGTGCAATTGCCCTCTCTCTGGTTCTTCTAAGTCTTCATGATAGTGCTTCAAAGGGCTCACATGGAAAACAAGAAGCATTTTCCATTCCCGAGTGTGGGCATCGACTTTGTAAGCTACCTTGCCAACTCTTTTTAAGATCACAACAAGGCCTACGTATTTTTGTAGCAGGCGAGGTCCTTGATTCTAAGACTTCGATTCTATTGTTGGTTACTTTCACCATAACTTTATCCCCCATGTGGAATTCGAATAAAGTATTGATCTTAGTCTACATTTTTCTTTATGTGATTGATGGCTTTTTCTAAGTAACCACGAGTAATTTTCATGTTTTGTTTCCATTCTTCAAAAAACTTTGGACTTTTGGGGAGTTAGACTTTCCAACAATGTCAACGGTGTGTGACAATAGGGGCTATTGCCCGGTGACAATTTCAAAAGAGCTCTTGTTGGTGGATGAGCTCTTTTGAGAGTTGAAGCACAATTGGGCAATGTCCAAAGTTTCACCCAATCTTTCTAGTTGGCTACTACAAAGTATCGAAGGTATTTCTTCAATATGCAATTAAATTGTTCTATTTGGCCATCAAATTCGAGGTGTGCCGTGGAACTCAAGTTTAATTTGGGTCCGAGGATCTTGAAGAGCTTATTCCAAAAGTTACAAGTGAAACGAGAGTCGCGATCACTAACAATATCTAGAAGTAGCCCCCAGTACATGGCAATATGCTTGAAGAAGAGTTGAGTAGTCTCATCCGCTGTAACATATTGGGGTGCTAGGATGAAAGTTGCATGCTTGAAAAAGAAATTGACTTTCACCAGTATAGTGGTTAGATCTTCAATTTTAGGCAATCCAATGATGAAATCGAGTGATATGCTTTCTCAAGGCTTACTAGGGACTAGAAGGGGATTAAGAAGCCATCCTTTTGTGATGATCTGGCTTATCTTACTGGCAAATAAGGTACGTCTACACAAAATTGTCCACATTGTCTTGTATTTGTGGCCAAAAGTATCCTTATTGCACTAGCACCAACATGCATTCCATTCCCCAGTGTTCAGCCGCAAGTGTGTAGTGGCACTGCTTTATTATGCTCTTTCATAACTACATGCCCTTTAGTACATAAAAGCGATTCTCTCTAGTATAAAGAAGGCCATCATCAAGCCAAAATTGTCAAGATTTGCCCTGCTCTGCTAATTGGACCAAACACGTAGTGCCAGGATCTTTGGTCAAGATATGACACATCTAATCTTTGATGTTGGTAAAGACTTCACTTTCTTGTAAAGTAGAGACTTGAAGAGTAGCAGCCAACTAACCTTGGCGACTAAGGGCATCAGCGACTTAATAGATTTTTTCTGTTCGATACTCAAGAGTGAAGTTGAACTATGCGAATAGCTCTTGCCATTGTACTTGCCTACTATTTAGCGTTAGTTGGGACAAGAAGTAGCTCACTGCAATGGTATCAGTTTTCACCACAAACGGTGCCCCAAGCAAGTAATGCCTCAAGAGACAGACAATGAACGACAGCGAGTAGCTTCTTTTTGTGAGTAGTGTAGCATTTTTTGGCATCACTTAGCTTGCAACTTTGTAGTTGTCTAGGCCAAAAAATGACTGAAACTCTATGATGCTGCTTGGTGGCTTCCAATTCGTGATAGCTTGTACTTTTTTAGGATCCATGCGGATATTGCTTGGTTCAATTATGTGTCCTAACTCCTAAGAAATCAATCATCTGTTGTACAAACAAACACTTTGAGGGTTCGAGATGTGTCACTATAGATCACGATATTGTCCAAGTACACCACCATAGATTGATAATTGAAGTTCCAAAATACCTGGTTCATGAGGGTGCAGATGGTGGTCAATGTGTTGGTTAACCCAAAATGTATGACTTTCATTCGAAGGCCCCATATCTCGTCAAGCAAGTAGTTATATGTTCGTCCCCCTCATTGCTTTGAACTTGCCAACATCCAGAATGCGGGTCGATCTTTGTGTAGTACTTGGTGCGATACAGTTAATTAAAACAATTAGCAATGAGTGGTATCAAGTATTTGTTCTTCACTGTAATCTTGTTGAACGCCCGATAATCCACACAAAATCATAAGGAGCCATATTTCGTTTTCTAAAATAATACTGGGCTCTATACAATGACTTAGCTGGAACAATCATATCACCCTTGATCATTTTTATCAGCTTCTTGTGAAGCTTTATGAACTCCAATTGCGACATCTTATAAGGTGTGTAAACTAGTGGTTTGGTTTCGGGACCAACTTAATCTCATGATCCACATCGCGCCGTGAAGGTAGTCTTTTCAGTAATTCATCAAACATTACATTTTCAAACTCTTTCATCAACTGCTTGACTACTAATTCCATCGATCTCAACCTCTCCTCGATCTCAACCCAACAAAGGTGAATTAGGTAGCTCACCTCATTGTGTCTTAGGCCCTGTTTGAAATGTAATGCTAAAAGGTGTTTCTCATGATTTCCCTACTGTTGCCTGAATCATACACCGATTGGTGCCTTAGACGATTAGAGAGTTCTCATTAGGGTAGATGGCAACCCGTGTATCTCACAAGAGTTTCATGCCAATAATGAGCTTGAAATCATCCATTTTGACGGCATGAAAGATAGTTTGTGTTGTGAAAGAAACAACTTTCACTATGCATTTGTGAGCTACGCCCACTATAGGTTGGGCGGTAGAGTTGATGGCCATTACTTTGCATGCAGGCTTCTCCAACGCTAAGCCTAGCCTCTCCACCTATGTGCTCATGAAGTAGTTGTGTGAGGTGAGGCTCTAGTGTCAACCATTGCCCAAATGGGCTTTCCATTCGCATGCAAGTTTGCATATATGAGTACCTTGTTATTGCCGCACATTGGCCTCACTTGCTCAATTTCCTCCTTAGTAATAGTTGTGGTAGACTTCACTGTAGTGCTTGGGCTACACCACTTGGCTATCGCAAGCTCCTCTCTCTTTAATTGGAGTTTTGCAGTCACTAAGTGAAGATTCTCTTTGATGGATGGCCCATTTGTCTATTTCTCTGTGGACCTTCCAGGACATTGCACCAAAATGAAAGCACCCACATAGCATCATATTCATCTGCCTACCATTTTCACTCAAATATGATTCTCTATGGGTTATATCAATATCGTTTGCTAGTTATGCATTGAGTAGCTACTTTTTTGAGCATTCAGCCATTTGATTTGGCCTATTACATATGAAGCATCCTTATTTTGGTGAAACTCTAAGGGCGGGGTTTGGAATTTTCCCTTTGGTTTGGCCACCTTGTGTATAGTTGCCTGTAGAATGGTGCGATTTCCATGATCTCTCCCTAGCTTTTCCCACATTAGGTCTAGCAAACTTCTTTTTCCCACCCTTAGGAGGGTTATTGTTGTTCGCAGGCCTATTTTCCCAATGTAGTTCAAGCTAATAGTTCACTAAACTCTCAGCCTATACAATCACTGTATCCAGATCCTTGACCCTTGCTCATTATAACTCTTGTCTCACCCATGGCTTGAGCTTTTCCTTGAAGAAGAAGAGTTTATCCTTCTTTGACATGGCTATTATACTCAATAGGCAATACATGAACTGTTGGACATAATCACGAATAGAGGCTGTTTGTCTCGGGGCACATAGGGCACGACGAGCCTGCTCTTTGACATTATGAGGGAAGAACTGCTGCTTGACTCGTTGCTTCAGCTCTTCCTAACTATTTATGGCCAAACGTCCTACTTGTTGACATTCTACAAATGCCATCACACTTTGGTGTCACAAGAAGATACATGGCGGCAATTGTAATCTTCGTTGCATCATCCTTAATGTTCGTTGCTTCAAAGTACTGCTCCATGTCAAAGAGAAATTGGTTCAAAGACCTTGGCTGTACTGAATGTCCTTCCAATAATGCCTTCCTTTCTGCTATTAGAGTGATTGGCTATAGCTATCAGGAGAATTCTCATTTCAGTGCGGAGCTCCTTCATCATGGCTCGCAACTTTACTAGTTCATCTGTGTTTCTTGCCAACATGGCTTTGAAGGTTTGGGCTCTCTCGTTCAACTGCTATGAAGTGTCTTGTTCTCTTTCTAGGTTTGCACTGAGGTGAGCAAGGTTAGTATCCACTTGAATAACTCGCTTATCAAGCAAGATAGCTCTTGCTCATTGCCAAAGTATACATAATTGAGACGATCGATAACCGCCTCCAAGGCATTGATCAACTCTCTTTGTAATCCTGCCATCTTTGAAATGAGCACTAGCACCACACTAAGCTCTTAGCACACGATAAGGATCATCCCTTTTTCCTCTCATGAAGTCTTTATTGCACAACAACAATTCTTTGCCCCAAGTCTCGCAACTTGAAGCTCTGATACAAACTATCGTGGGTCGTGGTTTTGGCTAAGTTTAAACATGGTTTGTGAGGCAAGTAATAGTTGGATTTTACTTTCACCAAGAATCTTTCATGTGTTGTAATCAACAAGCGGCAAAGATATGCACATAGTGCCTTTAGAAAAATGAGAAATGAGACTCCAATTTGACAAACCAAAGAAAGTACGCAAAAGAAAGTTGCAATTTGTGCGAAAGAATTGTTGTTCTCATTAAATGAAAGCCAAATGTACAAAGAGAAAGCAAAGTGTGTTAGGGAGTGGCAAGGTCCTTTTACTTGCTTGTTTGATTACATATGCCCACCAAATATCTCTTGACTAAAAAATATAAAAGTGATAGTTACAAGGACAACTCTCTCTACAAAATGGAAAATCACAATCTTTTACAAAGATCGCAGTTTCTCACTACTACTACCTTTACAACTACCAAAAGGTTACGGTTTTCTACAAAGACCGTGATTTCTATCCTAACTAGGAAATTACATCAAACTACTACTAATATTTACATAACCAATATGAAGGCATATTTATTACATCCGGGAGCTTTGTGGCTTAAGGTCTTCACCTGTGGCTTGATTTGTTGATCCGCACAAGCCACGACACACCTTCATTGTTGCTTTGGGGTGCTGCAGAAGTTACAAGGTAATGTTGAGAGGTTGGCCCATAATACACTAGTTGCATTACCTATTCCAACTCTTCTTTTGTTGATATAAACCTTTTAGGAGACCTGGCTTAGAAACCCATGAACTAGTTAAATCAACCCAAAGACCTCAAGCGAAATCAAGATAAATGAACTAGTGGAAAATCGTGATCCCTAGTTCAACAAGGAACTAAGAACCTTGCTATGAACATTAGATGAGTGACGCCACAATCTTGTGGTTCAAGTTAGATTGTTAATTCAAGAAGATGCTATAATGACAAACCTTGGTAAGTCTAAGTTCTTTTAGGAAAAACCAATGTAAAGAAAACCTCATAAATTATTTTACTAATCAAATTTTCAATCCATTAGAATTAGAGAGTAGGGATGCAAGAGGTGGACATCTGTACATATAGATTAATGCTACTGCAAAACAACTAGAAAAAGGAATTAGTCTAGGAAAAGGAATTAAACACTTGGACCCTAAAATGTTAAGAACTTGGCAATTACCCAAAGACCTTGGGAAAAAAAAACTAATTGTTTACAACTATTAATGGACTAATAGGTTGGACCTAGAGTACTCTTGGCCAAAATTGGCTTTTAACAAATTAGTTTCCTTTAGACATAGCCTAATTTTGGAAGCCTGTTGTTGGACTTGGAATTCTTCAATTAATCTATTCAAAGCTTCCTTCATCCTTGTAACTTTAGCCCTTATAATCGACCCTTCAGTAATGTGAAGTGGATTTTGCGTTATCTCTTCTTGCTACTCAATTCTTATTACTCGCCATATCTTTTCTTGGTTATACTCACAAGTGCTATCTTCAAATGATATTTTGAAGTTTTTCTAGTATGAATTAGGCTTTGATTTCTAAAGAAAAGTTGTAGCCCTTCCTCTTAACTTTCTAAATCTTCAACAACAATTGAAATTGAACTTTCTTTCTTTTTTTTTTATCTCAAGAGCATTCTCTTAAAATGTGTCAGCCATCAACTAATCTCATTATATTTTCATTTCATCTTCAATTTTGACTAACATACCTGTTGTTTCAAGAAAAACTTAAAACACAAGACTTGAAGTGCATTCAAAAAGCCTTCTAAATAATTCAAAATCTTCTCAATTTGTTGTGTTGAAGAAGAGAAACACACTATTGAAGTTCGGCTTCTTAGCTACTCTTTCAAGTATTCAGCACTATCTCCAAAATGCACCATTGATAGAATTTTTCCAAAATTTATTCTTTTCTAATTTATTTATTCTTATATAATGTTTTTACCTAGAAAAGACATAAAAACACAAAATTATTATGTATTTAAGTTAATAATAAAATGTAAAATTCCTATTTTAGGATTATTTAAAGAGTGCTTTTGCACTCTCGTCACTAAAAAGGCAAAGTAAATCCCAAAGAAGGTACAAAGTTAAGTTGCTTGACGCAATGCTTACTTGCTATCATTTTTTATGCAAAGAAAATGTGTGTTTTTTTCTTCCATTTAAGCCTAATGACTATGACTAAATGTCTTGTGAAAGTTTACTCACACATTATAATATTATGGTTCTGATCACTAAGTTAAGGTAAAGTGAAACTAGGCTGGCAAGCCTGAAGTATGAAAGATGTCCTATCTTCAAAGGACTATATTGGAAGCTATGCATAGGTTTGCCATAATAAATTATCCAACTAGTTTCAACTTCTTACATGAAAGCTTATGTGAAAGTTCATTGTGAAAGTTATGTTGTGCATATGTTTAAAAATATGCCTCACATTTTGTGAAATGTTTTTATATTTTTTACTTGTATGTAATGACGTCACCATCTCTCCTCTCCCCACACCCCCCTACTCCCTATGTGAACTTTTCTAGTGACGAATAGTAGGGGACCCAAGAAGACGAGTAGTAGAACTCTCAGTTAAAAGCTAGCTGAGATTTGTTAATAGATAGTGTTTTATAATTTTCATTTACATTAAGTTGAAAAGATAGAAGTTGTTAGCTGTGAAAGTTAAGAATGATGGATTCTTTCCGTTTTAAGAAGCTTTGAATTTCTATAGTTTTTATGTATGAGCCTTACTTGTATAGTGAAAACTAGTGTTTCCCCTCCTATAAACATGGCGTGCTCATGACCCGCTCTTGGGTGACGTGACAAGAACTTTATTACACAAACTTGACTACTAAGCAAGAGATTGTGTATAGGACTAGTTTCTTGAGGAAGAATAATTTGATAAGGCTCTTGCACTTTATTATCTACTACAAGCCATGTTGAAGTGTTCATTGAATTTGACAAAAGTTTTAGATGAAAGAAGGTTTGTGTAAAGTGTTTACACGATGGGATGAAAATATGAAAATTTTCCTTTTTGTGGTGCAAGAAAGGAGATTGAGGGGTTATATTCATCTAATACAAACTGAAGATGGTATTTGGGTTTTTAATTAGGGCTTGATTTCTTCAGAAGTAGTTGGCTTTTTCTAAGGTCTACTTATTGATGATGGATCCACTATTATAGATGTCGATGATTATATTGATAAGTATATTTCCCACTAATTAGATTAAAGTAGTTGTACTTCATACAAATGGTTGTATTGTTGTGGACATTGATTAAGGATGATGTCTTCTGTGCAATTCAATATTTTTTTGTTAAGGCCAATTTTCCCATGAGCTTCACTTCATCGTTTGTACTCTCCATTCCAAAGATCACAAATCTCTCAAATTTTATAGACTTTTGTGCAATAAGTCTTTTTAATTTTCACAAAAAATAAGTACAAAGATTTGGCTAATAGGTTCAAGTTTGTGCTTTCCAAGTACCTCAATAAGGTGCCGTTTGTTGAGGGTCATACAATTTCTGATAATTTGCTATTGGATCAGGAGCTTTGTGGTGACAATAGATAGAAAATAAGGAGGACAAGGTGGTAATTAAGTTGGATATATCTAAGGCACATGATAGGGTGTCTTGCCAATTTCTAATTAAAGATTTGAGGAGAAAGTTTTACTAATATGGTATAGCAGTCTATTTCGAGTTGCTAATTTTTGGTGTTAGTAAATGGCAAAGCACAAGGCTCCTAGTCTTCTTAAGGGTTCTGTTAGGGTGATTCATCATCTCCAAGTTTATTTATATTATGTTCTAAGGTATTTCCAAGAGCTTTGAATTATTTGTTGGCTAGTTCTATTTTTTAATATTATACGGTGCTCTTAGGATGTTTGGTAACCACCCATTTGCCTTGTGCTAATAATATCTATTAGCTTAATTCCACGGGAAATTTTCAAAAATAGCATCTTTTCAATAGCATAGTTGATATATAGCACTTGCTGAAATTTTTTTGTCAAAATAGCAAGTTAAGGCAATTTGACTATGTGAAAAGACCTAAATGTCCCTCTATTTACAAAAGATGAAAATCGTCGCGCCTGTTCGTTTTATTCTTCCGCTTCATTTCGCCTATTTGAATTTCCCTGCCCATTCTCCTTCCTCCTTCATCGATTCAACATCCCATTTCACACGTTCCATTATTGCCTATCGTCAGCAGCAATGGCATGTACACCAGGTCGACTGATGTCTTCAAGCGAAAAGGCTGGCGCCAAAGAGAAGAAATCACAACAGATGATGAGCCAGAACAAGGTCTATGTCTGTGCTTGATGCATGCTCGACGTAAGTTCGATGGTCGTTCCGAGAATAAGAACGAAATTTAGAGAGACTCATAAGGAACTACTTGTCGAGATATTATTTTTTGCCTTTTGTGCATCATCTAACAGAGAGGTTGTGAATCTTATTAACTTGGACATTTAAGATACCAAGATATCTAACATCCTTATTGTTTCAATTTATAATGCAATGGTTTGAAATATTTCCAATATTTTGGTACAAAAGTGTTTGTATCTTGAATGTTCTATAGTCCGGTTGTTTTTTCTTTTTTGTTATTGCATTTGAAATTAGTTGAGCATATATCGAGAAAAATTTGAAAAAATTTTCACTTATCTCGAGCACTTAGTTGAGCACTAGGCCAAAATAATCAAGCATGTGTGAATGATGAACACGTGTGGAAAACATACTCGAGCATTTCTTGAGATCTTGTTGATCACAAGTCAAGCATTAAGTCGAGCAGTTCATTATTACCTTGAACACTATACTGACTTGCTTTAGTTTGTGCAGGATAAAGTTGCTAATAGATCATGGGAGATGGATATAGATGACATTGATTTAGAGGACAAGGATGATATTTTTTGAAGAAATTATGTAATGACGGCATCAACAGTCTTCTTTGAACAATGCGGTTTTATTTGTCAACAACTTAATTCTTACACTGATTTCATCAAATAAGGAGTTCAAGATGTCTCTCATTCTGTGGGAGAAAGAATTGTTCAATATGTTCAGTGTGATGTATATTTATCAGTTATGAAGCTACCTGAGAGCAAAATTCACACATGAAGATGTATTTGCATATTAGATATAAAGTGTTTTTTTTTATTGTAATTTTGATTTGTAATGTGTTGTATTGTAATAATAAACATCAAGTATATTGTTATTGATTGGATAATTTGTTATGAAATTTAATAACATGACATTACTTTTTATCTCTAGCAATGACCACATTTCATTTCTTTGCAACTTTTTCATCACCTGTTGAAGTAATTCTATTTTTCATGCACCTAAGTCGAGCACAGCACAAACTAGTCGAGCCTCTATCGAGATTTAGTCGAGCATGTATATTGATCATACATCGATTTTATGTCGAGCATATATCGAACACAGATACATACCTGCTCAAGCCATTGTTGAGCATTACATCTTTAATGTTATCTTCTACTAACACTGTTAACTGCACCCTAAATGTATGGGAAATCTGACTGTTAAGGCCCGTAAATTTTACGTAAATACAACTAAAAATATATAGGTAAGACCAATACATAAAGTACTCAACTTAATGTATACATCAAAGTGCAACATATATTTACACAACTAACTATATACATTAAAAATAATTCATATTTACATGACTAATGTATTCATCAAACTATTGTATATTTACACAACAAAGTCTATATATCAAAAGACTGTATATTTACACAATGAATGTCTTATAATTAACCCGTTTCATCAGGGTTTATGTTTGGCTCTTGCACTCTTTTCTCTTAACCTAGCATCCTCCTCACTTGAATGAACAAATAGTGCAACTGCCATTTGTTTACGAGCATCCATTACATTATTGGGTGTAATCGTATCAAGTAGCACCCCATGTATAATGAATTCAGCCCACTTTAATACAAAAACCCACAATCTCCACTGCTGGAAAAATCAAATCATTACATAGTTAGTCATGTCAACAAGTATGTGATTATAAAACATCAAAATAACTTCGATACTAACCCTTTTCCTTGATGCACCATATTTTCCTCGAACACCATTTGCCAGTTGTCCCTGCTTGGTTTTTCTTTGGCAAAGTATTGGTAAAATTCACATACATGGAGTATCTTGGGCATTGTTCTAACAAAGTAGTCTAATTTTTGCCCTATCCCCTATTGGTCTATTGGAATATACACATAGAATGTTTGTTTATAAATATCCATCTTTACCAATATCCAATGGTTATCATCTATATTACAAGGGAATAATAAAACAAAGTCTACTCCATGGTAGTCAACTTCGTATGGGCAGGAACCAACAAACTATTTCAAGGCCAGATCATCTTGTGCTGGATGCCGATTGGTTGAATACAGATCATTCATACCAACCTGTCAGCAAAAACAATTATGCCAGAAGATATTTCTTCACACTACTCGACACATACTTGACATGTGCTCAACACATATTTCGACATGTGATCGACACATACTCGACACATGCTCAACACAGCTCGACACATGCTCGACACATGCTCGATACAACTAACCACATGAACAAACACAAAAGACACATGAGTGACACATACTCGACACATGATCTACACCTGGTCGGGTGTATTATCATATGAAATGAAACATTCAACATACTTACATTGAACAAGGTCTCCATAATTGATATATCTTTGCGGCCCATAATACCGATCCTCTTTCGCAACATGGAAATATACAAATCAATATGTTGCAAAAATTAATGCATGTTTGATATGAGATAATCATGTGTAATAATTCACAAAAGGGATCATATGATATGCTAACTATTACCTGACTTGTGAGCCAATAACCTTTTGGCCTCAATATCTTGACCATATCGGAATCAAGTGAGAAAAGTGGCATATTCAAAAATTGACATGTTTTCTTCTTTATCAGCCACTTATTCATTTCTTTAGCATCTCCAGGCCTTGACTCAAACTTGGATACTCCAAATTCTGCCAGCAATCGGAGGTAGGGCCTGATTGATGTCTGCACAGTTAAGAGTTGGTCCCAAGTTGAGATCCCTAGTTACTTCACTTTTAGCAGTGCTCTTTTCCTTTTCCTTGATAGGTGGCAGCAGAGCACTCTCAATGGTGTGATAGAAATGGATAGAGTAGTGTGTTTATCATTGATTTGATTAACAATAGCCGTTACATCAATCGGTTCCGAATTTTTTTCCATGTCTTGCGCAGTTTCGTCATTCCCATCATGTGTTCCCTAGTCTTCAACATTATGTTAATAGTGGTTTGATGAACAATATTTATGTAGGAAACCAAATATAGCATGCATAAAAAATTTAAAATTTAAGGATTCTTACGAAATGAAATCAAACTGGTAGTGATGAATTTTACCTTATTGGTAGTGGTAGATATTTTCTTGCAAAAATTATTGATCGTCGAGCTACCAGCAAAACCAACACAGCCTTTCCGCTATGGTATTCATATTATCATCTCCAAATCTCAAGTTAATTTTCACATAATTAACCAAAGAAAGAAGTAACAAAAATTCATGAGTGCTAGCAGTAGAATTTCTGCTTTCGATTTTTCAATATTTAAGCTTCTCAAGCTTCGGTTTTCTCCTTGTTTCTTTGACAATGAAGCATATGCTATTTTTTATGTAAAGAATAGCTAAAGTGCTTCTTTTGTTGAAAAAACAGCTACTGTTTCTTCACAAGAAAGAGCCGAAAAGGATTTTTCTAAACAGGAAAACAAGGATCAGTTTTGGGGTTTTCTTTTTGCAACAGAATTTTTCTTCTCCAAGAAAATGATTTTGGCTTTTGGATGCATCAAGAAGAATGTGATTTTTCTACTCACATTAGGGTTTTCTAGCTACTAAAATTATAAATCCAAATATATAGAAATATATTAGGGTAAAATTTCTTCTAAAAAGTTTTACTTGAACCATAAGTTCGAATTTATTTTGGAACTTTCTAAATTTTAGTAGCTGGCAAAACAAAACCATTCGAATTTAGAAACTCTCTAATTTTGGTTTTCTTGCTTAATTAATAAATCTAGTACTATTTTGAATTTATTAATAATAAAGCCAAAATCATTTAGTCACAAATCCAAATACTGCCTTAAACCGGAAAAACTTCTAGAGTCCTATTCGTAATAAGATTTTTAAATTAAGCAAAATTTTATCACATGAATTTTACACTTCTTTTGGATACGATCTAAGTGTACAATCCAATAGGTTCTTGAAACGTTGAAATGACATAAAATCTATTTTATACCATAAGCATTGAGCAGTGTCTATCAACACATCAATACTACCCAAGTTATAAGAATATTAGTAATTCGACATTACTTTTCTTGTGATAGATGTTACCATGTAATTCAATCCTTTTGCCCTAAATATCTTGATTGAACACGAGCCATGGAATGTGTCAAGCTCGTATAGTTCAATCTTTGCATTTCTTGATTTTCGAGTAGACACATCTAAACAAATGAGTCTGATATCACATATCGACTCATTTGAGTACAACCATAAATTTTATGGTCTCACTCAATCAAGGGGCCCAAATACTCACTCCCATTATATAGGAGAGGAAAATCCTATCTTGATCACTTAATATCCCACTACATGATTCATTACATATCCAATTGCTACTTTTATAGTTCACTATGTTATGGGTAACGTTTAGTAGTATAAAAACATGCAACTCCTCATGTTGGGATCTCTGGTGATCTCAAGCCTAAGGATCACTTACACCATCATCACTATGAGATATACTTATGACACTTCATATGATAATCCATGTAGCATTTCTCAAGGTGGGTCGATCCAGTACATAGTTCTCTAACATGTACCTATATGTTGACTTGATATCTCATATCATGACACATTTATTCAGTCACTACACATACTAGTCTTAATGCATTATCATTATCTCATTAATGATAATAGTTAATTAGAGATAATTTTAAAATAATTAAATTTTTTGGACATTATTATATTTATTCATAAAATGCAAATATAGAATTAAACATAATAATAACAAATTACCATAAATTAAATGTGTTATGATGCAATATATGCCTAAACCATCATCACATGATTGGTCCTTAGGGCATAATCCAACAAACTCCCACTTGAACTACGACCAATCAGTCATATCTCTAATGCCTAATGATCTAGTGTAACGATCACGTCTCTACTGCGTTAGAGGTTCCTTCAGTGGGTCAATGATGTTATCATCTGTTGGTATTTTGCATATTTTCACATCCCTTCTCTCAATGATCTCTCAGATGAGATGAAAGTGATGAAATATATGTTTGGATCATTGGTGAGATCTAGATTCCCTAGCCTACGCAATAACTCCATTGTTGTCAAAATAGAGCTCAATTAGATCGGCAATACTACGTACAACCCTAAGTTTGATTATGAACTTTCGATCCAATGGCCTATTTTGCTGCATCGGAAGAAGCAATATACTTAGCCTCTGTCATAGAATTGGCTACTGTTGTCTACTTTGAACTTTTCAAGCTAACAGCACCACCATTTAGGCAAAACACATAATCTGACTGCGATCGGAAGTCATCCTTGTCGGTTTGGAAGCTTGTATCGGTGTAACCAATTACATTGAGCTCTTTCTCACCTCCATATTTCAAGAATGTATCCTTAGTCCTTCTCAAGTACTTAAAGATATTTTTGACATGATCCAATGATGCTCATCGGGATCTACTTGACATATGCTCGTCATGCTCAAAGCGTATGAGACATCAGGCAAGTACATTGAGCTCTTATTCATGCGTTATCTCTCTTCTAGTTTTGAAAGACACAGTTCCTTTGAAAGACTAACTCCACATCCCATAGGCAAAAACCCTTTTTTAGATTTTTGCATGCTAAACTTTTTAAATTTATATATATATATATATTTTTGATTTTTAATAAATTTTTTTTCTTGATCTATTTTCTATAGCTTGACACTTAAGTCTTCATTTTTCAAAAAAAAACTAAGTCTAAGTTTGTACAGAGATTGTAAAGAATCATTTAATTTTTAATATTGTCGTACACAATACAAAGACACAAAAAGAAAAGAGACTAACCACTAAGTTGTCTTCATTTCACTTGGTTTCTCTTCTTGACTGATGAAATTTGATATTTGAAATCATCATTTCCATTCCACTTCCCCACTTCAATCCATATCAATCAATTGTAAATGAATAAATAAGTTGTAAAAATATCTTGATCTATTAGCAAGAAGTTTGTTTTTGTTGCATCAAATCAACATCACAAATCTATCTCTGTACTCTTGAACAAAACCTTTGTAGACTGACTGCTTGTTTGTTTGTATCTTACTTGTTGTGTTTGTTGTGTTGTTTCCTTTGTTTGTTTCTTTTATTTCAATTTTTATTTCTTATTTTTCATTCTATTTTTCTCAAGTTTTTTTTTCTCTTTTTGGATTTTCTCTCTTTTTCTAAAAAAAAAAAAAAAAAAAACAAACTCAACAAACAACATTATGTATCTTTTGTCTTTGAACTTTTGTTTTTTTTTTTTTTTTTTTATTATACTTATCAATTTTTAATATTTTTTTTGTCGTGACTGAGTTTTTTAACGAAATTAACGAGATTCCCAAATAAAATCTAAATAAAAGACATACTAAAGACATTCTCATACATCATCTCTTCTATCTCTTTTTTATATGGATGTTGATGATGTGTAGTGGTGTGTGAAAAGTAAGGAAGAAAAATTCCAGAATAGAATAGATAAGATAGAATTATGAATTTCATTATTCTCCTAACAAAGTCTTCTTTCTCTTACTTCCTCTCATCTATTTCATCAAAGATTTCTGATGTGAGTTGTAGAGATCCCACTGAGTTATCTCTATAACAGTCTCCATTGAAAATATTCAGTCATTTTCATTAAGTTTTCAATTATCAATTATTGACACTGTTGGATTTGTTGGTTTTTTTTTTTTTTTATTTTTTTGTTTTTTTTTGATATATTTTTAGATTTTTTTTTATTTTACGATTGTGACTACTATAGTAATGTGATATGATGATGAAAAACCACAAATAAAAACAAAAATTTAATGGTCCATTGTGTATTTGTAATTACATATTAAATTACTTGCCCTATCATTATGTTTTGTGAAAGGGACTTTCTTACTTAATAAACATGATTCACATGTCTCATATGATTTAAAATCGAATAAGTCCAAATTCCATCTTTATGGAGTTTGGAAATGCGATTCTTGTTTATGTGGCCGAGACAACAATGCCAGAGTTAAGTCGGATTAAAATTATCTAATTTAATCCTTTTGGTATTTACATTATAGATAGGCATGTCAAGATTTAGGAGATATAGTCCAGGAACTAGTTGTGCACCACCATAAAAGATTTCATTTAAATAAAAGGAGCAACAATTGTTCTTTATTATAAATGAATATCCACTCTTGTCTAAACAAGAAAAATAATATTCTTAGTAATGGAAGGCACGTAATAACAATTATCTAATACTAAAACAAGCCCAAAGGGCAAGCTTAAGACATATGTCCCAATAGCTAATGCAACAACCCTTGCTCCATTTCCCACTCGTATGTCGACTTCGCCTTTAGTTAAAATCCTACTTCTTTTTAGTTCGTGTACATTTACACAAATGTGTGAACCACATCTGGTATCTAATCCTATGATGAAGAACTAGATAAACTAAATTCTATAACATGAACACTTGAAGTGGAAGTTTCATTTTCCTTCCTCTTCTTTTTAAGATCCTCGAGGTAAACTTTATTGTTTCTCTTCCAATGTCCAGTCTCACCCCAATGGAAGCAGTTCTCTTCTTTTGTTACCTTTCCTTTAGGTTCCTAAGGTAAGAATTCCTCTAGGACATACAACTTTCTTTTCTCTTACTTGAGGACTATTCTCAAGTTCCTATACCAATCCAGGAAGTTTGTCCCATTCAACTTGTTCTTCTCAAGGACAAATCACAGTGTTAGTGTTTGCTACCATGGTTATCCACAACAAAAATATGCAAAATAAGTATCATGAATGCAAACATTTAATATGACCTTTTATTAAATGTTACTCCCACTATTTTGCTCAAATTAATAACCTTCAATATTAATTTGGAAAGGTTAATCTAATTAACTTTCTAGTGGGTCAAGATCCATATTTGACATAATTTTGAGTTACCTTTGACTAATCACCCAAAACTCGGCTTATTTAAGTAAACGACACTTGTCAATTGTATCCCATACAATTCTTGAATAGTTGGATAAACAACTCTTGTTCTAACTTATATAATAAGTCAAGGCTCAATTCTATGCCTCTAGGTCTCCATCTTATTGAGTCCACCTAGTTAAGTCAAACCCAATGATTAGCAGTCGAATATTACTATTATCCTGTCACGTCTCACTAAGACTAACTGCGACACCTTGCTCTAGCAAACTTACACATGATCAATCAAAGTCTTAACAAATACTAGGCATTGGAAGGCATCTTAGACTTCATATTCGTTTGAGGGATTTGTTAAATTCTCACCATTTTGTTTGAATTGGTTATTGTAATTATTAGTCCAATTAATCACATAATTTTCTAACTAATTATTACAATCATGATCACATCATGCATTTAACCAATAAACATACATTACATGCATCTCATACATAAACAATAAAATACACGTGGCATAATTATAGCCGAAACTAAGTTGATTTTCTTAAGCCAATGAGAGAACCACAAGGTCAACATAAGGGTAACAGCATCTTCTCTAAGTGCCTCCTTTGGTCGTTCTTGTATGATCACGAACTCCTTGCCTCTTTGATTCCTAATCTAGTCTTATCTCTAATCTAACTATTATATTTTTAGAGAAATCTCAAGTTATATTTGAGGGGAGTTAGATGAGAAAAGAATTTACAATCAGAAAATAGAGCAAGGCATGACACACAGGTCATATTTTAAACCAATACAAAATTTATCCAATCACATTGGGTTTAGAGTTATAACTATGCACCATGTTCAAATATCACATAATGTGCATGTCACATATAATTGTCATTCATATTTAACACTTAAATATATTAATCTAATTTATTTAAGACAATTATTATTAAATCAATTTTAGGGTTTCGAATAATATACTACGCATGGAAGGTTCGGGTTAGGTTGCAAATTTTTGGCCACCTTAGTATATCTAATATATATACTTTTCGGCCAAACCATGATCATGAAAATTTTGTGAATAATATATCATAGATGTTTTAGGTCTCAACTTAATATATCATATATATTGAATTTTGGCCAGTCACAAATAAAATAAAAAAACATGTGCAATTCAGCCAAACCCTAAAACCGAAATCGTATATGTGTCCAAAACTAATTTTTGGATATTACATCAAAATTCCAAAATAATTATATATCACATATACAATTTGGCCTTCAATATAATTTAATATATATATGTTTTGGCCTTAGCAAAAAATAAATAAAATTTATTTTTAAAATTTCGAGGCTAGCTAGTGATTTGAAACCCAAAGTTAGCACAAAAACGAAAAAAAAATTTGAATTATTCAAAAATTCAGAAAAAAAATGAATTAGCCAAAATTCAAAAAATCCAAACTAGCAAAAATTTTAGAAAATCCGAACCAACCAAAATTCAAAAAATCCAAACTACCCAAAATTCAGAAAATCCAAACCTTTCAAGAGTTCAAAAAATCCGAAACTTTCAAACCTTAACAATTAGATATCACATATATAATTTGGCCTTAATATTACATATATATCACATATATAACACATATTACTTTTAGCCTCAAAATTAAAAAAATTGAAACCGAACTGGCCATAAAATTTCTAAAGCCAAAGCTAGGTTTTTTCTGAAAAACTGAAGCTAGCCTTTCATGATCAAACCCAAACCAACCTTCTCATGCATTCAAGTTTTAATACTTTATACATATCATCTATGTTTAATAAGATAATTTACAAAATAGTCTCTTACATGTTTAAAAAAAAAATTAGTCCCTCATATTTAAAAATAAACAAATCAATCCCTCACTTTTAACAATTCGATTGAAATAGTCCTTCCGTCTAAATCTGTCATACTTTCCATCAGAAAATCAAACACGTGTCCAATGCGTGTCTTGAGAGCTTTTTTGGAAACACAAAAAAGCCTTTCTTTTTCTTTTTCTTCAGACCGTCGAATTGTTATTTTTGGAAGATAAAATCTGCATCCGTACGATAGCAGTCTGTGTCAAAATTTTGAAATTATTTCGCTGACAAAAAAAATCAATGCTGATGTTTCGTACAAGTATTACCTCAAGGAAACATTTGAACGGGCATATGAGCCTGGTATCTACCCAGCAAATGGAGAACACTTGTGGGAAAAGATGAACTGAGCTCCTATGCTGCCTCTAGAGAACATCAAGCTTCCGGGTAGGCCTAAAAAATTGAGAAGAAAAGATCACGTAAAAGAACAAATGAGACAGTTACAGAACCCTTCAATCTTATATGCGACAATTACACTTAAAATGTAAACATGGATGCAAGAAATTTAAAAGAATGGTTACAATAGCAATGCAAAATCAATGTTAATGGTGCACGAAAGCCGACGGGTGACTTCGGATACCGTCCAGTTGAATGAGATTCACTTTGAGTTTTTGTTGTGGTATTTTGTCGAGCACCTTGTCTTCATTTGCAGCAGCATTCTTGGTATCTAATTTTCCAACATCAATTGTCCCCATAATTTTACAATCAGCAATGTTACCACAATTATCATCTCTATAATCAAAAGACTCAGACTCAGATTCAGATTCAAAATCAGATTGATTTAAGTCAGAATCTTTACAATCTGAAGCATGTTCGACCACGGGTTCCACCTCACGGGCAGAGTTTTCTGCATTTGTGCGGCTAGCTTCCATGTAATTTTGAGAGCTCTTGGACACAATCCTCTTCTTCCTCACAAGTTAATGAGTCCTGGGCAGTGCTAAAATTTTTTGTTCTTGTTCACGAGTTTTTGGTATACCCATCAAACCGGATTGGAGACCCGTGTCTGATTCTTCAATCGGGGTCCTTAGAGCAGGAGGCAGGGAGCTTAAAGAGCATTTTCCCTTCTTACCCATGAGATTTAGAAGCATAAAATCATCAAAAATCCATGCGTAAGGATAGGGAGTTGAGGAGTTGAAGAACCCAAATGCCGGAATTAAACTTCAGCACAGTTCAGGTGAACTTCAGGAATTGAGTGAAAAATTTAGCGAAAAATCAGAAAAAATTCCAGAAAAATCTTAGGAAAATCGTAGGAGCTGTAATCTAACACAATGAGCTAGAGGAAATCAGAAAATCGAAAGAAAACAGCATTAATCGTTAGCAACGTTCGAAGGTCGCAAGATTTACTGTATCTTCCAAAATAACAATTCGATGATCTGAAGAAAAAGAAGAAAGGCTTTGTTATGTTTCAAAAAAGCCCTCAAGATATATCATGCATTGGGCACGTGTTCGATTTTCTGACGGAAAGTATGACAGTTTTATTCGGAAGGATTGTTTTAATCGAATTGTTAAAAGTGAAGGACTAATTTGTTCATTTTTAATGTAAAGAACTAAAAGGTTATGTTTTAAATATGTAAAGGACTATTTTGTAGATTATCTCATGTTTAATTGAAAATTCTAGACTTCAATGAACATATTCAAGTAATCCAAATTTCAACATACAAGTTCATAAGCAGTTTAATCAAACAAGCATACTTCTACATAAAACCAATTTGAGCATTTGTAAGTGGCTTTGAGACCACTGTAGGAAACCAAATACAGCACGAAGTAGAAATTTAAAATTTTTTATTTCCTCCAAGGATCCTTACAAAGTGAAATCAAACCGGCAGTGTTTCAATTTTACCTTATCGGTAGCAATAGAAATTTTCTTGCGAAAATTGTTGATCATTGAACTACCAACAAAATCAGAACAACCTTGCCTCTATGGTATCCATATGATCATCTCCAAGTTTCAAGTTAATTTTCACCTAATTAACCAAAGTAAGAAGCAGCAAAAATTCGTGAGTGCTAGCAGCAGAATTTCTACTTTCGGTTTTTCAGGATTCAAGCTTCTCAAACTTCGATTTTCTCCTTGTTTCTTTGACAAGGAAGCAACTGCTATTTTTTCTCTAAAGAATAGTTGAATTTCTTCTTGTGTTCTTGAAAATACGGGTGCTATTTCTTTACAAGAAAGAGTCAAAAAGGATTTTTTTGAACAAGATAACAAGGATCGGTTTTGGGGTTTTCTTTTTGTTGCAGAATTTTTCTTTTCCAAGAAAAACTGATTTTGGCTTTTTGATGCAACAAGAAGAACATGATTTTAATACTCACGTTAGGGTTGTCTGGTTGCTGAAATTATAAGTTCAAATGTATAGAAATAGATTAGGTTAAAACTTCTTCTAAAGAGTTTTACTTGAACCACAAGTTGTAATCTATTTTGGAACTTTCTAAATTTTAATAGCTACCAAAACAAAACCATTCGAATTTAGAAACTCTCTAATTTTGGCTTTCTTACTTAATTAATAAATCCAAAACTATTTCAATTTATTAATAATAAAACCAAAATCATTTAGTCACAAATCCAAATACTGCCTTAAAATGGAAAACCTTCTCGAGTCCTATTTGCAATAAGATTTTTAAATTAATCAAAATATTCATTACATTAATTTTACACTTATTTTAAATACGATCTAAGTATGTGACCCAATAGGTTCTTACAACATTGGCAATGACATAAAATTTATTTTATGCCATAAGCATTGAGCAGTGTCTAGCAACACATCAATGCTACCAAAGTTATAAGAATGTTAATAATTTGACATTACTTTTCTTGTGATAGATGTTATCATATAATTCAATCCTTTTGCCCTAAATATCTTGATTGAATACGAGCCATGGAATGTGTCAAGCTCGTATAGTTCAATCTTTGTGTTTCTTGATTCCCGAGTAGACATATCTAAGCAAATGAGCCTAATATCACATATCGACTCATTTGAGCACAGTCATGATTTTATGGTCTTACTCAATCAAGAGGCCCAAAGATATTACTTCCATTATATAGGATGGGCAAATCCTATCTTAATCACTTAACATCCCACTGCATGATTCATTACATATCCAATTGCTACTTTTATAGTTCATATTGTTATGGGTAACGTTTAGTAGTAACAAAACATGCAACTCCGCATGTTGGGATCTCTGGTGATCTCAAGTCTAAGGATCACTTACATCATCATCACTATAAGATATGCTTATGACATTTCATATAATAATCCATATATCATTTCTCATGGCGGGTTGATCCAGTGTTTAGTTCTCTAATATGTACCTATGTGTTGACTTGATATCTCATATCATGGCACATTTCATCAATCACTACACATACAAATCTTAATGCATTATCATTGTCCCGTTAATGATAATACTTGACTAGGGATAATTTTAGAATAATTAAATTTTTCGGACATTATTATATTTATTCATAAAACACAGATATAGAATTAAACATAATAATATAAATTGCCATAAATTAAAAGCTCTATGATACAATATATGCTTAAACCATCATCACATAATTAGTCTATAGGGTATAATCCAACAATCCAACACATCAACTGGGTCCTGTTCCTTTTCCAGATCTTGCGAAGACATAGCTAGATTATGTTTTCCCTTAGTTTGTTTGGCCTTCTTCTCATCCTACCTGTCATTCTCATTTTCCCTCATTTCTTTTTCTTTAGCATTGTCATTTTGCTCGCTAGTCTCCTCTTTTCTATCCCTTCTTGTAGCTCACCACCTATATCATTGTCATTATCAGCCTTTTTGTCATCATCATCGGCATCAAAAGGTGTTTCATCCTCATTGCCTTCTTCTTCATCTGACATGGTTTCTTCTTCTTCACTGTCAACTTCACATGCTTTTTTTCCAGGCCAAAAGTTGTTCGATGGTAGTAGTCAACTGATTAACCTTGTTATCCAATTCGACCATAGCAACATTACTTTTTATGTGGTTCTCCAATTCAGCTACTCGAGTATCACTTTGTCTGAGTTTCTCTTTTGTTTCTTTTAATTCCCCGACAATCTTTTCTTACTGTTCAAACATATGAAGCAGGAATCCCTTTCTTTTCTTTTGTCTCCGTTTCCTGCTGACTCTTGGCTTCTTTGCATTGTTTGCATCATCTTCTTTTCTGACTATCTTCCTGTGAGATACTTAAAAAACAATGCCTTCCAAAAATCTCTAAACGGCATGTTCTTCTTCTCCTTCAAAGTCAGCCTCTTTCACACTCTCCCTTGTTTCTTCCCATTGAAAAAAAATTTGCTCTTTCTTTTGGAGTTGGCGTTATTGGTGTCACTTTTACTTTCTGCAATACATAAAACAGTAACGTACACAAGTTGGTCGAGATCATGGAAAAAATAAACATTAGACATACTATTTGGACCCAGTGCTTGAGACAAGCTAGACTACATGCTTGAAATCATAGACTTTACATACTCTATGTACAGAGTTCTAGACACATAATCTACTAAGTTCTCGATAACGACAAAACTAATATACTGTTTGGAATCAGTGCTCAACAAATGCTCGACTTTATCTCGATCAGCACAATTAACAGACTATCTGGAACTTGTACATAGAGATGCTTGACTACATGCTTGACTACATGCTTGACTACATGCTTGACAAACACACTCTCTAGACCTAGAGTTTGAGATGTGATCGAGATAAAAAGGATAGTCTGTTAGGTAATAGACAATTCATACCTCTCCACTGACTATTCTTTTGTCCCACGCCTATTTATTTTCTTGGTCAGTGTGGTGTGTCTTCACTCCTTTCCATCTGAACATCTTGTGATACGAATCTTAAACTAAGAGAATAAAATCTGAACCTATATCAGAGTGTTGGTCCTAGTATCATCCTCTTTTAGCAAGAACCAAGTCCAAGATTGAAAAATGACCTTGCTTTTGTTCACTTGACACCCGAACGAATTATCCAAAACTCAAAGTTGCGAATTGGACTATCCTTGGAACCAACCAGCACACTCAAATTGTTGAGGGAAAGAAATTCAACAAAATAGCTTAAACATGAACCTAAGAGGCTATCCTCAAAGACTCAAAGCAATTTCTAAACTAGAATTCAAAGAAAAGCTAAAAGCTTTCAATTTTGTAATTAATCAAAATCTATATTTTATTGGGGCTGAATAGCATCTATTTATATATTACAATGTATAAGAATTAAGAAAGCTATTCCCTAGTTGTATTAGCTTTTTAGGAAACTAACTAAAGAAACAATTACTTAAAAAAAAGACTCCTAATCTAAGAAAATAAAATAACAAATAAAGTTGCCTAAAACTAATCCAAAGCTTAATTGAGTTGAGTGGGCCGAACTTGCGTTGTATATGGCCAAGCTTAATTTCGTCCAGGCTTGCATTGGATTTGGAAGCTTCTTTAAATATCATGGCTATGAATTTGGAAGCTTCCAATGTAGCTCATGATCAAGTAGTGGCAATACTTGATCCGTCATTTACAACAGTAAGTAGAATGACACTTGATAACTCATAACCAGAAGTCCTTGCTGTCTTAGTATCTTGAACTTCAAATACTTCAGCTATAAGTGTTGCTAAAACATCATTCATTCTCTTAGTTCTTGACCTAGTCATTGGCTCTCCAATGCTTTGTAATGGATCAAGGTGTGGATGTCTCTTTGTAGGCGAATTCTCAACTAAACATCCAACTTGTGCTCTTAGATTTGTCTCTTTCGAATTTGATTGAGTTGTCTTGGCTGAATAATTGATTGTTTCAACCTTGACTCTCATATTTTCATCAGTCCCCCTTTCTTTAAAAGGACTCACCCTTTAGTCCATAAACGCGTCATCCAACTCAAACAAAGAAAGATCAAAGGCATTAACTAAAGCACTACCACAGTACCACCATAATCACTTAGAAGAACAAGTTGGTATGCATACTTGCCTATGCGTGTAATAATTTGGAAATGACCATCTCCTCGAGGATAAAGCTTAGTCCTTACTTGCTTTTTCCCTCTATTAGCAACTTAAGCATAACGTTCATTTTTCTTGAGGAAGTAAAGGTGTACTTTCTCATACGAGTCTTGAACAAACTTAGCCTTTGCTGCACCATTAAGATTTATTTGCTCATTGCTAGGCAATGGCACTAAGTCAGTAGGGATTAGTGGTTTAAAACCAAACATCCTAATTTCACACAAGACACTTAGAAAAAATTTAATATGCTTCACATGCTCTTCTAAGCTCTTGCTATAAATGAGAATATCATCAAAATACACAACAAATTTTCCTATAAACTGCCTAAGTACATGATTCATGAGCCGCATGAATGTACTGGGTGTATTAGTTAATCCAAAAGGCTTGACTAACCATTCATACAAACCAAACTTAGTTTTAAAAGGAGTTTTCCATTCATCTCCATTGTTAATGCATACTTGATGATATCTACTCTTAAGTTCAATTTTAGTACAAATTTTAGACCCATGCAACTTTTCAAACATGTCATTAAAGCGAGGTATTGGATGTCTATACTTAACTGTACACATTCTCCACGTACCTTCCTTCTTTGAAACAAGGTTGACTGGAACTGCACATGGACTAAGATTTTTTTGTTCATGACCTTTATCTAGCAATTCCTCAACTTGCCGATGGAGCTATTGGGTCTTTTCAAGGTTGGCTCGGTTGGGAATTACTGTGCTAGGAATGAAATCAATTTGATGCTCAATTTCCCTTAGAGGTGGTAGTCTTTTAGAGAGATCTTTTGGAAAATCATCTTCATCTTCCTGCAAAACAACTTTGACTTGCGAAGGCAACTTGGTAGTCCTCCATTAGTAGTAAATAAAACTTCTTTAAAATTATTTAGCTCAAAATCTTTACGTGCATTTAAATTTCTATCAACATCATTCATGCAAGTATAGAAACTACCTTTAAAATTTTCAATGACAGGCTGTACATCTTCGGTTTCACTCATAAGAACCGAGGCCTTACCTTTAGAAGTTGAAGGAATTTGTTTACTCATGGTTTGAGCATAATTTGGACCTTCTTCAACCTTCTTTTGTTCTTTTATCCACTCCATGTGCTTCACCCTTTGTTGTTGATGAAACTTACTAATTTCCGAAGGCGGCAACAGTGGTAGTATGAAGGCTTTTCCATCCTTGTTAATGTGATACTTATTAGTTCTCCCGGAATGAATTGCATTTGCAATCATTCTTCCAAGGTCGTCCTAATAGTAGGTGAGTAGCCTGCATAGGAACAACATCACAAAGAACTTGATCAATAAAATTTCCAATTCGAAAACTTACCAAACTTTGCTTTGTGACTCGGAGTGATCCACTTTGATTCATTCATTGTAATTTGTATGGTTTGGGATGCAAGGAACATTTAAGCTTCAAATTATCTACAAGGTAAGTAGAAGCAAGGTTAGTACAAGATCCTTCATCAATAATCAACATACAAATTTGTTCCTTAATTAAATATTTAGAGTGGAAAAGATTCATCCATTGATCATCGATGTCTTCCTTGGGTGGAGCACTCAAAGCTTTCATTGTAACCAAACATTCTCTAGTTGTTTGATCATCTTCATGCCCCCAATGTTTATTAACATCACTTGTGGCCATATCTTCATCTAGACCATTTGACTCCTCCTCAGTCTTACCTTCATAGGTTCTGTCATTTAAGATAGTCATGGTTCGAGAGTTTGGACATTGAGAAGTCACATGTCCTCGACCTAAGCACCTAAAACATTGGATAGAATAACTATTGTTAGAACTACTTGAACTGGACGAAAGTTTAGGGTTAGTTACCTTTGAAGAAGTTTGTGGTGTAAATTTCTTCCCATTTGCTAGCTTGGATGCTTCATTTGCAGAGGCAACTTGAGCCTTTGAGACTTCCATTCGATCAATACTCCTATGGATTGATTCTAGAGCCGAAGCTAAGGCCTTACGGTAGCCTTTCATGTCTTTTTCTTATTCTTTTGGGTTTGAGGCCATCTCTACATAAGCAATGTTAGTAATAAAGATTTTCCACCTCACTTCCCTCTAACCAATTGCCCAATGTAAGAAACTCTCACCAATGTAAGGTTGAACTCTCTTTTTATAGTAATGGGGTTGATGAATAGGTTCACTCACACTCAATCACTTTTCTAAGAGTTCTAATCAAAACAAGCTTCAAAAATCTCATAAAAATAGACAATTAAATTCAAGTTAAAGCAAGAATAAAATCTTTAGAGGTCAAGAAAGACGAGAATTTGAAGATAACATTCTGAGAACAAGAAACAACTATGAAGTCAACAAAGAAGAACAAGAACTTGAACAACAAGATAGTTTTCAGCTGAAATCTTGCAGAGAACGGGAAAACAGAATTTTGGCCAAAAAAATGACTCAATGTGGTTCTTTATATGCTTGTGATGAAGTAAACTTGGTGAATATGATTGTATCTTTGCTCAATTGATCAAACAAAACTCAAACTTCACAACAACTTGCAATTCTGGACAAAAATCAAGTCCAAGCAGTCTTCGGTTTTCCTTCAAGAATTCTTTCACAACAAGCTTCTAAGTTTCAGAGCCAATACCACAACTTAGAACACAATCTTGGCAACAGAATTCAACAATTCAAAGCCCTTTAATCAGGCAATATACTCACAACCGAAATTAAAGTGCAAAACCAGGCAGAATTCGGACTTCAAGATTTTCAAGATTCTTCAGCTTTCTGGACTATTTTCTTTCACCAAAAAAGTAGCAAAAATTCTAGCAACCAATTTCAGTACTTGTAGCACAATCTTATTAGAAATTAAGCAATTTTAAATCACCTTTATCAAGTTGATATTCGCAACGAAATCAACAAAACACAGAAACGGCTAGAATTCGGCAATTGGTTTCTCAGTTTCTGGACACCTTTTCTTTCTCAATAAATTTCAAAGTTCTTCATAAGTCAGCTTCACAAATTGCAACACACTTTTGACGGAAAATTCATGAAGTCTAAGTCTCCTTAATCATTCAATATGCACACCAATAAAAATAGAGTACAGATGAGGCAGAAGTTCAGATAAAAATGAGGGTTTTCTACTGAGTTTCAGGTTCAGTGTGCTTCAGAGATTTTCAAGAGCTTCAGGTTCTCAATTTATAACTCACTTCAGGCAAAAGGGTTCAACAAGACGAGGTCTTATTAAACAATATCTACAAGAAAAGATATACAAAGAATGGATCAGAATTTTGAAGTATAAGAACCAAAAGGCAGAAGAGGTTTCTTTCTGAAAATCTCAGCAAGTTTCCAAATTTTCTCTAATAGCGGTTTTACAATTTGGAAACAAACTTTTGGCAACAAAGTTCAACAAATCAAAGGCTTTCTAATCAAATAATATTCACAAGAACATATTAGAATCAAAATGGGCAGAAAACTGAAGTATGAAGAACTGGGGTTTCTGAATTTTTCTTTAGCAACAGTTTCAGAATTGTTGCAGTCTGTTTTCTCAATTTTCTTGACACTTTCGGCAGCAAAAACTCAACAACCAAAGTCTTCTCTTATTAATTAATATGATACACAGCAAGATAGAGTACAGACCAAGGTTTAAACTCAAAAAATAGGTGACGGAAAATCTGGGCAAAATCGGTCTTCTTCTTATGATGTTTGGTTTTCTAAATTGTTCAGCAAAAGGATTTTGATTTTATTGCAACAGTTGGCTTTACTTTTTGTAGCAAAAATTCAACAACCAAAGTCTCTATCAGCAACCAATATTCACACAAGAAGCAAGAGCACAGAACCAGATTGTAATGCATGAAAAACAGAGGACAAAAGTTGGACAGAATTTCGGCAAAACTGGAGCAAAATTTTGTGATTGAAGTTTAACAATTCGGCTAAAGTTTTATTTTGTTTTTAAGAAAGAAAATAAGAAGAGACTTTAGAAGAGATTTATGGGTAGAACAAGGACACAGATATACAAAACAGACACAAAAAGAATCAAAGAAACTGACACAACATAAGTGATTAACAGAGACAGAATTCTGGGCAGGAATTTACAATTCATGTGGAACTTCTTCTTTTGGTTTTTGAGCACGGAATTAAGAAGAACTTGGACAAGTATTCACAAGAAAAACACAATACTTACAGCGCATAAGAGCAGTAAGTTGGAAAGAAAACAAATATATACAAAAAGATATGAACAACTTCAATAAGCAACCCAAAGGCAGCTTTGATACCAAATTGATATGAATCTTAAACCAAGAGAATAAAATCCAAACCTATATCAGAGTATTGGTCCTAGTATCATCCTCTAGGTTGAACTAAGTCTTCCTTTAGTAAGACACCAACTCCAAGATTGAAGAAGGACCTTACTTTTGTCCACTTGACACCCGAAGGAATTATCCAAAACTCAAAGTTGTAAATTGGACTATCCTTGGAACCAACCGGCACACTCAGATTGTTGAGGGAAAGAAACTCAACAAAATAACTTAACTATGAACCTAAGAGGCTATCCTCAAAGACTCAAAGCAATTTCTAAACTAGAACTCAAAGAAAAGCTAAAAGCTCTCAAGTTTGTAATTAATCAAAATCTGTATTTTCTTGGGGCTGAATAGCCTCTATTTATAGATTACAATGTATAAGAATTAAAAAAGCCATTCCCTAGTTGGATTAGCTTTTTAGGAAACTAACTGAATAAACAATTACTTAAAAGAAAGACTTTTAATCTAAGAAAAGAAAATAACAAATAAAGTTGCCTAAAACTAATCCAAAGCTGAATTGAGTTGAGCAGGCCGAACTTGTGTTGTATATGGCCAAGCTTAATTTCATTCAGGCTTGCATTTGATTTGGAAGCTTCTTTAAATATCATGGCTATGAATTTAGAAACTTCCAATATAGCTCATGATCAAGTAATGGCAATACTTGATCCATCATTTACAACACTAAGTAAAATGACACTTGATAACTCATAATCAGAAGTCCTTGTTGTCTTAGTGTCTTGAGCTTCAAATACTTCGGCTATAAGTGTTTCTAAAACATCATTCATTCTCTTAGTTCTTGACCTAATCATTGGCTCTCCAATGCTTTGTAATGGATCAAGGTGTGGACGTCTCTTTGTAGGCGAGTTCTCAACTAAACATCCAACTTGTACACTTAAATTTGTCTCTTTCGAATTTGATTGAGTTGTCTTGGCTGAATGATTGATTATTTCAACCTTGGCTCTCATATTTTCATCAGTCCTCCTTTCTTTAAAAGGACTTGCCCTCGAGTCCATAAACTCATCATCTAACTCAAATAAAGAAAGATCAGAGGCATTAAATGAAACACTACCACCATAATCACTTGGAAGGACAAGTTGGTATGCATACTCGCCCATGCGTAAAAAAATCTACAAAAACTTAATATGTTCATTGTCCTCAATGCATCACTAAAAATCTAAAAAGAGACTAGTTAACAACTTCATTGTGCAAATTGCCTCACCCTATAACTTAAATTAAATAATCAAGAGCATTTTAATTGTTGAAATATAGGAGAGGACAAAAAACTAATTCAAAGGAAAATACCATTAGAGAACATTCAAATCAAGATGAAGTAAAATTCCTTAGGGAGGGTGGAAGTTTACTCAAAACCTTGGTGAGCACCATGTGTTCTTTCCCATGCTACATAACATCTATAAAGAAAATATTCAACTCCCCCCCCTCCCTCCCCACCCCCTTCTCAATTTCTAGCTTCTCTTTACACTCCTCTTCACCCTCAAACTCATCCAAAGGTAAGACAACAAAAGCACCTTATTTAGAGAAGTTGTTAAACATCACCAATCAAGGTTTAAGCTCCTTAAGAGTCTCTACATCTTCAAACTTTTGGCTTCCCAATTCTTCTTATCTCTCCCTCAATAATATCTCGCTTAACACTTGACTATTTACATCTTCACATAGTGCTTGTGGAGAAAATTGAAAATGAATACATTGGTTGGCCAAATTCCCTTTGATAGCCAACCCAAATTGATGTAGAAGAATCACTCTAATTGGGATGGTAATAGTTGGATACTAAATAGAGCTTTTCCTTATAAGATCTCCACAAGTTGGTCATCAAAATCAAACTCATTTTGCACATTCCAAGATAAGGATCATATTCACAAAACTCACAAACTAGTGAGAAGCGAATTCGAGATGAACAAGGATGATACAAGGGTTTAGGCAAACGTACACCTATTTGGGACAATACTCTTGAAAGTGAGGGTCATAATGGCTCCAAAAGAAATCATGAACCTCTCCAAAAGTTTCTCTTTTTACCGAACACCATTCACTCTTATGACTAACCACCCTACAATTTGAACACTTGCTAAGAAATTAAGACACATAGTTCCAATGAGGATCATTCCCTTCATAAGCTACTTGAGTGGGCAAGTTAAAGAATATAGACTCATTATCGTACACTCCCATTCTCCTAGGCGTCCTCTATCCGTAAAAATAACCACAAGTAAAACGCACTTAAAAATAAAGGCACTTCAACTTATGCAAATAAACACTCAAGCAATTGAACATCTCTAGAAACAGTGCCAAAAACTTGATGCGATACAGATTAGAATATAAAATTGAAATACAAAATCATAAAAATCAAGTAATAAAGCCTAAATCCACACATCTAAACGCAAATGCTTACCATTGTATTGTGGAAGTAGGGTTGATTCCTCAAGGATATTCCTACTTTAAGGGGTTAATTCTTAGCCTAGAAGTTAAGAGACAATTTAAATATCTAAAAGTTACAAAACTATGCTATATTAAGGTAGAAGAAAATGAAAACAAGATAGAAAATAGGTGGAAAAACTTAATTTGTCAAATAAAACTAGAATTTGGAACCAATAATAATGGATTAATCCCTATGAAGTGACTAGGGCTGTCTTTATTTTTCTCCAATTGAGTGATTTAGCAATGGAATCATGCATTTAAAGAGGCAATTTCTATTATTCTTTGACTTCAATTCCTAGTCACTAGAATATAATTATATAGCTCTTATTCCTAGTCTACCACATCATTTAATGAAGCACATTGACAATATAGAGGTTACCAATTCCCCCTACATATTCCTATGCTAAAAATACTATAGCTCTAATGAAGGTATATGCTTAATGTAGATTGACAATCAACACAAGCCCCAATACACACAATTTATGAGGCCTACATAATTGTATGTTTCTCAAATAAAAATTTGCTATTAGACATCAACTTACATTATCCATAACATACATCAACACAACAAGGATAAATATCAACAATCCATAATCAAATCTTAGAGATTGCAAGAGTTTAACCACACATAGTTATGAAAAGAAACACGAAATTGGAGAAATGAAACATAAGATTCAAGTTTTAAAGTATAGGAAACTCCATTTCTACAAGACTAATCAAAGCGTAGACTTGATCTCTAGCCCTAAGCTTTAATTTCTTCCAAAAATGGACTATTTTCTCTTCAATCTCACAAGAATCCTATACTAAATATGAATTTCTATATAAAACTCTATAACTCTTGTGGAGGCTAGAGTTCCAAGATTTTTTAAAGTCTAGCCTCTTTTTTAATAATCTAAAGATGAGTTTTTATTGGAGTTAGATCGATTAGGCTCATTACAAATGGTCAAAGGCCAAGAAAAAAAGGTCAAAATTAGTCAAAGGATAAAAATTAACTCAAATGAACCATAAGAATTGGGCAGGGTCAAGCTATTCACTTTGGCAACATGCCCAAGACCGACTCTCCCTTTGCCTTCTCTGTTCTCGGTTTTGTGCACTTGTACTATTTTAATTGATATTTTGAGACTTTTCTTAGTATAACTAGCCTTCAATTCTCATAAAATTTTATATCTTCCTCTTAGCTTTCAAATAGCTCAAGAATCATTGAATTTAAACTTGTGTAGCTCCAAATATGGCCATTTTTCCAAAAAATGTCTGTTGTTAGTTGGCTGAGTCACATTGTCACTTCAACCTAGCTTTTGACCTATATGCTTATTGATTTAGTAGAAACTTAAACTATAAATATTAAATTGCATCCAAAGAGCTTTCCATAGCATTAAATATCTCCTCATTTGGCCTTGTAGAAAAGGAGATATACCTTATTGAAATCTAACCTCTTGTTGCCTATTTGTTTGTTCAAGCGCTCTCTCCCTCCAAGTTGCATAATGGATGGAATTTCTCAAAATAATCTTTTCCCTGACTTCTCTATGCTCATGGAATGTTTTTAAACTATAAAACATATCAAAACAAATATTAGTGCATGTTTAACTCAATAACTAATGTAAAATTCCTAGTTTTAGATTTCATTTGAGTACTTTTACACTCTTATCAACTGCCTCAAATAGAGAATGAAAAAGAAGCACAAATTTTTGTGAGCTTTAGCATGATCTCAAGCCTTGATATTGTGAAGAAGAATCAGCACTTATCAATCTTGACCAACATGTAGCACAATAAGTATTATCAACTTAGCTAAAACCCTAGATTGTGGCGACATTTTCTCCATCTAGATCTTCCTGTAGTTTTACTTTCATGTTGTTCTTGGGTTTTTTGTTAGATTGTTTCTGTGTTGTAGGCTTGCTAGCCATATGTTTGGTATTAAAGCTCTTCATGCTACACTTTGAAATTTTAATATATCAAAGTTTGGTTGCAAATCCTAGATTATAGCCCTTTTTTTTTTTAATCTTGTGTTGTTTTATACGTTTGAATTTCTATCTAGTGTTCTTTGTGATCTTTTCTTAGTAGATTAGAAATCAATTCAATTTTAGTCATTTGAGAGGAAATTTATCCATTCTTTGTTGCCTATCTTGTTTTTTTTTTTTTGTTTCCTTTTGTGTAGTTTTATATTTTCAAATTTTTTTCCTTTGTGTTCTTTGTGATCTTTTAAGTAGTTTAGAAATAAATCCAGCTTTAATCATTCAATACTAAGTTGAACCATTCCTTCCTACCTATCTTCTGATTTGGGTTATTACAAGTTGTTGAAAAAAAAAAAGAGGAAGAAGAAGAAAGGGCTCGGGCTTACTGTGAAAAAAAGGAATTGTGACCGACCTTTTAAAAAACAAAAAAAACCTGTGCTGGAAATTGTGTTGGCCAACTTTTGTTAAAAAGGGTAAATTACATCTAGCCCTCCTAAGGTTTGTGAAAGTTACCAATCAAACCTAAAAATTAACGAAAACTCCCAATATCCCCTTGACCTATCGAACAATATAGTCAAAGGCCAAAAAGTGTGGAAAAACTTAAAACCATATCACTTTCAGGCAAAACTATTTTCAAAATATAGAAGAAAAGAATTTTAAAAAAAAAAGAAAAAAGGGCTTGACATTTGGAAATTGTGGGCTTTTTCTTGTTGCTCTTGCCATGGTCGAGAATGAAAATTAAGACAATTGGTGCTTTTCCCTTAAGTGGGTCAGAATTATTTAATAGATTCCCACTTGATAGAGAATGGACCTACATGACTAATTAACACAAGGTAACTTACCTTAATTGTATCAGTCTTCCATCGTATTATTCAATATCTATCTTTTACTAAATCTCACACTTGTTTTAGGGATTACTTTAGGTTATTGCTATTAAGGTTCCACATGCCATGAATAAAAAATGATGCACACACATTTTCACAATTTTAGAGCCAAGTTCCTAGTTGTTCTTCGTTGAAAGCTACTTTGGGGGGTTGCAAAGTCATATGCAAAACAAATATACATGGAAACAATGGCCAAAATAAGGGATATAAAGCCTAAAGCACATACGTGAATGAAGACAATTAGGCCTAAAATATGGGCTAAAGGGCACATTTTCACAATTGGGCCTAAAATGTGGGCTGGGGGCACATTTTTAAAGGACATGTTTTAAAAGATACTTTTTTCGGTGAGCATTAACAACTGCAGTCATGGATCAACTGCAGTCATGGCTTTTTCCTGTTTACTAGAGGTCTTTGACAAGAGGAACCCTTGTCCCCATCGCTCTTTGTCCTTGGTCAAGACTATTTAAGTAGAAATTTTAACTCCTTGGTCGAACAGGGGTTAATTGGGAGATATAAGATGGCAATGAACATGACAGCGCTATCCCACTTGATGTATACTAATGATATGCTGGTGTTTACCAAAGGTCATCCGTCATCAGTGAAGCAATTACAGAAGCTGTAACAAAATTATGAAAAGGTTAGTGGGCAATCCCTCAATACAACTAAAAGTTGTTTCATTGGCTCCAAACACTTGAATCTACAAAAAACAGGTCTTGTCTAGCGGATTACTGGTATCAGCCCGAAAGCTTTTCTTATCACATATCTAGGTGTTCTGCTATTCAAGGGAATGAGCAGCTTCGTGTACTTCCAGAGGATTATTGACAAAATTAGGCAGTGTTTACAAGGATGGAAAGGCAAGCTTCTCTCGGAGGGAGGTAAACTTGTCATTTTCTCTATTCTAATACACACACTGCTAGTTATTCATGCGTCAAAATGTGTTATTGAGAAATTGATGACTATCATGATTGATTTTTTCTGGGCTACAAATGAAAAGCCAAGACATAATTAGAGTAGCAAGCATACCATTACACGTACGCAGGAGGAAGGTGGCTAGGGAGTTAAGCCTCTTAGCCATGTTATGCATGCTCTACATGAGAAGCTTGCGTAAAGCTTTATTAAAGAAAGATCTCTGTGGTGGTCTACTTTCTTGAGACAGAAATATGGACACCCATGTGCTACCTTTTCCAGAAATCGGCACAATGGATCTCATATGTGGAAGAACATTAGACACATTGTTAAAGTCCTCTTTCCCCAGACTATTTGGGTTATTGGGATGGGTGATGTGAGATTTTGGAAAGACCGTTGGTATAGTGGCCCTGCTTCACCTCTGTATGTCAATGACATAGATGAGGCTGCCTTGCTAAGTGACACTTGTGATAGTGGCAATTATGTTTCGGACCTATTGATTGTTTTGGACCACGCAGGTTCTGGACAAGCTTGTTTGGACTATTTCTTCCTCAGGTAAGTTTATAGTGAAGAAATTTGGCAAACAAATGCAAGAGTTGGGTTCAATAGCTCCTTGGTCAAAGTTGATTTGGAACAATTACCATCCCACAAAAATTTCCATTTTTATGTGTAAGCTTATTCATCGGGGGTTGCCAACTGATGACAAAGTCCGGTCCATTGGCATTCCGATTATGTCTTGGTGCTGTTGTGCACTCAGCCGAGAATGAAAACAATTAAACATGTATTCTTGCATAGTGAAATTACAAGACAGGTATGGAGTTTCTTTGCTGACTTATTGTCCCCGCATGCGTATTTCAATACAATTGATGGAATGGTTAACCATTGGCTGCTAGTTGCTAATTCTAAATCTCAGATTGGTTTGGTCAAACATTTGTTTTTTCCTTGCATATGTTGAGAATTGTGGAGGTGTCACAATGAAGCCAAATTTGGTTGCAGGAATATCACACGGGGGTATTCTAACATTGTTATTACCAAGGTTGCACCTTGGCTGAAAGAATTGTCCTCTGGTTTCAAACCTATCATTGCTACTTCATATATGGATCGCATTGTGCTGGATGGGTTACAAATTTCACAGGTGCTAGTAACGGCTAGCAAAGGGATGTGGATCAAATGGAGACCCCTTCCTTAGGGGCAATTAAAATTGAACACAAATGGTTCTAGTGTGAATGGTTGAGCTTTCGGTGGGGGGATCCTCAGAGACTTATGCGGCTCAATTATCTTTGCCTACTCGATAAGTTTTGAGGTTTGTACTAACAACTGGGTAGAGGTTAATGCTATCCTCTTTGGTGTTAAATTGTGCCAAGAAAAAGGGATACATTGACACAGTGTTGACTCAGACTCGAATATTATAATCCAAGGTGTAAATAAGGGTTACAAAGTGCCGTGGGCTATCACTCCATGCATCTACCATATACAATAGACTAGTGACATTAATACTGTTTTCATCCATATGTATCGAGGAGGGAATAGAGCTGCTGATTTTTGGCAACCTATGCTCATAGTCATGAGGAGGCGTAGATCTTTGACATGGTAGGGTCCTTACCACGGGCATGCCAATGCATCTACTACAATGATATCCACGGTTTACCCATATTTAGGGGATGGTAGCTGAATCTTCTTCCATGGATTTAGAATTCTTATATTTAGTTTGATGATATTATTGCCTGTTGCCTATTGCCTTTTGTTGATAGCTAAGATTGCTGATATATACCTATTGGGTTGGTCTTGCTGTTTCAAAAATAGGATGTTGGGTTGGTTTTTGCTATTTCAAAAACAGGATTTGCTCAGTTTACAGAGGAGATGCTACCGAAATTTCTATACATTTTTGTATAGCTTCTAGGCGCAGCCTATAGGTTACCTAATTGTATAAATCCTAGGATCTTAGTTAGTTTCTTAGTTATTTGCTCTTAAGAGTTAAGTCTATATGATACTCTATGTGGTTAGGCTATACCCTACCACTGTTTTATTCCAATATTAATTTTATTATTAATAAAACGCCATTAGTGGATGAGTTTTGATAACTCTATTTTATATAGGGTATTTTTATTCACTTTGGTTAGAAATTGGCGTATGTTTTAATTTGTTTTTACATATTTTGGCCAATTATCCTTTGATTTTATAATTTCTGAATTATCTAATATTTCTAGAACTTTTGAGCTTAATCTTGAATTTTTCTTCTAATTTGAAGATCAAAGGACTAACTAATGATTTTGTCATTTTCAAAAGCCAAGTATAAAGTAAAAAGGAAAGGAAAAGCTACAAATTGAGAGCTTATTTCAGCTGCAAAAGACGAAAAGGACAATTTGAACACCAAAGAAACCAAAATTTGCAGTAGAAAGAGAGAAAAGAAAAGGCTCAATAATGCTACAAAAGGAAATACAAGGAAGAAGACAAAAAGCATTCTTGGTCAAAAGAAAGGAAGTCAATTGCAAATTGGAAGTAAAAGAGCTGAGTTGCAAGAAAGAAACACAGTAGAGAGAGACAAGAAAAGGAAACAAAGTGGAATACAAAGAAGAAAAACCTCTAGAAGATGCATGGAAGAAAGCTTGACCAAGTAACCACAACAAACAAAAGAGGAAACCAAGCTGAAATTTGGTAACAAAAATTCGGACAACAAAAGCCAAAGGAAAAAGGGAATGAAGCAACCGGGCAAAGAAGAAAGCACAAGAAAGCCAAGCCAAGCAGTAGAAAAAGAAAAGAAAGCAACCGCACATAGAGAAGAAGTGGTGAAATTTGCAAACAAATTTGGAAACAAAAGCGGTGGGATTTGGAAACAAAAGGTGATTTCAAGTTGAAGACAAAGAGCAAAACAAAGAAGGATTTGGGTCTGAAAAATTTAGGGAGAAACAGCCCTCTTTTGCTCTATATAAACAACACACAAAGGAGGAACAAAGCGACAACCATTCTTCGGTTTTTATATTTTTTCTTTTCTTTTCTTTTCTTTTCATTAGTTTAGGAGTAGTAGTAGCACATCCATTCTGTTTTCTTTTCTTCCTCTAGTTTAGATTTAGTTTAGCCAAGCTCTTTTCTTTCTGTTTTCTTGCATTAGTTTAGAGCGTAGTTCTTACCTTTGCTTCTCCAGTCGCGTTTTCTTTCCATTACATTTCTGTTTGTCGAGCACCAACCGTTCTTTTGCTTTCTTTTCTTTTGATAGTTTAGTAGAATTCAGCGACTTCCTCTCGGGTTTTCTTGAGAATATTGATGGTTCCTTCTCCTCGGTTTTTCTAACATTGCGGTAGTGCTCTCGGTTTTCTTAAGCGGAACTACAGCCCACAGTTTCTTGTTTCTTCTTCTTGTTTCTCGGTTTTACGCCTTTTCTCCTTGATTTCTTGTGTTTGGTTTTCTTTAGAACTTCACCTTCTTCTCGGTTTAGTTTCTTTGCAGAAATTTCAATTTGTCTTCTTGTGTTTACTTCAAGTTTTTCCGTCGAGTCTTCATCGTTCTTTAGCTTTGCGCCAACTTGATTTGGAAAGAAAGCAGCAAATCTGTTGTTTTTGTTCTTGGAAGCTACGGGTGAAAGAAACAAAGGCAACAGAATTTTATTTTGGTTCATTGACTTTAAGTCTTCAATTTTGTCTTTTCTTGTTTTTCTTTACTTAATTAAAGTTTAGTAATTTTAGTTTTCTTTTCTTGTCTTTAATTATAGTATTTTTATTTCTTCTTTTGTTATGAACTTCTAGTTGTGCTTTGTTTTCAAGTTAACCATTTTATAGTTCTTGTTTATTGAATAATAGATATTTTAATTTTCAGAATTTGTTTTAATTTCAATTATGTCTATTTTTATTTTTGTGGTTAGTTTAAACTTCATTATGTTCTAATTTCTTTTGTTAGAGATTAGATGGATCTTAATCATGAATAATTAATTCTTAAGACTTGTTCATGCAATCTATATTTCCATTATGAGTTTAATATCATGTTCTTAATGCTTTTAGGTGATTGATCACCACTTAATTGATTTTTGATGCTTGTTTGATACCGTGTGGAGATTACATGCATGTGCTCGTGTGATATTAAACCGTGAATTCAATTTAGACCGTAATAATCTAGATTGTTCATGTGGTTTCGGTAGTAGAACTAAGTCATGGCTACTTAGATTGAATCCGGGAATTTCCATAGTTCTTAATGCATTTAGAAATCTAAATTCACCTAGACCAAGTGTGAGTTGATTTTAATCTAAATAGGGTTATTAGACCGATGTCGGCTATTAATTTACATTAGGGAAATTTCACCATCATAATTTGGAATTTACTTTAATTGCATGACAAGTCAAGAGAGTTAATTAGGATTGATTAAGTGAAGTCGAAATCTCTAACATCTTATTTGTTGTTTTTATCAAGTGTTATTAATTTTTCCTTCTTTAGTTTAATTCACCATAAAACAATTTAATTGGCTAGCTTGTTGTTGAATTAATCATATTGGTAAGTAATTGGTTAAATTGAAAACAATCCTCGTAGAACGATACTCTACTTATCACTTTATTACTTGTTGATATTGTGCGCTTGCAATTCACGAACAAGTTTTGGCGCCGTTCTTAGGGGATTGAATTTACTAATTTTTTCCAATTGCTATTGATATTGATTGATTCTTGGTCGAGACTAGCCTTTTAATTTTTATTGGTTTGATTTTTGTCAAGGGAATTCCAAAGTTGCATGAATTTGAGAAGTCGGAAAGGAGAACTGGAAGAATTTGATCCTGAACCCGAAAGAACAATTCTAAGAGGATTGAAAGAGCAAGAGTTAGTCATTGACACAAATCCAATGGCGGCCGAAGAAGAACATCTCCCAATTCAACCCCAAAGGAGAACTTTGATGGACTATTCCGCTCCAACGGTTCAAGATTCCACTTCAAGCATCAGAAGGCCAACAATTCAAGCCAACAATTTTGAGCTCAAGCCGTCCTTGATCCAAATGCTTCAAAATGCTGTTCAATTCAGTGGCTTGCCGAATGAAGATCCTAATCTCCACATTGAAGCTTTTCTTGAAATTTGTGATACCATTAAATATAATGGAGTTCATAATGATGCTATTAGACTTAGGCTATTTCCATTCTCTTTACGTGATAAAGCTAAGGCATGGTTATCTTCTCTTCCTACAGGTTCTATCATCACTTGGGAGGATATGGCCCAAAAATTCTTAAGCCGATATTTTCCACACCCAAGTCAGCAAAAATGAGGAATGATATCACCACATTCATACAAAATGATGGAGAATCCCTATATGAGGCATGGGAAAGGTTTAAGGAGCTACTAAGGCGATGTCCACACCACGGTATTCCAATTTGGATGCAAGTGCAAACTTTTTACAATGGAATTGGTCCAAATATGAGAAGTACAATAGATGCCGCAGCTGGTGGTACATTGAATAATAAAACGCCTGAAGAAGCTGTTGAGTTGATTGATCAAATGGCGTCTAATAGCTATCAATGGCCAACTGAAAGATTCAATGCCAAGAAACCAAGTGGAGTGCATGAGATTGATGTTAATACTGCCATTGCTGCTCAATTTGCTACTTTGAATAGAAAGATAGATTCGGTTTTGAAGATAAAGGAAACAACTTGCGACTTTTGTGGTGGAAGACATGAGTCAACTGCTTGTCGGGTAAATCATAATTCTTATACTACTGAAGATGCTAATTTTGTTTCTAATTTCAACAGGACCTCAAAATAATCCATAATCAAATACATACAACCACTGGATGGAGGAATCACCTAATCTTTCTTGGGAGGGCAAAATCGAACCGATGAACCCACCTAGACCAGCATTCCCACCACCAGTGGAGAAGCCGAATAATAACCTTGAAGAAATGGTGGCAAAGCTTATTCAATCAAATCAAGAAGTGGTGAATCGCTTTGAAAGTCGCATGAACATTCAAGATGCAAAAATTCGACATATGGAGGTAAGTATTCGAAATGTGGAAAAGCAAGTTGGTCAAGTTGCTAGCCAATTGTCTGAGAGACCATATGGTGGCCTTCCGAGCAACACTGTGACAAATCCAGTCGAGAATGCAAATGCCATCATCTTAAGGAGTGGAAAAGAGCTTAAAAATGAAGGAAAAGGTGAAGAAGAAAAAGAGGGGTCCAAAGCCGAATTGAAGGATAAAGCCGAACCAAAAGAAGAACCACCCCAAAGAAAGCTATTTCCCGACAATCCTACGCCATATGTGCCTCCTATTCCTTTTCCAGAACAACTTATGCAGCACAAAATAGATAAGCAATTCTCCAAATTTCTTGATGTGTTTAAAAATTGCACATTAACATTCCTTTGCGGATGCATTAGCTCAAATGCCAAGCTATGCAAAGTTCTTAAAGGAAATCTTGGCAAACAAGAGGAAGTTGGAGGATTATGAGACAGTCAACCTCATCAAGAATGCTCTGCTATGCGAGAATAAGCTACCACCAAAGCTTATAGATCCAGGAGTTTTCGATTCCTTGCACAATTGGTGATTCTTATTTTGATAAAGCTTTATGTGATCTTGGTGCTAGTGTTAATCTAATGCCTTATTCTGCTTTTAAGAAACTTGGACTAGGAGAAGTCAAAGGGCACTACTATTTCTCTTGATTAGCGGTCGATCTATAAAATATCCAAGAGGTGTGGTGGAGGATGTGTTGATCAAAGTTGACAAATTTATTTTCCTGCAGATTTCATTGTGTTAGAAATGGAGGAAGACTTTGAAGTTCCACTTATTTTAGGCCGACCATTCCTAGCCACCGCGGAAGCTCTAATTGATGTCCAACAAGGAAAATTAATTCTCCGAGTTCAAAATGAGCAAGTCACCTTCAATGTGTTCAAAGCAATGAAATTTCCTTCTGATCAGAGTGATTGCTTGCAAATTGAAGTGGTGGACAAAATTGTCAAAAATTCTGCATTCAATACCATAACCAATGACCCATTTGAGAAGTGTATGGTTCAGTCATTGAGGAAGGAGCAATACAAGCCGGTCATCCAATCACAAAGGAGGCTTAATCCAAATTTAGAAGTGATTGAGAATGCAATGGTGGCTTCTGCAAAATCAATAACGAACATGCAAATATGGTCCAAGCAATTGGTAAAAATTTAATTATTTGAGCGATAGAAGACGTCGAGCATAACGACGTTAACCAATTGCGCTAATTGGGAGGCAACCCAAGTTCTTCTACCTTTATTGCTTTTATTTTGTTCTTATTATTATTATTCTTATTTTTGTCTTAATTTTTTTTATTATGTGAAATTCTGCTTCACCTTTTTGCTGCACCAGTCTGAAGAAAAATCCGGTTCAAGGCCTTTCCATTGGAGTTTTGTGCTGAAATTTTACAGGTCGGTAGAAGATTCACCCAGGTTCATATCCACCAAATTTCAGAATTTTTGGAGCTGTTTTGGTACCTGAACGAAATTCATCTTCAACAGTTGTTCAAAACAGGGCAGTTTCCTCACTTTTTGTTTTTCTTAAGCTCACTTTAGTTGCTATACTTGATCTTGCTCCTTCTTTGCATTGAGGACAATGCTCAATTTTAAGTTGGGGGTGGGATACATGAAATTTTGTGCTGAATTTCTATCAAAATTTTTGCAAGATTTCAATTTTATTGAGTTAAAAAGAAAAGTCCTTCCAAGTTTTCAATTTTATTGATATCTTCTTTGAAATTTCTAACTCTTTTGATACTCATTTGGAATAATTTTGAGTTATATGCATTAGTTATTTGGGTTGGAATGTATGAATGAGGCAAGTATGATTAGTCTTTGTTTTGAAAATTTTAAAGCATCTTGTTGATTTTAATGATTGAATTGAATGAGAATGTGCAAGATTTGATATACATTGAACCCATCGTGAGTATTTGAGCCTAAGAGCAATTTCTTTTTCTTTGCTCACATGTTTCTTTGATTGAGTGTTGTCAAATATGGTATGTTCATCATAGAACTTGCTTTGTTATACATGTTGAGATCACATTGTGGATTCATACTTTGAAATGATAAGGGCACTTAGGATTAACCATTTTTAACTTTCTAAAAAGCTTAACCATTACATATACCCCTAGTCAACCAATTTTGAGCCTTAACCTTTCTTTGTTATAATACCACATTCTTTAGCCTTAAACCATTGTTTTTGTTTACCACCGTTGAACCCTTTGTCAAGAGTATGTAGAAATGAATTGCATGGTAAAATTTCTATTGATTCCAAAGAAAAGAACCACTGAAAAAATAGAAGAGAAAATAGAAAAAAAATGATGATGAAAGGTGTGAAAAAAAAAAGAAGAAAAGAAAAAAAAAAGGAAGAAAAAAAAAAGAAGAGAAGTGAACAAAATTCTCTCTGAAGATTGGACAAAGTTAATGTTTTCATTGTGTAAAAGATGGTCCAATTATATGATGAAGTTGTAAAAAGGGGATACATGTTATTTGGAGTAAAGAAGTGGTTCTAATATGCTACTTGTTGCTTTTGAGTCATGCAAGGAAGTTTCTTCATACCTTGATTTATGAAAACCTAAATTTTCTTATCTTTTTACCTACCCTTACCTAAGCCCCGTTACAACCTTTCTAAAGACCCTTTGATTATTGCATGGATTCATATTTATTAGTGGTGGAGATGTGATATATAAGCAAGCCTATGGTAATGACATGCTATGTTTGATTTGAGTACTGAATGAAACCCCTAAACACTTTGAGTGATTAGAGTGCAACCTATGAGAGGTTATCAAATTTTGTGCATTTGATTTCGACGAAATTGTTGGAATTAATGAGATGTGTATTTTGTTAAGAAAAAAAGGGCTATGAATACTTGTTCTTTGGATTATTATTCCAGTCTAGGATCTCTAATGTGTAATGACTTTGAATTATTTATGGATGAGTTAGAAAGGGTATGGAATGAAAAGAAATATGTGGTTCTAGTGCAAGCTTGAAAACAAGCTTTGATCTAAGTTGGGGGTAATTTGATAACTCTATTTTATATAGGGTATTTTTATTCACTTTGGTTAGAAATTGGCGTATGTTTTAATTTGTTTTTACATATTTTGGCCAATTATCCTTTGATTTTATAATTTCTGAATTATCTAATATTTCTAGAACTTTTGAGCTTAATCTTGAATTTCTCTTCTAATTTGAAGATCAAAGGACTAACTAATGATTTTGTCATTTTCAAAAGCCAAGTATAAAGTAAAAAGGAAAGGAAAAGCTACAAATTGAGAGCTTATTTCAGCTGCAAAAGACGAAAAGGACAGCTGAACACCAAAGAAACCAAGCTGCACAGCCGAGAAAGAGAGAAAAGAAAAGGCTCCAATAATGCTACAAAAAGGAAATACAAGGAAGAAGACAAAAAGCATTCTTCGGTCAAAAGAGAAAGGAAGTCAATTGCAAATTGGAAGTAAAAGAGCTGAGTTGCAAGAAAGAAACACAGCCGAGAGAGAGACAAGAAAAGGAAACAAAGTGGAATACAAAGAAGAAAAACCTCTAGAAGATGCATGGAAGAAACAGCCAAGTAACCACAACAAACAAAAGAGGAAACCAAGCTGAAATTTGGTAACAAAAATTCGGACAACAAAAGCCAAAGGAAAAAGGGAATGAAGCAACTTCGGGCAAAGAAGAAAGCACAAGAAAGCCAAGCCAAACAGCCGAAAAAAGAAAAGAAAGCTTAACCGCACATAGAGAAGAAGTGAGCTGAGCTGCAAACAAATTTGGAAACAAAAGGCGGCTGGGATTTGGAAACAAAAAGGGACTGATTTCAAGTTGAAGACAAAGAGCAAAACAAAGAAGGATTTGGGTCTGAAAAATTTAGGGAGAAACAGCCCCTCTTTTGCTCTATATAAACAACACAACCGAGAGGAACAAAGGCAGCAACCATTCTTCGGTTTTTATATTTTTTTTCTTTTCTTTTCTTTTCTTTTCATTAGTTTAGGAGTAGTAGTAGCACATCCATTCTGTTTTTCTTTTCTTCCTCTAGTTTAGATTTAGTTTAGCCAAGCTCTTTTCTTTCTGTTTTCTTGCATTAGTTTAAATGACCGTTCTTACCTTTGCTTCTCCAGTCGCGTTTTTCTTTCCATTACATTTTCTGTTGAATCGGCAACGACCTTCGTTCTTTTGCTTTCTTTTCTTTTGATAGTTTAGTAAAATTCCAGCCTTCCTCTCGGGTTTTCTTGAGAATATTGATGAGTTCCTTCTCCTCGGTTTTCTTCTAACATTGCGGTAGTGCTCTCGGTTTTCTTAGCGTAACTACAACCACGCTTTCTTGTTTCTTCTTCTTGTTTCTCCGGTTTTACGCTTTTCTCCTTGATTTCTTGTGTTTGGTTTTCTTTAGAACTTGACCTTCTTCTCGGTTTAGTTTCTTTGCGAAATTTCAATTTGTCTTCTTGTGTTTACTTCAAGCTTTTCCGTCAGTCTTCATCGTTCTTTAGCTTTTTGCAACTTAACTTTGGAAAGAAAGCAGCAAATCTGTTGTTTTTGTTCCTTGGAAGCTACGGGTGAAAGAAACAAAGGCAACAGAATTTTATTTTGGTTCATTGACTTTAAGTCTTCAATTTTGTCTTTTCTTGTTTTTCTTTACTTAGTTAAAGTTTAGTAATTTTAGTTTTCTTTTCTTGTCTTTAATTATAGTAGTTTTATTTCTTCTTTTGTTATGAACTTCTAGTTGTGCTTTGTTTTCAAGTTAACCATTTTATAGTTCTTGTTTATTGAATAATAGATATTTTAATTTTCAGAATTTGTTTTAATTTCAATTATGTCTATTTTTATTTTTGTGGTTAGTTTAAACTTCATTATGTTCTAATTTCTTTTGTTAGAGATTAGATGGATCTTAATCATGAATAATTAATTCTTAAGACTTGTTCATGCAATCTATATTTCCATTATGAGTTTAATATCATGTTCTTAATGCTTTTAGGTGATTGATCACCACTTAATTGATTTTTGATGCTTGTTTGATACCGTGTGGAGATTACATGCATGTGCTCGTGTGATATTAAACCTTGAATTCAATTTAGACCGTAATAATCTAGATTGTTCATGTGGTTTCGGTAGTAGAACTAAGTCCTGGCTACTTAGATTGAATCCGGGAATTTCCATAGTTCTTAATGCATTTAGAAATCTAAATTCACCTAGACCAAGTGTGAGTTGATTTTAATCTAAATAGGGTTATTAGACCGATGTCGGCTATTAATTTACATTAGGGAAATTTCACCATCATAATTTGGAATTTACTTTAATTGCATGACAAGTCAAGAGAGTTAATTAGGATTGATTAAGTGAAGTCGAAATCTCTAACATCTTATTTGTTGTTTTTATCAAGTGTTATTAATTTTTCCTTCTTTAGTTTAATTCACCATAAAACAATTTAATTGGCTAGCTTGTTGTTGAATTAATCATATTGGTAAGTAATTGGTTAAATTGAAAACAATCCTCGTGGGAACGATACTCTACTTATCACTTTATTACTTGTTGATATTGTACGCTTGCAATTCACGAACAAGTTTTTAGGCGCTTAGGGGATTGAATTTACTAATTTTTTCCAATTGCTATTGATATTGATTGATTCTTGGTGAGACTAGCCTTTTAATTTTTATTGGTTTGATTTTTGTCAAGGAATTCAAAAGTTGCATGAATTTGAGAAGTCGGAAAGGAGAACTGGAAGAATTTGATCCTGAACCCGAAAGAACAATTCTAAGAGGATTGAAAGAGCAAGAGTTAGTCATTGACACAAATCCAATGGCGGCCGAAGAAGAACATCTCCCAATTCAACCCCAAAGGAGAACTTTGATGGACTATTCCGCTCCAACGGTTCAAGATTCCACTTCAAGCATCAGAAGGCCAACAATTCAAGCCAACAATTTTGAGCTCAAGCCGTCCTTGATCCAAATGCTTCAAAATGCTGTTCAATTCAGTGGCTTGCCGAATGAAGATCCTAATCTCCACATTGAAGCTTTTCTTGAAATTTGTGATACCATTAAATATAATGGAGTTCATAATGATGCTATTAGACTTAGGCTATTTCCATTCTCTTTACGTGATAAAGCTAAGGCATGGTTATCTTCTCTTCCTACAGGTTCTATCATCACTTGGGAGGATATGGCCCAAAAATTCTTAAGCCGATATTTTCCACCTGCCAAGTCAGCAAAAATGAGGAATGATATCACCACATTCATACAAAATGATGGAGAATCCCTATATGAGGCATGGGAAAGGTTTAAGGAGCTACTAAGGCGATGTCCACACCACGGTATTCCAATTTGGATGCAAGTGCAAACTTTTTACAATGGAATTGGTCCAAATATGAGAAGTACAATAGATGCCGCATTGGTGGTACATTGAATAATAAAGCGCTGAAGAAATTGTTGAGTTGATTGATCAAATGGCGTCTAATAGCTATCAATGGCCAATCAAAGATTCAATGCCAAGAAACCAAGTGGAGTGCATGAGATTGATGTTAATACTGCCATTGCTGCTCAATTTGCTACTTTGAATAGAAAGATAGATTCGGTTTTGAAGATAAAGGAAACAACTTGCGACTTTTGTGGTGGAAGACATGAGTCAACTGCTTGTCGGGTAAATCATAATTCTTATACTACTGAAGATGCTAATTTTGTTTCTAATTTCAACAGGGGACCTCAAAATAATCCATAATCAAATACATACAACCCTGGATGGAGGAATCACCCTAATCTTTCTTGGGAGGGCAAAATCGAGAACCGATGAACCCACCTAGACCAGCATTCCCACCACCAGTGGAGAAGCCGAATAATAACCTTGAAGAAATGGTGGCAAAGCTTATTCAATCAAATCAAGAAGTGGTGAATCGCTTTGAAAGTCGCATGAACATTCAAGATGCAAAAATTCGACATATGGAGGTAAGTATTCGAAATGTGGAAAAGCAAGTTGGTCAAGTTGCTAGCCAATTGTCTGAGAGACCATATGGTGGCCTTCCGAGCAACACTGTGACAAATCCAGTCGAGAATGCAAATGCCATCATCTTAAGGAGTGGAAAAGAGCTTAAAAATGAAGGAAAAGGTGAAGAAGAAAAAGAGGGGTCCAAAGCCGAATTGAAGGATAAAGCCGAACCAAAAGAAGAACCACCCCAAAGAAAGCTATTTCCCGACAATCCTACGCCATATGTGCCTCCTATTCCTTTTCCAGAACAACTTATGCAGCACAAAATAGATAAGCAATTCTCCAAATTTCTTGATGTGTTTAAAAAATTGCACATTAACATTCCTTTTGCAGATGCATTAGCTCAAATGCCAAGCTATGCAAAGTTCTTAAAGGAAATCTTGGCAAACAAGAGGAAGTTGGAGGATTATGAGACAGTCAACCTCACTGAAGAATGCTCTGCTATTCTGCAGAATAAGCTACCACCAAAGCTTATAGATCCAGGGAGTTTTTCGATTCCTTGCACAATTGGTGATTCTTATTTTGATAAAGCTTTATGTGATCTTGGTGCTAGTGTTAATCTAATGCCTTATTCTGTTTTTAAGAAACTTGGACTAGGAGAAGTCAAGGGCACTACTATTTCTCTTCAGTTAGCAGATCGATCTATAAAATATCCAAGAGGTGTGGTGGAGGATGTGTTGATCAAAGTTGACAAATTTATTTTTCCTGCAGATTTCATTGTGTTAGAAATGGAGGAAGACTTTGAAGTACCACTTATTTTAGGCCGACCATTCCTAGCCACTGGCAGAGCTCTAATTGATGTCCAACAAGGAAAATTAATTCTCTGAGTTCAAAATGAGCAAGTCACCTTCAATGTGTTCAAAGCAATGAAATTTCCTTCTGATCAGAGTGATTGCTTGCAAATTGAAGTGGTGGACAAAATTGTCAAAAATTCTGCATTCAATACCATAACCAATGACCCATTTGAGAAGTGTATGGTTCAGTCATTGAGGAAGGAGCAATACAAGCCGGTCATCCAATCACAAAGGAGGCTTAATCCAAATTTAGAAGTGATTGAGAATGCAATGGTGGCTTCTGCAAAATCAATAACGAACATGCAAATATGGTCCAAGCAATTGGTAAAAATTTAATTATTTGAGCGATAGAAGACGTCGAGCATAACGACGTTAACCAATTGCGCTAATTGGGAGGCAACCCAAGTTCTTCTACCTTTATTGCTTTTATTTTGTTCTTATTATTATTATTCTTATTTTTGTCTTAATTTTTTTTATTATGTGAAATTCTGCTTCACCTTTTTGCTGCACCAGTCTGAAGAAAAATCCGGTTCAAGGCCTTTCCATTGGAGTTTTGTGCTGAAATTTTACAGGTCGGTAGAAGATTCACCCAGGTTCATATCCACCAAATTTCAGAATTTTTGGAGCTGTTTTGGTACCTGAACGAAATTCATCTTCAACAGTTGTTCAAAACAGGGCAGTTTCCTCACTTTTTGTTTTTCTTAGGCTCTCTTTAGTTGCTATACTTGATCTTGCTCCTTGCTGCATTGAGGACAATGCTCAATTTTAAGTTGGGGGTGGGATACATGAAATTTTGTGCTGAATTTCTATCAAAATTTTTGCAAGATTTCAATTTTATTGAGTTAAAAAGAAAAGTCCTTCCAAGTTTTCAATTTTATTGATATCTTCTTTGAAATTTCTAACTCTTTTGATACTCATTTGGAATAATTTTGAGTTATATGCATTAGTTATTTGGGTTGGAATGTATGAATGAGGCAAGTATGATTAGTCTTTGTTTTGAAAATTTTAAAGCATCTTGTTGATTTTAATGATTGAATTGAATGAGAATGTGCAAGATTTGATATACATTGAACCCATCGTGAGTATTTGAGCCTAAGAGCAATTTCTTTTTCTTTGCTCACATGTTTCTTTGATTGAGTGTTGTCAAATATGGTATGTTCATTCTAGAACTTGCTTTGTTATGCATGTTGAGATCACATTGTGGATTCATGCTTTGAAATGATAAGGGCACTTAGGATTAACCATTTTTAACTTTCTAAAAAGCTTAACCATTACATATACCCTTAGTCAACCAATTTTGAGCCTTAACCTTTCTTTGTTATAATACCACATTCTTTAGCCTTAAACCGTTGTTTTTGTTTACCACCGTTGAACCCTTTTTCAAGAGTATGTAGGAATGAATTGCATGATAAAATTTCTATTGATTCCAAAGAAAAGAACCACTGAAAAAAAATAGAAGAGAAAATAGAAAAAAATGATGATGAAAGGTGTGAAAAAAAAAGAAGGAAAAGAAAAGAAGAAGAAAAAAAAAAAGAGGAAGAGAAGTGAAGAATATTCTCTACGAAGATTGGACAAAGTTAATGTTTTCATTGTGTAAAAGATGGTCCAATTATATGATGAAGTTGTAAAAAAGGGGATACATGTTATTTGGAGTAAAGAAGTGGTTCTAATATGCTACTTGTTGCTTTTGAGTCATGCAAGGAAGTTTCTTCATACCTTGATTTATGAAAACCTAAATTTTCTTATCTTTTTACCTACCCTTACCTAAGCCCCGTTACAACCTTTCTAAAGACCCTTTGATTATTGCATGGATTCATATTTATTAGTGGTGGAGATGTGATATATAAGCAAGCCTATGGTAATGACATGCTATGTTTGATTTGAGTGTTGAATGAAACCCCTAAACACTTTGAGTGATTAGAGTGCAACCTATGAGAGGTTATCAAATTTTGTGCATTTGATTTCGACGAAATTGTTGGAATTAATGAGATGTGTATTTTGTTAAGAAAAAAAGGGCTATGAATACTTGTTCTTTGGATTATTATTCCAGTCTAGGATCTCTAATGTGTAATGACTTTGAATTATTTATGGATGAGTTAGAAAGGGTATGGAATGAAAAGAAATATGTGGTTCTAGTGCAAGCTTGAAAACAAGCTTTGATCTAAGTTGGGGGTAATTTGATAACTCTATTTTATATAGGGTATTTTTATTCACTTTGGTTAGAAATTGGCGTATGTTTTAATTTGTTTTTACATATTTTGGCCAATTATCCTTTGATTTTATAATTTCTGAATTATCTAATATTTCTAGAACTTTTGAGTTTAATCTTGAATTTTTCTTCTAATTTGAAGATCAAAGGACTAACTAATGATTTTGTCATTTTCAAAAGCCAAGTATAAAGTAAAAAGGAAAGGAAAAGCTACAAATTGAGAGCTTATTTCAGCTGCAAAAGACGAAAAGGACAGCTGAACACCAAAGAAACCAAGCTGCAGTAGAAAGAGAGAAAAGAAAAGGCTCAAGAATGCTACAAAAGGAAATACAAGGAAGAAGACAAAAGCATTCTTGGTCAAAGAGAAGGGAAATCAATTGCAAATTGGAAGTAAAGGAGCTGAGTTGCAAGAAAGAAACACAGCCGAGAGAGAGACAAGAAAAGGAAACAAAGTGGAATACAAAGAAGAAAAACCTCTAGAAGATGCATGGAAGAAACAGCCAAGTAACCACAACAAACAAAAGAGGAAACCAAGCTGAAATTTGGTAACAAAAATTCGGACAACAAAAGCCAAAGGAAAAAGGGAATGAAGCAACTTCGGGCAAAGAAGAAAGCACAAGAAAGCCAAGCCAAACAGTAGAAAAAGAAAAGAAAGCTTAACAGCACATAGAGAAGAAGTGGTGAAGTGCAAACAAATTTGGAAACAAAAGTACTGGGATTTGGAAACAAAAGGACTGATTTCAAGTTGAAGACAAAGAGCAAAACAAAGAAGGATTTGGGTCTGAAAAATTTAGGGAGAAACAAACCTCTTTTGCTCTATATAAACAACACAAAGGAGGAACAAAGCGACAACCATTCTTGGTTTTATATTTTTTCTTTTCTTTTCTTTTCTTTTCATTAGTTTAGGAGTAGTAGTAGCACATCCATTCTGTTTTCTTTTCTTCCTCTAGTTTAGATTTAGTTTAGCCAAGCTCTTTTCTTTCTGTTTTCTTGCATTAGTTTAGAGCACGTTCTTACCTTTGCTTCTCCAGTCGCGTTTTTCTTTCCATTCTTTTCTGTTGAATCTGAGCACGGTACCGTTCTTTTGCTTTCTTTTCTTTTCAGTAGTTTAGTAAAATTCCAGCAGCTTCCTCTCGGGTTTTCTTCAGAATATTCAGTAGTTCCTTCTCCTCGGTTTTCTTCTAACATTGCAGTAGTGCTCTCGGTTTTCTTAGCAGAACTACAACCACAGTTTCTTGTTTCTTCTTCTTGTTTCTCCCGGTTTTCTGCCAGCTTTTCTCCTTGATTTCTTGTGTTTGGTTTTCTTTAGAACTTCAGCCTTCTTCTCGGTTTAGTTTCTTTGCGAAATTTCAGTTGTCTTCTTGTGTTTACTTCAAGCTTTTCCCGTCAGTCTTCATCGTTCTTTAGCTTTTGCACGCCAACTTGATTTGGAAAGAAAGCGACAAATCTGTTGTTTTTGTTCCTTGGAAGCAAGGGGTGAAAGAAACGAAGGCAACAGAATTTTATTTTGGTTCATTGACTTTAAGTCTTCAATTTTGTCTTTTCTTGTTTTTCTTTACTTAGTTAAAGTTTAGTAATTTTAGTTTTCTTTTCTTGTCTTTAATTATAGTAGTTTTATTTCTTCTTTTGTTATGAACTTCTAGTTGTGCTTTGTTTTCAAGTTAACCATTTTATAGTTCTTGTTTATTGAATAATAGATATTTTAATTTTCAGAATTTGTTTTAATTTCAATTATGTCTATTTTTATTTTTGTGGTTAGTTTAAACTTCATTATGTTCTAATTTCTTTTGTTAGAGATTAGATGGATCTTAATCATGAATAATTAATTCTTAAGACTTGTTCATGCAATCTATATTTCCATTATGAGTTTAATATCATGTTCTTAATGCTTTTAGGTGATTGATCACCACTTAATTGATTTTTGATGCTTGTTTGATACCGTGTGGAGATTACATGCATGTGCTCGTGTGATATTAAACCTTGAATTCAATTTAGACCGTAATAATCTAGATTGTTCATGTGGTTTCGGTAGTAGAACTAAGTCCTGGCTACTTAGATTGAATCCGGGAATTTCCATAGTTCTTAATGCATTTAGAAATCTAAATTCACCTAGACCAAGTGTGAGTTGATTTTAATCTAAATAGGGTTATTAGACCGATGTCGGCTATTAATTTACATTAGGGAAATTTCACCATCATAATTTGGAATTTACTTTAATTGCATGACAAGTCAAGAGAGTTAATTAGGATTGATTAAGTGAAGTCGAAATCTCTAACATCTTATTTGTTGTTTTTATCAAGTGTTATTAATTTTTCCTTCTTTAGTTTAATTCACCATAAAACAATTTAATTGGCTAGCTTGTTGTTGAATTAATCATATTGGTAAGTAATTGGTTAAATTGAAAACAATCCTCATGGGAACGATACTCTACTTATCACTTTATTACTTGTTGATATTGTACGCTTGCAATTCACCGAACAAGTTTTTGGCGCCGTTGCCGGGGATTGAATTTACTAATTTTTTCCAATTGCTATTGATATTGATTGATTCTTGGTCGAGACTAGCCTTTTAATTTTTATTGGTTTGATTTTTGTCAAGGGAATTCCAAAGTTGCATGAATTTGAGAAGTCGGAAAGGAGAACTGGAAGAATTTGATCCTGAACCCGAAAGAACAATTCTAAGAGGATTGAAAGAGCAAGAGTTAGTCATTGACACAAATCCAATGGCGGCCGAAGAAGAACATCTCCCAATTCAACCTCAAAGGAGAACTTTGATGGACTATTCCGCTCCAACGGTTCAAGATTCCACTTCAAGCATCAGAAGGCCAGCAATTCAAGCCAACAATTTTGAGCTCAAGCCGTCCTTGATCCAAATGCTTCAAAATGCTGTTCAATTCAGTGGCTTGCCGAATGAAGATCCTAATCTCCACATTGAAGCTTTTCTTGAAATTTGTGATACCATTAAATATAATGGAGTTCATAATGATGCTATTAGACTTAGGCTATTTCCATTCTCTTTACGTGATAAAGCTAAGGCATGGTTATCTTCTCTTCCTACAGGTTCTATCATCACTTGGGAGGATATGGCCCAAAAATTCTTAAGCCGATATTTTCCACCTGCCAAGTCAGCAAAAATGAGGAATGATATCACCACATTCATACAAAATGATGGAGAATCCCTATATGAGGCATGGGAAAGGTTTAAGGAGCTACTAAGGCGATGTCCACACCACGGTATTCCAATTTGGATGCAAGTGCAAACTTTTTACAATGGAATTGGTCCAAATATGAGAAGTACAATAGATGCCGCAGCTGGTGGTACATTGAATAATAAAACGCCTGAAGAAGCTGTTGAGTTGATTGATCAAATGGCGTCTAATAGCTATCAATGGCCAACTGAACGATTCAATGCCAAGAAACCAAGTGGAGTGCATGAGATTGATGTTAATACTGCCATTGCTGCTCAATTTGCTACTTTGAATAGAAAGATAGATTCGGTTTTGAAGATAAAGGAAACAACTTGCGACTTTTGTGGTGGAAGACATGAGTCAACTGCTTGTCAGGTAAATCATAATTCTTATACTACTGAAGATGCTAATTTTGTTTCTAATTTCAACAGGGGACCTCAAAATAATCCATAATCAAATACATACAACCCTGGATGGAGGAATCACCCTAATCTTTCTTGGGGAGGGCAAAATCAGCAACCGATGAACCCACCTAGACCAGCATTCCCACCACCAGTGGAGAAGCCGAATAATAACCTTGAAGAAATGGTGGCAAAGCTTATTCAATCAAATCAAGAAGTGGTGAATCGCTTTGAAAGCCGCATGAACATTCAAGATGCAAAAATTCGACATATGGAGGTAAGTATTCGAAATGTGGAAAAGCAAGTTGGTCAATTTGCTAGCCAATTGTCTGAGAGACCATATGGTGGCCTTCCGAGCAACACTGTGACAAATCCAGTCGAGAATGCAAATGCCATCATCTTAAGGAGTGGAAAAGAGCTTAAAAATGAAGGAAAAGGTGAAGAAGAAAAAGAGGGGTCCAAAGCCGAATTGAAGGATAAAGCCGAACCAAAAGAAGAACCACCCCAAAGAAAGCTATTTCCCGACAATCCTACGCCATATGTGCCTCCTATTCCTTTTCCAGAACAACTTATGCAGCACAAAATAGATAAGCAATTCTCCAAATTTCTTGATGTGTTTAAAAAATTGCACATTAACATTCCTTTTGCAGATGCATTAGCTCAAATGCCAAGCTATGCAAAGTTCTTAAAGGAAATCTTGGCAAACAAGAGGAAGTTGGAGGATTATGAGGATCAACCTCATCAAGAATGCTCGCTATTCAGAATAAGCTACCACCAAAGCTTATAGATCCAGGAGTTTTTCGATTCCTTGCACAATTGGTGATTCTTATTTTGATAAAGCTTTATGTGATCTTGGTGCTAGTGTTAATCTAATGCCTTATTACATTTTTAAGAAACTTGGACTAGGAGAAGTCAAGGGCACTACTATTTCTCTTGATTAGCGGTCGATCTATAAAATATCCAAGAGGTGTGGTGGAGGATGTGTTGATCAAAGTTGACAAATTTATTTTTCCTGCAGATTTCATTGTGTTAGAAATGGAGGAAGACTTTGAAGTTCCACTTATTTTAGGCCGACCATTCCTAGCCACTGGCAGAGCTCTAATTGATGTCCAACAAGGAAAATTAATTCTCTGAGTTCAAAATGAGCAAGTCACCTTCAATGTGTTCAAAGCAATGAAATTTCCTTCTGATCAGAGTGATTGCTTGCAAATTGAAGTGGTGGACAAAATTGTCAAAAATTCTGCATTCAATACCATAACCAATGACCCATTTGAGAAGTGTATGGTTCAGTCATTGAGGAAGGAGCAATACAAGCCGGTCATCCAATCACAAAGGAGGCTTAATCCAAATTTAGAAGTGATTGAGAATGCAATGGTGGCTTCTGCAAAATCAATAACGAACATGCAAATATGGTCCAAGCAATTGGTAAAAATTTAATTATTTGAGCGATAGAAGACGTCGAGCATAACGACGTTAACCAATTGCGCTAATTGGGAGGCAACCCAAGTTCTTCTACCTTTATTGCTTTTATTTTGTTCTTATTATTATTATTCTTATTTTTGTCTTAATTTTTTTTATTATGTGAAATTCTGCTTCACCTTTTTGCTGCACCAGTCTGAAGAAAAATCCGGTTCAAGGCCTTTCCATTGGAGTTTTGTGCTGAAATTTTACAGGTCGGTAGAAGATTCACCCAGGTTCATATCCACCAAATTTCAGAATTTTTGGAGCTGTTTTGGTACCTGAACGAAATTCATCTTCAACAGTTGTTCAAAACAGGGCAGTTTCCTCACTTTTTGTTTTTCTTAGGCTCTCTTTAGTTGCTATACTTGATCTTGCTCCTTGCTGCATTGAGGACAATGCTCAATTTTAAGTTGGGGGTGGGATACATGAAATTTTGTGCTGAATTTCTATCAAAAGTTTTGCAAGATTTCAATTTTATTGAGTTAAAAAGAAAAGTCCTTCCAAGTTTTCAATTTTATTGATATCTTCTTTGAAATTTCTAACTCTTTTGATACTCATTTGGAATAATTTTGAGTTATATGCATTAGTTATTTGGGTTGGAATGTATGAATGAGGCAAGTATGATTAGTCTTTGTTTTGAAAATTTTAAAGCATCTTGTTGATTTTAATGATTGAATTGAATGAGAATGTGCAAGATTTGATATACATTGAACCCATCGTGAGTATTTGAGCCTAAGAGCAATTTCTTTTTCTTTGCTCACATGTTTCTTTGATTGAGTGTTGTCAAATATGGTATGTTCATTCTAGAACTTGCTTTGTTATGCATGTTGAGATCACATTGTGGATTCATGCTTTGAAATGATAAGGGCACTTAGGATTAACCATTTTTAACTTTCTAAAAAGCTTAACCATTACATATACCCTTAGTCAACCAATTTTGAGCCTTAACCTTTCTTTGTTATAATACCACATTCTTTAGCCTTAAACCGTTGTTTTTGTTTACCACCGTTGAACCCTTTTTCAAGAGTATGTAGGAATGAATTGCATGATAAAATTTCTATTGATTCCAAAGAAAAGAACCACTGAAAAAAAATAGAAGAGAAAATAGAAAAAAATGATGATGAAAGGTGTGAAAAAAAAAAGAAGGAAAAGAAAAGAAGAAGAAGAAAAAAAAAGAGGAAGAGAAGTGAACAAAATTCTCTACGAAGATTGGACAAAGTTAATGTTTTCATTGTGTAAAAGATGGTCCAATTATATGATGAAGTTGTAAAAAAGGGGATACATGTTATTTGGAGTAAAGAAGTGGTTCTAATATGCTACTTGTTGCTTTTGAGTCATGCAAGGAAGTTTCTTCATACCTTGATTTATGAAAACCTAAATTTTCTTATCTTTTTACCTACCCTTACCTAAGCCCCGTTACAACCTTTCTAAAGACCCTTTGATTATTGCATGGATTCATATTTATTAGTGGTGGAGATGTGATATATAAGCAAGCCTATGGTAATGACATGCTATGTTTGATTTGAGTACTGAATGAAACCCCTAAACACTTTGAGTGATTAGAGTGCAACCTATGAGAGGTTATCAAATTTTGTGCATTTGATTTCGACGAAATTGTTGGAATTAATGAGATGTGTATTTTGTTAAGAAAAAAAGGGCTATGAATACTTGTTCTTTGGATTATTATTCCAGTCTAGGATCTCTAATGTGTAATGACTTTGAATTATTTATGGATGAGTTAGAAAGGGTATGGAATGAAAAGAAATATGTGGTTCTAGTGCAAGCTTGAAAACAAGCTTTGATCTAAGTTGGGGGTAATTTGATAACTCTATTTTATATAGGGTATTTTTATTCACTTTGGTTAGAAATTGGCGTATGTTTTAATTTGTTTTTACATATTTTGGCCAATTATCCTTTGATTTTGTAATTTCTGAATTATCTAATATTTCTAGAACTTTTGAGCTTAATCTTGAATTTTTCTTCTAATTTGAAGATCATAGGACTAACTAATGATTTTGTCATTTTCAAAAGCCAAGTATAAAGTAAAAAGGAAAGGAAAAGCTACAAATTGAGAGCTTATTTCAGCTGCAAAAGACGAAAAGGACAGCTGAACACCAAAGAAACCAAGCTGCACAGCCGAGAAAGAGAGAAAAGAAAAGGCTCCAAGAATGCTACAAAAAGGAAATACAAGGAAGAAGACAAAAAGCATTCTTCGGTCAAAAGAGAAAGGAAGTCAATTGAAAATTGGAAGTAAAAGAGCTGAGTTGCAAGAAAGAAACACAGCCGAGAGAGAGACAAGAAAAGGAAACAAAGTGGAATACAAAGAAGAAAAACCTCTAGAAGATGCATAGAAGAAACAGCCAAGTAACCACAACAAACAAAAGAGGAAACCAAGCTGAAATTTGGTAACAAAAATTCGGACAACAAAAGCCAAAGGAAAAAGGGAATGAAGCAACTTCGGGCAAAGAAGAAAGCACAAGAAAGCCAAAGCCAAGCAGTAGAAAAAGAAAAGAAAGCTTAACCGCACATAGAGAAGAAGTGAGCTGAGCTGCAAACAAATTTGGAAACAAAAGGCGGCTGGGATTTGGAAACAAAAAGGGACTGATTTCAAGTTGAAGACAAAGAGCAAAACAAAGAAGGATTTGGGTCTGAAAAATTTAGGGAGAAACAGCCCCTCTTTTGCTCTATATAAACAACACAACCGAGAGGAACAAAGGCAGCAACCATTCTTCGGTTTTTATATTTTTTTTCTTTTCTTTTCTTTTCTTTTCATTAGTTTAGGAGTAGTAGTAGCACATCCATTCTGTTTTTCTTTTCTTCCTCTAGTTTAGATTTAGTTTAGCCAAGCTCTTTTCTTTCTGTTTTCTTGCATTAGTTTAGAGCAGCCGTTCTTACCTTTGCTTCTCCAGGTCGCGTTTTTCTTTCCATTCTGTTTTCTGTTGAATCTGAGCAGCCAGCCTTCGTTCTTTTGCTTTCTTTTCTTTTCAGTAGTTTAGTAAAATTCCAGCAGCTTCCTCTCGGGTTTTCTTCAGAATATTCAGTAGTTCCTTCTCCTCGGTTTTCTTCTAACATTGCAGTAGTGCTCTCGGTTTTCTTAGCAGAACTACAACCACAGTTTCTTGTTTCTTCTTCTTGTTTCTCCCGGTTTTCTGCCAGCTTTTCTCCTTGATTTCTTGTGTTTGGTTTTCTTTAGAACTTCAGCCTTCTTCTCGGTTTAGTTTGCTGCAGAAATTTCAGCTGTCTTCTTGTGTTTACTTCAAGCTTTTCCCGTCGAGTCTTCATCGTTCTTTAGCTTTTGCAGCCGCCAACTTGGACTGGAAAAGAAAGCAGCAAATCTGTTGTTTTTGTTCCTTGGAAGCTACGGGTGAAAGAAACAAAGGCAACAGAATTTTATTTTGGTTCATTGACTTTAAGTCTTCAATTTTGTCTTTTCTTGTTTTTCTTTACTTAGTTAAAGTTTAGTAATTTTAGTTTTCTTTTCTTGTCTTTAATTATAGTAGTTTTATTTCTTCTTTTGTTATGAACTTCTAGTTGTGCTTTGTTTTCAAGTTAACTATTTTATAGTTCTTGTTTATTGAATAATAGATATTTTAATTTTCAGAATTTGTTTTAATTTCAATTATGTCTATTTTTATTTTTGTGGTTAGTTTAAACTTCATTATGTTCTAATTTCTTTTGTTAGAGATTAGATGGATTTTAATCATGAATAATTAAATCTTAAGACTTGTTCATGCAATCTATATTTCCATTATGAGTTTAATATCATGTTCTTAATGCTTTTAGGTGATTGATCACCACTTAATTGATTTTTTATGCTTGTTTGATACCGTGTGGAGATTACATGCATGTGCTCGTGTGATATTAAACCGTGAATTCAATTTAGACCGTAATAATCTAGATTGTTAATGTGGTTTCGGTAGTAGAACTAAGTCGTGGCTACTTAGATTGAATCCGGGAATTTCCATAGTTCTTAATGCATTTAGAAATCTAAATTCACCTAGACCAAGTGTGAGTTGATTTTAATTTAAATAGGGTTATTAGACCAATGTCGGCTATTAATTTACATTAGGAAAATTTCACCATCATAATTTGGAATTTACTTTAATTGCATGACAAGTCAAGAGAGTTAATTAGGATTGATTAAGTGAAGTCGAAATCTCTAACATCTTATTTGTTGTTTTTATCAAGTGTTATTAATTTTTCCTTCTTTAGTTTAATTCACCATAAAACAATTTAATTGGCTAGCTTGTTGTTGAATTAATCATATTGGTAAGTAATTGGTTAAATTGAAAACAATCCTCGTGGGAACGATACTCTACTTATCACTTTATTACTTGTTGATATTGTACGCTTGCAATTCACCGAACAAGTTTGCACGCTAGTGAGCCGTATTGCACTTTTGCAGTGCGTTTCTTAAAAGAAAACAATGTCTAAAGAATGATCACATAACCAACAATTCCAATGAGTGTTTCAATAGCCGGATTAGTGATTTCAAAGAGAAGCCTATTTTAACCTTTATGGATACACTTAGGTCTAGATTGATGAGTAAGCACTAAAAAAGATCGATACGGTTGTGGGTAGAAACATTTAGTGACACTAACGTTATAGAGAAGTTGTAGAATGTAGCTACTACTTACAAGAGTCTGAATTTCATGTACTCAAATGGAACAATATATGAAGTTAAAGAAGGGGGTTTGTTTTATGTGGTAACTACACAGGGTAGATCATGTGATTGCAAAGTTTGGAATTACATTAGAACTCCATGCAAGCATGCAATTGTCTTTCAAAGACCAATATTTCAAAACCTATGGTCATCTAATAAACACTATTCCAAATGTAACCTTTTGGCATAAGTTCTCACATGGTGAAGTTATAGAGTGCCTACCACTAGATTTAAAAATAAGGATTAGTAGGCCAAAAAAAGGCAAGAAAAATGGATGAACAAGAGGAGGTAGCAGAGGGGTTTTAAAAGTCTTCAAACATTGAGATGTAGTGAGTGTTTATAGTTTGGTCATAATCAAATGACTTATGAAGAACATCCAGTTAAAGAAAGAGGGAATCTAAGAAGGCTAAGAAATAGGTTAAGTATTATATAGTATTTAGTTTGTTTGATTACTTCATTTTCAACAACTAATGTCTTCCACATTCCTTTTAGGACATTAATCAAGGCAATGGTCACTAATGATCAGTCAATCAATGGAAATCAGCAACGGAGTCAAACAAGAGCTAAACCAAGTACTACACACTCAACTCCTACCTCAACTACATGTACAAAATCATGACATTAGTGTCAACCAACCACATGTTCAATCTCTTCTTAATCCTATTTCCTAGGTGTACTTTCTAAATAGGATTATCACCTAATATAACTTAGTTTCCAATTATATTGTTTGTCCGCAGTACTTACTTTTACATCTACTCTTAGAGTGTTAGGACTAAAACACTGAATCAAATTTTTGGAAGTACAATGGTATCTTCACTACTGGGTAAGGATTCATCTAGTACAATCCTCAAGAAACATCCCAAAGGCCAAGAAGTACAAGGAAAACAATAAGTAAAGGTCTCCAAAATGCCGCTTCAAGTGTAGCACCACACATTTGAGGGTTGGATCAACTAATACACCAAATTCGGCAAGAAATCTAGTGGTATTAATTTAACCACCTGCATCATTCATGCACAATCCATTAAGGGACATTAGATTCCTTCTAGTGAAAAAGAGAACTTCATCTTTCCACTTGCAAAAAACATTTTTGGCATATAATTATGAAATTGACTCTTCTTGTAATATGCAATAGATTAGGGTTGACTACAACATGATGGTGATTATTATTAAATACAAGGCCCTTGTGATAGTGCCACTTTTGGTCATGGTTAATGTTTATGGTCGTTTAGATTGATATATACTTAGAGACACATCTGATAGTGCTCACTTTTGTTTCCAATCCATGGTGGTTGTAATTGTTTGGGTTATATTTATGTTTATGAAAAGCTTGCTTTTGCTGTCAATATTCTTCTTGGATTTTGCTCTTGTTATGAACTACTCTCTCTTAATGCTGAACTTTAGAGTTATATCATCCATATTTCACTAATTTTTAGCTGAAAATTTATTTTCTAGGTATATAAAGCAATTCTACACTTCTTGTTGACACATTGGAAATTGAATTCTATCATTGAACATTAACAAACAACACACATTGAAAACAAATTTAATATTACTACAGTATTACACTACTTACCAACAACCTAAAAGTTGAAAAACCTAAACATTAACAACAAAGTTCATTACTTGTCTTGCCCTAGCCTATCAACCCCTTATGATACAAATCTTAAAGATGAATATTAAATCCCAGCAATATCAAAGATCAAGTCCCACAACCTACCATTCTTGAATCGTACTAAAAATCCAGACAAGAACCAAAAGCATTCATGAGTTGAAATAATAACTTTGATTAAAAAAATATGCCACAACTAAGAGGATCAAGATTGGTTGATAAGTCAAAAGAATTTCACAAAGACAACTTTGCTAGATTCAAACAAGTTGACAAAATAATCTCATAGAAGAAGAAACAAAATCTCGCAGTTTTGTTTATTGAAATTGATCATGTCTTGGCAGAATTTTCAAGCCCTATTTATTGGGTTAAGGGCAGCCACAATTCCTTTTTGGACTTACAAGACTCTTCCTAAGTTTTAGAACAAGGAATGATGACTATTGGTTGGATGAGTTGTCTTCATATCCTACCAATGAACCTCAACTTAAAATAAGCTAATATACTTACACATAAGCTAATAAAATTACTTAATCAACAATACAATTTGGAAACTATTTAGAAAGTCCACTTAAAAAGGCCAGCCCAGAACAACTCTAATCTAAAGAGACTACAATTTAAGACATAAAATTAGGGTTTTGAATAAACCCTTGGATGGCCAACTAGGATTTTGGCTATAAAGCCCTAACTTTCATCATTATTCCAACATTTAGAAGGACAAATGTTAGAGTTTTGGCCCATTAAGTGAGCATTGGTAATTTTCATGAATCTTGGGATTCAATTAGTATTTTCTACAAACCTCAAAGGTAGTAGATGTAATTTATCTAAAAAAAAAAAAGAAGTAATCATTGATTAGCCAAAACCAGCATGGGCAAAATTAGGTTGCATTGTCTAACTTTTGTACAAAAGTAAATTAATCATCGAATAGCCAAAATTAAGGTGGCTAAAATTAGGTTGTGTTGACTAACTTTTGGTAAAAAAAAAAAGGAAAAGTAATCATTAATTGGCCAAAATTAGTGTGGCTGAAATTAAGTTGTGTTGGCCAACTTTTGTTTAAAAATAATTTGACCAAAATTATTGTGGCTGAAATTAATTTATGTTGGCCACCTTTTATAAAAAAATAAAAATCATTATTAGCCAAAATTAAGGTGGCCAAAATTACATTGGCCGAGTTGGCTAAGGTTGATTGGGCCAATTGTTTCCTTGCTTTCCTTTTTTTTCTTTCTGACTTTCTTTGCTTTCCCTATTTTATTTAATTTCTTTTCTTGATTGGTTGCATTACAAGTTACTTGCTTGGTTTAGCTCAATTGTTGGATCCAAAGCATAGCTTAGAAATGAATGAGTGCAATTAAGCTGAGTTAAACACCTAGTTGAGAGTTAAAATCACCATTATTCATACTTCTTTTATCTTGTTTTCTTGTACTAACCTTTCTATAGGGAAAACTATAAGAAGGCAAGCAAAACCATAGCCATTGATAGGATCCTATGAACTGTTCAACTAACTTGCCAAGCATTCACTCCACTGTGACATATTACGGGGGGCAATAACGAGAGTTAGGTCCAAACGACTTCAAGAAACCATTAAGTGGTTTAATTCAAGACATTCATACTCGTCAAGCATGCGGCCAAGAATTGCAAGTCATTAATTTATTGCAAGTCCGATTTGAATAACACTATTTTTGCCTTGGCCGAATTCTAATGTGATAATAGGCCAAGTTATTTAATTAATTTTTGCAGTTTTATTTTTAATTATTGGTGGCCAAATTTAGGTAATTAAAAGGCTACCCTTGCTGGTTTTTATTTTGTTATGGCCGAAATTATTAGGTAATTTTAGTATCCAAATTTGTAAGTTTGAAGGAACCCTCAAAGAGCCAAACTTCCAAGTCCAATTGGCTTTATGTTTTTTATTTCCTTTATGTTTTAAGGCTCTTTTGGCCGCCTCCCCCTTTAGAAATTAGATTAGGATTAGGATTTAATTGTTTCCTTGTTAAGACAAACTTGTAGCCTATTTAAAGAGGCCATTCGACCAAAACATCAATATACATGTTGAGAAGACAAGTTGAGAATTTTGTGACATTACGTCCTTAAGAGTTTGAGTGAATCAACCTCTTCATTCTTTCAAAGAACAATGGGCTTATCAAACTTAACCAGTTTGTGGCGCATTTGAGTCTTATCAATCTAGTAGAACCCTAGATGGTGGCGACGCTTCATCTATCAATTTCAATTCGATCGGTTCTAGGATTTCGCAAGTTAAGTCTTGGGCCCTGTTTCGTTTGTTGCGTATGATAAAATGGAACAAGTTTAGGAGTTCAAAGGCAAATTAGGGCAAATATAGGAGTTAACTGTTCTTCAAGGGACTCAAGAAACAACATTCTAGTTGTTGTCATACTTCATGTAAGAGTGAGTAATTTGGGCTTGAAACATGACCAAAGTAGACAACATTGGTTTCACTAGGATTTGGGAAGTACAAAGAAAAAAAATGACTATGTTTCAAGGAGAGAGCAACCATGAGAAGAATCCACTCACTGATGAGGTACTTGTCATGTTGAGATCTTTTGATGCTATGTCTTTGTATTATGAGAGTAGTGAACGAGATAAGGCCTTGATGACTATTCATGCATTAAGTGCACAAGATCATGGTCCTAATAAGTAAGGTGAGACTATCTTCCAAACTTGATGCCACATCCAAAATAATGTGTGTTGTTTGATTATTGATAGAGGTAGTTGTGCAAATATGGAAAGCACTACCTTAATAGAGATAATTGAATGATAGCAGTCAAATAAAGGTGAAAATCAAGTGTTATTAGCATTTTTATTTATAGATACCAAGATAGAGGTGCTTTATAATGTAGTGTCAAGGAAGGATGCCCATGGCAATATGATAGAGATATCTGACATCATGGCAAAACTAATAATATTCTTTCATGATGTACAACAAACATATTACTTTTGTACTCTTATCACCTTAAAATTTTATGAAGATCAACTAATGAGAATGCAAAAGCACTATATAAATAAACCTTAAAATGAAATTTTTAGGTCATTTATTAAGTTAAATAGAGGATAAATTGTGTGTTTTATGTCATTTTAGGTAAAAAAAAAATTAGAAGTAGAAAGAAATTAGAAAAATGATCAATTTTTGAGAAAAATCCATCAATTATGCAACTTAGAGGTGAAATGTGCTTATGCAAAATGGGTAGTTTGGAAGTCAAATTTCAAAAGACCATTTCTCTTCTTCTACTAAATCAAATGAGGAGATCTTGGATACTTTGGAAAGCTATTTAAATGTATTTAAAGTTCTATGTTTTGAATTTCTACTAAAACAGCTAGTATCTAGGTCAAAATTGATGATGAAGTGAAGATACAACGAGACTTACTGATGACTAACACATTTCAAGAGAATGGCCATATCTAAAGATAGAAATATTCAATTACAATTATTTAAATCATTGGAAAGGTAAGAGGAAGAGCTACAACTCTTATAAATTGAAGTCTAGTTCTACCTAGAAAAGCCTCAAATGGCGACTAAAAAACAAAAGAATCAATGCACAAAACCATGAGAAAGATGAAAAAGGGAAAGTTTGGGACTAAATCATGCTTCTACTCACACTAACAATGTGACTCATGCTAGTATTACCATGACACCCTCAAGCTGCCAATGTGACCTAGCCCAAAACTAAGAGTCGAAATAATTATTTTTTGATTCTTTGACTTTTCTACACACTTTTGTGTTGTTTTGCACTACTTGTTATAAGATCTTTAGGTCTAAATTCCTATAAATATTCATTTTAGGGATTATTTTCATAAATTTTGTATTTCTAAAAACAAAATTAGATCTTAGGGTTAAGTAGGAGTTTTCAATAGCTTAAAAAGAATAAACTTCAATTTTTAAAGATCTTAACTTTTGACTTGAAGTTTAATTCGAGAGTTTGATTCTTCTTATTAAGGAAAGTCTCTTACACTTTGAACTTGAATCTTTTGCTCAGTTCTTTAATTTGTGCTCCATTCATTAGTTATAAGTGGCTAAATTTTTATAATTACTAAGATTTGATGATAGGTTTTTTGATATTTCTCTTGATTGTATGATTTATATTATGTGCGATATAAATTAATGTCTAACATCATGTTTTAATGCGGAATGTATGCAATTTATTAAGGCCTCATAGCTTGTAGTTATGGGTTTTTGTGTTTGATCATTTGATTTACAATTAGTCTAAACCTTTGTTGTTGAAACCATAGTACTCCTAGAGTCTAAACCTTTGTTGTTGAAACCATAGTACTCCTAGCAAAAGAATTTATATTGGAAATTGTAGACTTTATGTTATTATTATGCTTCATTTAATGTTATGCTAGATTAGGAATATAACCCATACCATTTTATTTAGTAATTAGGAATAGAAGTTAGAATGGAAAAGGCAATTGTCTCATTAATTACACGACCCATAATTAAGTCACACAATTAGGAAGAAATAGAGACAACCGCAATCACTCCTTAAGAATTTCTTATAATTTTTATTTAGTTTCTTTTAATGTAGTTGTTGGAGTGCATTAGTTCACTTTATGTTTTTAGTTGATATTTTTGTTTTTCTTAATTCTTTAATTTTATTTATTTTATTCAATTTAAATATTTTAGTTAGAGTAATAGCATTCTCATGGGATCGATCCTATTTGCACTAGTGCAATTGACAAACTTATACATGCTTTCATCTTGTCTAGAATTAGATTAATTATTACTTGATTATTCGTAGTATTTGTGCTATATTTTTATATTCTAATCCACCATAACAAGTTTTTGGCACCATTGCCAGGGATGTTCAATTGCTTTGAGTGTTTATTTACTTAAATTGAAGTATTTTTATTTTTAAATTTGTTTTACTTTTGTTGGTTTTTAGGTACTTTGCTACTTTTTTTACTTTCTTATTGTGTTTCTTGATTTAAGGATAGATACATTCCAAGTGAATGGAAAGGTACAATAATGAATTGACATTCTTTAACTTACTCAAATAGTTTATAAAAAGAATAACCCTCATCAGGACTATGTTCCTTAATTTCCTACCAAGTGTTCAAATTGTGGGTGGTTGGTCATAAGAGAGAATGGCAAGTAAAAGGATGAGCTTTTGGAGAAATTCATAATTCTTTTTGAGCCATTGCAATCCACACTTTCAAAATTATTGTCCTAAATAGAGAGTACATTTTCCTAAAGTCTTATATCACATTTTTCATTTTAAATTCTCTTTTTTATTATTTGAGTTTTTTTGGACATGAACTTTATGTTGAAATGTGCAATATGAGATTGATTTTGATGACGAATTTGTAGAGATCTTATAAGGAAGAGCTTTATTTGAGATCTAACTACTACAATCCCAATTGAAGTGATACTTCACATCATCTTTAGGTGGCTATTGGCTATCACAGGAAATTTTACCCACCAATAAGTCCATTTGGATTTTCTCCACAAGCGCCATATGGTGATGCAAGTAGTCAAGTGACAAATAAGACACTATTGATAAGAAAGAATAAGAGTTGAGATGCCAAATGCTTGAAGATCTAAGAGCATAAGGCTATATTGGAGATGTCAAGAATTTCCTTAAACATGGTGTTTTGGTTGTCTTACCCTTGGATGAGTTATAGGATAAAGATGAGTGTAAAAAGAAGCTAAAATTTGAGGATAATTTCTAAGAAAATGGGCCTATGAATAGTGACTCAAGTTCTTTGCTTCCTACCTTAGTTATTCAATCACTTCAAGAGGAAAAATTGGTAAAATTGAATGAAAGAAAAATAGAAGAAAACAAAGAGAATCCAAGCACCTTTAATGATTCTTTAATGTCTGATAGTAATGAGAGTATAGATTTGCTACTACTTTATATTGGAGAAAGTAAGAGAGCTTAGTTAGACTTCTTTGCCAAACAATATCAAATGAAACCAACTAATGAGGTTAAAGAAGAAAGCATGAAGGACAAATGTTACAAGGTGGAATTCATAATTGATAATAATACTTGTATGCATAAGGGCAAGTATAACAAAGGCTCTTTCAAAGTTTACTATAAGAGACATTTTACTATTGCGAAGATCTTTTTCTTATGATATAGAGATGGTTATTATGATAACTCTTGTACATAACTTGAGGAGTAGAGAGGAATAAAGTCTAGCTAAGGAGTTTAGACCTAAAACTATTTCTTATATCTTTTCCATATCCTTTATGGTTATCTACTTTATTTTATTAGTCGTATTAGATTGAATAACTATATATAGTTAGATCTTTGTAACTTCATATATTTAGTGCGCTTTCTTTCCTTGTGCTACTTTTCTTCTCAATATGTTAAATTATGTAATGTTTTAAAGTTTAGGGGGAAAGTTTGTGGTTTATTTTGTTTTTAAATTTTGTGTAACATTGGAAAAATATATGTAGTAAAGTCTACCAATGGGTTAAGAGTAAACTTCCATCATTCATAAGGGGTTTTACTTTATCATAATTTAGATGTTGTCTAATGGTTAAGAGTAAACTTTCATCCTCCATAAGGAAGCAAATTATGTAACCTATGAAATAAATGGACAATTTTCCAACTTTGTGATGCAAAAGGTGAGGTGTTGATCTCTTAGAGTAAACCATTGTTTAAAATGAAAAGTTTGATAAACAAGTTGTTTTGAGCACTTAATTGGAGATCACTAATGAAAGTAAACCTTATAGAAAAGTGTGATGCTCTCATGTGAATTTTAATGCTTTGATACAATGTGACATGTGATTCAACTTATTTTTGTGACAATTGTTAGTAATACACCATAGTTTTCATATGACTTAGGAAATTGTTTATTTTTATTTTGTAAATAAGTTGCTACTCTTCTATAGGCTTCTTTTATTCTTTTGCCTTCAAAATATTAAACTAAGTGAATCATATGAATAGGAGCAGGAAAAAAGAGTCATAAAACTTGAAACTAATGAACAAAATGAGAGAGAACTCCAGTGAATATAACTTGTTATGTAATCAAATGCCAACACAACAAATGTGTAACTTTCACATCTATATACTGGTCATTAGAGCAATGTTCAACTTCATTATAGGCTCCAAGATGTAAGAACTTATGGAAGGTGTCTCCATAAAAGTTGTAGCTTATATTCAGGATTTTCACACCTATAAGAACCTCCCAATTTAGAATTGTATAGTTCAAGATAGGGCCCTCAGAAAATGACCAATTCACTAGTCCCAGATTTAGACTGGTTTCTTGACAACTAAGATTTGAAACTAATGATGGCTAAAATGAGTAAAGTGCTCAATATGAATATTGAAATTATATTTATTGGCTTTTTATAAAATTAAGAATCATCCAAATTGTAGCTTTGTAGCTTGAGATATTTCTTGGTTAAATTAGACTATTCCTTCAACAGTTTCCCACAAATTTAGTTATCCACCTTAATCTCTTATTTGGTCATCTCAATATCATTTTTTACTCTCCTAATAATAATGTCACACAACAATATAATAAATATAATAACACAAATTTGAGACATTAAAATATATCAAAACACAATGAAACAAAGTTAAATTTGAAGAAATAAAGACGTGAGTTTGACTCTCATTAGACTTCCCCCAAACTTAACCTATTGCTCATCCTCAAGCAAGTTATTCCCAACTATATTAATTATTTAACAAACACTTAACACATAATATAGACTAACAAAGAATTAAATACAATTTCCAAAATTATTTCAAATAATAATCCTTTTTCATCTCAAAAGATTGCTAATTACTAGAAAGAATCTTATGTGTTAATACCTCAAACCACTTAATTCATGTGGTGATTACTCACTTAATGTTGTCCTCCTATTTCATTTATACACAAAATGACTCAATTGTTTCCTTAAACCTTGTTTTGTATCTATGTTTGCATTGGGTATTGCCAAGTTCAAGAAAGCACACTTATCTATAATGCAAGTCTTTAGGAATTTTGATAACTTTGTGCCAACTTCTCCTTATCAACAACAATTTTATTGATAGAAGGAAAAGTAATATACATATTTAAAATCATTGGGACTTTTTTTTCTCTATTTTTTTAGCACTCCTTCCCTTCCCCCTCCCAGTTTTCACTTTGCCTTTAAGATGCAAAGTCCTTATGTATGTTGCACAGGTATTCGGCTAATTAATAAAGTCACATTTTAGTTAAAGTACTTTTTCACTTTATTTGTTTGCCATGGGTTTTGTGGCTCTTTTTACACATCCATACTCATATTGGTTCACTTAAACTAATATTACATAAAGATATATAAGTAAGAGTAATTTGATAGAGGAGTAGCAATATATTTACCTAACATAAAACAAATGTTTAAATCATGTCAAGAATATTTAAACTATTAATGATCATCGCAAAGATAAGTTGAATCACATATTAAATTAAATCAAAGTATCAAAATTCACTCCAAAGAGTCACATTGTACATAAATAACACAAGCGTTTCCAATATAAGTGCTTAAAAACAACTAGTTTAGGTTATCAAACTCTCCTTACATGTATTAGCTACTTAAGAAATATAACATCTCACTTTCATCATCACTAAATTGAGATATTGGCCAATCATTTCATTAGTTAGATAAATTCCTTCCTTTTATTGGTCTATCTCTACACCAAGAAGGACTATCTCATCACTTTTATGAAAATTGTTATCTTCTTCTTTGCTTGCTTCAAAAAAAAAAGATAAAGAAAAATCTTTAAAATTTAACAAGTCTTAAATTAAAGAAAAACTAAAGCAAAAGTAGAACAACACCTAAAGAATAAAAGCAAAACAAATGAAGACAAGCATGCTTGTTTAACCAATCCAATCAATTAACTTAATCAAATCATCGAATTTCAATCTCACAACTAAGCATAAAGGTCTCCCCCAAATTTAAATTATGTATTATCCTCAATATATTAAAAATAAAAGGTTCAAAGTTGAGGGACTCCCTTGTTTCATGGCTTATCTTCAAGTACCTAACATGAAATGATAATCAAAACTTTTAACTTCCCTCATTAGCACTCATTTTAAGTTGGGTGAGCTCCATTAGTCTTTGTATCCATGTTTGATTGCTCACTTCAAAGTTCATCCTATCAATACAAAATATAAGATTAATTAAACATTCAAATTGATATCAATAAGCTTTCTCCCAAACTTAAGATTGGGCTATTTAGTCAATATAGATGGCAATATGTCATAAAAGTTAATTAAAGTTATATGTGAGCACAAGTGACAATTAAAGTTCCAATATAGCCCAATATCATGTAAGCACATGCTTAAGAGATATAAGCTTAATTGCATTTCATGGTCATTATCATTCAAGTCTCAAGAAGTAATGTAGACACTTCAACTACTAAGTCATAGCATAAACATGATGTCTAAGTTTCCTTTCCAAGCAAAAAGAAACCTTTTTATCCAATTTTATTCTTTAAAAAAAATTTCCCAAACACCTTAACTATAATTTTTGAATAAGTTTAAGTCTTGTAATAATTTATTAAAAAATTATCTCCATATCAAATATCCAACAAATACAACACAATATCATCTTAGATGAATGAAAACATGAAAAGAAGACAATTAACCCACAAGAACATGTTCAAGTCATTTAATGTTCAAGTGAAAGTCAAAATCATTCCTACGGCATTAACCATTGTTAATGTTTAGATAATGTTGTTAGTTTATATAGGATTCATAATAAGAACAAAGCCTACAACAAATAAAGACCAAAGTGCTCAAAGAATTTAAAAAATAATATGCTAATATAGCTTAGAAAAGAAAATAGGTCAAAGGAAGTTTTTTTACTTATACTTCATGTTCAAAGTTAAAGATTTAGAATTTAATGAAAAGAAAGAATACAAATTGATTAAATTGAAAATGGTTATTTAAATTCAAACTTTACAAAACATAAAAGATAAAGAAAAAAAAAAGAATTTTTTTTGGGCCATATCCAGCAGTATCCTATGGTCTAAGCGATGATGGGTTTCAAATTGTCAATGATGACCAATAGCTTAAATGGGATAGCCCATGTTGCTTCACAGCAGCAACAACCAAATGCACGTTACGTAGGGGTGGTCAACGGTTCGGTTTTCAGTTTATTCGGTTTAACATTTTGGAACCCCCTAACCGAAAACCAAACCAAAAACCAAATAAAACCGAATAAACCGAACCGAATTTCTTATTCGGTTTTTGATTATGTTCGGTTTGAACTGAATAAAACCGAATAAGAAATTTGATTCAGTTTATTCGGTTTTATTTGGTTTCACAAACCGAATAAGGAATTTGGTTAACCAAATAAACCGAATCTCTTTTTTTTCTTTTTTTTTTCAAAACTTCACAAATAATTCGGTTTCAAATCACACATTCACAAATAATTTTTTCAAATTCAGTTTCAAACATGAAACAAACATTCACAAAGCATTACAAATTTACAAACTTCCTTAACTCCTTATGAGTTATGGCTCAGTACTCATCAAACCAAAGCATTACAAAATACAAACTATAAACAAAATCAAAGCATTAGCTGCATTACAAACTTCAGAATCAGTCTATTAGCTACATTACAAACTTCAGAATCAGACAAACTTTAGAATCAGTTTATCAAAGCATTAGCTACATTACAAACTTCAGAATCAGTCTTAGCTGCATTACAAACTTCAGAATCAGACAAACTTCAGAATCAGTATATCAAAGCATTAGCTACATTACAAACTTCAGAATTAGTCTTAGCTGCAAACTTCAGAATCGGACAAACTTCAGAATCAATCTATCAAAACATTAGCTACATTACAAACTTCAGAATCAGTCTTAGCTGCATTACAAACTTCAAAATCAGACAAACTTCAGAATCAGTCTATCAAAGCATTAGCTACATTACAAACTTCAGAATCAGTCTATCAAAGCATTACAAACTTCACAGATTCAGAAGATTCAGAACTTCAAACTCACCAAAGCATTACAAACTTCACATAATTAGAACTTCAAGCTCACAGAATCAGAGCTTCAAGCTCACCAAAGCATTAGGAACTTCACAGAAATTCTGCCATATGCCATATCTGAAATTCTGTGACAAAATCAGAATTTCACACAAATTTTGCTGAAAAAAACCTCATAGCAGTCACACAAAATGGGACGCACAAATCCAGAAAATTAGAATTCCATGAATGCACAAAAGTCACACAGAATTCCAGAATTCCAGAATTCCAGAAAAGAAGAGGTTGGCTAACAATTTTCCGAAAATGGAGCTTCCAACATCCAAACCAAAATGCCAATAAAATCATTCCAGGGAGGACAATGATAATTTTAGAACAATTTTTAATACAGGAATGACAAAAACAATGAGAAACAATCCAAAATTTCAGTACAAATTAGCAGAAAAAAGTTCAGGCCACGCAAATCCGAAAATTAGAATTCCAGAAAATTAGAACTCCATAAATGCACAAAAATTCAGAATGCCAGAAAAATGATCAATGGGGCTGCCAAAACCCAAAAGTAGCACAAAAATTCAGAATTCCAGAAAAACTGAAACACCAAAAGGAAAATAATAACATGCCCAAATCTGCATCACATGCATCCACTGTTTCAAGAACTTAAAAATGAAAAAGGAGTGGGAAAACTGAGTTCTGAAATTAGCCTAAAATACTAAGATAATAAGCAAATTTATGATAGATGACTAAAGGAACAAAGAATCATTGCTTACAAAAAGCATGGCTTGAACCAATTGAACCACTAAACATCAATAATTGCCGATTCATTTGTTGGTTGAGGTACTTCTACCATACAAGAGAGAAAAAAAATTAAAAAGAGAAAGGGTGAAATTCAACAAAATATGAAACAACTCTAAATAAAGATATAATGTAGACAACAGTGATCACCTCGTTCCAATTTTTCAAGATCTTCAAGATTTTCTTCCACATTCACAGGGCTTGCACTTGAACGTAGCCAATCTTGGGTACATATCAAAGCATGTACAATTTTAGGAGTTAAAGAACTCCTACATGCGTCAAGAACTCTCCCTCCGATACTAAAAACAGATTCCGATGCCACCGTGGACATTGGAATAGCTAAAATGTCACGAGCCATCAAAGACAATATAGGGAACCTCGAACTGTTAATCTTTCACCAGCCTAAAACACTAAAGTGGCCATCACTAGTTTCGAGATCTTCATCCACAATTTCAGTCAAATACCTATCCAACTCAGACTTAGCATCTCCACTATCTTCTAACCTCTTCCTTTTTAAGGTGTCTTTTAATTCTCTCAATTCCATTCTGCTTCCAAATTCAGTACCCTTGTTTGTTTGGACTGAGCTTGAACTTGGGGAGCTATGCCTATCAAGAGGAGTGGAATGACTCGAATGAGGTAAAGATAGAACAGTAGGTGTGGAATAAATCCTTTTGCAGTCATTAAATAACTCAACAAATCCATCTTTTACTTGTGCAGCTAGTTTTACCCCTCACCATACATCCGAACCAAAATTGCTTGAACAAATTCAAATTTCTTATTCAGGTCAAGCATACTAGCAATGAAAACAAGCATATTAAATTTTTCAAGCATTCCCCAATATTTTTCATATTTTATCTGCATCAAAGCTGCTACATTTGCCAAGTTCTCATCTTCACTCACAATACTTTTTTTCAACAAGTCATTAATAACCCAAATATCATCCAAGAAAGAGTCTGAAGTGACATACTTAGAAGTAGAAATTTTAACAGTCAAATCATAGAAATGTTGAAGAAAAATAACTAGTGCTTTAACATTTTTCCAATCATCAGAAATTGGAGCACCAATTTTAACCACAACATCCTCCCTATACGTTGCATCCTCCAAATACAGTCTATCAAATGCTCGCTGATATAATATTGCAATATTCAACATCAAATAAGTAGAATTCCAGCGAGTTGAAACATCAAGGACCAAAGATTTAGAGCAATCACATTTTTCAAAAACAGCATAATCCGTGAACCTTTTAATCCTAACTGGTGATTGCCTAACAAACTTCACTGCTGCCCTAACTCTGTTAACTGACTCTCCAACCGTTTTCAAACCGTCTTGAACAATTAAGTTTAAGATATGAGCAGCACATCTAACATGCAACCATTTTCCTTGCAACACACATCGATCCGTCCAATTGACAATTTTGTCTTTAATGTAAGCAATAGCAACATCATTTGAACTCGCATTATTAACAATAATCGTGAAAACATTTTGCCACTCCCAATCAATTAAAGTTGCCTCAAGAACTTTTCCAATGTCATGACCCCTATGACTTGACACAGGACAGAAATTTATTACCTTCTTTTGCAATTTCCAATCTTGATCAATAAAGTGAGCAGTCACACACATATAATTTATTTGTTGCAAAGAGGTTCACGTGCCTATGGTCAAACAGATAGTCTTGGCTGATTTTTTCATTTGGCATTTTAGCTTTGCCTTTTCATCACAAAACAATTGATAACAATCCCTACTCATTGTACTCCTAGAAGGGATGGCATGTAAAGGTTGACATGCTTTCATGTATCGTCCAAAATATGGTCTTTCGACAAAGCTAAAGGGAAGTTCCTTGGCAACAATCATCTCAACTAAAGATCTTCTAGCCTTCATTTGTTCAAATTTCCAAGCAATCAAACTAGTGGGGGCCACGTCACTATCTAAATCATGACCACTAGAGGTAGTCAATTGTGTTTACGTTGAAGATTTAATATTACTCGGTAACCCAGGACAAACCGAAACATGACTCCGCAATGTAGAAGTCCCAGCAATCTTAGATCCACATGCATAATTTTTGGGACAATATTTACATTTACATCTTTTCTTACCATCAGCATTAATGTATTCATCAAAATGATCCCAAACTGCTGACCTTTTTTGATATTCCCTACGTTTGACACTTGATGCAGGTGCTGCAGCTGATACTGATGTGCTTTGTGAGGATCGTGTTGATCCCTCGCCTTCGGTGCTTGGGGGATGCAAAGTTAAAGGGGTTTTAGTTCGACCTCCTTCAGCCATCTGTAAAATTAGTTTAAATTCAGCAAAGAAGATGAAACTATCATAAACTAAATTCAGTACTTATTAGTTAAATTCAAAAACTAAACATCACAAGCATCACTAAACATCCAAATACATAGACACTATTAACCTCAGGATTAGCATCCTAACGTACATCAAACAGATGTAAACGTCACTACTAACCTCGGGAAGTTATCCAAACACATAACAATCAGACCATAAAAAGATTTTGGCGGTAAAACTCAAGTTCCCATAGACTGTTTTTGTGTGCCCAAGCCTAAAAGGGAAACCTTACTAGTACATTCTAGCCCAGAGCTCAGTTAAATTCTATACAACACAACAAGATGAACCCAAAGAAAACTAAAAATAGGGGTGAAAAGGACCCACTTTCACGTGAACAACCTTACACAATACTAAGAATAAAACATGAAAGTCCTTGCCTGTTTCAGAAAGAACTTTCCCTATCGAGTGAAATTAATTAAAAACAAGCGGCAGATGCAAAATTTTAAGGAAGCATTTTGAGGGCACGGGCACTTATGCATCATCAATGAGCAAGCAAGCAACAATGTCATCAAATAAATGACAAGTCAAACTATTGGGCATGAAATTAGCAAAGAGAAATAATGGTAAGACATCAACAATCATTCTCCAATCAAATTTCAAGAAAAAGAAGCTTTGCATGAGTATTTCTTACAAACCAATAAATCATTTGCTTCCAAACCACAATAAATCGGTCGGTCGGTGTGAGCAGAGTAATGAAGGGCAACGAGAGAAGAATACAAAGACGGGAAACATAGATAAAAGCTATAGTATAGCAGAAAAAAATCCAAAAAATAAAAATAGAAATAAAAATTGACTTGCCAAAGATTGAGATTAGGGTTTTGAAATAATCAGCGGCGGTGAAGGGGATTAATAGAGGATTAACGAAAAGAATCCACAAATTGGGTATGAATATCGGTGAATTTGATCGAGAATCAGAGTTCCCCTAAAAATTGATCAAGTCGCGACCACGTCGGGATCTTCAATTTTGATCTTCTCTTCTCTTCTCCGATGATGTTTGCTTTTCCCTTTTTCTTTTTCTTTTTTGGGGTATCGTATTGAATTGTACCGTATTGGTTCGCTTCTCTACGGCGGAGAAGACCAAGAGGCAGAGGCCGAGATTTGCGGCGGAGAGACCAAGAGGAGTGAGAGCTGCGGCCTGCCGGGAGGGGGGGCTGGGAGGGAGGAGAATTGGGAGATTTCTTTGCTATTCGCAGAATCGCAGAGCGGCGGAGGAGAGGAGGAGAAGGAAAAAATGCTGAAAAGCCCTAGCCGGCTAGCCCTAATTAGATATGGATAATTGGATTTGTATTATTTTATTTTACAAATTATATTATACCCATCAACCATCAGAAATGAACAAAATTATATAACAACCATGTCAACCATAATTTATTTTATTTTAACCAACAACAAATATAAATCATTTCAATTACATCCTTAATGTATATTTTTTTTTCTTTTAATTAAAACTCGCTACTTTATTACTTATTTAGTTAACTGTTTAAATTTGTAATTGTAATATAAAAATCATTTGCATATTGTAATTATTAATTTATTAGTGTTATTACTCAAAAATATTAGCCTATTACTTATTAGCCTATTAGGCATTAGCTAAGTAACTAAGTTAGTACTTATTAGTTATTACTCAAAAGTCAAAACTAAGATAGTAATCTAGTATTTTCTAAGTTAATGCCTAATTAGTAATTTATTCCTTATTTACTTATCACTTATTAGTGTTAACTAAGTTAGTATTAACTTATGTATATTAAGTATTACTCAACACTAAGTTAGCATTAAATAAGTACTAACTAATTTAGTGCTTAGTTCGTTAGTAAACTTAGTACTCATTATTCATTAATCATTATTAGTTATTAACATATTACTATAGCTAAGTTAGTATTAAGTATTAACTATGTTAGTACTTCTTAGTATTATAAGTTTAACTAGGTTAGTATTTAGTTGTAATAAAAATTACTTGATCAATAATAACTAATTATAATTATTAATTATTATGATATTTGACTCGATTTAAATACGTATAATTAATTTGCAAATTATAAATAATTTAGAATTTTGAATAAATAACCGTTAGTAAATATTATATAGTTATAATTGATTACTCAAAAACTCAACACTCAGTCATTTAATAGTTAATACTTAGTAATCACTTAGTTAAAACCAATAAGTTATTAATTATTGACTATTATATTGAATAATTGATGATATTATGAATATATGATATTGATTCTAATTAAATATATAAAACATAATAATCGCATGCTATATAGTTACACGCTAGTACGCTATACAGCCTATAGCCTACAGGCCTTACACCTTCTATATGCTTAACATTTTAACAACTTTGTCAACTTATGCATTATTTTATTTTTCTTTATTTGTTATTTGATATTTCATATTTGCTTAAATTTTAAATAAATTGATAAATTAAAATTATAGTATAAACTATACTAGTATATAGTTTAGTATATAGTAAAATTGTTTAGTATATAGTTTAGTATATAGTATATAGTAAAATTGTTTAGTATATAGTATATAGTTATATACTATATTAATATTACTATATATTCATTATATTGTCCATATCATTATTCATTAATATCTATACATGATAAATTTTATAATAACAATAAATTAATTATTCAAAAATATATATACATAACTACAAAGTCTACAATAGTTTTATAAACTATAAACCATAACTATTCTATAAAATAACATATATTTATATTTATACTTATATATATATAATATATTTATAAATTTTAAAATTCGATTTTATTTGGTTTATTCGGTTTATTCGGTTTATTCGATTCGGCTTTCTTATTCGGTTCGGTTCGGTTTTCAGCACCTCAAATCATAAATCGAACCGAAAACCATATAATCAATTCAGTTCGGTTTTAACCGAACCGAATAAACCGAATTCATTTTCGGTTTGGTTTTTTTGGTTTTTCGACTCGGTTTTTTGGTCAATTTATTCGGTTTAACCAAACCATGACCACCCCTAACGTTACGCACGTGTAAGGGAGCATTGGCATGCATGAGCAAGCGTATTGACTTGGGGAAACACACATCAAATAGTACCAAAACTATAAAAACTTAGTGGGATGAAACTCTAAATGGTGCTGAAAACTTAGTGGAACCAAAACACAAGTTTAGTGTCACCTCAAGTGGTACTATGGCAAGCATAGGTTGATCTCACAAGTATAATTATGATTTCAACTATTAAACAATTCTATATAGGAAAATAGGATGTTCAAAAGTTTCTAAACTATTTAGGTGACTAGAAGGTAAAGTAGAAAGTAGCAAGGTCAAATGTGAGGAAAATATATACGATAAGAGAAACTTTGGAATTGCAACATTGATCCTCTCATGAATCTTAATGTTCTTTAGCATATTTATTAACAAACTAGCCAAAAACTGTCTACTTAAAGTAAACTCAAGCTAAGTCATCTTCCGAATTCACCAATGAATGAACTCAACCGAAACAGCCTAGATTCATACATCTTTTTATTTATTAGTTCACAATTCTTAGGTCTAAGTCATTTGTTGTGGGTAAACCCCATTGGGTGGCCAACATTAGAATGCTGACATTTTCTTAGGTACAAGGGTTATCAAAAGAGGCATCTAAACTAATTGTGGCATATTTTATAGGAAACATTTCAAACCATCACACCCTTTATCCATTACAAACATCAATTAGCCATGTAACCATTAAACCATATGATAAATTAGCATGACCTTGGTTATATTACATGGAATTCAATTGCCCATTGAAATCCCACTTACTCATTGACTATTAAACCTATAAACAACTTAATTCCAACTCACAAGCAATAAAGAGTAGGAAAAATATCCTATCCTAAAAGGCACCATTCAAAGGGAATGCAACTTCTATTCATGTCAATTCATTCCATCCTAGAAACAAACAAAAGGAACTAATTCATCAACAAATGAACAATCCACAACTAACTCAATAATAAGATTAAAAGCAACAAAACATTAGATTCAGAAGGTCCACAAGTACATCCCCAAGTGGAGAAGTTTTGCTAGTTATAAGTGGAAAAGGAAACAAATAAACTTTAAAACTATTCTGGATGACTTGAACATATTGGATGCCTCTTTTCAGATGGAACTCCAATAGGTGATCTCCAATTTACCTAATCCTTTTTCCCAAGATCTAAAACTTAGACCTTTCCCTAAGCTAGCTTAGCTTCCCTTCTTTCTCTCTTCTTCTTCCCTCTAAAGCCCTTCTAATTGTATCTAAAGATTGTCTAAGAAATGTGGCCAAAAGCTTCCTACTTTTAGGTTTTTGGAAATATTTATACAAGTAGGAGTCAATGTGGAGTCAAAATTTTAGTCAAACTAGAGAAGACCGCTTAAAAGAAAACCAGAAGTTTACCAATAATGTAGTAGGTCATGACCCCAACTACCCTGGACCTAAATTAGTCACTAGAGCAATTTTGACTTTATTTTGGACTCTAAGATATAGGAATTTGAGGAAGGTGTCTTTATGATTTTGTAGCTCTATATTCAAGCTTTCTACAACTTCAAGAATCACGTAATTTGAAATTGTGTGATGTAGCTCAAGATATGGCCCTCATAAAATGACCTATTCATCATCAGTGTTAAATTTGGACTAGTTTTTTCATTACTAAGATTTGAATCCAATAGTGGGTGAATGGACAAAGTGCTTAATATAAAAGTTAAAGCCACTTTGTTTGGTTTCGCAAAACTTTAAGAATCATCCAAATCAGAGCTTTGTAGTTCTAGATATGGCTTCTAATACCATTCCATTGATCATTCCATGTAACTTTAGTGTTTGCACCCTAAGCTCTTATTTGGTCGTTTCCACTTTATTTGTCTTTCCTATGCATAAAATCACAAGAATATTAGAAATCTAATAACACAAATCTAAGCTATTAAAATATATAAAAACACAATGAAACAAAGTTAAATTTAAAGGAATACAGATGTGAGTTTGACGCTCATCACATAGGTATTAGAGCTATACTGATGTAAGATGGTATCCTTTTACTTATTTTAGTGAGAAGCTAAGCGGCGTTGTTATTAATTATCCCATAGACAACAAGGAGTTGTACATTGTAGTTAGAGCATTACAAAACTGGAACCAATACTTATGGCTAAAGGGGTACGCCATTCACAATTACCACAAGTCTCTTAAGCATTTGAAAGGTGAAGGTAAGTTGAATTGATAGCACGCAAAGTGGAAGGAATTCATCGAGATGTTTCTATATGTAAGTAAGTATAAGCAAGATAAAGAAAATATGTAACTAATACACTGTTTAAAATGTATACCCCACTTCCACTTTGAATATCAAATTGCTAGGATTTTAGTACATTAAATATTTATATAAAAATAATCTTGACTTTAGTACTATATTTGCAACTTGTGAGTAAGCCGTGTTTGGAAAGTTCTATAGGCATGAGAGTTATCCATTTTGTGAATCTAGACTATGTGTACCTCATAGTTCTTTGAGGGAGTTGCTAGTTTGTAAGGTTTAGGCAATTGATGGATCATTTTGGGGTTAAAAAGACTTAAATGTTTTGATTGAGTATTTCTTTTGGCCTCATATGAAAAGAGATGTTGAGAGGGTCTGCAAAAAATATGTTACTTTTAAGTAAGACAAATCTAAATCCTTACCCCATGGACTTTATTTGCCTTTGACCATACCTAACTAGGCTTAGATTGATCGCAAAAGGATTTTTTTTTTTTTAGGGTTATTGAGATACAAAAGAGGTATGGATTCCATCTTTGTCATGATTGATTGATTTTATAAAATGGCTAATTTTATTTCTTGAGTTAGCAATAATCATGATCAATAACTATCAATAACTTCCTAATTTGATAACTTCCTAATTGGTTGTGTATCTTGTGTAAATTAGGAATATATATAGCTGTATAATTGATATAGTTGTCATATATAGGAGATTGATATAGTTGTCATATATAGGGGATCATGATTGATCTAGTTACCATATTGAGGACATTGTATTTTGTATATATACCATTGAGATATATGAAAGAAATAACTTTTCGCAATATACTTTCAACTTGATATCAGAGACTAGGTTAAAAAAAATTCCTAGCCGTTCTATTCTTCCAAAACAGAGTTCCCGTCCCTTAATCCCTGCACCACCGGCCATACCTCTGTTATGTCTACCAAAACTGAGGCTGATTCTTCTAACAGCAAGAACATGTCCACCATGACCATTCATGATTCTCCCTCATCCATCCATATTAAATTGGATGGCTCTAACTACCGTGTTTGGTCTAAAATTTTGGAAATGCATATTGTTGGAAGGAGAAAGATGGGCTATATCATAGGCAGAAAGGCTGCACTCTCAGAAAGTGATCCAGGCTATGATGAATGGAAGGCTGAAGATGCACAGGTAAAAACTTGGCTCATAACTTCAATGAATGATAATCTGGTGTCACACTTTATGCAATGTGGAACAGCAAAGGAAGTTTGGGATGCTGTATAGAAACCGTCTTGCTGAGGATAGGGTCTATATCTTTCTCGTTGGACTTGACCAAAATTTGGATCAGGTTAGGAGCCGTGTTCTATCCACTTCTCCTTTACCTACATTAGAAGAAACCTATTCTGTGGTTCGTTGAGAAGTACAACGACAAGTGACTATAGAAGCAGCCATACACTCTGAGACTTCAGCTCTAGTTATACATAAAGGTACTCCTGTTTCGGCTCTTGGCGATTCCACAATTTCTCAAACTCGGTATTGTACTCACTGCCATAAAAATACACATACTGTTGATGTTTGTTAGAAAAAGCATGGCTATCCAGAATGGTATAAACTCAAGCAAGCTGAGAGAAAAAACAAGAAATCTGCCCACACTGCTACTACATCACCTTCTGCCTCTAATGTAACTCGGGTATCTCCTGAAGAAGGTAATTTTGGTCTGTCCATCAATTCTACTTCTACTTGTTCTGATGCTTGGGTTATTAATTCAGGGGCTACTGATCATATGACTAGTAACTCATCTATTGTTGATTCTCTAACACCTCCATTAATTAAGTGTGTACAGGTTGCTGATGGCAACTCTATGCGAATCATAGGGGTAGGAAATGTGTCTCTATCTCCGACATTTTCTATGTTCTTTGTCTTGCTTGCACCCACTCTTTCAAATAATCTCATCTCGATTAGCAAAATAACAAGAGATCTTGATTGTCATGTAACCTTTTATATTACTCATTGTGTTTTTCAGGACAATCTCACGAAGAAGACGATTGGCATTGGTAAGGAGAGAGATGGTTTGTACTACTTTGAGGACCACCGAGGCATACCACCTCTTACTCGTGGCTTCCAAGCTCAGAGAGTGACTTCAAATAAAAAGAAAATTATTCTTTGGCATTGTCGACTAGGACATCCATCTTTCTCTTATTTAGAATGTTTATTTCCTAAGTTGTTTTCCAACATTTCTGCTTCTAGTCTAAGATGTGAACAATGCATTTATGCAAAACATCATCGTGTTCCTTTTAAGGCCAGTTTTAATAAAAGTACTATTCCTTTCTCTTGTGTTTTTCTTGATGTATGGGTCCTTTTCTACTCCTTCTTCTTCAGTCATAAATACTATGTGTCTTTCATTGATGATTGTTCTCGGGTTAGTTGGGTCTATTTGATGAAATCTAAGAGTGATGTTTCCCATTATTCCTCAATTTTATAATATGATTCTCACTCAATTTAACACAAAAATAAAGGTTTTCACTCGACAATGGTCGTGAGTTAAGTAAATCACACTCTTGCTGAATTTATGACACAACATGGCATCCTTCACGTAAAACTTGTGTTTATACACCCCAACAGAATGGCATAGCAGCGAGCGTAAGAATTGCCATATCCTTGAAGTGGCTCGAGCCTTGTGTTTTACTATGCGAGTTCCAAAATGTTTCTAAATTTGAAGTGTTATGACCTCTATTTTCCTTATTAATCGAATGCCAGCAAGAATTCTTCATTTTCAAACTCCGTTAAGAATGTTATCTAGATTTCACTCCATTCCCTCTGCCCTTAATATTTGTCCTAAGGTTTTTGGTTGTGTATGCTATGTTCATGTTCATCATCTTCATCGAGATAAACTTGACCCTCGTGCTATTAAATGTGTTTTTCTTGGCTACTCTAATTCACAAAAAGGCTACAAATGTTTTCATCCTCCTACAAACACTTATTATGTTTCTATGGATGTTCAGTTTTGTGAAAATGAGTCCTACTTTTCTCAAAATATATCCATGGTTCCTCTTCAGGGGGAGAGAAAGAGTAAAGAAGAGGAACAATTGTGGTTAGGAGAGAAGAAGATATGGATTTCAGTCTGACTGTTAATTCGAGAGCAGAAAATGTTATTGAAATGTTAGTCGAGAGCAGAAAATGTTCAAGCTAATTCAGAATGTAAAATGTTCGCTATTAGTCTGTAAAGAAAGCGGTAGTTCAGTCTGAAACTGTTAACACAAATGGGGAATCAGTAGTTGAGAGGCCAGCTCAGTTGTTTGAAAAAACAATTCTAGAAAAAAGGAGTCTCTTGGACCTAATACATCTCTTGATGATCTTACCATGCCATCGGATGACTCTTCTAGGATTGACAATGAGGTTGACAATGAGGTATGTGCTTATTCTCCTGAATCTCTTCAAATTTCTGATCATAATTCTAGTATTGATAGGAATAGGAGATATCCTCTTCGTGAAAGAAAAGTACCTGATAGACTTGGTTTTTCAAAGACTTCCAATGTTACTTATCCTATCTCAAATTTCGTATCCTATCACCGTTTGTCGAAAGCCAAGTTGACATTTGCTCTTCAATTGTCATCCATCTCTATTCCTAGTCATTTTTGAAGCTCTTGAAGATCCTAAGTGGAAGGATGCTATGGAAAATGAAATGTGGGCACTCCAAAAGAATTCTACTTGGGAGATGGTTGAGTTACCTATGGGAAGAAGAAGGCGTGGGATGCAAATGGGTATTTACTGTCAAGTACAAGTCAAATGGGACGATTGAGAGGTACAAGGCTAGATTGGTAGCAAAAGGTTATACTCAAACTTATGGTATTGATTATCAGGAGACCTTTGCACCAGTTGCTAAGATGAATACTGTTCGCGTCATATTGTCACTTGCCATTAATTTAGACTGGCCTCTACGACAGTTTGATGTAAAGAACGCCTTTTTTCACGATGACCTAACAGAGGAAGTGTTTATGGATCCACCTCCAGGGTTTGCAATGGAAGAAGGTAAAGTATGCAAATTAAAAAAGGCATTGTATGGACTAAAACAATCTCCCAGGGCTTGGTTTGGGAGATTGAGTCATGCAATGAAGGAGTATGGGTTCAAACAAGCTTTGGCAGATCATACTTTGTTCTATAAACATGATCATAACAGTATTACCTTGCTTCTTGTCTATGTTGATGATATGATTGTAACAGGTAATAACGTAGATGAGATTGAGAACCTTCAAGGTTATCTTGCCAAAGAATTCGAGATAAAGGATTTGCGACTCTTGAAATACTTCTTGGGTATTGAAGTATCCCGGTCTAAGCAAGGATTGTTTCTTTCCCAAAAAAAGTATACTTTGGATCTCCTAACTGAAACTGGTTATTCTGCATGTGAGCCAATAGATACTCCTATTGAGGTGAATCATGGGCTATCGGTTTATCCTGATCAAATCCCAACAAACAAAGCCAGATATCAAAGGATAGTTGGTAAGTTAATCTACTTGACTCATACAAAGCCGGATATAGCATATGCAGTCCATGTCATAAGTCAGTTCATGCACAATCCTAGTGATCAACACATGAACGCTGTTAATCGAATTCTAGCATATTTAAAATCAACTCCAGGTAAAGGAATTCTGTTCTCCAAACACGGACATCTAGATATTGTGGGATATACAGATTCTGATTTTGCTAGTAGTAGAATGGATAGAAAATCTACTTCTGGATATCTAACCTTTTTTGGAGGCAATTTGGTGATGTGGAGGAGTAAAAAACAGAATGTGGTTTCATTATCTAGTGCAGAAGCAGAGTATCGGGCTATGCATCATGGAATCACAGAACTTTCTTGGCTGAAAATTCTCTTAACTGAGCTTGGTTTTGGTCAAAAAAAGCCTATGGTGCTGTATTGTGATAATAAGGCTGCTATTGAGATTGCTAATAATCCAGTACAACATGATCGTACTAAGCATGTTGAGTTAGACAGGAACTACATCAAAGATAATCTGGATTCCGGTACCATAGAAGTTCCCTACACCAAAAGTTCAGATCAGTTGGTTGATATTATGACTCATGCTGTCAGTAGTGGATCATTCTACTCAACATTATCCAAGTTAGGCATGAGTGATATCTATGCCCCAACTTGAGGGGGAGAGTTAGCAATAATCATGATCAATAACTATCAATAACTTCCTAATTTGATAACTTCCTAATTGGTTGTGTATCTTGTGTAAATTAGGAATATATATAGCTGTATAATTGAATAGTTGTCATATATAGGAGATTGATATAGTTGTCATATATAGGGGATCATGATTGATCTAGTTACCATATTTAGGACATTGTATTTTGTATATATACCATTGAGATATATGAAAGAAATAACTTTCCGCAATATACTTTCAACTGTATGAAATTGGAGACTACCAAGCATATAACTAATTTGTTTTTACGTGAGGTGGTAAGACTACATGGAGTTTTGAGGAGTATCATGTCTAAGTAAGATGCCATGTTCCTAAGCTACTTTCAGAAGACCTAATAGAGTAAATTGGATACCAAATTGCTATTTTCTATTACTCTCTATCCACAAACTAATAGCTAGACTAAGGTGGTTAATAAGACATTGTCGCAATTATTGCTTGCTACTAATCAAAAAAAAATTTAAGAGTTTGGACTAGCGTTTACCACATGTCGAGTTTACTTATAATCATACTATTTACTTTGTTACTAACTTTTCACATTTTGAAGTGATTTGAGGTTGTAATCCTCTAACACCTATGGGCTTGTCGCCTTTACCTATTTCAGAGAAAACAAACTAAGATGGTCAAAGAAGCCTAAAATGGTAAAATAGCTGCATGACAAGGTACACCAGCAAATTGAGAAAAAGACTCAACAGTATGCCATTCATGCTAACAAAGGGCATAAAAAGGTTGTTTTTTAGCCTAGCGATTGGGTTTGGGTGCATATGTGTAAGGAGAGGTTTCCTATAATTGAACCAAGTTGCATTCGAGTGGTGATAGACCATTTCAAGTGGTCAAGCACATTAATGACAATACCTATAAGTAGGATCCACCTAGTCAGTATAATGTGAGTGTTACTTTTAATATGACCGATCTTTCCCTTTTTAAGTGGATGATGAAGCCAATTCTAGGACAAATTCTTTCGAAGAGAGGAAGATGATGAGGTACGAGTTGCTAACCATAAGTGATATATCCACTTTAAACTATTCATGATTCAATGATGTGAGCAAAAGCTAGGTGAGTTTGTAAGGATATTCGTGGATTGATTAAAGAAATACAAACTTGGAAAAAAAAATGAAGAACTTGCATTGACAAGAAATCAAATTCTCACTTAGCTAAAAGTTACTTCAAATGAACCCAACTTTAGTATTTTGGGCTAACTTTAGTGTTTGGACCAAGTTACTAATTTGGCCTTTTTGGTTTTGGCCTTTGGTACTATATTTTGATCATATTTGGGTTTAGTTCATGGACTTTTGTTTAGTATGAAAGCTGGTAGAAAACTTAATTAAGGACAATCGAGAGTAAGGTTTCTATTTGTAGGCCGGGCCAACTTCACTTACAAGCCAAGAAGGCAACTTTTTTTAGGTTTTTTTTGGTTACTTTTATGTTTGTGGCTATCTTTGTGCTCTATACTACTTTGAATAGAGAATGAAGAAGAAGCATAAATCTTCGTGAGTTTGGGTATGATCTCAAGCCTTGTTCTTATGAAGAACAAACAAGCTTGTCAAGCTTGACAAACTTATAGCATCATCAATCTTATTAGCCTAGCTACAACCCTAGGTTGTGGTGTTATTTTTTCTACTCCATAGTTCTACTTTTACATAGTTCCTGTATTTTTTTGGTCTGATTATTTATGTGTTGTCAGCTTGCTAACCATGGGATGCACATCAGGCTGTGGGCAAAACCCCCATTAGATGACCAAACATTACTATATTGAAATTTCTTTACATTGAAGGGTTATGGAAAAGGTTCATTCACCTAATTGTGTCACATCCCATAGGCAAATACCTCAATCCATTACATTTTTCATCTATTACCCATGTAGTGAATTATTCAAATTTGTTTGTATTACATAGAACTCAATCAATTGTTAGGCCTATAAGCAACTCAATTTTAATTCACAAGCAATCAAGTGTAGATAGATTCTCATCCCAAAAGGCACATTTCAAAAGGGATACAACTTATATTTATGTGAATTATTTCTACTCTTACAGCAAACCAAAGGAATAAATTTATCAAACAAATTAATCATCCATAATTAAATAAATAATAAGATTAAAAGCAAAAAATCATTAGATTCAATTTACAAGTACAATTCTAATGGGTGAAGATTTAGGTAGCTATTATAATAAGAGAAGTGAGAAAACCTAACATTAGAACCACTTCAAGACTTAAGCAGATTAGATGACTCCTTTTGGATGGATCTCCAACAGGAAACCTCCAATTTCTCTATCTTCTTCCCCTAATTTCCAAAGCTTAGAACTTTTCTCCCAAACTAGTTTTTTCTTCTCTCCTCTTTTCTTTATCTTCCCCCCCCCCCCCCCCCATTAAGCTCTTTTATAATCTATAAATATAGTCTAAGAAAATGTGTAAAATATTATCTAAAACATCCCAATAAGTATTATATAAAAGGTCAAACAAAAGAAAGTAGATCAAAGAAGGAAAAGCTAAAAAGCAAAGTCTTGGCCCATTGACCAACATAAAAAAATCATGATTGCATGGTTGAATTTAGCCCTTTTTTGATCATCAAGATGCATGAATTTTGGAAAGTATCTTTGTAAAATTTGTAGTTTGCTTTACATAGGTTTAAGAATTGTCCAATTTTGAGCTATGTAGCTCAAGATATGGCTCCCATAAAATGGCCTACTCACTAGTTATGCTTGCTTTTTCTCAGGCCCTAATTGTATCCAAAAATACCCAAAACATGAAAATTGTAGACATGTATCTTAACTTTCCATTGCTTCAAGAATAATTCAAATTAGAGTTTTACAGATTTAGATATCACTCCATCAATGAGCTTTATTGACTAGTCTTTTCCTTATTCATTACACCAATCCTTTTTCCCTGTTATTTGGTCGTTCTTCAATTAAAACCTGAATATAAAAAGCATAAATACTAGTATAATTCAAATGAAAAAAGACTATGACAATAGTAAAACTATTAATAGGTTAAATTTGTACCATAATTAAATGGTAAATTTGACACTTATTAATGTCCTTATTTTTTTCAGTATTTTGGTGAATTTAGATAGTTTATGAAGGTTATTATGGAGTATGAAAGGTTTTTTGGTCAAAAAGTTAATGAAGCAAAGAGTTGGTTTTTAATAGGGCATGGGTCAATATTTAGGCGACATCAAATTGGGCAGCTAATTGGTTTTGATGATAAAGATATGTCCTTACTTAGCTTATCCTTTATATGTTGGAAGGAGGAAAGTTTCTCATTTCACTCTTCTTCTTTTTTTCTTTTTTTTGAATTGTCCACTGGACTACTCTTTTCTTTGTTCATTGGTTGGTTCTAGTAATAAAATTTCTCCTTTTTTTTATGTGGTTGTAATAATCAAACTTGAATTAGAGGACTTTGCTTAGTATGAAAAAGATAATTTTGGTGACCATTGACTGGGTATATGGTTTGGTTGAGTGCCAGCATCTTTGTTTTCCTAGATGTCTAACTAAGGTTGATAATTCATTCATTTTTGGCAACCTAAATTTGTAAGTTTTTTCTTTAGCACCTAGTATTCAATTCTATATTGAACCTCAAAAATGTTTTTGATTTCCTCATTACACTAATCCTTCAAACATAAACACATACAAAATACTTCATGAAGTTGCTGAAAATATAAGCTAATTCTAATGGAAGTTGACACTTTCCTAAACCGTATAATCACGTAATCAAATTATTGGCCCTAACAAAAAGAATGCTAAATAAATTCATCATTGCAAATGATGTGTACCTCACAACTATAGGGAGGTAGCAATATGCAACAAGCAAAACAAGACCCAAGATTTAACTTGCGAAATTATTAGAATCAGCGAAATTGAGACTGATGGATGAATTGTCGCCACAACCTAGGATTCTGCTAGATTGATAAGACTCAAATGAACCACAAACCGGTCAAGTTTGATAAGCCCATTGTTCTATATAAGAATGAAGAGATTGATTCTCTCAAACTCTCAAGGACATAATGTCAAAATTCTCAAAATTCATGTGTTTTCATACTTATGGCCAAATGGCCGATTTATAGAGTACAAAGATGTCTTAAAAGATAACAACTAAAATCCTAATCCTACTCTAATATTTAAGGGATGGCCAAGAGCCTTAAAAATAAAAAAGAAACAAAAACCCTAATGCCAATTGGACTTGGAGGTTTGGCCTTTTAAGGCTTCCTTCAAACTTATAAAATTTAGCACTTAAAATTAAGATGTAATTTCAGCCAAAAATGGAATTAAAGGGGCGGCCCTTTAAGACCAATTTTGGCCTCTCTAATAAAATAAAATAACTAATAAAATTAATGCTAATAAAATAACTAAACAACTTGGCCTACCATTTACACTAGAATTCGGCCAAGGCAAGAATAGTGTTCTTCAATTTGAACTTGCAAGAAATTAATGATTTGCAAGTCTTGACCGCATACTTGATGGGCTTGAAGGTCAAAAATTAAATCACTTAATAGTTTCTTGAAGTCGTTTGGACCTAGCTTTTGTCATCGACCCCCATAATATGTCACAACGGATTAAAAGCTTAGCGAGTAGCTTGAACAGCTCCAAGAATCCCATCAGCAAACCAAGGAAAGGTCGAGTTTTGCAAGTTTGTCCGTAGATAAAAGTTACATTAAGCCACGTATTGCATCTTTGGTGGGTGCAAGTTAGAATATAAAAATGTAGCATAGAACCACAAATATCAATTAATAAAAGCCTAAATCCACACAGCTAAGCACAAGTATATGCTTGTCATTGTACACATGGAAGTAGGGTCGATCCCTCGAAAATTTTGTTATTTTGAGGGTGAATCCTTTGCCTAGAAGCTCAAATGCAATTTAAATAACTAAAAGTTACAACAATGATATATTTAAGTAGAAGAAGCTGAGTAAAATAACAAGATGAAAAAATCGGGGAAAAACATAATTTATCAACTAAAAATAGAATTTGGAACCAATAATGATGGGTTAGTCCTCAAGAATGGATTAGAGTTCTGTATTTCTTACTAATTCTGTGATTTAGCTACGGGTCTATGCATTTAAAGAGGCAATTTGTTTTCCACTCTAGTTTCTATTCCTAATTACTATTGCTATTAAATGAAGCACCATGACAATATGAAGCCTACCAAAAGGCTTAGGCTTGATGTAGATTAATTAATCAAAACACAAGCACCATTTCAAACAACTCATAAGGTCTACATTAATTGCATTATTCTCAAATGAAAACTTGCTATTGGATATTAATATGTATTATCCATATCATAAATCAACATAATAAGGAAAAATACTAACAATCCATCATCAAATTTTAGAGATTATAAGAATTTGGTCACATATAGCTATGAAAAGAAACGTAAATTAAATAAATGAAATATAATATTAAAGTTTAGAGTGAAAAAGACTCCCTTTTATCAGAAAAAAGTCTAGCTCAATATTTAATGTTTAACCCAAGATCTCATTTCTTACAAAATAGAGTCTTTTCTCTTCAAAACTAGCAAGAACCCTAGGCCAAGGATACAATTTTATGTGGATCCTAGAGCTCTTGTTGCAGCTAGGGTTTCAAGATTTGAAAGTCTAGAATATCTCTACAAAATGACCTAGAGATGAGTTTTTATTGGAATTACACTTATTGGGTCCATTACAAATAGTCAAGGACCAAGAAAAAGGTCAAGAGGTGATGAGATCCAAATTACATTGTGTTAGCATGTGATTCACTATTTGTTGTTGATGGATGGAGCCATTTCAAGTGCTACAACTCAACAACTGAAGAAAGTTTTAAATGATTTAATTAAAGAAATTCAAGTCTTCAAGAATGTGAGCTTGAGGAATTATGCCATTATGTTACTACAAGTTTATTTTGGGTTATTTGTAATTTGATCCAACATACTAGTTTGTTATTATTAATTAATTATTTTCTATACTTTTTGGGCCCTTAAAATGATTGGGCCTTGCGTGATGTAGGTTTGGTCCAACCTTGTGTTTAGACTACTAAAATTTCTAGGGTTTAACTTGTTTCCTTTTCCTAATAGATTTGAAGTAGGGCTTATAATTATATAAGGATGTTATGCCTCACACCCTTGTAATGAATTGAGAATTTGATTAATAAAACTTGTGAGGATTGTCCTTATTTTTGTTCTCTCTTTAGAACTTAAACTTATCGAACTTTGTCCTTATGATGTTATCAATCTAGCTTGAACCACTATATTGTGCGATTATTCATTCATTGATTATACTAATGTTCTTAGTTCCTTGCTGAATTAGGGATTACAATCTTCCACCAATTCATTTATTTTGATTTTGCTTAGGGGTTTTTAAAATGAGTCAATTTATTCGTGGGTTTCTAAAGTAGGTCTCCTATGGGATTCATATCAAGAGGGGTCAAAGGATAATAAATGAATTAATAGACTACCAATCTTAGGCTGCATTACACTGCCCTGTGCGACCTTAGTTGCACTAGCAACACAACCATGCACAAATCCCCCTTCGCCCCCTCTTTTCTTGATTCTATGCATTGGTACTAGTTTTAGTTGATATTTTGAGACTTTTCCCAATAGATTTAAGCTTTTACTTCTTCATAAAAGCTGAATCTCTTTCTCTTAGTTTTCCAATGCTTCAAGAATTATTAAAATTAGATTTTTTTTATCTCAAGATATGGCCATTGTCCCAAAATGTGTTGGCCCTTAGCTGATCTCATTGTATCTTCACTTTGGCCTTAATTTTGACTAAAATCAACTAATTTAGAAAAAAAACTCAAAATAGAAAACTTGAATCACATTTAAAGATATTTTTAAAACATTCAATATCTCCTTATTTGGTTGAATAGATAGGAGATGCATTTCACACCTCCAAAATACCTATTTGCACATTCAAGCATATTCCACTCCTCCAAGTTGTACCATTGAAGAAATTTTCTCAAATTTGGTCATTTTCTGACTTTACTTATCTTCTAGAATGTTTTTATCTAGAAAAATATGAAAACACATAATTAGCATTTATTTAACTCAAGAAATAATATAAAACTACCATTTTAGTGCTTATTTAGAGAGCATTTTTGCACTCTCATCAATCTTATTTATTTTTTGTTCATATTTAAATTCAAGGGTTAATATTCACTGTGAATGGTTAAGCTCTCTTATATGCTAGATGCACTCAATTGCCTTTGTTATATTGGTAAATGAACTTGTTGCTTCATTCTTTTTTTGCATGGGAGAATTTAGTTAATTATATTTTTGGTGTGTTGCGTGGAAATTCATTAGTCTTAGAAAGAAATTTATTAGTGGTTGTTTGTTTTGTGTCAATAAGGTTTTTGTTATGGTAACACTCATGATAATATCTATTAAATCTTAAACATCATTGTGTAATTAGAAATGTCACTTGAAAATATGATGGCACTCCACTCTCTTAGATAACTATAATGTTTCTAAAATATGTCACTTGACAAAAATACAGTCATCCTCTACACTCATTTTTTTGAGAGACTTTAAGCTTTTTCTTTTTCATGGAAATTTTAAATGCTAGTAGATTTGGTGTAGGAGTATGTTAGAAAGATCTTAAATTCTAGGAGGAAAAAAAGAAAAAAAAAGAGTATATTAAAAAGATGAATAACGAGGTCTTGTTGGCCCTTTTATCAATTTACACTACAAGAAAAATAACCTTTAGTGACCAGTCGATTTTGGTCACTAAAAGGGCAATTTCGTCACTAAAAGTCTTTAGTGATGACAGAAGGGATGGTCACCCTTTTGCCACTAATGCTTTGACACTAAAGATATTTAGTGACCACTTAGAAAAATGTCGTCACTAAAATCCCAATTCAGTGACCACATGCGAAATAGTCACCAATTAACGACGACAATTTTGGTCACTAAAGGGGTTGTTTTGTCATCACTAAATGTTCCAACTGGTCACTAAAACTTAATCAGTCAACACCAAATATTGACAACTGGGTGATAACAATTTGTGGTCACTAAGTGCTATAAAGTCAACGAATTTGGTGACGACTTTGGTGACAGAAAAAGTGGTCATTAAGTAGAGTTTGAGTCATGTGACACAAATGGTGACCAAAAGAAGTTGTCACTAAATGTTGTAAGTTGGAATGAAATAGTGACGACTTTGGTGATGAGAAAATGTCGTCACTAAATTAGTAGCGATTGATGATGAGAATTTGTCATCAGCAAATAAGTAAATGAATGAACGCAATAGTGACAATATTTGGTGACCATAATTGTTGTCAATAAAAGTAATTTTATCCACTATTTTAGTGACAGAATGTTGTTGTCAGTAAATTGTAAAATCGCCCAAAAAAATAGTGACGACATATATTTTGACCATTGCATGTGTTGTGAAGAAATTTATGAAGACAAATGAATTAGTGTCAACTTTTGTGACGATGTTCCTGGTGAAATAGCATTACTCACGATTACAAACAATCAAAAACATGTCACATTTATAAACATATATCAAAATAAATACCACGACTTCTCCAATAACAAATAAAAATAGAAAAATGAAAATGCCTGACTATTTTGACGACATTCTTGGTGAAGTAACATTAGATACTATGACTCAAAATCCAAAACATTCAACATTCATAAACATCCAAGATTAATAAACATCCATATAAGTAAATACCACAACGACACTAACAATAAAAAAGATAAGTGTATAGCACAAATGTGAAAAGTAATTCATTCAACTACATATGAATGCAAGACTAAAACATTATGCAAGAGACAATATCATCCAAAAAGTGGTAGCCAATCAACAAGATATCCATCCTACATCTTGTAAGAAAAATGAATGGAAAGCTTTAGAGCTATCTAATAGATACATCCCACTTCTAGCAAGCAAAATCCAAAACAACTAGAGTGACATTCCAAAAGCAGGCCTAAAATCCAAAAGAGGTAGAGCTACATTTACAAAAAGCACCTTCAAAATATTGGTACCAAGCAACCATTATTAATGTTTCATAAATAAAGCTACCATATAACTATGTTCCATAAATACAAAAGAGTCCCATAATATAATTCACAAAAAAGATTACCAAATAGCATCAGCAAAGTGTGAAGAGCACCATCATCTATCCATTGTGTACATGCCAAGCGTAGAGAAGATTGATTCAGTGAAAACATTAAAGAAAAAATCAATTTCTTTGAAGAAAGCCATAAAAGTTAGTTCGGTTACAGGGATAGTTTAGTTATCTAATAATACCATGACTCTAAAACAAATGCAAGAACAAACCAAAGTTGATATACATGTATACCTTGACATACTTGTCCACATAACCCATCACAAGCTTAGTGAATTAAAAGAAGTATACAACTTGCCTCCATTAGTACTAAACAAAAATATGGACTATATACATAATGCAGCAACTAGAGAAGTGAGACAACAAATAGTCCACGTTAGGAACATTACATTTCAAAGTTCAAGCAACCTAAACTGAAATGTTCGGCTGGATTCTTGTAAGAGAAAACATAATTTACGAATTGGCCATCTTCATTTTACAATCGCTAACAACAAAACATGAATGAGAACAAACCATAACTAAAACCACCACAAGAACAATGGCAAGAACAAAACAGAATTTACGAATTGGCCACTTTCATTTTACAAATGCTAATCACAAAAGAACAGAAATAACAAAACAGATTTTACAATCTGGCCAGCTTCATTTTACAACTGCTAATCACAAAGGAATTGAATTAAATAATTACAATATGTGTGAAAAGAAATAAATCAATATTTGAACAACTAAATGTCTAATGTCCCACACAAATAAAGTTGATGAACAATCTGGAATTGTGCACAAAGGACAAGACTGTATGGTTGCCAAAATTTGGACAATTGAAATGTAATATTGCCGGCTAGCCATAAAATTTAGAAACCCCACAACTCATGATAGCAAACAGAGTTATTACAAATGTGCTGGGTTGAAACTTCAAGAATGGCTGCTACAGTAATAAAAAAAGAAAATGCAGTTTTTCTCTTTTGTGTAGACTCAAATATGCAGCAATTTGTGTAGAATCAAATTTGCAGTAAAATAAAAAATAGCAAAAAATGATTTGCATTAAAAAAAAAAGCATGCAACCAATGTTAAACTATTGTCAGATCCAAATTGGCCTTTTAAACCATTGTCAGATCCAACATCCTTATTTTCCAATTAAGAGGGATGAGAAAAAGATTTTAGAGCCAACAGCATTGCATTCCATATCAAAAAATTTGGAATTATAAATGAATTCCATATTAATTTAAGTGATTCACCAAACATAAGAATTCAAATGATTTGGAATTCCAATATTATAAAAGTCAATTTTATATAATTATAATTATAATTCAATTTTAATTCTAAATTACCAAAAGGAGCCTTAGCCTCCTTGGATATGTATATTTTGTAATTTCAATATAATATATCTATAGTTTAAAAAAAAAAAAAATCAGTCAAACAGTAGCTCTATAGAATCGGAGGACGTGAAGGACCGATTCGCAACGCTCTAATTTTATCAATTGGTCATCTCTGTAAATTGCAAATAGTGGGACACTATTTTTGCAATTTTCATAAAGCTAATTTTCATAAAGACATCCGTCGGGGCTGCTCTTGCGGCTGTCAACTCTCCATAACTTGGTGCCGCCGGTTCAATCCCCCAATGGCGGACCTAAGAGAGGCGGCAAAACCGTTAGCCGAAGACGAAGAAGTGGAGGAACAAATTGTGAATCCGTGGAAAGTATCCGCAAAACCTGGGGGGAAAATCGACTACGATAAATTGATTGACAAATTCGGCTGTCAAAAACTGGAACAATCGTTTATCGACCGCGTTGAGCGCCTTACTAACAAACCCCCACACGTTTTCCTCCGTCGTGGTGTCTTCTTTGCTCACCGTGACTTTGGTCATCTTCTAGATGCTTATGAAAGAGGAGAGAAGTTTTACTTGTATACTGGCCGTGGTCCTTCTTCTGAAGCCTTACATCTTGGCCATCTTGTTCCTTTTATGTTCACCAAGTATGTTTTCCGGAGACTTATTTTTTTTTTTTTGGATATTTATTTTGAACTATTTTTTGTGAAAATTTTGCTTTCGTTGGAGTGTATATCTTACTTGATTCTGAATTATGTTGGTTTGAAGGAAATGCTGAGTTGTTTTTAACTCATTTACGACTAAAGTTTTAGAACAAATCTTTCAGCTATGTACATAATTTGTGTTTTAGAAAGTTGGATTTAACTTTTGAATTTGGGGAATTAACTTTAAACTTTAATTTATTACTTACACATTGTGTAAAATATGGTTCAAAATCGTGGCATCCGTAACGATTCCTTTTGTTTTAATTCGAATATTTGTTTTTGCCTGCAAATTTAGTTAAATATTTGCTTCTTTTTTTTTTTAGGGCTTTTGAGGTGAAATTATGTTTACTTTCAGTTAGAAGCTACACATTATTTTATTATTCTTACTGTGTGTCCGTTCGTTTTAATTTGCTAAGTTGGATAGAGTTGATTACAATTGAATTGTCAAATGTGACATTTAATATTAAAGACGTTCATTATGTACTCTTGGATTATTTTTTCCTTTTCATTTTGTTGTTCGGGGTTGAAAAGTTTTGAGAATAATATGTTGTGAATGTGGTTTTGTATCGCAGGTATTTGCAAGATGCTTTTAAGGTTCCACTTGTGATACAATTGACTGATGATGAGAAGTGCATGTGGAGGAATCTGTCTGTAGAGGAGAGCCAGAGACTTGCACGAGAGAATGCAAAAGATATAATTGCTTGTGGCTTTGACATATCAAGGACCTTTATATTCTCTGATTTTGACTATGTGGGAGGGTATGTAATTTGTTCTTTGAACTTGAGTCTTTTAGTTTCATTGTCTCCCTGTACAATCATAGAGGTGCAATGTTGGTTGTCATTGATTTGTGGATCCTTTGTGTGTTGTATTCAAGTTATTCTTGAAATTGTGGATTACATTGGTTTTAATGGCTTATTAGATCACTCCGAAATTGGTCATGCGCATTTGGTATTTGCCCATGCTGTTAATTTGTGTCTTTTAGTTATGGAAAGGAACTTCCACTGAAATGGATGTGGCTGTCTGTTTTATGCAGATTTTTCTTGCATGTAAAGTGGATATTTTTATCCAGTTACCCTTGCTTCTCATGATTCAATTTCACGCATAAAATGCGTGTAAGCTGTAAAATAGCAGCAGGTTATTGTTGATTTGATAGACTATTGTCTATTTGGGTGTGAGAGATCTTCTAAAATGCAAAAATTTCCAATTTCTATAAATTACTTTATGAATAAAATAGGAGGAATCTTGAGGTATGATATAATTTCAGATACCTTTCGTTTAGTTTTGGATTTTAGATAGATGATTTAGTAGAAGCTATAATGCATAATGCCTTCACAGTGTTTGTGTCAATCTTAGGGATGCCACCTTATGATGGTGTCTGCTCAAGATTTTAAGAACATCCCAAATGTCATTTCAAAACATGACTATGATCATTATGCCTTTACATCTGGCCTAAATTTTGAAATTTGAAGTTGTCCTAATAATTCATTTTCATGTATTTTTAGAACTTAAGGATAAAAAAGTGAATGAGGAGCCATTGGTTCTTCCCTTACCCAAACCTCAACTCTCTATCCATTTTGGTGTTCCCTCTCTATCTCGCTACTCTGTTGTTACGTCACATTTTCATCCATAATCACCTTTGTAATCCTTAAATTGCCTGAAGGGAGAAAAAAGAAATAAAAAGAATGGTGTGGCTTTTGTACTTTGCCGGGTAAAACTGGTGGTTTTTCTGATAACTCTAGAAGTTTTGAACCATGTTAGGGATGAATGTACCATGCCCTACGCATAAGGTATTTTTGGACAAGAACTTTGATAGATCCAATTGAGTGGATATTGCTAACTATTTTGGTTACAATGATGTATTTGGTGATTTGAGATTTAGTATAAGCATAGATATCAGCCTTTGACTATTAGACTATGACATCAAAGAGAGAGAAGAAGACCTTTTTTGGCATTTCTCCAAGAAGATTGAGTCAATGGTGGTGGAAGGTCATGTTTGCAGTTACAAGAGTTGCATAAAAAGGTTAAAAAATGTAAAGGATAATATAAGGGAAGAAAAGAAAGTAAAAGCAAAATAATGAGAGAAAATTCATCTCCTGTTCTGTTGGTTATACTTTTGCCAATATAAAAGCATGCTTGTAGATTATAAATTGCAAGAGAAACAACGAAATGTACAAGAGCATCTTTTAACACCTTAAAAGTTGAATGAGCAATGTAAATGTAATTTGAAGAGATTCAGGGGGGACGTATCTCTAGGTGTGAAAAGCCTCGCTGTTGTTTCTTCTTCTATTTTTTTTTTCCCTTTTTTTTTTAACTTTCTTTGCATAGGTATTTGAGCAATGGTGCTATTATGTAAATTAAGATGTGTGTCCTGTTTAACGCAGAACCTCTCTTACTTGAGAATTTTCTTTGTAGTGCCTTCTACAAGAACATGGTGAGGATTGCAAAATGTGTCACTTACAATAAGGTGATTAGCGTGGGAAGATATACATATTTCTTTCGCTAACAGCTGTTAGAATGCTTGGTGAGTTGTAGCTCCTAAAGTATTTTTCATTTTGGCTGTCAGGTGGTTGGCATATTTGGTTTCACCGGTGAAGATCACATTGGAAAAGTTGCTTTTCCACCTGTTCAGGTAGTAGTTTGTCTTAATTCTACTTGGTTTCTGCATGTGTTTGCCACATTCTAGAAACATTGCATTTTGGCCATTTTGGGTTTTGCTGTCTTCAATGTCAAATTTTGTTTTTTGTTTTTTGTTTTTTGTTTTTTATTAGAGTTGGAAAATTTTCTTCTATATTTGAACTTCCATGGTTATACCTCTGATGATCTGCCTCAGAAGTAGGCAAGGAAAACATATTAACAGTTTGAGTTGAAATAAATTTTCCAGTAGCAAGTATTCTGGTGATTTAAATCAGCAGTTATCACTTGGATTTCTCCCATTGAATGTCACAATTTGAGTTTTTTGTTTCCTTCAAGGGAAAATTTCACGTTCTCATGACTAATTTATCAAATTTTTGGTCATTAAATGAAGATACTGTCAACGCAAACCTACAAGTTTTGGTAACCTAATTACGAATAGAATTGTTTTCTGCCCATAGTAAGATTACATTTATGAGTTTGATTTGAATGACCAGATTTGGCTGCATTATTTTAATCAACTTGGGAGGATATCATCTACACTTTCTGATTAGCTGACCAAAATGAAAAAAAAAAAACCTCACAAAGTGAGTTTTTAAAAGATCAAGCTTTAGGTGTTTATCCTTAAATTAAAAAATTCAGTGATAAACATTTGATGTTTAGAAAATCTGCTAAGATGAAAGGTAGCAATGGGTCCTTTTTTTGTCTTAGGACTTATCTTTTGCTGCCTTCTCTTTCAATCATTTTTGTGTGTTTTGTTTTTCTGTTTTTATACTCTTTTGATGTGTTGACTTGGTTGTGAGTGAGCTCTATTCCTTTTTCCTTCAAATGGAAAAGCCAGGAGTGCATAAAATGTTAAATCAATGTATGAAATATAGCTTACGGTGAGTGGGATGGGTCAGGACATGTTGCCCTTGTTAATTGGGACTTGGTATATATTGTTATCCTTCTCTTGCATGCCACTCTCATCAGTGAAATGTGCTCATGGGGACTAATTTTACAGATTTAGAGTAATTAATTGCCTCTTGAATGGTGGTATGTGATGAAATTGTCCTGATTTATTTTTGCATTCTGGTTGAGGCAATTAAAAAGAAAGTGAAAAATTTACATAATGTGTTTGTGTCCTTTCCTTTGGAACTGAAGTTGCAATATTCATAGCTTTAAGTTGGGGAGTCTTAGCGTAATCACATGAAGAATTCCTAAATTATTAAGGTCTTTGTCAGCACATAACAGAAATTTGTATTGGGTTGAAATTTAGCATTTTGGTGATTATTTCTTGGCCTTGACCTTCCAATTTATGCCCTTTGTTTCCAATGAATCTTCTTTACTTTTCAGCCTCTCCTTTGATTAGGGCTGAAGCTAAATTTTTCCATTGATAAGTATTATTTATTGACTTTATGTTGGTTTTCTTCTTTCACAAGCCTTTGTTTGCCTCCTTATATTATCTAGTTTCTTTGTTAATTTTTTCAAATTTCTTTGAATATTTATATTGGACTGAAAGCTTTCTATGTTTCTGGGTATTTGTTGGTTCAGTTTTCCTCGTTGTGGAGTTGTACATATTGTCTTTGGAAAGATTGCTACATCACAAGATGTCACTCCTGAGCAGCTGTAGCTGAATTTTTTATGTACCTTAAATAACATACTTTAATCTCATGATGATCCCTCTAAACTAGCACAAGTTTATCGCCAAATGTCTCTTCTATTACAAGGACCAGCTTGTCATGAAACTTATCCAGGGGTTACATTCAATTGCGATTATAAATTATTTTTCTGAGTTATTAAGAGTTCCTATCTGTTAAAATTTGATATCTTGCAGTTAAGTCATAATTTGATTGAAAAGATTTTTCAGTTTAACAGCTATAAAAAAACTTGAAAACTCCATAATTAAATTGAGTTGTCCTTGTAAATTATTTTATGAGTTATATAAGAGTTACTGGCTGTTAAGTTTTGCAATTCAGTGGTTATACATGTTTTTCATTGAGAAGATATTTTAGTTAACAACCCAAAGAAACTTAAAAACAAGTCAAAAGAGACAACATATTTTCTTTCAAATCACCTTTTAGAAACTAGGAAGTAAAAGTTGCTGGTAGGAATAAAAAACACAGAAAGGAAATTAACTCCATTCTGAAATATTGAGGCAATCTCATAGAATGAGATTCTTCTAATGTAAGGTGACTTAGATAACCTAACAAGGAGTTGCTCTAGTTTCAGGAAACAATTTAAGGGGACCTTGCAAGTATGATAATTTTAAAGGTGGTTAGGGCGACATTTAAACCACTCTGTGTGTTTGGTTTTACCTCTGTGCTCTTTTTTGCAATTGGTTTTTCATCTATTTTTTTTTTTTATTCAGGCTGCTCCATCCTTTCCAAGCTCATTTCCACATCTTTTCTCTGGCAAAGAAAACCTTCGCTGCTTGATTCCATGTGCAATTGATCAGGTTCACTCTCATTCAAAGCATGTTTGTTGTTTATTGGAATTGCAAAGCTTTTGTAGGATCATGCTTGTGTAGTTACAGGCCATTAAATATTAAAAGGTAACAAACTATCACCTAAATTCACTTTTATGTCTTTCTTTGTTGCTGTCCTTAGTATCCATGGAAGGTATGAAGCACTCAATTGCCTGATATACAAACTCATGTGAAGTATTCCCACGTTCAAATATTGAAAAAGGGGCTCACATGCCTCTAAGAATGTTAGTCAATCAAATATGAACATACCAAGGTTCTCTCTTAAAATTCAACTTGGTTTACTGAAATGCAAAATTTATTTTAAATATATTTTTATTATGCCAAGAAAAAGATGTGGAATAGGTAATAGGATTCTATGAGGAGACTAATTGTTCCAGTTTTCCATCAAAGACTCCAGAAATAGAAATATCCTAGGAAAGAGAGCCTCCATTCAAAGGGAAAATGAAGCAATTGGTTCGTAATCAATGTAAGGAGGGATTCACAAATTTGGAAAGCTGGTAAAGAAAAGTTTTCTGAGTGAAAGTCTTTGAATTACAAGCTTAATGTCCAACTTTATAGTTTAACTAATGGAGGAAAAGATGGGATGCTTGTGAAATGTTTCAAGGTTTCGCAGATACATACCACTTTGCAGTTATGGATGTTGCTTGATGGTCGTATTCATAGAATAGTGGGAATGTTGAAATTAAACAATGAAAGGAAAAGAAACCATGCCGAGTCAAATTTATTTTTGATGAGATAATTTGAAACAATGAAGTTTAAACATCAATATTCATGTCTATGTTCAAAGTATCTATTAGTTTCTACATTGATGAAAATGTTTGTTCTCAAGTGAAGTTGGCTACACTTCAGGAAGACATCTTTGAAATCAAAAAGCAGTTCAATACAGTGCTCTTTTGATTGGATGCACAGAAAGATTAACAGGTTAGATGATAGGCTAGCAAACTTTACTAGATTCCTTCTTGAAGATGTTGAATGAAGAGGGCATTTCTCAATGTGGTTAGAATAACTACCACATTTAATCAGTGGGTCGTTACTTGAAATGTGTATAATGATTTACATTTGATCATAAGAATATATTGGTGCCATTTGTGGAAGAAAGAAAAAGAAAGAAAAAGAAAGAAAGTGGTTATGTGTAGTTACTTCAGAAATCACTAGGCATTGGCTACTGCTGCTACATCTCTGAACTCATAGTCACCACCTTGTTAGAGGGGTAATGATGACAAATCACAAAAAGTTATTGAAGTTTACAAGAGGGAGGGGAGGGGGTAAAGAGAATTCCAAAGCCCAAACCTTGATTTGGCATGCTTTGCTAGAAAAGGATGCAATTTGGGATCTTGGTTAACTTGCAGGAGTTACCTTAATTGAGTTTTAGATTTATATGGTAGTTTAAAGTAATTTTGGTAGTCAAAGGGTATTTCATTAAATTGGTTGTCTTGCAGGAATTTTCTGAATTCAGTCTTTTAATATTTGAGTTTTTTTTTTTTTTTTTTTGGTTAAGATTCAGTTTTGGAAAGTTGAGTTTAGTTAGGTAAAGGATTTCTTAATGTCCTAGTTAAGAAGCTAAATCCTATTAAGAATTGGATTTAAGTTGAATCCTATTATAAATTGGATTTAATTGAAAGCCTAATCTAAGTTGTTTTCAGTTTTGTAGTCTATAAATAATGTACCTCTTCAAGAGGATAGATGGAGTTGAACTAATAAAATTTCTGCAGACAATTTTGACTTCATCATGATTGTGTGATATAACGTTGCCTTAGGTGTGATGCCTAAAGGTCCTTAAGTGTGACACTAAAGGGGTCTTGAAGTGATTCCTAGAGAGGATTTCTGTTTCCCTATGATTTCCATACTGGTTTCAGTTTACATTAACTGAGTTTCATATTATTTGGCTGTTATTAGTAATTTTAGTAGTCAAAGGTATTTCAGTAAATTGGCTGCCTTGCAGGAATATTCTGAATTCACTCTTTTAATATTTGAGTCTTTTGTTTTTTTTTGGTTAAGATTCAGTTTTGGAAAGTTGAGTCCAGTTAGGTAAAGGATTTCTTAAAGTCCAATTAAGAAGCTAAATCCTATTAAGAATTGGATTTTCGTTGAATCCTATTATAAATTGGATTTAATTGAAATCCTAATCTAAGTTGTTTTCAGTTTTGTAGTCTGTGAATAATGTACTCTCTTCAAAAGGATAGATGGTGTTGAGCTAATAAAATTTCTGCAGACAATTTGCCTTCTTCATAAGTTGTGTGATATAACTTTGCCTTAGGTGTGATGCCTAAAGGTCCTTAAGTGTGACACCGAAGGGGTCTAGAAGTGTTTCTTAGAGAGTATTTCTGTTTCCCTATGATTTCCATACTGCTTTCAGTTTAGATTAACTGAGTTTCATATTTATTTGGCTGTTTTTAGTAATTTTATTAGTCAAAGGGTATTTCAGTAAATTGGCTGCCTTGCAGGAATTTTCTGAATTCATTCTTTTCGTATTTGAGTCTTTTTGTTAACTTTCAGTTTTGGAAAGTTGAGTCTAATTAGGTAAAGGATTTATTAAAGTGTGATTAAGAAGCTAAATCCTATTAAGAATTGGATTTAAGTTGAATCCTATCATAAATTGGAATAAATTGAGAAATCCTAATCTAAGTTGTTTTCAGTTTTGTAGTCTATAAATAATGTACCTCTTCAAGATGAGAGATAGAGTTGAGTTTATAAAATTCCTGCAGACAATTTGTTTTCTTCATTGGTTGTGTGATATAACTTTGCCTTAGGTGTAATGCGTAAAGGTCCATAGGTGTGACGTTGAAGGGGTCTAGGAATGATTACTAGAGATTATTCCTATTTCTCCGAAATTTACTTACTGCTTTCAGTTTTCTTTCTCCCTTCCTAAAGCCTAGAAGAGTTGATAAGATCCGTTCAATTTGAACCCACACTTGTGCTGCATCAAGAGTCTAAGAGCATAGAAACTTAGGCAAGTGCCAATGTGGAGAAAGTTGGAGCTTAGCTTGTGGATCTTCCCTCAAGAGGATGTTGGATGTTACCTATTAGTTGGTATACACCGAAGTGCCAAAAAACGTTGAGTTCCTAGGTGCTTCATCTTTTGCAGGCAATTTGCCACGTGTGTATGACCAATCATCTTCTCAGCAGAAGGGCTTCATCATTCACTATCTTTCTTCTCTAGGAAGAACTTTTTCTTGGAGAGCTCATAATTTCCATGATGTAATAATGGCACTAAAAAGCAAAAGCTATTGTGTTATCCTTGCTTATACTTGCTCTGCTGCTCTGTCCATGGTGTTCATTGTTGAATCTCTAATAACTTGGAAAATTATTGTCCAATTTGAAGGCCACTTAACATAGTGTTAGTAGGCTGTAGCTCTTTTTTATGGAGGCTTACAATAGATTGTAGCTATAATTTGACTAGGTATTTGTGTTTGTCTCATCTCAAATATCTAAAATCTAAAAGGAATTGAAAAAAAGTTCTTTCTAATTTCGTTTGGTCTAGAGTTGGGGCATATGAGAAATTGAGGCTATTGTTTGGATTGTGATTTATTTGAGAAATTTTTTATTGGGATGTGTAAAAATTTTGGTGAGAATTTTTTGTAGGAAAAGTATTTTTAAGGGTAAACAAAAGTGTATTTGAGGAAAAAATTTTAAATTATGTGAGGAGAATTTTTTTTTGGGGGGAGTGGGTGGGTGGGGGGAGATGATTTTGAATTTTACATTTAAATTTTGAAATGAAATAAAATAAAAAGGTCTTTGGATGTTTTATTTCTTTTGTGAGAAAATTGAACTTTTTGTAATTAAGGCTCAATCCAAATAGAGTTTACACCCTTGTTTAAGTAGATTCTAGATACTTTGCAGAGTAAATGTTCATGCAATCTGTTCTGACTTTGTTTGTGTTGCATTAATGTTTATTATCTTTTTCTCCAGGATCCTTATTTCCGGATGACACGAGATGTTGCTCCTCGATTAGGATATAATAAGCCTTCATTGATTGAATCAATATTCTTTCCTGCTCTTCAGGTTTTCTTTGCTTCCTTTGAATTTTTTTTTTCATGAATGTACTCATAATTTGTCATATGATTTATCTGGCTGGTGAGTGTGTTCACATACATTTTTTTAGTGGGAAATAGTTCACAGATTTTACCTTTCTAGTGGGAAATAGTTCACAGATTTTACTTTATGGTGTCTATGACTTTTACTCTAAATCTCCTTAAAAGCTGATTGTCACCTCAAATGTTAGATGTCTTTGTACCCTATCATTCAACAAAATGTATTCCAAACTTGTGATCTTCTGGTCTGAATGGAGCAACACTTTACTTGTGCCTAGTTTTAAGCTTGTTTGTCCTTGTTCAAGGAGGAGACAAAAATAGGGTAAAAATTGAAAAAGTGATGATTCTGTCGTAAGAGTCAAACCTAGCTTTGAGCTTGTATGTCCTCCAAACTTAATAAGGTTTATTATTACAACTTAATACTTTTTCTTTTTATAGGATTACATTTTCTTGTGTAGCTGTAATATGATATATATCATATTAGACTTTCTTCTACGATCATATGGTCCAGAAAAGATTATGAGTAGTTATGCTTAATGAGCCATACAATGAAACTGTGGGAGAGAGTTATTGAGCATCGTTTGAGAATAGAGACTAAGGTCTCTGTAAATCAATTTGGATTTATGCCGGGAAGATCTACCATGGAGGCTATTTTCTTGATACGACAACTAATGGAGAGATATCGAGAAAAGAAGAAAGATTTACATATGGTATTTGTTGATCTTGAGAAGGCGTATGATAGGGTCCCAAGAAAGGTTCTATGGTGGGTACTTGAAAAGAAGAAAGTCCCCTCAAAGTATGTAGAGGTTATCAAGGATATGTATGATGGTGTTACTACGTGCGTGAAAGCTTGTAATGGAAGATCAAGCTATTTTCCAATTACAGTAGGCTTACACCAAGGATCTGCTCTGAGTCCTTACCTTTTTGCCCTAGTTATGGATGAGTTGACAAAGGATATCCAAAATGAGGTGCCATGGTATATGTTATTCGCAGATGATATTGTGCTTATTGAAGAGACCAAGGCGGGGGTAGAAGCTAAATTAGAAATATGGAGAAACATGTTAGAGTCAAAAGGATTGGCGTTAAGTCGAAATAAGACTGAATATATGAAGTGCGAATTCAACACAGCAAGACGTGAGGACGAAGATTCCGTGAATATGCTCGGACAGGAGGTACCCAAGAAAGATGTTTTTAGATATGTGGGATCAATATTGCAAAAAAAGGGAGAGATTGATGAAGATGTAAACCATAGAATTAGAGCAGGTTGGATGAAATGGCGAAGTGCAACAGGGTTTTTGTGTGACCACAAAATCCCGATTAGGTTAAAAGGAAAATTTTATAGAACAGCTATAAGACCGGCAATGCTATATGGAGCTGAATGTTAGCCAGCAAAGAGACAACATGAGCATAAGTTGGGAGTAGCAGAAATGAGGATGTTACGGTGGATGAGTGGTAAGACAATAATGGATAAGATGAGAAACGAGGATATTCGACGAAGAGTTGGAGTAGCACCGGTGGCAGAAAAGATGAGAGAACATAGACTGAGATGGTTTGGGCATATTCTTCGGCGACCTATAGATGCATTGGTAAGAACAGAAGTTTGTTATAAAGAATATGATGGGAAGAAAGGGAGAGGTCGGCCGAAAATAACGTGGGGAAAAGTAGTAAAACAAGATTTAATGGAGTTGGAAATAGATTGGTGGCTAGTTTGTAGTAGAACAGAGTGGAGGAAAACTATTAGTGTAGTGGAAGAGCAAAACTCTAGTGGTCCCGACTGCCCTTTATAGTTTTAACATTTTTATTTATTTCTTTATCTAGTTATATATCTATTTATTTTATGGATTTCTATCTTTGGGTTCATCGACCGCCGACCCCAACTAGTTTGGGATAAAGGTGATGATGATGATGATGCTTCTGGGTGGAATGGAGCAATGCATTGCTTCTGTGGTGGTTTGAGCTTGTATGTCCTTTTACAAGAAGGGCCCAGAACTAGGATCATAATTGAAAAAGTTTATGAGTTTGTTGCCAGAAAATGAGATTTATGATTTATCACATGAAATTGAGCTTGGAAAATTGGGTCAATAGACTAATAAATTCATAAGAGGTTATCCACAAATATATGGAAAGTATTGAATTAATAATTCTACACATTGTAGAGAACTAGTGCAAATACAGTTGGAATGGACTCTCTTTGTTGCATAGTGTGATTGTGATTAAAATATTGGATTTAATGGCAGTGGTAGGGGATGAAAATTGCAAGGGCTTATTCTTGCTGTTTATTTCCCTTGATGATTTCATGCATTTATTTGTTCAATAATATGTTATGATAAATAGAGAAAGTTTGAGTGCATTTATTAAAACCTTACCCTTGATTGCTTGCTTCATCATTTTGAGTATTTTGTTTCATGTCTTAGTTGGGCATGTGATATGGTCTTTCTGGAATATATTGAATGGTCATCTACTAATGTGGGACAAGATTAGGTGGCAGGACCTTGATAAAATCATTTCTTGAAACTTATTTCAGTATCTTAAATATAGATAGTTAATTCAGCTGACCTTGAAATGACCTGTATGGATATCAGATTATGGGTTTTATATAGGTAACAAAATTGCCAAATCATTGCATGTAAACTTATGATTGGATTACTGAATAATTGTCAGCAAATTCTATCACAAAGGTTCTTCTTTATCAAAATGTGAACTAGGTGTTTCCCCATGTAGAATGAATCCAACACATTAACAGCTGTAGTGTTCAAGTGCATTTTACAATTCTTTGCTTATAGCTCCTCTTAGTGCAACATGTACAGAATGTATTACTCATTAAAGGGAAAATTGATTTCCTCCTCATATAAAGCTTGGTTCAGTTTTGCTCAACATCTTTGATATCTGAAAAAACAGTAGGTACACCATCCTTCCTGAATAACTTGATAGTGTATAACTTTGGTGTCTCCCTGGTTAAAAAATTTCATAAATTTTTTATGTTTCAATTGTTATCACCCACTATGTGCAATTAAAGAATCCACTTTTTTAGCCCTGTTACCTCATGTTTCTTACAAACCAAATAAACTGTTCATATGTGTTGGAATCATGACCTCTGAAGCTGTGTTTACAGGGAGAGGATGGGAAAATGGGTGCTAGTGATCCGAATTCTGCTATTTTTGTCACAGATACTGCAAAGGAAATAAAGAATAAGGTTTGTCCAGAAGTTATCTGTGCATGATTCTCCATGTGGCACATAATATTTTTTAAGTCTATGTGCCTCATTTACTCCCTTTTCTCTAGTTGTTCATGAACATTGAAGTAGAAGCTGAAAGAAAAAGAATTGATTTTCTTATGGAAAACACGATAGTCAATCCTGTTACAGGAGGTTACTTTTTTGCTATTTTTCAAAGGATCATTTATCTGCAGCTACATTTTGTTGTATTATTTTGCCTAAGGAATTGTTCATATTTGCAGTTTGTTAGTTAATGTGTTGTCTGTTGGTCTTCCTAGGGCATATTTAACCTATCTTAATTTATGTTCCCTTAATTTGTTCTTGTCTAATTTAATTGTCATGTTTTAGTTTAGTTCTATCTTTATGTGATTCTTCTAGTGCAGGAAAGCATCTGTATATAATGGCTTGAATTTTAGTATGAAGGATCATAACTTTTTGGTTTTTTTGTAATATTTTGTTTAATAGGTCTGTGCTTATTATATTGCAATAATATTTGCGTAACTTTCAAGATAAAATACAAAGGACAAAATACTGGTTTGAACTGGTATTTTGATGCAGCACAGACATGGGTTCAAATTGAACGGATTTTATTAACTCGTTTAGGCTTTAGGAAGGTAGAAAACTACGGGTGTTTTCCTTGTTTGAAGAAGACTGGAATCTGAAATCAACAATTAAAAAAAATGTAGAACGAGATTAATTTCTAGGAATCAATCCTAGAACCCTTCAGAGTCACACCTGGGGACCTTTAGGTATCACACCTAAGGCAAAGTTGTATCACATAACCTATGAAGAAGACAAATAGTCTTGCTGAAATTTTATTGAACTCAAACTATGAATTTCTCCTCTTGAAGGGGTACATTATTTATAGACTACAAAACTAAAAACAATTTATATTAGAATTTTTAATTTATAATAAGATTGAGATTAGGATTTCCGTAAGGTTAAATCCAATTGTCTGTAGGAAATTAGACACTAAGAAATCCTTTACCTAACTAGACTCAACTCAACAAAACAAAGACCCAATAGGATTTACTAAAACATCTAAATAATTGTAAACTCAATTAAGGCAACTCCTATAAATTAACCAAGATCCCAAATTGGATCCCTATCTTCCAAAGCATGCCAAATTAGGGTTTGGGCTTTGGAATTTTCTTTACTCCTCTTGTGGACTTTAGTAACTCTTTGTCATTTATCTCCATCATATTTTCATGTTACTAGTTCATAGTTTGCATACTATAATTGAAGGGGAGCCTTACTGTAATGGTAAAAGCTATTGCTATGTGACCATGAGGTCATGGGTTGGAGTCATGGAAACATCCACCTATAAAAATATAACGGCTGGATATATGAGGCTTTAATGGCTCCACCCTTCCCTAGACTACGCACATGCAGGAGCTTCTATACACTGGGCTGCCCTTTTTATCGTTTGTGTACTATAATTGACAAGTAAAAGCTCATCAAGCTGGACACTCATTCAATGTTTTTAGGATAATGACTGGGCCTTTAGCCATAAACTCCAAAAGATTAATGTCAGTATGCAGAAAGGGGAGGTGAGGAAAGGTTTACATGAAGGATTATCTCCCCTTTAGTTTGGTGGTTTCTTTTTATAAGTTCATTTCATAGTTACTGACCCTTCAATTCATGAACAAGTCACTCGGATAATCTCAGCAAATTATATTGCCTTTGTAAATGATGGAAAGATCATGGATATTATTCTTGTTGCCAATAGACTGTATTTGTTTGAGAATCAGAAGTGGTGAAAGAGTACTAGTCTGTAAATTATACATTGAAAAACTGTGCTACAATTTCAAGTTTGAGTTTCTTCTTCACCTTGAAGATCGGAATCACAGAAAAATATATGTTGGATAAAAACTTCCATCTCTGCTGTTCATTTCTCTATAGTGTTAATGGTAATTGGATGGCCTTTTTAGCTATTCAAGAGGTCGGAGACAAGGTACCCATTTGCTTTCCTTTTCATCATCATGATGGATGTTATAGTCCAATGATTACTGAGATGAAGAATGGTGCCTTGAGGGTTTTCAGTTACTAGCAGTAGTGGAATAAGATTGAATGTCACATACATCTTGTTTGGCAATGACACTGTTGATGTGTGATGTTGATGAGAATCCGCTTAGAACTAACAGAATTGGTTTTGCTCATCTTTCATTCCACCTCTTGATTCAAAAAAAGCTTTGGAAAAACAAAGTAATTGTGGTTGGAAGGATTCAAGGATGACAAAGATTAGTGATCAACATTAGATGCAACATGATACTCGTCGCACTAGCCGACTAGGCAATTTTTTGGATGCAAAGAACAAACCCAAGGAGATATGGAACTCCCTACTGGAAAAGAATGGAATACAAACTTGCAACATGGAAAAGGTAGTATTAATCTTACTGACCATATTACTTTGTCTCTTTTTCTGAAATTTTGGAAAGTGCTTCTAAAATGATCAAGAATATACAGTTTGTAATTATAGAGAACCTATAAAATATAATAGAATTTCCAATCCAGTGGATGAAATTTTCCGGAAACTGAAGTCTTTCAGGCTGCAAAGAAGAATTCCCAACTGATAGTATCATGGGCTTTCATCATATCAACCTTAGCACATCAAGGCTTGGCTTCACACCTTGAGTAGCCTCTTACCATCCCATCATCAATATATTATAACTGATATTCCTGCCTTTAATGAAGGCATTCTCTAACTTATTAGGGTAAGTACAGCTACTTTAAGCCTTTTTGTGAGCATGTTGGAATATATAGTTTATCCACATTTCAGTATGAGATAGGCCTATATTCTTTCACTTACGGGATCCTGAATTTTAGTAATAAGACTTGTAGTGGTACCAGTGGCAGGCCCATATAAAACTCCATTATCGAAACAAGAGTCTACAGCCTTTATCACCTCATCTGTAACAAGTTTCGATAATGGTGAAATCCATGGGTGCACATTAGCATGAAGGTTTAGAAAGGCTACTATTAGCATAACTAATTTTCCCACCCATTTTTTGTATATGCAATTTGAGAGAAGATGATATACCTAAAATTAAATGAAAATATGTGCTTTGATAGAACACAATGATGAGACATGATCTATATAGTCAATCACGCATAGTGGGATAAAGGCTTTGTTGCTGCTGCTGTTGTGTGCGTGTGTGTGTGTTTGTTTTTTCTGTACATGCAATTTGACTAGCGGAAGATTATTGGGATAAAAATCAGATTTGGAATCTATTACTCCAGAATCTTAACATTAGGAATCGTTCTTTGAAAGTTTCACAAATCAAGCTTCATAGTTTGTCCGCTATGCATCTGATTGTTCCTTGTTAATGTATAAGCCATCTTACAATTACATAGATGTCCTGAATCCGAAGAATCTGTGTGTGATGAACGATGATAAATATGCTGAATGTAAGCCAATGTGACAATTAAATCATGCTATTTGCGAGTTGATGTAGGGAAGATAATAAACCAGCCGAATATTTTGGAAAGTTTAATACTACGCTATAAATGCAATCTAACTAATATAAAGTTTTTAAATAATTGTCCTTTTTTTTTTGTTTTTTTTTTTTAAAAAAAAAAAAAAAAAATATTTTAATTTGAAAGAAAATTCTTAATTTCAATAATCAAAGTCTGCCCTCAAGTAGGGAGCACATCAATTTATAGAGACATAAAAAAACCCTAATAACAAATAAAGCGTAATACTAAAACCTAATGAACTACTTATTATTATTAACTGCTTAATAAAAATAAAAAAAACAAAATTAAAGAAAAAATAAAAAAAATAATAATTAATAAAAAAACCCCATCACGAGTTCTTATTCTCAGATGAAAGAGATTAGTTGTTTGTGGTGTTCTTTTTTTAGTACTTAACCAGAAGTATGGTTGCTATTCTTGACACCTCCCCACTTTGAGGCCAATTGTTTACAGAGAGCGTACTGAAGTTCTCTTACTGGTTGGATATGACATGTTTATTGTTCTGATGTTTGGATACATATTTCTTTTATGTAACTTTATATGCAAATATTCTTATTGGAACAGTTTTTTTTCAATGTTATCTTATTTTGCATCTTTTAAGATATTGTCAGAGGAATGATCACTTGTTTTTTTCAGTGTTTTTTTCTTTGCCATAAAGATGAAAGCAAATTGATTCTGCATTTGAGTTTGTTTAACTAGTTGGTTTATTTCTTTGTCTGCTTATGCAATTGCATAGATAAACAAGTATGCATTCTCTGGTGGAAAAGATACCATTGAGAATCAACGAAAATTTGGAGCAGACCTTGAGGTACCAAAAATTATTGCATCCAATATTAAGTTTATGTCATGAGTTGTTAATATTCTTCATCATTTCATCACTTTATTTGTTGTCATCATTGTTTTCGCTGGTATTTTGACTGTTACTTTTATTTGGATAAGTAGTTTTATTCATCAAAGAAAAGGGATATAATTTGTATCCATCTGTAGAGATCACAGGCTTTATAGTATTTTATTCATGTATGTTTTCAAGTAGATCTGGAAAGCAGGAATTAGGGAATAATTTATAAATGCAGATATACATTTATGCCCACTTAATCATATGTCAATAATGTCAACATTTATATGTACATGTAATTTTTCCTGAGTACAGAATTGTTTGGTGCTTTATTGATTCCTCTCCCTCGAGATGGCCCATGCAAATGCCCTATGGACTAGAATTCATTCTTTCTTTATACTTGTGACTTTACTGATATCTGGAAGATGAGTAGGTTCTTAACCACTCTTGAACAGTACCCATTGAATGCCGACCAGATCAACAAATCAAACTTCAACATTCAGTTGCCACCTTAGAGACTGGTTTCTTTTACTTATTTATTGAACCATATTTTATTGAACCAATACTAGGTGACATATGATCCTGTTAGCCTTTTGAGATTTTCTGCTTCTAAGATGCATTCTGTCCTTAGCTACCTTCCCATTGAACCAGCTTTCCACCTCTGTTAATCACTTATCTTTTGATTATTTCCTTTTAAATAGTGAACCTCCATACCAATATTAGAAGGAGAGCATGGTGATTGATTTTACATCCTTATAATCCAACCAGGCAGGCAGCCTTTTTGTACAAGGTGGGAATTATGTTCCAGTGGTATTTAATCCCATGCAAAGTTCCTATTGTCAGATCTAAAACTTTTGCCATTGAGGGTGCTATGGTAAAAAAGATGTTTGGTTAAAAACATCTTTGAAATGGTATGTTTAAGCAGCCTTTTTGGGTACTTTCAAGAGATACTGCCTTTTCCACCGAGCCTATTTTCTCTCTGCACTTTCTGAGTTACTGATGTTGTGCCTTCACCTCAGAATTCCCCATATTGTTTTGTGGACATCATCAAGTGAAATAAACTATGACCTGAATTTAGCCTTATTTGTTAGACTACTACATATAAAATTAAAATTGCCTTCAAGAAAGAGATTATTGTTCTTCTAGATGAGTTTATGAATTCATCCACAATAAATAGATGGGATATGGCTACGACTTGCTCCTCAGTTTTCTGTAACTGGTTAACAAGGATGTCAATAATCAATAAAAGCAACTCTCTCTGTTATGCAAAACTCCTCGTACAGTACATTGAGAACCTTTTTCCCTGGATAGAGAACTTAATTGTTCAACCGTTCAGATTCTATTAGCTTGTAACTAAGACCTGAATGAAGCCTCTTTTAAGAGACTAATTAATATGAAATTAAAGGAGACTTCAAATAAGAGATAATTGTTCCTCCAAACAATGTGTTTATTATATTCGTCCATAATAAATAGATGGGATATGGCTATGACTTGCCCCTTAGTTTATGTGAAACACCACCTTCAATACATTGGGCACCATTGTACCTGGATGGAAACCTTAATTGTTGAACTGGGCAGACTCTATTAGCTTCTTCTACTTGTCTTGAAAATCATTTCTTCCTGGATAGGAGGTAAGAAGCTCATTGTCTCAGTGCCTAGCCTGCATAAAGCATCATTATACCTCTTCAGTCTTGAACCAACCAAAGCATTTTTTACAAGCAGTGGATTCAATAAATGTATCCTCCCACAAATGCATTAGGTTTTTGCCATGCTAGTCAATCAACAGTTCGAAAATGTACAGTCAGGAGAAGGATTTTATACACACTGTCATCTGGAGGAATAGCTTTGAATTCCTTGATTTCTCTAGCACCTTCCTTCTCACTCTCAGGTATCATTTCAATAATGAGTGCACTGAAGTTCTTCTCCTACACTTTTTATGTGAACATCATAGATTTCTTCTTATGATATCTTCCTTCCTACACTTCACTTTCAAAAAGATTGCTAAGTAGTGCCATCAGGCACTTGGACTCCTTTTCAGCTTTTACTATCACTGGGAAGATTTCTTCTTGCTTGGATTTTCTGGTTTATTTTGCCTAGCTCAGAAATGGATCGAGGTTGAATTTCCTCTTACGTTGAAGTTTGACTAAAAGGCATCTGTTTGTTTCTTTATTGATTCTTCTGGATTACCTTTGTTCCTCTGGGTGTAGACTTTTGTCTCTCACTTACTGTGCCATCTCTGCCTTCTTAAAGTTCATTTCATAATCTCTTTCAATTATTTCTTCCTTATTAGGGAAGTGCTTCTCTTTCAACTATCATTTGAGAATTTCTAGTTTAGCTCTAAAATTATCCGACAAGATATCTCTTCGCTCCATTTTTTGAAAGGAAAACTAGGAGAACCATGGACATCCGAATGCCTATTCTTTCATCATATCATTTTGATGCTCGTCATCTGTAACTGTCCGTTTTTAGAAACATTATGTGTGGCCTTCTTACAAACTGTATGGTTGTTGATCGTGAACTCAACATTTGATTTGAGATGTTGTGTAGGTTTATTTCCCCCCTTCTCACTTTCTTTGCTTTATATTATTCAGGTGGATATACCAATTAAGTATCTTGGATTTTTCCTTGACGATGACACTGAACTTGAACACATTAGGAGGGTATGCTAATAATACTATGATTTCTATCTACTATTGGTGTTTCAGCTACCAACCCTTAGTTTTCATGGACCAGTTTTAGAAATTGCTGTGGTTGGTAAACTTGTCCTTATATTACATCTTATTTTCTTTCAGGAATATAAGGCTGGGCGAATGCTAACAGGGGAAGTCAAGCAACGGCTTATTGAAGTACTTATTGATGTGGTGGAAAGACATCGCAGGGCTCGTGCTGCAGTGACTGATGAGGTAACTGACTAATAACTTCTCATCTGAAATAACAGATATTATAATTGGTGAGACAATTCTGTTGGTGAAAACTAGGGTTTGATGTTCTGATTATTGTAGTGTAAATGAATATTTCATATTTCATTCCAAAAAGATCGTTTGCCTTCAAAACTTTTCTATCCCTAGGAGTACTTTTAAATCTTTTTTCTATATTATTCTTATTAATGATGACAATATATAATATAAAATTAAAAAAGTATGAGCAAAATTAGAAAATTGTATATTTAATGGTGCATTGTGTTATACCTCATAACTAAAATAAAGTTATAGCTAACCCGAAGTGGATTCTTTTGTGGGGACGGGGGAGTATTTCATTACAATTTAGCTGCTCTTATCAAAGCAGGTGGAGACCGTGGAGTTACCCACAAGTCAAATATCATAATATTGTTTTTTTTGAAAAAAAAAATTAAATAAATATTGTTTTATTAAAAAGAGTTCCCAAAATATTGAAGTTGACAATGAGATTATCGACTTCAAAGTCGATAATCCCATCGTCGACTTCACTAATTTTTTATTTAAAAAAAATAGTCCAAGTGCACCAAAGCTTGATTCTTGACATTCTGCCCCGCCCCTCTTCGGCCTTCACAACCCCTGCAACCCCTCTCTCCTCATCACCCTCCGGCCTTGCAGCAAACATACTTGACAACAAGACATAGCTAGTAGGATTTTGTGGCTCTAGTTGCTGAACAGATTTTGTTGCCCATTTCCCAATTTCTATGTTACCACGATTTCCACCGGAACTCAGGAGTGTAGCCCAACCAATTGCATCTGGTTGGAATGGCATCTTTTGTATGAAATCTTTGCAACTTCTAATTTGCCAGCCCTGCTAAGTAAATCAATCATGCATGTATAATGATCAACCATCGGCTTGATTTTGTATTTATCCACCATTGATTGAAAGTATTGATACCCTTCCTCTACCAGTCCTGCCCTGTAGTAAAAGGGTTTGCAGTGCAAAGTGAAAAGACAATAATACAACATCCACCAATATGATACAGCAAGGGGAGGGAAGAATGGGAAGGGAAGAAGAAAGGGGCTGCAGCAGAGGGGCAAGAAGGGGGGGGGGGGGGGAACTTTTTTTTAATTTTTTTTGTCTGAAATCTACAACATCCACTAACGTGATACATTAGGGGGGAGGGGAGAGGGAGAAGGGGAAGGGAAGAAAAAAGGACTGTGGCAGAGGGGCAGGGAGGGGGGAACTATTTTTTTTGTTTGAAATTGACAATGGGATTGTCTCAAAGTCGATAATGAGATTATCGACTTCAAAGTCAATAATCCCATTGTCGATTTCATATTTTGAGAACTCTTTTGAAAAATACAATATTTTTTTAATTTGTATTAAAATAGTAATTATTTAGGGAAAAAAACTCAGCTACCCATCTCCCTTTATTTGTGAAAGCCTTCTGGAAGAGAGAATTTGAAAGAATCTTTCATTTAGTATTTAGGTTGATGTTTGTTTCCTTCACTAGATACCATGGCAAAGGCAATTCTCCAGCTGGAGTGTCCTAGTTGATAGTTTACCGCATTTTTTCGAGGTGGCTTCAAGTACTTCATATTATTGTTTCTGTATGCAGATGGTGGATGCATTTATGGCTGTAAGACCTCTGCCAAATATGTTTAGCTAAAATTGGCAGTCTAAGGTACCGAGAAGTTCGTTCGTTCTGGAAGTCCTTTTAAAATTATCTTCCACTTCTGAACGAAGAGAGGTTTTCCGTTTTCTTACCGTTTTATGTGGCAACGGATTATTCACATGCTTGGAGTAAAATAGAGGTAAGATATTCATAATATTGCAGGGCATGTAGCAAAATTTTCACTTCAATTTGAAATTCATGAATGAAATTGATCTATTTTAATTAGATTTAGGATCCATTAGAATTAAAATTGAATTGGAATTATAATTATGTAAAATTAAATTTATTATATTAGAATTTCAAATTATTTGATTGTTTTGTTTGGCAAATCACTTAAATCAAAATAAAATTTATTTATAATTCTAAATTCTTTGATTGGATATTGAAAAATTACATGTAAATTAAAATTTCAAATGCAATTAAATTTTATTAATTATGCATCTATAATATTTTTTCTTTTCCAAAAAAAAAATCTACTTTAAGTTAAGTATAATGTTTTATTAATTATTAAGTAGAACAACACATTTAGTGCATTAATTAAATGTATGATTTTATATTTTTATCTTTACTTTTTAATTATAAATATATACTATTATTATTAATAAAGATATTTTAAAATTTTAGTTTAAAAGTGAATATATTTTTTTTGAGATAAGAAAAAATTATTTAACTATCCGCTTAAATAATGAGAAAGTACATTTAAACTATTCATGACTCCTAAAGAAGTGAGAATCACAAAATATTATCAAAATTTTTGTTTCAAAATATTAGAAAACAAATTACAAAGTAATTTAACTAAATAGCACATGGGAGACGATGATCTCTCTTTATATGTCAAAGAGACAAATTTTATCATGCATGGTTCAATGGAAAAATGTCATTTAACATAAAAGTTAGCCTGTAGAGTAAGTTAGTATTAAGTGGAACATTTGCGAGGAAAAAATATAATATATGCTAGGCAAAACTAATATAACTAGAGAAAATGGTGGAACACTATCTCCTAGATGCAAAGGTACAATAGTGCAAAGCAGCGACTGTAATTTATTTCCCTAAAAAATGAGCTATTGAGAAGCAATGCTAGTCAGTCTCCAAAGCCATCTCCACTATTGGACCCAAAGGTTTAGTTTTAAGTTAGCATTAGAAAGACTAGGTAGTCATAAAGATTAGTTGTACATGTCATGTCATGTCAAGCTGTTCATACACGGTTATGTTGTAATATATGTCCTCAAACTACAGTCTTTAACCTGCGAAATGTAATTTAAGCAATTATGATCAGCGAATCATCAGCAAATCGCACCTGGAAAATTGCCTAGTGAAAGCACAAGACATGTATCTGCATCTACCTGTATGGTAGCTAGAACAGCCAATAAATCTTTGCATTGTTCAAGTAAGGCCCGCTTTTTTGCAGTCACTTTTGCAAGTTCAATCACTAGAGGATTCACTTCATCTACCTGAAAGATGGATCAAATTGGTTTTGACGGTCAGCATTATGGAACTAATGGGGTGCTTGGTGTGAGGGTTTGGGAATGGAGATATGGGTTTGATAGTGTTTGAGGGTGGTTGGTTGAAAGAAATGGAATTCTCTGGCCCACTTGACAAGACATTTCATTTACTAATATTAGTATATCTTCATATCCCCCAATATTGGGGGTATAAAAGTTAGGGATATGGGTTTGCTACTTAATTAATTAATACTACTTAATTAATTAATTAATTATTAAATTAATTAAGTAATAAACTCATATCTTTAATATTAATTATTATAATTAATATAAATTAATTTATTATTAACTTATTATTATTAAAAGTAATAATAAATTAATTAATCAAGATTAATTTAATTAATCATTCATTTACTTAATAATATTAATTAATTAATTAATCTCATTTTATTAATATTAATTATTATAATTAATGTATAATTAATTTATAAATAATTAATTGTTAATATTAATTAATTACTAATTATTACTAACTAATTAAGTAACTAATACTAATTAATTAATTCAATTAATATTAATTAATTACTTAAGATTAATTTAATTAATAATATTTTTATTAATAATTAATTAATTTAATATTATAATAAAAAATGAACTAATACTAATTAATTAATTAATATTAATTATTATAATTAATATAAATTAATTTATTATCAACATATTATTATTAAGTAATAATAAATTAACTAATTAAGATTAATTTACTTAATTATTCATTTAATTAATATTATATTTAATAATTAATTAATCTCATTTACTAATATTAATTATTATAATTAATATTAATTAATTTATAATTAATTAATTACTTAAGATTAATTTAATCAATAATATTTTTATTAATAATTAATTAATTTAATATTATAATAAATAATTAACTAATAATAACTAATTAATTAATACTAATTATTACAATTAATTTATAATCATTTCCATTACCCAGCACAAACCAACCACTATTATTAGTAATCATTCCCATTCCCCAACACAAACCAATCGCAGAATTATAATAAAAGACCCAACTATCATTCCCCACTACTATCATTTCCATTACCTTTCCCATTCCCCCACGTGAGCCAGGCGCACCCTAAATCTACTTTCTATAGAAAATTGAGATTGCTAAAACTCCATGCCTGTTTTTCTTAACAAAATCAGGACCTTAAAGTCAATCTAATAATCCAGACTCGATATGAAAACATAATGTAGACAGAAGCAAGAAACTCCCTCAAACTTACTCAATTCAAAAGGATTCAGACAATGTTGTGGCCATGCTAAATGTCATCAAGCAAATGATGTTGGAAAGCAATGCCCTGCTCATTGGACTTGTACTAAGAGTTAATGTAATATGAATCAGTAAATCTGTCTACAAGAATACATCTCAAAATTGCATTGGGAAGATGAGATAAGCACGATTTTGTTTCTCAAAATTGCGTTGGGAAGATGAGATAAGCACGATTTTGTTTAATGGTGGCAACTCTGATGCCAACTTTGTTAACCTTGTTCACAGAGCTCACAAGAGCACTTTTGGCTAGGTTAACAAGATAAATTCTCTAATCAAAATGCTCCAATCAAATGTAAAGTAGCCAATTGTCGCACATCATACACACAGGAAACATGCCATAGTTTCAAGTAAACTTTACTTCTAGGAAAAATTTACACGATAACTTCATTACTAGCAGTGACCAGGAAGTCAGAAATGCGCAGTTTCAAGGATTTGATTGGGACAATTTTTATTGCAAAGAGATGAAATACAAGGTGTTATAGTTTCAGGCTGAGGATGAACAACATTTACAATCAGCTATTGAGCTTAGCATCAGATCAAGCAGGTCATTCAATGAAGAGAAGATTGATCACCTTTGGCAGAAGTGAACAAATTGAAGATGCCATTGCCTGCATCATGTCAACTGCAAAACCAATAGCATCCTTCAAGCTTCGAATGTCAGCCTGTTACAATTTAAAGTAGTGTTACAAGGTTAAGCGAAATGTTAATCGTGAACTATTGAGAACTTGGAGATTTTGTTGATAGTCTTCAAAAGTTTAAAAAAAATAAGAGAAACAAGCACAGATAGCTGCTCCTCCACCAACAGGGAGGCGAAGAGTGCTAGCCCTCAAAGCTTCAATAGCGCCAAGCAGAGAGATAGAGTGGTCCTTATCCAAAGAAGCCCAATCTTCTAAATAGGTCATCTATAGAAAACAACAAGCGACTTAGCACCCAAATTGAAACTATTTCCTGCAACAGCACCCAAAAGAGAACATCCAACATCAATTCAAAGAAGTGTGCCATGAAGACTGATAACATGACCAACAGAAAAATGTATTTTAGATTCCAATCCCTTCTGCATTTTTCTAACAATGTAGTTCAACTTCCCTTCCTTTTCTCCTGTAGAAACACAAAACACATAGAGATAAGCAAAACTCTTTATCGTTTCTCACAATCACCTGATTATTCCCTAGAGGCATGTTTGGCCCAGAGATACTCCCACTTAACCCGAAACCCAGCAAACAAAAAACAATTTGCTTACTCATATAACCTCGGGGAAAAACCAATAACACTAACTCTTCCCATAGTCAAAATCCAAAAAAGCTCCAAAACATCTTCTTTTACCTGGTTAAGGCAGTGTGTGTTTTGTGTCAGATTCTCCTCTTTCCCTCTGAATCAAACACCAACAAGAGTGCAGTCAGTCTGCCAGTCAGAAGGCAGTGGTAGTATTTTGTGATCAGGGTTAAGAAGGTAGAAATAGTGCGACGAAGACTTGGCAGCGGCAGAACTGTAGAGCAGAGGGCAATCATTGAAGAGAAAGGGGAAATTTGCAAAAATAGCACTTTTGGTATGTACACTAGCAAATATAGGACGAAGACGATATTCTTGCAACCATAGCACTTTGTGAGTCTTTTAACCCTAGTGAAAAGACGAAAATGTCCCTTTCTTCACCAAAAAAGTCAGAACATTTCGCACCTAAATAAACAACCCCATCTCACTGAACAGTTGTAATGGCCAATTATTTTTTATCCTTCACTGAATCAACAATCCCATGAGACTGAACTCATAGTTATATACAGGTGAAATCACTGTATGTACGCGAGCAACACAGAATGTTCAAATCCAAAAAAATGTTAGCTGAGAACACTGAATTGGATGAACTGGACATATATCCTTCATCTTTCATTTGGATTCATATTTGCTATTCCGACTAGTGTTTGTACCGTGCATATGTGCCATGAGAGTCAAAAGTTGAACTGGGTTTGAACGAAAAAGGTGAGAGCAAATGTCAATAAATATGTCGATCAAGGTTGCAAAAGAACATATGTCGATTCATATGTCGACCAATATTTGACATAAATGCTGAGAATTATCGACATAAAATGTGTCGATCAATATGTCGAATAAAATGTCGACAAATATGTCTATAAAACTGTTGATATGTTTGTATAAATATGTTGATAAAATTGTCGAACGCATGTCAATAAAACTGTCGACAAATATGTCGAGAACTGCATTATTTTAAATGTGGGATTAAAGATGTATTTGACCATTCTATATGCGCGATTAAAAGAATGTCTTTATTTTATCAACAAATGTGTTGTTCGTATTAAAAAAAATCATGTATTGTTGTTTGGGTTGTATAATTAGGTTAAATATTCATAGATTTTTTTTTTAATTAGGCAATTCTTATGGAAATGAATAACTATAATATTGAGCATTGAATATCACAAAAGGTTATCACTTTCTATCCCTACAAATGAATGCATTTAAACAAGTTTGCCGGTTGTGTCTGTTCTCTCCGCACCGACCACAGTTATTTGTGACTTTCTGCTTGCTTGTTGATGGAATTCTATGTTTCTTGCGCCTACCACTCTTAGCCCTTGGTTCCGGTGGTGATAGTTAAACTACTAAGACTTTTTTGAGCACAATCCAATATTTAGGATCACCAACCCGCATAATAGAATTTGCATAAGCACCTAAAAGTGCATCCGTGTGATAAAGTGGCTAGCATAGGGTTTGATAGTCAATTTGTCAGGGACAAGCTGTGGTTAATGCATGAACACAAGGGATTTGATCCATATCAAACACTTGACATGTGTAAGTTTTTTTCAAACAAATCGACCGTAGCATTCCGGTTTGCAAAATCTTGTACATACCATCAGCGTATATCGACCGGCTCAACAATATAGGATTGTGCTTCTCTCATTCTGGACACAATTTGCTTTTCAATGTATGGGGTTGTTAGTGTTCTCATCTCGTTAGCACCGGTACGCCTTTTGTGGTACCACTTTTGTAGTGTGTTCTTGATGTACTCGACCAAAGCATGAATAGGTAATTCCCGAGCATCCTTCAACAATGCATACAGACATTCCGCAATGTTGGTTGTCATTATTGTATACCATCTTTCGCCTGAATGTGACATTGACCAATGTTCAAATTCGATTTTCTGTAAGTACTCGCTTACTCGTGAATTTTACAGTAAAAGCAGTAAGAACAACTGATTGAATTCTGAAATAGTGTACGCCTTTACAGTCATAAAGTATAATGGGATCACATCTTTTTTTTTGAACTTCGCTCTTAGGTTGTTGTTCAAATGAAAAATACATGATCTGTGAAAGGAATTTGGAAAAATATTTGCAATGCCTTTTGCAATGCTTTTATGCCAGTTAGAAACAAACACCAAGCCGTCCATATCATTGCCGATTACATTCTTTAGCTTTTGTAGAAACCACTCCCACGAAGTGTCATTCTCAGAATCAACAATCTCCCATCGACAAGATAGACTTGGTTGTTACTGTCCATGCATGTTGCTACGATTAATGACCTAGGATATTTTCTTTTCAAAAAACAAGCATCAACCGCAATGATTGGTCGCATGTGGTTGCGGAATCCACGAATCGAAGTACCAAATGCGAAAAATAAATACTTGAATCTTCTATCTTCTTCTGTACTTAGCTTAGTAAATATGCCCGGGTTTATTTCGTTAATCACGTGTAAATAGGATGACAGTATCCTATATGCATCCTCATAATTTCCTCTTACTTCGTGTAATGCAGCTTATCTCAATCGCCATGCCTTATTGTATGATACGTTCACATCCAACTCCGAATGAATATCATGGATGATTTCTCGTGGTTTATACAGACGACAAACGTCCGTATACTTGTACTTGATCCACGATCCAATTACTTTGCTGCATACCTGTCGATTATTAGATTGAACCAACGAGGATTGACATGCATGGGTGTTGACGCATTTAGTTATCTTCCAGGTTGATGAATTCCCAATCGTCGTTGCATTCAGCATCTATTTGCAATTTTCATCCTTACACCTTAGGTACCACAAGGCATTTGCCCTTACAACCTTCCACTCGAAGAAATATTTCACGGCAAGCATGGACATCCTCATAAACAACTGCTGCCTTGTCTTGAATACCTCATTTACTATAACATCTACCACTATGGATAACCTATCCGAAGAAAATGCAGTCGCATGCGAGGACGTAGTCCCCTCAAAGCAACGTATGTTTTCGTGAACTTTTTGCTCACCCTTTTGCTCCCTGCTTGAAATAATTTTTTCATTCTCCACAATGATAGTGTTAGCATCTCCATCGTCATCCTCATATAGACCCCTATGATCTTCATCCGGTATTGTAAAAATATTCGCCCCTAACTGCTGTGAATGAATTATATTGTTAGTCCATATTTGATTATCAGAGTTCAAACGCTTTATGGGTGAGTTGCTAGAGCCGTCTTCTTCTCGTGTTGCTCTTACCTCTCAAAGGGTAACGCATATAGGTATCCTGGCACCCTCGGACTGCTTGATAATCTTATTAAAAAAACACTGCACGTGGTGATTGTTTTGATGGGCAGGACGGAGATCTTTGATAGATACTTTGGTAGGTACTCTATACTCAATAACCAATTTATTGTGTATTGCCGGATCTAAGCCCATAATAGATATGATTTGTTTCACCATTTTCTGAGAAGGACACATCTTCTTTAAGCAATATTGTTTCAATGCCTTTATAATGCATGAATTTATGCTTATTCGTCTCTGAATCAACAATCCATTCTTTCCCATACAAAACATGAACAGACCAAACACCCTGGTGCGCTATGCCCTACAAATACAAAAGTTAACCTAGGAAAAAATGTATGAACTCTCCGTCGTGATGAGAAGATTACGGAGAATTGTAAGATCTTCTAGGATTTTAGGCACTAGAAAACTGTCGTTTAGGGAGATTTGCAAAGAAGTATCATGGTCATCTAAAGTAAAATGTATATATATATATGAACTAAGAGTAATAAAAATTTTGAAATCCGTCCCTCGCGCCATACTGGCAAAGATGTAGACTAAAATGTCGAGAGAATGTTTAAAATGTCAACACAAATGTTGAATAAAATGTCGTCATACATGTTGAATAAAATGTCGACTTTTAGTAAAAAAAGTCGACAAAAATGTCGTACAATTGTTTGAAAATGTCGACATAAATGTTGAACCAAATGAAAAGAACATAGAAAAAATATGTCAAACTTTTGTTGTAAAATGTTGACTCAACTGTTGAAACCACTACTCAAAATGGAGTCATAACTTGGCGACATTAACCTAATGTCGAAAAAGTTGTGCAAGCATAGGTTTCAACATTTGTAATTTATTCCGACAAATCACTAAACATGTCGATAAAATAATGTAAATATATTCATAACGCGCATGTTTTGGTACTTAAACCACTTTATTAACAACACATCGAACAAATGGACGATATGTATGATAAAGAATGACTTGTATACTTTTTCCCCGGGTTATGTACATTTTACAAACTTTGTTAACCACTACACTATTCCCATTCGTAATATCTACAATTAAATAATTTGTCCCAAAAAATAATATTTACATTATGTGAAGAATGCGTTAATACAAGTATAGTTACATAAAAGTGTGTATTTCATTTCCTAACTCTTCGTCCGGCCCTCTCCCTCTCCCTCCCCTCTTGCACCATTGGGTGCGTCTCCTTTGTATGAATGTATAGTTTTGCCGCCATCGTTTTACGCAATTACGTCGAATTAAGCGGCGTGATTGTATCGAATGGCCACCTATGAATAATGCATTTAGGCCACATTAATGTAAAAATCCACAATCATCACTCCTACAAAATGACCATCGCATTAGAAATTCATTCTTACTACTTATGCAGGGAATACACAATCTTGTAGATGCTTACTTTTCTTTTTGGTGTACCAAATTTTCCTCTATAACAACCGTTCACTTATCACTCACTGGATGTTGTTTGGCGAAGTATTTGTAGAAATCACATGCCTTCGATTAGCTTGAGCATTATAGCGATGAGATATTCGAACTTTTGCACTACAGTTGCCCCTTGATTCAATAGATTGTAGACGTAAAATGTCTGTGCATATAAATCCATCTTCACCAGCATCTAATGGTTCTCATCTATATGACATGGGAATAACACGATGTCCACTTGTCGACAATCGCATTCGAATGGACAATCACCAACAAATTACATCATCACCAAGTCGTCAAAGTTTGGAATTCTCTGGGTGGCATGTAGCTTCTTTATGTCCATCTATCACAATTCATCGAAAAAGTTAATCATTTGACCATATCTACAATGTCCTTACAAACACATTAGAATTGTAACTTACATTGAAATAGGTTTCCATAATGGATATATCATCTCGGCCCATATCAATAATTCTTTTTCGTAATATGGATATATACAAATTAATTTGCCAGAAAAATAAAAAAGTGTCGTTAGGAGATAAAACTTGATAACCAGTTTGGAGGATAAAACTTGTCACTTAATTAACTTACATGATCGTTGAGCCAAAATCCTTTTGTCCACATTGTCCTCAACAAATCAGAGTCTAACGATAAAACCTCTATATCCAAATAGAGGGCTGGTCTAGCCCTCATCCACCGTTTCATCTCTAGTTCATCCTGAGGAGTTGGTTGCACAACAAAATCACTAGAGAATGCTGGGCCGGACGCTTTTAGGGCAAGTGTCGGCCCTAGATTTTGACCCATCGGGACTTCGTGTGCAGGAGATTTCTTCTCTTTTTCCTTCATGGGTGGTGGTGGTACACTCTCTGCTGAAGGCTGGCTTCAAGCGGGGAGGGGGAGGGGGGGGATATATTGTTCATCAATGATTTGATAAACAATATCCATTACGTCAACGACCTCTTCTGTGCTTTCCACGGTATGCTCACCTTGAGCCGGCCCAGCATTAACCTCGGACTTAAGCCCCTCGTTATTGGCCCTTTGATCATCGCAGGCCCCCATATTTTGATCGGAAGGGCCTGCCTCTATTTCCCCTTGCTGAGGGGCAATGGATTCATCATTTTGTGGGAGTTGTTGCGCCAACTCTGCATCATTTTCACCCTTGTTCTTGAGGTGCAATGGACTCATTACTGCGTGGGAGTTTTTGCGCTCCCTGATCATCAATTTTTCCATTCTTATTCACTGAAGAGGCTGCCTTTATAAACCCGACTTGAGGGGCAATGGAGTCATCTCCATAGACTCATCATCATCGTCCGAAAACGGATTGGATTCGGGGGTGCTTTGCATAGCCAGTATGTGGTGAACATACTGAAACAAGTGGCTAACGTTGTGAGTAAGTCGCTCCAATACAGCTTCCAGACTATTCACTTTGGCCTCCCGTGTGGTCGTTCAAGCACACTCGAGCACGAGTTCCTCTCTAGTCTCTTTTATATGAAGCTCTAGTTGTGCAGACGTGCCATTAGCTCATCACTGAAGGCTCTTCATGTCTCTCGTTTTTCTGCCTTCGTCAACCTCTATCTTTTTTGAGGTTCCTCAACTTCGGCTTCTTATGTTCTCTTTCTGTAAGACACGTGAAAATGGTCTGTATCCATCTGTTCGGAGTCTTCTTCATTTTCTTCGAACTTCCCCTCTTTGCTGGCCTCCTCCTCTTCTTCCCAATGCAAGAATTTTTCTTCCTCCTCGGGCGTTGGTTTTATTCGGGTTACTTTCACTTTCTAAAAAAAAAAACATGATCCATATTACTATAGTCGGCAAACTTAGTGTATCATACATTGGCTAATAAACAAAACATATCTCCCCTTTGACTGTTCTTTTGGACCAAGCTTTCTTTTTTTCTTGGTTTCTTTGTTGTGTATTCAATCATTTCCACCTGCACATTCTGGGCTTGCATTCAGGGGTTTCGACCTTTTCACACATCTTAAACCACTCAAGATGTGGCATTGTCTCATATGCGAACACCTAGGACATTGAAACAATAATTAGCTACACTGAATATGGAGAAAACACCACTAACAACAACGAATATTAAGATGCATTCAGTATCCTTGCCCCTAATGCAACTGGGAATCCCTTTACAGTGTAAGTCCTGTATTCCGGGTGTCCTATCTGCTTCAAGGCATTGCCAATTACCTTTCTAGCACTATCCACAATGTACCTGTAAGATAGTTCACCCTACGGGATTTCATCAAACTCCTTCCAATCACAGGCCAAATGAAGCAGCTTGTCTTGGATCATGGTTCTATTCGGCAAGCCTATGATGGAGGTGTATATAAGTAAGAGTGTTAGGGACACGATATCATCTTTTGGATAAGTTGAGTTCATACGGTCGTAAGCCTTGAACACTTCATCATATATGGTCTCATCTCTTTGGTTTGTAGGTACTTTGATATTGAAGAAGGACCATCTGGCAATTTGTATTTGGCATATGCAACCTCAAAGTCTCCCATCTTCAACCTAGTGATGATGGCAAACTCTCTTTTGCCAAATCTAACATTCTTACTTGCGAAGTTGAAGGCAATGCTATTATCGACCTTGGATTCCTCGTCTGGCTTAAGTTGTCTCAACATCACAGAATGGATGATTTGTTTGCACCAAAATGGATGCTTATGGTCAAGAGCAATTTTTGCAAGCTGACTTTCCATTTGGAGTATTTGTTTTTGCGTATCCGTCAATTTCGACCGGAATCTCTTGATATAGGCTTCGTAGTGGCAGTACTGCGAAATCTGAGCAAAGAAAAATTCCCCCTCAACAACCAATTGATCCGCGAGATGTTCTTGCACGAAATAAAGGTAATCAATAACAAATCAACCAAGTTCTCGACATTGTCGACATATTGTTTAGTTGTTGACATTTTTCTATATATACTTTTCGACATTTTTTTCAACAAATTTCTCGACATTTTTTCCATATATGAACAAATTTGTTGACATATGTGTCGACATTTGTTTTGACATATAGTTCGATAAATAGATGTCAACAAATTTATCGACATATCTAGAAGATACTCCACATGGTTTTCGACATATCGACCCATTGTCGACTGTTATTTTGACACTTTAGGCCAAACCCAGTTCAAATGTAGGAAAAAATAGACTATGTACATGCACGGTATTACGGTGTTCGAACCAATTCACAATCGCTGATTGTACCAAAACCTTAACATGTCTAATTTGTCTAATATCTTTAACATCTATGTGGGTTAATTAGAAAAAACAGAACATTTATGCTGTAAAAGTAACAAATACTTCGCTAAATTACAACCAACTTTCTTAGTCTTCTCCATCGGCTTGTGAGATTTTTGCTCTTCCACCTTCTTCTTGCCAGATCATGAGGCTTCACCTCAAGTTTTCGCCATTGATGCTGTTTATGGTTGAAGTTTAGAAAGGGTTGTTTGAGGTGGGTGTTGAATCGACAAAGAATTCAGGAAGCTAGTTTGTAAGATGAACTGAAGAATCGATGAACTGAAGTTACGAAACCATTCGATTGTTTGTAAGAAATCATTCAGGCATGTTTTTCAAATACAAGGGTATTGTCTTCTTTTCGCATGGGGTGAGACTCAAATAATGCTATATATGCAAGGAAAATTGTCTTAGTGCTATATCCGCAAATGTTTTTTTAAAAAAATGCTATTTTTGCAAATTTCCCAAGAGAAAGAATGGGGTGGGTTAAGGACTTGAGGGCAATAGTTGTAATTTTACTCATTTTACTCTTTTGACCCAAAATAAATTATTAACCTGTGAATTTTTTAATGGGCATAAAATTGGAATTTTTTTTAGTTTTTTTTCCTAGAAAATAGTGGTTGTATTTACTTTTCAAAAAAAGTTCATCATATACAATTTGCCTACTGGCTATAGCTTCCTTGGTACTCGTTTCAAGTCCAACACTCAACAAATTTTTTTTCCCAACTTCCTATTTCCCTAACTCCTATACCATCCTCTAATATGGCCAAAAGGATCATTTTCATCCACAGTGAGTAATGTCTTCAAGTTTTGCCTCATTTGGATACCCTACCCGCTCTAGATTATCATGCATCATCTCCTCTCTCTACAATAGGAAACACTGAGTCTCATCATGAACTCCTAGTCCCTATTTTGTCTTACTTTAGATATTTTAGCTATGATCTCTTTCCCTTTCACTTATGGCTCGGAACTCTAGCCATTCACCCATTGCTCTATCCACTACTAGCTTCTTTTCCCTCCACTATTTCTGGACTAGCCAAAGGTTCCTAATTTTCCAGAGCATCCATAGTATGTATATAGTCAATTATGCTCTGTCATGCCAAAAGTCATCTTTCTCTTTTACGCAAATGTCCTGCCACCATTTTTTGAAACTCTATTCCTGTGACTTCGGAGCTTCCTATTTCACAGATGCTATCTTTCATACCATCCTCACTCTGTCATAGTTAAGTAGTGTATGCTCCAATGTTTCCTTATGTTCCCCACACATATGACATATAGGGTTTTCTTGGATGCCTCTTTTTACCAACTGATCATTTGTAGGTAAGATGCCATGCCAACACCTCCAAAAGAAATGCTTCAGCTTACCCTTGATTCCTAATTTCTAGATGGTCCTCCATACATCTTTCAATATACCTCTGGATGTGCTACATTATGCTCTTTGTGATTGATGCCATTGTTGTTTCATTGCTTGCTTATATACTGACTGAACAGTGTAGAGACCTTGCTTACAATGCTGCCAAATTAATTTGTCTCTGCTTCCATCCTTTTTGATTGGAATGTTGATGATGGTCTAAGCATCGAATCGGTTGAAAATTTGCCCAATCAGTTTCTTATCCCATTCCATCCCTTTCTGAATCATAAGTTGGTTGAACCCAAAGTAGCTTGCTTCTCATTAACATATAGAGAGGTGGGTTTTCCTTCCTACCTTCCAAGAATCTACGGATGATTCCAAATCCTGATTGATTTTTCATCTCTCACTTGAAATCTTGCTCCTCTTTGTATTATATATTGAGCTCCCATCTAGCTCTTCCACAGCCACGAAGTATTTCCTTTAAGTTGAGTCGTTAGTAATCCCCTATTTGGAAAGTACTTGGCCTTCATCACCTTGCTCATTAGTAGATTAGGTTGAGTAATCAGTCTCCAAAGTTGCTTAGCCAGCAATGCATCATTAAACGTTTGTATGTTCTTGAAGTCGAGCCCTCTCTCATCTTTGAGCTTGGTTAATTTCTTCCAAGCTTTCCAACAAATTCTTGGCCTACCTTCCTCCCTTTCCCCTCACCAAAAGTTTGCTATGTTCTTGGTAATATCCTGGAAAACACAATTTAGCAATTTGAAGTAGGCCATCACATATGTTGGTAGTGCATTGATTACTGCCTTGATAAGGATTTCGTTCCTAGCCAAACTGAGGAACTTGTTTTTCTAGCTTGTGGTTCTTTTGTGCACCCTTTCCACAACATAGGTGAACACATCACACTTAGACCTTCCTATATACATAGGGAGGCCTAGGTACTTGACCCTTTGCTGCTTCTTGATCCCATCTAGGGTTTGGCATATTTCCTCCTTGATCTCCTTTGTCATGTTTCAGCTGAAAAGACTACCGACTTGTCAAGATTGATCATCTGGCTTGAAAACCAACTATACTTATCCAATAATGTCTTAACCCTCTTTGCTTGATCGATATTTGCCTCATAAAACAATAGAGAATCATTTGCAAATAAAAGTGAGTAATTATTGGTCCTTGCTTGCACACTCTCATCCCCCTATATTCACCTCTCAAACTTGCTTGTCTAATTATGTTCGTAAAAGCCTCGGAAATGATTAGAAACAAGTAAGGTGATATTGGATCCCCCTGTCTCAGGCCCTTTGATGTTTGGATATATCCACACTTCTCCCCATTTATGTTTATTGAGAAATTAGAGGAGCTAATGCATTGTCTAATCCAATCTATAAAAATGCCAGAAAACCCCATATTCTTAATTATCACACACAGGAAATTCCATTCTGCTCTATCATATGCCTTAGCCATGTCTAACTTCAACGCCATACACCCCCTTTTCATTTATACTTAGAATATAAGGTGTGTATGCACTCATGTGCAACTACCACATTATCTAAAATCTGTCTCCCAAGAATAAAGGCTGCTTGGCAAGGGCTAATGCATTTATGAAGGTAGATTTTCAATCTATCAGCCACAATCTTAGAGATAATCTTGTACACCATATTACACAAACTAATTGGTCTAAAATTGGCAATGGAGGTGGGAAATTTAACTTTTGGGACGAGAGTAATTAATGTGTGGTTCATTTGTTTAACTAATTTCCTTTTAATTTTTTTTAACAGCATTACAATATCGACTTTGACCACATTCCAGTAAGGCTGGAAGAAAAAAAGGGATCATACCGTCCGAGCCGGGGGCTTTAGTTGGATGTATTTGAAATAAAGCTTTTTTGATTTCATTTTCCTTCACAGGCCGAGTCAATCTTTGGTTTATTGCCATGGTAACAGACTGTGGGATGCCATCTAACCCTTCGTGAAATTGTTGTGGATTTGAGGAAGTAGACAACTACTGATAGAATTCTAGAATTTCCTCTGGTTTTTCACAACTCTGGCCATTTCCTCTCCTTAAGGTATTGATAGTATTCTGCCTTCTCCTACTCATTGTACATGCATGGAAGAACTTGGTGTACCTATCGCCTTCTTACAGCCATTGAACCCTGGCTTTTTGTCTTCAATATGTCTCTTCCTCTTGATAGGCAACATCCAGTGCAGCTTTGAGTCGACTCCACTCATTCCAATTCCTGTTGCCCTCCTGCTTTCTCATCTCTTCCATTTGTTCTTTCAACTTTAGAATCTCCTTAGCAGAATTGGATTCTTGCTTACGCCTCCATTCTATTAGCTCCACCCTGCACTGTTTGATTTTTGAGCAAACTCAGTACAATGGAGTTCCTAGTTGTTCTTTGCCCTATGCCTTTTCAATTATCTTTTGCACATCCTCCTTTTATCAAATACAAATCTCTTATGCACATTCTGCTTATTAGGGGTGGTATCTAGTAGTAGTAGGGAGTGATTTGAGGATTCTCTTTCAATATAATACACTTTGGCTCCATGGTTCTCCAGCATCTAGTGTGGGGCCCCAAAGAATCTACCTAATCTCTCATCTACAAGTCCTTCCCTTTCCCTATTATTAGCCCATGTGAATCTTTTTCCAACAAAACCTAGCTCCCGCATCTCCATCCTACTAATGAAACTTTTAAATGCCACATCACTAGACTCCGCTCTTGGGTGCCCTTCATTTTTGTCATCTTTTTGGACTAGGTCATTAAAGTTGTCTCCTGTGAACCATCTGTCTCCCCACTCTTGCTTTTGTCTTTCCAAATACTGCCATTGTTTCTCCTTGATTTTTGGGTCCCTGCTAGCATATATACAAACTGCCCAAAACTTCCTACTTTCTTCTATTATTGTGCACTCTAGCTGGATACAAAAACTTGTAGATACTATTTTGGATACCATGACCTCCTCCGACCAACAAACTAGCCCTCCACTAAGTCCTTCCGGTTCCACCGTCCTCCATCTATTATGAAAACTGAGTCGTTTACACATAGCTGAGACAAAACTTTTCTTCTTTTTGGTTTCAGAAAGGAACACTAAATCTGGGTGGTGGGATCTGTGTGTGAAATTATAAAGGTTTGGGTAAACCCTCTACAATTTCCAAAAGCCTTCCCGTATTTTTGTTTTTTTTATACCCTCTCTTTTTTGATTCAAAGAAAAGAAAAGAAGGAAAGAAAGAAAAAAACAGAGGATGTGGGTTGAAAAGAAGAAGGCGACTGTTTCTGGAATTTTTCTCTCCCAAATTCTGCCGAAGTCTGTCCTCTCCTTTTTCTTCCTTGTCGGGTTTTTATAGAGCCAATTTGCTAACTTCGAATCCATCTTTCTTTTGCTTTTGTCTTGCACTTGTAATCGGCTTCTACTGTCTTGTGTCCAAATCCCAACCGTATTCTACTTGTTTTCTTGATTGCAGTAGTCATTCTTCAAGTTGTGTTCGGATTTTATTCCTTTATTCCTTTCCTCGGCAGTTTCTTTCTTGTGTTCTATTTCCTTCTTGTGCTCAACGTGTAGTATTCTTGTTGTAGCCGAACTTGTACTTCTTTGTTGTTTTCAGATTGTGCACGGCTTTGTGTTCCTTGTCTTGCTGCGTTTCTATCTTCAGAATATTCAAAGAATGCGGCTACTTCATTTGTCTTCTTCAGAATTCTGCCCGAAGTCCACTTCACAATTATGCCCCAAGTCAACATGTGGATCCTACTTTCTTGTTTCCTTATTCTTTGTCTTGTCGCTGGCTCCAGAATTCTTGGTTCCGCAAAGCACAAAGGCAAACCCGAAGCTAGCTGCTGGAATTTTTCCTTCATGTGGTGCTGTCGGTTCTTGAGGCTACAGAAGTTGTCTTCGGCTGAAGCAATTCAATTGGAGTTCTTTCTTCCTTTGTTGTTCCAGCCTTGTGCAGCCGCCAGAATTGAATATCAAAGTGCAGAGATTGCAAATTGCTTTCCTTTGGTTTTGTCTTGCTCTTGTTTTGTCCTTTCTTGCTTCCAATTTTGTGCAGCCAACATTTGTTGTAGATTCTTTGTATTTTTTCTAAAAATGCAATTTAATAAGTAGTTTAAGTAGAAAAATACAAGAAGATTAACCAAAAAAACTATACACTTAAACATCCTATCAAATTCCTCTACACTTAGGTCAAAGCTTGTCCTCAAGCTTGTATTAGATAAACATCTCTTTTTCTTTTTTTCTTCTTTCTTTCTTTTTTTTTTCCTTTTTTGTTCATTTTTTTTCATCTTTTTTTTTCTCTTTTTTTTTTCTTTTTCTTTTTTTTGTTTTTTTTTTTATTTTTTTTTTATTTTTTCATTTCTTTTTTCTTTTTTTTTTCACAAAATAAAGATAATAAGGTAAAAGAACTTGGGTTGCCTCCCAATTAGCGCTTGCTTTATAGTCTTCAGCCGGACTATCTCTGTTTGCCTTAATTTGCATCCACCAGAGTAATAGTGGACTTTTGAAATTCCACCCACCTTCGACATAAGCCTTGAGTCTCTGACCATTTACTTTGAACCTTCTATCTTCTCTTTGAATTTCAACAGCGCCATATGGAAACACTTGCACCACTGTGAAGGGTCCAGACCACCTCGATCGGAGTTTTCCAGGAAATAATTTCAACCTTGAGTTATATAAGAGTACTTTCTGGCCTGGATAAAATTCTCGATGCAAAATGTGCTTGTCATGCCAAGTCTTTGTTTTCTCCTTATAAATCTTAGCACTCTCATATGCCCCTTGACGGAATTCATCCATCTCATTCAATTGGAGTAGTCTTTTCTCACTTGAGGCTTTCAAGTCAAAGTTAAGATACTTAATGGCCCAATAAGCACGGTGTTCCAACTTCACAGGTAAGTGGCATGCTTTACCATACACCAATCGATATGGAGACATACCAATAGGTGTATTAAAAGCTGTTCTATAGGCCCACGAAGCATCATCAAGCTTCCGAGACCAATCTTTTCTGTTAGAACTCACTATCTTTTCCAAAATCCGCTTCAACTCCCTATTGGATATTTCCACTTGACCACTAGTTTGAGGATGATAAGCCGTGGCAATTTTATGTTTCACCCCATACTTAGCCAAAAGAGCAGCTAACAATTTATTGCAAAAGTGAGTCCCTTCATCATTAATGATTGCTCTAGGAGTCCCAAAACGAGTGAAAATATTTTTTCTCAAGAAATTGACAACCACTCTTGCATCATTGGTAGGTAAGGCAGTAGCTTCAACCCATTTTGATACATAATCCACAGCCACTAGAATATAGAGATTATTGTAAGAAGGTGGAAATGGTCCCATGAAGTCAATACCCCACACATCAAATAACTCAACTTCCAAAATGTTAGTGAGAGGCATCTCATGTCTTCTTGAGATATTCCCTGTTCTCTAGCATCGATCACATGTAGTTACATAAGATTGTGCATCCTTGAATATTGTTGGCCAATAAAAGCCACATTGAAGAATCTTAGCTGCAGTTCTATTGCCTCCAAAATGACCACCATATTCAGAAGAGTGGCAATGCTGCAAAATGCTTTGTATTTCCTCTTCCGGAATACATCTCCGAATTATTTGATTAGGACATACTTTGTACAAGAAAGGCTCATCCCAGTAATAATGCTTCACATCAGACAAGAATTTTTTTCTCTGTTGGCTAGATAAATTTGGGGGAAGCACATTAGTGGCCAAATAATTTGCAAAATCTGCAAACCAAGGAAATTTCCCCGTAACAATATTGAACAATTGCTCATCTGGGAAAGTCTCATTTATCATCGGTTGGAGTTTCTCATTCTTGGCTTGAGGTTCTAAATGAGATAAGTGATCAGCAACTACATTTTCACTCCCCCTCTTGTCTCTGATCTCCAGATCAAATTCTTGTAATAATAAGACCCATCTGATCAACCTAGGCTTTGCATCTTTCTTTGCTATTAAATACTTAATGGCAGAATGATCAGTATAAACAATAACTTTGGAACCAATTAAGTATGATCTGAATTTATCAAAAGCAAATACTACTGCTAATAACTATTTTTCAGTGGTAGCATAATTTAATTGTGCTTCATTAAGAGTTTTACTAGCATAGTATATAGCATGAAAGATCTTACCTTTTCACTGACCCAAAACTGCACCAACTGCATAGTCACTTGCATCACACATCAACTCAAAAGGTAAATGCCAAGATGGAGCAACAATAATGGGGGCAGATACTAATGCAATTTTCAATAAGTTAAAAGCTCTTAGACAATCATCATCAAAATTACAAGGCACATCTTTTTCAAGAAGATTACACAAAGGTTTGGTAATTTTTGAAAAATCTTTGATGAACCTCCTATAGAATCCTGCATGTCCAAGAAAGCTTCTTACCCCTTTTACAGTAGTAGGTGGTGGTAATTTTTCCATTGTTTCTATTTTAGCTCTATCAACCTCAATCCCTTTTGCAGACACTTTATGACCCAACACTATTCCTTCTTGAACCATAAAATGACATTTTTCCCAATTCAAGACTAGATTAGTGTGATTAGTGTCTTCGCATCGTTTAAGCACAAGTTTAAGGTTAGATAAGCATGTATCAAAGGAAGAGCCAAACACAAAAAAATCATCCATAAATATTTCAATGAAATGTTCCACCATGTCAGAAAAAATTGCCATCATACATCTTTGAAAAGTAGCAGGTGCATTACATAAACCAAATGGCATTCTCCTATAAGCAAATGTACCATAGGGGCATGTAAAAGTGGTCTTTTCCTGATCCTCTGGGGCTATAGAAATTTGGTTATACCCTGAATAACTATCTAAGAAGGCGTAACCAGCTAATCTATCAAGCATCTGATCAATAAAAGGCAAAGGAAAGTGGTCTTTCCTAGTGGCTGCATTCAATTTCCTATAATCAATGCATACTCTCCACCCAGTGACAGTTCTAGTAGGGATCAATTCATTGTTTTCATTTTCAACTACTGTAATCCCTCCTTTCTTAGGTACTACTTGAACAGGACTAACCCATGCACTATCTGAAATAGGATAAATAATCCCTGCATCCAAAAGTTTTAATACCTCTGCTCTTACTACTTCTTTCATGTTAGGGTTTAATCTACGTTGGTGATCTACAGATGGCCTATAGTTTTCTTTCATCAAAATTTTATGCATGCAAATTGAGGGACTAATCCCCTTGATGTTCGTTATAGTCCATCCTAATGCAAATTTATGTTCCCTCAACACTCTTAGCAATTTATCCTCTTGCTCTTCATTCAAATATGCAGAAATAATAACAGGAAGAGTAGAGGACTCACCTAGGAATGCATACCTTAGATGCTTGGGCAATGGCTTGAGTTCTAACTGTGGAGGCTTCTCTACTGAAGGTAGTGGTTTGGAAACACCTTTTCCAAGGTCTTCAAATGGCCTTTTAATGAACACAGGTGCCAAGGCCTCTAGTTGTTTGGAGCATGTATCTACCTCTTGATTTTCAGAATTCTTTATCCCCACAAGACATGTTTCCATAGGGTTTTTTGGATGACTAGCTTGGAATTTTTCTTTAGTGCACCCATCAATTGTATCCACTTTCATACAATTGTCTCTCTCACTTGGAAATTTCAGTGCTTTAAAGACATTGAACGTGACTTGCTCATCTTGAACCCTCATGGTTAGTTGCCCTTTTTGCACGTCAATTAGGGTTCTTCCCGTAGCCAAGAAGGGTCTACCAAGAATAATAGGAATTTCTTGGTCTTCTTCCATGTCAAGTACAATGAAATCAGCCGGGAAGATAAATTTGTCCACCTTGACAAGCACATCCTCTATAATACCTCTTGGATATTTGAATGATCTATCTGCCAATTGCAATGTGACTGTGGTGGGTTTGGATTCTCCTAAGCCAAGTTTCTTGAACACAGAGAGAGGCATAAGATTAATACTTGCACCAAGATCACACAAGGCTTTATCAAAATAAGAGTTGCCTATAGTGCAAGGAATAGTAAAACTCCCTGGATCTTTAAGCTTTGGAGTAAGCTTTTTCTGCAGAATGGCACTGCACTCTTCAGTAAGTGCTACAGTCTCATACTCTTCTGGCCTTCTTTTATTGGAGAGGATCTCTTTCATGAATTTCACATAGCTAGGCATCTGTTCCAAAGCATCAGCAAAAGGAATATTAATATGTAATTTCTTAAAGACATCAAGAAATTTAGAAAATTGCTTCTCTAGCTTTTGCTTCTGGAATCGCTGAGGATATGGCATAGGTGGCACATAGGGCGGTGGATTATCTGGAAACAACTTTGATTTGGGTTTCTCAACTTCTTCAGTTTGTTCCTCAGATTTTTCAGACTGCACTTCTACTACTTCTTGTCCTGACTTCTTCTGTGGCTCAGGTTCAGGCAACTCTTTGCCACTTCTTAGTGTAATTGCCTTCACTTGTTCCTTAGAGTTGATTTCCATATTACTGGGCAAAGACCCTTGTGGTCTAGAATTTAATGCACTGGCAAGTTGTCCCACTTGAACCTCCAAATTTCGGATAGAGGTTGACTGATTTTGCAGTGTCGCTTCAGTCTTAGTCATGAACTGAGACGTGTTCATGCTCAATTGAGCAAGAGCATCTTCTAGAGACACCTTTTGTGCATGGGGTTGAATTTGCTGTGAATGCTGAAATCCATAAGGTTTATCAGCAGGCTGATTATTTCTCCAAGAAAAGTTGGGATGGTCTCTCCATCCTGAATTGTAAGTGTTGGAATAGGGATTATATTGTCTATTTGAATTCCCTATAAATTGAGCTTGTTCCTTCTGAGATGGGGCAAAAGGATTTCCCACTTGACAATCAACACTAGGATGAGGTCCACTACAAAAATCACAAGATTCTGGAGGAATATGGATGGCATTTGCATTGAGTGTACTAAGTTGCTTTGACAGTGCAGCAACCTGGGCTGATAGTGTAGTAAGAGCATCAACCTCATGCTTGCCATGATTTTTCTGTAGTGTAGATCTACTTGAAGACCATTGGTAGTCTGTAGATGCCATTTCATCCAAAAGTGCATACCCCGCCTCATATGTCTTCCCTATTAATGAACCTCCCGCTGCAGTATCTACAAGTATCTTGGTTGATCGAGTCAACCCATTATAAAAAGTTTGCAGCTGTAACCAATCTGGGATACCATGATGTGGGCATGCTCGCAGCAAATCTTTATACCTCTCCCATGCTTCAGAAAGTGATTCCATCTCATGCTGGGTGAATGTGGTAATCTCATTCCTCATCTTTGCAGTTTTGGTAGGTGGAAAATATTTTGTCAAAAATTTCTGCCTACATATGTTCCACGTGGTAATTGCTCTAGCTGGCAAAGAAAGAAACCAACTCTTGGCCCTATCCCTCAGTGAGAATGGGAAAAGCCTCAATCTAATGGCATCATCAGAAACGCCATTTATTTTCAATGTATCACAGATCTCAAGAAAATTCATTATATGAGCATTAGGATTCTCATGTGCTAACCCAGTGAACTGATTGGCTTGGACCATCTGGATTATGCCTGATTTCAATTCAAAATTATTTGCCGCAACAGGTGGAGGTATAACACTATGGAGATCATATGTGGCAGTAGGCAAAGCATAGTCACGTAATACTCTAGTGTTTAAATTAACAACAGGGATAACGTTCTCTCCCTCTTTAGTCATAGTGTTATGAGCTAGTGCGGAAGTTTCTCTCTTCTCCTTTTTATTCAAACGATAGGTTTTTTCTATCTCTGGATCAAATGGGACTAGATTATCACTTCTAAACTTTCTGATGCACTACAAAATAATATCTAAAAAGAGAAAAGAACACAAATCAATAAATTAAAAAAAATAAAAATAAATATAAATATTAAAAAAATAATAATAAGAGTTCAAATTAAAGTTAGAACTACTTGGTATCGATATTAATAAAATCAAATTAGTCCCCGGCAACGGCGCCAAAAACTTGTTACGGATTTTACACGCAAGTGCACGTGATCGTTAACAAGCAATAAAGAGTAAATATAATTTATCAATCCCACAAGGACTAATTGTATATCAACTACCGAAATTGAGTTAATTCTATCTTTATTTGAATGATTTAAAAAATATATATTTTTTATTTTAAGAAACTAAATTAAAACAAAATTTAAAACTACGCTAAACAAGTTAATGAATTAATTTTAAGAAGTTATTAGATTGCTAAAGTTCTAGGGTTTTCGATTTCACCGTAACTAATCCATCTTACTATTAATCTACCTCTATAGTCTAATTTATTTTCGTGGTTGACAGTCGAGATTCCCTAATTTATTTACTAGTCCCTCTCGAGATCTAATAAAAATCTCCATAATTGCTAATTCACTATATTCCTATGTGAATTACAACAATTATGAAGTCATTAATTCCTATGGATTCTCATGTAGCGACTACACAAACCATGCAGGTATATTCCTATCCTACTTGCAATTTATGGCATTTATCTCAAAGAACTTGACACATAACTCCCCTTCCAGTTCGTTATGATTAACAAATCATCTAATTAGTGATAACTTAATTAGAAGCATTAAGAATGGAGATAAACACTCAACCATAGAAAATAAATCCAAACTATATTAATAAAAAAAATAATAAAGATTTCATAGTTAGGCTACATCGTAGCCCTAGAAAATTAAATTAGCTCATATTAAAATAAAAGAAAACATCCAAAGCTTTAGACATAATTGAAAAAAATAAAAATAAAAATAAAAGAATAAGTTGAAGTAAGAAAAGGGACGGCTGCCCTCAATTTTTTTGCTTTCTCGCGGCCTCGGTTGGTTTCCCTGGATCCCGTTTGCCTCTCTCTCCAGCCCAAGTCCAAGGCGGCTGCCCTCAATTCTTCTATACTAATACTCAACTCAAAGAAAAGAAAAGAACGAAAGAAAGAAAAAAACAGAGGATGTGGGTTGAAAAGGAGAAGGCGACTGTTTCTGGAATTTTTCTCTCCCAAATTCTGCCGAAGTCTGTCCTCCCCTTTTTCTTCCTTGTCGGGTTTTTATAGAGCCAATTTGCTAACTCCGAATCCATCTTTCTTTTGCTTTTGTCTTGCACTTGTAATCGGCTTCTACTGTCTTGTGTCCAAATCCCAACCGTATTCTACTTGTTTTCTTGATTGCAGTAGTCATTCTTCAAGTTGGATCTGAAAGTCTTCTTCAAGTTGTGTTCGGATTTTGTTCCTTTATTCCTTTCCTCGGCAGTTTCTTTCTTGTGTTCTATTTCCTTCTTGTGCTCAACGTGTAGTATTCTTGTTGTAGCCGAACTTGTACTTCTTTGTTGTTTTCGGATTGTGCACGGCTTTGTCTTCCTTGTCTTGCTGCGTTTCTATCTTCAGAATATTCAAAGAATGCGGCTACTTCGTTTGTCTTCTTCAGAATTCTGCCCGAAGTCCACCACACAATTATGCCCCAAGTCAACGTGTGGATCCTACTTTCTTGTTTCCTTATTCTTTGTCTTGTTGCTGGCTCCAGAATTCTTGGTTCCGCAAAGCACAAAGGCAAACCCGAAGCTAGCTGCTGGAATTTTTCCTTCATGTGGTGCTGTCGGTTCTTGAGGCTACAGAAGTTGTCTTCGGCTGAAGCAATTCAATTGGAGTTCTTTCTTCCTTTGTTGTTCCAGCCTTGTGCAGCCGCCAGAATTGAATATCAAAGTGCAGAGATTGCAAATTGCTTTCCTTTGGTTTTGTCTTGCTCTTGTTTTGTCCTTTCTTGCTTCCAATTTTGTGCAGCCAACATTTGTTGTAGATTCTTTGTATTTTCTCTAAAAATGCAATTTAATAAGTAGTTTAAGCATAAAAATACAAGAAGATTAACCAAAAAAACTATACACTTAAACGTCCTATCACATACCCAAGGAAATATGACTTGGTTTGCAGAGAACATACATTTCTTAAGGTTAGCATACAATTTTTCAGCATGTGAAGCAACAAAAACAAGCCTAACATGTTCAATATGCTTATCTAAAGATCGGCTATAAACAAGGATATCATCAAATATACCACAACAAATTTTCCAATAAAAGATCTCAAAACATGGTTCATAAGTCTCATGAAGGTACTAGGTGCATTGGTTTAACCAAAAGGCATGACTAACCATTCATATAAACCATATTTTGTTTTGAATGTAGTTTTCCATTCATCTCCCTATTTCATTCTAATTTGGTGATATCCATATTTTAAGTTTATCTTTGTATAAAACTTAGCCCCATGTAATTCAACATATCATCTAAACACAGAATAGGATGGCGATACTTTACAGTGATTTTGTTGACCGCTCGGCAGTTCATGCACATACGCCATGATCCATCCTTCTTTGGTACCAATAATGTTGGAATGGCACAGGGACTTAAGCTTTGTCGCACATGTTGCTTAGCCAATAACTCCTCCACTTGTCATTGGAGTTCTTTGGTTTTTTTAGGGTTGGCTCTATAAGCAGGGTGATACGAATTCTTAAATCAAAGGATAAAATCCAAACCTATATCAGAGTGTTGGTTCTAATATCGTCCTCTAGGCTAAACTAAATCTTCCTTGAGCAAGACACCAACTCCAAAATTGAAGAAGGACATTGCTTTTGTCCACTTGACACCTGAAGGAATTATCCGAACTCAAAGTTGAGAATTGAACTATCATTGGAACCAAGAAGCACACGCAAATTGTTGAGGGAAAGAAACTCAACAAGATAGCTTAAACATGAACCTAGGAGGCTATCCTCAAAGACTCAAAGCATGTTCTAAACTAGAACTCAAAGAAAAGCTAAAAGCTCTCAAGTTTGTATTGTCAAAATTTTGAATTTCATTGTGGCTGAATGCCTCTATTTAAAGTTTAAAAATTGTAAGAATTAAGAAAGCCATTCCCTGAATTAGCTTTTTAGGAAACTAACTAAAGAAACTATTACTTAAAAGAAACAACTAATCTAAGAAAAGAAATAACTAATCTAAAAATGCCTAAAACTAATCTAAAGACTGCTTGGATTTGTGCTAGCAAAATGTTGCTTGTTTTGGCAGCTTTTATTCGTTGTCTTGTGTTTGGTAGCTTCCTTAACTTCTTCATGCAGACTTTAGAAGCTTCTTCAATATATCTTGGCAATGGATTTGGAACTTCTAACCTTTTGTTGCCTTTTTGTTTTGGCAAAGCAGAATTGTACCCCACCTTGGATTCGGCTAACAGAATTCCAATCTGGACTTGGCATTTGATCTCTCATTTTCAATACTAAGTAGAATGGCATTTTGTAACTGAGATTCGGCCTTCTTAGCTGTGGCTTGCGCTTCCATTAATTCATTTATCAGTGTTACTAGAGCAGCTTGCATTCTCTTAGTCCTTGACCTAGTCATAGGTCTTCCAATGCTTTGCAATGGATCTTGTTGTGGAATTGTAGGTAAACTTGGTTGAACGGATTTCTCAGCCCTCCTTAAGTTTTCATAACAGGGTCATTTGGAATTACGGCTCCAGCAACGAAGTCAATTTGATGTTCGATTCCCCGAATTGGTGGTAATTCACTTGGTAACTCTTCGGGGAAGACATCACTAAATTCCTTCAAAAGAGAAGTCATAACATTATGTAAATCAGGGTCAAGATTGTTAGTAGAAAAATAACATTCTTTAAAATAATTAGGAAGAGTTGATTTAGAAAGAACACTTTCTTAACCTCCCTTTCACTAGTATAGAAATTGCTTCTGACTTTCTTCTTTGTTGTCTTGTTGGGCACAACATTGGATTCTCGCTTGCGGTCACTTGGCCTTTTTCTTTCTTCTCCTCAACCCTTTTTTCTCATTGACGATCTTCAGCTGATCTTCATAAACTTGTTGAGGTGACATTAGGTTGAGAGTGATAGATTTTCCCTTCATCATAAAGGAATATTTATTAGTTTTTCCATGATGTCGAGTATCCTTAGCAAATTGCCATGGTTGTCCCAAAAGTATGTGACTGGCTTCCATTAGGAGACCTCATCTTCATACCTTCTGATCAAGAAGGCCACCAACACTTGTTTAGTCACTTTAAGTTTAGCACCATCATTTAACCATCTCAATCTATAGGGTAGGGGGTGCTTAAGTGTAGGTAGTGACAACTTCTCCACTAAGGTTGTACTTCTCCACTAAGGTTGTGCAGTTTCTTCTATCAATGATCAACTGACAGACCTTACCTTGCACATGGCACTTGTTATGAAAGATGTTTTCCCTTTGCTCTTAATTTTCCACAACTTGAGCACTAGGTGATCTCATGGTCACTAATGCTTCTTCTCCATTTGACGATTCATCGCTTACCATTTGAAGACTCTTTAAAGTAGTAAGTGCTTCTCTCACTACGGTATCTTCTTCACTGTCAATCTTAGTCAAAGGAGGCATAGAGTCATTAGACTCACTATCAAAAATCACTTTCCCATCATCCAAGGTGATCATCACTCATTTATTAAGGTATTGGGCAGCTATGTGCCTTTGCCTTGACATTTAAAGCAAGTGATATCTCGACTTCTAACAGGATAGGCGGGTTGCTCTTCGTTCTTGACTTCTTTTCTCTTGGATGAGTCGGCCCAAGATTTAGATTTGCTCTTCTTTTCACCATTTTCATCCCAACTACTTTTCCACAGAGATTTACTAGGCATGTAGCTTGATTTTGAACTTTTCTTCTTTAGTTGCCTTTCCACCTTCTCAACCATGTGAACCATCTCTTCAATTTCCAAGTAATGGTGGAGTTTGATGATATTTGCCATTCTAGGATTCAATTCTTGCAAAAATCTAGCAATCGTCGTCTCTTTCTCTTCTTTTATATTGGCTTCGATGAGTGCAGCCTCTAACTCAATGAAGTTTTCAGTGACACTCTTTAAACCTTGTTGTAAGCTTTTAAGCCTTTTGTGCAATTCTCTATGATAATAGAATGAGAACAAACCTCTTTCTCATAATTGTTTTCATTTCTTCCTAAGAGTTGACATGATGCTCTCTATTTCTTTTCCTTGAGGTTATAAGTTGATTCTAACAAATTATGGCATAGTCGGTAAATTCAACTGCTGATAGCTTAACCTTTTTTTCTTCAGAACAGTGGTGACAATCAAAGATTCTTTCAACCTTCTTTTCCCACTCCAAGTATGCTTTGGGATCTCCCCTACCTTGGAAGGCTGGAATTTTCATTTTTATGCTTCCCAAATTTTTGTCAATTTTATTAACTTGGTTTCGGTCTCTATGGGAAATAGAAGCCCCGCCGGACTCTTCACTACTGTCAGAACTTGAGGGACTTTTTCTTCTAGATTTCGACATCCTTGACAATGACTCAGTGATGGAACTCATACTTTCATGAAAATTTTTGCCAATTGCTCCATCTTATTGTCATTGGATTGAAGTTTTAATTGCAAAGCCTCAAGTTGATTGGCCAAATTGGATTGTTTTCGGTTCATATGTTCCGTCCAATTTTTAAGAGTCTTTTGGTCAATTAGAGTTGCTCCTTCTTTTGATATTATTCCTGCAAAAAGGTTAGTACAAAAGCAAAAATAATAATATGGGAAGATTTGTAGTAAGGGTGTATATGAGTATACTGTTGGTTATTTTTTTATGTCTCACCCCTTACTCAAACAATCTCTCTTTAAATTATTTCTTAGAACAACACATTTTACCAAACCTTTAGGAATTTTTGGCCAAGAGATAGCTCAAATTAGGATTTTTGAATTAGGAAATAAAAACTTACAGAAAGTTAACAAATTAGGAAACTAGAAAATCTGAAAATAAATGGGAAGTAGGATATAAATATGGAAGCTAAAAGGAATAGAAAATTAAGCAAATCTAATTTCATAGTGGAATTGAAAAAGGAAAGCTATAAAATAGGACACTAAACAAATATGAAAATAAATAGGAAGTGGAAACAAATATGGATTCTAAAAGGAAACAAATATGAAACCTACAAGGAAGTAAATAGGAATGCTTACCAAGGAAGGTAATTCTAAGAGGAAAACAAATGCAAATAGGAATCAATTCTTGCAGCCATTTTTGTGTAAAAAATTTCAGTCAAGATAGGTTACTACAAATTGTAGAATTTTGGCCAAGATAAATTGCTGAGAGGACAAAATTTCAGTCATGAGTAGTTCCCAAAAGAATGCAAAATTTTGGACAAACAATGATTGCCTAAAGTGCATAATTTTCAGTCAAAAATAAGTGGCCAATTCTAAGTCCAAATGTGATGAGGAAAGTTAATCACACTTGGATTCTTTTTAAGCAAGGCACACGTTTCTTTCAAGCAGAATTTTATCACAATTCTTGAAGCACTAAAACACCTCTTCAACAAGAATTCAACACAATAATTTCAGGAAGGCAGTATAGATTTTAAGGACAACTCAACAAGAATTCTAGAAAGAAAAAAAAACAATACGGGTTTTGGGCAGAATTCTGCTACCAATTTCTTGAAGCAAAACTGGACCAAATAATTCAAGAACAAGAATTCAAGAACAAGGATGCAAGAATTCAAGAATTGTTCTTCTCTTTTTCTTCTTTCTTTATTTCTCTCTTTTCTTTCAGTTTTTTTTTATCTTTTAGTTTTTTAGTTTTCTTAGTTCTTTCTTCTTTTTTTCTTTAACTAGAAAAGAACAATTCATAGTAACAACAATATCAACAATACGAAGAGGAACAATTCGTAGAACAAGAACAATGGTTATGAAGAGAAATCAATGAATTCGGCTATTTCAAGAATAAAACAGTAGGCGGCTATTTTTTTTCCAGGAATAAACAAAAACCAAACTTGACTACACAAAAAGTGGGTAGCAAGAAAATGTTTAACCGAGTCTCAAAGACTAGGGTTAAACAACTAATTTGACTATCACAAGAAAACAGAATTTTCGGCTACAAGAAAGAAACTTATAAATAGAATTTCAACAATATAAACAGAATTTTACAGTACAAAATTTTGAAATTACCTAGAGTTTTGATACGAAACTGATGTGCACCCCATGACTATAAAGAGCTAGTAATACACAACAAGCAAACAGGATCCAAGACTTAACTTGCGAAATCACTATAATCGGTGGAATTTTGGACCGATGAATGAAGCATCACCACAACTTAGGGTTCTATTAGATTGATAAGACTCATAGGCAGCACAAACTGGTTAGGTTTGATAAGCCTGTTGTTCTTTGAAAGAACGAAGAGATTGATTCATTCAAACTTTCAAGGACATAATGTCACAAAATAATTCTCAACTTGCATTATTATTCATGGCCGATGACCTATATTTATAGAGTATAAAAATGTGCTAAAAAGATAATAACTAAAATCTTAACCCTAATCTACTTCTAAGGAGGTGGCCAAGTCCTTTAAAAATTAAAGGCAGCCTTACAAATAATTAGGAAATAAAAAACCTAGCTAAAACAAACCTAATCTTGGTCAACATAAAAAAATCCTAGTTTCGGCCAATATAAAAAAAATCCAGCAAGGTGGCCTTAAAATTACCTAAGTTCGGCCCTTCAAGAATTAAAAATAAACTTACAAAAATTAACTAAACAAGTTGGCTTATTATCACACTAGAATTCGGCAAAGGCAAGATTAGTATTCTTCAAATTGGACCTGCAGTAGATTAATGATTTGCAAGTCTTGGCCGTATGCTTGACGAGCTTGGATATCATGGATTAAACACTTAAGGTTTCTTGAAGTCATTTAGCTCTAGTTCTCGTCATTGGCCCCGTGATATATGTTAACGGATCAAATGCTTAGTGAGTTGGCTTTTCGACTCTTTGGTTCTCACCAGTAGAGAATTTGTTGCTTCCTTGAATATGAAATTTTTTATTTTATTTTCATAATTACATTTTAGTATAAATATATATTTATTTATTTTCAGTGATATTCAATTGTATATTTATTTTATTGGTTGTTAATGATAAAATGATATTTTCTTTTATGAATATCCAAGGTTGTATTGGTTGTGAATGATAAAATGATATCTTCTTTTTTGAATATCCTAGGTTGTATCAATATGTTGATACTCCAACCCTTCATTTTACGAAATCAATACAAGATTGGCTTCAAAATATAATAACAGCTCCTCCATGTGCTTTTCTTCCCACAGGTAATCTACCATATCTTACATTGTCTAGATTTATAGTTATAATCCCTCCATTTACTATTATTCCTTTATTATGTAGAAATATTATCGAGGCCACAACATTATGAAAATGACCAAAAACCATGGTGCTTTCTTTTGGACTGCAAAGATATATATACATAGGTGAGCTAGCTATGTAAATTTAAACAATTTCCCTTACTTTGATTACAACTACTTGTCACTTTTCACGGAGAATTCCGCTTTCTACATATGCCATGAATGAATTAGAAGAACACCAACAAATCACATTCCATCATGGAATTTCTAGTTGGAGAATAAATGTACAATCACAATGTTTTACACAAGCATGGAAAGAGTTTTGTCGTGACAACCTCATTGAACCGAACACACTCATCTTCTTGAGGGCTCGTTCATGTCTTAACTTTGATGTCATACTATTTGGACATACCCAAGGACACATTCTATCACCATGGACATTTAATTTACCGACATTTACAAGTTACTCATCAATAGTGCAAAGTAAGTTCTGAGCGTATCAACTTACACGAGGTTCGTATTTACCAAAAAATAATTATCATCACTTTCTTCATTTTCATATGAAACAACTAGAGACGATGAAAAGACAATTTGGTCATCAATACATTCGGCATTCCAAACAAATTTTGAACTATCTACGTGCTTTTATCAAAAGTTCATCAATGTCTACAAAAAAAAAAAAGCATAAACTCTTATTTTTATGTCGTTTTTTTCTTACACTTTAACCATCTCTTAGCAGAACATAGTCAAACTAATTATTTTGATCATTTTTTGTAGCCAATTCCAACTTATAGGAGCATCTGACTCCGGTAGTAACTATTACAAGTAGCTGCAAAACATACAAAATTGGACTTAAGGAATCAAGCTTTCACCAAAATTGGGCGCATTTTGTCGATGAACATCAACTACAAAATGATGATATTTTGGTATTCTTACCTTAGTGTTCAACTAGATTTGCAGTCATCATTTTTAATGAACATCATGTAGAAAAATTATATGATTGGCATTACAAATTCAAACAATAGCATAATGTACCTTATATGCAACCGTGATTATCTGCTTATCTTAATTGAATATTTTATTTTTACTCCATCCAAATGCATGAAACGTCTTTTTTTTTTTTCATGCACACAACAACTATTAGCATCCTCATATGAGCACTTCCCAAAATTTTGCCAACTTTAATAACAAAGTTGAATTCGTTATACAATAACATTAAGTCTTTCTTACTACACAATTGCAAAATAATTTAAATAGATACATATATTTCAACATGTTCAGCTCAAAAGCTTCAGATCTCGGCCCAAGACCAAGATAAAAGTTCAAACTTCAGTTTTAGGGATATTGAAGGATCCAACCCAAAAGCTTCAGCCTAGCCAAGGTTTTAAATGCCCCGAAAAGGATCCACTTTAATGCAAACACTGCAAAAGTCCTATCATATTAGTTTTCAACAAATATAACATTTGGCATGTTCTAAATTAACATTTATTTTTAATTTTCTTTATGTTCTCTGTACCTAATTCCATCTTTTCTATACATATCTAACATGAGTTCTCAAAACCTTCCTTTTATATGCCTCGTTTTGTGCGGCCACGACTGTCTCACATTAGCAAGCCTACCTATCCACCCTGTTGCTTTGCCTTATCTTCTTCGAGTCATTGGATAAATCTGCTAAGATGAGTAACTTCAGTTATGAGTTCATTATTCTCTTACCATACTTTGCTTATGGTTTTCTTGAGCGCATCTCTTTCATCCTCAACAATTTCCACCTTCTCATTCACAACATTAGCTCTAGGATGCATACAACATACACCACTCAGACAATGTAAAAATATTCAACTTTCATTAATTACCGACTTTTCATAACAAGTTCCAAAACAAAAAAAAAAGAAGCTAAAAACTACCATATTCTCTTCTCTCCTCCTCATGAGATGGGGCCTCAGCCTTTAGTTCCTGGTCGCCTATCCCTTCTTCACTTTTTGGCATCCTAAAGTTTGTATCTTTGTCCACCCTGCAATCCTTCAACTCTTCCACAGTCATTGGAGATTCTAGGGATGCAAGGTGACCCAACAGAGTGAAGGAGCCGTCGAACCCTTAATAGCCTCTATATAGGCTTGATCAGCTTTAATAGGGGCTTCAACATCATACCTAGTCAACTCCCCAACTTTAGGTCGGGGAATTTTCTCTGGATCTCCACGGCTACCTCATGTTTTCCCAACTTCGCAGCCGTTTTGGAGAAATTTGCCACCAAATGACCAAAGTTATTTGCACGGAAGAGTTTATTCACCATCGTCCGAAGATAATTGTCTTGATTGTTGCACTTGAGTTTTTGGACCTCCGTTTCACTTGACACTAGTTGTTACCGCAAACTTGTGTTCTTAGCTTCAGCTCTTTTTTTTTGCACTTCTAGTGCGATTGCCAACTCATTACGAGTTGAAGCTTTTGAGTTACGTAGGTGGCCAATTTCAGCTTTGTCTTTGTTGGCCTCCTTCTTTAAGCGAGTCACCCTGTGCATGTTCTCCATCCAGACACCCAAGGTCTATCCTCATTTCCACAAAACTTTATGTTAACCAAAGATATAACTAAACATTAGTTAATAACCAGACACACATCTTATCTACTTACCTGAGGAATTGACAAGGATGCCTTGTTGTTTAAGTAAAAAATTGGCATGGTTTCCATCATCTTCTGTTCCTCTTCTATGCCTTGGATTTTTACAACTAGAAAAAACTCCCCAAGAAGACAAAAATGAAAGACTGTGTTTGAGGCCTTTACCTCGGTAGCCTTTTGGCTAGCCTTCTTTATGCTATTAGCCACTTTACTCTTTTTGGTATTGGAGGCAGTCTCCACCCTAGTCTTTCTCTTTTTGTCTTTTTCTTCATTGGACCTCGAACCATTGCATTCCCTAATGACAAGGCCCCCTTCTCAGTTGCTGTTGTCTTCGTACCCTTCTGAGATGCCACTTTCTGCCTACAAACCTTAAATATGAACTTCACCACTGCACAAGCAAAAGAATAACTGTTAGTTCATCACCCTAATTGACAACATATAAATATTTCCAAGTATACAATTCTACCCATGAATCTTTTCACCTTTTACGTAGGCCTTGAGGTCCACTATCCAGTATCTACTACAGTTGAGCTCAACCCATATTTCACCAACTCATTTTCTATATACTTCCCAATTCTCCTCTCTTGGAGCTCAATGTACTCGTGGCCAAGAGGGCTGTGTTTCTTTCGATTCATGTAACTATCTTTAATGTCCATATAGAACCAGCCACTAGCCCATTTCTACCCCACAAGGCTCTATTTTTACAAAGAAAAATCTTTGTTTCCAATCGTGGTGGTTTATCGGCTTATCTAGTTTTCTTTGAGAACTCGAAAAGAAGGCGAAATAACCTATGGAATTCATCAAATTTTTTATACAGTAGAAATGTCAAAAGAGGCTCATTGAACTAGGAATCTAACCCTCTTAACACAACACTTCAAAACCTATTATAGTCCTTATCGAGTTGGGAGCTAGTTGCGCTAAAGCTATTTTGTAATGCCTCAGGACCTCGGTCATAAGACTACAAATAGGAAACCTCAGCCTTGCCTGTAGCTGTTTCTCATACACAGCATAATAAGCTAATGGAGGCTAACAAGAACTGCACTCCGACCTCGCTGCTGTCACCCCATATTCTTTGGGGATATGGTATTTTCTTCTAAGATTTCGGACCTCGATTTCTCCTAATACCTATATTATACTCTCGGCTATAGGAGTATATTTCTTTGGGTGCAACTCTAAGGCGCTTGGCACATCTGCTTTTGGCTTGAGACAATTCTATTTTAGTCTCTACTTCCATGTTTAATACGCTGTTTTTCTTCTCTAAGCGATTACCCACTTCCCTTTCCCTTATCTCTATTTCAGTATTGCCTTTGCTGGAGGATCCTAACGGACTATTTTCCTCCATACTATCGCCCAATCCCAACAGACTATTTTCCTCCATACCACCACCCAAGGAATCAGACCTACTTACCCTTTTGATATAGAATCTAAAGCAGACATACTTGTAGTTCCTCATACTGGGATTCTCACAAAATAGGTGTTGACTACTTGCCTTTCGCTCATTCAGCAGATTATTGTTTGCAAGCAACTACTTTTCTCCTTCTTTGTCCTCGCTTTTTGCCAAAAATGATTTTGCTTGATAAAATAGATAAATTGTTTGTCTACTACTTAGTTCTTATTTTGAAGTTTTGGTTCCCACCCATGTCTTTTCCTCTATTCCTCAAACTGCGTTCTCCTTTTGAAAATCGTAAGTGGTCAACTCTATTTGATGCTCAGGACATGATTGGGCTGCAGTTCTCTGGGTTTATCATCTTCACATTGAACCCTACATTTATTTCTCCATCAGTTCCTCCAATGTCCTCTTGTTCATGAACCATCACTAACACTCCTCGCATCGAACCATGAGGCCTTATCATATACCTGATATCTTGGCCTATTCGCTCCAGCTTACAAAGTTTAGTTCGGAGAAGGTTTTATACATAGGGAGTCCAATTAAGATATATTATGTCTATTTTTCCACAAAGTATAAACTAACTAATATTTCATACACAACCTAATACTAGGCAGAGTAAGACTGCATTGCACATCCCGTGGTGAACACTCCCCTAGTTAACCAATAATAGCGAATTGGATTCCACTATGACTTTTAAAAACCCATGTTGCAAACATTACTCCAAACGAAAAATCATCCCCTACAATTCCACTTCAAAACTACACGCCTAGCTAGCCCAAGAAAAAATAAATCTAACAAACACTTACCATCTTCATCACAAATAATCCCACGTCCACCATTTAAACCTAGATTATCCTTTGAGCAACCATTAGTATTGAACTTAATACATCTAGAGGTAGGAAGAATGATGTGAATTGTACAGGAAAGAAATTCTATAAATTCACGAATAAAATGTATATATCCCAAACATCCCTAATGAAATCAAAAGAATGAACCAATAGGAGACCTCAACCCCCAGGCTTAATTAGCAAGGAACTAAGAATTTTAGTATGATTAATGGAAAAGTGACGCCATGATCTAATGGTTCAAGTTAGATTGACGAGTCAAAAATGCCACAAGGACAAACCATGATAATTTCAAATTCTCAATTAAGAGTAACAAAAATAAATGCAAAACTTATCTAATAAATATCCAACCCAAATGGTTAAACCCAATAAAAATCCATTGCATATACCCATTGGGTTCCCTATTTTTTTTTTTTTGGGAAACAATCTTGTGTTATTACATCAATTCTTTGCTATTACATGAGGGCCTATTTTATTACATGAGGTCCCTATCTATTACCAAGAGGAAGGGAGATTGATGGGAGGGGATGACAGGTTCCCTATTAAATCCCATTTAATTCCCATTATCTCACTTCCATTGGGTGATTTGGGATTCTCATATCCTTCCCAAAAAATCCCATCTCCACAACTCTCATTCCCAATAAGGCCCAATGGGTAAACAAATATGGGAAATTCTCTCCCAATAACTCTATTCCCATTGGACATCCAATGAGAATGGAAAATTTGCCACCCTAGGTGTAAGACATAGCCTCCTTACATAATTATAATCCGACTTAAAATCAATTAGGAAAAGGAAATAATTTAATCCCTAAAAATTATAGCAGACAAAGAACAAGGCAGACCATGATATGCCTCATGAGGCCCAATTATGTCTTTTAGAAGGCTTAAAAGTCTAGAGCATAAATAACCAAGTAATAATAAAGTAAGATAGTGAGTTGGACCAAAGTATAAACAACCCAAATTACAAGTTGAAATAAAATTAAATATATTTGGTTCTAATGAAATTAAATTTTCCCCATTAAACCCAATTGACAATTGAATTAAATTCACTTGGTCCATCAATTAATAAGAAGTAGTAGAACACGTGCCAATTCTCATGCACTATGGATCTAATCATTCCTCTCTCCTGAAGATGATTTGCCATCGAATTTTGACCACCATAATATTGTTGATAATTCTAGAAGCAGCATACATCATCCAAGATTCATCCATTTGAAGCATGAACAACATTGATATAGCATCGGCATTGATTTTTCATCACTAGTGTTTGAAACCATTGGTTAGACCTTCAAAACTAGTCCAAAAGGAAAAGAAACCTCACAAGTTCCCTTTCCCACAAGTGTCACTTTATGTATTTTCACTGACCAAGTGTTTCACTCAAAGATTTGGCTTTTAACTTTTGATATAACTCTTTGCCATTACCACTCAAATTCTTATGCTATAGTTCTTTTAAGGAACTCAAAATTTTCACTAAGACAAGCTCTTATGAAATTTTCATTTTATGTTGAAAGAAAATAAAGAAGCAAGGACAATTAGACTCAACAAGAACAGAAGGATAACAATTACAATATTCACAAGAAGGAAACAAACAACAAAGGAAGAAAAAGGAGTTATTTTTGGGGTGAAAAATTAGGGTAATGCCCAAATTTCTTAATCCAATCCTAACGAGGATTAGGGGGTTTCACAAATCCATTTTTCAATTGGAAATGAAATACTATTACACCAAAGAATCCAAGTCCAAGTAGAATTTGTTTCCAAATAGGAACAAGAATAGAAATCAAGAAAGGAATAGGATTAGGAATTCCAAATTTCAGAAGAATTAGAATTTCCTTTCTTAATTGTATCTGATGAAAGTGAAATCCACAACCCGGTTACAATCCAAGATTCTTCGTGTGCTCAACAATGGATAATCCTGCAAAATAGAACCCGGAGTGGTTCTCCGAGGTAAACTCTCCGATGCCCAAATTAGTCTTGTTACCGGAGTATAGTATATTTTCAGTGACCGAAAATGAATCCGTTTACCTGGTCATTTTTTCCCTGTATAAATATCCTCCTTCCTGATAAAGAAAGATGGATTGTTATCCATATCTTCCTCCTTGATAAAAGGGGGATTAGTTATTATCCTTATTCTCTTGCTTGATAAGGGAGATTAGTTATTATCCTTATCTTCTTATCCTTATCCTCTTCCTTTACGCAGGTAGCGCGAAGGTCCTGGCCTTTGCCTCACAGGTCCGGGACTTTGTTGCCTCACAGATCCTGAACTTTGTTGCCTCACAGGTCCATAACTTTGCTGCCTTACAGGTCCAAAACTATGCGCCTTAGCCGGTAACCTTGCGGGCTTAGGCGCCTGGCCTTTGACTCCCAGGTTTGGGACTTCGCTGCCTCACAGGTCTAGAACTTTGCTGCCTCACAGGTTCGGGACTTTGTTACCTCACAGGTGTAGAACTTTGCTGTCTCACAGGTCTAGAACTTTGTTGCCTCACAGGTCTAGAACTTTGCTGCCTCACAGGTTCAGAACTCTGCACCTTAACCAATAACCTTGCGGGCTTAGCGAACCTAACCCATACACATCATAAGCGCCCCAGACTTTGGTTTGATAACGTCAGACAAAGGTCTTTACCAAGAGTAGGCTTTTTTTTTTTTCGGGAGTCTCCATGGTGCACTGAACTTGTACAAGCAGTAGATTCTGGAGTTGTAATGTGGGACGTGGAGGTCCCGAATCGCTGAGATGGGACCTGTTTAAAAGGGTAGAGATCCTACAAGAGAGGACTAAGAAAAGGCAAAAGAAAAGATTAGTGTTTTCTATTCACATTTTATTATGTAATAAAATAGTCCGATGTTCAGGACATTTGATGCGCAGGTTCCCACCCCTTAGGGTGTTTGGGAGCTTTGAGACAAAGTTCCCAACCCTTTAGGATGTTCGGGAATTTTGAGGCGAAGTTCCTCACCCCTTAAGATATTCGGGAACTTTGAAGCGAAGGTCCCCACCTTTTAGGGTGTTTTGGGAACTTCAGAAAAATAATAAAATTTTATTTTTTGACATTCGTATGAATGTTTGCATCCCCTCAACCTCTTGGGATGTTATGGAATTCGCAGCTAAACTTAGTTGAACCGAGGTTACACGAGATCCTCGATTTAAAATTTAGCAAGGCAGTTTCACCACCTCGAACCGAATTCAGGGAAGTCATAATTTCTCTACTCAATTTAAGAAGAGCAAAATAATATTTATTCAAAAAAGAAGAATAATTAAATACAGAAGCGTTTTAAATTGTTAACTTGCCATACTCGGGGTAATAAATTCCCCTTCATCGTGGCTAGCTGATAGCTTCCAAATCTTGATGTGTAGATGACCCAAATCGAAGTTGGGTTTCTGAATGCCATCGCTGGACATATTGACCTAGCATTCCATTGCGGATGCAATATTCTATTTCCTTCTTTAGGTCCTTGTAATCTTTAGTTTCATGCCTGTGATCATTGTGAAAGTTGCACCAGAGATGTTGGGGTCTTTTGTATGACGCTGTAGGTAACGGGACCTGAGGTTGGAGAAGATCTTTATGTATGGCTAAGATCTCAGTTCGACTCTTAGTCAAGGCGTTAAGCTTTTTTCTTGAAACTGAGGTTTTGGCCTTCCCCTGTTATAACTCAGACGATCAAAGGCATTTTTCGGGTGATTCTTTCCCTTAGTGTCGTCCTGATCTCTTTTTTCATGTTTCTCATTTTCTTTCTTCTTTTTATTAGCTTCTTTTCCTTTGGTGTAGCTTTCCACTATCTGTCAAAATGCTTGACTATTGTTTGGAGTGTCCCGAGCCAATTTTGTATAGAATGGTCCTGGGTTGAGACCATTCTTGAAGGTTGAGATTACCAATTGATCTGTTCTGTCAGTTACTTGTAAGCTTTCATCAGTGAATCTCTCCACATATGACTTGAGGGATTCATCCTTTGCTTGTTTAAGATTCAATAGATCTGCTACAATTTTGTGGAATTTCTTCCTCTGAAAAAAGTGGGCATGAAAAAGTAGAGCCAACCGCCTAAATGAAGAAATACTATTACGGGGTAGGCTGTCTGGCGTGAACCCTTGGATAACTTGTTCCAAAAACTCACTACACAAGTTCTTCCCCTTGGATCAACCCAACTGAAATCTTTCCTTGGAGATGGTATGTTCCTTGAAGGTGGAATAGCTCCTCAACCCCTAGATAACCTGTACATAGAAACCTTGGAATCAATGGATGGATGGAATCCGAATTTCCTAGGGAACAAATCTAGGAAATCAAGAACAACAAACACACAAATTCCGAATTTGTGTAATTTGCAAGTAATTACAGAAACTAGAGAGCAATTCTCTCAAGCTTGTAATGTCAAGAACCAAATTTTCATTCATCAAAATCTGCCCTCAAGAATGGCCGACGGCCACTATAAAGATACAAGCTAGGTTTCACAAATTAGGGTTGCTCAAGCTAGGGTTTCTCTAGGGCCAATTGGGCTACATAACTATTTGGGCTACATGACTCAAATTACCATATAACTAAGACTAAGCCCAATGTTCCTAAGGGGTTCTAAGAAAAATAATAGTCAAGCCAAACCCATTATGGTTACAACTTGGAATTTGGCTCCAAAGTCTAATTAACAAGACCCAATTATACTTAGTACATTAATAATCATGGTCTTGTCAAATCTTGGTCTTCTCCCCATCCTTTTGGGCCGTTTGGATGAGTCCATTCAAGGCTTCCTTTATTTTCTTTGTTCTAGCCCTTGTCATTGGTCCACCAAGACCTTGGAGTGGATCCGAGCTTGTTCTGGAGACCTTGCTATTGTCATCATACTTCGGGTTCGAAGTCTCTTCAATGCTTGTTGGATTCATATCAGAGGATTCGCCTCGAATCCAGATCATCATATTCTGCAACGTCAAAAGGAGACAAATCAGCAACATTGAATGTAGTACTTACATTGTACTTACCTGGAAGGTCGATCTTGTAAGCATTGTCATTGATTTTTGCGACAACTTGGAAAGGTCCATCTCCACGTGGATGCAATTTTGTCGATCTGAAACCTTTCCTTGCGCATATGAACCCACACCCAATCTGTTCAAAAGTGACTTTCTTTCGACCCTTGTTTGCATTTGAGCATAGGATTCATTCCTCTTCTCAATATTCGACTTGCTCATGTAACTTCGGACAAAGTCACTTGCGCTTGCCATCTAAATTAATGATTGGCAAAGGTGAAAGATCTAAAGGTGTCAAAGGATTAAAGCCATACACAACTTCAAAGGGAGAATGGTTAGTAGCAGTGTGAAGAGTTCTATTGTAAGCAAACTCACAAACAGTAAACATTCCTCCCAATTTTTAAGATTCTTTGCACAATGGCCCAAGTAAAGTCCCAAGGGTACGATTAGTTACCTCTGGCCATCCGCTTGTGGATGACTCGTGGTAGAAAACAACAATTTAGTCCCTAACTTACCCCATAAAGTTTTCCAAAATAACTAAGGAACTTTACATCACGATCATCGACAATACTTCTCGGTATTCCATGTAGTCGAACTATCTCCTTAAAGAACAAATCGACATGCTTTGCGTCATCGATTTCCGCAAGGTATGAAATGCGACATCTTAGAAAACCGATCAACAACCACAAAATGGAGTCATTAAGTCCAAGGATAAAATCCATGGAAATTTCTGTCCAAGGTGAAGTCAATGGATGATACAATCCGTGTGGCTTGATCAGACTTAGCTTGAACACAATTAGCACAAATTCTTTCAACTTCCACTTTCATCTTAGGCCAATAGAAATGCTCACGCAGAATCTCGTAAGTCTTTAAGACACCAAAATGTCCCATTAAACCGCCACTATGAGCTTCGCGAACCAACAGTTCACGTGTGGAGCTACTCGGAACACACAACCTGTTTTCTTTGAACAAGAAACCTTCAAATCGGAAAAATTTGTTGAAAGCACCATGTTCACAAGCAAAATAGACACAAGAAAACTCAGGATCAGTTGCATATAATTCCTTCATCAATTCAAAACCTAAAATTTTAGTGCCTAAGGTAGTAATAAGTGCAAACCTTCTAGACAAAGCATCACAACATTGTCCTTGCCTTTCTTATATTTGATAACATAGGGAAAAGTGTCAATAAAAGAAACCCACTTAGCATGACGCTTACCTAAGTTAACTTGTCCCTTCAAGTGCTTGAGGGATTCATGATCGGTATGGATGATGAACTCCTTGGGATAAAGATAATGTTGCCAAGTCTCTAGAGCCCTTACCACCGCATACATCTCTTTATCATATGTAGGATAGTTCAACCATTTAGCTTCTCACTAAAGTCTTGTTGAAGCCCAATACCTATCCCTAAGCATCACACTCAATTTCAAACATTAGATCAAAGTTAGGTAATGCTAAATCAGGCGAATGTGCTAACTCATCCTTAAGCAATTCAGACGCCTCTTGCTGTTTTACACCCCATTCAAATTTTACATCTTCCTTAACTAACTCATTCAGGGGTGCGGCCTTTGTGGAAAAATCCTGCACAAACCTCCTATAGAAGCTTGTAAGGCGTGAAAACTTGGACCTCGGATGCAAGTAGGAATTGGCCAAGACCGAATGGCCTCCACTTTTGCTCATCAACTTTAATTCCACATGCACTAACAACAAAACCAAGAAAAACAACCTCCTCTACACAGAATGAGCACTTAGCTAGATTAGCAAAAAGTTTTTCTTGTCGCAAAGTCATCAACACAAGTTTCAAATGTTCAGCATGCTCATTAATGTCTTTGCTATACACCAATATGTCATCAAAGTATACCACAACAAATTTATTGATAAAAGAACGCAGGACATGATTCATAAGACGCATAAAGGTACTAGGAGCATTTGTCAAACCAAAAGGCATAACAAGCCACTCATACAAACCAAATTTGGTCTTAAAAGCTGTCTTCCATTCATCACCCTCTCTAATTCGAATTTGGTGGTATCCAGATTTTAAATCAATTTTGGTGTACACCTGGTGAGCGAAATCGGTGTGTGCAAAAGTGCGTCAAAATAAAGCTCAAACTCACACAAATATACACCTAAACCTCACTTAATCAATTGTAGTAAAGCATAGGGATCATTTTCCACAAGGAAGGGGACAAAACCAAAATTTAAGTGCAACTAATTATTTGCAATCTATGTGTCTTAAAGCAATGATTTAGAAAGTGATATTTAAATAACTAAAACAACACCATTGAAACAAAGAGAAAAACACACAAATGATGAAGGAGGGTGATCCTTGGGTTAAATGCAAAGGTCGGCTATTTTGACTCCTAAAGGCAACCGAGTGTAGGGCATCTTAACTAAGTGACTACATCCATTCACTCCGAATCTCCTTTCGGTCTCATCGAAATTATAGAATGAGGAATCTCCTTTCGGTCTCATCCCCACCTAGAGCACATTAGCGCCTATGGCTTCCACACAACTCTAATGCACAATTCTAGCCCTAGATGTTTTAGCCAACTACTTCACACTCCCTAGTTCAAGTGTTTAATCTAAGAAAACCACCTATTTTTCACTCCACATCTCCTTTCGGTCTCAATGGAATTAAAGAATAGAAGATCTCCTTTCGGTCTCACTTCTACCTTTGCACACTAAAACCTATGGCTTCCACACAATTTTAGTGCACAATTAAGTTCATATGGTAATTGTTTCTTGTCTCAAACACCTAAATCTAGAGAATTCTAGATAGTTCTTCCTACTTTTGGTCTAAATTCATGTATATTCTAAAACACACACGAACACCAAGAACACACACTAAATGTGGCCATCATTCAATGCATGTCAATTCATTAAATACAAGTAGAAAAACTTCAATTAATGCAAGCCCATCACCCTACAACCTACAAGGAATCAAAATAAACCTAACCCATACATCAAACACCAAGAATCACCCAAGACAATTTAGCCACTCATGGCTTCAAGTAAACAACAACCACAAGGAGATATAGCCATTAAAAGCACAAGGAATTGAAAGAAAATACTTCCCTTAATCAAAAGAGTGATGATTCCAACCAAATCCAAACACCTTACAAGCCAAAACAACACCAAAGATTGAAGTTTGCATGAGCCACAAGGGCCAAATGACACTCACGGGTGTGAGTTGGGGAACAAATGCAAATATGTAAAAACTAACCCTAACCCTACACTCTATCCTACTCTACCCTATTCTATGTCTCCATGTTCCTCTCTACTTCCTGCCTGTGTTTTTCTGCAGAAAATGGGATATTAATACAGCTAGGGGCGTTGGGGAGAAAATGTAAAGCTTCCAAAACATTAGGGACGAAATTTGCAAATTTCGTCGTACTGATTTCGTCCCATTTTGGTCCATTTTCGTCCGGAATTTGACAAAACTCTCTGAATAAAAGTTTTTCCTCTCTTTCTCAGATTTCCATAGCATCTTGAATCATCTCATTTGGACGTCTGAATCAAGAGTTATGGCCTCCGGAAGATGGCTGATTTTTCTCCCTGTTTTCCTCTTCTTCGGTTCTGCCTTGTTCTGCTTTTGCCCAGTTTTGGTCCATTTGCTTTCGGAATTTGAGAAACCTTTGTTCATAAAAGTTTTCTATCTCTTTCTCATCTTTCCATAGCACCTTCATTCATCTCATTTGGACATTTGCATCAAAAGTTATGAACTTTAGAAGATAAGTGGTTTTTATCCCTTTTTCCTACAAAACACATAAAATATGAGAATCACAAATATAATGTGATTTATCTAATAAACATGGCATATCTCAATGAAATCTATGCTAAAGCATGAAAAACACATATCTAAGTTTATGAATATTTGATTCTCATCAACACCTTTGAACCATGCAGCTCATCCAACATGTCATCTAAACGTGGAATTGGGTGCCTATACTTAATGGTGATTTTATTACGACAATCCATACGCCATTCACCGCTTTCTTAGGCACAAGAATGACAGAACCGCACATGGGCTCAAGATTCCCTTACGATCGAACTAAAAGATCTTCAACTTGTCGTTGTAGTTCTTTGGTCTCTTCAGGGTTGGACCGATATGCCGGTCGATTTGGTATGTTTGTGCCCGGTATGAAATAAATTTGATGCTCAATTCCTCTTTTGGGTGGCAATCCTGCGGGCAACTCGTCAGGAAATATATCTTGGAATTCCTGCAATATGTTAGAAATCTCAACCGGTAGGTTGGATGGCAAGTCAGCACTAAGTAGAATATTAGATTCACAACAAATAAGAAGAAACAAAACACGATTAGTATGCAGACAATTATCAACATGTCGGACATTTGCATAAAAATTCGGCTGCTTCTTATTTACTTGACTCACTTTCTTCCTCTCAATATGTTCTACTTCATCATTTAACTCAATTTGCTTAGGTGTAGAATTTTCAAATTTTCCTTCTTTTCTCTCGGGTAGTGCAGAATGCAATTTCATCATTTGCTCAAATTCGCCCTTCAAATGCAATTGAGATTCAGAAACTTGAGTAGGCGACAAAGGCAGTAAAGTAGTTTTTCTACCATTAACAAAGAAAGTGTACCTATTACTGAAGCATCTCACAAATTGCCAAGGTCTACCAAGCAATAGGTGACCACTTGCATAGGAGCCACATCACACAAGGCTTCATCTTTATATTTGTTGACTGAAAAATTCACTAAGACTTGTTTTGTGACTCTCACTTCTCCACTCTCATTGAACCATTGCAACCGGTATGGATTTGGATGCCGACGTGTGGGCAACCTCAGTTTATCTACAAGCAAGGTTGAAGCAATGTTAGTACAACTGCCACTGTCAATAACAAGTATGCATACCTTCTCATTGATGGTGCATTTAGTGTGGAAGATATTCTGGCGTTGAACATCGTCTTCCTCTTTAATATGAACATTTAAAGATCGCATAATCACCAATGATGGTCCTTCATCAGGACCGAAAACATCTTCATCCGACTCTCCATTTTCTACAAGTGGTGGCATATCTTCATAGTCACTTTCATGTTCACTCTCACTTTCGATCGTGCCATCACCTCTGACAACCATAATTCGAGCATTAGGACACTCTCGTGCATAATGTCCCTTGCCTTGGCACTCGAAGCATGTAACTTCCCTAGCTGGTTTTCTCACTTCACCTGATTTTTGAGTATTTGGAAACATGGTTGGAGTAGTTTTTGAGGTACTAGGGGTTGCGGCCTTTCTGAAGTCGGTGATTAATTCTTTCTTAGGCCATGTATCTTTCTTAGGCCATGTAGACTTCAATGTGTTTGAATTTGAATTCTGTGGGGTTGAAAAGGTTCGGGCACCTCTCCTCTCAGCTTTCATTGCCTTGTGATACATCTCATTGAGATCTTCATATTCCTGCATTTCTATAATGTGGGCAATATCCTTCCTTAGTCCTCCTAGAAATCGAGCCATAGTAGCTTCACTATCTTCCTGAATGTTGACTCGAAGCATAGTAGTCTCCAACTCTTGGTAATAATCTTCCACAGTCCTATTTCCTTGGGTGATCTTTTGCAATTTGTTGAACATCTCCCTGTAGTATTGGTGTGGAACAAATCGTTTTTCATGAGCTTTTTAATTCATCCCAAGTTCGAGCAGGCCCTTCTTCATCACGCCTCCTTTCTGCTGAATTTTAGTCCACGATTCTGGCATAACCAGAAACTCAACCTTAACCTTCTTTTAATAGTTGTGAAAATACTTTCAATTTTATCGGACCATTCAAAGAAAGCTTGGATCTTGCTTACCAAAGAATTGAGGAATTTTCATTTTGATACATCCTAAATTGGAATCAATTCTATATTGACTTCAATGCCTCAAAGGCGTCATCATTGTCATTGCCATATGTGGTCTTTGTAGATCGAGAGGATTCGGCTCTCTCAGCTTTGAGCTCTTTGACTTCCTGTTGCAAACCTGAAACCAAAGTGTAAAATTTTGCTAACATCTCCTCATAGGATTCTTTAGAACCCGGTGGTGGTGGTGGTTGTCTCTCCATTATAGCTGCAAAGGTTAGCAAAGGAAATAAAACAGTTTATAAGTCCTCACTTCCCTTCCCAATTCCCCAAATTCACTCACCAAGTGTTTGAGTTCTCTCGGGCTTGTATAAGTGAAAGGACGGATTCACACCACTCAAGTTGCTCTTTCTATTCTTACTCAAACAATGTTACACAAAGGAATTTACAACAAGTTAGCACTTGGACAATGAGATTAGAATGAATTCTAAGGAACCAATGAAAACAAAGTCAATGAAAACAGTACCAAAAATACAAGAATTCAATTTTTTTGGTAAGGAATTTGGACAAACTGAATGCAAAAACAGAATCTACACGAAAAATCAGTGAGACACACAAAATTTCAGAATTTTCGGACCTCAACTCAATATTACACAAAGGAATTTACAACAAGGTAATGTAAGTGGAGAATGAGATTAGAATGAATCTAAGGAATACAATGAAAACAGTACCAAAAACACAAGAATTCAAATTTTTTTGGTAAGGAATTCGGACAAACTGATTGCAAAATCAGAATCTACACGAAAAATCAGTGAAACACACAAAATTTCAGAATTTTTGGATCACAATAATTTCAGAATTTTCGGATCACAATTCAAGACACTTGAAGAAAGGAAATTTGGACAAAGTAGCTTGCATTAGTGGTCGGTCTCAGCCCTTCCAAATTTTGGAATTAGTCAAGAATATTTCTGGGTTCAAAATGTGGTGAAAAGGATGTATATGGATAAGTATAAGGCTAATCACAAACTGCAAACAATCCAAAGTACAATCGGAAAATGCAAATCTGTTTTCCCGAAATCAGAAAAGGATTTTTGGCATGGTAACTTCAAAAGGTCATAACTTTCTACTCCGATGTCGGATTTTTCTCCGTAAGTACTCAAATCGAAGCTCTCGGAGAGATCTACAAGCAGATGGCCAAAGGACTCGATTGAAAAATAACGCTAAGACCACCTACTGTCCGATTGAAGTTTTCTGCTCAAGTTCCAACAAAGGACTCGATTTTTTTTGCCACAACTACTTACTGTCCGATTCTCTCCTTTTTTTTTTTTTTTCAATTTTAGCAAGGCATAAACAACAATTGGATCAGCACAGCAATTTTTTTTTTTATTTCAGCAAGGCATAAACAACAATTTCAGCCGCAAGGTATAGATTCATCAAGAAAGCAAAGGTACGGTTTTGGCTAAGATTTGGAAGCAAGCCGAAACCAACACATCAATACAAGAACAGAAATTGCTTCATCATAACACAATTCAAAACAACAAAAAGATTGAGGAGATGAAGAACATACCAATGAAAGAAAAGAAAAGATATGAGAACCAAGGCGTGAACCCTTGGATAACTTGTTCCAAAACTCACTACACAAGTTCTTCCTTGGATCAAAAATCTTTCCTTGGAGATGGTATGTTCCTTGAAGGTGGAATAGCTCCTCAACCCCTAGATAACCTGTACCTAGAAACCTTGGAATCAATGGATGGATGGAATCCGAATTTCCTAGGGAACAAATCTAGGAAATCAAGAACAACAAACACACAAATTCCGAATTTGTGTAATTTGCAAGTAATTACAGAAACTAGAGAGCAATTCTCTCAAGCTTGTAATGTCAAGAACCAAATTTTCATTCATCAAAATCTCCCTCAAGAATGGCGCCACTATAAAGATACAAGCTAGGTTTCACAAATTAGGGTTGCTCAAGCTAGGGTTTCTCTAGGGCCAATTGGGCTACATAACTATTTGGGCTACATGACTCAAATTACCATATAACTAAGACTAAGCCCAATGTTCCTAAGGGGTTCTAAGAAAAATAATAGTCAAGCCAAACCCATTATGGTTACAACTTGGAATTTGGCTCCAAAGTCTAATTAACAAGACCCAATTATACTTAGTACATTAATAATCATGGTCTTGTCAATCTTGGTCTTCTCCCCATCCTATTGGGCCGTTTGGATGAGTCCATTCAAGGCTTCCTTTATTTTCTTTGTTCTAGCCCTTGTCATTGGTCCACCAAGACCTTGGAGTGGATCCGAGCTTGTTCTGGAGACCTTGCTATTGTCATCATGCTTCGGGTTCGAAGTCTCTTCAATGCTTGTTGGATTCATATCACTGTCAATCCAGACCTGCGCCTTCCTGCTCGAATAGATGGGGAATACTTTGCACATAACCTCCATCAGAGCATTCTTGAAGTTCATTGTGTATTTAAATCGCGATAAGAAATCCAAGGGGTCAGTATCCCCCTCATAAGACGGGATTTCATCTGGCATCTTAAATCCGTCTGGAGTTGGATATTGGATGATGCTTGGCATGAATGGCGAAGGAACATCTCCTTCGTCATCTGACCCCAACAAGCCATATATGTCATTTGCGACTTGATTGTTGACCGGAGGCAAATCATCATGTCGAAAACATTTAGGGTGATGTTTTGGCTTAACCCTAAAACGCTCATTCTCATAATTGTTATCAGCATGAGAGGTATGAGCTTCACTCTTGTCATCGTTCTTTTTCCGTCTACTCTTTTCTCAAACGCTATGTTGGAGTTCATCGTTAGAGAGGCATGAATGACGCCTAGTTCTGCGGAATTCTTCAAACTACGCACGATATAACTTTGCAAAAGCCCTTTCATCGTCTTCTTGTTGTTTTTGTGCCAGTGACTTGTCTTGATTTGGAGGTGTCTGTTGAGAGCGTCCGCCTTCATGATGAGAATGGTGTTCTGAACGTTCAGGAATTTCACTTAGGCGTAGAGGACATCCGCCCTAGGTCCCGAACGACTATGTTGTGCTCCTTCGGTGGCTCTTCAGTCTTCAGATCTAGTGTTCACCATCTTAACATGAATCGGAATTGAGAGAAAGATTGCGAATACGCCTTTAGAAATCAAGGAATTTTTTCGTCCCCACAAACGACGCCACTTGATGAAAGTGAAATCCACAAACCGGTCACGATTCGATTTACTTGTCACGATCCAAGATTCTTCGTGTGCTCAACAATGGATAATCCTGCAAAATAGAACTTGAAGTGGTTCTCCGAGGTAAACTCTCTTACGCCCAAGTTAGTCTTGTTACCGGAGTATAGTTTATTTTCAGTGATCGGAAATTAATCCCCTTACCTAGTCATTTTCCCCCTGTATAAATATCCTCCTTCCTGATAAATAAAGATGGATTGTTATCCATATCTTCCTCCCTGATAAAAAGGGGATTAGTTATTATCCTTATCCTCTTGTTTGATAAGGGGGATTAGTTATTATCTTTATCTTCTTATCCTTATCCTCTTTCCTTATGTAGGTAGCGCGAAGGTCCTGGCCTTTGTTGCCTCACAGGTCTAGAACTTGGCTGCCTCACAAGTCCAGAACTCTATGCCTTAGCCGGTAACCTTGCGGGCTTAGGTGCCTGGCCTTTGACTCCCAGGTCCAGGACTTCGCTGTTTCACAGGTCTAGAACTTTGCTGCCTCACAGGTCCGGAACTCTGCGCCTTAGCCGGTAACCTTGCGGGCTTAGGCGCCTGGCCTTTGACTCCTAGGTCTGGGACTTCGTTGCTTCACAGGTCCAGAACTTTACTGCCTCACAGGTCCAGAACTTGGTGCCTTAGCCAGTAACCTTGCAGGCTTAGCGAACATAACCTATACACATCAATATCCAAAGTTAGATTCTTGAATAAAAAACAAGAATGATATTTTGAGCGCAATTGTTCAAGAAATTAAGAAAAAAGATGAGAAAAGAAAAAAAGAGGGTGCCAAGGAAAGAGGGAAAAGGAAAACTAATAACAAATTAGGAAACAAGAAAATGATGTGAAATAGTTTGGTAAACAATATAAGTGAATAGTACCTAGGAACAGTATTATAAAAGGTATGAATATTTGTTTTTGGGTCAAGTTTTAACAATGCATAATACAAGATAGTAGCAAGTAAAGGATCAACTTGGTTTCAAATGACTAAAATTGAATCGATTACTAGACTACCAAGAAAAGAATCATACTGTGTGATGAACTGTGCGAAATTTTTAAAGTTTTGTTGAGGCATTTAGAATGGTAATGCTACATTTAAATAAAATTAGTGGAGTTAGCATTGCATGATGCACAATGTGAACAACTTATTGTGAGTGCTAATTATTATGAAATAGAATTTCATTGATGATAAAATTATAAGTAATTTTACATTTTATTTTATATGCAAATTTTTTTTCTTTTCAAGGTTTACTCTACATTGCTAAGATGATAAATTGAAAGGTTAGTTGTTTTTCTTGTACATCAAGATGTAGAAAACAAATAAATTTGAAAAGGAAGGAATTTATTTTTTTATTAATGAGGTTCATAAATAATACAAATGTTATGGTCGATGTCAAGTTAAGAGTGGAATGTTTAGGACAAGAAAAAATTTCTTAACTAAAATGAATTTGTAAGAATATAAAAAATTATTATAACATTATCTTGGAGCTACAATAATGAACTTGAAATATTATTTTAAAATATTTTAGATATGTAGATATGAATATCTGAAAAATGTAAGAGGTAATATTAAAGCTACCTACATAAATCACTTTTTTATGGTTTGCATTGTAGGCCTAACTATGGTTCAAGAATCACCAGTTATAGTTCCAAAATCGCCTGTTTCCAGTTCCTCTAAAGGTGGAATAAGAACTGGTGAGCAGTTTGGTTTGTGCAGACGTGTGTCAAAATATAGCTCAAACTCACACAAATTTACACCTAAACCTCACTTAATCAATTGTAGTAAAGTTTAGGGATCATTTTCCATAGGGAAGAGGACAAAACAAGAATTTAAGTGCAATAAATCATATGCTATCTATGTTATCTAATGCAATGACATAAAGAGTGATATTTAACTAAGAAGCATGAAGAAAAGTATGCAAATAAATGGAAATACTAGAATCTAAATGCTAAATTAAACAACTCAACTAACACAAAGAGAGAAACACACAATCGAGGAAGGACGGTGATTCCTGGGCTCAATGCGAGAGTAGGCTACTTCAACTCCCAAGGGCAACCGAGTTTAGGGCAAAATAACTAAGTGACTGCATCCGTTCGCTCCGAATCCCCTTTTGGTCTCATCGGAAGTATGGAATGGAGAATCTCCTTTCGGTCTCATCCCCACCTAATGCACATTAGCGCCTATGGCTTCCACACAACTCTAATGCACAATTTTAGCTCTAGATGTTTTAGCCAACTACTTCACATTCCCTAGTTTAAGTATTTAATCTAAGAAAGCCACCTATTTTTCACTCCATATCTCCTTTCGGTCTCAATGGAATTAAAGGATAGAAGATCTCCTTTCGATCTCACTTCTACCTTGTGCACACTAAAACCTATGGCTTCCACACAATTTTAATGCACAATTAAGCTCATGTAGTGGTTATTTCTTGTCTCAAACACCTAAATTTTAGTGAATGCTAGGTAGTTCTTCCTACTTTAGGCCTAAATTCAAGCATGTCCTAAAACACACATAAACACCAAGAACACGCACTAAATGCGGCCACATTCAATGCATGTCATTCATTTAATACAAGTAGGAAGACTTTAATTAATGCAAGCCGATCACTCTACAACCACAAGGAGTCAAAATAAACCTAACCCTTACATCAAGCACCAAGAATCAACCAAGACAATTTAGCCACTCATGGCTTCAAGCAAACAACAACCACAAGGAGATATAACCATTGAGAGCAAAAGGAATCGAAAGAAATACTTGCCTTAATCAAAAGAGTGGTGATTCCAACCAAATCCTACACTTTACAAGCAAGGTTAGCTCCAAAGATTGAAGTTTTCTCAGCCACAAGAGCCCAACCCTAAACCCCAAGAGAATTCCCGTTTTTGAGTTTGGGAAGATATAGAAAAAATCTAAAACTAATCCTAACTCTCTAACGCTCTCGTTTTTCTACACAAAATGGGGTATTTATACAAGTAGGGAAATTGGGGAGCAATTGTGAAGATTCAAAAACATGCGGGACTCGAAATGAAATCTTCACATTTTGCAGTCGCAGGTTGACCGCCGTGGCGGTCAGCAATTTCTGTCCCCTCAGAATTTTGTTCGTGCCTTGTTCTACTTTTGTCTAGTTTTGGTCCCTTTGCTTCCGTAATTTGAGAAAACTTTTTTCATGAAAGTTTTTTCTCTCTCTTTCAGCTTTCCATAGCATCTTCAATCATCTCATTTGGACATTTGTATCAAGAGTTATGAATTCCGGAAGATGGCTGATTTTTCTCCCCTTTTTCTTACAAAAAGAGCAAAAGATGAGAATCGACAAGTATACTGTGATTTCTCTCATAAACATAGCATATCTCAATGAAATCTATGCAAAAGCATGAAAAACACATAGTTAAGTTTATGAATATTTGATTCTCATCAAGAACCAAACCTTGGAGGTGCCGGTTCCGATCTGGTTTTAGAACCACCGGTTCATAGTTCGATTCCGGTTTGATTCCGATTCCAATTATGGTTCCACTCCCAATTATAAAAAAATATTTTAAAATTAAAATTTATAAATAAAATATAACTTAGACTCAAAAACATATATAATTTACATTTATAATTAAAAATGAAAACGAGAAAATTAAGAGTATATTTATTTATATTTTTTATAGTTGTAAATTTTGTTGTAAAAAGAATATAGATTAGTTTTAAAAGTTATAAATAAAATATAACTTAGACTTGGTAAAAAAATATAACTTGCACATACAATTAAATATTAAAGTGAAAAAGAGTATATTTTACTTATATTTTGAAGAATGTAATTTTTTATTAAAAAATATGATTTAAACTTAAAAGTCGTAAAAGAAATATAATTTAGATTTATAAAAAAAATAAAACTTGTATTTAAAGTTGAAAATGAAAGTGAGAAAAGAATATAGTTTATTTATATTCATATATATTTAATTTTTAAAAAAAATTACATGGTTTCGAACTGAAACTTAACTGTTGGTTCCGGTTTTGGTTCTACATTTTGAGGAACTAGAACTGAATTGCCAAGCCCTCTAGTTTTGGTTTTGGTTCGAATCGGAACCTTAGTCACCTCTAGTTTACATGTGAATTTAAAATGTCAAGACTATAATCTTTCAATACTAAATTCATTGAAAACTAAAACTACAAAAGAAGTAGGATTTTGTTGCGAAAAAAAAAGTGTAGAATCTTCATGAAGTTCTGATCTTTAACAAAGTTATCCTAATTCTGGTGAAAGGTATGATTGTTGGTGCTATGAAATAATTTTTCATTCCACTTGTGGTTTTTGATCTTCTCATAAGCTTTAGTTGGCTTAAATTGCAAGTGACTCTTAATTTTTCATAATTAAATTAATAGTTATACAAAGAATAATTTTTAAAGTCTATAGGTATAGATTAAAAGCAACTGCAAAATTCATATAAGGAAATATACGGACAAGATCTTGTTATCTAGTTGTGTTGAAATTTTGATATAAACATTTAAAAAACTCTAATGATGAGGAAGAATGGAAGTATGGATTAAAAAAAGTTTGATAATAATAGATTTCATTTAATGTTCATATAAATATTAGGTGCACAAGTAAGTTTATTTTAGAAGTATGTGCATAATTTTACCATGATTAATTTATTCATAATTTGTTAACTTCAACAAAATAATATCTAAGCATAATAATTTGTCCTTAATCGCTTCTAAAAGGGATGGAATAAATTGTAAGTATAGTAGAGTTAAATATAGCACAATACAATATAGTAAATTAATATAATGTTAGATATTAATTGTTATAAAATAAATTTTTTGTTAGCAAACAAATTGTAAGTGGATTGTGTGTTATTAATTTAGTGATAATTGACTTTGTTTTGGAAGTCTACACTATTAATTTAGCCTTAAACTCTAAACTTGTTTGATTTGCCTTGTAAGACTAAATGAAGAATAAGGAAAAACTAGAAGTGAATGAGTAACGGGCTTCTCTCAAAGTTTTGGGCTTTAGGGCGGGCTTTCATTAAGATTTGGTTGTATCTTTTCGAGTAGACGCACCCAAAGTTGGCCAAACAGAATTTTGGCTTTGGAATTGTGTTGCAGGAATGGAATTTCTGCCAGAAAGTACTTCTTGCAGTGGTGGTGTGGTTTTTCTTCCTAAAATTCATGCGGCAGCCACCCTAGGAATGGTATGGTTTCTTACGGTGGCTGAATATAGTATGAAGTCCTTTGCAAATGTTCTTCGTGAGTGCCAATTTGGAGACTAGTAATGGCAGCAAGGATCACTTGGATTTGCACCCAAAATTGGCTACCAATAGGGGTGAACCGGCTGTGGTTTTCCAAAAACCCATGATTGAAGCTTTGGCAAAACGATTCCAATAGGCGTTGGTTGGCACATTCTCTCAAGGCTGGCCGGATTTGGATACCATTTGTAAGTTTTTTAAGTCATTGGATTTGAGTGATAATTTTCATGTTGGTGTTTTGGATGCACGACACATTATCTTTCGATTGCATGGTGAAAAAGATTATCATCATTTATATTCTCGTATGATTTGGTATGTTGCCGGGAAGGTGATGCACATTTTTAAGTGGACTACATCATTTCACGTTAATCGTGAGTCCTCTTTAGTGCAAGTATGGGTTAGGTTTCCCCGACTTCCTATATTTATTCCTGAGAAAAAAGTACTTTTTGCTGTTGCGTTATTGCTAGAAATGCCTTTCCGTATGGATCAAGGGACGGTGAAATTGAAGCGGCCTAGTGTTGCAAGGGTCCAAATTGAATGGGATTTGCTTAAACCACTGTCTTCTTGCATTTGGATTGGTTTAGAAGATACGATGGTTTTTGGCAGTTGGTGGTACCTGAGTAAATGCCGTCATATTGTGGTCATTGTTGGCATGTTGGGCACTCGGAAGAGGAGTGTCGTGAAGAATCCAGCTCTCAAATTGCAGAAACAAGAACAACGAGGGCAAAATTTTAAGGAGCCGAAACAAAGGCTGTTGTATCAGCCAAAAGAGGGAGTAAAATCGAGTACAGCAGCTGAAGGAATTCATTCACCTAACGTTTTTAGGAATGGCTAAAATCCGGTTTGGAGTTGGGTTTCGCAATCCCATCCCCGACCCCAACCTCGACCCCGACCCCGACCCCGACCCCGACCCCAATTGGATTTTAAGGGTTATCTCCATCCCCGCCCCCAATCTGCTTTCGAGTTCCCCGTGGGGAGCCCGAACCTAATGATACTGTTCGGGTAAAACCCGACCCGACCTGATGTGAACTTGACTCACACTTCCCGACTTGCGACTCAAAGATGCGTAGAGCACACTTCCCGATCTTTGGCTCACACATCCCGACCCGCGAGCGAAGATGGGAACTCTGCGATGCACACTTCCCGACTTTCGGCTCACACTTCCCGACCTGCGAGCGAAGATGGGAACTCTGCGACCAGAATTGCAAACTCTTCAACCAGAGCTGCGAACTTGGCCCCAACTTTCCATCCAATTCCATGGAGCGAAGGTCCAAGGTCAAGTGTGCATCTTATCTAAGTCAAAGATCAATTTTAGTCCAAAGTTGATCCGAATTCCAACCAACAATTATTCATGTAGTCAAGTGTTGAAGACTACAAATTCAATGGTCAAGCATCTATTTTGAGGCCTTGAAGGACAAAATTCAGCCTTGAAAAATTCAGTCAAAGGAGTAATAATGAAGTCTTGGAAGCTAACTCAAGAAACATGAACCTACTCATTTCAACACTTGGTCAACGTATCAATCCAATATATCTTGATTTCAGCCAACATATCATCTAGAAATATGCATAATTTATGGATTAAAATGCAGAATTTTATTAGTCTTGTCTTGAAGTTAGAAAGTCAAATTATTATTTATTTCTTCTAGACTAGGATTTATTTATTTCTTTTTACTACTTATTTTAGCCTATAAATTGGCATCTTTGTACTACTTTGAAAACAAGTTTTGACTAATAGAAATTGTGATATTATCTCATTTGGTTCTTTAAGAACTTAGAACTTATCAAGTTCTCCTTGGAGACTAGTGGCGTTCGTATAAACTTATCAACTAATTTTTGGTGTAATTGGTTGTGGTGTTTTATACCAAGGTTCCTATTTATTTCATAGGTAGCGGGTTGCGGTTTACACCATCCAGTCTAAGCTTCCCTTAGACATATCCCGGGCAACTTCAAGTGTTTCCGATCCTTCCGATTGTGAATCATATCTACAGGGTCGAAATCACATCATTTGGTATCAGAGCCATCTCTAAGGGCCGCCTATCCTTGTTTTCCTTTTTATAATTCTTGACTTTCTTGACATTCAAGATTCACATTTTGTTAGTGGGTTTTGTCATAGGTTGGCAAGGTTCCTAGTAGTGAGTTTGGAATTTTAAGGAATCACTTTCTCATCTCCACTTCTATTTTTTTTATTACATAAAAAAAAAGAGGCCGAAATATTAAAAAAAAAAATTCTAGCCGAATATTAAAAAAAAAAAAAGAGAAAAAGTGGATACAAAAATTTCATTCCTTAAAGTGTGATTCCTTTGAGATTTAATATTCATTTCTTTTGTTATCTGGGTTGCCAACAAATTCTTCAACAAAGTTCTTCTCAACCAACCTTGGCCTAAATTTCCATTGATCATCTAGTTCATTATTTCTTAACTTTGCTTGTTTTTCAATTTATTTCCTACTCTTATTCTTGATATATTCATTGTTCATAGTTCTCTTATCTTTGATCTGTCATATTTTCTTGGTATTCATCTTCACAACTTAAGAACATAAAAATTGTTTGATAAGTTTGGTTGTGAAAGTCACTCTCTCTCTTGGTAATTGTTCAGTTCTGTAAGAACCTTAAGCGAGATAACGAGAGTGTGAGTGGAGTAAATATTATTTGTGAGGATCTTTCTTGCAGGAATTTCAAAATGTCTCACCATTCTAATGAGAAAATCATCCACAAAACTTACAAGTCGAAGCCTTGATGGGAGAAATGAAAAGATTGCTACGGCAAGAACTTGAACCTTTGCATGAAAGAATTGATGGTAGAATCACAAATGGCTCGCACCCACATCTCCAACATCCAAAGAAGGCGAAAAACACAAGGGGTGGAAGATGAAGAGCTTGATGAAGTTGATGATGAGTTTGATAGGGAATCTTTTGGGTGCACTAGACGAACAACTTGGAGGAGGCAAAATGAAGACAACAATCTTAATGCCATCAAGATGAAAATTCCTCCTTTTCATGGTAGATCCAACCCGGAGGCTTACATTGAGTGGGAGAAAAAGATGGAGTTTGTGTTTGATTGTCACCAATATTCCGACTTCAAAAAGGTAAAACTTGCTGTCATTGAGTTTTCCAATTATGCACTAACATGGTGGGATCAATTGGTGCTAAGTAGGAGAAGAAATGGTGAAAGACCTGTTGAAACTTGGGAAGAAATGAAAGCAATAATGAGAAAAAGATTTGTGCTTAACCATTATTATAGGGATCTCTACAACAAACTTCAAGGCTTGAGGCAAGGAAGCAGAAATGTAGAAGATTATTTCAAAGAAATGGAGGTTGCTATGATAAGAGCCAATGTGGAGGAAGATCGGGAAGCCACCATGGCAAGATTCTTGAATGGTTTGAACCGTGACATCCAAGATCGAGTTGAGATGTACCATTATGTGGAGTTGCAAGACATGGTGCACACGGCTATTAAGGTGGAACAACAACTCAAGAGGAGTGGTAGTACACGTCAAAGTACTTGGAAGACAAGTACTCCAAAGAAGGAGGAACGACCTACGACTTCCTGGAAGTTAGCCAAGACAACTCCAAAGGAGACAACTTCAAAAGGTAACAATGATCCTTCTACCTCTCGAACTCGTGACATTAGATGTTTTAAATGTCAAGGCAGGGGTCACATCGCAAGCCAATGTCCGAACAAGCTTGCAATGATCATAAGGGATGATGGGGAATATGAAACGGAAGATGAGCAAGATTCAGATCCCATGCCATCTCCTATAGAATCGGAAGAAGATGAGTTACCAGTTGATGGTGAATTATTGGTTATGAGGCGAATCCTCAATATGCAAGTCATGGAAGACGAAGCGGCACAAAGAGAGAACATTTTCTACATCCGACACTACGTTAATGGGAATGTATGTAGTGTCATAGTTGATGGTGGAAGTTGTACTAATGTGGCTAGTATTTCCATGGTTTAAAAGTTAGGACTGCCTACAACAAAGCACCTGAAGCCATATAAGCTCCAATGGCTTGATGATTGTGGAGAAGTTCGAGTTTCCAAGCAAGTAAAGGTGCCATTTTGCATTGGAAAATACGAAGATGAAGTAATTTGTGATGTGGTTCCCATGCAAGCAAGTCGTATGTTGTTAGGAAGGCCATGGCAGTATGATCGACGAGTTAGTCACAATGGTTTTACTAACAAATATTCTTTTGTTCATAATCAACGAAATGTAACTCTTGTACCTATGACTCCTAATCAAATTTATGAAGATCAAGTGAGGTTACAAAAAGATGCAAAAAAAGAAAGTGAGCAAAAGAAAGAGAGTGAGAAAAAAAAGAATGAAGAGAGTTTGAGTGAAAAGAAAGAGTTGAGTAGAAAAAAGAGTGAAAAGAAAAAGAGCAACAAAGAAAAAAAAAGAAGCACTTATCTTTAGTGAAAAGGAAGAAAAATTTTGTGTATTTGCAAAAAAAAAAGTGGGATTAAGAGTGCTCTAAATTCTCAACTTCCTTTTGTACTGATTTTGTTTAAAGAAGCACATTTGAGTACTAATGATTTGACCGGTGAACTACCGAGCAGTATTGTTTCTATTTTGCAGGAATTTGAGGATATATTTTCCAAAGAAGTTCCAAAAGGATTACCACTACTTCGTGGTATTGAGCATCAAATTGACTTTGTCCCAGGAGCATCAATTCCGAATAAACCTACTTATAGGACAAGTCCCAAAAAGACCAAAGAGCTTCAAAGACAAGTTGAAGACTTGATGGGTAAAGGATGGGTTCAGGAAAGTATGAGTCCATGTACAGTACCAGTTCTGTTGGTGCCGAAGAAAGATGGCACTTGGAGGATGTGTATAGATTGCCGTGCTGTGAACGACATAACGGTAAAATATCGCCACCCAATTCGTCGATTAGATGATTTACTTGATGAATTATGTGGTTCAATTTTGTTTTCCAAAATTGATTTGAAAAGTGGTTACCATCAGATTAGGATGAAAACTGGTGATGAATGGAAAACTGCTTTTAAAACAAAACATGGATTGTATGAATGGTTAGTAATGCCTTTCGGCTTAACTAACACACCAAGCACTTTTATGTGCTTGATGAATCATGTTTTGAGAAGATTCATTGGAAAATTTGTGGTTGTTTATTTTGATGACATTTTAGTATATTCAAGAAGTTTGAATGATCATCTTGAACATCTAACATGTGTGTTAAGTGTCCTTAGGGAGGAGAAGCTTTATGCCAACTTGAAAAAGTGTACCTTTTGCACTAATGAAGTAAGTTTTCTTGGTTATATTGTAAGTGCTAATGGTATCTCAGTTGACATGGAAAAAGTAAAGGCAATTCAGGAATGGCCGACTCCCAAAGGTGTTAGCAAAGTGCAAAGCTTCCATGGCCTCGCAAGTTTCTATAGGAGATTTGTCAAAAATTTTAGCACCTTGGCTGCACCATTAACCGAAGTCATCAAGAAGAATGTGGGATTCAAATGGGAAGAAGAGCAAGAGCAAGCCTTTCAAAAGCTTAAATTTCAATTAACTAACACTCATTTACTTTCTTTGCCTAACTTTGATAAAACATTTGAAGTTGAGTGTGATGATTCGGGTGTTGGAATAGGCGCTGTTTTGATGCAAGAAGGAAGACCTGTGGCATACTTTAGTGAGAAGCTAAGTGGGGCAACTCTGAACTATCCGACTTATGACAAAGAGTTGTATGCACTGGTCCGAGCCTTGAAGACATGGCAGCACTATCTATGGGCTAAAGAATTCGTGATCCACACTGATCATGAATCATTAAAATTTATGAAAGGCCAACATAAGCTTAACAAAAGGCATGCGAGATGGATGGAATTCATTGAGACCTTTTCGTATGTCATCTGATACAAGAAAGGTAAAGAGAATGTTGTAGCTAACGCACTCTCTAGGCGGTATGCCTTATTGACTTCAGTAGAATCTAAATTACTTGGTTTTGAGCAGATTAAAGGATTATATCGTGATGATTCTAATTTTTGTCAAATATTCCAAGCATGTGAAAGAGGTTCTTTTGAGAAATTTTATAAGCATGATGGGTTTTTATTTAAAGAGTCCAAGCTTTGCATTCCTAAGTCTTCTATGCGTGAATTGTTAGTTAGGGAAGCACATGGTGGGGGACTTATGGGACACTTTGGCATAGCAAAAACTTTGGCAATTTTGCAAGAACATTTTTATTGGCCAAAAATGAAAAGTCTTGTTGTGAAAATTTGTGAAGACTATATTATTTGCAAGAAAGCAAAATCAAAGGTCCAACCTCATGGCTTATACACACCTTTGCCAATTCCAAAAGAGCCGTGGGTTGATCTTTCAATGGATTTTGTTTTGGGATTACCAAGAACTAAAAATGGGAAAGATTCAATTTTTGTGGTAGTTGATAGATTTTCAAAAATTACGCATTTCATTGCATGCAATAAAACGAATGATGCATCATATATTGCTGAGTTGTTCTTTAAAGAAGTAATTCGTTTGCATGGAATGCCAAGAACTATTGTATCCGATCGAGACACAAAATTTTTGAGTTATTTTTGGAATACTTTGTGGGAAAAATTGGGTACAAAACTCTTGTTTTCTACTATTTGTCATCCTCAGACCGATGGTCAAACTGAAGTTGTTAATCGTACTTTATCTACTTTGTTAAGGTCGACCATTAGTAAGAATGTTAAGACTTGGGATGTTTGTTTACCTCATGTTGAATTTGCATACAATAGGAATGTGCATTCTGCCACTAAATTTTCTCCTTTTGAGATTGTTTATGGTCTTAATCCATTATCTCCAATGGATCTAACACCTTTGCCTGTAAGTGAGAGATTGAACTTAGATGGCAAAAAGAAGGCTGAATTTGTGAAGCAAATCCATGAGAAAGCAAGACTCAACATTGAAGAGAAGACGCGAAGATATGAACAACAAGCCAACAAGGGGCGTCATAAGCTCATCTTTGAACCGGGAGATTGGGTTTGGTTGCACTTGAGGAAAGAAAGGTTCCCAACACAAAGAAAATCCAAGTTGCAACCAAGAGGAGATGGACCTTTTCAAGTTGTAGAGCGCAACAATGACAATGCCTATAGACTTGATTTGCCGAGTGAGTATGATGTTCATGATGTCTTCAACATTTCTGACTTAAGTCTCTATCATGCAGGTGCTGAAGATTTGAGGACAAATCCTTTTCAAGAGGAGGGGAATGATGTGAACTCGACTCACATTTCCCGGCTTGCGACTCAAAGATGCACAGAGCACACTTCCCAACCTTTGGCTCACAATTCCCGACCTGTGAGCGAAGATGGGAATTCTGCGATGCACACTTCCCGACTTTCGGCTCACACTTCCCGACCTACAAGCGAAGATGGGAACTCTGAGACTAGAATTGCGAACTCTTCAACCAGAGCTGTGAACTTGGCCCCAACTTTCCATCCAATTCCATGGAGCGAAGGTCCAAGGTCAAGTGTGCATCTCAATTTTAGTCCAAAGTTGATCCAAATTCCAACCAACAATTATTCATGTAGTCAAGTTTTGAAGACTACAAATTCAATGGTCAAGCATCTATTTTGAGGCTTTGAAGGACGAAATTCAGCCTTGGAAAATTCAGTCAAAGGAGTAATAATGAAGTCTTGGAAGCTAACTCAAGATGCATGAACCTACTCATTCCAACACTTGGTCAACGTACCAATCCAATGTATCTTGATTTCAGCCAACATATCATCTAGAAATATGCATAATTCAAGGATTAAAATGCAGAATTTTATTAGTCTTGTCTAGAAGTTAGAAAGTCAAATTATTATTTATTTCTTCTAGACTAGGATTTATTTATTTCTTTTTACTACTTATTTTAGCCTATAAATAGGCATCTTGTACTACTTTGAAAACAAGTTTTGAGTAATGGAAATTGTGAGATTATCTCATTTGGTTCTTTAAGAACTTAGAACTTATCAAGTTCTCCTTGGAGACTTGTGGCGTTCGTACAAACTTATCAACCAATTTTTGATGTAATTGGTTGTGGTGTTTTATACCAAGGTTCTTATCTATTTCATAGGTAGTGGGTTGCGGTTTACACCATCCAGAGTAAGCTCCCCTTAATTAGACATATCCCAGGCAATTTCAAGTGTTTTCGATCCTTCCGATTGTGAATCATATCTACGGGGTTGAAATCACATCATGACCTGACCAAGATGGTTCACAAGCAACTCAATGACATACATAAATTGTTCAAGTGTTCACAACAGAAAAAAAAAATCATCCCCAAGCCCAGTACCATGAGAATGGAAAGAAAGAAGGATATGCAATACACTTATGTTCTGACCTACAATATGTCTAAAACAGACTTAATATGACTAGCACTTAGCTCCAGGGTGAAAAAGAGTGGCAGCTTTGTAGTTCAACTTCATGAGTCAACATTAGCATAATATCAAGTTTAGACTTTAACAAAATTACTTACGCCAAATGAATAAAACTATCCTTCCTGATATATCTAGTCTTGGACTCAATGAAATGTAAATAATAATTACATAAACAGAACTACAGAGATGCTAATACAATCACAATAACAAGGAGCTAAACACCTAATCAATCCAGTCAAATCTTTCCAAGAGACCAGTGACAAGTCAATCATTGGAAAAAATTACTTTCTTTTTAATTTTCCCACCAAGAAGACACTTTACTTCTTCTTGATTAGAGGCTGAAGAACCTACAGCAACCAAAGGTAGGAAAGGGTAAAGAAAAAATAATTAGGTGACAACTACAGCAAATCTTAGATCCAATATGAAATAAAGAGCTGTAAGATTAGGTAGGGTGCCTTCATGTTGCTTTTAAAAATAAATAAATAAATAAATAAAGGAGGTTCTTTGGTCCAGCAGCCATAACTTAGCACACTGGAATGGAAAAATTACAAATTATAATGTCAATACTAGGAGATAACATCTAGAAAGAGATTCATTACCAACCAAAGTTAATTTTACAAGATAAAAATGATTAGTTCATAAGAGCTTGCACAGGTTGAGTCAAATCTGCCATTATCAGTGTTTTAGAAAGGCCTTAAACAATCAAACCCTAGACCAATTAGAGACATGAAACAAACTATTCAAAAGCTACATTAGAAGTGGAAAATGGAGACATCCAAGAAGTTGAATGCCTTCCTTTTGAGAATATGCAAGGCTGAGGACTTGGGTATCAAATATTGCCAAAAAAGAGGACCTTAATGAACATTTTCTAAGAGAAGAACAAATTTGGCTAGTAACGCATAAGCATCATTTTAACTTATAAACCATTCAATCCATAACAACAAGAAGATTGAAACTTTGACATGAAAACACAGAGTACTTCTTATCATATGCTACAAAAGCTATAGATAGTTGAAAAATCACACTTAGAATTGACGTAAATGATGAATCTTATTAGTATAATACACAACCTCTAACAAAAGGATAGCAAACCAAATACTATTTAATGGTACCAAAGCCTAGCAATTAAGACTTTCAAAATCAAAATTTCAATATCCTATATAACTTTAAATATCCAGTACTGAATTGACAAGACCATACCTAAGATTTCTACGGAGGAAGTTCAACGAAGCAAAGGGCCTGGATTTGAGAACCGATTATCGAAAAACATCAAGAGAATAGACAACTGATGAGGACAACTGAACAAAGAGAGGGGAGGGAGAGGTGGGGAGATGCCAGCCGAGGCTCTGGGAAGGAGAGTCGGGGAGTACAGATTCGGTGATGGAGAGGTAGTCGGCAGGGAAGGGAAAATGGAAGAGAGGATGGCAGTCGGTGGGGGAAGAAAGGGGAAAATGGAAAATGGAAGAAAGGGGTTAGGGTTTGCAAGATGCAATAAGGATAAAAATGTTTTTTTGTATTAAGTGTAAAATGTTTTTTAAAATGCGTTTATTTCCACAAAATATGTTTATTTCTTTCAATTGCACCCTTCATATGTTAATACAAAATTTAGTCAATTAATATAACATTTTATATTAATATAGTCGATTAATAAATCTATACATGTTATTTTCTTTATTTTTTCCAATTATTTTATCTTATTTTAAAATAATTTTTACAATTTTTAATAAATTTATTTTTTTTCTTTTCTGATTTAATATATTAATAATATTATTACGATTTTAATATATAATTATCAAAATTATAAATATGTTCATTTCTTCAATTCTTGTATTATATTTAATCAATTCTAATATATGAGTAAAACTAATATAAATACATATCATATGTAATAGTAATACAAATCAATTGGTCAAATGCTCAAAACACTAGCATTTAGTGAATTAAATCCATAATCTTATATATATTTTGATAAAGTACATATAAACAAGATATGAAGCAATAAATTAATGAAAAAATTAATAAATTTTTTAAGATTAGTGTATATGAAACACTAGGACCATATATCTTTCAATAAAAAACATTCAAATGCTTCTGCGTTTTCTTGCAAGTTGAAGCATTAACATCTATTCTCCAATGGTTGTTTTATGGAAATATACAATGTCACAAAGATTATTAAAACCACAAAATGGTGTCACTATATAGAAGAACATTTTATTTATTATTTAACTTTATTTCATTTAAAATTATAAATATGTTCATTTCTTCAATTCTTATATTATATTTAATCAATTATAATATATGAGTAAAATTAATATAAATACATGTCATATGTAACAGTAATACAAATCAATTGGTCAAATGTTCAAAACACTAGCATTTAGTTAATTAGCTCCATAATCTTATATATATATATATATATATATATATATATATATATATATATATATAACACTTATTATATGTATAAATATAACTCAATGTAATTTGTATGAATGATGAACAATACACTTTATATGTATAAATATAACTCAATGTAATATATATATTTTTTTATTGAGATAGAAATCTAGAGCGCAAGTCCTTAATATTACTTTTCTTTTTTTTGGAAATTGAGCAATGTTATTTAGTTGAAGACTTGGAAGTAAGATAAAAAATCTTAGAGTTAGTAAGTTTGATTGAAATACAGAGTAAAAGTGAGTTTTAATGGAAAATATACATACATACATACATACATACATACATACATACATACATATATATATATATATATATATATATATATATATATATATATATATATAGACCGATGTTGCTTTTGGATGCATGCTAGGGAAATCTAGTAAAAAAAAAAAAGAATTAAAAGCCATAAACCCTTTACTTGGAAAATAAATTAAATAATATTTTGTATTTTGATTTTGACAAGATTAGCTAGTAGTAAATGGGAAAGAGTTAAATAATTTAAAAGTAGTATTAAAGAGTTAAATATTTTCTGAGAGAGTTTAAAACGAAAGATATAAATTTAAAATACTGCAATTATTCTAATCCTATCAACTAAACTAGAGGGCAAAGAAATATTATGTTGTATATATTTGTTGCGGTGAACAAAAGTAATAGCTTTTGGCAAAAGTATAATTAGAATGAGGAACTAGACATAAATAAAAAATGGATAAATGAAGTTCTTAATTTCAAGTGGTACTTTTTTTTTTCTAAATCAACTTTGCTACATATTTACAAGTGACAAATATTAAACTTAAAAATTAAAACATGAAATAATATTATAAATATATAAAGGATTGTGGTCGGGTTTTTTTTCGGGTTTTCCCCGAACTCTATCATTTGAGGCCGGGTTTGGGACGGGTATAGGTACCCCCATACCCACCCCGGGTTTTATTCCTATCCTCGAACCCGAAAATACCCCGATCAACTGGGTTTTGATCAGGTTCGGGTTTGGGGAACCCGTCGGGTTGGGGGTAAATTGCTATCCCTAGACGTTTTGGAGAAGCAAAATAACAGTGCTTTAGCGGGTGTGCAGCAACAAGTGAAGGTGATGTATTCGCTGCAGGTCCAAAAATTCCTTTGCAAATATAGCAAGTAGCAAGTCAAAGGTATTTGACCAGGTGAAAAGCCCAAAATGACCGTATTCGAGAATTTCATAGTTTCACTTCACTTCACCATTGTTGTTCAAATTTCTCTATTCATTCTTCTTCATTCTTCATCAATTTAGCATCTCATTTCCTGGGTTTCTACTTGAAAATGGTTGCCTAGTTTGAATATCCCGTACAGATCGATGGTTGTGTAGATATTTCATAATCATCGAATCTATTTAATAAACTAGCATACCAGCAATTGTCACAAACTAGCAATTGGGTGTTTTATGGCCAGCATTCATCTTATGGCTGAAATCTCATTAAAGTTCAATTGACAATAACGAAAAAAATTCGACATTTGTTCATGTATTCGACATTTATTCCACATTTTGTCGACAAAAAATTCGACAAAACGTTTGACATTTTATTTGACATTTTGTCGATAGAAAATTTGACAAAATGTTTATTCGACATTTTATTTGACATTTTTTTCCATAATTTATTCCACATTTTATTTGAGGTTTTATTCCACATTTTATTCCACGTTTTATTCCACATTTTATTCTACGTTTTTTTTCCACATTTTGCTCTATACCGACATATTTAATGTCGAAAATATGTCTTTTTTTCCACATTTTGCTCCAATCTAATTTTTTTTTACATTCTTGAACTGGGGAAGTACAAATTCATCTGCAAAAAAATTGCCCATGAATTCCTTCATCATGAAATTAGGTCTTTTGGTGATTAATTTGTCTTTTTCTACCCAATTCTATACCACTCCTCTGCACCTCTACGTGCTCAGGAATTAGATTTTTCCCTCTACTATTGATGTAAACGATTACGGATTGTGTGAAATAGGATATTAAATCGATGAAAGATGAAGAAGAATAAGAAAATTCAAACAGCAACAGTAGAATGAAGTGAAACGATGAAATGAAAAAGAAGGTTATTTGAGTCTTTTTGCAAATGTTGCTCCAAGACTTGCTATATTTGAAAATTTCCCTAGGTGGTAAGGACTGAGCAGAATTTGCTACTGCCAAATGGTCAACAAAAATAGTTGCAGCCAACAACAACAATTGTGGTTTCACAACAAGAAGAACAATTTCACTTGCAACCGACAGTTGAGCATGAAGTGTTGTAACCTATTCGGGTGGTTCTAGATGAGGAGAAGGTGGCAAATTTGGTGAAGAAAGGTATTGTTTATTTAGGTGGTTAAGAATTTGGGGGGGAGTTGTGGATCATTGCTATTTGCAAATTTGATTAAGCAGATGGACCAAGAGGAATCCTTGTTGGATGCATAAGTGGAATTGGTTCAGGTAAGCAATTTGTCTCTGCATAATAGCCATAACAAGCTTTTGTCAAGAAAGGGGACGTCCTTGGCTTCTAAATATCAAGTTCATCGATTGATGTTTCATGATGTTTAGAGGCATTTTTTGGAATATTAGATAGGGTTGCAAAGCAATTTGCGACTTCGAGAATAAAAATATTTCTTAAGATGTACAGTTTGAATTTGATCGCTTTGCAAAAGTTTCTGCAAATCGTTTGGAAGAATTTCAAATTTGGTTGGGGTTGAAAGAGGGATTGACGGATGAACAAGGGAGGTTATAGGCTTTTTGGTCTAGCATGGAGGGATAGAAGGTAGTTGCATTAGATCAATTTTCGGTCATTAAGTTCCTATATGGGATAGTGGCTGAGAAATTTGTTATGGTTATGGTGCATGCGGTTTGTACTCAAGGGGAACGCAAGTCATTGTGGGATGATATTCAACAACTCATGATCGTGCACCCAGTGAGTTTGAGTTGTGGTGATTTTAGCACTATTTTATCTTCAACCAAAAAACAAGGTGGAAGGCCATTTGTTTTGGATGATCTGATGGATTTTGTGGAGTTTGTTGATGATGTAGATTTGGTTGATGCTAGATTCACGATTTCCTATTTACTTGGTGTAATAACTGAATAGGTAGTGCACGTATTTATAAATGGTTGGATAGGCTGTTTCAATCATAGGGATGGCTTCAGCAGAATTTACAGACATTAGTCCAGCACCTTGATAGAGTTAGTTCAGACTATTGCCGTATATTGATGGAGGTCGGAGGGTCACTCCTGTTGGGAAAAGGTCATTTAGTTTCTTAAACTATTGGATGTTACATTTAGAGTTTAAGAATATTGTGTGGGAAGCTTGGGAGCTGGATTATCATGCATTGCCTATGTACATACTGGTTGATAAACTTCGGAAGGCTAGGTAAATGGAGCAAAGAGCGATTCGGAAATATATTTGAAAGTGCAAAGTAATCCAAGGTCAAGTTGGTATTCATGGAGGAGGAGCTAGCAACCACAATTCCAAGACAGATGGAGTTGAATAAAACTAGAGCCGAACATATGTTCAACCTAAACACAGAGATGGAGTTTTGGAGGCAAAAAGCGGGGTCAAGTGGTTAGGATAGGGGAAAGTGAATACTAGATTCTTTCATAATATGGTTTAGGCAAAGCAGATCAAGTTATTCATTCACCACATAAGGGATGATTGTTAAAGGTTTATGCCTTAATTAGCTGGTCATTTATATCTTTGTAATTTATTTGTTATTTTTTAATTAGGATATACTAGCTGTAGGTGATTGTATAGATTTGTATATGGTAAATTAGCTTTTTTCATGGGCTAAAGATCAGCTCTATATATAGTAGTTTAGCTATTTTATAGGAGAAAGATTAGCATGTATTATTCTTATATAATGAGAAATCTCCTCCAAGAATGGGACAACCTTTTCTGCTCAAAGCAATCTAAGTTATCACGGTATCAGAGCCTCAATTCTGAATACTCGTGTCTCTTGTTCTCAAATCCAGCTTTGCTTTAATCTAGTCTTCTGTTCTTAGTTACTCTTGATCAAAGTTCTCTTGGACTCATGTCTTCAGACAAGTATGATGCCTTCTTGATTTGGTTTAATGGCAAAAACTACTCAGCCTAGGCATTCCACTTCAAAATATTTGTCAAAGGCAAGGATCTATGGGGCCATGTTGATGGCAGCAAACCTGCTCCTAGAGAAGACAAAGACAAGAATGAGCTCGTCAAGTGAGAGGTCAAGGATGCTCAAATCATGGAATGGATTCTTGGATTTGTGGAATCCAACATTATCTTGAATTTTCGACCTTTCAAGATTGCAGCTGAGATGTGGAATTACCTAAAGAAACTCCACAGTCAACACAACACTGCTCGTCGGTTCCAACTTGAACATGAATTAGCCACTCTCCAGCAGGGAATTCTCTCTATTTTTGATTTTTATTCTAGCTTCATGAATCTTTGGGCTGAATATACTTATACAGTCCATGCTAGTTTACCACCCGAAGGCTTTAGTTCTATTCAATTAGTCCATGAAATTACTAAGAGGGATCAATTTCTTATGAAATTGAGATATGAATTTGAAGGCACTAGGTCCAATCTTATAAACCGAGAACCAATTCCTTCCTTGGATACACACCTTAATGAATTGTTTCACGAAGAGCAGCAACTTCTTACTCAAACCACTATAGAGCAACATAAACTCATCTCTGTTCCTATAGCATATGTAGCTCAAGGCAAGCCAAAAGGCAGGGACATGAGCACTGTTTAGTGCTATTGTTGCAAAGGATATGACCATTATGCTTCAAATTGCTCAAAAAAATTCTACAACTACTGCAAAAAGGATGATCATATCATCAAGGAATGCCTTACTCGACCCCCAAGAAATTTGAAATAGCATATACTGCCTCAGTTGCCTCTTCTGGTATTGGTGGTTTTGTGGATTCCGCTCAAAGTGCTTCAACTCCTGTTCTATCTGTGACCCTTCAGATGATTCAACTAATGATCGTTTCGGCGTTCTCCACTTTAGGACTCTCAAGTAAACACTTCTTTACATCACCTCCTTGGTACTTTGATTCTGGGGCTTCCAATCATATGAAAAACAATGCTAAATTCCTCACCAATGTTAACAAATATTCTAGAAATCTCAAGATTTATACTGCTGATACAAATCCTTTATCTATCACAGCCACTGGTGATGTTTCTTCTTCTCTAACTAATGTCTTTGTCTCTCCTGGGCTTAGCACTAATCTTGTTTCCATTGGGCAATTGGTTGACAATGATTGTAAAGTAGAATTTTCTAAGTCTGGTTGTGTTGTGCAGGATCAACAATCAGGGAAGATGATCGCACGGGGGCCTAAAGTAGAATGCCTTTTTCCTCTTAATTGCCTTTGTCTCCATGTCATTTTTTGCCTTTAATCACTTGTAGTTCTGCTCAAGTTGATTATCGAGCATGGCATAAACGTCTAAGACATCCAAAGTCTAATGTACTTTATCATTTGCTGAATTTTGGTTTACTTGGGAATAAAAAGTCATCTTCTCTTAGTGTTGTTTAATTTGGTTGCAATGCTTGCAAGCTTGGAAAAAGTAAAAATTTACCGTTTCCTATTCACATACCAAATATAGTCCAGCCTTTTGATTTGATTCATAGTGATGTGTGGGGTATGTCACTGGTGACTTCTCATGCTAATTATAAGTACTTTGTCACTTTTATTGATGACTATAGTCGTTTCACATCGATTTATTTTCTGCACTCTAAAGATGAAGTATTTTTTGTTTTCAAGCTTTTTCATGCACATATTTAGACCCAATTTTCTACGAACAAAAAATTCTTCGTTCTGACAATGGGGGCAAGTACATGTCTCATTTCTTTCAGGAATTTCTGCAAAACAATGGCATAATCTCTCAAAAGATCTTGTCTTTCAACCCCACCACAAAATGGGGTGGCAGAAAGAAAGAACCTTCATCTTCTTGATGTTGTTCGAACCCTTCTACTAGAGTCATTTGTGCCCTCTCGATTTTGGTGTGAAGCACTTTCTACTACTATCTACCTTATCAATAGGTTGCCTTCTCCCTTACTAAACCATGATTCTCCTTTCACTCGGCTATTTGGTACTACTCTAGATTACTCTAATCTTCGTACCTTTGGTTGTGTGTGTTATGTTCATCTTCCTCCTCACGAAAGCACAAAACTCACAGCTCAATCTGTTCAATGTGCTTTTCTAGGATACCCAGTACACCAAAAAGGTTTTCTGTGCTATGATTCAAATTTGTGTCATATTCGAGTCTCTCGTATTGTTATTTTCATCGAAAATCGATATTTCTTTTCCACTCACCATGATCATCTTTCTCCTCTATTTTTTGTTTTGCCATTATTTACTAACTCTTCTACAGATCATATAACCTTTAAGCCTTTTCTCGGGTATCAGCGACGTGTGCCCAATCCATCAAATCAAATTTTAGCACCGCTTGAACCCCCCTAAGATCATTATTTGAATGTTGATCCTGTTCCAGTAGCCTCACCTGCTTCTCTCAAACACAGTAATTGGGTTACTAAACCACTAAATAGGTAGGGTTTCCCTCTTTTATCCTTGACAGCCATCTTGTCTTCTATTCTCTCATCTTACAAGCAGGCTATAGAGCATGAGTGTAGGCAAAAAGCTATTGAAGCATAACTTCTTACACCAGAAGAAAATTAGACCTGGGACGTCGTTCCATGCCCTCATATGTGAAACCTCTTGGAAGTAATTTTTTTTTCTAGCAAGCTTCGTTCCAATGGATCTATTGAACGTTACAAGGCTCGATTTGTGATTTTTGGGAACAAGCAAGAGTTTGGACTCGACTATGAAGAGACTTTCTCACTAATTGCTATGATGACCACTATACGGACAATACTGGCTCTTGCTGCATCTCAATCATGGTCTTTATATCAAATGGAAGTCAAGAATGCATTCTTACATGGTGATCTGAAGGAGGAAGTTTACTTGAAACTTCCCTATGGTATGCCTACTTCCTCATCTAATGTTGTTTGCAAACTTAAACATTTTTTGTATGGCTCGAAGCAGACACCGCGGGTATGGTTTGAGAAGTTTCGATCAACACTCCTTGGTTTTTCATTCATTCAAAGTCAATATGACTCCTCCCATTTTCTACAAAGGACATTTAAGGGTATCGTTGTTCTCCTTGTTTATGTGAATGACATTGTTATCACCAGTTCTGATGTGGAGGCCATCTCTGAAATACAAAAATTCCTGCATTCTACTTTTCACATGAAAAACCTTGGCCAGCTCACCTACTTTTTGGGGTTAGAGATACATCATGAGCCTCAAGGTCTTTTCCTCAATCAGCACAAATATATTCAAGATTTGGTTCAATTAGCTAGCCTCACAGTGGCTACTTCTGTTGACACCCCCATGGAAATTAATGTAAAATATCACTGAGACGGAGGGGAGCTTCTTGAGGATCCTACTTTATATCGGAAGTTGGTAGGTAGTCTTATCTATCTAACCATCACCCGACTAGACATCTCTTATGCTGTTCACACTGTCAGCAAGTTTATGCAAGCCCCACGACATCTTCACCTTTCCGCAGTCTGACGTATCATTAGATACATCCATGGCACACCTAGTCGCTGCTTATTTTTTCTTGTTGGTTCGTCAACTCAATTGCAAGCCTACAGTGATTCTAATTGGGCTGGCTGCCTGGACACTAGAAAATCTACTATGGGATGGTGTATGTTTCTAAGGGATGCCTCATCTCTTGGAAGTGCAAAAAGCAAGAGTTTGTTTCCAAATCTTCAACTGAAGCAGAATATTGTGCCATGCCTGGTGCATGTTCTGAGATCATTTAGCTGCGGGGTCTTCTCACAGAGCTTGGTTTCTCACAAGTTCAACCCACTCCATTACATGCTGACAACACTACTGCTATCCAAATTGTTGCCAACCTTGTCTACCACGAACGCACAAAGCACATAGAGGTTGATTGTCACTTTATTCGAGAGTCCTATGACCACCAAGTCATTACTCCACTTATCTCTACCGCTTTACATATCGCTGATATCTTCACCAAATCCATGACATGTCAGCGCCATAATTTTATTGTTAGCAAATTGATGCTTGTTGATTCCCCAGCATCAATTTGAGGGGGGATGTCAAAGGTTTATGCCTTAATTAGCTAGTCATTTATATCTTTGTATTTATTTTTTTATTTCTTAATTAGGATATACTAGCTGTAAGTGATCGTATAGATTTGTATATGGTAGATTAGCTTTTCAAGAGCTAAAGATTAGCTCTATATATAGTAGTTTAGCTATTTTATAGGAGAAAGATTAGCATGTATTATTCCTATATAATGAGAAATGTCCTCCAAGAGTGGGACAATCTTTTCTGCTCAAAGTAATCTAAGTTATCAATGATTAGGGAGTTTCGCTTGAAGATTTAGATGCTATTGTGGCCCAGGGGGTGAATTTTTTCCAAAATTTGTTGACTGATAATTGTGTTATGATGATGCTTATTATAGGAGGTTGAATAAAGCTTTGGAGGTGGTCCCAAATTTGATAAAGAAGGAGAAAAATTGGAAGTTGGTCCCAAATACTAGGAGTAGAGGAAATCCAATCAATAGTATTTGGGATATATGCTGATAGTGCTCTAGGAGAGAATGGATTGTTCAGAATTTTTTTCAGGGGTGCTGAGAGATTATGGGTGGCGATGTTTTTAAGGTTGTCTAGGAGTTTTTAGTGGAGCCGCGTTGCCCAAGGGGTTCTCGCTAACCTTAATTGCTTTGCTTCTAAAGAAGGATAGTCCTATCACATTTGCAAATTTCCGTTCTATTAGTCTATGCAATTTCATCTATAAGGTGGTTTTGAAATTGCTGGCCATAAGACTACAATATGTGCTGCCCAAGTTGATTTCTCCTTAGCATAGTGGTTTTATAAAAGGTCAGCTTATTTTGGACAACATTTTGCTTGCGTAGAAACTGATGCTTGATTTAAATAGGAAGTCTATGGGAGGGAATTCAGTTTTGAAGTTGGATGTGGCAAGGCATATGATCAGATGTCTTGGGTGTTTGCTTGCAGTCATGTAGAAGTTTCGGTTTTGGGAGGACATGATCAATATGGTTTAGTGCCTCATTTATGGGTGCCATTTTTTGATTCTAGTAAATGGAATAACTCATAAGGATTTTGTTTCATCTAGGGGACTACAATAAGAGTCTTCTTTTTCACTCCCGTTGTTCATAATAATGGGAGAGGTTTTCTTTCAATCTTTGAATGCCCTTCTTGATGATGGTTTTTTCAAGCCTTACAAAGTATCAATGGGTTGTCCATTACTCACTCATTTGGCTTATGTTGACAATATCATTATTTTTGTGTCGGTAGATCAAAGGTCATTGAGAAAAGTGATGCAGGTAATTCATGATATAAGTTGGTTTCGGGTCAATTGGTGAGTGTAGCAAAGTCAGCTTTTGTGGTGGGTAAGGGTGGCAGCAGTAGATAGATGAGGGTGGCATTGAGATCACAGAATTTACGCCCAAGGTACTTCCCTTGCAGTATTTGGGGAGCCGATATATATTGGCTGGAAGTTGAAATCCTATTTGCACACTTGGTTGACAAGGTCCAGAAAAGGTTATCTGGATGGTCAAAGAAGTCTTCTCAATAAGAAGTCGAGCCATTTTGGTGAGGCATGCTCTAACCTCAATGCCCATTCATTTATTGTTGTTCTGTATCTACCAAAGTTGGTGGTTTATGATCTAGAGTGATTGTTTTCCAATTGTCATGGGGGAGTCAAAGTATGGACATAAGTATCACTAGAGATGATGGGTAGACTTTTGTGTGTCGAACGAGGAAGGAGGTTTTAGGTTTAGATCATTCAAGGCCCTTGCTATAGCTTTTGACTACAAATTATGGTGGACCTTTTGGCAGTAGAATTCTCTTTAGGCTATTTATATGAAGTGGAAGTATGTGGGTGAGGATCATCTTGCCTTAGTTGCCTCGTCGATCACAACTTCACCGGTTTGGAAACATATGCTTAGGTTAAGGGATATGATGGAGAATGGATTATGTAGGACATAAAATTGGGCCAGCTGTCTTTCATTAATGATAATTGGCTAGGAGATGGGCCACTAAGATACAAGGTTGACATATAGGGGAATTGTAGAGTTTGGGATTTCATTGGTTCGGACGACTTGGACAGGGTTAAATGTGACCAAATCATATGGTAGCCAGAGTCATGAGGAGTATTCACAGTGAAGTTGGCATATGAGTTGGTACAAGTATAGGATCTAACTTTCTTTTTGATCGATTCTTATCGTCTAAGCATGTGGGCGAATCCATAGGTGGGTTCATGTCTTTAATGCTTTGTTCTAGGCTATAAGTAGATGTATCTCTATACAGATTTGGGGTTGTGGGCCTGTTGAAATGCTCTCATTGCATACACCCACATGTGGAAGATATTGATAATGTTTTCTCCATGAGTGAGTTGGCCTCGAAAGTTTGGGCATACTTTGAACAACGGATTGGCATTCAAGGTGAGGTCAAACCTATATACGATCGGTGCATGGAGTTATGTCAAACCACTTGCACACATTGGGTGTTAAAGATAGCCTTAGATCTTCTACAACAGTTAGTGTGCTGGGAGATTTAAAAGGCTGGGAATTTGTGTTTATATCATCATAAGAGAGTTTTCAATTAGAGTGTGATTCGGGAGGTGGAGTTTTTGTTGCTAGAGAAAGTTGGGTTGCAATTCCCCCATTTGAAGATTCAAGAAGGGACATGAGATCATTTCTTGGATAGTATTGCTATGGATCATCCAAGAGGCCATATAATGCATGTTCGGTGGCATCTCCAAGGCTTCACAATTACAAACTGTATAAAAACAGTAGCTCAATTAATAATGGGAGTGAATCTACTAGAGGCGGGGGTGTTTCGAGATGCGTGGGGTCGCTTTGTATTTGCATACACTAATTTTTAAGGCCCAGGTTTGGCCATGATGGCCAAGTGTTGGTCTCTTCTCTTAGGTGTGGCACTTTGTAGCTTGATCGGCCTACAGAGGGTGGAGGTGGAATGTGATTCCAAAATAGCGGTTGATATGGCAAAGGGCTAGGCATCGATTCCATGGAAATTGAGAGTCTACATTTAGAAGATTTCAAGATACAAAAATATGATTGCCCCTCTGTTTCACTCCTACCAGGAAGCTAATGCAGTTGTAGATAGTTTGACTAAGATAGCACATCAAACAAAATGTTTCAAGTTCTACTCTCAAATACAAGATCTTTCCAACCATGTTTGGTCTCTCGTGTCATTGGATCGAGATCAAGTTATTTTCTTCATATTTATCTAGCTTTCTACGTTGAATCTTGTTATTTGCCTCTTTATTTGTAATTATATTCTGTTTAGTACATTTTAATAAAGGGGTAGTCTATCCCACTAGCCAATTGTTTCATTAAAAAAAAAAGTTTGATTTGCCTTGTGTCTTTAAACTTGTTTGATTTACGGTGCTTTGAAAGTCTAACCTATATTAATTGAGTAAAGTCCATTAAATTGCAACGACCAACGAAGGGGGTAAAAATTAAAGACTATTTTTTCTTTTTTAGAAGTTAAAATCACATGTAAAAAAATTTGATGCAGCATTCCATAATATATCATGAACTACACTCCTAAATTGTAAGCAAAATTCAAGTACATTTAACATTTTAAAACATTATAAAACATTATAACGCAAAAAAAATGAGCACTATATCCACATAAACTAGTAGATATTAACATTAAAAAATAAGAAAATATCACATTGAACAAAGAAAAATAAGCATCTGATTATTTGGTAGATTATATTAAATAAGTAGAGTGGCAGCACAATTCCATCCTTTGGATCTGCAAAGATTACTATTTTACATAGGCCTCAATTGTTTTAGCAAATTTGTGCATTATAGTTGATTGGAAATATGTGCATTGGAAAGCAATCAAATAAAAATTTTATGGCGTTTGTAAAGTACTAATAAACAAACATACTGACGTCCATTCTATAGAAAATCCTCAATAAAAATAAATCCCAAAAGATGAAAAGAACAACTTGTAGTTTAGGAACTGAAACAAATTGAAGTATTCATACAAATCAATTATTATTCACTACCATGCGTAATGTGAAAAAATGGCTGAGAACAACTCTTTCTAAAATTTTAAAATATTCATGATAGAGGAGCAAAAATCCTAAAGAGAGGAAGTTCATGAAAGCAAAGTTTAAAAATATTTAGAGAAGTGTACCAAAAAAAAAATTTATACAAGAAAAGGTATCTTCTGTAGTTATGCATCCATCAAAAATAAACCCTCAAATAATAATTAAAAAAAATGTTAAACAATCAAAATCTAATTTAATTCGTATATAACATAGCGATTCAGAAAAAAATAGCTATCATTATTCACCAACTTTTGCAACTTAGTTAATTTCTTGTTAAATGCTTGTCCAAAAGGAAAGCCTTCTTTATATATTTCCTCAAATTTTATCCTTCTATTCATTGATTATGGAAATCAAGATGTATAAATTATCTCCCACAAGAAAGAATCTATAAGCAAACCAAACAAAAGTTAATTAAATTGAAGTGAAGAAGCAACTTGCGTCCTTTATTTATTTATTTCTTTATTTTTGAGGTTTTCCCACTTAGTCTTTCCAAGAGGAAGTTCAACTCTATCTTGTGTTTCTCCTAATTAAAAAAGCATTGGTTGTTTACTATAAACACACTTTACTTTTATTGTCAACTTGTTCAGATTCTTTCTCAACAAAATGTTTTGACTTTCTTCTAACTCAATACTTTGCAAGAAAGATATTACAATTTGTAATAGAGCAATTAAAAGAAAGTTAATGTTTGAAACGAAATCAATGCTTGGGCTCCATGTTCTTTTCTCTTTCATCCGTGTGAAAAAGATTAATATTCGAATCAGCAGTTGAAGTAAATCCTTCCCCTTCTCCTTCTTTTCAATACATTTGAAAATGCTTCTTTATAGGAAATGAAGAATAAAAAATTTCATAGAATGCAGAGATACGATTTCAAAAGAGACTTACATATTGAGATGATTTAAGCTCAACAAGAATACCTTACTCGCCGCTTTAGCCTGTTGCTGACATTCAATTTTTCTACATTGACCATTTGCAGGCTCGTGTTGATCCCAAGTTGCTTTAAATTTTATCTAATTTGATCTATGAAATAAGAACATATCCACTGGTTGCTTATCACAAAAAATATCACTTTGAACAATGTAGGTAATAGGAAACGAAATATCATCAAAGAGATTATAAAAATTTTGATAGGTGAAGGTAACACTCATCAATGTTTCACAAAAACATGAAAGAGAATCTGAAAAAGATAGTCACTTTAGAAAGTAATAAACATTTTAAGGCAGTACATATCTAAGTATTTACTGCACACAGGAAATCTTTTAGAAAAAGAAAGGCTCACTTCAAAGTTAAATAAATCAAATTAAAAACAATCTAGCAACATCTTTTTCTACAAAATGAATATAAAAAAACTTTTTCTCTTGAATTGCAGAAAGCCATTTTATTGAAAAGAAAGTAGTTTTATTTGATCAAGTGAAAAGTACATCGACAGGCGCGCTTGCCACGAGGAAGGAGTTTTTGTTTTTTCAAAAAAGTTCTCACGTTTTGCACGTTTAAGGCACGTGGTAGCAAATTTGAAAGAAAGTTTGACAAATGTCAACAAAAAGACCAAAATAGATGAAGTGTATAAAAGTGAGGGACTGATTAGTTTTTTTTTTTTAGAGATTAAAAAATTCTTTTCTATATACGTGAAGGACTATTTTGTAAGTTATCTCAAAAGTAAATGCATACAGTATTTCTACCATAATTAACATCCACAAATGCCCAACCATGACTTGTCCACTATTGAATGCTAAGGTTTACGAATCCACATGTCTCCACCATAGGCCCTCCGGTAACAGTGAAAATTGTGAAAAAACAATACATAACAAATCAAGTAATTGAGTCAAGAAATTTATAGATGACAAATGGTCCTTTCCTCAAAACAAATAAGAAAATCCTAAATAGCAATTTAGTATTTCTTCAAGAAAAATATAGACTTTATAATAGATCTAAAAAGGACTATAAGGATAAAACCTAGATCAAGTTATAAAATTCTTTTTTTTTTTTTTAATTTCTCTATCTGCAAGATCAAAATGCCAAAACAAGTATAGTTTATTCATATGTCTTCAGGATATATAACCAGTAGATATATGAAGAGCAAACATTGATATAAAGGAAACATTTTTCATAGATTTTAATGTATAGTAATATCATACATGCGTAGCATGTGAAACTTGATGCATTTTAAGTTCTAAGCTTTACATGTTCAATAGTTTAAAAGGAAAGGGGGAAAAAAAACAAAGGATTAGCATGACCAATACTAGTAACGTCAAACATTTGCAAAAGATTATAAATGATTTTAACAATAGATAATATATTAAAATGTCCTGATCTTTAACGCTTGTAACCATTTTGACAAGACCTTTCAATTTTAACAACACGACACATGAATTTTAAAATTTGTAACAATAATGTCCTCCCTTTGAAAAAAAGATGAAAAAGCCCTCCGATATAAAGTTTTTTTTTTTTGTCCAAAATATGTGATCTATATTAATTTCATGAAAGTTAATGCATACATGGAAGGTCCCCAAAGAGGACTATTCTTAGCACTAAAATCGGCTAAGACTGACTGACATCACGTCACTAACTGAACCTCGTTCTCCCACAAAAAAACACTACAATCCCGTATTGTGGAATACAGTATTACCACCTCTAACTAGAAAAAATTTTGGCAGTATCTCCTCAAAAACTAACAAAATCCTAGTTCTGAAACAGTAGAAACCAGCCCAAACCTGTTTGTAACCCAACACATATATACCAACAAACTTATCTACGAACCACAACTATCAACACAAACTATGTACAAAATCCGATATAAAGCATATAGTTTAAAATTCTAAAATAAATTTTAAAAAAATAAATAAAATAAAATTTAAAGACAAAATTTAATAAAATTATTTACACTATATAATAAATTTTTTTTAAAATAAAAAATAAAATTTAAAGATGAAAATTTAATAAAATTTAGAGACAAAAATGACAAAAAAAAGTTAATAAATAAAATTAAACTATATCAATTTTTTTGTCAATTTTGTCTTTAAATTTTATTAAATTTTCATCTTTATTTTTTATTTTAGTTTAAAATTTTTTATTATATAGTGTAAATAATTTTATTAAATTTTTGTCTTTAAATTTTATCTTTTTGTATTTTTAAAAATTTATTTTAGAATTTTAAATTATATGCTTTATATCAGAGGGTTTTTTCGTCTTTTTTTCAAAGGGAGGACATTATTGTTACAAATTTTAAAGTTCAAGTGTCATGTTGTTAAAATTGAAAGGTCGGGTCAAAACGGTTACAAGCGTTAAAGTTTGGGACATTTTAATATAGTATCCTTTTTAACAAAGACAAAACTTTGTTGGATATTAAAAACTAAAAAAGACCACAAAAATTGAAACAAAAAAGAAAGAAAAGAGTAAACCAAATACCATAGATTTTCAACAATAATGGAGGCCTTTCTTCTTCATTAGCTTGATAAATGGTTTTGGTTGGTGGATAGAAGTACGTAAATGCACTTTGAATAAGAATTACAATTGAGAACTCTGTTAAGTTTCGCTTACCTAAATGAGAATAGGACAGATCAATGAAGAATACCACATAATCTTGAAATCAATTGCTTTTGAGTTTTGATCATTGAAAGCCACTAGGTAATAAAGAAGGAATTTCAAGAGAAGAAATACAAAAAAATACCTTTTCAAAGCCATAAGTTAAATAAATTGTAGTAGTATAGCAAATTATTTTTCACTAATAGGGCAAAAATAAATCAGCAACTTAGCTATTGATAATGGATAAACTACACAAGCTCCCTCGACGTATAAGGATTGCTGCCAAGAAATCTAAAAATGCAGCATATCACTGAAAGAAAAAAAAAACACATTATCCTTCTAGTTTGAAGAAGGTGTTTAAAGCAGTAGAACGAGGGGTATGGCGTTATTACAATACTATTTATATATGTGAAAGGAATATCTACAAGTGACAATGTGCTTTGAACAACATGAAGAGTACCAAGAAATGACTTTCCATTTTCCTTGAAGAGTGTGTTGTGTGGAGGAAGAAAACTTTGCGAGGTGCAAGGCATTGTTTGGGTGCGAGTTAGTTGAATCTGGTCTTGATCAGTCAACAAAACTCTAGAAAGTAGTGATTTCTTGTGAAGTTATTAGACTACCTGATGGGAATCCAAGAGCTGTTCAAACTACTCGCCAAACATTCAATTTGTCATGACATATTACGGGGTCTAATGACAAGAGTCAGGTCTCAACGATTTCATAAAAAATCTTAAATGGTTTAATCCATGACACCCAAGCCCGTCAAACATGCGGCCCAAAATGTGAATAGTATCCATGAACAGTATCGTGAATAGTGCATGAACAGTCGTGAAAAGTATTTAATGAACAGTGCCGTGAATAGTGTGAACAGTGCCACAAACAGTAAATATGTCAAGTTTTTTATTCAATTTTGTAGCGTTATTTTTAGGTAATTATGGCCGAAATTTATCTTTAATTTTAATTGCCAAAATTTGTAAACTTGAAAAAAGTCATAAAGGGCCAAACCTCCAAGTCCAATTGGCATTAGGGTTTTTATTTCCTTTTTATTTTCAAGGCTCTTGGCCGCCCCTTAAATATTAGAGTAGGATTAGAATTTTAGTTGTTACTTTTTTAAGACATCTTTGTACTCTATTTAAAAAGGCCATTTGGCCATAACCATATTATCGACATGTTGAGAAGAATTTTGACATTACGTCCTTGAGAGTTTGAGTAAATCAATCTTTTGGTTCTTTCAAAGAACAATGGGTTTATGAAATTTAACCAATTTGTGGCGCCTTTGAACCTTATCAATCTAGTAGCACCCTAGATTGTGGTGATGATTCATCCATTGGTTCAAAATTTTGTCGGTTCTAAAAATTTCGTAAATTAAGTCTTAAGTCCTATTTCGCTTGTTGCATATTTCTAACTCCCTATAACAGTGAGGTGCACATCACTACCCCCACCTAAGCTAACAAAACTATTTTCATACTCAATTAAGGTTTTTTTGGGGATTGGCTACTCTAACAAAATTGCAACCATCATTTCACCACCTCCACCACTGTGGCATCTAGTAATTTTTACCCACTCATCTCTGAAGATTTGGGAAAGACACCAAAGAAAATAAAAAAAAATTGAAATATTATACATGGTTGATCATCTTCATGGTGATCGTGTTACTCTAGTTTATATATGCAAGATGAAGAATAGGTGAGAGAGATTGAAGGTGAGGCAGAAAAGAGTAAGAGAATGGCAATGAAAAGAAAAGCAACGAGAATCCAGTGGGTGGAGAATGGTAAATTCCAAAAGCAGACGGTCTCCAGTGGCTAGAGAAGACAATTTACAAAACATTGTCATTTCCGCACTGCAATACTAAAAAAAACTACCTCATGTGAGCGGCAGGTGATGGTCCAACCAAAATGAACTGTAACTCCCATTCCTACTTTATTACTATATAGATGAATCACATTGTTTATGAAGATTTTTTTTTTCCAAATAAAAAACTTCAGCACACCTTCACTTTTTCTGAAGGAACTTTTTTATAAGAAAACTTTGGCAACCTCTGAAAATCTAATTTAGTAGAAAGCAGCAACAAACTCGATCTAAATTTCCCTCGGTTTCGATAAGACTAAAAGACTAAAAAATTCAAAAATTGAAGGACTTAAAGTTGGTTTGAAGAATTCAAGCATTTTATTTAATAGCAGATGGTGAGTCTCTCAATTTTTCTCCATTGAAGTCACTTCAATAACGAAAGGTAAGTTTTATATATTTGATTTTGTATTAAGTATGCGGCTACATTATCGCTTTTGCCTTTTTGATTTTTCCTTCCACTTGTTTCTTCTGAGTACAATTTCCATAATCAACTTTCCCTCCTAAGTGGTAATCATTAGAAATCTAATAAACTTTTGAAGTGCTTGAGGATTATTTTAAGTGCCTGTCCTCCTTTTTAGTGTATGAGATGCACTAAATAACCAGATTATGCATATTGTGCCATATGTAGTTGTGTGACTTTGATTTGTGGTATTAGTATTTTATCTTAAGTAATTTTTAAATTAACAAATGCGTCCTTAATTGGTCCTATGATTTAACCCATTTGTTTCTTGTGCATTTTTAGAACTTTCAATTATGTTTCTTGAATTAAAAACTCCGAGATTACGTATTCTAATTTTCAAGGTCCATTAGTTGTGTAAAAACTTTACTCCCGTATGCATAGATTGACTTCGGCTTTGTATTTTCTTAGGTCATCAAGGTACATCTTTCTTAATCGAATTAGCTTTCTTTTAGCGGTTAATTTCATCTACCTTGATATTCATGTACGTAAATCTCATATGTTTACTTTCACAAAATGGTGGTTCATCTTAGAAAAATTACTCAACCAAAACAAACTTCTTTAGCCTAGTTAATTCTTTGTTCCAGAAGTCAAGATTCAAGAATCAAATTAATTGTTTGAGAAGATTTTGAAGTCCTTGGTGCTATCTGTTAATGATCATCATGAAGTGCAAGCCAAAACCATTATATATTTTTGATGCAATTCAATTGAAAGTACAAGTCCATATGCCTTAAAATTCTTTTTAAAAAATGGACCAGCTACAACTAGCATTTCATGCATCTCAGAAATAATGCTGTAATTTTCCTATTTGCAGTATAAAAAATGAATCTAATTGATGAAGATTATCTTCCTTTAAGGAAATTGGCAGTCACTATTCCATGAGAACTAGCTATACTTTTGAAAGATGGCAAATGCAGTTGTAGACTTTCTCTTATCTAATCTAAAGGAGTTACTTCTCTATCATGTAGATTAATTTTCAAGAATAAAAGGATCAAGTTGAATGTCTTCCCAGGGAGCTTATATTGATAAAGGCTTTAAGGACTCCATAGAGAAGAGTGAAGAATATTAATATACTAATAAATTAGTTATTTGCATTCTAAAGAATCTATTGGATTCCACTAGGTACTTTTATCATTATTGATTAAGTCATCATGTAACCTATGACAGGCTCTCATGGTATATTCCTTAATACTACACGATCTATAGGTTAAGCAGTTACACCCCAATAAACGAATACAAACACATATTTCAAACTTTATATTTACTTTTAGGATAGATAAGCTTTTGGAGTTGTTTACCCTTAAAGCTTGATGTGTATAGATTAAGCTGCGTTACAAGTCGAGGACCAGAGTTCCAGATCTTGGAATCTAAAGATCAGATTTCGGAGACAAGTGAAGTTCCGGACCTTGGAGCCAAAGGCTAAATTACAGTTGTAACAAACGGGTTAAAAGAGAAGGATAACAATCAATCCCTCTTTATTAGGGAAGAGGATAAAGATAACAATCAATCTCCCTTTATTAAGAAAAAGGATGAGGATAACATTTAATCCCCCTTTATTAGGGAAGAGAATGAGGATAATAACTAATCCCTCTTTATTAGGGAAGAGGATAATGATAACAACTAATCCCTTTTTATCAGGGAAGAGGATATATATGTAGGGAAGATCGATAAGTATGGGGATCCATTTCTGACAACTCAGAATATACTATACTTCGACAAAATACTGATTATATCATCAGAGGACTGGTGAGCAATTTGGTGTGTGCAAAAGTGTGTCAAAATATAGCTCAAACTCACACAAATTTACACCTAAACCTCACTTAATCAATTGTAATAAAGTTTAAGGATCATTTTCCATAGGGAAGGGGACAAAACAAAAATTTAAGTGCAATTAATTGTGTGCTATCTATGTTACCTAATGCAATGACATAAAGAATGATATTTAACTAAGAAGCATGAAGAAAAGTATGCAAATAAATGGGAATACTAGAATCAAAATGCTAAGTTAAACAACTCAACTAAAACAAGGAGAGAAACACACAATTGAGGAAGGAGGGTGATCCTTGGGCTCAATGCGAGAGTAGGCTACTTCGACTCCCAAAGGCAACCGAGTTTAGGGCAAAATAACTAAGTGACTACATCCGTTCGCTCCGAATCTCCTTTCGATCTCATCGGAATTGTAGAATGGGGAATCTCCTTTCGGTCTCATCCCCACCTAGTGCACATTAGCGCCTATGGCTTCCACACAACTCTAATGCACAATTTTAGGCCTAGATGTTTTAGCCAACTATTTCACATTCCCTAGTTTAAGCATTTAATCTAAGAAAGCCACTTATTTTTCACTCCATATCTCCTTTCGGTCTCAATGGAATTAAAGGATAGAAGATCTCCTTTCAGTCTCACTTCCACCTTGTGCACACTAAAACCTATGATTTCCACACAATTTTAATGCACAATTAAGCTCATGTGGTGGTTATTTTTTGTCTCAAACACCTAAATTTTAGTGAATGCTAGGTAGTTCTTCCTACTTTTGGCCTAAATTCAAGCATGTCCTGATGAAATCCTAAGAGCCGAGACAACTACAACTCCACATGAAACTGACCATGAAGCTAGGCATCCACACTTAGATTCTTTGCAAGGGATTGGTGGTCCTATTACAAGGTAAGGAACTAAGAGAATGCAAGCTGCCTCAATCTCTTTCATAAATGAACCCATGGAATCCGAAACTAAGGTAGCAAGGAAGACTTCTGAACTTAGCTCATCATTTGTCATTCTAGTCATCCATGAAAAATCAAGAATGAAGGATCAAGTGTGGTTGATTTTCACTTGTGTAATTAAGATCCTTAGACCACGTCTCATCACAATCCAAGTTCGAATTTGGAAGGTTGGCAATTCTAGTTCAACACTTGTCATTTGACTTAGTATTGTAAATGATGAGCCAAGTGTTGTTCATTCTTCATGATCAAGTTAAAAGAAGCTTCCAAATTGGAGTAAAGAAGCTCCAAATTCGGCCAAGGCCATGGTGATTAAAAGAATTACCAAATCCACAAAGCTGAATAGGAAATTCTGCTCAAGCAGAATTCAGCCAACACACTTGGATTAGTTTTAGGCAACTACTTGTTGTTTTATTTCCTTTTCTTATATTAATTTTTTCTTTTAAGTAATAGTTTCTTTAGTTAGTTTCCTAAAAAAGCTAATCCAACTAGGGAATGGCTTTCTTAATTCTTACAACTTGTAAACTATAAATAGAGGCATTCAGCCACAATGAAAGAGGAAGAATTTTGACAATACAAACTTGAGAGCTTTGTAGCTTTTCTTTGAGTTCTAGTTTAGAACTTGCTTTGAGTCTTTTGAGGATAGCCTCTTAGGTTCATGTTTAAGCTATCTTGTTGAGTTTCTTTCCCTCAACAATTTGAGTGTGCTTCTTGGTTCCAAGAATAGTCAAAGTTCACACCTTGGGTCTTTGATAATTCCTTCGGTTGTCAAGTTGACAAAAGCAAGGTCCTTCTTCACAAGTTGGAGATGGTGTCTTGCTAAAGGAAGTCTTAGTTCAGCCTAGAGGACGATACTAGGACCAACACTCTGATATAGGTTCAGTTTCTTATCCTTTGGTGTAAGAATTCGTATCATGTCCTAAAACACACACAAACATCAAGAACACACACTAAATGTGGCCACATTCAATGCATGTCATTCATTTAATACAAGTAGGAAGACGTTAATTAATGCAAGCCCACCACTCTACAACTCACAAGGAATCAAAATAAACCTAACCCTTACATCAAGCACCAAGAATCACCCAAGACAATTTAGCCACTCATGGCTTCAAGCAAACAACAACCACAAGGAGATATAACCATTGAAAGCACAAGGAATTGAAAGAAATACTCCCCTTAATCAAAAGAACGGTGATTCCAACCAATTCCTACACTTGACACGCAAGGTTAGCTCCAAAGATTGAAGTTTTCTCAGCCACAAGAGCCAAACCCTAGATCCCTAAAGAACTCCCGTTTTTGAGTTGGGGAGAATATGAAAAATATCTAAAACGAACCCTAACTCTCTAATTCTCCTATTTTTCTACACAAAATGGGGTATTTACACAAGTAGGGAAATTGGGGAACAATGGTGAAGCTTCAAAAACATGCGGGATTCAAATTGCAAACTCCACAATTGCAACCGCAGGCTGACCGCCACGGTTGGTGTCCCTGACTGTTGCGGCGGTCCAGAATTTCTGTCCACCCTCTTCTTTGGTTCGCGCCTTGTTCTGCTTTTGTCCAATTTTGGTCCCTTTGTTTCCGGAATTTGAGAAAACTTTCTTCATGAAAGTTTTTGCTCTCTTTTTCAAATTTCCATAGCATCTTCAATCATCTCATTTTGATGTTTGCATCAAGATTTATGAATTCTGGAAAATGGCTGATTTTTTTCTCCCCTTTTTCCTACAAAAAAGAGCAAAAGATGAGAATCAACAAGTATACTATGATTCCTCTTATAAACATAGCATATCTCAATGAAATCTGTGCAAAAGCATGAAAAACACATAGTTAAGTTTATGAATATTTTATTCTCATCAAATACCCCCAAACTTGAACCATTGCTTGTCCTCAAGCAATTTTCTACGCATGGCAACAATATGTAGAATGCATTCATTGAGATCATGCACAGTTAGATTAGCAAAATTAATTTCTTGATGGTGGCAAGCACTGGCTTAATTAGGCATCCACTTGTCGCCCCATTCTACTGAATAATGCATATTAAGAGTTCTAAGAAATGGGAACATCTTCCCGTCTCTGGGGGTAGACAGTTTCGGCATGTACTAATGCAATGCATGACCTTTCTTTCCTGTTTCTCTGTACTAATGTTCACACATTAAGGGTCTATTTGGAAAGCAAATTTTCATTTGCAAATAAGAAAATTCTCAAATAAAAACAAACTATCCAAACACATTTTTATTTTAAAATTTAGAATTCAAAATTTCCCATTCAAATTTCTCTCACATAATTTTAAAAAAATTTCCCTCTTATTTTTCCCTCCAAAAAACTTTTTCTATCTAAAAATACCCACTAAAATTTTCACACATTCCAATACAACTTTTTCCATTTACAAATAAAAATACCCTTGTCCAAACAGACCCTAAATGTTTTGTATGTGTGATGGAGGAAGATATTCATGAACAATGCAATGTAAGAACTGAGTAGAAGTCATGAAATCATGCCACTAGTACGCCCTAGAGTTGCACAGAAAAATTTCATTTCCTTGAAATCCTTAAGACTCTTTATTCCCTCTTTCCCCTAAGTTGTCATGCTGCCATTTGGGCAATCTTTGTCACATTTAAGCAACCATCATGACATTCCACTCAGGGTACTTCCTCACTCATTTATGCAATTTTTTTTTTAATTTTATGCCAAGAGTTTTACGGCTTTTTATACTTCTACCAATCATACGAGTTCACTTAAGGGACATCCCCTAAGAGCATTCTCATAGCGGAGTGGCAATTATTCAACAAAATTGTAAATCTCATAAACAAGACTAAACAACAATCCTAAGTCATCTTTCAAGTTTGTGAATTGAAATGCTGTGAATTTAGAGTGGACTAGGAGCACTACATTTACTCGCAACCGCGTCATAATCAATACACTACATCTCACAAACACTCCTCATTGATGTGCGCTGTAACAACATCATTTAATATGCAAAACCTTCCTGAAAATACAATGAGTCAAAAGACATGCATTACAAATTCCATGCTTACTCAATCCAGCATTTTTCTTCATCGACTAATGCTCTCATTTCTTCACTTCTCGCAAGCACTTGGTCAGTAAAATGTTTCCTAAGTGGTGCATGTTTTAGCCATTACTTGCCAACAATTTAAAGGTTCCAAAACAAACAAGCAACATATTGATTATTTCATTGAAAGCCTTAATTTAAGCCAATTTCACACATGGAATCTCATGCATTTTCTTCCTATAAACACCCCCAAACTTAAGATGAGCATTGCCCTCAATGCTTCAAGAATGCATACATGAAGGGTGGGTTAGGTGGCAAAGAAGAAGAATTACATGTTTCGGTTGCAAAATTGTGAAATGACTTAAAGCATGTTGCATGATTGCTTTTTCACACCTCCCCCAAACTTAAGATATGTTGCATATTAAGCACTAAAACTAGGGAGTGCAAGGGCCTGATAAGCATAATTCACCAAAGAAAATACATTAACAAAATTCACAAAAATAAACTTTAAAACTAAATGCAATAACATAGAACACAAAGGAAAATATTCACAAACTTCACGTCCAAACTCAACTCAAGTGTCAAATCATCTAAACTTAACGTTTTCACATTACAAGTTGTTCAAAGTAGTTAAAGATATCATCTTCCCTGTAGTCAACATGAACTCATGGTTGGCTTGGAGATGTCGGTGGGGGCATAGGAAAAGTTGGTGGCTCACCTTGTTGTCCACCTGCCATGTAAGTTATGAATGCCACCTGGAATCGTAGGAAGTCCTGCATCGAACTTTGAAGATCGCCTACGCACTTCTCCAACCTTTGATTTGTGTTCTGAAGATCACGCACACTTCTCTCCAAACTACTTAGTCTATCCTCGTCAGCACGTTCCTCACCATCATCTTCTTCGCTGTCCTCCTCAGCTAGCATGGCTGTCTGGCCAGACGTCTCTGCTTGCGACCCTTCCCCCCCCCCCCTTTTGGAAATATTTGAACTTGAGGTCGGCCTTCAATGGAATGCAATCCGCACGATTGAAGTTCTCGATAATCCATGCTGTTGCGAAGCACAATCGTGTAATGAGCGACGGGAAGCCTAGGGATTGATTCTTTTTTGGCGAGTCGACGGCTAGATGAATTTCTGAATTTATGACTTTGCCCACGTCAACTGACATGCCTCTGCTGATGGCAGATATCAGCAACGCTCGCTTCCGGGCCACCTCCGAGTTCATGATTGTCGGCATGAGTCGGCTACTCACGAAGGCATTTAACAGCTTTGCCTGCGGTGTGAGTGAGTTCCGTTTTAAGCACGTCCAATTCGGGGGTCTTGCTCCCTTCTAGTCAATTCTCGAGTTATCTCTGCGCTATTATAGTCGGACTGGATGAATTGAGCATATTCGTCATCGATAGCCGAGGGTAGCTCAAACAACCTATTGATGGTCTTTAGAGAGAAGTTTACGGTGGCACCAGTACATTTGACCTTGTTGGATGCCATGGTTGCCACCGAGAGTTCAGTGTAAAAGTTGTGAATGCTTCTCTATCTCCTTCTCCCAGGAATTGGCGTGCATTAACAAATGCGAGCCAACCATGCATACGAACATAGGTATCCAGTGGCGGCTCCACCGTAAGACCGCACTCCGCAACAATTGGACGACCTTGCAAGGCATGCAAGGCGTCCGCCTTGATGTGTTGCTCCGACCGTTTGGGCTGAGAGGTGGACGCCGAAGATTGTTTGCGTTGAATGTTGGTGGTGTGCCTAGGTGCCATTGGATTATACCTAAAAAGACAATGCCACAATTAACTACCAAAAATGATATGCCACATACTACAAAACATTGTTAATTAGTGACATGAAAGAATTGCACACAATGGTTTAGGCATTGACATTTGAGTACTCAATATGTGCACTATGCGAGGTTTCAAGAACTCATCAATTATTTTTTCACTTAAAACTCAATTTTGTATACAACATCATGTTAGGGTTCATCAATAAACTTCAAGGAGTTCAAATAAATACAAAAAAAAATTGAAGAATCATCCAAAAAGCTCATGGAGGCATTTTGTCAAACACATGATGTGCAAGGTAAAAAGCTTGAAATGTAATAAAATTAATGGGCACCCTAGCCTTAACAATCAAAAAACAGCTCAAACAATCCCAATAGCACAATATTTAATTTAAAACCATCCATAAGAATCATATTTTGATAAATTCAAAATTACCAATTCTAAGGAAATTTGAAGAGTTCAAGAGTTTATACCTTGGGTTCTTGGACGAATTTGATGATGAAAACTTGTTGATTTTATGTTTAGAGTGGTATTTTGATCAATTAGGATGGATTGGACTTGAAGAAAATTGCAAAATGCAAAGTGGGAATGAAAGGGTTTGAGAATAAGTTGCAAGAACCAAGGAGGGAAATGAAACAAATGAGGGGGGGCCTACAGGTTTAAACCCGTTGGCCCTGACTGCCGCGGCGGTCAAAAAATTCTACCACACATATATATTTTTTTTCAAAAATTTCCTCCTTTGTCCTAATACATGGAAACTACAACACCTTTCCTAAATGCAAACTACATGCATCAACATTTACACCCAAAAAGAACATGTAAAACTCAATTAACCAACAAAACAAAACAAACAAAGTGGAATGAACTAAAAACAAAAGGATACGCTTGGGTTGCCTCCCAAGAAGCGCTTGGTTTTAATGTCGCCGGCTCGACTCAATGCATTGCCACACATGTCAATTCAAGTAGATGGTGGATACCCATTCCTTGCTTTTGTCAATTCCATCCCCCAAGTATGTTTTCACCCTATGTCCGTTTACCTTGAAACTGTTGTTAGCACATTGCTCCTTCAATTCTACCACCCCGTACGGATACACCTGCACTACCTCATACGGGCCTCCCCATCTTGCCTTCAACTTTCCTGGAAATATGTTCAATTTAGAGTTGAAAAGGAGCACTTTTTGGCCAGGAGGAAATTCTTTAGGAAGGATCCTCTTGTCATGCCATTGCTTTGCCTTTTCCTTGTGAATGCATGCATTGGTGTACGCCTCCAACCGGAATTCCTCCAACTCATTGATGTCCATAAGTCTTTTTTCAGTTCCGCTCTGATAATCCAGATTTAAAGACTTAAGGGCCCAAAATGCTTTATGCTCTAACTCAAACGGAAGATGGCATGCTTTGCCAAACAATAACCGATACGGAGATGCGCCAATTGGAGTTTTAAAAGCTGTCCGATAAGCCCACAAGGCATCATCCAGTTTTCTGGCCCAATCCGTCCATGAAGTATTCACCACCCTTTCGAGAATGCGCTTGATTTCCCGATTGGATACTTTGGCTTGACCATTGGTCTGAGGATGGTAGGCAGTGGCAACCTTGTGATAAATTCTATAACTTGCCAAAAGACTATCAAATGCCTTGTTGCAGAAATGCGTTCCCCCATCACTCACAATGGCTTTTGGCACCCCAAAACGAGTAAAAATGTTCTTTTTCATGAAATTCATTACGCTCTTGCTATCGCCATGGGGTAATGCCACGGCCTCTATCCATTTCGACACATAGTCCACGGCCACTAGAATGTAAGAGTTGCCAAAAAATGACGGGAAAGGTCCCATGAAATAGATTCCCCAAACATCATAGAATTCAACTTCAATCATATTATTACGGGGCATTTCATTCCTCCATGAAAGATTACCTATCCTTGGACATCTATCACATTTCTTGCACCATATATAAGTGTCCTTGAAGAGTGATGGCCAATAAAAACCACTTTGCAAAACCTTCAAAGCTGTCTTCTTTCCACTAAAATGGCCTCCATACGGGGACTCATGGCATTTCTCCAATATAGGCTCTTGCTCCACTTCCGGCACACACCTTCTATGAGCTGGTCTGGGCACATCTTAAACAAGAAGGAATCATCCCATAAATACAATGAGGCATCATGCATTAATCTTTTCCTTTGCTGCTGAGAAAAATATGGGGGCATTTTTCTTGAAACCACATAATTGGCGATGTCGGCGTACCAAGGTCGTGCCATGGATTCATTCACCTCAAACACTTGGGTTAACACCTCGCAGTCTTCTAAGCTCAAGCCACGTGCTTTTATCAAGAACACCTACTCATCCGGAAAAGAGTCCTTGATCAATACATGAGCATCTTTTTCACCCAATTTAGGATCTTCAATTCTAGAGAGGTGATCCGCCACTTGATTTTCAGTCCCTTTCCTATCTTTGATCTCCAAATCAAACTCTTGCAGCAGAAGCACCCAACGGATAAGCCTAGGTTTTGCTTCCTTCTTGTGCATAAAGTACTTTGTAGAATGGTCAGTATGCACCACTATCTTAGCCCCCAATATGTATGGCCTGAATTTATCCAATACAAACACCACTGCTAGCATTTCTTTCTCAATAGTTGTATAGTTGCATTGAGCCCCATTCAACAACTTGCTAGCATAATATATAGCATGGAAAAGCCGTTCCCTTCTCTGGCCCAGGATTGCCCCCACAGCTAGATCACTTGCGTCACACATAATTTCAAAGGGTTTAGTCCAATCCGGTGTGACAATAATGAGGGCATGCACAAGCTTCATTTTCAGCGTTTCAAACGTTTTCTTACACTCTTTAGTGAAATCGAAAACCAGGTCTTTCTCCAACAAATTGCACAGCAGCTTGGCTACTTTGGAGAAGTCCTTGATGAATCTTCTATAAAATCCCGCGTGGCCAAGAAAACTTCTAATTCGCCGAACTGAAGTAGGAGGGCTCAACTTTTCTATCACCTCAATTTTTGCTTGATCCACTTCCATGCCTTTAGAAGAAATTTTGTGACCCAACACGATTCCCTCTTGCACCATAAACTAACATTTTTCCCAGTTTAGCACCAAGTTCGTATCAACACACCTTTGTAGCACCCATTTGAGATTATTGAGGGAAACATCAAAAGAATCCCTAAAAACTGAGAAGTCATCCATGAAGCTTTCTATGATATCTTCCACCATATCAGAAAAATGGCTGTCATACATCGTTGAAAGGTGGCGGGGGCATTGCATAACCTGAAAGGCATCCTCTTAAAAGCAAAAGTACCAAACGGGCAGGTAAAAGTAGTCTTTTCCTGATCTTCTAGGGCTATGGAAATCTGATTATACCCGGAATAACCGTCTAGGAAACAACAGAAGAGATATCCGGCCAATTGATCAAGGAGTTGATCAAGATATAACAAGGGGAAGTGGTCCTTTCTTGTGACTTTGTTCAATTTTCGGTAGTCCATGCAAACCCTACAAGCATTCACGATTCTTGTGGCAATCAGTTCTTGGTCCTCATTCATGATGACAGTCATTCCACCCTTTTTCGGAACACATTGGACTGGGCTTACCCACTCGCTATCCAAAATAGGAAAAATTATCCCGAAGTCCAACAGCTTTACCACTTCTTTCTTCACAACTTCCATCATCAACGGATTCAGCCTCCTTTGTCTTTCCCTCACAGGTTTGGCATCATTTTCTAACAAAATTTTATGTATGCAAATCGAGGGACTGATACCCTTAATATCCGCAACGGTCCACCCAATGGCCTCCTTGAAAGTGCTCAAAACCTCCAAAAGCTTTCCTGTTCAGGTTCCAAAGATGATGATATTACCACGGGCAACATTTCATGTTCCCCCAAAAACGCATATTTCAGATAAGGGGGCAAGGGCTTCAACTCAAGTTTAGGCAGCTCATCGACGAACGGTTTCAACTTATCCTTACCACTGGCCACCGGCAACACTTGGTCGACTTCAACAACTTCAAGTTCTTCCCCCACTATTTCATAAATGGACTCATCTACAAAACAGTTCTCAACCATCTCACAAAGTTATCCATCTATTCTTTTATCTTCTTCATCAAACTCTAGGGGAACATTGGAGGGAATAATTACCCCCATTGCTTGAGAGTCAAGACACCACCCCTCCTTCAAAGTTTCACCAACACATTTATCTACCACATCTACCAGGAAGCAATCTAGATTCCCCCTTGGATATTTCATGGCGTAGTTCACATCGAACACGACCTCTTCTCCGTTGACCCGGAAAGTGATAGTTTTGTCCTTCACCCCAATGATTGCATCTCCAGTTGCTAGGAATGATCGTCCAAAGACTCGTCCTCCTCTATATTCAATACTATGAAGTCCACTGGAAAAATGAACTTATTCACCCTCACCAACACGTCTTCAAGAATACCATTAGGCTTCACCAAAGATTTATCCGCTAGTTGAAGAGTGACGTGGGTCTCCTTCATTTCATCCCCCATGCCAATATTCTGAGCTATAGAGAGCGGCATTAGACTCACTCCCGAGCCTAAGTCAACAAAGCTTTTGAGAAATGCCTTGCTCCTATGTCACATGGGATGGTGCAGCTTCCGGGGTCCTTCATCTTCCTAGGAATAATCAAATCCTTGCGAATGATGCAACTGCACTTTTCACTTGATAAGTGAATATAATGATAACTTCTAGGATAAGATATCTCTATTATCTTATCCAATTATGGGAGAATTTAGCCTTATCTAATGTAAATTGCTATCTTGTAGGAGAATTGCTTAAAGAAAGATAAGATTGAAAAAGATTGGAAGGCCACGATTTTCTTGAAGAAAAGAAGGTATGTCTATGCCATGGCATGTAACTTTTCATGCCATAGCATTGAGGAATTTCTTGGTTGAGACAAATGACTTCTACACAACTTGGACTTCTACTCTTCATGGAGCAGAACAAGTATAAATGAAGGAGAGCACAATACAAACAGGAGAACCCGTAGACAACCATAGACAACGATAGAATAGAATAGCTTAGAGTAATTTTATGTTCATGCAAGCCATGTTTAGTGGCTGAAACTCTTTTCTTTAGGACAGGGATGTAACCATCATTACATATCATTTATATAATTGTGATATTTTCCAATATCTGATTTATTTGGTATTAATTCTTGTAAATGCTTAATCACCATTTGCATGTTTAAGGTATTGGTGAAGAGGCGACAGCTGACATCAATATTAGTTCGTGAATTTGTCAGACTTTAATTGTGAATCACGATAGTAGATTCTCAATTTCTGCAGCATAGTATTCTGTTGTTCATCATGCATTCATAGTAATTTTGGAGTCACGAAAGTAGTCCCATAATTATTATTTGAATAGTAATATTATACTCTGAGAGGAGATAATATTTAATTAGGTGAATAGTTGTGAGGATTTATCGCAAAATAATTATATGAATGGAATTTATAGTAATGGTTGGTGAAATCCCGAGTCCTAAAGTTTGTTTATCTGAAATCTCTTAGTTGAACTTTTTAATCTTGCTTTTGCGTTGATTCTTGTTATTATAACATCCACTTTTCTTTTGCATGTTAATCTAGATAATAGGGTAGATATTGCTTAACTGGTAGTTGTTCACCTCCCTGTGGGACGATACTCGTAATTATATTACGATTACATGACTTGCAATTAAGTGGTATATTTTTACCGAGTCAAATTTTGGCGCCGTTGCCGGGGAGGCGTATTCAATATCAAATTAGCAATATTTTTTCTATTAATTTAGATTGTTGTTTATTTTGTTTATTGTTGTTATTAATTCTTGTTGTGTTTTATGCCCAGGAGAACACGTGAGTTGTTACCGTATAATCCTGAGATTGAAAAGACTTGCAAGGCATTAGCTAAAGAAACCAAGCAAAGGAAGGAAGCTCTCAAGATGGCAGAAGAAAATCCAATTCCTCCTAGAGTTCTGCTACGTGATTGTAATTGTCAAGATGGCATGTAATTGTCAATCCATGGCATAATGCATTTTAAATAAAAAAAAGTTGCTCCACCACTTATTGGTCCTGTGGGTTGCCACCATTACCTGCTTTCTCGCACAAGAACAACAACATGAGTGCTGAATCTACTTGACTCAAGAAAGGGAAGTCCTCTTTTTATCTATTTGTTCTTGACTGTTTTTCTTGTTTTTGAAACATTGGGGACAATGTGTATTTAAGTTGGGGGGTACTTTGGTGTTTGCTTTTGCTTTCAAATTTGCTTTGATTTTTGATTAGTTTCGTTGAATCACTTGTGTTAGTTTTGGTTTTTGAAACTTGTTGTTAGGTAAAAAAATTTTGCCAACATATCATGAAAAAGGAAAAAAAAAATGAATAAAATGAATAAAAAAACAGTAAAAAGGTATTTTATGCTGAAATTAGTTGTTATGATCTATGATGAGCATGGCTTTAACCTCAAGCTCATGGGAATATAAAATGCTATGAGAATGAGTAACTCAATCTTTTGGTGTGATTTTTACTCTGTTTTAACATAACTGGAAATCCTTTTGAGCACAACTATGATCAGTCCTTTGTTCTATGTGAAAAGTCTGTATAAACCAAAGGTCTTTATCCTTTTGAATGCACAATTTGATTTGATTTGGAGATGAAGGTCATAGGCAGTTCTTTGGCCGTTTGAACTTTTCAAGCTAACCCGGTTATGTATCTTATCCATTGAACCTATTTTGAGCCTAAATGATAGAATGGAAAGAACCGCCATTCAAGATTATTTTTTTCATAACCTCATTTACTACCTTATAGCCTTATTCATGTTATATTTTTATCCTTCTAAAATCCCTTAAAAAGAGTTTAAATGCACTTTGGTATATATGATACAAGGGAAAGAGGAAGACATGGAGTCCAATGTGAGGTACAAGTTAAAAATGGGTAGAAGAGGAGAAAGGTTATGGGCTTAAAAGATAAAGTCTCTTGATGCATGGGTTTGAAGGAGAGTTCTTATTCTGTTATGAATAATGTTCTGTTTATTGTTGATTTATTTTGTATTCAAAAAAAAAAAAGAAAGAAAAAAGAGAACAAAAAAAAAAGTGAAAAAAAAGGAAGAAAAGAACAGAACAGAAAAAGAAAGAGAAAGAGAAAAGAAAAAGAAGAGAATTTATTCTGTTGTTCAGCCTCAATGAATGCTTGTTGGTGTACATTGTCAAAAGAGACTAGAGTACAATAAGTTGGGGGTTGTGATGGAAGGTGCTACAATTAAAAAAATAAAAAAAAAAAGTATCTTTCCAAGGTGCTTACAAGAATTAAACTCTTTTCTTTGATTTTATATCTTTTCCCCTTCTTTGATAGCCAATCCTGAGCCTAACGTTACAAGCTAAAAGTCCTACCTGATCCAAATTGAGTTGGTTGTTTTTATATAAAGGATGAGGATATTTGTTTTATACTGAATGATGGGATGTGATCCATAGCACACACACACTGGTGATGTTAAGCGAGTTTAGGTTCTCTTTTGATTGGTCTTACTCATGATTGTGGTGTTTTAATTGGTGAGTATTGGTTGGAATCTCTGAGATTTAATATAACAATAATTATTCTTTTGCTTGAGGACAAGCAAGTGTTCAAGTTGTATTTTGATAAGTGAATATAATGATAACTTCTAGGATAAGATATCTCTATTATCTTATCCAATTATGGAGAATTTAGCCTTATCTAATGTAAATTGCTATCTTGTAGGAGAATTGCTTAAAGAAAGATAAGATTGAAAAAGATTGGAAGGCCACGATTTTCTTGAAGAAAAGAAGGTGGTATGTCTATGCCATGGCATGTAACTTTTCATGCCATAGCATTGAGGAATTAGGCGAAGGATTACGCAAATCAGATTCTTCGGTTGAGACAAATGACTTCTACACAACTTGGACTTCTACTCTTCATGGAGCAGAACAAGTATAAATGAAGGAGAGCACAATACAAACAGGAGAACCCGTAGACAACCATAGACAACGATAGAATAGAATAGCTTAGAGTAATTTTATGTTCATGCAAGCCATGTTTAGTGGCTGAAACTCTTTTCTTTAGGACAGGGATGTAACCATCATTACATAAACTTCATTTATATAATTGTGATATTTTCCAATATCTGATTTATTTGGTATTAATTCTTGTAAATGCTTGATCACCATTTGCATGTTTAAGGTATTGGTGAAGAGGCGATAGCTGACATCAATATTAGTTCGTGAATTTGTCAGACTTTAATTGTGAATCACGATAGTAGATTCTCAATTTCTGCAGCATAGTATTCTGTTGTTCATCATGCATTCATAGTAATTTTGGAGTCACGAAAGTAGTCCCATAATTATTATTTGAATAGTAATATTATACTCTGAGAGGAGATAATATTTAATTAGGTGAATAGTTGTGAGGATTTATCGCAAAATAATTATATGAATGGAATTTATAGTAATGGTTGGTGAAATCCCGAGTCCTAAAGTTTGTTTATTTGAAATCTCTTAGTTGAACTTTTTAATCTTGCTTTTGCGTTGATTCTTGTTATTATAACATCCACTTTTCTTTTGCATGTTAATCTAGATAATAGGGTAGATATTGCTTAACTGATAGTTGTTCACCTCCCTGTGGGACGATACTAGTAATTATATTACGATTACATGACTTGCAATTAAGTGGTATATTTTTACCGAGTCATCACTCAAGGCAATCACCCCTTCGTCTTCTAGCTTCTCTTTGTTCGAGATCAACTCCTTAAAAAACTTGGAGTATTTGAGGATGTTGGTGAGCAGATCTACCAATGATATGTTCATATGGATTTTCTTCATCACTTCAATGAACCTCTCGAAATGCTTGCTTCCTTCCACTTTCTTCCTTGGTCTCAGCGGAAAAGGAGGCGGTGGTGGTGGTATGTCTTCAAAATTGTAAGGGCTAGGTGACAATTTTCTTCCTTTGTCTCGACCTCCCTTACTTTTCTCTCCCTTGGCACAACTTCACCTTTTTGATTTTCCTCTAAAACTGCCCATTCCATCCCAACCTCTTCATGGGCTATTTCATTCTCTTTAACATCACTTCCTTCTGACGCCAATTTTTTTCCACTTCTAAGGGTTACTGCCTTGCACTACTCCTTGCCCTTGAGGTTAACTTCGGTATCACTTGGAAGCGTGCCCATGGGTCTCCGATGAATGTCATTAGCCAGCTGCCAGCTTCATCTCAACATTCTTCATTGTGGTCTCATGCAAGTTCAACCTCACTGAATGGTCTTCTAAAGTCTTCTCTGTCCTCCGTGTGGAACTCCTCACATCAAGCTGGATTTCTTCAAGCTTCTTCATCATCATTTCCTCAAAATTTAGTTTTCTGTCCATGGGATTATTCATTTGACTCCCAAAACCTGGAGGTTGCCTTGATGCTTAGAAGACGATGGCTCCGAATTGCCCCAACTTTGATTGCCTTGATTGCTCCAATTCTGGCCACCTCCTTGGTTGTTCCAATCTTGATTTCCTGCTTGATAGCTACCCTTGTTGCCCCAATTTTGGTTGAAATTTCCTTGCTGCCCAAAATTCTTCATGAAGTTGACGGGTTCAGTCCTGACCAAGTCACATTGATCCATGTGGTGGTCTCCTTGGCAAAGTCCACACATTAAGATTGGCTTCCCGTTCATCCTTGCCTCCCATGAATTAATCTTGTTGGTTAGTACAGCCAATTGAGCACTAATGTTTGTGCCAGCATCCATCTCTAGGAATCCCCCTTGTCTCTTTGGTGGCAACTCTCTAGTGTTCGGCCCTGAGCAACTGTTGTCAGCTATCCTTTGGAACAAATCTCATATGCCTTGGATCAACTTATCTTTCAACAAACCCCCGACGCTAGCATTCACATTGCTTCTTGATTCCACAGCAAGCCCATTATAGAATAGCTGCAATTCGTATCCCTCCTCCATCATATGGTTTGGGCACCTTCTTAGCATTTCTTGAAACTTTTCCCATGCTTCACCGATGCTTTCTCCTTCAAACTATCGAAATTGGTGGATGGCCATTCTCAACCGGTCCATCTTCGAGGGGGGAAAATATTTCTTGATAAACTTCTTGCACAGCTCCTCAAAAGTCTCAATTTGGTCCCCCCAACTGCATCATACCATGACATGGCATGACTGCGGAGAGAGAATGGGAAGAGGATCCGCCGAATGGCATCTTGCGGCACATTATTTAGCTTAAAGGTGTTGTATAGGGTGAGGAAAGCCTTGATGTGTGCATTGGGGTCCTCATTCTCCAATCCCTGAAATATCGCTCCTTGTTGAATCAAACTAATGAGTTGGGGCGGAATTTGGTAGCTCTCAACTTCAACCAAGCAAGCACCTACACTGTTGTTGAACCTCAGCTCAAAGAACTCCCCAAATAACCGTTCTCCTTGTTGTCCCAGTTCAGCCATTGTGTTCGGTTCCACTCTTCTTTGTTCTCTTCTCAAGGTATCCTTGAGTTCCAAATCAATGGTGAATTCCGCACGTCCTTGAGATCGAGTGTGGGGCATGCACCACAAAATAAGAAATCATGTACCTAAAATAAAAAAAGAAAGCTAAAAACGAAAATATTCACAAACACAAACAAATCGTTTCTAAATATATACAAAAACACAAAACTAACAACAATTAAAACACTTAAAAATTTGGTTCCGTTGCCCTTCCCCAACAACGGTGCCAAAATTTGGTGAGCAATTTGGTGTGTGCAAAAGTGTGTCAAAATATAGCTCAAACTCACACAAATTTACACCTAAACCTCACTTAATCAATTGTAATAAAGTTTAAGGATCATTTTCCATAGGGAATGGGACAAAACAAGAATTTAAGTGCAATTAATTGTGTGCTATCTATGTTACCTAATGCAATGACATAAAGAGTGATATTTAACTAAGAAGCATAAAGAAAAGTATGCAAATAAATGGGAATACTAGAATCTAAATGCTAAGTTAAACAACTCAACTAAAACAAGGAGAGAAACACACAATTGAGGAAGGAGGGTGATCCATGGGCTCAATGCGAAAGTAGGCTACTTCGACTCCCAAGGGCAATCGAGTTTAGAACAAAATAACTAAGTGACTACATCTGTTCGCTCCGAATCTCCTTTCGGTCTCATCAGAATTGTAGAATGAGGAATCTCCTTTCGGTCTCATCCCCACCTAGTGCACATTAGCACCTATGGTTTCCACACAACTCTAATGCACAATTTTAGCCCTAGATGTTTTAGCCAACTACTTCACATTCCCTAGTTTAAGTATTTAATCTAAGAAATCCACCTATTTTTCACTCCATATCTCCTTTCGGTCTCAATGGAATTAAAGGATAGAAGATCTCCTTTCGGTCTCACTTCTACCTTGTGCACACTAAAACCTATGGCTTCCACACAATTTTAATGCACAATTAAGCTCATGTGGTGGTTATTTCTTGTCTCAAAAACCTAAATTTTAGTGAATGCTAGGTACTTCTTCCTACTTTTGGCCTAAATTCAAGCATGTCCTAAAACACACACAAACACCAAGAACACACACTAAATGTGGCCACATTCAATGCATGTCATTCATTTAATACAAGTAGGAAGACTTTAATTAATGCAAGCCCATCACTCTACAACCCACAAGGAATCAAAATAAACCTAACCCTTACATCAAGCACCAAGAATCACCCAAGACAATTTAGCCACTTATGGCTTCAAGCAAACAACAACCACAAGGAGATATAACTATTGAGAGCACAAGGAATTGAAAGAAATTCTCCGCTTAATCAAAAGAATGATGATTCCAGCCAATTCCTACACTTAACAAGCAAGGTTAGCTCCAAAGATTGAAGTTTTCTCAGCCACAAGAGCCAAACCCTAGACCCCTAAAGAACTCCTGTTTTTGAATTGGGGAGAATATGGAAAAATATCTAAAACTAACCCTAAGTCTCTAATTCTCTTGTTTTTCTACACAAAATGGGGTATTTATACAAGTAGGGAAATTGGGGAACAATTGTGAAGCTTCAAAAACATGCGGGACTCGAATTGCAAACTCCACAATTGCAGTCGCAGGCTGACCGCCGAGGGGGTCCAGAATTTCTGTCCACCCTCTTCTTTGGTTCGCACCTTGTTCTGCTTTTGTTCAGTTTTGGTCCCTTTGCTTCCGGAATTTGAGAAAACTTTCTTCATGAAAGTTTTTGCTCTATTTTTCAAATTTCCATAGCATCTTCAATCATCTCATTTGGACGTTTGCATCAAGAGTTATGAATTCCGGAAGATGGCTGATTTTTTTCTCCCCTTTTTCCTACAAAAAGAGCGAAAGATGAGAATCAACAAGTATACTGTGATTTCTCTTATAAATATAGCATATCTCAATGAAAACTGTGCAAAAGCATGAAAAACACATAGTTAAATTTATGAATATTTAATTCTCATCAAGGACTTACCCCGGAACCACTCCGAGATCTATTTTGCAGCATTATCTATTGTTGAGCACACGAAAGATCTTGGATCAGGACAATTAAATCGAATCATTACCAGTTACGGATTTCACCTTCATCAAGTGGTGCCATCTGTGGGAACAAAAAAATTTCTTGATTTCTGAAGGAGTATTCATAATTTTCTTTTCAATCCTGATTTACACTGAAATGGTAGGAACTAGATCTGGGGGTCGAAGAGCTGCTAAAGGGACTAGCAGAGGAGAAACATGGTGTAGTTGTTCAAGACCAAAGGCGGATGATCTGTTACATCTGGGCAGCATTCTTGAACGATCAGACATCACTCTGATCATAATAGTGGGCACTCTCAACATACATCCCTAAACCAAGACAAATCTCTGTCATGTAAACAAAAAGAAGATGATGAGCGGGCTTTCGCTGAGTTACAACGTGCACAGTTTGAAGAATTTTGTAGAATTAGACATCACTCACGTCACTCTGGGGATGAACACAATTAGGGTGATCGAGAAAAGATCGGACAGAAAAGAAACGATGACAAAAGTGACGGCAACGCTTCTCATGCTGATAACAATTACAAGGATGAACATCATAGGGTTAAACCAAAGCATAATCCTAAATGTCCTCGACATAACAATTTTCCTCCGATCAATGATCAGGTAATAGATGATATATATGACTTGCTGAGGTCGGATGATGAAGGAGACATCCCCTTATTGTTTTTGCCTAATATTATACAATATCCAACTCTGACCGGATTTAAAATGTCCAATGGAATCCCTTTCTATGAGGGGAATACTAATCCCCTAGATTTCTTATCGTGATTTAAATACGTGATGAACTTCAAGAATGCTTCGATGGAGGTCATGTGCAAAGCATTTCCCATCTATTTAAGCGGAAAGGCAAAGGTGTGGATTGATGGCCTACCCCGTAATAGCATTTTTTCATTTAGACGGTTGGCTCAATTTTGTCATACCCATTTTTTTTCAAAGGAAGAAATTCCACAAGACCACAACAGATCTGATGAATCTATAAAAAGCAAATGATGAATCCCTCAAGTCATATGTGAAGAGATTCACTTATGAGAGCTTACAAGTAGTTGACAAAATAAATCCATCAGTAATCTCAGCCTTTATGATTGGTCTCAACCCAGGACCATTCTATACAAAATTGGTTCAGGACACTCCAGTCAATACTCAAACACTTTGGTAGATGGTGAAAAGCCACACCAAAGGAGAAAAACCCAATAGAATTAAGAGAGAAAACGAGAAACATGAAAAAAGACATCAGGACGACACTAAGGGAAAGAATCACTCGAAAAGTGCCTTCGATCGTCTGAATTTTAACAAAGGAATGACAGAATCTCAATTTCGGGAAAAAATTTTAACGCCATTGACTAAGAGTTGCACTGAAATCCTAGGCATACAAAAAGATCTTCTTCAACCCCCAATCCCGTTAACTGCAGCGTCACACAAAAGACCTTGGCATCTCTGGTGCGCCTTTCACAACGATCACGGCATAACACTAATGATTGCAAGGACCTTAAGAAGGAAATAGAAGATTGCATCCGCAATGGGATGCTGGGTCAATATGTCCAATGATGGCATTCAGAAACTCAACTTCGATCTAGGTCATTGACACATCAGGATCTATAAGCTACAAGCTAGCTACGATGGAGGGGAATTTATTACCCCGAATTTGGCAAGTTAACAAGTTAAAGCACTTATATATTTAATTATTCTTCTTGTTGAATAAAATATTATTTTGATCTTCTTAAATCGAGTTGAGGAACTACGACTTCCCTAAACTCGGTTCAAGGTGGTGAAACTACTTTGCTAAATTTTAAATCGAGAAATCCGCGTATAACCTCAGTTCAACTGAGTTTAGCTGCGAATTCCATAACATCCCAAGAGGGTAAGAGGATACAGACATCCATACGAATGTCAAAAAAGGAAATTTTATTATTTTTCCAAAGTTTCCAAAACACCCTAAAGGGTGAGGACCTTCGCTTCAAAGTTCCCAAACATCCTAAGGGGTGGGGAACTTCGCCTCAAAGTTTCCGAACATCTTAAGGGGTGAGGAATATCGCCTCAAAGTTCCTAAGGGGTGGGGAACTTCGCCTCAAAGTTCTCAAACATCCCATAAGGTGGGGACCTTTGCCTCAAAGTTCCCAAATACCCTAAAGGGTGGGGACTTCGCCTTAAAGTTCCTGAACATCCCATAGGATGGGGACCTTTGTCTCAAAGTTCCCAAACACCCTAAGAGGTAGGGATCTTCTCATCAAAGGTCCTGAAAATCGGCACTAAAGTCTAAAACCTCGGACCTTTTGTTCAAAGATATAATGTCTTGCAAAAGTTTCAAAGACAACTTCAATTATTTTATTACATAATAAAATGTGGACAGAAAACACTAAACTTTCTTTTTGCATTTTCTCTTCTCCCCTTCATACTTAGTCCTCTCTTGTAGGATCTCTATCAGAAGACCCTACTTTCATACCTATCCCTTTTAAACGGGTCTCTATCTCAGCAATTTGGGGCCTCTAAGTCCTACATTCCAATTACAACTCCAGAATATGCTGCTTGTACGAGTTCAGTGCACCATGGAGAGTCTGGTCTTCTTGACCTCATTAGTTAAGACATCCTAAAAAGGCCTACTCTTGATAAGACCTTCGTCTGATGTTATCAAACCAAGGTCTGGGGGGCTTATGATGTGTATAAATTAAGCTGAGTTACTAGTCAAGGACCAGAGTTCCAGATCTTGAAGTTCAAAGATCAGATTTCGGAGACAAGCGAAGTTCCGGACCTTGGAGACTTCAGAGACAAGCGAAGTTTCGGACCTTGGAGCCAAAGGCCAGGTTACAGCTGAAACAAACGGGTTAAAGGATAAGAATAACAATCAATCCCTCTTTATTAAGGAAGAGGATAATGATAACAATCAATCCCCCTTTATTAAGGAAGAGAATAAGGATAACAACTAATCCCTCTTTATTAGGGAAGATGATATATAAGTGGGGAAGACCACCAGGTATGGGGATCCATTTCTGACAACTCAGAATATACTATACTCCAACAAAATACTAGCTGTATCATCGGAGGATCTACCCTAGAGAACCACTCCGGGATCTATTTTGTAGGATTATCCATTGTTGAGCACACGAAGGATCTTGAATCAGGACAATTAAATCCGATCGTTACCAGTTGCGGATTTCACCTTCATCAAAGCTCATGGAAGCCAATCTAGATATCAGTTTCATCATTTACTCCTACATTCTTATGCTTTCTTTTTTATATATATAAAAGATAATTAAAAAACTCTAATCATTATAGAATGCAACCTTTCTTTGTCAATAAATTGGCTCTTCGTCTAGTACGTATCGTAGGTATATTTTATTTGATTTTTCCTTCAATATATCCATCCATCCCATGTTTATCCGTCTTCTACCATTTTTGAGAATATAGCAATCCTCAAAGTTCAAATTGGTTGAATAAATACAAATAAAATTAGCATAGAAGATAAAGAATGAAGAGCACAGCAAGGAAAAAATTTTTAAAGGGCAACTTTCAAGTTACAAGAAAACAAATCAAAACTTATCTAAACGTGAACTCAAAAAAGTCAGCATGTAACTTACAAGTTACAAGATAATAGTATTATATACATTAAATATATAAAATAAGATTTACCTCTAAAAAATCATTCTCTCCACACATTTTCATCATGGACTTCAATTCTACCCTTTGAATAGTCCCAAGAATGTAGAATCTGAATTGCATAAAACCAACAAAGGATGTAAGATTTCATTCTGCTTTTCCCATGTCTGCAAACGAGAATTGATCTTAACGTTTGTGATTGAAATATTTACCTGCTCAAAAATAGCATTTATAGCACTATCCAAGTTGTCAGCTTCCATGAACATTTACTATCTAATTTGTTTCCGTAATGATTCATTTGCTCTATGAAATAAGCCTCTAGAACTTTATCTATTTTTGTGGTCCTAAGTGAACTATCCCTTTGCTTTTGCCATTTCTTTCTTTTTGAATGGGATGTTGCTAGTGATTCAAAGAACATCTACAAGAGTTTAGAGCTTATAAGGTCATACTAGATATAAGCATTGACAACATGAAGAACTAGAATCATACTATGCCAAATTTCCAAACTGAATCATACTATGAAAAAAAAAAACAAAAGTGGTGTTGATTCTTGAAATTTCCGAATTGAATTGCTACATACTATTTTTTTCTCTTCTTGTTGATAGTTGGTGTTGTGAATTGTTCTTTTCTGGTGAAAAAATAAGAATTAGAAGAGGAAAGAAACGTGAAAAAAAGAAAAAAAAAAGCAAGAACAAACTCAAAAGAAAAAGAAAGAGAGAAAAGATCAAACCGGAAGAAATAAAGAAAGAAGAAGAGGAGAAGAACAATTTTTTATATTTGAATTTTTGTTTTTTGATCCTTGAAATTCTTGTTTCTTGTTCCTTGAAATCATTGTTTCTTTAGTAATTGTTGCTGAAATTTGTGACTAGAATTTTGCTCAAGAACCTATACTGCTTTTTGGTTTGTCTTATTCTTGAATTTTGTTGAATTGTGCCTGAAAGTTGTGCTACTTTTTATTCAGGAATCATACCTAAATTCTACCTTCAAACCATAATGCATCCTTGGAAGTTGTCCATAATTTTTCTTGATATTTCTGCTAAAAAAACGTGCTGCTTGATCTTGAGTCATAACCAAATTGTGCTTAGCCAAAATTCTGAGCTTTTGTGTTTGAAACTTTTTACTAAAATTTGGTTCTTCTTGGCCAAAAATCCTTATTGAAAATTTCTTTAATTACTTCAATAATTGTGACATTTTGGCAGCCAAAAGTATGGACCTTTGTGGCTGCAATTTTTGACTAAAATTTGCCTCCTATTGGCTAAAAGTGTTGACTAAAAATTTTGTTCAGTCTAGTTTTCTAGAATTTTGGTTCCGCTAGAATTTTTGTTCCAAAATTTTAGTACAGCCCTCTTTATTTGTTTGTTTTTGAATTCTTGTTGAAGAGGTACTTTAGTACTCAAGAATTGTGACAAAATTTTGTTCAAACCTGTACTGTTTCTTTGCTGAATGTTTTGAAGCCGTGCTGCTTATTGTTCAAACCCGTACTGTTTATTTGCTTGTTCTTGAATTTTTATGAATTATTCCCAGAAACAGTGCTACCTTTTGTCTTGAGTCATAACAAAATTTTGTTTTCCAAAGAAACATGTATTTTGTCACAAAAGAATCCAAGTGTGTTTAACTTGCTTCATCACAATTGGAATTAGAATTGTCTAGCACTACTGGGCTGAAATTCTCCAATTTTTTGCAACTTATTTTAACGAAATTCTGCAATTTTTTTAGGCAATTTATTTTGATCAAAATTTTGCATTCTTTTGGAAATTTCTTGTGACTGAAATTTTGTTTCTTTTGGCAATTTATCTTGGCAAAAAATTCTGCAATTTGGTAACCTTTCTTGACTGAAATTTCTATACAAAAAGGGCTGGAAGAATTGTTTCCTATTTTGACTATATTTCCTTTCTTGAAAGTTACCTTCCTTTAGTTAGCTTTCCTATTTCTTTCCTTTTTAGGTTTCATGTTTGTTTGCTTTTTTATTCTATATTGGCTTTCTTATTCAAGTCTACTTTGTAGTTGGATTTGTCTTGTTTCCTATTCTTTTAGTTTCCATGCTTGCTTCCAATTCCAAGTTGATTTTTATTTTTCTAGTTTCCTAACTTTTGTCTTCCTTGAGTCTTATTTCTTAAATTCATAAATTCTTATTGAGCTATCCTTGGTCAAAGTTTTCTCAAGGTTTGATAAAGATGGTTGTTCTAAGCAAGAACTTAGAGAGAGATTGTTTGAGTGAGAGTGAGACATAGAAAATAACCGAGAGTTTACTCATATACACCCTTGCTATACATCTTTCCATATTATTGTTTCTTGTTTTTGTTGTACTAACCGTTTACAAGAATCATGTCAAAAGAAAATGTAGCTCTAATCGACCAAAAGACTCTCCCAGATTGGATGGAAAACATGATTCGATCTTATTCCAAGTTGAATGATCAACTTGAGGCTTTGCAAATGAAGCTTCATGCTAATGATGATAAGATGGAACAATTGGTTAAATCCATCAATGAATAATCATCAAGAAAGTCAAAATCAAAAAGAAAAAGTTCCTCAAATTCTGATAAAAGTGAAGATTCCGACGGGGTGTCTACTTTCAATAGAGGCCGAATCAAAGTTGATAAAATTGATAGAAAATTGGGGAGCATCAAAATGAAAATTCTAGCCTTCCAAGGCAGAGGAGATACCGAAGCATATTTAGAATGGGAAAAAAAGGTTGAAAGAAACTTTGATTGTCACCACAATTCTGAAGAAAAGAAAGTTAAGCTAGCAGTGGTTGAATTTACCGATTATGCCATAATTTGGTGGGATCAACTTGTCACCTCAAAGAAAATAAATGGAAAGTGTCCTATCCGCTCTTGGGAAGAAATGAAAACAATTATGAGAAAGAGGTTTGCCCCATTCTATTATCGTAGGGAATTGTACAAGAGGCTGCAAAGCTTACAACAAGGTTCGAAGAGTGTTATTGAATACTTCATTGAGTTGAAAGCCGCACTCATCCGAGCCAATAGAGCAGAAAATAAGAGATCACAATGGCTAGATGTTTGTAAAGATTGAATCTCAAAAGAGCTGATGTCATCAAACTCCACCATTATTTGGAATTTGAAGATATGGTCCGTGGCTAAGAAGGTGGAAAGGCAATTAAAGAACAAAATTTTAAAAACATGCTACATGCCAAATAAGTTTCCGTGGAAGAATAATTGGGATGAAAAGGGTGACTTGAAGAGTGACTTTAACCCATGGGCCGATTCTTCAAAGCATAAAAAAGTCAAGAAGGAAGAGCAACCCACACGGTCCCCTAGAAGTCAAGATATCATTTACCTTAAATGTCAAGGCAAAGATCATATAGTGAGTCCAATAATTCTATGCCTCCTTTGACTAAAACTAATAGTGAAGAAGATACCGTTGTGGAAGAAACAGTTACTACTATGAAGTCTATGCATTCAATGGTAAGTGATTAAGAGTCTTCAAGTGGAGTAAAAGCCTTAGTGACCATGAGATCACATAGTGCTCCAACTATGGAAAATGATGAGCAAAGGTAGAACATCTGCCATGTACAATTTTTGAAGATCAACTCTAGCTTAGCAATGAAGAGAAAAAGGTTGAGGATGAAGAAATGCCCAATGCCTCAATTGGGACAATTCCATTGAATGAGGGTCATTAAAACCAAGAGCTCGAGCTGGATGATAATATTTTGAATTTTCCACGCCTTGACTTTGTGTTTGGAGAAAGAAAATTTTTCCACACTCCGTTACAAACTTGGAGCCTTCAAAGATTGGCGACAAAATGCAATTACGAGAGTGGCTCAAAAAGAGATAAAAAGAAAAGTCATCTTTTTCCCTTGTCAAACTATTTCTTCTACTCTCTAAGGAGATCGAAGTATTTTGATTGCATCCCAAAGGTGTTGTTAAAGATTCAAAGATGAATCCTTTCAAGGAAAAGGGGAATGATGAGATCTTGTGAACTGTTCAACCTACTTGATGGGAATCCAGGAGCCGTGCAATCTACTCGCCAAGTATTTGATCTATAAAGGCATATCACGGGGCCGATGGCAAGAGTTAGAGCTAAATAACTTCAAGAAACCATTAAGTGGTTTAAATTCAAGACATTCAAACTCGTCGAGCATTCGGCCTAGACTTGCAAGTCATTAATTTATTGCAAGTCTGATTTCAAGAATACTAGTTTTGCCTTTGACTAAATTCTCGTGTGATAATAGGTCAAGTTATTTAATTAATTTTTTTGATTTTATTTTTTAGGAATTTATTAATTCTTGAAGGGCCAAAAGGTAAATAGTGAATAGTGTTGTGAATAGTGCCACGAATACTATTTTTATTAGGTAATTTTAGTTGCCAAATTTGTAAACTTGAAGGAAGCCTTAAAGGGCCAAACTTTCAAGTCCAATTGGCTTTAGGGTTTTTATTTCCTTTTTATTTTAAGGCTACCCTTTGATTAATTAAAGGAAACCAGCCACCCTTCCTTTAAGAATTAGATTAGGATTAGAATTTTTAGTTGTTGCCTATTAGCACAATTTCGTACTCTATAAATATAGACCATTGGTCATGAATAAAGAATAGATGAATTAAAAGATTTTGTGACATTACGTCCTTGAGAATTTGAGTGATTCAATCTCTTTATTCTTGTAAAGAACAGCAGGTGTATCAAACTTGACCAGTTTGTGGTGTCTTTGAGTCTTATCAATCTAGTAGAACCTTAGATTGTGGTGACAATTCATCCATTTGGTCTTAATTCCGCCGATTCTAGCAATTTCGCAAGTTAAGTCTTGGATCCTGTTTCACTTGTTGCATATTACCAACTTCATATAGCCGTGAGATGCGCATTAATAACAATAGATTTAGACAAAACCAATAATTTTGTTGAATATTACACAAGATCCTATCTAAAGTCAAATACAACCATTCTTATGGGTGCACCTATCTTGATAGTCAACAAACATTGCTTGTGTTATAGCATCCTTATATTTTCTCCAATCATTAGGAGATTACACAACTATAATTTGATCAGAGTGTTCAACTTGTACACCAGCCAATGTGTTCAATTGATTCTCTTCATTTTCATTATCGTCATTAACATTATCATCATCTTCATTTTGTTGCATAAAAAGATCGACATCAACTTTATCCAATAATGGACCATTGGGTTCTTCTACTTGAATAAATTATGAGGATGTTGTAAGCACTAATGATGTTTAAATATGTGTTTTGACATAAAAAAATATTCACTTTTCAAATTTCCAATCACTTTTTTAGTAAACCAAAAGCTCCTTCAATTACATTTCCATCCATTGAATGTCGAAGGTGGAATAACTACTTTGAGCTTTGTGCATTGTTGCACCTAATCATCCTTTATTGAAATGATATTGAACTCCTCTATAAGAAACTAACAAACTAGGGCCATTTGCATAAGTTGCATCCAGATGGAAGTACTTTCCTACAAAACTTATAATAACTTTTGTTTTTATTTAAGGGCATAAAAAAATGAAAAAAATTGAGAAAATCTAATTGCAATGTAACCCTATGAACAATCAATAGACCTTCTCTAACTAATGCATCATGTAATACTTTACTATCTAATGCAAATCCTTCCTATCTCGGAAGTAAATATGTAAACCTTAAGTCACAAGAGCATACAGCCAAAACAATTGTTGATATTTTATTCTTCCTATTTCTATATCTTTTTTGGTTTCTAAGTGGAACACTTTAACATGAGTCCCATCTAATGCTCTAAGAAAATTCTACCACAAAATAACACATAATCATAGTTAAATTTATAAATTAATATTCTCACTAATTGTAAAAAAGGAAAAAAGAAAGTTACTTGAAACCAATCTCATTTTTCATCCTCAAACCCTTCCGTTTATATTCTTGGTTGGATAACATATTGTCTCCCGAATGTCAAAATAACACATAGGAGCATGTTAAAGTATCAACTAACCATCTCCCTTGATCTTATAAAATCAAAATTAACATTTTGATTCTTCAAATTATAAACAAGAACATAAAGAGAGTGGCAATTGCTTCTTCAACTCCAATATGTATTAAATCTCTCAAGCCTCCTTGGTCTCATAAGTTGGTACATTATAAAATAATCCCTAGTGAGTCAGATTTGATCATTACAAACTCTATCATTTCCGAGATAAATCACCTTAAATATATTTCTTGTGCTATCTTAAAGTCAAACTTAGACTTCTTCACAACATGACATTCATGTCACCAAATGACTAGGATGGCTATTGTAATGATGCGTTTTGCAACTAGTTCTTTTCATTTTTTTGTTACTTCACTCTTACCCGCATTTGGAGGCAAGTAAAAATCCATGTACTATAATTTTAAAAAAATAAGAAAAATCAAGGAAGAAATATATATACCAACTATGCATTTCTTAACTTTTTATATGAAAATTATGCATCAAACTTATCATGTGAATTTTGTTAAATAAATGTAAATGGAATTCATTTGTTAAACACATAAAGTCCCAATTTGTCATAGGACTAAAACTCATAAGTCTTTCACACATTTTCTTCAAGAAAGTCCAGAAAAACTAACCATTTTCCAATCCACATCAATAGAGGTGGATTTAGGTTGATAAATTTGGACTATACTATACTATAACATGAAAACACTATCTCAGTAATACATTCATGTCATATGTGAACAATACATAAGCTAATTTTACATTATTATATATGCATTCCAAAAAAAAAAATTTGGCCCCAAAACGAGTGCATGCATGTTCATTAAATGCAAACTACATATTAAATGTTTACTAGCCAGTTTTATCACAGTAAGCTCATGACTTAGAACTAGGGAGGGGGGAGTTGAATATGAACAAATCTACATTAATAATAATAATAAAAAAAAAATCACAATCTCCATGGTTGCCCACCACTAACATTGAAAGTTGTAACACAACTAATTACCTAAAGCCCCATTGTATTTTTTTTTTCTCAATACATATAGATAGATAGATGATGGGATCCTCTCTTTCTCTATTTGCTTTCTTTAGATCAGTTCTTTTTTGTTTCTTTTCTTTGTAAGAACAACCATTATAAGGCTAGTGGGTTTGGCTACCTGATGGAAATCAAGGAGCCAAAGACATGTTTTGAGATCCGCTTCAAGGCAGTCATGGCCCAATAACAAGAGTTAGTACTAAAAGGCTTAAAAAGGCTCTTAATGGCTAATTCAAGAAGCTCCAGTTAAAAAAAATGGGTAAAAAACATTGGAAGCCACTAAACTTTTGAAATTGTATACTTTTGGCCACTCATCTAACAAAATTAAGCAAATAGCCATTCAACTCATAAATTTGGCAACTCATGACCATTCTGTTACTTTTAGCCGTTAAAAGCCTAACGGCAGTGCTTCCAAGTGTTTATTACAAGGGCAAAATGGTCAGTTTCCTTTCACCTTCAAATATAAGCTTCTTCAATCAATTTATATTAAAATATTTTAATATAAAATAGTGTATTAAAATTTTTTAAAATATTTAAAATATTTTTAAAAAGTATTGTACTCATTATCCCAAAAAAATGGAATTTATTAAAACACTTACCCATGTTTCAGAATGCAAACTAACCATTTTGCCCCTGTCCGTTTGGCTTTTAATGGGTGAAAGTAACGAACTGGCCACGAGTTGCCAAATTTACGAGTTGAATGGCTATTTGCGTAATTTTGTTAGATGAGTGGCCAAAAGTATATGATTTCAACAGTTTAGTGGCCTCCAATGTCTTTTACCCAAAAAACTCCAAGTTTGGTTATTACAATCCCAAATTGATTAGTATTTTAAATGTAATTACCATTGAACCATATATTTAAGCCCTTTAATTTATTAGAGCCCAAAACTCTTACAAAATTAGGGTTATGGCCAAAATTCAAAAGTTTAGTCGGCCAAGGAAAAACCTAACCCTAATTGTGTCATTTTTTTTCCTAGTCTAATTAAACTAGTTATGGCTGAAAATTTGAAGGAGCCTTCCTAGAAGATTTCCAAATTGTATTCAAGTCAAAATTCTCACATTCGCTTTGTTTTAGGATTAGGTTTATGGTTGGATTCTTATAGAACATCTAGTCCACCAATTATTGGATATCTTTGGGTATAAATTAGAAGTTAATTCTTATAAGGATTAGACAACCCTTGCCCTATAAATAAGACATTAGGATTTGGTCTCTAGCCTTTTTTTGCGTAATAAAATTTCTTTTTGTGAGGTATTCACAATTTTGAGTTCTTTTGTAAACTTTTGATTATATTAAGGTTGTCCTTGTGCTACTCTCGTGACTTACCAAATTAAGTATTATTCCTTTAACTTGTGGCAATACTTTGACCCACATTGTTGGGTTGAGGTTGAGGGTTTTCCACCTTGGAACTAGTTCAATTCATTGATAGGTTGTTCTTGAGGCCATTTATTCAAGTGGTGGCTTTTTAGGCCAAGTTCCCTAAGAGTTCATATCAATACCGTTTTATTAATAAATAAATATAAAGTACACATAAGAGGGGGATATGGACCTTACCTCTCCCAGATCTAAAGAACAAGTGGATAGTATTAACCCTACCACTCAAAATGCTACCATCTATAGACAATTAATCAATATGAAAATTACAAATCTGGTCCCTATCTAAAGACAAATATGAACAAACTAGTCGTGGAACCTCCTCTAACTGTCAAAGAACCAAAATTGCTTTGTCTCATATGCTAGCTTTGATAACCCATCTACCACTGAATTAGCCACCTAATAGCAATGCCAAAATAAGACTACCACTCCCTTATACTCAATATCTTCCAAAAATAAACTCGTAAATACCATGATATCGAAGCCATACCATTCACCATATCAACAAGAACTTGTGAGTCACTCTCAACTTCTACTGTATGAATACCAAAATAATGAGACAACAACAACCCAAGGAGCAAGTACCATAATTCTACCCTCATGGAAGAGTTAAAACCAAAATAATCATAGTAAGCAAACACCAATCGCCCCATGTCATCTCATACTGTTCCACCTCTAGAAGATTCCTCTCCGTTACCTACTGAACTCTTTTTCGTATTTAGTTCGTACATTACCATCCTAGGATAATGCCACCACACCTACACTACCTTAGAATGTGCAAGGAATGCCTCAGCACAATCTAGAAATCAGCCCCATTCCTTTCCTCAAAAATTAAATTGCTGGAACTATTGTGGTAGCTTATGAAAAAATAAGAACTCCACTTCTTTAATTGTCCAACTCATTGACATCCTCCTATTCTGAAACCTATGCAAATTCCCTACCTTCCAAAGTACCTAACAAATGATCTATGGGAGAATTCCCAAGGCCAACCTCACCACTCTTTTGTCACACCTTGTATCATATACTTTCATACAGTGGCTATAAATTGGTTGTTTAACCCTTGGGAGACCCATCCTTTGCTCAAAATAACTCCAATAGTCTATTGTAACTCCAATAGTCTATTGTCACACCTTGTATACTCCCAAACATGGTCAACACCTCTACTTGAGGTTCCTAGCAGCAAAAACATTTTGATAGTCCCATTATCCCAAACCTATATAACACCACATCGATCGGAATATGACCTCTCAGCATTAATGACATAAATAATGCCATGGACTCTCATATATCAATCGGCCATAGAAAATGATCAAATGTACAATCAACCACTCTACTCCAAACTAACTCATAGGTAGCCTTTACAGAAAATATGCCAATTGTCATCTGCTTCCACATAAGCTAGCCATCCTCCCAATCCACCAATTCAATAGGTACCACCAAATTCTAACCATGAAATCTTAGGGCAACGCCGAACTCAATTTGTCAGCATTTCAATACATTATTAGTAATAAAATCAACCACTTTTCAATCCTCCTACAAATGAATCACATTCTTTAATGGTTCATCTCCTAGTCAATTATAGAATAGAAAAGCCACCTTCTCGGATTTAATGTTCAAATAGAATGACATTCTACAAGCTCTGGAACCTATAACATGTGCCTCCATACATCAAATGAAGCCACATATCACCAGCCAAAGTCGAATGATTTCTATGTACATACTTTGCCCTTAAATATATTGACCACAAAAACATTTGCTACTTAAATTGCCACCAAAGTTTACGATCAAATGCCATAGCTATGATCTCCAAAGATTGATATCCAAGATCCTTCTCCTCCTTTCAAACACGTAAATCGAACCATTTCCACCAATGATATTTAGGTCCAAATTCCAACTCTCTCTAAAAAAAATTGAGCAAAGAGCATCTTCAAATTATATACCGCCCTTTTTGGAGGATGCAAAATAGCTAGCATAAAAATTGGCAACGAAGTGAGGACATGCCTTACCAAAATGACCCTACTTCCCATGGAGCTTCTTAGACCACTTAGAGATTCTCCTTCAAACCCATCAACCAACCTATGAACAAGCTCCTAATTTTCCTCCTGGTGTATAGAGGACACATGATAATCCTAGGAGTAGACTTACATGTGTATCCCATCACTTTCACAACAACCTTTTTTTTTCCTGGCAACACCTCATTTTCCTAACAACAAAGAAAACTTAGAGACATTCACTCATTGACTAGAATCCAACTCATATTCTTGCATCACACCCATCAATCTTCACAAGGATCTCTTGTCTACATAGTTGTGTTGATTTGAGTTTTTATTACTTGATTAATTCTAAAATTTTGTTGCATTTATATCCTAATCCACAACATTTGAAATTTTTGGTGTCGTTGCCTAGAATGTTTACTTTTCTTTGAGTGTTTAGTGCTTTGCCCTATTTAATTTTCTTTGTTAAATTTTCTAGCCTAGTGAAGACTTGTCTAGTTTTTCTTATTTTTAGTGTTTTTTGTTTCATTTGTAGGCACATTTTGATTTCCTTTAGTTTTTTCCTTGTTTATGCCAATAACAAGATATGAAGATCAATTGGACTTTGATTTTGATCTAGAGTTTCAAAGGAATTTAAGGCAAGCAAGAAGGAATTTAGAAGCACAAAGAATGGTGGACTAAAGGGCAAGGTTATTTGGGGAACTTTTTGAGCTGAGAATTGATAATTTCAATGGATATTGTGTACTGCAGGCCAAAAGCTACCAAATTCCTTCCCAACTCATAAGCATTATCCAACAAGGGGTGATCTTTCAAGAGTTTGACAATAAAGAGTCCAATGCCCATATTAAGGCCTTCCTTAGTCTTTTCAACACTTTTAAATTGAATGGGATACCTCAAGATGCTGTAAGAAGAATTTTGTTCATTTTCTCTTTAAGGGGACAAGCTATATCACAGTATGACTCCATCTCTGGAGTTTTTATCACTACTTTTGAGTTAAGGAAAACGTTCCTCACCAAGTACTTTCACCGTCTAAAATGGACAAGTTGTGTATGGACATCTATTAATTTGACTATACGAGGGAGAGTCTTTTGGTGAACTTTGGGGCAGATTCCAAGGGTTAATAAAGCAATGCCCTAACCATGGGATGAAGAATGGCCTTCACTTGTAAATTTTTCATAATGGTCTCATGGGGAAGTCTAGAAGCATTGTTAATGCTAGTGCGTACAGGACTCTAAAAAAAACAAGTGGAGGAAGTGGAAGAACTTTTCACAAAGATAGCAGAAAATGAGAGTTCTTGGCCCAATAATAGGAGGTCACCACTCAAAAACCCGACTGGATTGTTGGAGCTAGATAGTACTACCAACTTTAAAGCTCAAATTGCCAATTTGGCCAAGAAGTTAAGTAGCATGGAAACAAGGATGGGGGCATCAACTGGTGCTTAGTAATGGATTCTATCAAGGTGATCATTATACTAATCAATGCTTCCTAACAATGGATTCCATCCAATTTGTCAATAATTTTAACTATCAAGGGAACTTCAAAGCCAATTGGAGAGGACAATATAGTAATTGGACAAATGATAACAAAGGAGGCTCTTCTTCATTGTTATGTGCACCAATAAGATACCAGGATTTAGGAACCAACACCTGAAGTAAGAGGAAAGCAAATCACCCTTAAAGGACACTCTTCTTAAGTTCATGGATAAAATGAAGGAAAAAAGTGATAAAGAAGATAAAAACATCAAGTCCTTGAAATGCATAGTGCAAAGATCTCCATCCATAATGCCATTTTGATGAATAAATAGAGGTTCAAATTTGACAATTGGTTCAAGCATTCTATAATCGCCCTTAAGGTGCCCTTCCTTGTGTCAACATGCCTAATGCAAAAGGAAAAAAAACGATGTAATGCCATTACACTAAGAAGTGGCAAACTTGTAGAAGGAAAACAAGAGGCCAAGATTGAAGAAGGGAAGACAAAAGAGATGAAACACTATGCAAGTTGATGAGGCTAAGAATGAGGAACCAATAGAGGTAGAAATCAAATCTCATGGGTCCAAGAAGGTAAAAAATGGTCCATCTTCACCTTTTAACTTTCCGGATTTTTCTTCCCCTCCTCTTTTTCCCCTTAGGCTTTCCAAGAAACCCAATGTGGATAAGGATCAAGTAAGAATTGAAATATTCAACAAACTTCATGTTGACATCTCATTACTTGAATTGATAATAGATATCCCAGTATAATAGAAATACATGAAGGTCATTCCTTTAAACAAGGAAAAAATTCAAAAAGAGGGTGTGGTCACCTTGAGTGAGAATTTTAGTTGCTCGATAAGGAAGGACCATCCCCACCTAAACTTAAGGATCTCTATAGTTGTACTATTCCTTGTGAGATTGGGTCCAAACATTTTGATAAAACTTTGTGTGACTCGGGAGTGGGGATAAATATCATGCCTTTATCTATTACTAAGGCCATTGGAATAAGTGATAAAGTAAAGTTGGTGCAAATCACACTTCAACTGGGGGATAGATCATTTGTTCATCCAACCAGAATGATTGAAGATTTTTAGTCAAAGAGGACAAGTACATCCTTCTACTATCATCTTAGATATGGAATAGGACAAAGAGATGCCAATCATTCTTGAACATCCATTTTTGGTGACTAGTGACACAATTATGGGAGTTAAGAGCAAAAAGGTCACCATCAAAGTCAATGGAAAAGAGGTAACATTACATAAGCCTATGCAACTTTCAAAATCTATGATCTCATGTTTTAAAATTGATAGTGTTGATTCTTGTGTGAATGATGTTACTATTTCATTCCAATGTGATTTTGATGATGACAATGATTTAGTTACTCCTTTATTCAATGAGGTGATGCATGGATTTAAGCCTACTAAGCTTGTCTACTTAGATGCATATGATTTGAAAATCTTGAATGAGATCTCTTATAATGTTGAACATTGTTCTATTGATGAATTCATTTTTGATATTGCAAATCATGTTGATGAGTTTCTTAGGAAAGATAAAGATGAAGTTAATGATAAGCCTTTCTTGAAAAATACATATGAATGATTCTTATTCTACAAATTCTTTGCATGTGAACCCTCCTAAATAGTCAATCGATGTAGACATTGATAAATATTTAGACAAACCTCTTGATTTTTGTAAGTTATGTGCTCTTTCTCACATCCTCAAGTTAAGGCATGTTTAAATACTTTAAATAACATACTTTTACCTTCAAAAAATGATCCCCTAGGGAAGTTTCCTCATGATGATGTAGGGAAAGAAGCAAATAAACATCCGAAGGTTAATTATCCTAAGTGCAAGAAGAATGAAGAGAAACAAGTATAACTATCTTGTGGAGTGATTCATTTGATGAAAATTTTTAATTGCAAGGAGGTAAAAATACTTAAACCTAATTTGGAAGGTAGGAGTAAAAGAAATCCATATATAATTCTTGTGTATCCCTCTTTGAGGCATTAAAAGGCTTTATGTCAAGTTGATAACATTAAAACCAAGTACTTTTTTAGAGGCAAACTAAGTGAATAAATATCCTTTTTAGTGTGTTTATACCTTCTTTCATTTCCCTTAGTTTTATGAGCATTGGTAAATGAGAATGTAATGAAATTTTATTTCAATTAATATAGAATTCAAATGTTGATCCTTTTTGAGAAAATTGGAAAGACTTGTTTGGTTATTTGCCCAGTGTTCTTCATTGTTAAAATTTCAAGTGGTCTTTCACTTTGGGACTTCCATTGTTGAATTAACATGATACCATGCTCACATTCTTGTTTATACCTTCTAGTTTTCTTTAGTAGATTTAGATTAAATAACCTTTGGAGTTAGACTTTAATGGCTTTTGTATATGTGGTTCCCTTTAAACATTATTTTCTTTCCTTGTGTCACATTTCTTTCTATACATGAATCATGCTATATTTTAAATTTTGGGGGGAGACAATGTGCATAATGGAGTTATCAACTAGTTCCCCTCTGGAATTTTAGTGATACATTAAATGCATATTTTAACTTTGGGGGGAAAGGGGAGGAGGGGAGGAGGGGAGGCAGGGGGGAACTAGTTAACCTAGGATTTTTAATGTATTTTCTATGTATAATTTTTTACTTATTTATGCCATGTGATGTTTGAAACCTTAATGTTTATTCTTCTCTATGCTCCTTGTTCTTTTTAGTGTTCAATTTCTTTCTTTTTATTGTTAACTAAATAAATTTATTTTTATTTTTCATTTTTCATTTTTTTCATCAGGATCAATACTTTGGATGGGACTAAAAGAGATCATAGGCATTAAACCAAGGATGAGGATGAGTTAGACTTATTGGCGCATTGATACTTGATATAAACAGGGGAGTTTAACTTTCTAGTTATGATTATGTTTTTTTTATGTACTTGCATTATAAATGACATTCAATTTAATTTTCATTTGTGTTAATATTAAAAATGTTTCCTTTGTGTTAAATAAGTAAGGAAATAGATAACAATTTTCATTGAAGTCATTAGACAGTTCTATTTAACTTAGAGATAGACTAATGAACTGAAGTAAATCATGCAATCAATGAAATAAATAACTAATTCCTCAACTTAGTAGTAAAAAAAATGAGATTTTGGTCTTTTAGAGTAAACAATTACTTATACGAAAACTTTGTTACCTTAATCAAATTGTTTTGAGCAGTTCAATTTGGGAACACTAACAAAAGTAAACTTTAGGGGATAATGTGATTCCTTTGTATAAATTTTAATGCTTTGATTTGATATGACCCATGATTTAATCTCTTTAGCGAGGATTGTTAGTGGTACACAATATTTTTTATATAAGTTGCACAATTATTTTTTTTAATTTTATATATAAGTTGCTACTCCTCTATGGGTATACTATTGGTCATGTGTTTTAAGCTAAGTGAACCCCTATAAGTAGGAATATGAAAGAAGAGCCACAAAACCTAACGCTAATGAATAAGGTGAGAGAGTACTCCAATGAATGTGACTTGTTAAATAACCAAATGCAAATGCCACAAACATGTAGCTTTCGTGTCTATAAGGCAAAGTGGCATTTTGGAAGAAAAACAATAATGCAAGACAAAACTGGCCGATGATCTTAATGATAATGTAATGCTTCTCTTTTGGTTAATGCAATTGTTGTTGAAAGGGGTGGGGGGGGGGTTGAATATAGGCATTAAAATTTTTAGGATGAGCATTACAAACTAGAAATTTAAGTGGTACCCACACTATACACATGTAATTTGTTTCAGATACCCAATGAGTACTTTAGAATAATGGTGAATTTAGGAGTTTGGTACCAAATGAATAAGCATTGCATGAGTTGAGTGATTTTTGAGGTACCCATACATGAGAATCTTCTAAGTTATTGGAAAGCTTATAGGTTAAAAATGAATTATGTTTTGAATAACCTTGGAAATTGGATGCTAATTTCTCTACTCCAATTTTCTATGTGTTAAGTTGTGTCAACAAGTTTTGAATGTAATAATTTGGTTCTATTTACTCAATAACTAGTAAAAGTTCAAGTTTGGAGGAATTTGATATGAGTGCAGAAGCACTATTCAAATGAACCTAATACAACAAGTTTTGAATTGATGATGGTTTGTTGATATTTTTCCTCATTGTGTTGGTTTGTGTTATGGGTAATGCATATTAATGTCTAATAGCAAGTTTCAATTAAGAATCATGCAATTTGTGTAGGTCTCATAAGTTGTATTCATTAGTGTTTACATTTGATCATTTGATCTTCACTAAATTGACTTTTGTTATTGGAGCCATAGTACTCCTAGCATAGGAATATGTAAGGGGAATTGATAGGCTCTATATTGTCAACGTGTTTCATTAAATGGTGTGGTAGAGTAAGAATAGGAGCCATATCATTCTATTCAAGTGAATAGAAATAGAAGCGAGAGTGTAAAAGACAATTGCCTCTTTAAATGCATGATCCCATAACTAAATCACACAATTAAGGAGAATATGTGACAATCCTAATCACTTTTTAGGGATTAATCCATCATTCTTAGTTTCAAATTGTAGATTTAATTAAAAATTTAAGCTTTTCCTTATTTTCCTATTGTTAATTGTAATTAGTTTTCTTTACTTCAATATAGCACAGTTGTAGATTTTAACTATTTAAATTATCACTTTGCTTTGAGAACAGAATAAACCTCTCAAAATAACAACATTCTTGTAGGATCGACCTTACTCCCACTATACAACTACAAGCATATACTTCCGCTTAGTTGTGTGGTTTAGATTATATTACTTGATTAATTCTAGTATGTGTGTTGCATTTTGGATTCTAATCTACACCGCATAAGCAAGATAGAACTTTTTCTTCAAAATTAACTTGTTGGGATTCCCCCAAGTGCATTCTACTAGGAACATGAACATGCTATGAGATTTGATCCTTGAATAATGGGTTTGACATAACAAAGACATATGGCTTGTTAGGATTCCTCAGTTCTATATGTTTATTAGGCAAGTTTGACAAAGGTGTATGACTTGTTCGAATTCTTCGAGATTATACATTTTTGTAGTCAAAGTTAGATGTTGCATATGTGTGCATACCAAGACATTCTAACATAATAATATACGAGTTATAAGAGTTGTAATTGATAAGCAATATCTACCTTATGAAATTATTTTGATTTGTTGGGATTCCTTAAGGTTAAAAGTTATGACATAATTCCCATTTAACATTTAACGGTTATAGATTTGAATAAAATAATAGGAGAAAAACCAAAATTTATTATCCATATCATTTATATATAGATATATATATTTGTTTATTACATGAATATATTTTTCTTTCTTTATTTTTATGGTGAAGAGTATGAAAAATTTTATGTCCATGATTTATTATTCTAATATGTGGATCGATGATCCTAATTTCTTCAAAGCATTATATGACATAAATTTTGAGAATAGTTCTCAACAAAAGTGTTATTGCCTATTTTGATTCCATATTCCTTAATGCTAGCTATCAATAGTTTCTTGTACTAATTTATCCTAACATATTACCAATTCACCTAAAGTAGACCAATTTGTTGTTGGTAGATCAATAAGAATGTTGTTCCAGTAGATAACTCTTCTATAGATAACTTTTTTATATAGATAACTCTTCTAAAAGTAGATATCCACAAATCAAAATTTATCATTCTCGGATAAGGCCAACAACAAATCTTGTAGTCCGAGGTTAACTATTGAATAGTAATAGTCTCCAATCACAGACATCTCTACGATGAAATCAAGTGGTCCTTGTCCCATAAAGATACCTCACGGCTAATATCATACATCACGCTCCCTAAGTTTAATAGCCCATTTCATCCTTTTGAGACTTTTGCCTCTAGTAGCACTTGTTTGATAGGTTAATATTCAACATGTGGTGTGCTTGAAAATATGGCTTTTTTCATTAGCAAATAATGTATCTCATGTTGGTACAAAGTTCAGCTAATGAAATACATAGGCTTTTGAACCCCTCCATCATCTCACATCAACACTACACTTATAGCATTGTCTTACACTATCAAATATAAATATAATATATCTCTTGGATAAAGTACAGTTAATGAGAATAAGTTAACTAAATATGCCTTCAACTGGTCGAAGGCTTTCTGACATTCCACTGTTCACTTGAAATTCTTAGCATTTTTGAGTATATAGAAGAAAGACAAGATTCATCTACTATCCCAGATAAGAGCTCGTTGAGTACCACTTGGCATACTATCAATCTCTCAACCTCCTTTACTATGTGAGGAGGTGTCATCTCAGTAGTAATCTTTATTTTTGAGGATTAGCTTCAATACCCCACTTGGAGGCCATATTCCCCATGAACTTTCCGAATCTAACTCTAAAAGTGCACTTTTTGGGATTAACTAGCTATTCAACATTTGTTTTGAATGAGTTACAAATTAAAACTTCCATTTTTAAAAATAAGGGACAAGATATAGTAGTTTATTTTTCAGATGAATATGGTTCAAAATTGGATTTGAATATCTTATTTAAATGCTTTTCAGTGATCCTATCCCTTTTTGGTATCAGAGCCATTTAGGTGTTTATATGCATTAGTCTAAGCTGTGTATGCATATTATCTATGATTGCATTTATTGAAGCTATCGTATTTGATTAAGTTTACTCTTGTCCGGTAAGCAGTTTGATGAGGGTTGTAAATCCGTTGGTAAGCCTTGATAATTAGGTGTTCCAAGTAGCTTGCTCCTCGTGTTCCCAATTTAAACCAAATTATTACAATAGGTTAAATTATGTGTTCATAAGAGATGGCTATTAGGTTAAGAAGAATGTTTTTAAACACTCAAAATAGGAATTCTGATATAATTTAGAGTAGTGAAATTCGTATGCCATTAGATTATTCAAATTGGTCTATTCCTTAACAGAATATAGAATCTATTTATAAGATAGGTTCATTAGATTTCAAAGCTGCATTTTCAATGAAAACTCATGAAGAAACAATCTCAATTCAAGAAGAATTTCAAACTATTACATTATTATCTCAAGTTTCTCTTTAGAAATATATAAAGAAAGGATATAGCTATGATTCAAACTAATGCTTGCAAAGGTCCAATTTATTTCAATTATGCGCCAAAATTTTCAATAGATCATAACTGATCCATTAATCCTATATTCATTAATTTTAGATATTCATTTACAAGGAGATGAATTCGAAAGATTGTGTAAAAACTTTGCTATAATATATCATATTTATTTGAGATAATGTCATCGCAATTAAATCCAAGATTTAATATGACTCCTTTCTTCTAAGGATGAGACTGTCCTATTATGTGTAGAAACAGATCATCCTATTGTCTTTATTCCTAAAAGATTAAAGTGGAATCAGATAACTATTCAAAATCCTTAGCCTCCCAGGAATCTTGCAAGACGAGAAGTCTAGCAAATTATTGCTAATATGGAATTACTAAGAAGGATGGAGGAAGGCTACGAGGATTAGAATTTGGGAAGTTAATTTACCACCAAAAAGAGCCACTTTGTTCAAAATTAATGACATGTTTGGGGTTTATGCTTTTTATTCCATGAGTGCATGCATGATAGGACACATAATGTTTACATTTGTTGTTAATATTTACTCCTATTTTGAATTGAGATTGTGTTGAATTTGATTAGTTTGTTTACATTTTGTTTTAGGAATTAGAATCTAGATATTTGGAAACAAGTGAATATGGAGTAATTACTTTGAACCATGATTGTTGAGTATGTGAAGGTTGTGGGCAAAAGACTTCTTCGTGAAAGACATGAGTATGCCTTATCACTTGATGGAGAAGGACAAATTTTAATTAAAAAGGAGCCTTGTTGGAGGCCAATAACAAGAAAAAAAGAGTTTTTACTGCAATAAGATTAGATTCCTACTTTGATTAGGAATGTCTTTCTCGATAGGAAAATGATTATTTACTTTCCTTTTTGTATTATTATTTAAATTTTTTTAGAATCTTTATAGAATTTGTAACTTTATCCTATTTTTTAAGTTTTACTCCTATATTATGTGAATGGTTTTTCAATTTAAATCTAGTAGTGCACAAATACAACGGAAGACATGCAAAAACACAAAAGAGACGCACATCACATTTTTGTTGTCTTTCTTCCAAGAAAATAAACAAGGAAACATGTCGTCAACCATGAGTGGCTAAACTCTTCTTTTCTAATTCAACAGATTTTGATTTCAATTGTTATCACTGTAAGGTTTCATGCTAAATCTATTTCTTGTTTTTAATTCAAGTATTCATTGATTCTTAGTTTTATTCTTTTTATGAATGATTGATGTTGATTAATCTAATAATTTAGTTCATCATCTTTTTTTTTAATTACTATCCATAAATTCAGTGATATGTGATTACCATGAATTGTTGGTATTAGTAACAACTAGATTATTTAAGTTTATGAATTAAAGAATGTAGGTTTTGCATAAGAGAATCAATGAAACAAGATTGAATAATTTCAGTTACTTGGTTTAAATATTTTTATACATATCTAAATGCTATCATTTAATTGATATGAAATATTATCGTACCAATCAATTAATGATAAGTTTCGATTTGGATATTAGGTTCCATCAAGTTTTTTTAGGAAAATAGAAGATCTGTTATGACTATCCTCATGAATCTCCAGTAAATATTTGAATTGTAAAATGAATATTTGTAACCAATGATTAGTGACAAGATTGAATGAAATCACACCCCTAGATCAAAAGCCTAGTAATATTTAAGTTTCTTCTATATTTTTTAAAATTGTTTGTTTTCATTATTTGTTAGGAGATTCTCTAGAAGAAAGATGGGGTTCTGCTTCTGGCGACAACCTACTTGGTGTCAAAGCAATACATTATAAGAAGAAATATTTGAATATCAATCTCATCAATATTGTCGATCTTATACCAAATCCCATCCTAGATCATTGGCTAAGGGTGGTTAATAGCATGGTTCGGCTTAGCAGGCAATGGGCTTGCTTATAGGTCTAGGTCTCGAAAAGTACAAAGGGATGGCTTCGCCTAACTCTAAAGATGGAAGGAAAGTAAGAGAATGTGCTCTTAGTAGTAATACTACGCTATGCAGAAGACGATTTGCAAGAATGAAGATGGCATGTATTCTTCCTCAATTAGTTAAAAAATTGAAATTGGCTGATATTATGACAATATTAGGTAGCATAGATATCATTATGGGAGAAGTTGATCATTAAAATGATAATAGATACAACTAAAATACAAGCCATTAATCCCTTTTCCATATTGGAATCCTTAAAATGGGTCTATGAGATCTCATAGGGTTTATTTCCTTATGAGAAAAGATCTCTTATTCATGAAGGTTATTTATTTAATTAGTGAATAGGAGTATACTTTGGATCAAAATTGTGGGGAATACTTATTGAGCTTTTCTACTAACTTAAAGCCCCAATTGAATTCCTTTTTATATACAGAAATTCCCATTTTGATAACTTACCAAATCTATAGTATCAACTCTTTTCTAACCCTTTGTGTATTTTAGTCTTTCTAATCATCTACTGATTTTTGTTCAACCTACCCTTATGCTAATAGACCTATCATAATAGATAATAAAATAAAAATCCCACGGAGTTGGTCTTTTGAACCCGCTTCAAGTCATCATGACTATGTAATGAATATTGGGGTAAACAGTCTCTACTACTTATGTTTAATTAATTCTTGTACGTTGGAAATAAGACTTAACCTTTTTACTACAACTTTTAAGCCATTGTCTTTCACCCACATAACTATCTGCTTTAAGCCAATAACCAAAATAATAAATAAAAAAAATGAAAAATGTACATTCAACATTTTTCTTAAGTCTAAGAAAAAAAAATAGAAAGAAAATGTTGTGTCTTAGCGAATCACACATGGTGATATTGATAATACACACAGAGCTAATCATATTTCATAACTAAGTGATTGAGTAGCAAGTGGTCTATTTAGTTGAATAGTTTAAATATTCAAAATCCCCCTTACTATCTTTCAAACTAAGAAATTAATTATTTAGTTCTCTTAGGATACTACCTAGTCCATTATTTTACCAAAATTAGTTTGTAATCACTAGAGGTTCCCCGTCAAAATTTTGGTATGAATACCGAGGAATATTTCATAGTTTTTGTACTTTTGTTTGTACTAATAGTATCTTGCTTCTTATGACACATTCTTATTAGAAAGATGAATTAGAATATAATCCTGAAAATGAAAACATCATACGTCAATTGAGTAAAGTGACTAGACAAAGGAAAGGTTGTTCATCTTCAAGGGTAAAAATAGAAGTGGATTTGACAGTTTATGATACATCTAAATTTCAAGAAGAAAGAGAGATGGAGGAGTAAAATAAAACGCTGAAAGAGTTGGCTGCCTCAAATTTAAATCATAACCTCTATGCATACAATTTCCAACAATTGATGTTGCCTTTGAATTAAAATCTAGTCTGATTCCCTTATTATGAATTTTTTGTGGTCTTGTAGGTAAAGATCCATGGAAGCATTTAAAGAAATTCTATGTTGTCTATTCTAGCATGAAGCCACAAAGAGTGTTTGAGGAACAAATCAAGTTGAGAGCTTTTCCCTTCTCCTTAGAAGACAAAGCAAAATATTGGTTCTACTATCTTTACTACGGTTCAATAACAACATGTAATGAAATGAAAAAGTACTTAGAGAAATTTTCCTGCATCATAGGCTATTAATATTAGAAAAGAAATATGTGAAATAAAACAGTTAAGTGATGTGACATTATATAAATACTGGGAGAGATCTAAACAATTTTGTGCTAGTTGCCTGCACCATCAAACATCTGATCCACTTCTAATCCAATATTTTTGTGAAGGGTTATTGCTAATGGATAGAAGTATTGTAGATGTAATTACTAAAGAATCCTTAGCAAACAAGACACCAAAAAAAAAACAATTGATTTCAAATATGGTAGAAAATTCTCAACAATTTGGGACAAAAATTGTTGAAGCTCCTAAACGAGTTAATGGGGTAAGTACTTCTAATTTCAAAAACAAAATTTCTGATTTAATTGTTTTGGTTTGCCAATTAGTTGTAGGCCAACTATAAATACTTAGACTTTGTGGAACATGCTCAAATGTTGGACATCCTACAAATATGTGTTCTATATTGCAAAAAGACTTTTATCAACAAGTTAATGAAGTAGGTGGATTTCATGGCAATCTCACCATAGATATTATCCTTTACAATCCTAGATAGAGAGATCATCCAAATTTTAGCCATGGAAATCAAATAAATATATCCACCTCAAACGTATGATAGACAACCCCCAGCATTAGCACTTCTACCAGGCCAAGCATCAAGTCTCAGTATGTCGTTAAAAGAAATTGTGAAAAGTTTAGCCACTAACACATATATGTTTCAATAGGAAACAAGAGCTAGCATCAAGAAATTGGAAACTCGAATTTCACATCTTACATTTAAAAAAAAGAAAAAAAAAGCTAACAAAGCTATTATATCAAACAGAGATTAACCCAAGAAAGAATATTAATGCCATGACTCGTCGAAGTGGCAAGGAAGTGAAAAACTACTTTGCCTAATTTGATTGCACCAATAGAACACAAAAACAAAACGAAACCAAAAATTTAAGATGCATCAAATGAGGAGGTAAGTAGTAAACCAGTTGTCCCTATTTCAAAAATTCTAATTGCACTCCTTTCCTTGCGTGTTGGCAAAAACAATAAAGGAAAAGGTATAAAGAGAAATCTTGACAACTTTTCAGAAAGTGGAAATAAATATACCAATTTTAAATGCTTTCAAGAAAATTCCAAGATACACAAGGCTTTTAAAGGAGCACACGAATAAAAACAGGCTGAGAAGAGATGAGAGAACAAGTGTGGGAGAAAATGTATCCACGGTCATGAAAAGAACCTTATTAGAAAAATGTAAGGATCTAGGTATATTCACAATTTTTTATGTGATTGGGGATAAAAAAAAAAATTTGAGCATGCCATGTTAGATTTTGGAGCATCTATTAGTTTCATGCCATATTCCATTTTAGTTCTTTGAACTTGTGTCCTTCAAAAGGAACTAGAGTGATTATTCAACTTGTTGATCATTCTCGTATATGCTCAGAAGGGTTTGTTGAGGATGTTTTAGTGTAGGTTAACGAACTTATTTTTTTAGTGGATTTCTACATTTGAAAGTGGAAGAATATTTTGTCATAAATTCAACTTGAGTTTTATTAAGAATGCCATTCCTAAAAATGACCAAACTAGAATAGATGTAAATGAGGGTATTCTCTTGATGGAATTTGGCACAGAGCTTGTTGAATTTAATTTTTTTATGCAATGAAATATCCTAATGAGTCTCATTCAATTTATTTTATTGATATTGTTGATTCAATTGTGCAGGATATTTTTGAAGAAAAAGGTAATATTAATCAAATTGAATTGGATGTACAATTGGAATAAATGAGATAGTAGCTGAAACTTGTGTAGAATTAATAGGGAAAATGTAAATGTGGTCTAAAAAATTAATAAAAATTTAACAAAATTGAAAAGAAATGGAATGACATCAAGCATAATGACATTAAACGTGTTATTTGAGAGGTAACCCAATAATTGTTTTTTTTTTTTTAGTTATTAGTTGAAATTAGTTAGTATATTGATAGGGCTCCAAATATGTATATTTATTGTTCATATTTCTCCCAAGTTTAGGTTGATTCTAGGTTGAATTTGATTGACTTGGCTATATTTTTGTTTTAAATGCTAAAAATGAAGATTTGGAGAAAAAGAGGATAAGAAGCAATGTTTTTGTGAAGAGTGCGAATTAAAGACTTTATTCTGCTAGGCATGGGCACGTTCAGTGGATCAGAATGTCAACTAGAAAACTTCCTAATGCATGACGCGAGCGCATCTAACTAATTAATAAGTTGAAGGGTGATTAATTATAAGAAAGAAAGAGGGTTGATTGTAGCAAATTTTTAGAAAACAAGACTGTTATTCTAGTTAAGAATATTTTCTATTTTGTTTAATATTTCCTTTTTAGATTAGAACTTGGTTTTTAAAAATCCCTTTAGAATTGGTACTATTACCATATTTTAAGAGTTATCTTTTCTCATAAAAAGAAACCCTAAGAGATGCCTCAATCAAGCAGCTCCTCCAACACCCTTCAACGCACGTTCTTCTTCTTTTTCTTAGAGTTAACAATCTCTTAAGAAATTCAAGGAGTCATGAGTGTTACCATGAGTGACTAAACACTACTTTCTGATTCAAGGGATATATTGATTTCAATTGCCATAACCTGTGAGATTTTGTGCCTCATTTATATTTCTTGTCTTTAATTCAAGTACTTGTTAATTGTTGATTTATTTTCTATGAATAATTGATGTTGTAAATCTAACAAATTAATTCTTCATCTTTTATTATATTACTATCCATGAGTTCTGTAATCCATAATTATCATGAATGAGTGGTCCAAATTGTAACTAGATTAATTTTGTTTATTGATCAAAATATGCATGCTTAGCCTAGGGGAATCAATAAAATAAGATTAATTAATTGCAATTATCTCGGTTATTTAATTTTGATTTAACTACTTTCACCAATTTTAATGCTATCATTAATTCGATATGGAATGTTATCATGCCAGTTAATTAATGATAAGTTTGATTTGGGTGCTGGGTTCAATCAATTACTTTAGGAAAATAGATGATTTATTATGAATATCTTAATAAGTTTTCAAGTTAAATATTTGATATTGTAAAATAATTATTTGTAACCTGTGATCAATGATACAATTGAATGAAATCGTACACTTGGATTAGAAGATCGGTAAACTTGATTTTCTTCTCATTTTTCTATTCAAATATTTATTTTAATATTTGTTATAATTTAGTTAAATAGTTACTTATTCCAATTCTCCAGTTTTATTTTTACTTGTTGCAAAACTTGAAAACTACACTTATGGTTCTCTTAGGATTCAACTTTGTTCACTATCACTGCAAAATCAATTTGTAGTCGCTAGAGGTCAATAACCCATCATATATGTGTTTAAAAAAATGTAAAATAAAATAAATAATTTTTATTTTTAACCAAATGATTTTCCTTTATAAAGGCGTGCCATGCCTTAAAAAAAGTAGTGTTCTGGTTCAAGGACTTAAATTTTGAATCGTTGGATAGAAGACATTCTTATATATGTGTGCCCATGCCTTATATATCAGAGACTTCTTCCCATTTATCACGTTTTCTTTCACAAAAATTATTTTTAAAAAAAATCATTTCTTTTCTAAGTTTATTTCTTGTCTTTTTAGTTGTATGATTTCTTTTTGTAACTAGTTTTAATTATCTTTTTATTTTTGTTTTTGTTTTTGCTTTATTTTTCTAATTACTTCATAGGTTTTTAAATTATTTCAGCTTCCACTTTACTTCTCAACCACTATCATTCAAATTTTTCATTAGCTTTTTTTTAATAGTTGTAATGTTTGGATAAGAGTTCAATTGTAAAGTTTTTGAATGGCTTGATGAGTTAATGAATTCTATTATTATGAGCTTATAGTTATTCAAGAAATTAGTTGAAATATATGTGCTAAATAGTTGTGGTCTATGTGAGAATAATTGCGACAATAGTGGTTTGAAATGTGTGAATTTTGTTAAAAATGTGATTTTAAAATATAGCATGTTGTAGCACGGCAGGCTATGGCACAAGTTTGTGCATTTTCAATGCATTTTTGTTTCTACTTTTCAACTCTCACACAGTAGCATGTAATGCACCATGTTATGTTGTGATTAATTTTTTATTCAATTCAAGGCAAAAGACTTCTTTGTGTAAGGCGTAAGCACACCTTACTAGTTGAAGGAGAATGAAAAATTTTAATTAAAAAGAATGATTGTTAGTGGCTAGTAACAAGAAAGAAAGAGTTTTTATTGCAACAATTGAGAAGATTATATTTCTACTTTGATTAGAAATTTCTTTCTTGATAGGAAGATGATCTTTTACTTTCTTTTTTAGATTAGTATTTGATTTGTAGAAGCCATTGTAGAATTGGTAAGTTTATCTTAATTTTTTTGGTTTTACTCCTACATTATAGGAATAGTTTTTCTATTTAAACCTAGTAGTACACAAATACAATACAAGATATGCAAAACCACAAAGAGATGCACATCACACATTCGTTTCCTTCTTTCTCTCTAGGTTTTGGCTCTTTTTCTAAGAAAATCAACAAGGAGAGTTATCTTCCATCATGAGTGGCTAAACCCTTCTATTTTGATTCGTGGAATTTTGATTTCAATTGTTATCACTGTAAGATTTTGTGCTAAATCTATTTCTTGTCTTTAATTCAAGTATCCATTTATTTTTTTATTTTATTCTTTTTATGAATGATTAATGTTGATTAATCTGAAATTTTAATAAATCATCTTCCCTTCTATTGCTATCCATAAATTCATTATATGTAATTATCATAAATGATTAATACAATGTAACAACTAAGTTATTTATGATTATGAAACAAAGTATGCATATTTAACCTAGGGGACTCAATAGAAAAAAATTAAATAATTGTGGTTATCTTGGTTATTTAGTCTTGATTTAAGTAGTTACATATATCTTAATGCTATCATTAAATTGATATGGAATGCTCTCGTACCAAGTCAATTTATGATAAGTTTTGACTTGGATATTGGGTTCAGTCAATTATTTTAAGAAAAATAGAATATTTGTTATGGTTATCCTAATAAACCTTCATTTAAATATTTGAATTGTAAGATGAACATTTGTAATGACTAGTGATAAGAATGAATGGAATTGCACCATTGGATCAAAAGCCTGGTAATATTAATTATATTCTATATTTTCTATTAAGTTGTTTATTTTGATTATTTTTGAAAATTTAATTAATTAGTTTAATTAACTAGTTTATTTTGATCATTAGCCCATACGGTAAATTAACTCAAATTTAGTTGCATTATAAAAAAGTCAATTGCCCATGTAAAGCTGATTCACTCATTGATTGCTAAGCCCATAAATAACTTGATCTCCACTCACAAGCAACAAAGCATATGTTGATTCTCTTATCCGGAAAGGAACAATTCAAAGAGGATACAACTCATATTCATGTCAATTCATTCAACTCTAGTAATAAACAAAATGAATTAATTCATCAATAAATGAACAACCTACAACTAACTCAACAATAATATTAAAACAACAAAACATTAGATTCATGGGATTCACAGTAAACAATTCCAATGAAGGGGAAGATTTAGCTAGCCATTACAAAGGGAACATTAAGCAAACCAAACTCTAAAAACATGGGTTTGAAACTTGAGTAGATTAGATGCCTTTTTGGGGATGGAATTCCAATGGTTAACCTCCAGTTTGCCCTATCTTCTTTCCTAAACTCCAAAACTTAGACCTTTTCCCTAAGCTAGATTAGCTCCCCTTCTTTCTCTCTCTTTTGTCCGCTCTTAAGCCCTCTTTTTAATCTCTCAAGATGGTCTAAGAAATGTGCCAAAAGATCCCTCCTTTTAGGTCTTAGGAAGTTTTTGTATGAGTAAATTGAGAGTAAAAGCTTAGTCAAAATAGAAAAAAATATTTAAAGAAGAACAAAAGTTAACCAAAATAAAGCAAGTCGCCATCCCAACCACCTTCGGCAGTGGCCGGCCACCTAAATTCTTCACTAGAGCGATTTCTAGCTTCATTTTAGACTCTAAGATGCAGTAATTTGAGAATGATATCTCATAAAGTTATAGTTCCATTTTTAGGTTTTCCATAGCTTTAAGAATCATCCAATTTAGATTTGTATATCTCAAGATATGGCACTTAGAAGATGATTTGTTCATCAGCCTCAAATTTGGATGAGCTTCTTTACAATTAAGGTATGAATCTGATAATGGCTAAACTAGGCAAAGTGCTCAAGAAAAAAATTGAAGCTATCTCTCTTGGCTTTCTAGAACCTTAAGAATCATCCAAATTAGACTTTGTAGGCTGAGATATAGCTTTCAAAATTTAAATCATTCCACTATCCATTTCCCCCAATTTTGGGTTTTGCACTTTAAACTCTTATTTGGTCATTTCCACATCATTTTCAACTATCCTACACATAAAATCACACAAAAAGATAAGAAACATAAAAACAAAAATCTTAACTTCTAAAATATATGTAAACACAACAAAACAAGATTTAATTTGAAATAATAAGCATGTAATTTGACTCTCATCATGTTGCTGCATGACTATGGCCTGATGCGTCCAACACTATTTTCAAGTTTTTTTTCTTACATATTTGCCTCTTGGAGTTTATGTGAGCTATAAATAAAAATTCTTAGGGCACCAATGGGAGGTCTATCCATAGAAAAACTTAGAGAGAAATATCTTTGGGCAAGATCTAAAGAAAAAAAAAAGACGAATTAAGCTAGTTTGGGTGAAAGAGACCAAGAACCTAGAGTATGTGAGGAAAAAGATAAGAGCAATTGAAGTTCCAACCAAGGGTTCCCATAATTCCTTCAAATCTTCATGTTCATGACTTTAATGAATGGTTGTCTTTTCTAACCCCTTGTTCTGGCTAAAGTTATATAATTTGTGAATGAATATTTTTTACTTTCTTTTTTGGTTGACTAAGTTACCCACAGACGCTACCAAAGGTGCGCATTGGGTAAATCCCGCCCTTATGTAATAGCCCGCAAACCACACAGAAGATATAAACTGCACTGGGTAAGCCTGGTGCGACGGGTTCAACCGAGAAGGTGTTGACAAAAGGATTTGAACTCGGGACCTTACGATCCCGCACTCACTGCCACACCAACTTGGCCACCCCCAAAGGGGCATTATAGTTTATTGTGGTTGTTCATTTGTTTTGTGTCTTTTATTCCTTCATTGTTATTTGAGTAGAAAGAAATGATATGATTAAAGTTTAACTTCATCTACTTGAGCTTTTTATGATGAGAAAATCCATTTCATATTTTGTTGCTTGTGATTAGAGTTGAGTTGTCCATAGATTTGATGCTTGATATGATTATGAATCAATTGAGTTTTAGGGAGTGTAATCTAATTAGGATTTAATTCACAATGAATGGATTGGCAAAAAATGGTTAAATAGTGACTAATAAGACGAATGAATCTTACAGTTGAATTCGTTAATTAGAGAGCTTGGTGCATTCGTTAAATACCTTGAATAGATAATTCAAAATAAATTAAGCAATAAAAATATAACAAGATGTTAGGTTCCACTGGGAAAGTGCACAACCCCGGGAGGGGGGGGGGAGTTTGTCGTTGGCGGGGGACGAGGGGGAGGTGCAAGTCAATGAAATAATTCCAAGTATTTCATTTCTCGAGTTTACTTAGTATGTTGTGTTACCAAATTCTTTAATCTGAATCGTATTGTCTAGAGCAATCTTAGCTAATGGACTTTGTAAAAAAAAAAAAATCTTGTTTCTTTCAATCGTAGCGAAAATATTTCCTTTTTTCTTTCTTTTTTGCACATCTTTTTCTCTTTTTCTCTATACAAATAGGACGCAAGTAACACATTTGTTGTCTTTGGTAGACCAAAACTAAAAAGGAATTATAGAAGAGTAAATAAAATAATTAATGCAGAAAATTTTTTTAAGAAAAGAATATGAAAGATTAAAATTGGAAGTATCGAGTCAAAGCAAAATCACAAAATAAGAAAAGACTCTTATGAAAGTAAAATCACAATTAAAAAATAATATTAAAGTTAAAAGTAATGAAAAACTAAATTGTAAGCTATAGTTATAAAGTAAAAATGAACAATCACCATAAAAGTTATGTTTACTTGATCGAACTAGTTTTAGATGAATCTATAGTTGTGGTTCGAAAATTTGATATATTATCTAAATTACAAACATTGATAATTACAAAGTTTTCTCTATATTAAAGTCCTTAATTTAATTAGTTTAAAAGAGATAAAGAAGAAAAACATAGACGTATTTAACAACATTTGTTAACGGTATTAAGACAAAACCTACAAAATAGTCCCTTACATATTTGGAAAAGAACTTTTAGTCTTTTTTTTAAAAAAAAAAAAAACCAATCAATCCTTCACTTTCATGCATTTAATCCACTTTAGTCCTTTCGTCTATTTCTGTGAAACTTTCCGTCAAATTTGCAACATGTGCCCTATGTGCCCTAACCGTGCTAGTTATTGAGGGCTTTTTTGGAATCACAAAAGCACCTCCTCCTGAAACTCTCTAATTCCACATCACAACGGCAATCTTCTTCGGCTCCTGCAAAATCACAACCAAGATCTGAGGTTTTCTTTGCAGTGATTTCAAGATCCAATTTTGCTCCACCATCGTCATAACCAGAATTTGACCTCTGGGTAAAACAATCTTCTTCCTTCCTCAGACAAATGCCCTAACCCAAAACCTTATCCCTCTTCGTTTAACCCTCTCTTTCTCATCACCTCTTAAAAAATCAATCTTTTGATTGCTCAAGAGGTTTTCAAGTAGCGAAAGAGAGAGGGGAAAGAAACATAGGGCGAGCACAATTTTCATAACCTTAAGAAGATTGTGCCACTTGGGTTGATGTTTTTTTGTATTCTTTTCAATTACACAATTCTAAGGGACACCAAAGATGTTTTGGTGGTGATGGCCAAGGGGTCGAGTGCAGAGATTATACCTTTTCTGAAAACTTGGGTGAATTTGCCTATGGCTATTGGGTTCATGCTATTGTACACAAAAATGGCTGATGTGTTGTCAAAGGAGACTATTTTCTATTCTACAATTCTTCCTTTTATTGGCTTTTTTGGGGCATTTGGTTTTCTGTTGTATCCTCTCAGCAACTATTTTCAGCCCAAGATATTTGCTGATAAGCTTTTAAACGCTCTTGGTCTTAGGTTCCTTGGGCCAATTGCTAAAGGAACCAATTGTTATTTTGAGGATTTGGAGTTTTCTGTTTATTCTATGTCATGGCAAAGCTCTGCGAAGTGTGGTGATCTCAATGCTCTTTTTGGGGTCTTGCTAATCAAGTAAAATTCAAATCTTTGGGGTGTATTTCTACAATATATTTTGAATAATTTGATTGTTAGACAAATTCAATCGATGAAAGCTTCAAATTTTTTTGCAGGAGAGGGTGTTGAATGTACTGCTGCTTGGCAATCAACCGCAGTTCATGGGCTACACAAGGGACAAAATGAATCCAAAATTCATAATCAATACCACGCACATGAAATGTAAAATTTGACAACTCCTCCAGAGCATTTCGAATTTCTGAGTTGCAAAGCTCATCAGTCTTTCTCTAGCATTCATTGAGCTCAATTTGCAAGAGATTGCCGTTATGGGAGTTCCAGGAGAAGGAGTTGTTGCTTTTCCAGAAAAGCCAACAAATAGCATGTTGCTAAATTTGACAGAAAGTTTGACAGAAGTCAACGGAAGGACCAAATAGATTAAATGTATGAAAGTGAAGGACTTATTGGTTCGGTTTTTTTTTTTTTGGTAAGGGACTAAAACATTCTTTTCCAAATATGTGAACGACTATTTTGCAGGTTATCTCCAGTATTAATTTGAGCTATTTTTGGACGTCCAATAAAATTGGAACAAATTAAACACCCTCTTATAAAAATTGTATGACTAGAGAAGCTTTTAATTTCTTTTTTAAAACCCAAATTATTAATTAAAAAACAAATGAGACAATATTCTAAACTACTATAAATATTGCTTGCTTAACAAGTAAAACATTTTAACATTATTTACTTTTAATCTTTCAACTTTATCCTTTGAATGTGGCTTTCGTCCCATTTAAATTGTCATTTTTGTATGTATGTATGTATGTACGTATGTATGTATATGTGTGTATCTATTTTATGTGAAACGTAGTAATTGCAAAAGTTTCATATCTTGTATATTTAGTAAAATTTGTGAAAGCTTCAAGTTAGCTTTCATATCGTAATTCTTTATCAAAATTTCAATGTAACATAATTATAATTTATTTAATTGAAAATAAATAAGTTAACACAAAGAATAAGTAAAAAAATTAATTAACTATAATTGGTTGACAATAAAAGTAAATATCTTCAGTATAGTAAAATTTATAAAAATAAATAAATAAAAGAAAAAAAGGTAAAGGACAAAAATTATGAAAATTCTAAAAGGTAAATTGCTGGAAAAATAAATAAATAAATAAATGTGTATAAGGAAGAGTAAGAGAAAATAAAATTAAAAATATAAACCTAAAAACAATAAACAAATTAAAATAAGAGTTAAAAAATGCAAATTTTATCCAATAAATATTCAACCCAAATCGTCAAACCCAACATAACCCATTATATATACCCATTGGGTACCCATTAAGTCTCATTTAATTTCTATTATCTCATTTCCATTGGGTAATTTGGGATTCTTATACCCTTTCTAAAAAATGTCATCTCAACAATTCTCATTTCTAACAAAGCTAATGGGTAACAAATACGTGAATTTCCCTCCCAATATCTCTATTCCTATTCGATTCCCAATGAAAATGATAAATTTTGCTACTCGTTAAAGTTTTCAGCACTAAACTTGTCAAAAGCACAAAAGTTTGGTACAAAGAATTCCCATTTGGTGAAAAGGTGTGCTATGTGGTCAAATTTTGAGTTGTTGAATAAGTGGTACTATGATGCATATTGTTGAACGTGTTGCAAAGATTTTGGTGACTAAGTCTCCAAATTTTGTATCCGGTTAGAGTTTTCTCTCAATTGGAGAGAAAGTGGAAGTTTCTCTCTCGAACGGAAAGAGAAGTGTAGTTTTCTAAAATCGGAAATACTGTCCTAAACCAAGTACAAAGCAACGCTTTTACTATTTGGGTTAGGGTAATAATCATAATTAGCATGATAACTACTGTCTGAAACTCGCACAAAATCCTAAGTTGTGTCTGCAAACAAAAACCGTTGCTCTCACAACGGTAATTTCGTACCTCTTCTCCAAAACTAAACACCATCTAAACCCAGACAATTACTACTAAACAAGGAAGCTCTGCAACAACAAGGCTCACAAAGCAACAACAAGGCTGCAGAATCAAACGACAAACAAAGAATGGAAAATGCATAAACAAATGACGGAGCGCAGGAAGTCGAGGAACTGGTCAGACAGCTCAACCTCTCGAAGGATGAAGAAAGGGTGTGGATCTGATAGCAGGAGACATTACTAGAGGCAAAGAAGAAGGGCAGCGGAGTCTGATTGGCAAGATTTATGGAGAGAAGAAAGTTAATTTCTTGGGGCTGAAAAATACAATGAAAGCAAAATGGCCGATTTCAAATCAGATTAAGGTGCAGGAAATAGGATCTAATCTTTTCCAGTTTGTATTCACAACCCAGGAAGATAGACAAAAGGTGCTAAAAGGGAAGTGCTGGACTTTCGAACAACAGTATCTAATTCTGAGGGAATGGCATGAAGATATCACCATCCACGATGCTAAATTCCAGCAAGTTGAAATCTGGGTACAAGTATGGAACATCCCCCTCCACTAGTGTACGAAGCAAGCAGCAACAAGAATTGGCAACCTCTTTCTAAAAATTCATGACATCCTCATCCCAGAGAATGGAAGTGAAAAATGAAGACACTTGAAGCTACTGGTCACCATGGACCTAACGAAACACCTGATGAGAGGAACCAAGGTACGACTAGAAGGAAAATCCCACTGGGTGGCCTTTCAGTATGAGCAGTTAGTAGGATTCTGTCATTATTGCGGAAGGGTAGGCCATTTTGAGAAAAATTGCAGCATAAGACAAGTTGATTACAGAAATGGGACAATGCAGGAAGGATAATTCGGGGATTGGATTAAAGCGGAAGGATTTAGGAAAGGAAAGACTAAACAAAGACAAAGAGGGAATTCAGAAAAAAGATTAGTGACTGATAGTAACACAAAATCAGTTCCAGCAAAAGAAGAAAAGGAGGACAGGCAAAGCCATGGCTGAAGAAAGGGAGAACAGGCAAGGCCAGGAATTATCAATTAAGGTAGAAAAGGAGACAGAAACAAAAAATTCAGAACACACCACGGAATTCATGGAGCAAAATGATTGTCAAACAGTGGTAATGGAAGAAGATCTAGAATCAGTATGCAACATGGGAGAAAATACACTAGTGAATGTCCCTATTGATAGTATCAATGCTAGCAATCAAACCACAAGGTTGGCCAGCCTTTGAAAAGAAAAAATGTTGGCTGATATTGGCAGAAAGTCTATAAGCAAGGGAACAACCTGGAAACGAGCAAAAAGGATAAGGGAGAACTGAAGCTCGCGGAAATTATCAGAAAAGAAACAGAGATGATCAACAAGAAGAAGCCAAAGGGAAGGCTATTAAAATCCAAAGGCACAAGAGAGGTAGAAATCAGAACCAAGAAGCTGAAATCTCAGAGAATGTGGGCGAGACCAGCCACAAATGGTCTCCCAAAGATCAATGAGAGTATGTGTGTGGAATTGTAGAGGTTTGGGTGGACCCTCTACAATTTCCCAATTGAGAGAGGCAGTGCACTTCCATCACCCAGATCTTTTATTTATTGCAGAAACCAAACAAAAAAAATTTGTAAATACGGTATGCAAAAGGCTGAAGTTTCACAACAGATGGGAAGCTATAGATTCAGAAGGAAGAAGTGGAGGGTTGTTAGCTTGCTGGGCTCCAACAATTAAAGTGTTAAGATGCATATCCAATTCCTTTTCAATTCAGCTGGAGTGTCAACAAGAGGGAGAAACAATGAAGTGGTGGGCAGTTTTTGTATATGCAAGAACTGAAGCTGAAAAAAGGAAAGAGCAATGGAACTTTCTAGAAAATGTAAAAAAGAGCTAGGGAGATTGGTGGTTTATGGGGGGGATTTTAATGACATAATGAATCCGGAGGAAAAGAAGGGAGGAAGGAGGAGATCAATGACCAGTTGCTCAGCTTTCAATGACTTGATTAGAATAATGAAAATGACTAAAATGGGATGTGTTGGACATAAATACACTTGGGCAAATAATAGGGAAGGAGAGGGGTTTGTAGAAGAAAGAATATATCGTTTCTTTTCAGCTCCACAGTGGCGACTACAGTTTCCAAATGCCAAGGTCTATCACAAGGAAAAACAAGCTTCTGACCACATGCTATTAGTGCTGGATACTGAACCACATTTGCAGCCAGTTAAAAAAAGGTTCATATTTGACAAAAGGTGGACTCACAAGGAAGGGATTTTACAAAGGATAGAAGATAGTTGGCAGCTCCCACAAGAAGGAACGGCAATGTACCAAGTGTGCGCACGAATCAACCAATGCCAAAGAGATATAAAGCAATGGAGTAAGCATCATAACCAGAATTCAGCAAAGCAAATCAAGCAAATTAAAGATAGGATGGAACAAATGAGTAAAGAAGGAGGTTCAAGGGATTGGATGATGCGGGAGAGGATGAAAAGGGATTTGAATGAAGCATTCAAGGAAGAAGAAAATTATTGGCAGCAAAAGTCAAGAGTTCAATGGCTTAAGGAAGGGGATAAAAATACAAAATCCTTCCACGCAAGTACTATACAAAGAAGGCAAGCCAATGGAATATATAGAGTAGTGAATGAGCAAGGAGTGGTGTTGGAAAAAACAGAAGAAATTCAGAGAGAGATTACAGATTACTTTGAGCAGTTACCTCCAACCACTCCCAGAGAGAGCAAGAAGTATTAGAAGGAATCCCACTCACCATTACACAATCTATGAACCAGAATTTACTCAAACCGGTGGAGGATGAAGATATTGAACCTGCATTGTTCCACATGAATCCAAACAAAGCCCCAGGTCCAGATGGTATGACTTCCCACTTCTTTCAAAAATACTGGAATGTGGTAGGACAGGATATTTGCATAGCAGTTAAAGATTTTTTTCAAAGAGGTAAAATGCTTAGACAACTAAATCACACACTCATTACTCTAGTTCCGAAAGTGCAAAATCCTACTTCTATATCCCAATATAGGCCGATTAGTCTTTGCAATGTGGTGTACAAACTTATATCAAAAATTCTGGCCGAAAGACTTAAGGAATGCATATAAAAATGCATTAGCCATAACCAATCTGCCTTTGTTCCTGGTCGACAAATTTATGATAATGCTGTTGTTGCACATAAATGTTTTCATACACTTCATTCAATGAGGAAAGGGAAGAAAGGCTATATGGCTTTAAAAATTGACATGGCTAAAGCATATGATCGGGTGGAATGGGATTTCTTAAAAAAAGTAATGAGAAGAATGGGATTTGCAAGCATGTTTATAAATTGGATAATGCAATGTGTGAGTACAGTTTCTATGTCTATAAACATAAATGGAGAGAAATGTGCTTATTTTACAACCTCAAAAGGGCTGAGACTAGGAGACCCGATATCCTCATACCTTTTCTTAATTGTCTCCGAGGCCCTCTCCAATATGATTAAACAAGCAACTTTAAGGGGGGAATATAATGGAATGAGAGTAAGTAAAAATGGACCAACGATCACACACTTATTCTTTGCCGATGATTCTTTAATTTTCTGTGAAGCTAACTTGGAACAGGTACACAAAGTAAAAGATCTTCTTGACAGATATAGCCAACACTCGGGACAAAAGATTAATATGGATAAGTCGGCTGTCTTTTATAGTAGCAATGTACTTGCAAATGTCAAATCCAGGATTTGTAATGCTTTTAAGGGAGTGAAAGAACAGCACAAAGCCAAATATTTGGGACTACCGATGCACATTGGGAGATCAAAGAGAGAAGTCTTCAACTATGTGGTGGAAAGAGTGACACAAAGAATCCCTAGCTGGAAGACTCATTTTTTTAGCCAAGCAAGTAAAGAAGTCTTAATAAAATTTGTTCTTAATGCTTTGCCAATTTATATTATGGGATGTTTTAAGCTTCCTTTGGCAGTATGCAAAAAAAATTAGTAGCATTACAGCACAATTCTGGTGGGCTAACAATGTGGAAGAAAAGAAAAAAGTTCACTGGAGAGCTTGGAGACATCTTATCGAACCGAAATGCAATGGAGGGCTCGGCTTCCTTGATATACAACGCTTCAATGACACATTAATGGCAAAGCAGCTATGGAGAGTCATAACTCAACCTCAACTACTCATGAGTAAAGTTCTCAAGGCAAAATATTTTCCAAATGGAGGCTTGATGAAGGTGGAACCAAAGGGAAACAATTCTTGGATGTGGAAAGGTTGGATGGGGGTACGTTATGTGCTAGAATAAGGAACGAGGTACAAGGTAAGAGATGGCAAATCAATATGGATATGGGATTCTCCATGGATTCCGGACAACAAAGGTTTCAAGCCAAAGGAAAATAACCCCAACAAGAGCCAAGTAATGTAGGTCAATGAACTAATGAAGAGGGACTGCCAAGGATCGAACAAGGAGTTAATTTCCGAGCTGTTTGAGGAGCAAGAAGCAGCTGCAATAATGAGTTTAAAGATTGGTCCGGCAGGAAGCCAAGATCAACTCATATGGTAGCACAATCCATTGGGAAGCTATACAGTCAAATTTGCATATCGGCATCTTCAACAAGGACAGCAACCAAAGCAGAATCATGAGGCTTCTAGCTCCATTGAAAGCTCGAGGAAGGCAATGTGTAACTTTAGCTGGAAACTAGACACCAAAGCCAAACTTAAACACTTCATTTGGCGGTGTTGTCATAACATCTTGCCCACAAAGAAAGCGTTGCAAAGGAGGAAAATGCCAATAGACACAATTTGTCAAATGTGTGGGGAGGCCGAAGAAAGCTTAGAACATGTATTTTTTAACTGCTCAAGAGCAAAAACAGTTTGGCGACTTGCCTCGGTACAATGGCATGATGTTGGAGAAGAAATTCAGAGCTTTGAAAGATGGTGGCAACGGCTTGGTAGCTGCATCACGAATCACCTCGAACAGGAAAGAAGCCAACTCACTGTGTACTTGCTGTGGATGCTATGGAAATCAAGAAAATTATGGATTTTTAACGGAGAATGGATGATGGAAAAGACGGTGGTAGAAGTTGCAATGGAAGAATGGTTAGAATTCAATAAAGTAAGTACATTGGTAGGAAATATGTAATTAGGACTGGGTAGGATTTCGGTCAGTGGTTACAATAGGAAGAGGGAAGCATGTAAACAAAAAATAGAGTGGACCGAGTAACCTCTCTCAATTAGAGACGTTATTAAATCCACTAGTATGTCCCCTAGATTTTCTAGAACATACTGGACACTAGCTTGGCAGGAGGATGAGGAAATGATGAGCTTTGGCCAACCTTGAGTGCCAAAAAGGGTTCAAAACATAAGGAACCATTGTTGTATCTTCACTTTGTTTTTAACAAAGTTAATATAAAGCATACCTTTTGAAAAAAAGTCTCCAAATTTTGTGATTAAATGCTAATGGATAGATTTGGAGTGATATGAATAAGGATGATTATGCATAATATGAAGAAAACTATACAGATATATACTGGGGTAGTTTTTGCAATTAGGTTAGCAGTAAATTTGTTAAACACTAAAAATCATAGTTATACTTGGTTTTTTGCCTTAGTATGACATCAAATATTTTTTGAACTTTATGAGAAGATGAATAAGAATACTTCCATATCATCCATGTGAAGAATTTCCGTCCTCTTATTGAATCTATCGGAATAAAATATATATTTTTTTTAATAATGAGTAATATTTGATAGTAGATGAATTAACTTTTAGATTTTGTGATAAATTACGAATACATGTAGATAATTACTCTAATTTCTCTAAGAGTTACATAGTCTCTGAAAAGTTTTTTAATCTGAATAATAGCTTTAAATAAGAGATGATCAAAATAATTTTATTTCAAGTGTTATTTAAAATGATTCATATATAATACCAAAAAAAAAAAAATTCAACCCTTAGAGTAATTAAAGGTAGTTACTAAACTACGCCCTTGGAACTAAAAGAAAAACTGAGTACACTTGGTTAAATATAATTTTTTCTAATTATAAGATGTTCCACATTTATTGTATAATTAATTATATAATTTTTTATTTTTCTTTATTTGCTTTTAGTTGTGGACTATATATATTTATTATTAATAAAAATAGCATAAGTGTTTCATTTAAAAGTGCCTTCTTCCTTTTAGGATAAAAAAGAATTTAAAACTTTTTTAAACGGAGTAAATAATTTTCATTCACGCTCTCACACTATCAGTATCAGTGTCATAACATATGTATTATAAACTTTCAAAGTGTTTATTTATTTACTTTTTGGTTCTCTTTTAAAATGAAAATGCTTAATTCTATTATTATTCACTACAATTTTCATTTTTAATACTCCCTCCGTTCTTAAAAATAATTTCATTTTTAAAAATCTTTCTTATTCCAAAAAAAAAAAAAAAGAGTTCCACTCTTAAACTAAATTATTAAAATATCTTTACTAATAATAATTGTATATATTCACAATTAAAAAATAACAATAAAAATATAAAATTAAATATGTTGTATTTAATAATTAATAAGAAGTCATAATTAAATCAGAGTGAATTATTTATTTATTTATTTATTTTGAAGTAAGGGAGTATTAAAAACCTTTTAGGAGTTAACTGGACTGAGTGGGGAAAATATCCAAAATAGCACTTTTGACTTCTCCATTATCAAATATAGCAGCGGGTAATTTATCTTCACAAATATAGCAGGTCAAGGTGTTTGGCCAACTGAAATGACCAAAAAGCCCTTCTATGTGGAGAAAGAGAAAGACGTTAGACAAACATTCCCGCGTATCTTCGTCTGTAATCGCCAATTAGCATTCATCATCCACTGATTCAACAACCCACATGACCGAAATCAACTATGGCTCAACCATGGCATGCAGTTGAAGAAGGAAAAAAATGCCGATTGAGTAGCGGGTTTGGTGAAAATTTTCGTCTGCTTTTAGATTCGAATCTGCTATCACAAGAGGGTGTGTGGGTGTGGGTTGTGTGTTTGTTTTGCGGGTACGGTGTCAAGTGTGTGTTAATTTTTTGGCCGAATTGGGTTTGAACGTGAACGAGAGAGTAAGTAGTCCATACGTCGAGAATGTTCAAAATATGTCGATAATGATGCATATATGTCGAAATATATGTCGACAGTGTGCTCTAAAACGTCGACATATATGTCGTCACTGGGCTCTAAAATGTCGAAAGAAACCTCAAACAATATGTCGACACAATGATTGAAAATGTCGAACTATAACCGTAATTGTCTACCATGAATAACTAATATACAACTAATAAGATTATACATGTAATAGTGTAATAGTAACATTATATTAGATTATCCCACGGAAATGTACAACTAATACTAATTTCAACCAATACTCAAATGAATATCTAATATACAACTAATAAGATTATACATCTAATAGTCGAATATTAACATCATATTAGATTATCTAAAATGAATGTACAACTAATACTAAATATTAAATTGCTAATACCTAATAGGTATATAGCATTGAGAGTTTAGAATTTATTAGTTAACATGTTTCACAAAATATTATGTAATCACTTACCAGCGGCACATTATTTACTACTGACACATAATTTAATGTTATGTACTTTTTAGTAACATAATTTAATGTTACTTTTTTAGTTACATGTATATAAATGTAAAATTGAAAAAAATTATGAATGCAAATTGTAAAGAATAATTTGCATTAATGAATATTGATTGCATTTTCTTTTTTAAAATGTAAGGAATTAGCTATTTAATATCTACAATGAATGTTGTACATTCATTTTACATAATCTAATATGATGGTAATATTCAACTATTAGATGTATAATCTTATTGCCGTATATTAGTTATTAATTTTAGTATTGTGTCGTACTGTACTAATAACAGATGTATTATGTGTTGGGCCCCATGGTTGTGTAATTTGGTAATGTTATATACAAATCAAACGTTCTTAAATTTAATAATATTCAATAAAGAAGACCACAAAATTTGCATATACAAAATGTCTTCTTGCCTAAGTAAAATCCAATACTAAATAAAGTTAACTCGCTCTACACGTTGTCCCTAGAAACGAAAGCATTTGAGCAAGTTTGCCGGTTATGTCCACTCCCTCCGCAACGACCACATTTTTTTTTTACTTTCTCCTCGCCTGTAGAAGGAATTCTTTTTTTCTTCCTCCTTCCACTCTTAGCCCTAGGTTCCGGGGGTGATAATTGAATTGCTAAAACATCAGCGGCCACATTCCAATCCTTAGCGTCTCCCACCTAGCATAATAGAATCGGCATAAGCACCTACAAGTGCTTCAGCAGTGATACAAGTGAACATAAGGTGTAATGGTCAATTTGTTCACGCCGAGATGCAGCTAGTGCGTGAACACAAGGGATTTGATCCATATCAAACACTCGACACGCAAGTTTTTTAAGCAAATCAACCGTAGCAATTTGGTTTGCAATGTCCCGCATAAACCATCTCAGGTATATCAACCGGTTCAACCATATAGGACTGTGCTTCTCTCATTCTTGATGCTATTAGCTGTTCAATGTATGGGGTCGTCAATGTTTTCATTTCACTAGCCGCGGTGCGCCGCTCGTGAAACCATCTTTGGAGTGTGTTGCGGATGTAATCGACCAAAATGTGAATAGGTAACTCCCGGACATCACTCAATAATGCATTTAGACATTCTGCAATGTTGGTCGTCATTATTGTATAACGCCTCCCACCTGAATGTGCCCTCGACCATCGTTCAATCCTGACTTCTCGTAAATACTCACTTACCCTTGAGTTCTGCATTGAAATCCGCGCGAAGTGCTCATTGAATTCAGCCATGATGTAAGCCTTTGCAGCCTTAAAGTATAATGGGATCACGGCATTGTTTTTGAACTTTGCTCGTAGGTTGTTGCTTAGATGATAAATACATGGTCCGTGATAAGAATCCGGGAACACATTCGCTATGCCTTTTGCAATGCTCTTATGTCTATCAGAAACAAACACCAATCCGTCGGTTTCATTACCAATAGCAGCCTTTAGCCTTTGCAAAAACCACTCCCACGATGCGTCGTTTTCAGAATCAACAATTCCCCAGGCGACAGGATAGACTTGGTTGTTACCATCCATGCACGTCGCAACAATTAACGACCCAGGATATCTTCTTTTAAGAAAGCAAGCGTCAACAGCAACAACTGGTCGCATGTGGCTGCGAAAGCCACGAATAGACGCACCAAATGCAAAGACTAAATACTTGAATCTACCAGCCTCATCCCGACTCACCAAGAATAAAGTCTCGGTTTACTTCTTGCATCACGTGTAAATAGGCTGGCAGTGTTGTATACGAACCCTCATAATCGCCCCTGACTTCGTGTAGTGCGGATTCTCTCGATCTCCAAGCCTTGAGATAGGATATGTTAACCCCAAGCTCCGCCCGAATATCTGAAATGATTTCATTCGGCCTGTACGGCCTGCATACGTCTTGGTACTTGCACTTGATCCATGAACCAATAACTTTGCTGCATGCCTGCCGATTATCACTATAAACTAACGATGATTGGCATGTTTGGATGTTGTCATATTTTGTAATCTTCCATGCATCTGAATTCCCAATCGCCGATGCATTCATTCTCCATTTGCAATTAACATCCGTACACCTTAGGTACCAAAACTTGTTATTTACCCTGAGAACCTTCCATTCGAAAAAATGTTTGACGGCAAGCATTGACATCCTCAAGAACAGGTGATGCCTAGTCTCAAAAACATCGCCCACGGCAACATCTACGACTTCATCTAATTTATCAGACGCCGACCCTCCCGCACGAGAAGATTTTGTCGCCTCAAGGCAATGAATATCTTGAGGCCTTGGCCCAAGAACAGACTCCTTGCTTCTTGCCGAGGCAATTATTCCTTCATCGTCAACAATGATTGTTTCATGTACTGGCGGCACATCATCCTCTTTGCTTCCGAATTGATCTGCATTCGGTCTGCTAACATTGTTCTCATCCAAGTGTCTTGAATGGATTACATCATTAGTCCAAATTAGACTATCAGAGCTCAATCGTTTTATGGGTGAGTTACTGCCACCGTATTCATCCTCAGCAGGTGACACCTCTCGAATGGTAACACATATCGGTATCCTAGCATGCCTTATAATCTCATTCATAAAACACCTCACGTGGTAGTCATTGTTGATAGGCAAGACAGAAATATTGGACAAGTACTTCGGTAGATATTGGATTAGAAGTGTATCTTTAATTGTCGGATCCACGCCAAGGACGCAAATGATGTTATTAACCATTTTCGAGAAACTTGCAGCTTCCTCCAACAATATAATTTCAACTCTCTTATAATTGATGTGTCGATGCTCATTCGACGCTCATCAACAGTCCATTCTCCTCCATAAAGAACATGCACAGACCATACATTTTGACTCGCCATACCTTCGACAGCTGTATGCATTCAATGAAGTCAGTTAACCCTTTGGCATAACATTCATTACACAGGCGTTTTTTCACCATTATTTCATTTTACCCTTGAAAAATTGAAACAAGGCCGATACAATCTTCCCGTTCCTAATGAGCGAAAGCCCTTACAATAAACCCGCTACCCATTATTCAGAAACATAAATGGTATAGAAATGTGTACCTTTACAATGCCAGCTCCTTTTCCCTTTGCGAATGTAAGGCTATGCAGACGCCGGATGCTTTTGACCATGCGAAGAAGCCTACCTAGGCAGACCGCAGGAAACCAAATGTACCCAACGTTGGTGACTTCAAATTGGAATGCACTTAGGTCTAAAAGTAAGGTTAGGTAAAATGGAGTAATAAATACTGTGCAGACAAATTTGAGTATATATTTTTCCGCCCCTATTTGCACCTCATAAGTCTAGTCTTTTCACTATTTGTTGCGCGGTGTTAGAGAAATCAAATAATTTGAAACCATATTTCGTGATTTGGTGAGGTCAAAATTTTAATGCCTAAAATTGATATGGCCCAGACTTTGAGAATTAAAAAATATTTTTTCTTCTTTTAAAATGGCAGTAAGAATTCTTAAACATGTTAATAAATATGTAAAAGTAATCAATTTAAGGTAAATGAGCTATATTTTCACAGAAATAGACAAAAAAATTTGCAGTTTTAATAAGACAAATAAACAAGTTACGTAAATGTCAAAAATGTTAGGTAACAAATTTGGCATAAAGGAAAAACTATTGAATATAAGTAAAATATGTCGACGATAGGTAAACATTTTCGAGAACCAATAAAAAATGTCAACTATAAGTAATAAATGTCGACAGAATGAAAAAATATCGACCGTAAGTAATAAATGTCGACTATAAGCAAAAATATCGACTGTATGTAATAAATGTCGACAACAGGTAAAAATGTCGAGTGTAAGTAAGAAATGTCGACTATAGGTAAAAAATGTCAATTGTAAGTACTAAATGTCGACTTAAAGTAAAAAATGTCGATTGTAAGTATGAAATTCCGAATATAAGTAAAAACGCCGACACCAAGTATGAAAACTCAAACTTTAACACTCAAAATTATGTGCCTAAGGACAAATTTCAACTATAAAGGGAATATTTACATCCCCCGTCATCAAACAAATTCAAATAAAATTATGTGCCCCTTGCATTAGCCTAAATAGTCATCCGTCCATACATGTTTTGATTAGTATAAAAGGGATATTTAAAGATTGGTTTTCCTTACCAAACAAATGACTTAACTGAACAAAATATATTCCCTACATATGCTAATGATCCGGATATGACCAATTGCATACATTTGCTAATGATCCACATACATCCAATACAGACACTTGTTGTAATTCAGATATCCTTTGCGTGCAAAAAGCAATGAATTTTGTGTATATTTACATTGATCTCATTTAAAGTAACATAAGGGTCCATTCTCCTACCAAAAAATGTTCACATACATTTATTTACACACTTTTGTAACTACTTCTTCCTTCTTTTTTTGGGCCTTGTATCTTTTTGCCGAGCATGCTCCTCCTTGGCGTGAACGTAAAGTCTTGCCGCCATCTCTCATGGATCTCCACAAAGATTTTCTGCCTAATTGAATTTAGTGAGAGGCCATGGATAATGCATTCAGCCCACTTTAATACATATATGCCACAATCGCCACTCCTACAAAATGAAACAAGCAGTTCTAACATCATTAATCGTACAGCCATTACGTGGGAATATGATCATAATAGAGATGAGAAACTTACCCTCCTTCTTGGTGGACCAAATTTTCTTCTATTACCACTGTCCATTGATCCCCCATTGGCTGTTTTTTGGCATAGTACTTATAAAACTTGCACACCTCCAACAGCTTGGGGATTGTTGAAATGAGGTACTCCAACTTTGGCACGACGACCGTTCCCTGGGGCGATGGGTTGTACACATGTAATTTCTGTGCGTACAAATCCATTTTTGCGAGCATCCAATGATTGCCGTCAATGTGACAGGGGAATAAGACGATGTCCACAGTTCGACAATCGCGTTCGAAGCCACAGTCACCAACGAACTGCTTCATCTCCAAGTCATCATATTATGGCACTTTTTGGGCCCCATGAAGTTCCTTCATGTTCATCTACCACAAAGAAAAAGAATAGACAATCCATAGGTCATTACGTATATAAATTAAAACTAGGAGTTAACTAAATAAGACATGGTGAATAAATGGCCTAACATGCTAGAATATTTATTCCATTCCATTCATCAAACATTCGATTAATTTTCATATTCTTTCCGAAAATTTGTTGTAAATATCACCTTAGAATTAGATTATACAATTTTTTTCCCTTAAAATTTTTTATAAGTTTCAGGACAAGAGCATTTACATCCTTAACTTTTCAAAAAAAAAAATAGTATAGTGAAGAATTTTAGAGTTTTTTTAGGAATTATTTTTAAAATATATAAGAACATATTTTAAAACGATGACTACTCAAACCATTACATTAGTGGGTGAGAAAAGTATAACAAACTAGAAAAACGAATGAGAGTTGTTTCATTAATAGCCTTGGAAAGTTTTGAGGGATTTGAAGAGGAGAATTAATGAGATTAAACATAGGATCTGTCAACAAAAGACGAACATTCATTATTTATGAGAAAGAAAATGCATCACGCACACTTACATCAAAATAACATTCCATGATGGAGATATCACCGCGCCCCATTGAAATTATCCTCTTTCTCAGCATGGACGTATACAAATTAATTTGCTGGAAGCATAAAATATAACATCGTTAGGTAAAATTCAGTATTCATATATTACTCATGCTAGGATAAAGGAAAAACAATATCTTACATGATCGCTCACCAATCGCCTACATCACATTCTCCTCAAGAGGTCGGAATCCAAAGATAAAACAGCGATCCAAGTAGAGGGTAGTTTCGCCCTCATCCCCCGTTTCATAGCTGCAATCTCTTTGGCAGATGGCTGATATGGTAACGCCGCAGCTGTCGAGAGGGCTGCGGCTAGAGAAAGAGACAACTCCAAGTTTTGGCTGGTTGTCTCCTCGAGAGCCGGAGATTTCAACTCTTTTTCCTTCATTGATGCGGGTGGAGCACTCTCGACCGGTAGCAATGGTTCGGCCTGGGGGGTTACTTGTGAGTCGGTCAGGATAATGACATTGTCCACCTTTTGTTGGCCCTCAGATATCATTGCGACAGGGTGTTGACCCTCGGCCGCTGGCGGCGGAGCACTTTCTTGATCATGAGGGCCCTCGGTATTGGCCCCCTGGGACCCCTCGTGTTTACCACCTTAGTCATCCGTATGGCCCTCTGGCTTGGCATCCACCGTAACCTCATGCTCACCATATTGGTCATCCGTTGGTCCCTCTTGCTGACCATGGCCGAATGAATCTTGGGAATCGGGCGGAAAAGGAGGAGAATGTGCGCTTGGTCGATGAGTATCAAAGTGCGTATGTATTCCCACATATTGACAAGGTCGGTGGTTTGACACTCCACCCTAGTAGTGAGAGCATTTACCTTGCCCTCCAGAACTGCTGAACGAGCCCGCTCGAGTCGCAGTTCATCTTTGGCCTCCTTCAATTGAGACTCACACTGCACCGAGAGGTGAGTTCCACTACTAAGGCCATTCGCTTTGGCTCCTCTCGATTTGCCCTCCGAATGTACCCTCGGTTTCGCACCCTCGCTTTCTATGTGTCTAGTTCTATAGGACACGAGAAACTTTCTTCTACTGATGATCGGTGTCGCCATCGGCTCTAACTCCTCATGCTCGCTAACCGCTTCCTTTTCTTCCCAACCCAATAATTTCTCTCTTCTTCTGTGGGCTTCATTCGGGTCACCTTCACCTTCTGAAACATGAGAAGAATTAATATTCACGTAAAAGTAGCTTCGAGTGTTCTATATTCAGTAAATAAACATAACATACCTCCTCATCAATAGTTTTTCTTGACCAAACTTTCTTCTTTTCTTGGTCTCTTCTCTGGGCATTAAGCCCTTTCCATCTAAACATTCTGGGCTTGCATCCAGTAGTTTCGACATGCTCAACCATTTTGAACCGCTGGAGATGTGGCATTGTCTTATCAGGGAACACCTATAACATTGGAAAAAAGTAAGTGTTATTGTCCCATATCAAAAAATGTGTTATAATATCACCATAGAACATGTGCCGTTGTGTAATAACAATGTTAGGAAAAATTTTATTCTTTATAAAAAACAAATCACATACGGCACACCCTAAACGGAAACAATTGTTCATTTGCCTTACCTCGAAAGTGCTACCGAAATCCTCAACAGTTGTAAGTCCGATGTTGTGGGTGTTCGGTCTGCTTCAAGGCATTCATCATGGCCTTTCTACAACTATCCACAAGTGGCTCGAAAGAATGGTCACCCCACGGCATTTCATCGAACTTCTTCCAATCACAGGCCAAATGTAGCAATTTATCTTCAATCCTTGTTCGCTTCGGCAAGCCATTGATGGATGTGTAGAGAAGCAACAGTGTTAGGGAAACGACATCATCGTCTGCATACGATGCGTTGATACGGTCGTAAGCTTTGAACACTTCATCGATGTCGCCTCATCTATCCGCCCAGATGCTTTAGGTACTTGGTGATTGAAGAAGGACCATCAGGGGCATGGTACTTGGAATATGCAAGCGCAAAGTCCCCCATCTTGAGGCCTGTAATCAGGGCGAACTCTCTCCGGCCAAATGTTACCTTCTTGCCGACGAAGTTAAAGTCTAAGCAACAATCGACATTTGATTGGTCAGCTGGCCTAAGTTGCCTCAACAAAACAGAATGGATAATTTGTTTGCACCAGAATGTACGTTCATGGTCAAGAGTCATTTATGCAAGATCGCTTCCTTCTGAGGGTTATTTTTGCGATCACCAATTTTGACCTGATTCTTCGATATTGGCTTCAGAGTAACAATATCGCAAACCCGCCGAAAAAGTCATCCTAAACGAGCATTTCCTCCTTCAAATTGCTCTCGCAGGATATGAAGCAAATCAAGATCAGTTGTCAAGTAATTTAAACACTTGCTCGTCACTTTCAACTTAGCAACTATAAACACTTTCTCATCAATAAAAGTAACATAATGTCTTTTACCACCTCTAGTTAAAGGTTTCTTTAATGAAAGTTGCATAATGTTTTTTTACAAGTCTTTTTAGTGATTTTTGCTCAAACATATATTTCACATTTATCAAAATTTATTAACTCAAACCAGAAATTTCGACAAGTGAGTGCATTTTCTTTATATAGCTAAAATAAGTATGTTAGGACATACTATAAAGCCTTTATGTTAGGACATATTTTGCGATAAAGAACATAATTCAATTATATAAGCAAAAGAAGTAGATGCATTATCATTGATTATATTTGAAATACAAAGTACATATAGTCTTTTTTTACCATAAACCCTTGCCTATAAACAGTCATGCCATTTTTGGTAAATTCCAAAAAATTTTTGTGGGTAGTATTCCACATTTATGTTATTGTTCCACATTTCTAGTGTTTGTCAACATTTGTGTGTAGTATTCCACATTTCTAGTGTTTGTTGACATTTGTGTGTAGCATTCCACATTTCTAGTGTTTGTCCACATTTTCATTAGCATTCCACATTTATGTGTATTGTTCCACATTTATAGGGTTTGTCGACAATTACTGGTAGTGTTCGACATTTCTCATAGTGTTCCACATTTTATCGCTTTGTTTCGATATTTATTGGTGCTGTTCGAGGGATGTGACGACATATTTTGTCAACATTTTGCGCCATTTGTCGACATTTTGAGCCATTTGGCGACATTTCTTCCTATATTTCAACATTTCCTATGTTTCAACATTTCCTCCTATTTGTCGACATTATACTAACTACAACGCAGTTTTCAACATTTTTAGCATGCGCATTCTATTTTCTGGGTCGGTTTCGAACGAATGAATGGCAAAAGGGATAGGACGAATCGCAAAAACCCTAACTTTCTAATTCCTTCTATCATATAAGCAAACCGGGATTATATTGCAAAAGCGGGACGTTTACGCATCAAATACGAAGCTTTGTTGTCACTAACCTTCTTACTCTTGTCCTTCCGCTTGTGAAATGTGTGCTCTTCCTTTTTCTGCTTGTCAGGAGATGACGGTCCATCTCGCGTTCTCGCCATTTAATACTATTGCTTGAATTGGATACGAAGCTTTGTGTAATCGATCGAATGCAATAAATGACGAATGGAAAATCGGATTTGCGATGAAAGAAACGAAAGTGCGGATGTATGCTTTGCTGAAACCAAACGCAGTGGAGAAGAAACCGATCGGGCGCGATTTTCAAATCTTAGATGGGTATTTTAGACATTTCGCGTGGCATAAAACCGTTTGGCTGCTATAGTTGTAAAGAATTTTTTTCGGCTGCTATTTTTGATAACAATGAAGTCAAAGGTGCTATTTTTGATAATTTCCCAGCTGAGTGATACAAGTCACAACCCACACCACCAAGAGCGATTACTAGTATACCAATTTGGAAAAAGAAATAATAAGGGAGAACCGAAAAATAAACACCAAAACGACGACGGTGCCAAATTGCCAATCCTTTTATGACTGTACTTAATCTTCGCTTTGACTAATCCGGTTCTAACAGGAGAAAAGGAAAACCAACGATGAAGCTGTCTTTCTCCCTCTCCAAAAAGTCCCAAAGCAAGCCTTCCGCCTCGGTGACAGCGGCTGTAGCAGCCAGCGAAGAAGAATCAAGAGTATTTGTCACAGAATTCGACGCCTCCCAAGCCCTACCACCTAACCCCGGCAATAAGCGCATAATTCTTCCCAAGGCTAATGAATGGAGGCCCCTCAAGAAGATGAAAAATCTCGATCTCCCGCTCCAGTCGAATGCCGAACATCCCACCCTCCAGTTCGAAGTGGAGGCCGCTTCATCCGTTGACCCAACATCATCGGATTCAATGTCCTATGGCCTCAATTTGCGTAAGTCCGAATCTAACCCTAACCCTAACTCTAACCCTTATACGGCGTCGAGTAATGGGGTTGATCCGTCCTTGAATAAATTAAAGGAAGATTTAAAAAGGCTACCAGAAGATGTCGGGCTTGAGGAATTTAATGATATGCCCGTTGAGGAATTCGGCAGGGCATTGATGGCTGGGTATGGATGGATTGAGGGTAGAGGAATTGGGCGGAATGCCAGGGAGGATGTGAAAGTTGTTGAGTATACTAAACGGACCGCCAAGGAAGGTTTAGGGTTTAATGGTCAATTACCCGAATTGGCCTCGAGGGGTAACCAGGATTTAGGAAGGAAAGATGCTGGTGGTGGGACTAATGATGAAAGAGGCAAAGGCGGCCATGTAGCTAACAATGGAAATGAAAAAGGGTTTTATGTGGGGAAAGATGTGAGAATAGTCGGGGGAAAGGGAATTGGGAAGAAAGGTAGGATTCTTGAGGTTAAACACCATGGACGAATTGCTGTTTTGAGGCTTTTAAAGAGTGAGGAGGAGTTAAAGGTTCATATTAGAGATTTAGCAGAGTTGGGGTCGGTGGAGGAGGAGAGGTGTTTGAGGAAGCTGAAGGAATTGAAGGTCAGCGAGAAAAGCATTCTTGGTGGTAAGAGTAGTAGTAGAGATAATAGGGAAACATATAAAGAAACAATGAGCTCTAGAAGGGATAACGGTGGAGATGGAGTAATGAGGAAGAGGGGAAGGGAGGAGATAAAGGGGGATGAGAGGGACAAGTTATCGTGGCTGACATGTCATATAAGGGTGAGGATCATAAGCAAGCACATAAAAGGGGGAAGATTGTATTTGAAGAAGGGTGAAGTGGTGGATATGGTTGGGCCAACAACTTGTGATGTAGCAATAGATGAAAGTAAGGAGTTGATCCAAGGTGTAGATCAGGAGCAATTAGAAACTGCAATTCCAAAGCGTGGAGGGCCAGTTTTAGTTTTATATGGCAGGCATAAGGGTGTCTATGGAAGATTAGTTGAGAAAGATACGGAGAAGGAAACAGGTGTTATTCAGGATGCAGACACGCATGAGCTGCTTAATGTTCGCCTTGAACAAATTGCTGAATATGTTGGGGATCCAAGCTATATTGGTTATTAGATATTTCTTTGTGATGAGCTGCAGCATGCTTGGAAGATATTGTCTTATGAAATCTAGGTACTTTTGGCTGTATTTGGCATTGAACTGTTTCAAGAAGCTCTTTTGTTTTTCTGATATTTACATAGTCTGTATTGTTATTCGAAAGTATACCTTGTAATACAGTTATCTCTTATGTGGTTGGTTTTACGAATTATTTATAGCACTTAGGAAATCGTTACAGTTTTATATACTAGTCTTCTTTGTCCTTTATGAGTATGGGAATAATATGCTGTATAGTATGTTGAGGAGGAATGTGACAACTATTATTTATTTCTTTTTGAGAACTTGGAGTAGGTTTAATGCTAGTTTTTGAAATTAAAGGATGAAGATGGTTTCTTGTGTAGAAATTGAAGGATGAAGCATTCATTTTTCAAGAAGCAGAAGCAATTTTCATTATGAGACCATTTTTGTTCTATCATGCTTCGATGCTATTATTTTTCTGTGGCTGCTTGATGCAGGAACATATTAGGATTAGAGAACATGTGGAGTATGTAGAGTCAATTTATGATTTGGATTAGTATTTGTTTAGTTTCCTTTAATGTTTGATCAAAATCTTAATTGGTTTTGGAATCTTGTTAGGCTTATGATGGGATAGGAATTGGACCTCTCGGCATACATAGAGGTTATTTATTAGCTACCTAATCATAAACCTAGCAGGATTCCAAAGCCAATTAGGATTCTAAGTAAACATTTCAAGGGAACTAAACCAATACTAATCCAAATAAGAAACAGATTCTAAATACTTCACATATTTCCCATTCCCAATATGTTCCTGCATCACTCTGCATTAAGATCTGTAGGGTGGTGGTTAATAAATGTTTGTATGGCTGCAACTTTAGTGTTGCACCTTGAACCACTTTCCTAATTTTGGTTTATTATTTGTAGATTTGCATTTTACTTGCCTTTTTTAACTTGTTCTCCAGTATGAGCATTGCACGTTTTGTGTTTTCCTATAAATGGAAAGATTGATAAATTTGTTTTCCAAAGGATGGAAAGCCTTTGTTTTTTTTAAAGTTGTGTTTGTGGAATGCAATTTTGATGAGAATGGGAGTATAGTTACAAACATTAAAGAAAGAATGTTTGAGGGAAGGATATGACCATGTGTTTGGGTTTTTTTTTTCCTTTTTTTTAAGGGGAAACAACTCTTTTTAAGCATGTGGGTCGGATTTGAGTTTTTGATCAAATTTTCATCTTGATGACTTTATTTAGAGGAATTTTAAAGAATCCCAAAAAGAATAACAATAAGGTACTATAGTTACATTCTACTTGTTGATATTTTAAAAACCGTTTAGCTCAAAAAATTGTACTCTTTATCTTTGGGGATTAAATTTATTGCTTCTTTGGTTCGTTTGCCAATGTTACTTTTGGTCTGCTGTAATAAGAAACACAAAATTCCAGGTTCTTCCTTTCTAACCGACACAAAATAACACCGCCTCACTCTTGGTTGATTCTGTGCTGGTGTCAATTTCCATGGGAACTATAATCTATGGAAGATTGAAGGTGACTCATTCGATTGTTGTAATTAAAAAAAAAAAAAAATAGTGTTGGTTTATGAACATTTCAAACATATGAGCATATGTGCCAAACTTGGGGAAATAAACGGCAACGTACCATATTTCAAACAGCTGTGTGTACTTATTCTTCTTAATATTGTTTTTTTTTTTAAAAAAACTTCATGACATTGTATTTTATAGGAAGAAATATGGTACGATTAATTATTTAAAAATGTATGCATACAGGAATGTTAATTTATATTAATGTAGTGAGCACTAAGTTTTGTTATTGCAGAAGCGATTACTATTTATTATTTAAGTTTTTAAAATTTTAGAAATTGTTTACAAATTGAAGGTACTAATTGTTGTGTGAGACCATGGAGGTAATATGTTACATCTATTTGGATGGAATACTAATAAAATGATCAATTAAGAGAATGTAATAATGATAATTACTATTTGTAATGTCAAGAATATAAATTTGATTAAATCACAAATTTAGTCCTTTACATTTGGGCTAAAGTTCTTTTTAGTCCTTTCTATTTAAAACGGTTCTTTTTCGTCCTTTAGATTTATAAAATTGTCATTTTTAAACTAATGACCGGCAATAGCCCATTTCCCCGGTTAAATGACGCGCTGACTTATATTGGAGGAGGTACTTTGGGAATAGGCAATTTAACATCTTCTTCTTGCTTTTTTTGCAGAGAAAATAGCAGTGAAAGTTTAATTAGTTCATAGAGATTTACAAAGAAGAAAAACGACGACAACCACAAGCTAAAAATCAAGCTTGGAAAAAGTGAAATAACCAAGAATGAGGCAACAAGTGTACTGTAATTGTGGGAAGGCAGCCATTACTAGGACTTCTTGGACAATTGCAAACCTCGGAAGAAGATTCTATGGTTGTGAAAACGATGAGGTAAGTTAATCATATTGTAGCGGCAAAAATTTATGTGAGAACCATTACTCATACAAGCTATTGTGGATGTAGAGCACAAATGGGTGTGGATATTTCCACTGGTGCGAGGGGATGTGTGATAGGTGCGAAAGATCAAATGATATTATTGGTGCCTTATTAACTAATATTCGCGAGCTGGAAGCAGAAAGTGCAAGGGCGAAGAAAAAAACCCGTTTGCTGAAAATTGCACTTTGGGTGGCAGTCACAATTATTGTCATCCAATTAGGGTCATGAAAAAACCCTAAGGCTATGAAATGTTGTAGTTTATGTTGACCGGCTTAAGTAGTAGTTGCAAATGTATGTTTTGAAGTGTGGAAGCAAACCAAATTCAATATGTTGTTGCTTTTCTTTTCGAAAGCTAGTGTTTTGGCATTTGAAGTGAGTCCAATTTGCGGAAACGTATTATGGTGGTCTGGCATATGTTGCGGCATTTCATTCATTTCATTCCAACACACGAGGACAAAATCAGTATGTCATGAAGTAATAGTTCTTAGTCAAAATGGGAGTAATAAAACAACAACAATGCACTATACAATGTTCATAAAATCCAGCTTAACTTACAATGTTCATAAAATCTCACCAAATGCCAAAATAAATTGCCAAATCAGAATAAAACTACTATGCAGTACACAATGTTCATAAATTCTAGGTTAACCTAGATAAATGCCAATAACTTGCCAAACCAGAATAAAACAATGCCAATAATTTGCCAAACCAGAATAAAACAATATTCCATCAAATGCCAACAATATTCCATCAAATGCCAATACTTTGCCAAACCAGAATAAAACAATGGCAATACTTTGCCAAACCAGAATAAAAAAATAAAAACATTCTACCAAATGCCAAACCAGATGGCAAACCAAACTAGATTAAAACAACAATGCAGTATACAATGTTCATAAATTCCATCTTAACCTGCAAAAATCCAATACTTTCCCAAAATAGTGCATAAAATTCAATACACAATTGTGCAACCCATTCACTTGAACCACAATTATCACATTTAGTTTCCAATTACCATTGACAGCCACCAGCCTAATATATAAACAAAAACAAAGGGCTACAAGAGTGGCACAAAAGTCACAAAATGTTGACAAAAGATGGCAGTGTCTCTCTATCTATTAGATCGAGACAATGATGCAACTGTCTCTCTGCACTTCATCCTGTTATGGCCCTCTTTGTTGCACAAACTGCATTTCTGAGGCTTCCTTCTCTGCAAGGCAAGGACCAAGAAAAAGTTTACACACAAGTAGGGTAATAAAATGGTTAGGGACCAAAATAAACAGTATTAGAGTTTAGGTTAGTACCCTAAATGTTGTAGCCGATGTATATGACTGTTGTGTGGGGATTTAAGGACGAGGATCTGAATTTGTTGGATGTGAAGTAGGGAACACATTACCACCACTAGCTTGGGACGTTTGACCAGATGTAGGGGTAGCTTGGGAATTTCCATGGGAAGCATCATCCTTGGCATGCATCATTCGTTTGTTGGGGCATCTCCGGCTATTGTGGCCCGGCTGTTTGCAAATCTTGCATGTGTACGTCATTTGACTACAATCCTGATACTTTTGCACATCGGTGCCCTTTCTCTTCACATGCAATGTCTCCCATCGGTCCTTTTTTCTGGCCTTTTTAGGGTGTCCAGGCAATTTAATATCTAATGGGGGAAGCACCTTTCCTCTGTTGACTGTTTCCCACATATGTTGTCCATTTATTGGGTAGACAATAGGCTCATACGCTTTCATATATGTCTCCGTATGATAGCAGTGGTCAATAAATGCTTCTGGCGCTTCTTTGGTTTTTGCGATTGCCCTAACTGCATGGGGGCACAGGATTCCAGTAAGCTCCCACCTTCGGAAGCTACATGTCCTATTCCGTAGATCAACCGTGAACTGGTTTCCATACATGCATCGCACTTCGTACACCAATTCCCCAGCATGTGTCGCAATACATTCACAAGACTTTTGTTTTATGCGTTCTAGTTTTTGTTGGATCTTGGGGCACACACTCCTACTGAAAGCTGCAATTTTTGTCCTTTTAGTCTCCATTCGGACCATTATGTAAAATCTAATTGTCTCTAGCATGGACAGTATTGGCTTCTCCCGAGCATCTAGTAGGACCCTGTTAAAACACTCACAAATATTGTTAACAAGTATATCACATTTGCTTGATGTTCCGAAAAAAAACCTACTCTAATGTTTAGGAGTAGTGTGCTCTCTAACCCATTTATACGCTTCTTCATCCCTCTCCTTTATTTTCTCCATTTCAGCCACAAAGTGGTTGGTGTGTGAAGCCTTTGCTGCAGCCCATACTGCATCATATAGGGCTAAACTACCATGAACTTTTTTGAAATTCTGAAGCATGTGCCAGACGCACATTCTATACTCACTTCCCGGCAATAACTCTGCAATTGCATTGGATAGGCCCTGCGGTGCAAAAATAGTAGAACATTAGTCATTTTATGTGACTACAATTTTGGGGAAAAAATTCACGGGTAAGAAAGAAATACTACCTTTTGTTTGTCGGTTATAAACGTCCAAGCACTCGGATCCCCAATGTTCAAGTCTTGTATGAGTTCGCGCAAGAGCCATTTCCTAGTTACTTTATTCTCTATCTCAACTACTGTAACACATATTGGAAATATCTGGTCGTTTGGGTCAAGGCCTATGGCTGTGAGCATTATTCCTTTATGAGGACCCCTTAAATAGCAGCCATCCAAACCAATCAAAGGCCGACATGCAGCTGTGAACCCTTTTTTGCAAGCTGAAAGACAATAGTACATTCGCTGGAAAACTTCATTGCCATCCTCATTTTCATTGGTCTTGATGAAGATATTTGAGCCTGGGTTCGCTCTGCAAACTTCTCGGCAATAATCATACAGTTTATTGTACTGCTCGATGTAGTCGCCTTCAATTTCTTGCACCGCTTTTTTCTTCGCCATTCGGGCTTTGCTTTTGGAGATACTAATGTTCAGATCTGAGTGAACTTTTTGCACAAGCTCACTCACTCGGATCTGTGGCATGATCCGAATGTCCGCTTTATACTTTTGACTCAGGTAGGCTGCATTGGCACATCCGTGGTTGAAAGTCATACCACATGAATGGATAATGTTTATGGCCTTCACTTGCCACCCCTCACTTTTTTTTCCGTGGAGCTGCGGAAACCTTCCATTCACAGTCCATGCAAGCGGCTGTGACCCGGTTTTTATCATTTTTTGGAAATCGAATCCTCCTTCTGTGTTTCACCTTATGGTGTTTGCAAGCTGATTTGAATTCATCATGGCTGGAAAATATGAGCCCCACTTTGAATTTAGGATCATCCATTTCGATATCGGGCCGAAATCTTGGAAATTTCACGCCTTTGCTTGCACTATCATCATCCTCATCCCCTGAAATTTCATGTACTCCACTGTCATCTGAGAAGCCAACTTCATCACTTGAATAGGATTCAGCTTGGGTGCGATCAGTTGGCTGTGCATAGTTGAACTGTGACGTGACTCTTGCCCACGCTTCCTCCCGTTCTCTCACAACAGTATCAATGTCATCTTCATCGCTGAATTCGTAGTCACTATCTTGACACTGATCTCGAACATTGTTGCTAGGTTTAGCACCACCTTCTTCATCAGAAACATCTTCAAGGACCTTTTTCTTTCCTTTGTTGGTTGTTGTTGACCTAGAGTTGCTAACTGTTTTAGTTCTCTGCTTTGTGGCTCGCGCCATGCTCTGAGTTGTGCAGACTTCTCTTTCTTCTGAAGATGACTTATGCTCATCATCAGAAATTAGCTTTCTTTGGGCAGGCAATTTGACTCTTTTCCTTGCTGCCATTTTCACCCTTTTACCTTTGGATGGCGTGCTGACTTGTGCTGGGGTGCTATTCATAGCCATATGTGGATCCGGATTAACACCTTTATTTGGAGTTGTTTCCTCCCAACCGAATGTATACCACAACTTTTTTCTCCAACGTCATCACATTGATCTATTTCCTTCTCCCTATCATCAATGAGCCTCCTTTTCTTGTTCGGCAACTTGACGCTTTTCCGTGCTGTCATTTTCACCCTTCTACCCTTGGATGAAGTCACAAGCGACTGTGAATATTGCTGATTATTGCCCACTTCAACTCCCTTTTGAATCCCACTGCTGCCTTCGGCTGGACTTGGTTTGACTATGAAAAAGTCGATGAGTTTGTGATTCAACCCATACGCTGGCATCTCCTGAACCGCTAAATCACCGGATATGTAGGTTAAGCAGTTATGCATTGATAGTCCAGGTTTCAGGAAGTAATAAACAGCAGTCATCTCGGGCTCTATCAGAAGTTGCCTACTCATCTCATCCAATGTACACATCGACATATAATCCGGATTGCAATAGTCCGCAATGTCTATGCATCCCCCGACATATTGTTTTGGTGGCTCATTAGTTAAGTGCCCTCCAAAATGAACCCTCAATGAGAAGAGGGTGCTATCAGGACCTACATTCGTATGTGCAACAGGTTAGCACATACGTTAATACATCATGCAACCATATTGTGAAATTAGGGACATTTCATATTGTATAATTGTTTGATGTAATCCTAAGTGTAGCTCCATTTCATATTGAGTTTCCAAAACAAGAAAGAACAAAATGACAAGTTTTACTCCTGTGATGAGGCAAGGGTTCAAAAATCTTGGCTTCATCCTTGGTACAGATCCAACCCTTTCCCACCCCCTAAACCATTATGTAAAAGAAAACCCAAGCATTCATCCCAAACTAATCCACTATTGGAGAGCAAGAACTGCCATCTTGGTATATATTGTGTACTACGTGGATCTTCACTAGAATAAAATAATCTCAAGTTATACATTGCATAACAACTCAATAAGGCTAAAGACTCCATTAAAAATTGGCACAAGCTGATGTCAACTGCCACACCCACCACGCCATGGACACAAGAGCCAAACAAAGACAAGTCATGTAAAAAAACGAACCATTCTTCATACAAGAAACCCAGAAAAGTTCCCCAAATAAAAGCAAATCTTGTTTTGAGAAAGAAAATTAAGCATGAAAAAAAAAGATTGGTCATAAACGATGAGTAAAGCACACTAAGAGGGGTTTAAAATAGTCAGAAGGGTTTGTGAACTAGACACTAACAAGAAACCATTAAGGGTTTGGGAACAGAAACAGGAAGATTAAAGAAATAAAAGGAAAAACAAGCTAGATACAAGATTAATATAAGGCATAAGGAATAAATCAAGAATAAACAAATAAATGAAATCTACTTTTTTTTTTTTTGGTAAATTGCATTTCTGAAAACAAGAGAACTACTAGCTATTTACAGCCTAAAGACATCACAAAACCAAACAAATACATAAAGCTAAAAAGACGCACGAAAGACCTCCATCCATTTTGGGAGTGAAGAAAGATGGACCATAACCTGTCCACTTAACTTAAAAGAATTAGACTTAAAGATGCCCAAAACGACATCATTTTACCAAAATCTTTGCATACAGCCTGGTTTTGTCATCTTGCCATCCATTAGGGGAGCATTACCATTATAAATTGGTTCCAATGTTTCAAATACAATACACCACACACCCCTGTAGTAAAAGGACATCCTATAGGGACCACTGTTGCACTTTCAACACACACAAAATATCCATTCAGGACCACAACATAGATAATGACAAATCATTCAGTTAAGGACCACTTTCAGGACCACATTACATAAATTAAACTTCGACATCGGGGTGCAGCCACTGCCCAAAGGGCATTGCCAAACCCTATTTCAAATCTCTCATTGAGTTTCAAAATAAAGCATCATTAACCCACAATTGTCACATTCAGAGAATATCAGTAACACTTCACACAATACGAATGTAATATAATCAGTAAAGGTCCATACTTACCGTAATCTGGGATTCTCCACTGCCCCCTTGCATCTGTTATTGTTTGGCTCTGCATTTTTGAACACTCTCTGTTCTATCACGTTATAGACCCAGATTTTGTGAATTACCTCGCATAGTGCAAGGGTTTTTGGATGGGTAGGATGAAGAGAGAATCTAATGGTTATTCGAAGTGAATTGGGATTAGGATGAAGTTAGGGTTCTTCGAATTGAAATCGGGTTAACCTAAAATTAGGGTTCTATTTTGAAATCAATTTGGGATTGAACGATGTTAAATTGCTTATTCCGAAAATACCCCCTCCAATATAAGTCAGCGCATCATTTAACCGGAGAAATGGGCTATTGCCGGTTATTAGTTTAAAAATGACAATTTTATAAATCTAAAGGACGAAAAAGAATCGTTTTAAATATAAAGGACTAAAAAGAACTTTAGCCCAAATGTAAAGGACTAAATTTGTGATTTAATCTATAAATTTTCTATCGATGAAAATGATGACTACAAATCTATTTACACATTGAGGTAAAAATATTAAAACATCATTATTTTGAAGTTAATGGTCTTCGACAAAATGCACCCAATTTTGGTAGACTTGATTTCTTAATTCCAATTTGGTAACTTTTGATTTCACTTGTGAGAGTGACCATTGGTGTAAGATGTTCATGTAAATTCGAGTTTGCATAAATTGGAATTGACTGCAAAAAATGATCTAAATTATTATTTTCATTAAATGCAATTGAAATGGAAGAAAAAGATGTATAAGAAAATAATTTCTTACCAATTTTTTGTTGTACATATGAAAGAACTTTTGATAGAAGCATGTAGACAGTTCAAAATTGGTTTGAAACAATGGATGTATAGATGAGGAAATTGTTTGAATCTGAAAATTGAAAAAATAGCTCGGTTGCTGTTTAGTAAATTTGTAAATCATTGAACTTCATATAAGTAGAACTTACTGTGCATTATTGACTGGTAATTGGGAAACGTTGGCAAATTAAATGTCCATGGCATTAGAATAGTCGAAATGGTATGACATCAAAGTTAAAATATCCACGAGCCTTCAAAAAGATGAGTGTGTTAGGTTTAATAGATTGTTATGTCAAAACTCTTTCCATTCTCGAGTAAAACATTGTGATTGCCAATAGGATATTCCATGATGAAGTGTTATTTGTTGGTTTTCCTCTAATTCATTCATGACATATATAATGAAGGGAATTTTCTGAAAAAGAATGGTATTAGTTAGTATTGCACTTAAGATATCATCCTTAATTTAGATAAGTAGCTAACCTTTATATGCATATCTTTGGATTCGAGAAGGAAACACCATGGTTTTTGGTTATTTTCATAATAGTGTGGCCTAGATAATATTTTTGTATACAAAGGGATGAAAATGGTAAAAATAAAGGATTAATGGGGACAACATAAAATATAGTACATTACCTATAGGAAGAAAAGCACATGATGGAGCCATTATTATATTTTGAAGGCAATCTTGTATCGATTTGATAGAGTTTATGGTAGGAGCATCAACATATCGATGCAACCTTGGATATTGTTGCATAAGCTTAGGACAAATTATGTATTTCTTTGTTTTGAAGAAAGTTGTTGAAATTGTGGCAGGGTTGTGTTTTTATTTTGCCCAATATTGGAATTCGTATGGAATATTAATTAGTTTATATTTTATGAACAAAATAGACATAATACGATTGATTGTTTTAAATGTATCTGATTAAGAAAATATCCACCACTAGATCCAAGATACTTAATCTTTGAAGTCTATCACCAGAAAGAAACCTGCAAAATAAACTCTGGGATGGTTCTCAGGGTAGACACTCTGATGCTTAAATTAGTGATAGGATTTTGTGGGTAGAAAAAAGCAATTGAGTGCAAGAGTTAGGGTTTTTTCTCTTTGGCTATACCTAGTGGGCCGAGGTCCCATACATATCACAAGCCCTTAGGCCTCAGTGTGACGAATGAGATCGAGGCCTCACCTACAATAGGGAGTTAAGAAGTGGTTCTAAGATGAGGCAGATGACCTTTAGCGTAATGATAGGAAAGTACAGAGCTGACACTCATCAGTCCTGTTGGTATTAAATAAAGCTGACCCGCTACAGTTTCCAAAGCACAAATGTACCCCAACAACCATTTGAAAATATCCAAGTAGGAAATGAAATGCCCAAATAAAAATTAAGCATCCCAAAGATAATTAGCATTCACATATTGCACATTAGTTGTAGCGAAGTAACAGGCCAAAAAAAGCAAGGACTTCCAGTCATAGACGAGGTTTAGTCACCCGAATGACCAACAAGCAGTGAATTTGGTAGCACTGTTGTCAAAGCGCCTCTCACAACATAGCAAGTAAGTATGTCTGCTTTAGATTCTTTGTTTGAAGGTTCTTCGAGATTAAGGAGTAGATCTGACCCCTTGGCTGGCAACATGGAAGAAGAAAATTTAGTGGCGTCGTTCAGCTAAGAGAGTAGCGAGCGAGAGGGGGTGGAAAATGAAAGTGTTAGTCAAAGAGAGAAGGAAAAACGGAGGGTAAGAGTGGAGATTGAGCAAGCATAAAGGAAATTGTTGTCGGCAGAAAGCAAACTGGGTTTGCTGTCAGCGACAAATTCCTTAGAACAAAGTGGAAAATAAAATAGTTCTGAGGTCGCCAGAGGCATACCCAGATAGATATACCCTCACAGTTGAGGCATAGCCTCGGTATTAGGATAAATTGAGGTTTGGAACCTTAGGAAGAAATATCACATCCCCAAAGAATACGGGGCAAAAGCCGCGGGGTTAGATTGGAGAGCCTGTCGTCCTCTGGTAGGGTATTGTACCATATATGAGGATCAACTAATGGTAGGGATGAGGTTGCCTCTATGCAACCTCATGACCAAGGTCTTGAGGGATTATAATGTAGCCTTAGGGCAACTAACTCCCAACTTGATTAGGACCATAATAGGGTTTGAGATGCTGTGTCGAGAAGGTCAGATTGTGAGTTCAGTGAGTTTGTTTCGATATTTATGCTTATCGTGTTCTTTATATGGACATCTATGGGCAGGGGGCCATTCCCTTAACTCTTACTAATGAGAATTTGGTTCCACGAGACATTGAACAAAAGGCTGCCGAATTGGCCTATTTCTTGATCGTACTGCTTGAAGTCTTTTGAGATTTTCTATTGTATGAAGAAATCGGTGGATTTCACGAGTTATTTCCCCTTCTTTTCGAGGTCTAGAAGCAAAGTAGATAAACTAACGATCCATCATGATTGGAAACAAAGATATTCCTTCCTAAAAACAGAACCCTGTGGGTTAGAGATAGGCTAGTTCTATAGGGATGCTAAGGATATGTATATGAACCGAGAGAGACAGTCCCCTTGACCAAGAGTATATAGAGCTCCGGGGAAAAAGGTTGAGAAAAAAACTACAAAGAAGCTGGTCAAGTATGGACTAAGTTCGGCTGTAGTAAAGGTCGAATCTTGAATCGAATCTCAAGACCCGTCTAGGCTGTGAAAAAAGCCAAGGGTAAGATTGTTGTACTTAGACACATTCACCTTTGATCACTCAAGATGATAGGTTAATTTCTATTCCCTTTTTTGGAGTGGTAAAGTTTGCCTCTACACTTCGTGGGTAGAAAGCGGCACATAAAAAAGGTGTGAAAAATAAAGAGTTTGAAAAGGAGGTCTCGTTGTCAGGGAAGGCCATAGCACTCACCCCGACCAAGAAAAAGGTAGAGAAGAGAGGGATCGAGGTGGAAATTAGTGCAAAACATAAAAGCATGAAAACAACAAGTAGCAAGGAGAGGCTAGCCACAAGGTCGCCAGAAAAATGCCTCAGAAATAGTTTTCCATTTTTGTCTTCTCGGAGTATACTTCCCAAGGGTGGAAATCCAGGGGGATGAAGAGCAAAAGAAGATGATAGGCAAGTTGCCTACGTTAGATTTAAATAATAAGGCTACCATATCTATTCCTCAGCTAATAAAAGGTTGACATGGGTTTAGTTATTGGCCAAGTGATGAGTTGTATGCTTTTCTGACTTAATGTTGTGATAAAATAATGAGACCTTGACAATAGGGACCAAGTATATGCATAGGTAAATTGGTTAATGGAAGAGTTGGCAAAGGACAAAGCTAAGATCGTCAGCCTGCGAGACGCAAAGGCCTCGATTCGAAGCACTTTGTCGAGTACACTAGAGGTGCCAAAAAAAAAAAGCAAAGTCCAAGATCGCAAGTTTGCGCCAGTGGCTAAGGTCAAGTCAAATGAAAGTCCAAAAACTAAAAGGCGTCCATCATGGTGAGTATCTTTAGACGCTGGTGAAGAAACTCTTATGCACAAATGACTTTGCCCATTTTATCGGAAATTTCTTCAAAGTGGCTGCAAGGTTGGAAAAACATGAGGTAGACATGAAGATCTAAAGAAAATTCCCCGAGCTAAAGTTGGAGGACTTACCCGCGTATGATCCCAAAACCCCTGTTAAGGCTAATCAAGCCTAAATGGAGGCTGTGAAAGAGTTTGACGGCTCATTCACTTTGTTTAGGCACCTTGCATCCCTAGACTCTCCAATGACTGTGGAGGAGCTTGATGGCTACAAGGTGGACGAGGAGACGGACTTCAGGACCTCGTAAAACGGAGAATGGATAGTTGACCAGGAGCCCAAGGCTGAGGTCTCATCTTGTAGGCAAGAGACAAGAAAAGGGGCTAGCTTCTAGGCTTTTTTTTTTCTTCTTATTTTTGTTGTAATAAAAAGTTGTCAATTAATGAGAATTTAATCTTTTTGCATTCTCAAAGCTATTTATTTTCTACAAGCCCTAGACCTAATGTCATGGATGAGAGAGTGAGATATATTGAGGTTCAAATAGGTATACTCAAGAAAACTATAAATAATCTAGGCCAAGAAAATAAAGAACTCCGAACTCAAGTTACACAACTCAAAGGACTAACCTTAGTGCTTGAAGAGGATAAGGTTAAGCAGCAAAGTGTGATAGGTAATCTTATTCAGCACGATAGGGCCTTGATTACACAAGCTGAGGTGTACAATAAGAAGGTTTCGGAGCTTTCTTCTGAGATTTCTTACCTCACTTCGAAGATTTCAGGATGAGATGAAGTGATTCATGTTTTTACCTAAGAGCTAGAAGAAAAGCAGAGTGAAATTCGAAGTCTTCAGGAGTTGATAGACTTTATGAAAAAACAAATATATGAACTGAAGTTTGAGTGTAAAACCTAGAAGCAAAGAGTTGAGAAGATGAAAACGCGTCTGGAAGGCAAAGGTTTAAAGTCAGCTCCTGCACTTGAGGATCCTGTTGAGACAATGTTAGTTGAGCTAAAATTGTTGGCCCAGTAAGGCCAGAAGGACAGTATCTAATATCCAAGAAAGGAAACCATGTTAAATATGTATACAAAATATAGAGTTAGATACACAAAACAAAAAAGAGATAAATAATAAATGTCAATTTAGAAATGCAAGATAATAAATATACCTAGTGTACCAGGGTCCCATATATATCAGTATCTATATATTAAAATTATTTTTTAATTGTGTAATAAGAAAGACTTAGTGTTATTGTATAACCAATTCAAATTTGCTATTAAAGTTGTCAAAATTTTGTAAAATGTTCATATAAGAAAGGTAATAGTTATTGTGTGAGTGAATGAAAATAATATGTTTCATACATTTGGATGGAGTAAAAATAAAATTTTCAATTAAGAGAGTTGAATAATCATGGTCATGTATAAGTTACATTATGCTATTTTTTTTGAATTTGTAATGCTAAGGATATAAATTTTCTACACAATTTTCATTAAAAATGATGACTGCAAATCTAGTTGAACACTGAGGTAAAAATACCAAAATATCATTGTTTTGTAGTTAATTTTTGTCTACAAAATGCACCTAATTTTGGTAAAAGCTTGATTCCATAAGTTCAATTTGGCAACTTTTGCTTCCACTTGTGAGAGTGACCATTGGAGTGAGATGTTCCTGTAACTTCGAGTTTGCATAATCAGAATTGGCTGCAAAGAATGATTAAAATAATTAGTTTCATTATATTTTGATAAGAGGTGGTTAAACTGAAAGAGAAAGATGAATAAGAATAAAAGTTCATACTAATATTTTTTTTTTTGTAGACATTGATGAACTTTTGATAAAAGCACGTAGATAGTTCGAAATTAGTTTGGAATGATTGATGTATTGATGACAAAATTGTCTTCTCATTGTCTTTAGTTGTTGAATTTGAAAATTAAGAAAATAATGGTCATTATTTTTCGATAAATACGAAATTCATTTAAGTTGATATAAATAGAACTTACTTTGCATTATTGATCGGTAATTTGTAACCGTTGGCAAATTAAAGGTCCATGACAGTAGAATGTGTAATTAGCATTGTCCAAATGGTATGATATTGAAATTAAAACATGAGTGTGTTCAATGAAGTTGTCATGACAAAACTCTTTCCATCCTTGCGTAAAAACATTGTGATTATATATTTATTTGCCAACTAGAAATTCTATGTTGGAATTTGTTGGTTTTCTTCTAATTCATTCATGGTATATATAATAAGAGGAATTCTCTGTAAAAAAAAAAAACATTTAGTTGTGATTGAATTAAGGGAAATTGTTTAGATTTACATAGCTAGCTCACCTGCATATGCACAACTAAATATAAGATAGCACCATGGTTTTTGGTCATTTTCATAATACCGTGGCCTAGATAATATTTCTGCATAATAAAGAAATAATGGTAAATGCAAGGATTATAAGTATAAATAGGGAAAATATAAGATATAGTACATTACCTATGGGAAAAAAAGCACATGATGGAGTTGTTATTATATTTTGAAGCCAATCTTGTATTGATTTGGTAGAATCAAAGGTTGGAGAATCAACATATTGATACAACCTTAGATATAGTTGCATAAGCTTAGAACATACTCTATACTTTTTTGTCTTGAAAACAGTTATTGAAATTGTGACGACATGGATGAGTTTAGAGGAATGAGTGATACAAATTTTTTTCTCTTTTGTTCTTTTTTCCTAGATGTCCAATTTTTAAATGGATTTGGTTATTTTCCATTGTCGTACGATTGCTGTAGAAGTTTATAAAAAATAGGAGCAATAATTATCAACTCTAAGAAGAAAGAGAAGAGAAGAACAAATGAAATACTATATAACAAAGAAAACAGAAGAAAAAAAGTTGCAGATAGACACGTAGGCAAGGGATGGTTCTGCAGCTGATTATTCAGTAGAAGCTTTTGTGCTTCTTAAAATAAATGGGTGAGGAGGAGCTTTAGTATATTGTCATGTACATAGTTTTGTAGCATCTCTAGTATCCTACAAAGAAGGTGCAGAAGTTTTTTTAGTTATTTGTTTGAGGATTATTATAACAGCAGCACAATTGTAACCAACAAACTCAAATGCAGTGTAGTATGAAATTTGAAAGTGGAAAAAATATGGATTAAGCTCAGATCTGGAAAGAAAAAGAGAAAGTAGTGAAAGTAATATGGCAATGACATTTTTCTATAAAGTATGAATGATAGTGGCATATGAAGGTATTGTTTGTTACCCTGAAACGACTTAGTTACAGTACATTGCAGGTTGCATATAATTTGTATATATAATGGAGAGGAGGGAAAATGTATAGTTGACAGTTGTTAAGTACCATAAATTTTTCTTAAAATATAAAGATGCAATTGTGAAAAGAAAAGACTTGCAAAGACGTTATATTGCAAAAATTCTACTACACGTTATATTGAAGTGTCAATTTCAACTTATTTAATAACTCTACTTTCCAACCTGTTGAAGAATGGGAAAAGGAAGGTACATAGCCTAACTACAATGCGTAGAGAACCATGATGGATGCAAGTTCTCACATTAATGTATGTATTATCATGAAGCTAGTCATTTTCAGTTGTAGAGTAGCAGTGTCTACAACAAGAATATGCTACAAACACGATTAATGAAAACTTCATTACACTTGGTAGTTGGAGATGATCAATTGTAATTCAGTATGCTTGTGTACAATACATTTATGTGCGGTTGATCTATATATGGCATCATGCTGTATTTTTTATGTTTTTTAGTTTACAAAAGAAGGATAAGCTGTAGTCCAAAATTTAAGTTCATGGCTAAGTTTGCAATTCTTGAATGTTTATAATACATGCACATATTACAACATATATATTTCATGGGTGAACAGGTTTTTTTTCATGTTGCCACATTGTTTCTTAGGTCTTTCATACGAAAAATGATTTGTTTTGAAAAGATCAGCTGGGTATGACGTGGAACTGTCTATAAGTCATATTTTTTATTTGTATGGTGTGTAATGTGTATGGAAATGGATTTTTTTTTTTGGTTGGAAATCCATATTTGAAATGGATTTTGGTTATTTTCCATTGTCCTACAAATGCTACATAGGTTTATAGGAAATGGGAATAATAATTAGCAATCATAAGCAAGAACAAGAAAAAAAACAAGTGATATAGTGCCATTCAATGGTTGAAAAGAACAACAAACTAACACACAGAAACTTAGAAAATATTTGATTCTATAGTAAATTATTGATTAGCATGCATACTATGTTCTAAAATAGACAGTTGGCAAGAGCTGCAATAGGTTTGATCTATATATTTTTCTAGCAGCCTTACTATCTTGCAAAAAACTTAAAGCTATTAGTTCAGTAGTGTAATTGAGGATGAATATAATAGCAATACAATCTTAACATCAAACCATAAATGCATAGTAGCGTGAAGTGTTAGAATGGAAAAGAGAAGGTTAAGTCTAAAAAGAAAAAGATAGAATGATGAATGTAAGATAATAATGCCAATTTTTGCAACTATGAATTGATGGAATCCTAAGGGCTGAGACAACTACACAAGCCAAGACAACTCCACAATTTGAAGTGGCCGAACATGAAGTTGCCAATACTTCATCTACAAGGCGTCCACCATTTGATCCATTACATGACATTGGAGGTCCTATGACTAGATAAAAAACTAAGAGAATGCAAACTGCCTTAGCAACTCTTATAACCGAATTTCAAGCTAAGGAAACCATGAAGAATGAGGCAATAAAGACCGGCTCTCGATATGTCATTATGATCACTATGATTAGTGTTGTAAATGATGAGTTAAGTATTTCTAATGCTTCTTCATGATCAATAGGACAATAGGACAGCCAAGGTGATTAGAGAAGCATCTAAATCCATAGTCATGATGATTAAAGAAGCTTCTAAATCCAATTCAAGAGAGGAAAGCTCAAAAACTGAAAACAGCACAAATCCAATCCACACTTGGATTATAGTTTAGAAAGTATTTCCTTTTCTTAGAATAACAGTTCTTTTAGTAATTGTTTTTTTAGGTAGTTAGTTTCTTAAAAAGGCAAGGAGTTCTAATCTTTCTAGAGAATGGAAATCTCCTTGGCCAAATCTATAAATAAGGCCATTGGCCACACAAAGAAGACACAACTTTTATCAATACAAAATTGAAAGCTTTTTGCTTTTTTTTTTGAGTTCTAATTTTAGAACTTGCTTTGAGTTTTTGAGGATAGCCTCTTAAGTTCATGTTTAAGCTATCTTGTTGAGTCTCTTTCCCTCAAAAATTTGAGCATGCTTATTGGTTCCAAGGAAATAGTCGAACTCACAACCAGGTTTTGGATTGATCCTTCGGGTGTCAAGTAGACAAAAGCAAGGTCCTTCTTCAATCTTGGAGTTGGTGTCTTGCTAAAGAAAGAACTAGTTCAACCTAGAGGATGATACTAGGATCTACACTTTGGTATTTGTTTCGAATTTTATTCTTTAAGCTTAGAATTCATATTAGTAATGGCATTTGCGGAGAAAAATACGTTGGTTCACCTAAAATAATTTACTTAGATTGCATTGTAGGTTACATATGCATTGTGTATAAAGAGGAGGGAAAATGTATAGCTGATAGATGTTAAGTATTATAAATTTGTCTTGAAATATGCATATGGAATTGTGAAAAGAAGAGACTTGTGAAAATGTTTTGCTGTAGGAAGTCTACTAAAAGTTATCTTGAATTATCAGTTCTAAGTTATGTGATGCCAAGTCTGCTTATGCACTTGCTAAACAAAGGGAAAAGGAAAGTACACAGCTTATTTGCAATGCATAGAGAACCGGGGTACATTCAAGTTATCATGTTAACATATGTACTGTCACTAACCTTGTGATTTTGAGTACAGGCATAAGTAGTGTACAACAATAAGCTATAGACATGATTAATGACAACTTAAATTCCTTGGCAGTTGAAATCATTTTTGATAGCATTTTTGTTTCTTGGTAATTCTCTAGCTATCCTTAATGTTGACTATTCACATATTGAACAAATGCAAGGAGCTTCTGAAGGCATACTCAGAATCCAAGAACAGCTCTGAAATTAATCCTACGGAAAATGATTGTCTCTCCAAACAAAGCTAACAAGTTTGCTAAAATCACACATGCTAAAGGTAGGCTCATAAACTTAAAATTTTTTGTCATCTTCAACATCAAAGATGTGGCATTTAACTAAGCTTGGATATAACTTATGTCTTCAGTACCTAAGTGATTGTTTGCACTCCAAAGAAGTAATCAAGATGGATCATCACTATCTTCCCTTTTTCTTTTCGCCGAGCTACATGTGGTTTCAGTTTTGAAGTTTCTTCACCTGTGAGGCACGTAGCGAAATCTATAAAACAAACGATGTTGAAAATCTAGCACTGTTTTGCCAAAAAAAAAAAAAGAAAGAAAGAAAGGAAGAAAATCTAGCATAGGCTTTTGGCTCGAGATTCCTCTTTTCACTTCTTGTTCAATTCCGTCTTTCTATTTTCCCCATAAGTAAAGTATTTTCATAAATTCAACTTATTCCCACATCTTAAAAAATGCGTACTCTTGACAGATAAAATCAGGATTGCAAGACTAATCAAAAAGGGATACACTGCTCATGAAACAACACAATTTTTCTTTTCAGCATAGCAAAATCATATTATGATATACCATGATATGCTTAAGGAATGCCAATTGAGTTATAATGAATAGAACTTTACAAAAAAAAAAGAGGAACAAAAATCCAACATAATACAAATATAAGAAAAGGACTAAATCAATTAAGATTAAGCTAACACATTTGTTCAAGTCATAATTGAGGTTGAGTGTTCACTTAGCAAAGTGTACCAAGAAAGTCAAGTTATAGTCCTTGAATGAGTTGACATGTTAGGTTATTACTGCTTATCGGCTCATTTTTTGCATAAATGAAAGGAAACATGTTCTTGAATCTCACTTGTTGTTTCGGTGTTGGTATACTTCAATGTGTGTTAAAAATGATGAGCAATTGTTAAATTACTCCTGAACTTCTGAATTTCCATGGTTGAATTAGTCGTACTTGAAATTTCAATAGGTATCATTTTTGAGTATTCTAAACAGCTAAGTAATTTATATCCATCTTTTAAAAGACCAGCATAGAACATGAGAAATGTTTCACTTCTATTCAACCATGTTAAACATCTATAGCACGGAATTTTATCATTAGCTCCTTCTATTAAATGTAGATATCATTAGCTCCTGAAGTTCACTACACAACACATTCTTGTCACCATATTTTTGAACTAGCTAATCTAGCCAAAATCAATGAAGTATAACAACAATTAGAAAATACATATTATGAAGCTCAAAGATCTTAGAGAATCAAATTAAATAACTCTAGCATTCTTAAGGTGATGAAAGGAATGTAAGAATGAGTTTACATGGTATTTATATGAATGAGCTCATAATCATTATCAGTTTCACATGGTATTCTAGCTTCATGTGACTTTGATAGTATTTCAAAGAAGTTTTCAGCTGAACTAATGACTTTATAATATCTACAAAAAAGAACATGGTGATATTAAAAACTTGCACAGTCAGCCCATAGTAGATGAGCAAAGTACTGAAACAATAGGTTGCATTATTTTATTTAGATGTTGCAAATGGCACAAGTAAAGCCAAATCCAAACCACAAATTCTAACATGTACACACCTTGCTACAAAATCTGTCCCCCTAAAAAATCTAGAAACTAAAGCTCATTAAATGCATTAGAGAAAGATTTAGAGAGAGAGAGAGAGAGAGAGAGAGAAGGCACAATGGTTCTCAATCCTACAGTGAATCAAAAGACATGGACATTAACATGAATTTTATAGAGTTCACTTCTTGCAAAAAGATTATTATGCAGATAAGAAAGTTACAGGATACACACAAAACATATATCTATAGGAGATTTATACTAGTTGCAGAGCGAATAGCTATTTGAGATATCTTCTTCAAGATCATCTTCATGCATTGAAGGCTTCATAACATTTTCAGCACCAGCATCTAATCCAATGGAAAGAAACTAGTCTTTCCTAGAGTAAACATGCTAAGCTAAACAAACCTCTCCTCAAGGCAGCTATAGTAGTAAAAAAAGAAGAAGAAGAAGAAGAAGAGATTGACTTGAGCAGAGTACAAGAGTGAGATGCAAACATTATTAATAAAGTCTTAAAACAGAAAAACTATAGCACGAAAAATAACAAGCTCATTAAGTAATATGAGTACATTTTATAAGACAAAAGGCAATAAAGAGTACAACTTACAAATAAATAACATGTAACATAGTTGTTGATGTACTTCGTTCAAAAAATAGCACAAAATACAATAACAACTATTTCGCTTCTAAATACATTCTGAAGTGTGCATGAGTTCCTCTATGTTTAAGACTTAGCAACTTATGTACTATTACACAACAAAAGTATAGTAAGTTTAGTTTGACAAAAGCAGTGGCTGCAATTGAGTTACAAAACATAAAGATTTGAATTGTGTCCATCTGCTGTATTCAAATCTTTCTTACTCTATTGGCCTTTTTCTTTTCAGTAGGGACTAGAGTTTGATTGGTAGGTTCTTTAGGTGTTTGAGAGGGAGGAACTAGACTGGCTTTTACTAATTCAGGTTGATCAAATTTTTCAACAAGAGATTTCCTGGCAAATAATTTTAATGGTCCTACATTTTTAGGCAAGCATAAAAATTTAGTTGTTCATATAAAGAACCTAAAATTTATTATGACATTTTATATAGAAAGGGAGCAAGAAGTAAAATGAGTTGTAGTGCTACCTTCATCATTGCTTGTATGAGCTGCAAAGGAATCTTCATTGATTAGACTATGTGAACTTGGTTTTTGTTTTATGTGAAGAGATTAAGAGGACTGTTGGCTGAATTTTCTGTCTTTTTTAAGTTCAAAGCAATAAGAAATTGTGTATCGTAACTGGGATTCAGATTATCTTTGTTTTCCTTGTTTGATTTGACAAATGAACATTTTTTCTTCCAATGCTTTGTGAATTTGGTCCAGTGGCAATTCCTTATTCTGATAAGGTTCATTGTGTTAGATTATACCCTAAAGACCAATCATTTGATGATGGTTTAGGCATATATTGTGTTATAATGTTTATAATTTATGGCAATTTATTATTATGTTTATTTCCATATTTGCAATTTATGAATAAATATAATAATGTCCCAAGAATTTAATTATTCTAAAATTATCCCTAGTCAAGTATTATCATTAAATGGGACAATAATAATACATTAAGACTAGTATGTGTAGTGACTAATGAAAAGTGTCATGATATGAGATATCAAATCAACACATAAGTACACGTTAAAGAACTATGTACTGGATCGACCCATCATGAGAAATGTTATATGGGTTATCATATGAAGTGTCATAAGCATTTTTCATAGTAATGATGGTGTAAGTGATCCTTAGACTTGAGGTCACCAGAGATCTCAACATGAGTAGTTGCATGTTTTGCTGCTACTAAACGTTACTCATAACAGGGTGAACTATAAAAGTGGCAATTGGATATATAGTAAATCATGTAGTGGGATGTTGAGTGATCAAGATAGAATTTGCCCCTCCTATATAATGGGAGTGATATCTTTGGGCCCCTTGATCAAGTGAGACCATAAAATGCATGGCCGTGCTCAAATGAATTGATATGTGATATCGAGTTCATTTGCTTAGATGTGTCTAATTGAAGAATCAAGAAACGTAAAGATTGAACTATACGAGTGTGACACACTCCATGGCTCATGTTCAATCAAGATATCTAAGGTGAAGGGATTGAATTACATGGTAACATCTATCACAACAAAAGTAATGTCGAATTACTAATATTCTTATAACTTGATAGCATTGATATGTTGCTAGACACCGTTCAATGTTTATGGCATAAAATAGATTTTATGTGATTGGCAACATTATAAGAACCTATTGGCTCACACACTTAGATCATATCCAAAAAAAGATAAAATTCATGTGATGAATTTTGGTTAATTTAAGAATTCTATTACGAATAGGACTCTATATGGGTTCCGGTATAAATCGGTATTTGGTTTAGGTTTCTAAATGGATTTGTTTTGTGTTAATAAATTCAAAACAGTTTTGGATTTATTAATTCATGTAATTGCCAAAAATTAGAATCAAAATAAGAATGGGATTCTTGTTTTAGCAACTAATGAAGTTTGGAAAGCTGAAAATTAGAAAGTTCCAAAATAGATTAGAACTTGGGGTTCAAGTAAAACTCTTTAGAAGAAATTTTGCCCTAATCTTTTTCTATATATTTGGACATAAACTTTAGCAGCCTCCAACCAAGACATGAGTAACACAGCTGCACGTTCTCTTGCTGCATTAAACGACCAAAAATTTTTTTCTTAGTGAAGAAATTTTTTTGCAGCAAAACAGAGAACCAAAACCCGAATCTATCTTCTTGTTTTCAGCAGAAGATTTGCAACCGAATTTTCTGAAACATAAGGAGAATTTTTGCTGTTATTTATAAGAAAAACATCAGGTTCTTGTGTGGGGAAAAAGAAAGAAAAAACAAAGTTTGGGGAAGCTTCAAAAACCTAAAAACTGAAAGCAAAAGTTCTAGGCTAGTACCAACGGTTCTTTTGCTGCTTCTTCCTTAGTTAATTGTGTGACCATGAACTTGGGATTTGGAAATGATCATGTGGATACCATAGAGGTAATGCTCTTATGGGTGTTGCTATGATTCGATGAGCAAACAACTCCACACAAGAAAGATCATCCACTACCAGTAAAAGGTAAAACTCTTCACGATCGGTTTGAAATCACTTTATAAGGATCATTGGAGGAAATCAAAAAATTTTAAATTTCGCTGCATGTCGTATTTGATTTCCTACATGTTGTTGATCATAATGTATAGTTTGTACATTATTTGTTTCACAATGTAAAATTTTAGTGATAAGTAAAAAAAGGAAAAAAGAACAGTTACTTGGTCATCATGTAGCATAGCTTTTAGTACAAAGAATCCCAAGATTTTTTCAGCAATTTCACAAGAAATAGTAACCTTGATTGATCCACTTTTCTCAATGAGATCAACATCAAACCGACACCTTCACAAATAGGATTTCAACTATAAGCATGCAGTTTTATTGAACTAAGTGTGTGACATAGAAAAGCAGGTATGAATGCAATGTTGCAACACGTCAAACACTGTAACTTTGGTTTGGCTAGTTGTTTCTCCTTGCATAAGTTGCATGGGTATAGAGTGTTGTAAGTTGCTGTGGTAGCCTGATAGCCATTTCTGCTAGCCATGTATCAAAACTTTTGGTCTATATGTTCAAAATTGATATAAACTTTAACCCATGCAACCTAAATAGCATTTAACAAGACAAAATCATGAGGAGCAAAGCTTTAAAATTATTAAATCCATCACCAACAGATAATAGACAAAGAAAACAAACTTTTTATGCAAAGCAATTAGTATACTAAGTATCCAACTTCACGGAAAAGATATTAATATTAATGTTTTCTCCATGGCTGTTATTGGAAATACCCTAGAAGACCACCAAGTTAGATTCCTATCTAGACCTATCTCGAAAGTAGAAATTGAAAGTATTTTGTTCTCCCTGCCCTCTGGCAAGGCTCCGAGCTCGGATGGATTTAACGTAGAATTCTTCAAGCACATCTGGGAGATCATTGGTCTTTCGATGTTTCTGACTATCAAGGACTTCTTTGAACAAGGTAAGCTATTACAGGAGTTCAACACTACCATCTTATATTTAGTGCCTAAAATCCCCAATGCCTCCTCAAGAAGTGATTATAGGGCAATTGCCTGCTGCAACAATATCTATAAGTGTATTACTAAGATTATGGCCAACAAATTAGTGGTTGTTCTACCCTTGATCATCAGAGCTCCCCAAACTGCTTTTGTTACGGGACGGCATATTAGTGATAACATCCTAGTAGACCAAGAATTATTTGCTGATTTCCACCATGATCACTACTCTCCCAAGTGTGCAATCAAAGTTGATTTTCACAAGGCATATGATATGATGGATTGGGATTTCCTAGAAAAAGTCTTGACAACATTTGGATTTCCTCTTGTATTTTCAAAGCTAGCCATGACTTGTGTTAGGACCCACCAAATAATTATCGATAGCCATCAGTGGGGGACTTTATGGGTTCTTTTCAAGTGACAGGGGCTTACAACAAGGAGACCTGATCTCACCTTACTTGTTCATTCTGGTCATGGAAATATTCATGGCCATTTTGAATAGACAAACAACCCAACCGAAATTCAAATATTTCTGGAGATGTAAAACATGAAAAACTCTCCCATCTCTTCTTCGCTGATGATGTGCTACTTTTTGCTAAGGCACAAGCCATGTCAATTCGCCTACTGAAGGATGGACTCAAACAATTCTCAGGATTAACACCAAACTCTAACAAGAGTGAAATATACTTCTCTGGTGGTTTTGTGGTGAATCGGGCCACTATTAAGGTGATGCTTTGTTTTCCAGAAGAATGTCTCCCATTTCGTTACTTGGGAGTCCCAGTCATTTCTTTAAGATTGGAAAATGAGCATTGTATGGAATTGGTAAATAGTATAACGGCTAGAGCCCAATCTTGGACCCAGTGATTCCTTTCATTTGCTGGGCACCTTCAACTCATAAGGTTAGCACTTCATGCCATCCATGTTTATTGGGCTAGTGTCTTTACTTTGCCAAAATTGGTGCTTGCAAGTATTGAGCAAATTCTTAGGCAATTCCTTTGGAAATGATCGAGACTTGGTGTTGGAGGAGCAAAAATGTCGTGGGATAAGTTATGTCTCCCAAAGGAGGAAGAAGGTCTTGGCTTACGTAGACTTAAGGATTGCAATAAATCGGCCATGGCTAAACACATATGAATTCTTTTCACCGTTAAAAAAATATCTTTTGTGTAAATGGATCTATTCTACATTCCTAAAGAACATGAAATTTTGGATTGCCAAAAGACCGACTATTTGCTCATGGGTTTGGAAGAAAATTCTTGATCTCCGATATGAATTTTTGCATCTCTTTAGATGGTAAGTGGGTAGTGGAAACATGATTTCATTTTGGTTTGATCCTTGGCACCCAAGGGGACCCATGGACAAATCTTTCATGAACACATAGATCTATATATTGGGTGTATCCCGTGAGGCCACGATGATCAATGTTTTCTCAGTCTCGGGACCTCTCTCTTCGGTCATTCACACCATTCAATTCTGACCTAAACAAATCCCAACTGTTCACCATAAATGCTTGGATCAGCTTTAATGGCTTGGCCACTCATTGAGGAAATTCTCTATAGACTCAGCTTGGCAATCCATCCACACACGAGGACAAGTTGTGAACTGGCAGTCCTTCATTTGGAGCCATGCTATGGCCTCGAGACACTCATTCGACTTATGGCTTACCACGTTGAAGCGCTTACCAACTCAGGTTTTGCTATTGACCTATAACCTTATCTCAAAAGCAACTTTTTTTTTTTGTCGTTCTATTTCAGATAGTGTTGATCATTTTTATTTTGAATGCCCTTACACCAGGTCTTTGGCTTCCTTTGGAGCTATAAAATGTAACCTTACATGGTCTAATTGATTCTGGTACGACAATCTTCAATGGGCTAGTCAACACATTAGAAGTTGTAGTTTCTATCATCATATGACCCGCTTCTCCTTTGGTGCTCTTTGCTATATTATCTAGAGGGAAATGAATCACATTTTATTTCGCAACAAGCCCCTCTATATGTCGGCTATTGAACTATAACTTTAGAAGGTAGTCAAAGACAAGGCTCTTACTTTTAAGCATGTTGAAGATACCCCTTTGAGTAGGGGAATGCAAGCTTGTTGGGATATTGACCATTCTATTTTCTTAGCTTAAGAGGTATACCATAAACTTGTATCCTTGGCTATAGCCAGCTTGTTTTGTTTGGTAAACTTTCATTTGCGTTCTTGTGAGCCTATGCTCCACTGTTAATACTGTGATACTCTTGCACTTGTTGTGACATGTATTTGGTGTCACCACAAGTGGAAACTTTTGAAGTGTCTGGTCCTCTTTTGGATATAAAGTTCTGTCTTGGTATATAATATAATGCTTACCTTTATCAAAAAAAAAAAGAACTTAAAGGTATTTAAAATACTTTTTTTTTACAAAAAAAAGAAAAAGAAAGATGTTCTATATACAAGGGAATAGGGCATTTCAAACCTAGCAACCAAAATGAACAAACTAGACTCTGCTTTTCATTTTTGTATGAAAATTAACCACAAATAAAAGTGAATTAAACTGAAATATGCTGATGCTATATCTAAACATCTTCCATGGTCTTTTATTTCTTATTTGTTTCCATTTTATTTACTTCAATCACCAAATGTTTGCTGTCCTCTCCTTTCCTTTCTATTTCTACATCACATAACGACCAAGTCCATCAACATGAGCAACATTATTATTCTCCTCATCAAGACCTTTGGGATGCTACTGCAAAAGAGACTTGAATCACTTGAAAAACAATGAGAACAGAAAGACTGAAAGAAACACTTCTTATATATAAATTTTAACTCTAATATCGTTGACAAAGAAATAATAGGCCATAACTTTTCTCAGTAAAGGAAAAAAGATGACCACATAATTTTTTTTCATTAAGACACGCTATATCATTAGATGTTACTCAAGTATTTTAAGTTTTAAAAACATAGGAGATGTACCTCTGGATCAGTAAGATTTAAGTTTTAAAAACATAAGAAAACCACATAGTTTTAAGTTTCATTTCTGCATCAGGAATCAGCCAAAATATATCGTGGGTTATAGCGCTGCTTTCAGTTGCGACGCCACGAAACTCTAAGCCTTTGTGGCTCTGTACATTGGCCTTTGTGCCACTCTATTAATATACTATCGTTTCGGGAAAAAAAAAAAATCAAAACCAAATTTCTTCAATCAACAAAATATTGAACATCAACAAAAAAATGACCAACCAGATTATCCACCACCCACGAATGATTCTTTTAGAGTCCCACTGATTCTTTCCATATCCCCACAACTTCTACAACTATACAAAGGAAGTTGGCACTTTACATGGTTGAGCATTCCATAAACAAATACATAAGTCCAGCTTAACGTTGATCAATTTTTCAAAACCCCAACCACCAAATCCCCATCACACGTCAAATAACAAAATGAGGAAGTTAGCTAGATTGGAACCATCAAAACATAATGTAAAAACTCCCTTTCATGCCCGTTTTCAACTCCCACAACCACAAAATTGCATCTTAATAATTCATTGTACAACAAGACGAGGAAAATAAGAGAGCAACAGGATTGATAATTTTAAAATTAAAACAAAATTGGTAGCAAGGAATTCCACAACTACCAGTCAACGATAATAGTGATAGATTTTAGGTCCTACAAATCTCCCCTCAATTGAAAGCATCCAAATGATAGACCAACAAAAAGAAAGACCCTGCTCACCTCACTTTGTCAATGTCTTCAGACATCTTCCCAACAATACAATGTACCTAATCTATCATGTCTCCTCCTAAATAAATAAATAAATGTTCTAGAAGCGGAACATATTTGATCCTTTGTAAGTTGCTTACCCTTCGTAAAAGAGTTAGATGCGTTTAGAAACTATCAAAAAGTGATAACTACAAACAAGGCAATGTCTGTTGGCTTTTGAAAATAAAGGAAAAAGAACTAAAGTTATAAAAAATTTCAAGACATTTGGGATTAAGACAGACCTTGCAACAAATAAAAAAAAACAGTTAATATTGATAGAATTATGCCATATCCAGACAATGTAGATGATTGCAAAGCAAAACAAACCAAACATTACATAATTAAAGCTTTTAAATAGAACAATATTCAAGTGATGATCAAACTACATGAAAGAAAGAGGATTCATTTTCATTTGTAGTATGATCATTCAAGTGATGAAGAATGAAAAACAAGAATAATGAAGCATAAACTAATCAAACATCTAAGTTTGCTTTGTTCAAATTCTGCCATAGATTCTATAACATATTTTGGCAACACGATCATGATGAATGTAGACTTCATGACCTTTCCAATGCATTGTGTAAGACAAACAAGAGAACAAATTGAATGTCTTAAGCTCAGCAGAACTATGGCCAAATTGTATGGCGTACCTCATAGGCTTTATTCAGTAACACAAAACACAGAACCAAGCATTTCCAACATAATGATTCCACTCATTATACTATTTGATGCTAACATTATTGAAGAACCAACATTAAAAATGTTGATAACCTTCATAGTAGCCCTTCTTTTCAATACACAATAGATATTGGAGGGTATGGTATTTAGGCTATGTTTGGTTCTTCCCTATTTTGGAAAAAATTAACTTTTTTCAAACAAAAAGATAAAAAATTTAAATTTTATTTTATTTCAAATTTCAAATTTAAAATTTAAAATTTAAAATTCCCACCAAAATTATTTCACATTTTTTTAAAAATTTCCCTTCAAAATAATTTTTTTTAAAAAAAAGTTCCTACCTAAAATTTCACACTTACCAATATAAAAATTCTCAAATAAACTTTAAACCAAACATAGCATTAAATTTGTTCAGCATAAATAGTCTAGAAAAACCATCATTTACATCCACACAAACACACAGAAAGAGAGAGAGAACTTACCTCAACTTGTCTGAAGGGCCAAATCTACGCTTAGAAGCAAATAATAGTGCATTGGAAGGAAAAGAAACTCTTGGAATAAATGCCAATTGCTCATCCTACAACAATTCGAATAGCCAAAATAAATTCATACTGAGCAACTACCATACCCAAAAAGTATAACTACTTAGTTAATCACAGTTTTCTTTTTCTAGATGAAAACTAAAGATGATTCCTCAAGATATTACATGAAAAAACAACCTCGACTGTGCATTTAAGTTCCCTGTTAATTAACCATCAAGAAATCAAAATCATTGGATGAATTTGGAAAAGGAGTATACAGCCTTTGAAAAGAAAAGAGGGGATCAATATCTTACAAAGAATTTACCTTATATATAGGCATACTGTAAACTCAAATTTTCATCCTTGAATTCTATAGTACAAATCCCATTAAGAATGTTTTGTTTGACGATACCACTTACAGATAAAATTCTCCTTGACTCATCCTTTTCATCTTCCTCCTTCTCCTCGAGAGAAACTTCACCAATTGGAAATTTAAGGGTTGCTCTAGGCTGTAGCAGACAAAAAATTGCGTGTTGATTCCACTATTTGTACAGTAAGATGTAAACATCTGGAAATATAATTAAAAAAATTTAACTTGACAATAGTTTGTTACAATCTAATACAACACAAGAACAAGTGGCTGGGTCTATAGAACATTTAGAGTAAAGCTCACTGAACACTAAAAGCTGATAAAGATATAACTGAGCTTTCAAACTGTATACATAAAGTCATAATGCTTAAAAAATGAAAGGACTGCTAGAACTTGCACAAATATGAATCACATCAATAAAATATGAAACTCCATGCAGAAAAGCTAAGTAACATGAATAAGCCGCTTACCATTTCTTTATGATTCATTAATCTAAATGAAATAGTAACTAAATTATATTAACTTTTCCATAAATATTTTTATACATTCAAATATAAGCAAGTATTCAAAATTATCAGAATTAAACTAGCCTTTTAGGAAAACAAATTGTTGAACCCCTTCAAATTCATGTCATGTGGTGCTGTTAAATATATATATATATATATATATATATATCCAAATTAGATTTATCATAATTGATTAGTAACAAAATTACCAGTTACAATTTTACAAATAGTGAAATTAGAACGGAGCCACATAGGGTTGGTTCCGAGTTCTAGCCAATTTTGATGCCGAGTATAGTTCTGTTATGGTTTTAAGATGTTCTGATTTAAATATTTTAAAAAATACATATGAAAATATATAATTGAAGGATATAAAATTTACAAAATGAATACATGTGAAAATGAGAAAGAATTTTATTTTTTTTTTGTAAATTTTAAGTTTTAAAGAAATTAAATGATCAATTGAAGTAATTGATAGATGCAATTAAAAAGATTGATGTCAAATTTGAAATTTTGAAAATATACAAAAAGAAAAGTTGAGAAGTAAGAATTATAAAAGAAAACTAACAAACAATTATTATAAACAGAAATATTAAATCGAAATTGTTGGAAAAGAATAAAGATTAGAGAGAATTTGGAGAAAATTGTATCTTAAAAATAGTTATGGGTATGTGTCAGAAAGAATAATATATAAGAAAAGTTGAGAAATAAGAATTATAAAAGAAAACTAACAAATAATTATTATAAACAGAAATATTAAATGGAAATTGTTGGAAAAGAATAAAGATTAGAGAGAATTTGGAGAAAATTGAATCTTAAAAATAGTTATGGGTATGTGTTAGAAAGAATAATATATATATATATATATATATATATATATATATATATATATATATATATACTTATACTCAACCAATTGGATCCTAAATCCGATTTATAATAATTATGGAAATGAAAACAAATCATCCCTTACAGTTTGAATTCAAATTTTTTGAGCCGTTTCTTATAGTTTTGGTTCAAGAATGGGAATGGAGGGAGTATTAGGGTTGGGATTATTCAAACAATAGAATTATGTCCTTGTAGACCAACATGTGAGGTTTTTGGGACTACTTATAAACTTTGATTAAAAAGGTTAATTTCATGCGCAAAAGGCGTGTATATTTTCCTACTTTCTTTTTTCATTTTTCATAATAGAAATGCTTTAAATCTATCTTTAATTCATCCTATGTGACAAAAATTTGTGAATCCTAGAATTATAATGTTGAAAGCAATATGTTTTCATCAATAATATTTCTTTGTTAACCATGTTGGAACTGAAAATAGTAGTATACCAATGGAATTATGTCCAAAAGAGAAAATGGTATGTCCGTTGCGGTCGAAAATTGTAGTTCTTTTCTGAAGACACTAAAATTCCTAAGTACTGTCCTCCAGAGTCCAAAGTTCTCTCTCTATGTATTGGATTTTCACACACTTGTAGTGCATTTGGTAATGCATGAATTTAAAAACTTTGCTATTATGACAATAATTCAAGATCGGAAAATTTGAAGATGATAAAGGGGCGGTTCATTATTCTTGGATCAGCTAATGATTCTTTATGTGTAATTTTACCAACCCAAATAATGGAAAAGCAAGAGCAAGTACATCAGATTCATGTCGCAATTGTAGGTCATGAGACATCAAAATTCAGGCCGCAATTGTAGGTCATGAGGCATCAAAATTCAGGTCGCAATTGTACGTCATGAGACATCAGAATTCAGGTTGATATGGAATTTAGGTACATCAGAATTCAGGTTGATATGGAATTTAGGTACATCAGAATTCGGTTCCTTATTCTTGTATATGCATTCTAATCAAATTTAGGTCTATGCTCCATCAGAATATGTTGAATTCAGATCGCAATTGTAAGTCATGAGACATTTGAACAATCAACAGCATCACCAATTGGAGGACTAGATTTTGTTGGTGGGATGCTTCAATAAATCACTCCAAGCACGAGCAAGTATTGGAGAAGTATATAGATACTTCCCTCAGCAGAAAGGACCAAATGTAGTTCATCTTGAGCAAGTATAGCCAACCTAATATGTAATTCAGATTGTGTAGCTACATTTCCCTTGACAACATAATACGGTGGAAAACCTGGTAGTAATGGTGTACCTAATGCAAGATAAGCCGTGGTTCTATTGGAGTGGCAGATGTCTTAAAGTTCTGTATCCAAGAAAAGGTAACGAATGAAATTCAACAAGATCAGTGAGCATCAGAATTCACTGGCAATGTGTTTATGACATATTGCAAGTATTGTATTTACCTTATAGTGCCCTGTGATTCTCTTGAGTAAACATAGAGATTGTAAGAGGTCCCACATGAAGGAAATTTAATTAACTTCACATCTGCAGTATAAGCCTTTTTGTAATTCACCAAAAACCTACAGCAGATGTTGTTTGAAGAAGAGTTTTATACTTGTTTGGCAAATAAAGTATTTCATAGAAAGAAGTTCAACGGATAACAGATCAATTTTATATTTCCAAAAAAAGGAATCATGAATTATTACCTGTTTCTGAAGTTTTATGTACATTGCACAATCAAGTTATCACTTTATTATCAATTACTGTCTTGAGAGCGACATGTATAAAGGACCTGCACTGGTTAATGACATTGTTAAAGGGCTTTAGTATAATGAAATGGAATATGTCTTTCACAGAACAAATGGGGAGAGTAAATTGCAATAGATAGCCACTCACAAATTGAATTAGAAATCAACAACTATCAAATTTAAAGTTGGGAATATGGGGTAGTTTTGGATTACTATGAGCCACTTCTTTTGGTGCAGCTCTATTAGAAGAGAGCATTGGATAAATTTCGAATTTGTAAGTTGGTAAGGCATTGAAATGCTTCTTAAGGGTAACCATTTGAAGTTGTTGTAACTCATAACTTTCAAATCTTGAAGACATTGTAAGCTATCTAGCCACTTTGGAACAGCCTCCTAAATGCTACTATCTACTAAAGCATCATATATTTACATATGCTTCCTTGCTCCAAGTGCGTAATTGAATGTTTAGCACATTGAACCACTAATTGGATCATAATTGAAGATCTTGTGATCATTGATTGTCTACACTCACCATGCAAGTTAGATCCATTATCATCAAAATGTTCTTAAGTAACAAACCAGGAATAGCTTTAGCCATTCCTAGAAAGAAGAAATGCTTCATAACATTAGTATGACAACAATAACATGGCTCAAATAGTCTTCAGCCATAGATCTAACACTTTTGTGCTCTTGAGTCAAGCTTTGAAGCTTTTGCAACAACTCTCTTTTGTGATGAGGGGGAATGTATTCTTTCTCATGATCTTTTCAATGAAATCCAAGATGAGATCGGCTGCTTGATCTTTTCTTCTCTTTGGCAACAAGTTCTTTGCCACAAAGTAGATGCATGTCCAGAAAATTCTACCACAGCCAACTTAACTTTCTTTCTTTCAAAAAATTCATGGATATAAAAAATTTTATCAACTTTCTCCTTCCATTCCATGTAGGCTTCCGGATCATTCTTGCCTTCAAATTCTGGAATTTGCAAATTAATGCTAGCAAGATTATCATCCTTTTTTGATTTTCTTTTACTCTTTGTAGAATAATGATCATAATCCAAACTTGAAGTTTCGAATTCCTCCTCCTCGAATGAGCTACTTGTTTCATCATTTTTGGGTTTCTTCTTTTTCTCCTTAGGGTTTGTTTGAGCAATTTCTTGAGGCTTCTCGGCCTTGGCTGCTTTCGAATTGGATGCAACTTGAGCCATTGTAGTTTTCATTTGATCAATTCTCCTATGGACTAACTCTAGAGCCGAAGCTAAACCTTTAAGGTACTCCTTCATGTCTTTTTCTTGTTCTTTTCGATTTTCAGCCATCTCTGCACAAGCAATGTTAGTAATAAAACTTTCCTATCTTACTTCCCTCTAACCAATTGCCCAATGTATGAATCTCTCACCAATGTAAGGCTGAACTCTCTTTTTATAGTGATGGGGTTGTTTAGTAGGTTCACTCACACTCTATCACTTTTCTAAAGTTCTAACCCAAACAAGCTGCAAGAGTCACAAAGAATAGGCGATCAAAATTCAAATTAAGCAAGAACAAAAATTTTAGAGGTCAAGAAAACAAGAAGGCGAAAGAGAACAAAGTTCTTAGAACAAGAAAACAAATAAGGCTAAATTTTGTAAGGGGTGAAGTAATATTCAATGAAGTTCTCAATGTGCTCGTGAATGGTTATACTTCGTGAATATGAAGTGATCTTTTCCAGTAGATCAATCTGAGCTCAACTATGCAGCAATTTACAGCTTTTGCTCAAATCCTATTTCAAGCAGGATTTGGTTTCAGTTTTCTGGGAGAAGTTTTCCACAACAAGTTTCCAAATATTTTAGCCGTTGGGTTCACAATTTACAACCCAAGTTTGACAAAAAAATTCAACAAACCCAAGCCTTCTTAATCAAGTAATATTCACAAGAATAGATATAACACAAACTGGAGCATACGATCTTGGCAGAAACGAGTTTTCAGAGTGTATTTCCTTCTCAACAAGTTTCAAAATTTTCAGCAGTCAGTTTCTCAGTTTTCAACACACTTTTGGCAGCAACGATCAATAAACCAAAGTCTCTTTTATCAATCAATATTCACACAGCAAAAATAGAGCATAGAACCAGGGTTTTTAACACAAGAAACAGGCGACAAACACTGAAGACAGAAATCACAATAGAAACTTTAACAATTGATCAGCGATTTTATTTTTGGTTTTTAAGAATGGAAATAGCAGAATTTGAAAAAGAATTATGGGGACAAAAACAAGAGCAGTAAGTTGGAAACAACAACAAATAAACACGAAAAGATATGAATAACTAAACGAGCAACCCAAAGGCAGCTCTGATACCAAACTGATACGAATTCTAAACTTAAGCACTAAAATTTGCAACAAATACTAGAGTGTAGGTCCTAGTATCGTCCTCTAGGTTGAACTGATTTTTTCTTTAGCAAGACACCAACTCCAAGATTGAAGAAGGACCTTGCTTTTATCCACTTGACACCTGAAGGATTAATCCAAACTCAAAGTCGAGATTGGATTGTTTCCTTGGAACCAAGAAGCACACTCAAATTGTTGAGGGAAATAGACCCAACAAGATAGCTTAAATTGAACCTAAGAGACTATTCTCAAAGACTCAAAGAAAGTTATGAAATTAGAACTCAAAGAAAAGAAAAAAGCTCTCAAGTTTGTATTGAATGAAGTTGTGTTTTCTTTGTGTGGCTGATGGCCTTATTTATAGATGTTAAAAAGGTTCGGCCAAGGAGAAATCTATTTTCTAGAAGGATTAGAACTCCTTGCTTTTAGAAAACTAACTACCTAAAGTAACAATTACTAAAAGAACTACTATTCTAAGAAAAGGAAATACTTTCTAAACTATAATCCAAGTGTGGATTGGATTTGCTTGTGTTCGACTGAATGGAGCCTTCCACTCTTGAACTGGATTTGGAAGCTTCTCTAATCACCTTGGCTATCCAATCAACCATGAAGAAGTGTTAGAAACACTTGGCTCATCATTTACAACACTAATCATAGTGATCATAGTGACATATTGAGAGCCGGTCTTCATTGCCTCATTCTTCATTGTTTCCTTAGCTTGAAATTCGGAAATTCAGCTATAAGAATTGCTAAGGCAGCTTGCATTCTCTTAGTTCTTGATCTAGTCATAGGACCTCCAATGCCTTGTAATGGATCAAAATGTGGACGCCTTGTAGATGAAGCTTTGGCAGCTTCATGTTCAGCAGCTTCATGTTGTGGTGGAGTTGTCTTGGCCTGTGTAGTTGTCTCGGCCCTTAGGTTTCCATCAGACACACTAGCTCCCAAATCACACAAGACTTTTGAAAAGTTCAAATCACCAATAGTACAAGGCATAGAAAAACTCCCTGGATCTCTCAATTTCTTTGGCAACTTGTGTTGAATTACTCCAGTACATTCCTCTGATAAAGGTATGGTTTCATTGTCTTCCAGCCTTCTTTTCGTTGACATAATTTCCTTTAAGAATTTCGCATAAGCTGGATTTGAGCAAGTGCATCTACAGAAGGAACATTAATGTGTAATTTCTTAAAAATTTGTAAAAATTTCTAAAATTCTTGATCATTTTGATGAGACTTGAGTCTTTGAGGGAATGGAATTGGTGGCACATAAGGCTTGATCTCCATTTTACAAGGTTCACTTGGCCGCTTTACTTCATCTTTCTTTCCAATTTCTTCATTTTCTGCACTTTCAAATTCATCATCTTTTGTCAGTTCTTCTTTTACTCCTACATTATTTCCACTTGTTAGTATTATTGCCTTGCAATACTCCATCGGATTTGTCTCTGTCTTGCTAGATAGCTGACCTTGCATTCTTTTGTTCAAAGCATTGGCCGCCAATTTGAACTTCAAAATTTTTGCTAAGCTGCTCTATTCTTGCTTCTAATTGTTCAACTCTCCCAGAAGTAGCATTTGTTGAATTGCTCACCTCAATGGCAAGTCGTTCAATGGCAATCTCCCATGGTTGCTTGGTTGGCGGTGGATATGGCCTTGGTTGGAATCCCGGCGGATTTATTTGTTTATTATTTCCTCCTTGGCTACTCCAAGCAAAATTTGGATGGTTTCTCCATCCGAGGTTATAAGTGTTGGCATAAGGGTTATTTAGCATTCTATTTCCTACAAAACTAACACCTTCAACCTGTATACACTCAAAACTAGGAGGTTTCGACTAAAGACTACCCAAAATATCTCTAGGTGCGAAGTGAGATGCTAGTGTGTGTGTCACTGTAGCAACAAACAATGTGTGGTTTCCTTTCTTTTCTGGGACGTGTTGTGTCTTCTGCTTGGCTTCTAGGGCTACCAATAGGTGCTCTAAGGTGGTGTAGAAGGCGAAGGAGGTCTCCATGAGTTGGGTGGAGAAAGTAGCGGGTTGAGTGCAACAACTTCAGTTAGAAATGACTGAAGATGATCCGTTGGAGTTGGGAGTGACTGATATTCAGACTAGCAAGGACGAGTGTGACAGGAGTTTGCTAGGCAAGATCTTTGGTGGTTGAAAAGCTAATTTCTTGCGCTTGAAGCATACTCTGCAAGCTCTTTGGTTTGTTCCCCAATCATTTCTGGTTTGGGAATTAGGGGTGAATTATTATCAATTTGTGTTCCTCTCTATGGCGGATAGGATAAGGGTGCAAGCTGGGAAGGGGTGGAAGTTTGCTAACCAGTATTTAGTGTTAAGAGAATGGGGGGAGAGGGTGACAAGGGAGGATAAAGAGTTTAGTTGGTTATCTATTTGGGTTCAGCTTTGGAACCTACCTCCCCAGTGGGTAACTCGGGAAGTTGGGCTACGGATTGCAAGCATCTTTCCCAAAGTGATGGATGTTTTCATGACTCAGGAGGGAAGTACATGGGGGCGTTATCTGAAGGTTTTGGTTACCATTGATTTAAAGCAACCATTACTGCGGGGAATGCAAGTATGGTTTTGGGATTCTACTTCTTGGGTGTGGTTTAAATATGAATTTTTGCCTTCTTTTTGTATCTATTGTGGGAGATTGGGACATGGGGTGCTACAATGTGAGAAGAGGAGTGAGGATCAGCAGCATAATAATATTTGTGAAGGCCAGTATGGTTCTTGGTTGCGAGTAGAGACTGTAGGTTTCGGGCCTGCTGACATTGTGTGCGCCAAGCAATTCACATCCGCGAGTGATTCTAGGACAGTTTAGTTGGTGGAGGAGGATGTACGGGGGAACGAGATGGGAGGAAGGGCTGATGCAACTTGTCTAGGTCCAGTTTTGGATTTGAGTTCTTCTCCTCGGTTGGAATTGGGTTTTGATTATGTTCTGGCTGAAATTAATATTTCAGAAAAATGTCCAACTCCAGTTTCAGCTTTGGATGCTTCCTCTCCTCAGTTGGAATTGGGTTTTGATTCGGTTTTGGCAGAAACTACCATTTCAAAAAAAATGTCCAGCTCCAGTTTCGGCTTTGAGTGCTTCTTCTCGATTGGAATTGGGTTTGGATTCTGTTATGGAAGAAACTCACTCTCATTTGGCATCAAGATTAGACAAAGGAAAAGCTATTAAGCATTGTCTTCCGATTTCCAAATGGAAAAGGGCAAGTAGGCGTTTGTTTTCTGAACCAGAAGTGATGCAACAGTCGAGTTCAATGGGGATCAAAATAGGTGCGAAAAGAGATTGGCAAATAGTGGGTGCAGATTCTACTTATTCTGAGGTTCAAGAGCAGATGTGAATTAAAGGGGGTGACTATACTAAAGCTAGGGTTCATGGGACCAATCATCAAAGGTCCCAACACATTCAGTGAAGATAGGGGTGTGGAATATTTAAGGCTTGAGTGCAGCTTTTAATATTTCCCAGTCAAGAGAGACAATTGTCTCTCAGCATCCAGATGTGGTATTTCTATCTGAAACTAAACACCCCTCGGCGTATGTGGAGAAGGTATGTAGAAAGTTGAAATTTGAAGGGCGATGGCATATTGTTGATCTCGAGGGAACTAGAGGTGGATTGTTTGTGTGTTGGCAACCACATGTGCTGGTTGTGCGTGTGGTGAGTTCTAACTTTTGTATTCAACTGCAATATAAAGTTGAGGGTGATCCAAGGACTTGATGGGCTATTTTTGTTTATGCGAGCACTGATAGTGAGATGGGGGAACAAAATGGAGTTATTTGTTAAGTAAGAAACATAATTGGGGAGAATGGTGGGTGATGGGAGGGGATTTTAATAATATTAGGTTTCCCTATCAGAAGTGGGGAGGGAGGATATGATCGGATTATAGTTGCCTTCCATTTCAACGGTTTATAAGGCGGATGAAGATGGTGGATATTGGTTATGTGGGTAGGCCTTTTACTTGGAGCAATAATAGAGTGGGGGAGGAGTTTGTTGAGGAAAGGTTGGATAGGTTTTTTGGAGCTCCAAATTGGCAATTGATGTTTCCATAGGCTAGAGTATTTCATTTGGAAAAACAAGCCTCGGATCATTCTCTACTTATGTTGGATATGGATCCTCAACAACATCGAATAAGACCAAGGTTTGTGTTTGATAAACGTTGGATTAAGTGGGAAGATATTCAACAACTGTTGCGGAAGCATGGAGTAAAGATAAATGTGGGACAAAGCAATATGTTCTAAGCTCCAAGATTGTGCAATGTTGAGTGGATTTATTAAAGTACAGCTCTCAATCAAACCAGAATTCAGCTAGGAGGATAAAGTGTCTTAAAGCCCAATTGGAGGTTTTTAGGAGGGAGGGAGGTGATAGGGATTGGAGACAATGGCATGGTTTCAAGAATCTGTTATGTAAAGCTTATTTGGAAGAAAAAAGTTATTGGCATAAAAAATCCAGGAATCAATGGTTGAGGGAAGGGGATCAAAATTCCAAATTTTCCCATGCCATGACGATTCAAAGAAGAAAGAGGAATTAGATTGTTAGCTTGACATCTCCTCAAGGGAAAGTTTGTGTGATGAAAGGAGATATCCAGGAGGAAATTGTGGGGTACTATGATAAGTTATATACTTCTACTCATCCGATCCAATGTCCAGGGTTGCTTCATGGATTTCTAACCACTGTCACCCCAGCTATGAACCAAAGAATGCTGAGGGCAGTGGAGAATACTGAAATTAAAAATGCCCTGTTCCAGAGGAATCCTAATACAGCTCCCGGTCTGGATAGTATGACACCTTTGTTTTTCCAAACTTATTGGCATTAGGTGAAAGGTGATATTATTAATGCGGTTAAGGAGTTTTTTCAAAGTAAGAGCATGCTTAGGAAGATTAATCATACTTTGATTACATTGATACTAAAGGTTTTTGCTCCTATGTTTGTATCGTAATTTAGGCCCATAAGTTTGTGTAATATGGTCTATAAGATTATTTCCAAGATACTTGCTGATCGTATTAAGGGGTGTTTTGATAAGTGTATTAGTCCTAATCAATCTACTTTTATTTCGGGCCGGCAAATACTTGATAATGTTATTGTCACACATGAGAGCATTCATACTTTAAATTCTTTGAGAAAATGGAGGAAGGGGTACATGGCATTTAAATTAGATATGGCCAAAGCTTATGATAGGGTGAAATGGCAGTTTTTAGAGCAGGTGATGACAAAAATGGGATTTGCTTGGGGTGTGGTTCAATGGATTAGGGAATGTTTGTCAAAGAGTAATTTGTCCATTAATATTAATGGAGAGACATGTGGGTATATTAGTCCTACTAGGGGCATTCAGCAGGGGGATCCAGTTTCACTTTATTTGTTCTTGATCATTTCGGAAGCTTTATCATATTTCATTATAGTATCCTGTGCAAGAGGGGAGTATAAAGGGATGAAAGCTAGTAAGAATGGACCTCTAATTACACTTTTTTTTTTTGCCGATGATTCATTATTATTTTGTGAAGCAAATGCAGATCAAGGACATATTTTGCACCAGATTCTTCACTCTTATAGTCAATGTTCAGGCCAAGCTATCAATTTGGACAAATCTTTAGTCTTTTTTAGCCCTAATGTCTCCAGGGAGGTTAGGATTTAGATTTGCCAAGTGATGGGGGGAGGGATTGGGCTTCCAAGATATTCAAAGCTTTAATGATACTTTACTTGCGAAACAACTATTGAGAGTTATTAATCATCCTGAGTTATTGATGAGCAAGGCCATGAAAGCAAAATATTTCCCGCACACAGATGTGTTGTTGGTTGCAGATAAACAAAATGCTTCCTGGCTTTGGAAGGGTTGGATAGGGGCAAGGTATATTGTAAGAGGTGGAATCACTGAGGGTATGCAGGTTTATTCAGTGAAGTCGGCGTATCATAAATTACGGCAGAATAGGCAACCTGCAGAACAAGGACCTAAGTCCAGTAATGCTATAGCGAGAAAGCATCGTATGTGAACAGCTACTTGGAAGCTCAAGGTCACAGGTAAGGTCAAACAGTTTGTATGGCATTGTTGTCATAATATTTTGCCGATACAAGATTAGCTGCATCAAAGGAGGATACTAGTTGAGCCTATTTGTCCAATGTGTGGTGTAGCAAATGAAACGATTGAACACCTTATGTTTCATTGTTCTAGAGTTCAACAAATTTGGAAGTTAGCTCATGTGGATTGGGTTAGGGTTCTACCACCTACCAATTTTCACCACTGGTGGCAACATCTCTGTTCTAGGATTAGGGAGAATGGCTGGGTTGAAAGGATATAGTTCACAGCGTATCTTATGTAGATGATATGGAAGAGCTGGAACATGTGGGTTTTTTTAGAGAGAATAGATGCCAGTGAAGGATGTAGTTGAGTTGGCGAGGCATGCTTGGTTGGAATTTACTCAAGCTAACATGGTAATTTAGATACATTTTTTACTTGTGTGTAAAGTTTATAGATGTTGTTTTTGTTGTTTGGATGTAAGTTGCCTGTTATGTTATATGTTGAGCTGTTTTCTGCTGTTTTAGAACCAATGTTTGCTCAGTGTACAGAGGGCATGCTGCCGAAATTTTTGAGGGATATGTTAGTTAGCTAGGATCATGGTGAAGATCAGTGGCTAACGAAGTTATCAATGGGTGAACACGATGTTGAGGTAATAAATACCCTACTAGAAGGGGTTCCTTTCAGTCTTAGTAGGGTCTTTATTTCTTCTATGATGTATTTTTGTGGGAGGGTGGGTTGAAGTGTGACATGTTGTCATTTTGTCTTAGCCAAGACTAGAGCTAAGAAGAGTCCAATTTTGGGGGACATTTGATTGTAAATGTTTATTGTTACAAAGTTAATACAATTATTGACCTTTTGATAAAAAAAAAAAAACCAGCATACACTCAAACCCAACATGAGATCCACCACAAGATTCACAAGAGTTAGAGATTGAATTTGCATTTGTGGTTTTAAACATATTCACTATTGAGTCTAATTTTGTGTTAAGCATGTTCATTCCTTTAACCTCATACAAACCTCAGATTTTCTTAGGCTTTCCTCTATCATTAGACCAATGGTAATTATTAGAAGCCATTTCTTCTAACAATGTAAGAGCTTCAACATGATCTTTATTCATTATAGCTCCTTCTGTGGCTGCATCTATAGTTATTCTCACAGATTCTATTAGTCCATTATAAAAAGTTTGCAAAATTAACCAATCAGGTAAACCATGATGAGGACATTTCCTTTGTAGCTCTTTAAATCTTTCCCAAGCTTCATACAATGACACTCCTTCATATTGGTAAAAACTTAAAATATCATTTCTGAATTTAGCCATCTTACTAGGAGGAAAGTACTTACTCAAAAACTCTTGAGATAATCCTTCTCTAGTTGTAAAGGTTCCTGGAACTTTGGAGTTCAACCAAGCTTTCGCTTTGTCTCTTAAAGAAAATGGAAACAAACGCAACCTAATTGCATCATCAGAAACACCATTAATCTTTATAGTATCACAAATTTCAAGAAAATTAGAAATATGAATGTTAGGATCTTCATTGTGATCTCCCCTAAACTATATTTGATGCACCATTTGAATTAAAGCTGGCTTTAATTCAAAATTATTAGCATTTACAGCAGGTCTTGTGATACTAGTATGTGTGCCATTAATGGTAGGAGTGGCAAAATCCCTTAGCACTCTCTTTTGGTTTTGTTCAACCATCTTTTGTGCCTGTTTTTGCTGTTGTGAAGTTTTTGTCAAAGTTCGGCAAGTCTTTTTTATTTCTTGATCAAATGGCAAAAGTTCAAGGTTCCTTCTAGGCATAAACCAAAAATAAGAAACAAATGAGAAAAAAAAAACAAAAACTGAAAACAGAAAGTAAAGAAACTTGGATATACAATCCAAAGTAGTGAGAAAACTCCCTTCGGCTTGATATTGAGCAAATGCCTCCCCGGCAACGACACCAAAATTTGATGTTACTTTTTCTCGTCCTCAATACCTTTAAATTAAAGGATCATAGCTCATAGTATAGAGCTAGTCCAGAATCGTCCCATAGGGAGGTTGTCAAGTACCAACTTGATAGAAACTCTCACTATTTGGATCACTCTCAAAACTTGTTTAGTGAAGAAATAGTTTGTTGACACAAAACAAAATATTTAGCAAAAATAAGGAAAATTCAAGTGATTAAAAACCTCTAGGAACTTGGATTTCACCAAATGAAAACTCAATGAATTCAATCTACACTAGTTTGGTAATTTTTGGCTTTCACTTTTCTCACAACCTTTCACTCAATTAAGAGTGTTTTCTCTCAGGTGTATCTCTCTTATTCGTGCAATTGTGTGCTCACTCTCATGTCTCCAAAATTTACACAAATACGTTAAGCACTCAAGAATTTAAGGCTGCTATGTTGTGTTCTACTCTCGTAGCTTTGCATTCAAAGCCAATGTTCCTACCAACTAATGTTGAATTTCAACTCTCGTTCCATCATCCAACACCTTCAGTCATGCAAGAATTGATCAAGTTTGTTCCAATAATGCAAAATAAGAACAATAGATTTTGAAAAGTGAAAATGAACCAAGTGGATTTGATTAAATTAAAGAAAAACTTCAAAGGTTACATCCCAGTTCCTAGAGTTGAAGAACTCTGCCTAGACATAATGTTTAAAACAAAATTTCATGAAAATTAAACATTCTATAAAGTGAACAACTAAGAAAATGATGACCGGAATGAAACAAGTGTTGAATCTTCTCTAAAAGTTCTTGCTAGGCTACTGCAAATTTGATATCTAAAATCTGCTTTAATGCTAAAAAAAAATCCAATCCCCCCTATTGCTGCCAAAAGTTCTCAAGAATTTATATATGTTTGCTCCTTGCTTTGCTCTTTCATTTCCTACTTGAATCTTAACAAAGAAACCACCCTTAATCTTCTTGTTGGAGCATAAAATCCCAACTGCAAGATTTAGTCAAAATTTTATCTCCGACTAAGATAGAATCAACAACAAAAATGTCTTTGACAAAGTCATGTAACAGCCAAATCTTATTTTCTCAACAAATCTTGCAAAAAGTCTTCCTAATTGGTTAATATTTCCAACAACTTATTTACTAGTTAACAATCCTACGAAATGTAAAAAATACACTAACTTCATAGTAAAATCTACTAAATTGAATTAAAATCTCTAAGTTTTAGGGATAAAAATTACTAAAAATGTCAAGCTATCATGATGTAGCAAGGAAAACATGAATTCGAGCTCACATTGGGTTGGAAGCTACTGAAAGTTTATGTCCAAATATATAGAAAATGATAGGGCAAAACTTCTTCTAAAGAGTTTTACTTGAACCCTAAGTTCTAATCTATTTTGAAACTTTCTAAATTTCAGCTTTCCAAATTTCATTAGTTGCTAAAAGAAGAATCCCATTCTTATTTTGCTTCTAATTTTCGGCCATTAAATGAATTAATAAATCCAAAAATGTTTTGGATTTATTAACACAAAACAAAACCATTTAGAAACCAAAACCAAATACTGATTTATACAGGAACCCATATAGAGTCCTATTCGTAATAGGATTCTAAAATTAACAAAAATTCATCAAATGAATTGTATACTTCTTTTGGATATGATCTAAGTGTGTGACTCAATAGGTTCTTATAATGTTGGAAATGACATAAAATTTATTTTATGCCATGAACATTGAGCGATGTCTAGTAACACATCAATGCTACCCAAGTTATAAGAATATTAGTAATTCAACATTACTTTTCTTATGATAGATGTAATTCAATGTTTTTGCCCTAAATATCTTGATTGAACATGAGCCATGGAGTGTGTCACACTCCTATAGTTCAATATTTTCATTTCTTGATTCCCAATTTAGACACATTTAAGCAAATGAGTTTGATATCACATATCGACTCATTTAAGCACGGGCAAGCATTTTATGGTCTCACTTGATCAAAGGGACCAAAGATATCACTCCCATTATCTAGGAGGGGCAACTCCCATCTTGATCACTCAACATCCCACCACATAATTCATTATATGTCCAATTGCCACTTTTATAGTTCAACCTGTTACGGGTAACGTTTAGTAGCATCAAAACATGCAACTAGTCATGTTGGGATCTCTGGTGACCTCAAGTCTAAGGATCACTTATTGATGAAAACCTAAGGGCCGAGACATCTGAGACAGCCAAGACATCCATCCAGCCGATTTCACCTACAATTAAATGTTCACAATATGATCCATTGCAAGGCATTGGAGGGCCTATGACTAGGTCAAGAACTAAGAGAATGCAAGCTGCTTTAGCGACACTTATAACTGAGTTAATTGAAGCTCAAGAAGCCATGGCAGCAAGGAAGACTTCTGATCCAAGTTGATCCTATGTTATTCTACTTAGTATTGTGAATGATGGATCAAATGCCGCTAGTTTTGTTCCATGAGTAAGCTGGAAGTTAGGCAGTCCAATTCTGCATGGAATTCTGCTCAGCCAAACACAGGTGACCGAGTCCAATTTGGAATGGAATTCTGCTCAGCTGATAAGGACAAGTTCATCAATCCAATTTGCGCTTGGATTCCGTTTTAGAAGTATTTTCTTTTTTTTTTTAGAATACTAGTTCTTTTAATAATTATTTCTTTTAGTAATTAGTTTCCTAAAAGGCAAGGAATTCTAATCCTTCGAGACGATAGATTTCCTCTTAGCCGTGCATTGTAACTCTATAAATAAAGGCCATCGGCCTCATGAATGGACATAACTTTATTCAATACAAACTTGAGAGATTTTTTCTTTTCTTTGAGTTCTAATTTTAGAACTTGCTTTGAGTATTTGAGAATAGTCTCTTAGGTTCAATTTAAGCTATCTTGTTGAGTTTCGTTCCCTCAACAATTTGAGCGTGCTTCTTGGTTCCAAGGAAATAGTCCAATTTGCAATCGAGTTTTGGATTGATCTTTCTAGTGTCAAGTGGACAAAAGCAAAGTCCTTCTTCAAACTTGGAGTTGGTGTTTTGCTAAAGAAAGGACCAGTTCAACCTAGTATTTGTTTCGAGTTTTATACTTTGATAGAGAATTCATATCAGTTTGGTATCAGAGCTGCCTTTGGGTTGCTCCTTTAGTTGTTCATATCTTTTTGTGTTATTTGTTTTGTTTCCAACTTACTGCTCTTGTGTGCTGTAAGTATTGTTTTTTTCTTTTCTTTCCCTTGAATTCTTTTTCAATCTTGATAAATCTATGCTTAAAAACCAAAAAGTCGTTGCCTTATTGTTATTTCTGTTGTTGGGAAATTTCTGTCTTAGTTTTCATCGCTTGTTTTGTGCTTTAAAAACCTTGGTTCTGTGCTCTATCTTGTTGTGTGAATATTGATTGATAAGAGATATTTTTGTTTATTGATTGTTTGTTGTCGAGTGAATGTGGAAAATTGAAAACAACCGCTGCTGAAAAATTCTTGAGGTTTGTCACGAAAATGTTTTACAGAAAAACCAAATTCTTCTTGGTTTTATTTTCTCTCAATTCAATTGTGGATATTGTTTGATTAAGAAAGATTTTGAATTTCTGAATTTATTTTCCAAAAGGGTGTTATAAATTGAGAAACTGACTGGGAGGATTTTGAGACTTGTTAAGAAAGAAATCTCACAAAAAACCGAACCTAGCCAATTATCGCATACTCCAAGTTTCTGCTAGTTCTATGTTATTTCTATCCTTGTGAATATTTATTGAGTAAGAAGGGTTTGTCTTATTGAATTTTGGCTATCAAATTGTGCTGCAAAGTGTGAAGCCGACTGTTGAAAATTTTGAAATTTATTGTGAAGGAATCCAGCAAGAAACCGAATCCTGCTTGAAATTGGAATTGATCATGAACCATAATTTGCTGCAATCTCTGTGTTCGGTTTGATCTATTGAACAAATTAAATTCATATTCACCAGGTTTTACTTCATCAAAAGCACATAAAGAACCACTTTGCATAATTCTTTTCAGTCATTAACAACCTATTTTTCCCATCATTGCAAAATTTAGCCTTAATTGTTTTCTTGTCTGAAAATTTTGTTCTTGTCTTTCTTGTCTTTCTTGACCTCTAAATTCTTGTTATTTCTTAATTTGAATTTGATTGTCTATTTTTTGTGACTCTTGAAGTTTGTTTGGGTTAGAACTTTTAGAAAAGTAAATTGAGTGTGAGTGAACCTACTCAACAACCCTATCACTATAAAAAGAGAGTTCAGACTTATGTTAGTGAGAGATCCATATATTGGGCAATTGGTTAGAGGGAAGTGAGGTAGGAAATTTTACTACTAACATTGCTTGTGTAGAGATGGCCGCAAATCCAAAAGAACAAGAAAAAGACATGAAAGAATACCTGAAGGGTTTAGCTTCGGCTCTAGAACTAGTCCATAAGAGAATTGACCAAATGAAAATCACCATGGCTCAAGTTGCATCCAATTCGGAAGTAGCCAAGGCCGAGGAGCCTCAAGAAGATACTCAAACAAACCCTAGGGAGGAAAAGAAGAAGTCCACAAATGATGAAACAAGTAGCTCATTCGAGGAAGAAGAATCCGAGACTTCAAGTTCGGATGATGATCATTACTCTACAAAGAGTAAAACGAAATCCAAGAAGGATGATAATCTTGCTAGCATGGATTTGCAAATTCCAGAATTTGAGGGCAAGAATGATCCAGAAGCATACATGGAATGGGAGGAAAAATTTGATAGAATTTTTGATATCCATGAATTTTTTGAAAGAAAGAAAGTTAAGTTGGTTGTGCTAGAGTTTTCTAGACATGCATCTACTTGGTGGTGAAGAACTTGTCGCCAAAGAGAGGAGAAATTTAAATAGCCAATTTCATTTTAGATATCACTCAAAAAGATTATGAGGAAGAAATATGTTCTCCCTCACCACAAAAGAGAGTTGTTGTAGAAGCTTCAAAGCTTGACTCAAGAGAACAAAAGTGTAGATGACTACTTCAAAGAGATGGATCCCGCCATGCTGGGTTCTAATGTAGAAGAAGATGAAGAAACTACAATGGCAAGGTTCATGAATGGACTTAATAAGAACATTGCTCATCTAGTTGAGTTGCATCATTATAATAGTTTTGAGCAGCTATTACAAATTGCTGAAAAGGTTGAGAAGCAACTTAGAAAAGGTGCCACAAAATTTGAGGAGCTCAAACCTGAACAATGAGTGGTGCAACAACAACAATAATCGCTAAGGTGGTAGGTTTAATTCTTCAAGTTCCGGGAGTGCTCCATGGAGAGGAGGTTTGGCTTCCAATCCAACAAATGGGAAGAAATGTGCACCAAAAAATTCTTCAAAGGTAAGTAATCATAATCCCTCTTCTAGCTCAAATAATACTAACACTAGTTCTTCTATCCAATGTTTTAGGTGCTTAGGCTGAGGACGTATAGCTTCTTAATGCCTAAACTCACGAACCATGACCATCTTAGATGATGGGACTTATCAAACGGAGAGTGAAGAGGAGTTAAGTGATCTATATGAAGACATTGCCACAAGTTATGAAGAGGACCAACCAATTGGAGATTGTTTGGTTACAATAAGAGCTTTGAGTGCTCAACCTAAGGAGAACACCAAGGATCAAAGAACAAATATTTTTCATTCTAAATGTTTTATCAAGGATCAAATTTGCATTTTAATTATTGATGGAGGATCTTGTACTAACTTAGCTTCTACTTATCGTGTAGATAAATTGAATCTTAAATGTTCATTACATCCAAGGCCATACAAGCTACAATGGATGAATCAAAGTGGATCACTCCGAGTTACAAAGCAAACCTTGGTAAATTTTCGAATTGGAAATTTTACTAACTAAGTTCTTTGTGATGTTGTTCCTATGTAGGCTACTCACCTTCTCTTAGTACGACCTTGGGAGTTTGATTGTAATGCAAATAATTCTGAGAGGACTAATAAGTATCACCTCAACAAGGAAGGAAAAGCCCTCACACTAGCACCATTACCACCTTCAAAAATTAGTAAATTTCAACAACAACAAAGGGTGAAGGAAATGGAATGGATAAGAGAGCAAATGAAGATTGAAGAAGGTCCAAAATCTGTTCAAAGCGTGAGTAAACAATTTCCTTCAACTTCTAAAGGTAAGGTTTCAGTTCTCATAAGTGAAACCGAAGGTATACAGCCATCAATTGAAGATTTTAAAGGTAGCTTCTATGCTTGCATGAGAGATGTTGATAGAGCTTTAAATGCAAGTAAAGATTTTGTGTTAATTATTTTTCAAGAAGCTTTATTTACTATTGATGAGCTACCAAGTGACATGCCCTCGCAAGTCAAAGTTGTTTTGTAGGAATTTGAAGATGTTTTTTTTCAGAAGATCTCCCTTAAGGGCTTCCACCTTTAAGGGGAATTGAGCATCAAATTGACTTCATTCCTGGTGCAGTAATTCTCAATCGGCCAGCCTGCTGAGCCAACTAGGGCTGTTCATCGGTTCGGTTTTCGGTTTATTCGGTTCGGTTTATTCGGTTTGACATTTTGGAACCCCCTAACCAAAAACCAAACCGAAAACCAAATAAAACCGAATAAACCAAACCAAATTTCTTATTCGGTTTTTGGTTTTATTCGGTTTAAACCGAATAAAACCGAATAAGAATTCGATTCGGTTTCACAAACCGAATAAGGAATTTGGTTAACCAAATAAACCGAATTTCTTTTTTTTCTTTTTTTTTTCAAAACTTCACAAATAAATTAAATAATTCGGTTTCAAATCAAACATTCACAAATAATTTTTTCAAATTCGGTTTCAAACATGAAACAAACATTTACAAAGCATTACAAATTTACAAACTTCCTTAACTCCTTATGAGTTATGGCTCAGTACTCATCATTTGTAATTGTAATATAAAAATCATTTGCATATTGTAATTATTAATTTATTAGTGTTATTACTCAAAACTATTAGCCTATTAGGCATTAGCTAAGTAACTAAGTTACTAAGTTAGTACTTATTAGTTATTACTCAAAAGTCAAAACTAAGATAGTAATCATAGACTCATAGTATTATCTAAGTTAATGCCTAATTAGTAATTTATTCCTTATTTACTCATCACTTATCAATGTTAACTAAGTTAGTATTAACTTATGTATATTAAGTATTATTCAACACTAAGTTAGTATTAAATAAGTACTAACTAATTTAGTGCTTAGTTCGTTAGTAAACTTTATACTCATTATTCATTAATCATTATTAGTTATTAACATATTACTATAGCTAAGTTAGTATTAACTATTAACTATGTAACATGTTAGTACTTCTTAGTATTATAAGTTTAACTATGTTAGTATTTAGTTGTAATAATAATTACTTGATCAATAATAACTAATTATAAGTATTAATTATTATGATATTTGACTCGATTTAAATACGTATAATTAATTTGCAAATTATAAATAATTTAGAATTTTGAATAAATAACCGTTAGTAAATATTATATACTTATATAGTTATAATTGATTACTCAAAAACTCAACACTCAGTCATTTAATAGTTAATACTTAGTAATCACTTAGTTAACAACAATAAGTTATTAATTATTGACTATTATATTGAATAATTGATGATATTATGAATATATGATATTGATTCTAATTAAATATATAAAACATAATAATCGGCTAATCGCATGCTATATAGTTACATGCTAGTACGCTATATAACCTACATGCCTTATATCTTCTAGATGCTTAACATTTTAATAACTTTGTCAACTTATGCATTATTTTATTTTTCTTTATTTGTAATTTGATATTTCATATTTGTTTAACTTTTAAATAAATTGATAAATTAAAATTACTGTATAAACTATACTAGTATATAGTTTAGTATATAATATATAGTAAAATTGTTTAGTATAGTATATAGTTATATACTATATTAATATTACTATATATTCATTATATTGTCCATATCATTATTCATTAATGATAACAATAAATATAGTTCTATACATGATAAATTTTATAAAATAACAATAAATTTTATAATAACAATATAGTATATTAATGAAAACAATATTAATGATAGTATATTAATGATGACAATATAATATTAGTATATAGTTCTATACATGATAAATTTTATAATAACAATAAATTAATTATACAAAAAAATATATACATAACTACAAAGTCTACAATAGTTTTATAAACTATAAACCATAACTATTCTATAAAATAACATATATTTATATTTATACTTATATATATATAATATATTTATAAATTTTGAAATTCGGTTTTATTTGGTTTTATTTGGTTTATTTGGTTTATTCGGTTTATTCGGTTCGATTTCCTTATTCGGTTTATTCGGTTTTCAGCACCCCAAACCGAAAACCGAACCGAAAACCGAATAACTTATTCGGTTTGGTTAAAACCGAACCGAATAAACCGAATTAATTTTCGGTTTGGTTTTTTCGATTTTTTTACTCGGTTTTTTCGGTCGGTTTATTCGGTTTAACCAAACCATGACCACCCCTAGAGCCAACCTTGAAGACACCAAAGAGCTTCAGAGGCAAGTCGAGGAATTGCTAGATAAAAATCAAGTACGAGAGAGTCTTAGTTCATGCACAGTCCTAGTCATCCTTGTTCCAAATAAGGAAGGTACTTGGAGAATGTGTACTGATTACAGAGCTGTTAATAAGATTACAATTAAGTATAGACATCCAATACCTCGCCTTGATGACATGTTTGAGGAGTTGCATGGATCTAAAATTTATACTAAAATTGACCTAAGAGTGGATACCATCAAATACGCATTAAAGATGGAGATGAATGGAAAACTACTTTTAAGACTAAGTTTGGCTTGTATGAATGGTTAGTTGTGCCTTTTGGATTAATTAATGCACCTAGCACATTCATGCGGCTCATGAATCATGTCCTTAGGCAATTTATAGGAAAATTTGTGGTTGTGTATTTTGATGACATTCTTATTTATAGCAAGAACTTAGAAGAACTTGTGAAGCATATTAGATTTTTTCTAAGTGTCTTGCGTGAAAATTGGTTGTTTGCTAATATCAAGAAGTGTACCTTTTGTGTGGAAAGTGTTGTATTTATTGGATTTTTTGTTAGTTCCAAAGGTATACAGGTTGATCAAGCAAAAGTCGAGACTATAACCTCTTGGCCAAGACCTATAACAGTGCATGAGGTAAGATCTTTCCATGGTCTTACTTCATTCTATAGGAGGTTTGTTAAAGATTTTTCTTCAAAGGCTGCCCCTTTTAATGACGTTGTGAAGAAAAATGTTCCATTCATGTGGGGTGAACGTCAAGAGCAAGCATTTACTCAATTGAAGAAAGATCTTATGATTGCACTTGTTTTCGCTTTGCCTGATTTTAACAAAACCTTTGAGCTTGAATGTGATGCTTCAGGTACAGGTATTGGTGCAGTCTTGAAACAAGAGAGTCGACCATTAGCTTATTTCTCTGAAAAATTGAATGGTGTTGCTTTCAATTACCCAACTTACGACAAAGAGATTTATGCAGTTATTCATGCCTCAAAGACATGGCGGCGTTACTTGCTGTCTAAGGAATTTATCATTCACACTGATCACAAGTCTCTAAAGTACCTACATAGACAAGGTAAGTTGAATAAGAGACATGCCAAGTGGAGTTCATTTCTCGAAACATTTCCCTATGTTATCAAGTATAAAAAGGGTAAAGAGAATGTTGTCGCAGATGCACTTTCACGAGGGTCTATTCTCTTAAGCTCTTTAGATACTAAACTTTTGGGATTTGAGTACATTAAAAATCTTTATCCTACTGATCCTGATTTTTCTAGTATTTATGTAGCTACTGAACAAGGAGCCGTTAATAAGTTTTATAGGCACAATGGGTTTTTGTTTCACGAAAAAAGATTATGTGTGCCAAATTATTCACTTCGGGAGCTACTAGTTGGAGAATCACACTCCAGGGGTCTCATGGGTCATTTTGGTGTTTTAAAACCATATGAGATTTTAATTGAGCATTTTTATTGGCCTAACATGAAAAGAAATGTAGAAAAGCTGTGTAGTTCATGCATTTAATGTCATATGGCTAAATCTACTTCTAACCCTCAGGGTTTATATACCCCTTTACCTGTTCCTTTCGTTCCTTGGATTAATATTTCTATGGATTTCATTTTAGGGTTGCCAAGGTCACAATGGGGTAAGGATTCCATTTTTGTCATCGTAGAAAGATTTTCTAAATGGCTCATTTTATACCTTGCAGAAAATCAAATGATGCAAAACATGTAGTTGAATTATTCGTTGACGAAGTCATTCGGCTCCATGGGTTTCCATGAACCATTGTTTTTGATCGTGATGTCAAATTCTTGAGCTACTTTTGGAAAGGGAAAATTGGGCACAAAATTATTATTCTCCATCACTGGACATTCACAAACCGATGGGCAAATAGAGGTAACAAATTGTACTCTTGGTACTTTATTGCGTGCATTAATAAAAAAGAAGCTTAAAGATTGGGAAGCATGAATACCAATTGCTTAATTTGCTTATAATAGAACTATCCATTCTAGTACCAATTATTCCCCATTTGATGTTGTTTATGGTTTTAATCCAATAACCCCTCTTGACTTAGTGCCATTGCCAAGTAATGAGCAAGTAAATCGTGATGGTGCAGCAAAAGCTAAGTTTGTTCAAAACTTGCATGAGAAGGTACACCTTCAAATCCTCAAGAAGAATGAACATTATGCTCAAGTTGCCAATCGAGGGCAAAAACATGTAATCTTTCAACTTGGGGATTGGGTGTGGATTCACATGCGCAAAGAAAGGTTTCCAGCTTTATGGTGAACTAAGCTTCATTCTCGAGAAGATGGTCCTTTCCAAATTGTTGTACGTGTGGGCGAGAATGCTTGCAAGCTTGACCTTCCAGGTGAATATGGCATTAGTGCTACATTTAATGTCTCTAACCTTTCATTGTTTGAAATGGATGATGAGTTTATGGACTCGAGGGCAAGTCCTTTGAAAGAAGGAATAACTGATGAAAACCTAAGGGCCGAGACATCCAAGACAGTCAAGACATCCATCCAGCCAAATTCACCTACAAATAAACATTCACAATATGATCTATTGTAAGGCATTGGAGGGCCTATGACTAGGTCAAGAACTAAGAGAATGCAAGTTGCTTTAGCGAGACTTATAACCGAGTTAATTGAAGCTCAAGAAGCTAAGGCATCAAGGAAGACTTCCGATCCAAGTTCATCCTATGTTATTCTACTTAGTATTGTGAATGATGGATCAAATGCCGCTAGTTTTGTTCCATGAATAAGCTGGACGTTAGGCAATCCAATTTTGCATGGAATTTTGCTAAGCCAAACAAAAGTGACCGAGTCCAAGTTGGAATGGAATTCTGTTCAGCGGAGAAGCACAAGTTCATCAATCCAATTCACCCTTGGATTCCGTTTTAGAAGTATTTTCTTTTTTTTTTTAGAATACTAGTTCTTTTAGTAATTAGTTTCCTAAAAGGTAAGGAATTCTAATCCTTTTAGGGGATAGATTTCCTCTTAGCTGCACATTGTAACTCTATAAATAAAATTAGGCCATCGGCCTCATGAAGGGACATAACTTTATTCAATACAAACTTGAGAGATTTTTTCTTTTCTTTGAGTTCTAATTTTAGAAATTGCTTTGAGTATTTGAGAATAGTCTCTTAGGTTCAATTTAAGCTATCTTGTTGAGTCTATTTCCCTAAACAATTTGAGCGTGCTTCTTGGTTCCAAGGAAATTGATCGATTATGGCGAGTTTTGGATTGATTCTTCGGGGTGTCAAGTGGACAAAATCAAGGTCCTTCTTCAAATTTGGAGTTGTTGTTTTGCTAAAGAAAGAACTAGTTCAACCTAAAAGACGATACTAGAACCTACACTCTAGTATTTGTTTCGAATTTTATACTTTGGTAGAGAATTCGTATCAATTACACCATCATCACTATGAGAAGTGCTTATGACACTTCATATGATAACCTATGTAGCTTTGTTATGGCGGGTCGATTCAGTACATAGTTCTCTAGCAAGCACCTATGTGTTGACTTGATATCTCATATCATGACACATTTCATCAGTCACTACACATACTAACTTAATGCATTATCATTGTCCTATTTAATAATAATACTTGACTAGAGATAAATTTAGAATAAATAAATTCTTAGGAATTATTATATTTATTCATAAAGCGCAGATATAGAATAAAATATAATAATAACAAATTTTCATAAAAAGCATAATAATACAATGTATGCCAATACAATCATCACATGATTGGTGTTTAGGGCATAGTCTAAAAAACTCCCACTTGAACTAAGACCAATCAGTCATCTCTCTAATGCCTAATGATCTAGTATGACGATCATGTCTCTACTGTGTCAGAGGCTTTGTCAGTGGGTCAATGATGTTATCATTAGTTGGTACTTTGCATATCTTCACATCCCCTTTCTCAATGGTCTCTCGAATCAAATGGAAGCCATTGAAGTATATGTTTGGATCGTTGGTGAGATTGGGGTTCCATGGTTACAAGTGAGAAGATTATATTGGAACTGATCTAAGTATGGGAAGGAATTAAGGACAATCCTATAATCATCCAAATTGGAAACATCCTTAAGGTTTTTCAAGAACTTACAATAGGGATTGTCCTCTAAAATCTGCATAAGTAGGCGTAAAGTTGTTTCACGTAATTTATCAGAAGACTTAACTCATTGGAATAGTTCCTCTTCAATATCATAGAAGTAGAATTGGATACCAACTACTTTTTCTTTGTCATTTGGCAAAAAACTATCAAGAAAATGATAAACCTAACCTTGAACCCTGAAAGTGTATATCCCTTTATTATTTTTAGTTAATTCCTGATCATACTTCGCCCCAAGGAACGTAAAGGCTAAATTGTTATTATAAGTCCTAATATTTTTCTAAAATGAATAGATTCCTGATCGCCAGCCGTAAGTAAACGGCAAAGTGCATATGGCACGGCAGGTATCACCATTGATACCTCACCTCCTACAAAGCAAAAAGATGGAGGTTCTAAATAGAACCTTTTAGCCTCACAATGACAACAATTAGGAATAGTATGAAGGATCATAGAATTTTTAGGAATTTGGTTAAGTGGAAAAAAATTTTCTTTCTTTTTTCATTGGTTCTCCTTGCAGTTCCTGATAAGTCAAATATTCATACCATATTCTACCCATCACAAATAACAAGTATAAACAAATACAATCTGCCATAGTCACTTAGATTTACCTTTAGAATTAGAAGAAAACTCAATGAAAATATGCTATATCGTTTCAGTCGTCGAAGATGCACAACTTCTAAATGAAGCATAATAAAATACATTGGTATTCAACATATCAGCCGAAGGATTAGGCCATGCATTAGAATGTGAGTTAGGATTACGCAAAACACCTAAGAAGACAATAAACATATGATTGTTTAGCAACACATAAGGGAGTAAAATTATGTACGAAAAAGGATTCCTTCTTACTACACATGAAAGAAACCCAAAAACACGAGCACCTACATACATGTGCTACATTTCATTAGAGGGAAACAAATTGTTGGTTTGGTTGTTTCGGTATCACTTGCTACCTAAATGATGAGACAGCCTAGAATTAGGCAAAATCTGATATCTTTTCTACCTAACAAGTTTGCTTGAGCATTAATACTAAACAATTCAAAGGGCAAAGGAGTCACCATCACTACGTGATAGATAATCATGAGGAAAGGGAACCCTTGTTTCCACATGGCCTAAAGGTGTAGTCATGAAGGAGGATAAATTTTCCTTTCCACGATTCACTACTTCTCTTGTGCAAGAAGGACGGTGTGAATCATGCAAAGGATTCACATCCTGACTCAAACATTCAACGTATGATCATAGGCATTAAATTTAATAGTAGATTCAGAATTAATAGATTGTCATTTTTTCTTATCTATGCAGGCCTGTCTATGACAAGCAAGAACTTTCATCTTTTATGCGACGCCATTTCAGTGCACTACTTTCAACGCTAAGCATTCACATCCATTTAAATTGATACATACAAGTCACGCACGACTAAAGCAAATTTAACCACAAAATTGATTAGGGCCACAACAGAATTCGAAATAGGAAAATGACGCATAAAAAATGGCAACAAATTGTTAAATAGAAGAGAAGAATAAATGTTTTTGTGTACCAAACAGCACAAAATAGAGCATAAAGACCTAGCAAATGATTGCAAAGCAACATATAATCATCGAAAATTGATAGATGTAATGGACAGAAAACTTCAAATTGCGAACAATCCCAAACCGAACATATACTACAGGCAGTAGAATGAGGAAACATTGTTTAGCACATAAGCAACACTGTTGTTACAAGAAGGAGTACTAAGTAAATGCACTTTTTAGATGGCAAATGCAAGCAGTCCTACCACAAGTTTGCAGCAAAATGCTCTGCCTACAATACAATACACACATTTAGAACAGAAAAAAATGAATGGAGAATGAATACACTGGCATAAATTCATTGATTAGAATCTAAAAGCACAAGGGTTCACATTTCAGGCAAACAAACACCCAAACTTATTACAATTAACACAAAAGATCGAAGAAAATTTGAGACACACAAGAGAAAAAATATGCCAAAAAAATGCATGGGTGAAATGGATGACAAACTTTTTGAAAAACAATCCTAGTTTTTTGTTATTGTACCTCAATAGTTAAAAAATGAAGAAGAAGAGAATATGTGTAAAGTGGTAGGAACTCAATAAGCATAGATTTTGGGTAGATTTTGCAACAGGAAATGCAAAAAAAAAAAAAAAAAACCTACGCAGTAGGTTTTCAACTGAAAAAGTACTTTACCTTGCCAAGAGCAAGCCTAGTAAAAGAACATCTGTAGACAGCACAATCATTAGGACCCATTACGATAAACATGTCAAAAGGAAAGATTTGTTAGAATTTAGTATATAGACACACTTCAAAGAGTCTTGCAATAAGTAATAATTTAAACTATAAAAAATAAAGAAGTAAACGTTTGTTAGCTAGATACACATGGGTCAAAAAGAAAAGAAAAACAACCTGTATTACTAAGCTATTAAGGTAGCAATTAGTGTAATATATTTTTGCAAAATAATTCAATACTACATAGGTGGATGGTATTCAATTCATATTTACATTTGTGAAGCAATCAAATGGCAATTAAAGTTATCGACTATTTAATAAACACGTTCATCACAAGCATCATATATTTTATTTCCACTAATTTCAGACACACCAGCGTTATACTTTGAATGGGAGAAATAGAAGCAAAAAACCTTATACAACAAAACTTTGCACATAAAGAAGCAATACTAAAAGAAACTTTACCTCTCGAAGGGCAACTATATAAGCTAATCAGTTTCACAATGACTATCAACATTCAGTTTGCATTAAATGCATATATAGAAGAGGAAAGAAAAAAAAAAGCAGTTAGGATGCAATGCAAAGAAATAGGGGAAATGTATTAAAGAAACATAACTTCATAGGACAATAAGAAGGAAGTCCAGAAAACACAGCAAACATTGGAAAAAACAAACTCCTACTCTAACCAAATAAGTGTATATTCTTTGGCTATTAGAAAAAGATGCTTTGCATTTCTAATGCCTTTTCTCTTTGAACACATTATGCTTTCTTACTCTGGAAAGAAAAAGTGTGTAGCGCAAATACTGTCCTTCTAATTGTTTTCCACTGAGCAACAATGGCTTTGATAAACAGACAAAATTGAAGTAACATATATGGCCGCGTAAATATTACATGGCAATTAAAGTTGTTAACCATTGGGTAAACACATTCATTGTACACAGCGAATAATTTCTTACATTTCATCGATCATGCATGTGCTTCTTATAGTTAAGATAGGAAAACTAAAAGCCAGAGTAACACATGCAATACTTATTTGCATGGAAAAGAGCAATATTAAGAGCAACTTCACCTAGGAAAGCGAGATCGTATGAGCCGATAAATTCCCAACCTAGCATCAACATTTGAATTTCATTCCATGCATGTATAAAACAAAAGTAACAATCACAACCAAACAAAGAGCAACAACTATCATTCATGGCCAACTTTTTTTCATGCAAGCATATATCTAAATTTGTTATATTTTCCTACCCATCCTGGAATGCAAGGACGCATAACCTATTGTTCCATAATCCAAATCTATAAATTCATTTTTCCATGTAAAATAGCTTGAGGGCCATACATAGCACCCACGGTAATAGTAAAAGCAATAATGGCATGAGTAGTAGACCCACCAATCCAACCATAAATTAAATTGAAAGGTAGTATTAGAGGGATGAATTTTATCATTACCTGTAATATAAAATAGATATTACTATTATTAACATAGACAAGACATGGAACTTTCTACAAGTGTTTTTCCCGAGGTAAGAAAATTAGAAGCTATCTTTTTTTTTTTCAAAATCAGGAATCCTGCTAAGGATTAAAAGGCAGCAATTGGGAAGCTAAATTTCACTATTTCCAATATCAATCCATACATTATATTACTCAAATTAATAGAACCACAAATTTTGAATTATAGATTTAATCAGAAAAAAAAGCACAAACAAACATTTTTTCTTCGACAAAAAAAAAGTACAAAAAACCATTTTTTTAAACACAAAATGGGAAAAAAATACTAATTTGGTGAACTTCGTACTGCAAATTTGATCTACCAATTATAGTATGAAAAGTATTCCACATATAAAACAGTTAAAACCCATACACACATCGTGGTTTAATTTTACTTTCTTACCTTTATAAAACAAAAGTTACAAGAACCTAAAAATCTAGAGAGAACTTTTTTTTTCCTCAAAACAAACTAAAGAGATGGTATTTTTTCAAACACGAAAATGAAAAAAGAAGTACTAGTTTGATGGAGTTGCCATTGTATATTGACCTTCCAAATCTTCTACATAAAAGAGTTTAGACACACTACCCTTTTGATTTTTGTTATTTTCCAATTTTATCTACACAAAACAAAAGTCACAAGAAGAACATCTGAAAACTAGTCTCCATTTGCTTTTCCAAAAGGAAGAAATTAGTTGTTTTTCCATACAAAGACAAAGGAAGAGGCGATGGTTTTCCCTAGATCAATTATGTGCATCAAAATCTATCTAATTGCTACTTGGTCCACTCATCCATGAGAATTACGAATCACTGGACTCATGGATAGCAATAGAATGAAGAGTGTTAAATCAAATTGTCAGATTGACCAACACAATTCATCCATACCGAAAAAAAAAGAATCAACAAGTACTCGAATTGATAACAAGGAAGAAGAATTACCTCACAATGAGAGCAATTGAATCAAAAATAAATTATTTAGCCACTCATGGTGGACAAAATACTATTACTACTTCCTACTTTCTGCTAGCCTAACTCTATTGTCTCTACTTGTTGTTTGGAGAGACAAATGAATGTGTCCTTAAATAGATTAGCTACTCAGAGAGGTAAGGTCTAGATAATAGGGATAGAAAACAAAATTTTTAATTTCAATTTCATAACTAAAGTAAAGATAGCATAATCCATCTAAAACTAATAATCTAATCTTCTTAATTTTGTTGCAAAAATTGTTTTCATCCCAATAACTAGCTCTCAACCACTTTCTTTTTGAAATTCAAACTCATCCAATTCAACAATTGATAAGTTATGCCCCTGCCTTACACATGGAAGTCTTCTGGTCATGGTTCAAGTCTGGTAGATGTGCTCACGTCTAACAGTTTGAAGTCTTCTAGTTACACTCTTTACAAAATCTTTCTTTTTGTCCTTTTTTTTTTCAATTCTCCACTTTCCATATCTAAAGAAAAAAGTAAATTCAAATGATCTCGTCCTTCAGGCAATTGGCGTAGCTTTTCCACACCGACTTCTTCCAATGAAAGAAGTTTCACAAAATTACTGCAGATCTAATGAATCTCAAGCAAGAGAAAGACAAGTCCCTAAAATCGTATGTGGAGAGATTCAATGATGAAAGTTTACAAGTGGCGGATTAGACCAATTAGTTGATAATCTCGCCCATCATGAATGGTCTAAACCCTAGACCATTCTACACCAATTGGCTCAGGACACACCAACTAATGCTCAAGTTCTGTAGCAGATGGTAGAAACGCTAAAGGAGAGGAGGCCAATGGGAAGAAGCTAGAAAATTAGAAGAATGAAAGAATGCTTTAGTTGGATTCCAAAGGCAAAACTGGCCAAAAAAGTGCTTTTGACAGGTTAAACTATAACTGAGGTCGTTCGGAATCTCGGATTCAAGATAAAGCTCTTACCTCACTTACCAAGAGTTATACCGAGATCCTGTCTATACATACAGATCTCCTAAGACCTCTAGTTCTATTGACTGAAGCACCACATAAGCGACCATGACACTTGTGGTGTGATTTTCACAATGATCACGGACATGATACTGAAAATTATAATGATCTAAAGAAAGAGATTGAGGATTGTTTCCAAAATGGGATGTTTGGCCAATATATTCAGAGGTGGCATCCTCATTTTGATAGAGCCCAACCTCGATCAGGAGGCCAGGGAGGTGGCTACCACACTGGTAGGTGACGCAAAGAACAAGGACAAGGTGGAGGAGGTGGAAGTTAGATGAACACTTGGTTGCGATGGGATCCCTTACAATCGCAATTCCAATAATATCAAGGCAATCATTCAAAACCACCACAACCTTAGCATCTCTCTCATGACAATCACAATGTTATGGGGATTATCCATCCTATATTTGGTGGATATCTAGAGGGGCAATCCCAGTCTGTCATAAGGTCAATGGGTGAAGAATTCCACCTTAGAAATCCGTCCACAAGCTTTTCAAACCATCCGAAGTCATTACTTTCTCTGAAGAGGATGTAGTCTTGGACATTAGCCCATATGATAACTCTATTTTATATAGGGTATTATTATTGATTTTGGTTAGAAATTGGCTTGTGTTTTGATTTGTTTTCACCTATTTTGGCCAAATTTCCCTTTAATTTTCTTTTCATTTTATGATCACTTATTTGGTCATTTTATTGTCAAAAGTCAAGCATAAAGCAAAGAGGAAAAGAAGTTCTGCATGTCTCCAGAAGAATTGAGTATTCAAAGAAGTTTCATGTAGTTGGCTAGTGGGTTGAAAAAAAAAAGAGAAAGGGGGTTCCATTATCAAACCACGTGCATCAAGCCATGTCAAATTTCTAGCTCTATGCATCTAATGATCAACTGGAGTTTGCTGGACTGCCCAACTTCCAGAACTTTCCATGAGGCCAGCTGCCACTTGGAGAATTGAGGCCGGGGAGTGTTCAGCAAGAAAGAAAAAAAAAATAGAAGGAAAGAGCTGGAAAACAACAAAAATTGTCAGCCGCACACAAGGAACAAGCAAAACAGATTTCATTGAATTTTGAAGGCTAACTTCGGTTTAGGATGAGCCAATTTCAGTCAATTGATTTAGCTAAGGATAAGAAACAAAGTCAACACACAAACAAACAAAGAAGTGGGCAGGAAAAGACAAGAGAGCATTCCACTAAAATTGCTTCAGCCTTGCTCAGCTACAACATAAGAAAAGGAAAAGCAGTCGTGTTGCAATTTGGAGCTGAAAACTCCTTCGGCCACCAAAATAAACAAAGGACAGCTGCAACTTCAAGCTTCCCTCGGCCGCACCTCAATGTTTTATTTCCTGAAGAAGCAGCGGAGGAAGAAGTCCACTTCAGCCCACAAACAAAAGAAGAAAAATTCTCTTCGGCTGCAACTTGAAGCAAACAAAGCAGCAGCCCTCACATATTTTATGCTGTTTTTGTCTTCTTCTTGTTTTCTTTAGTTTATTTTAGTTATCAATTTTAGCTTTCTTTTCTTGTTTTAATTTTAGTAGTTTTATTTAGCAATTTTAGTAATTTAAGTTTTGTATTTTGTCATGAAATTTTTGGCTAAGTATTATTTTTAAGTACCAATCATCTACGGCTTTTGTTTGGATTTTATCTTTTATTTTTCTTTTCAATCATGTTTAAATTTTTGGTGATATTCTTTTATATTAATATGAACTAAATTCTTTTTCTAGGGTTTCGATGTAGCCTAACTATGAAGTCTTAATATTTTTCTATTAACATAATTCGATTTAATTTTCTATGGTTGAGTATTTATCTTTGCGCTTAATGCTTCTAATTACTTGATCACTAATTAGATGATTTGTTAACCATAACGAAATGGAAGGGGAGTTATGTGTCAAGTTCATTGAGATAAATGCCATGAATTGCATGTAGGATAGGAATATACCTGCATGGTTTGTGTAGTCGCTACATGAGAATCCATAGAAATTAATGACTTCATAATTGTTGTAATTCACATAGGAATATGATGAATTAGCAATTAGGAGGATTTTTATTAGATCTCGGGAGGGACCAATAAATAAATTAGGGAGTCTCGACTATCAACCAGGAAATTAAATTAGATTATAGAAATAGATTAATATTAGGATGGATTAGTTAAGGTGATATCGAAAACCCTAGATCTTTCGTCAATTTAATCCATTAACTTGCTTTGTTTAGTTTTTAATTTTAGTTTTAATTAAGTTTTAAAATTACTTTTAATTTAGCTTATTCATAAAATATTTTTTTTCAAATAAAGTTAGAACTATTTTAATTTCGGTATTTAATAATTCGTTAGTATTTGTGGGAACGATAAATTATATTCACTCTATATTACTTGTTAACGATCACGTGCACTTGCGTGTAAAATCCGCAACACCATATAATGACGTTGTCTTGTATATAAATTGTTTCCATAAATTGGGAATAGACTTCGGTGCTTTGAGACCTTTAAGTATGCCGTTAGTGACATTTACTCATGAGGCCGTCTACCTGGTGAGCAGATTCGGTGTGTGCAAAAGTGCGTCAAATTATAGCTCAAACTCACACAAATTACACCTAAATCTCACTTAATCATATGTAGTAAAGCTTAGGGATCATTCTCCACAGGGAAGGGGACAAAACAAAATTTAAGTGCAACTAATTATTTGCTATCTACGTTAACTAATGCAATGATTTAGAAAGTGACATTTAACCAACTAAAACAAGGAAATAAACACATAAATGAGGAAGGAGGGTGATCCTTGGGTTCAATGCAAGGGTTCGGTTACTTTGACTCCTAAGGGCAATCGAGTGTAGGGCATCTTAACTAAGTGGCTACATCCGTTCACTCCAAATCTCCTTTCGGTCTCATTGAAATTATAGAATGAGGAATCTCCTTTCGGTCTCATCCCCACCTAGAGCACATTAGCGCCTATGGCTTCCACTCAACTCTAATGCACAATTCTAGACCTAAATGTTTTAGCCAACTACTTCACATTCCCTAGTTCAAGTGTTTAATCTAAGAGAACCACCTATTTTTCACTCCACATCTCCTTTCGGTCTCAATGGAATTAAAGAATAGAAGATCTCCTTTCGGTCTCACTTCTACCTTTGCACACTAAAACCTATGGCTTCCACACAATTTTAGTGCACAATTAGATTCATATGGTAGTTGTTTCTTGTCTCATACACCTAAATTTAGAGAATGCTAGGTGGTTCTTGCTACTTTTGGTCTAAGTTCATGTATATTCTAAAACACACACAAACACCAAGAACACACACTAAATGTGGCCACCATTCAATACATATCAATTCATTAAATACAAGTAGGAAGACTTCAATTAATGCAAGCCCATCACTCTACAACCCATAAGAAATCAAAATAAACCTAACCCATACATCAAATACCAAGAATCACCCAAGATAGTTTAGCCTTTCATGGCTTCAAATAACCAACAATCACAAGGAGAATTAACAATTGTAAGCATATGAAATTCGTAAGAAAAACTTCCCTTAATCAAAAGATTGGTGAATCCAACAAATTCCAACACTTTAGCAATCCAAATCAACTCCAAAGATGGAAGTCTTCAAGCCACAAAATGCCAAACCCTAGCCTCTAGGAAAATCCCCTCAAGATTGGGGAAAATGTGCAAATAATCAAAACTAAACCCTAACCTACTCTACTTTTTTTGTTTCTGCAGAAAATTGGGTATTTATAGACATAGGGACGTTGGGGAGAAAATGTAAAGCTTCCAAAACATTAGGGACGTGACTTGCAAATTCCAGGATTTCAGGCGAAGGCTGACTGCCTTGTTCTGATCTTGTCCATTTTTAGTCCCTTTTCGTCCCGAATTCGAGAAACCTTTATTCATAAAAGTTTTTCCTCTCTTTCTCATCTTTCCATATCATCTTGAATCATCTCATTTGGACGTCTGAATCAAGAGTTATGGACTCCGGAAGATGACTGCTTTTTCTCCCTTTTTTTCTCTTCTTTGGTTCATGCCTTGTTCTGCTTTTTGTCCAGTTTTGGTCCATTTGATTTCGGAATTTGAGAAAACTTTGTTCATAAAAGTTTTTGATCTCTTTCTCATATTTCCATAGCATCTTCAATCATATCATTTGGACATTTTCATCAAAAGTTATGAATTTCGGAAGATGAGTGATCTTTATCCCCTTTTTCCTACAAAACAAATAAAAGATGAGAATCACAAATATAATGTGATTTCTCTAATAAACATGGCATATCTCAATGAAATCTATGCAAAAGCGTGAAAAACACATATCTAAGTTTATGAATATTTGATTCTCATCAAATACCCCCAAACTTAAACCATTGCTTGTCCCCAAGCAATTTTCTACGCATAGCAACAATATGTGGAATGTATTCATTGAGACATGCATATTCAGATTCTCATCTAAATTTTTTTTTTATTAGTGGCAAGTACTAGCTTAATTAGGCAACCACTCGTCGCCCCATTCTACCGAACAATGCATATTGAGAGTTAGACAATTTCAGCACGTAATAATGCAATGCATGACCCTCTTCTTTCTTGTTTTTCTGTACTAATCTTCACACATTAAATGATGTGTGTGTGTGTGATGGAGGTAAATGTTCATGAACAATGCAATGCAAGAACTGAGTAGAGGTCACGAAATCATGCCACTAGTGTGCCCTAAAGTTGCATAGAAAAATTTCACTTCTTTGAAATACTTAAGACTTTTTATTCCCTCTTTCCCCTAAGTTGTCATGCTACCATCTAGGCAATTTTCATCACATTTAAGCAACCATCATGACATTATACTTAGGGTACTTCCTCACTCATTTACAAATTTATTTTTTTCGTTTTTTTTTTTTTGTGCAAAGAGTTTTTTCGCTTTTTATACTTCTACCACTCATCTGAGTTCACTTAAAGGACATCCCCTAAGAGCAATCTCATAGCGGAGTGGCAATTATTCAACAAACTGTAAATCTCATAAGCAAAACTAATAACAAGCCTAAGTCATCTTCCAAGTTTATGAAGTGAAATGCTATAACTTTAGGGTGGACTAGGGCACTACATTTACTCATAACCGCATCATAATCAATACACTACATCTCACAAACACTCCTCATTGACGTGCACTGTAACAACACCATTTAATATGCAAAACTTTCCTCCAAATACAAGGAATCAAAAGACATGCATTACAAATTCCATGCCTATTCAGTCCAACATTTTTCTTCATTGACTAATGTTTTCATTTCTTTACTTCTCGCATGCATTTAGTCGGTAATATGTTTCTTAAGTGGTGCATATTTCAGCCATTACTTGCCAATCATTCAAAAGTTCCCCCAAAAACAAAACAAGCAACATCTTGAATATTTCAATGAAAGCCTCAATTTAAGCCAATTTCACCCATGGAATCTCATGTATTTTCTTCCTATAAACACCCCCAAACTTAGGTTATGTCAAAAGCTTTAAGCTTCCACCCCCAAACATAAGATGAGCATTGCCCTCAATGCTTCAAGAATACATGCATGAAGGGTGGGTTGGGTGGGAAAGAAGAAATACATGTTTTCGGTTGCAAAATTGTGAAATGACTTAAAGCATGTTGCATGATTGCTTATTCACACCTCCCCCAAACTTAAGATATGTTGAATGCTAAGCACTAAAACTAGGGGGTGCAAGTGTGTGATAGGCATTATTTACCAAAACAAATTAAAGAAAATAAATTAACAAAATGCAGAAAAAATAAACTTTAAACCTAAATGCAATAACATAAAACAGAAAAGAGAATATTTACAAACTTCACGTCGTCCAAACTCAACTCAAGTGTCAAAACATCTAAACTGAGGATTGCACTTAAGAAGATAATGCCACATGAGAACATTTCACACAATAGTTTAGGCATTGATATTTGATTACTCAATGTGTGCACAAAGCTAGGTTTCAAGAACTCATCAAGTTTTTTTTTTTTCACTTAAAACTCAATTTTATATGCAACATCATGTTAAGATTCATCAATGAATTTCTAGGATTTCAAATGAATACAAAAAAGTTAACAACTCATCCAAAATAACTCATTGAGGCATATTGTCAAACACATGATGAGCAAGGTGAAAAACTTGAAATTTCACAAAATTAGTAAGCACCCTAGCCTTAAAAATTAAGAAACAGCCCAAACAATCCCAATTACACAATATTTCATCAAATATCATCCATAAAAATCATAATTTGATCAATTCAAAATCACCATTGTAATGAAAATTGAAAGGTTCAACCATTCATACCTTGGATTCTTGGATGGATTTGATGATGGAAATTTGTTGATTTCATGTTTAGAGAGGTATTTGGATCACTTAAGATGGATTAGACTTGAAGAAGATTGTAAAATGCAAAATGTGGATGAAAGGATTTGAGAGAAAATTGCAAAAACAAAGGTAAGAAATGAAAAAAAATGATAAGTGCGCCAAAAATGCGCCTAAAATGCGCCAAAAGACCGTTCTTTGCGCCAAAGAGACACTTGTAGTGGTAGAAAGACATGCCACAAGGTCAAAGATCACAATGGCAATTTTTTTTTTTTTTTTTTTTTTTAACATTTCATTCCTTGTCTTAGCAAACATGCAAACTACATGCATCAACCTCTACATCCACAAGAAACAAAACAAACAAACAAACAAAACAAAAACAAGAACCAAAACAACACAAAACAAAACCAAAACCAAAACCAAAACAAACCAACACAAAACAAAATGAAACAAAATGGACTAAACTAAAACAAAAGGATACGCTTGGGTTGCCTCCCAAGAAGCGCTTGGTTTTAACGTCGCCGGCTCGACTCAATCCATTTCATCCTATTCCTTCCTTTATTCTTTTCTTCACATGTTTGGCCTCCTCTTCCAACAACATTTTTTTCAAGCAAGTTGATGGACTAATATCCTTAATATCCTCAATGGTCTTCTCAATCAACTCCTTGAAAGTGCTTAACTCCAAAAGCTTCCCTTCTTGTTTAGGTTCCATATAAGATGATATCACCAGCAACATTTCATGCTCTCCCAAGAATGCATATTCCCATTGATGGGGTAAGGACTTCAACTCAAGCTTGGGTGGCTCATCGACGGATGGTTTTAGCTTATCTTCACCACTGGCCACGAGCAACTCTTGGTTGATTTCAACCACTTCAAAATCTTCCCTATTATTTCATAAATGGACTCATCTACAAACCAATTCTTAACCATCTCACGGTTGTCCATCTATTCTATACTCTTCTTCATCAAACTCAAGGGGAACATTGGAGGGAATATTTGTTTCCATTGTTTGAGATTCAAGATACCACTCCTCCTTCAAAGTTTCACCAGTGCATTCATCCACCACATCTTCATGGAAGTAGTCTAGATTCTCTCTTGGATAATTCATGGCATCATTCACATCATTCATCATGGTCTCGTGCAAGGTCAACCCCAAGGAATGGTCTTCTAAAGCTTTGTGGAACTTCTCATCTCAAGCTGGATTTCTCCCATCTTAAGTGCATTTCTTCCATCTTTTCATCAAGAGTTCTTCAAAATTTGGGTTTCATCCATGGGATTATTCATTTGATTCCCAAATCCTGAAGTTTGCCATGATGTGTTAGAAAACGATGGCCCCAAATTGTCCCAACTTTGATTGCTTTGATTATTCCAATTTTGACCACCTCCTTGGTTGTTCCAACCTTGATTTCCTGCTTGGTAGCTGCCATTGTTGTCCCAGTTTTGGTTGAAATGTCCTTGCTGCCCAAAATTATTCATGAAGTTGAGGGTCGATCTGGCCCGATCACATTGATTCGTATGGTGGTCTCCTTGGCAAAGTCCACATATTAAGACCGGATTCCAGTTCATCCTCGCCTCCCATGAATTAATCCTATCGGTTAATGCAGCCAATTGAGTACTAATGTTTGTGCCGATATCAAACTCTAGGAATCCCCCTTGTTGAAATTGGTAGCTCTCACCGACCGTAAGCACTTATACGGTTGTTGAACCAAGGCTCTAATGCACAAGCATTGAAATTAGGCTCTAAGAATTCCCCAAACAACCGTTCTCTTTGTTTTCCCTGTTCGGCCATTGAAAGTTAAAAATGAAAATATATACAACACAAACAACTCTTTCTAAATATATACAAAAACATAAAACTAACAAACAATTAGAACACCTAAAAACTAGTTCCGTTGCCCTTCCCCGGCAGCGGCGCCAAAATTTGGTGAGCAGATTCGGTGTGTGCAAAAGTGCGTCAAATTATAGCTCAAACTCACACAAATTACACCTAAACCTCACTTAATCAATTGTAGTAAAGCTTAGGGATCATTCTCCACAGGGAAGGGGACAAAACAAAATTTAAGTGCAACTAATTATTTGCTATCTACGTTAACTAATGCAATGATTTAGAAAGTGACATTTAACCAACTAAAACAAGGAAATAAACACATAAATGAGGAAGGAGGGTGATCCTTGGGTTCAATGCAAGGGTTCGGTTACTTTGACTCCTAAGGGCAATCGAGTGTAGGGCATCTTAACTAAGTGGCTACATCCGTTCACTCCAAATCTCCTTTCGGTCTCATTGAAATTATAGAATGAGGAATCTCCTTTCGGTCTCATCCCCACCTAGAGCACATTAGCGCCTATGGCTTCCACACAACTCTAATGCACAATTCTAGCCCTAGATGTTTTAGCCAACTACTTCACATTCCCTAGTTCAAGTGTTTAATCTAAGAAAACCACCTATTTTTCACTCCACATCTCCTTTCGGTCTCAATGGAATTAAAGAATAGAAGATCTCCTTTCGGTCTCACTTCTACCTTTGCACACTAAAACCTATGGCTTCCACACAATTTTAGTGCACAATTAGATTCATATGGTAGTTGTTTTTTGTCTCATACACCTAAATTTAGAGAATGCTAGGTGGTTCTTGCTACTTTTGGTCTAAGTTCATGTATATTCTAAAACACACACAAACACCAAGAACACACACTAAATGTGGCCACCATTCAATGCATATCAATTCATTAAATACAAGTAGGAAGACTTCAATTAATGCAAGCCCATCACTCTACAACCCATAAGAAATCAAAATAAACCTAACCCATACATCAAATACCAAGAATCACCCAAGATAGTTTAGCCTTTCATGGCTTCAAATAACCAACAATCACAAGGAGAATTAACAATTGTAAGCATATGAAATTCGTAAGAAAAACTTCCCTTAATCAAAAGATTGGTGAATCCAACAAATTCCAACACTTTAGCAATCCAAATCAACTCCAAAGATGGAAGTCTTCAAGCCACAAAATGCCAAACCCTAGCCTCTAGGAAAATCCCCTCAAGATTGGGGAAAATGTGCAAATAATCAAAACTAAACCCTAACCTACTCTACTTTTTTTGTTTCTGCAGAAAATTGGGTATTTATAGACATAGGGACGTTGGGGAGAAAATGTAAAGCTTCCAAAACATTAGGGACGTGACTTGCAAATTCCAGGATTTCAGGCGAAGGCTGACTGCCTTGTTCTGATCTTGTCCATTTTTAGTCCCTTTTCGTCCCGAATTTGAGAAACCTTTCTGCATGAAAGTTTTTCCTCTCTTTCGCATCTTTCCATATCATCTTGAATAATCTCATTTGGACGTCTGAATCAAGAGTTATGGACTCCGGAAGATGACTGCTTTTCTCCCTTTTTTTCTCTTCTTTGGTTCATGCCTTGTTCTGCTTTTTGTCCAGTTTTGGTCCATTTGCTTTCGGAATTTGAGAAAAATTTGTTCATAAAAGTTTTTGATCTCTTTCTCATATTTCCATAGCATCTTCAATCATATCATTTGGACATTTGCATCAAAAGTTATGAATTTCGGAAGATGAGTGATCTTTATCCCCTTTTTCCTACAAAACAAATAAAAGATGAGAATCACAAATATAATGTGATTTCTCTAATAAACATGGCATATCTCAATGAAATCTATGCAAAAGAGTGAAAAACACATATCTAAGTTTATGAATATTTGATTCTCATCACTACCCAGTGGGAATAATCAAATCATCCGTGCTGTGGGGGATTACGCCCAAGATAAAACAATCATTATGGATTTTTATGTTTTGCATGTGCCCTCTCCTTTCAATACAATTATTGGGAGGTTGTGGATGAATAAGGTGAAATCTATATGGTCACTCTACCATTTGGTTATAAAATTTCAGACAGAACATTAGGTAGCATCTATATGAGGAGAACAATACGTTGCATGAGAGTGCATGCGTATTGCATTAAAAGACAAAGAAATTGTGATGAATGGTGTTTATGCTATTCAAACCCCAAGTGCATCAGCAACAAGTCTAGAGACCTACTTTTTCGAGAACAGAGAGGAAAACCTACTTTCCACAATAATCTTGAGGTCACACATCGGGAACATCAAGATCCTCAAGGAAAACCTAGGGCTTCTCCTCAGGAATGCACAAACTCTCTTGGTAATCTAGGATCACACCCCAGGAAACCCAAGACATTGCCATCCTAGGATAACAAATAGAAACACCAAAGATCTCAAAGATCACGGATGAAGTGCAAGACGTGATAGATGACAATCACCCAAACATGACAATCAAAGTCGGATCTTCACATCTTGCTGAGGTGAAGAATAAAATAATTGGTCTCTTGTTGCAGTATAATGACGTTTTCGCTTAAATTCCAGAAGACAAGCTCGGGATTTTGTCTTCTCTAGTAACACACAAATTAAATATTGATCCAAGGATAAAGCCTGTCCAACAAAAGAAAAGAACATTGGCTCCCAAAAGGAATAAGGTCATCAATGAAGAAGTGAAAAAGTTGCTGCAATTTGACATCATCAAAAAAGTCTTTTATTTGACATGGCTATCCAATCTAGTGTTGGTAAGGAAACCTAATGATAGTTGGCGAATGTGCATTGATTACATAAACCTCAACAAGTATTGGCCCAAGGACTGCTACCCTTTACTAGTGATTGATCAGAAGGTTGAGGCTGTATCGGGATATGAGGTCCTTATGTTTCTTGAAACCTACAAGGGCTATTACAAAATCTAAATGGATGAAGAGGATGCCGAGAAAATTACTTTCATTACCGAGATGGGAATCTTTTGCCACAAGAAGATATCATTCGGGTTAAAAAATTCTGGAGCAACGTATCAATGGTTTGTCAATCGAGATTTTTCCAATCAAATTGGCAGAAACATAGAGGTTTATGTCGATGATATGGTAATAAAGTGCAAAAAGCCAGAGATGCTCCAACCGACTTGGAAAAGACATTGCAAACCCTGGTGAAGAATAGTATGCATTTGAACCCCAAAAAATGTACTTTCGAGGTAGGATCAAGTAAATTCTTGGGGTACATGGTCTTTAAACGAGAAATTGAAACTAACCTCGAGAAAATAAGGTCTATTGTCATTTTTCGAGATGGCACCTCCACGAATAGTGAAAGATGTATAGAGGTGAACACGATTTCTAGCAGCTTTGAACAGATTTCTCTCTTGCTCAGTAGATAGCCACTTTCTATTCTTCTAATTGATGCGACAAGCTAAAAACTTCAAGTGGTTCAAAGAATGCCAAAAAACTTTTTAGGAACTAAAGACACACTTGACAAGTCTACTGGCCTTGACAGTACCAAAACTAGGGGAAGTCCTATCACTTTACTTAGCAGCCTCGGACAATGCTATCAGTGCAGTGTTGGTTTGAGATCAAGACCACATTCAGAAGCTAGTGTATTATATTAGCCATGCTCTGCAAGGGGTTGAGACACGCTATTTTCTAGTAGAGAAGTTGATCTTGGCTCTTATTCATGCTGCTAGAAGGTTATGACTTTATTTCCAAACCCATTCTATATTCATTTTAACTTACCAGCTCATCAAGAAAATATTGTCTAAACCTGAAGTTTCGGGGAGGTTGGCAAAATAAGCTATCAAACTCGGGGAGCATGATATATACTATCATCTTCGGACAGCTACCAAGACATAAGTTTTGGTGGATTTTATAGCTGAGATGCCTATTAAGGAAACATCTAGTGCTAATCACCCCATCCCATCCGAATCTAAGCCAACAAAAGATGATGACTCGGAAGCGTGGACCTTGTATGTCGATGGAGCTTCAAATAAGAAGGGTAGCGGAGCTAGCTTATTACTCCGAAGCCCTGAAGGTGTTGAGATCACCTATGCTTTACAGTTTGGCTTAAAGGCGATCAATAATGAAGCCGAGTAACAAACTTGGATAAGAGGTTTTGAGCTAATTGAGAGGATGAAGGCCAGGAATGTGCAAGTATACAGTTATTCTCAAGTGGTGGTGAACCAAGTCCAAGGTGCATATGAAGCCAAAGAATCTCAAATGAAGTGATTCCTGGACAAGGTATAGCAACTCAGCTGCCATTTTCATAGTGTTGACATCAAACAAATCTCGAGGTCTAAAAATAAAAAGGCTGATGCCCTATGAAAGTTGGCATCCTTCGTATTCCCCCATCTGAACAAAAAGGTTGTGGTTGAGGTACTCCCTTGCTGAAGCGCGGAAGAGAAAGCCACCATGGTTATTAAAGAAAGGGGAGATAACTAGATGACTCCCATATAGCAATGCTTACATAATGAAGAGTTATCGAATGATAAAAATGAAGCACGAAAGATGACGCTAAAGGCGTCTCAGTATTTCTTACAAGATGGTATCCTTTACAAATGTTCTTATCTCCAACCATTGCTTAGATGTGTGGGACCCCAACAAGCCGACTATATACTCAAAGAGGTGCATATCGGGTCCTGTAGGGGTCATGTAAGACCACGCATGCTTTCTAAAAATGGGGATACTACTTGCCTATCATGTTCTAAGATGCCCACGACTTTGTGTAAAAATGAGTGAACTGCCAAATTTATGCCCCAATAGTCAGGAGACCTCAAATGGAGTTAATTAACATTCAGAGTTCATGATCTTTCATATAGTGAGGGATTGATATTCTTGGATCCCTCCCTGAAGCCTCTAGTTGTTTGAAGTTCTTAATAGTGGCAATTGACTATTTTACTAAAAAGGTAGAGATTGAACCCTTAGCTATTATGACAAGGAAGAATGTATTGAAATTTGTATGGAGTAAGATTGTCTGCAAATTTGACATCGCTCATATCATTGTCTCAAATAACGGGACACAGTTTATGAATGATTTATTTTGATCTAGTGCGAAGATCTCATGATCAAGTAGAATTTCACCTCGGTTGCACACCCTCAAGCTAATGGTCAAGTCGAGATCACAAATCGCACATTGCTGCAAGGGGTCAAAGCTCGGCTAGATAAAAATGAAAGAGATTGGGTGAAGAACCTCCCAAATGTCCTCTGGGCCTACTGAACCACACTTCGGACGGGCACAGAAGAGACTTCTTATAGCTTGGTGTATGAATTCAATGCCGTCATCCTCGATAGAAATTAGAATCTCAAGTCCCAAGCTTATAGCCTTCAACGCAGTGACCAATGAAGAAGAGATGCGATTGGATTTGGATTTATTAGAAGAGCGTCGAAATTTGGCTTCGATTAAAGAGGAGCAGTATAAACAGGCCATGACGAAGTACTACAATGAGAGGGTTAAGGTCAATGAGTTCAAGCCAGGAGACCTTGTCCTCTGCAAAAACGAGGCGAGTAGGGCTCGAAAACTCGCAAGCTAGAAGCTAATTAGAAGGGTCCCTATAGAATCATTAATGCATCTAGAACTGGGACTTATCATTTAGCAACGATGAAAGGGGATTTGTTACCTCAATGTGGCATGTCAATAATTTGAAATGCTTTTATGTTTAATTCTCGGCAATTCAATAAAATATCCTCATTCTTTTATGTTTATTTATTCATTTTCACACTATTAATTATTTATAAATCGAGTGAAAGGGTTCAAGTCATCTGAAACTCAGTTGAAGTAGCCAAGCTATCTTGCTTTACTATAAATCGAGAAAATCACGTATAACCTCGATTCAGCTGCGTTAAGCTACGTATTCTCAAACATCTTAAGGGTGACGAGATCTAAACATCCTACAAGGTGAAAGAGTAAAATATTTATTATCAAACTTTCTAAGGGGCGACGCATCCTGAACACTCTACGAGGTGCAGAAGTAAAAATATAAGCACATAAAAACTAGAATCCCAAAAACTCTAAGAGATGGGGAACTCTCATTACAATTTATTTCTTAATAGAAAATGTGTTACATGAAATTTTTTTATGATTTTCTTTTTTCCTCTACATATCAAGCCCTATTTTGTATGTACATGTCTAGCATCACTTCCTTCCCCCTATATTGGTCAGTCCCATTTTTACCCTATTGAGCCAGCATCTCCAGTTCCTCTATCAATGTTTCGATAGGGTCCCTATCATTAGGAGCCAACTTTAAGCCCTCCTAATTCAGGCAAGCTTCCTTTTTTCAACCTTTAATCTCTGAGTTTTGCACTCAAATTGTAGCTCATAGATTTGATTCTTGTACGAATTGAGAAACTCTTGGAGACTTCGGATCTCCCCTTGTTTCCCCTCTAACTCCTGAGTGAAGGTACCAATTACTTCATCTCGTCCTTTAATTTCGGAATCTATTAAGGAGATCTAGGAGGAGAGTTCTGCGATTCTCTTTTTATACATTTCATTTTCGAAATAACGGACCTCTCCCAAATAATTAGGTCCTCTATCACCCCTTGCTGTTTACTTTGTCTTTCTCGAGCATGTGGTAAAGCTTCTGAGATGGGCAACTTGGTCTCTAAGTTGATTACTTTCGTTGCCTAACCTACCTATCATGTCTCGGAGGTTGTTATACTTAGCCTCAAGAGCCCTCACTTTCTCATTGATAAAATTAGAGTTAGATCTCGGAGGCAAAAAATGGACTTGACATAGTAGGAATGAAACAAAATTAGATTTTCATTAATAGAAGAGTTGGCTTTACAAAACTTACAAAACAAATGTACAATAAGAGACTGAGAACTGGCCTCTTTCTTCCCTTCCCCCACATGAGACGACATCTCAGCCTCAGGCCCTTGCCCGCCCTCCTCCCCACTTTCGGGAGCATGGATATCCAAGTCCTCATTAACATGGCACTCTGCAGCTCTTCTAGCGTCATGGGAGAGTCTCGAGATGCCAGGTGATCAAGAAGCAAAAAGGATCCGTCAAATCCTTTCACAGCCTCGGCATAAACCTGATTGGCCTTGGTCGTGACCTCTAGCTCCAATCCAAGCAAATCCTCAAGCTTGAGATCTAGAAATTTTCCTGGATCTCTATGGCCGCATCGTTCAGGCCGATATCCCTAGTTTCCTAGGAGAAGTTCATTGGAAAGTTGCCAAGATCATGCGTAGGGAAAACCTTATTCACGAGCAATCAAGTGAACTCTCCCTAATTTATCCCCTTCAACTTTTGGACTTTCTTTTGGAAGGCTTCAAATTGTTGGCGCAACAATGCATTTTCAATATCATCTCTTTTTTGCACCTCCAAGGCTTTTGCCTGAGCGCGGCAAGATGCCTCCTCGGATTCCCTTAGTTAGACTATCTCAGCATTCTATTTTGTATCCCCTTCCTCTAGACAATTTGCTCTATGGACGTACTCCACCCATAGAACCATTTCCTGTCAAATCCACATGTACCAATATTGTGTAGATTTAGTCCCTATTACTGCACAGAAGCAAAATGCATGAAAGTCCTCAATACTTAACCTGAGAAATTATAGCAGCCAAATTTTTATTCAAGTCCGAGATGGGTATGCCTTCCATTTTCTTCTGTTGTTCCTCCATGGCCAGCACCACCAACCTTGAGGAATATTCCCCTTGGAGATTGAAGAAGAAGGCTGCCTTCAAGGTGTTAACCTCGACAGCCTTCTGGCTGGTTTTCTCCTTGGAACTAACCAACTTGATTCTCTTGCCGGTGGTGGTTGCTTCCACCTCTGGGCTTCTTTTTGGAAGGCTCAATCACTAATGGCTTTGTGGAGGAGGAGGCTCTCTTCTCTCTCTCTCTACATCTTTCACGCCTTTCAGATATGCACCTCTCTTCTTCGAAATTAATGAGTCGAAGTTCACCACTACAAAATAAAATGCCAGTTAATTCCGAATTCTAGTTAACCTTGAATATATCATTCTAAGGCCTTTTGTTTTTTTTTCTTTTGAAAAGCCCTGAGGTCCAAAGTCCAACCTCTACTACTACTGGATTGAGATTGTATTTCACTGGCTCCTCTTCAATGTATTTCCTAATCATTTATTCACGAAGCCCAATATATGCTTGACCTTCAGGGTTATGTCTCTTTCAATTCCCATAGCCATCGACCTTCAATGTTATGTCTATTTCGATTCCTCTTCAGAGACACACCTCCCTTCTTCGACATTGACGTGTTGAAGTTCACCACTACAAAATAAAATGCCAGTTAATTCCAAATTCCAGTTAACTTAGAAAAAATCATTATAAGGCAAAACAACCCTACCCTTTGTCTTTTTCTTTTGAAAAGGCCTTGAGGTCCGGGGTCCAACCTCTACTACTATTGGATTGAGGTTGCATTTCATCATCTGCTCTTTAATGTATTTCCCAATTCTTTCTTCTTAGAGCTCAATATATGCCCAACCTTCAGGGTTATATCTTTTTTGATTCCAAAGTTATTGTTGGCATCCCCATAGAGCCATTCCATCTTTACCCCACATGGTTCTGACTTCACAAAGAAAAACTTACTCTTCCAATTGTGGTGGTTTGGAAGCTTTACTATCTCACTCCCAGACCTTGGAAAAAGACAAAGTAACCCATTGAATTCGTTGACTTCTTCGTACAATAAAAATACCTAAACAAACTGACCAATTTTTCAATCTGACCCTCTCAGCATATAACCTCAAACCCAATTACAGTTCTAACTACGTTGGGTACAAGTTGGGCCAAGGCTATCCCATAATACTTTAGAATCTCGGTCATCAGCCTACATCGGGGAAACCTTAACTCCACCTTCAACTATTCTTCATACACGGCACAATATTTTACTAGAGGTTGGCAAGCCGTCTAGTTTGATCTCGCAGCTCTAGCCTATACTCCTGAGGAATATAGAACTTCTTCCTAAGGTTCTTGACCTCGGCCTCCCCTAAGATCGAGGTCAGAGCTTGGGCAGTAGGTGTAAACTTCTTTGGGTAAACATCTAAAACCCTCAACACAAAATTGTCTCTCTCACTCTCAAAAGAGCTCATCGCCAACGATGAGTTTAACCTACTATCTGCAGACGATGATTCCTCTTTCTAACTTAAAATTACCCATTTTTGCTTCCCTTCCTAACTTAAAATTACCCATTTTTGTTTTCCCTTCCTAACCCTTTCCCCACTCACCAATTTTACTTCTTCTATGATACTATCCCTTTGGCCGGATGAGCCTATTACACTAAATTCCTCTTCATTGCTAGCTAGGGAAATAGATTTGTGATGCGTCACAGGCTCGAGTGAGCTTTAAGGAAATTGGATTTTAGGCAAATTAGGTAGGCTTATAGGCGGCTTAGGGGTTTGAATTGATAAACAAGATCATGCACATAGAGTTAAAGGAAAACTATGCAAGAACTGGATGAAGATTATAACTTCGGTAAAAGACAACTAAAGGCATTTAGGATTCAAAAACAAAGACAATCAGGAAATTAAAGAACAAAGCCGAAATTCAAAGTTGCAAAGAAGACAAAAGGCTGGAAACTAAAAACTTGAATTGAAGCATGAGGTAAATCAAGACAAACCTGAAATAAGAACAAGAACTAAAAGATAAACCAAGGGATTATTCACTCCATCATTCTGCCTCCTTCTAAACAAGTCCTAACATTACCTATTTATAGAGAACAAGGGATGTAACCTAATAACTTATTTAAGGTAACTAAGCATAGTAGTAGTAAAAGATGACCAACCCATATAACCTAACAATTTGGGCTTAAAAGAATGGAAACATAAAGCATTAATATTCATGGCTTTTGGAAGGTTTGGTCGATACTCTGTATCAATTTGTCACCCAATCTGAAGGATCTCTCAGACAAAGACCCAGAAAAAGACATACTTACTTTTGTTAGTGATCAACCGACATTGAAAGTTGCATCAACGGAATGAACTTTGTGGAAATAGATGCCTGAACAGAGACGACACACATTCGACTGTGAGGCTACTTGCTAGATGGATACTCGTCGGAAATGAAAAGAAGCATGAATAGAGAGAAACACGTCAAGCAATAGCAAAAAGAACTGAGTTTGCCAAAAGGTAGTTACAAACGATGCTCGACTGCCTTTTATAAGAAACTTTTCGTTTCCCGCGCATCCTTTCAAATGATCCTAAGACCCCGCAGCATTTAATACTTTGACATCAAAGGGCGCGATGTATCAGTTGCATCTAATTCGATTTTGACTCTTGGACGGCATATGTGACATACTTTATCATAACATCTAAACCCTATCTTTTGACCCCTGAAACCTTATCAAAGGTGAGACCTCGACTTGACCAGTCACCCCAAAGTCTAGAGGCCTTGTGATGTATGTCGGACCTCGGTCTAGTCTTCGGATCTCGGTCTAGTCTTTGGACCTTGGTCTAGTCTTGGCTTAAAGCCTAATAATTCTTGTCATGCATATCAAGTCTCAGTTTATTACCTAACAATATGGGAACTCGGGCCACGCCCAGACCATACCGGCTATGTGAGATCTCGGACCACACGAGTAATGTGAGAAGTCAACAGCCCATGTTTATTTGTAAGTGGTTAGCCGCATGCGGTATTTAAGGAGATACGTTAAAATGCATGATTAATCGTTACAATATGTCCCGTGGATCTTGGAGGTAAGAATATATGCTCAGTTGAGTGGTCAGGTAAGAGGGGAACCCTAATTTTTCTATAACTCTATGATTCAATATTGATACGGCCAAAAATATTCTCTAACTTAGCATAGGAGTTTATATCCTGAAGAACCACTTTGGAATTTGTTTTGCAAGAGAACATCAATTGAAAAGCCAGGGGATTTGTGAATTGTGATTACTAGATTAGATTGCAGATCACGCCTTCATCAATTATCCAAAACATTTATCCAATCATTTTACAATTGACAAAACCAAAAACAAAATAGAACTAAAATAGCTTCATCAGAAATTAAATTTCCTGAAAAAGAAAAAATCCAAACAAACGAAATTGGAGAAACGGAAGCTAGTCGATGAGGGACTAAAAATGGAGTGAGAAAGACTTTACAACAGTATAGCAACTGTCAAAAAATAAAACTAAAGAGTTTACTGAATAATTGCTATATATTGATCATTCTTTGTACAATGTCTAATATGTATTTATAAGCTACAAACCCTAGTCTAAATAAAGTAATTAGATAATTACAAATCATAAGGAATATACATGAATACGGGATATTCACAATTATAGGATATGCATAGATATATTTGGTAGTGCTAATCAATCTTCAACACTCCCCCTCAAGCTGGAGATTTGTATAAGTCAAAAACTCCAAACTTGGAAAGTAGGTGTCAATGCTGTCCACTTCTTTTGGACTAATTCAAATGTGGAGGTGGTGGCATTAGTTCGTGTAGGAAAAGCCTGGCGAGTTTGTTTGGCCAGAGGACAAATTGGACACAAAAAAGATGGAGGACACGAAATTGATTGACCAAGTGTATGATAAGATTTTAAAGAAGAATGACCAAGACGACGATGCCAAATGTCATAACTAACATTATTGCAAAAAAATGAATTACAACTAGGAAAAGTTTTTGGAATACACAAAGCATTCTTTAGGGAATTTAAATAATCTTGAAAAACTAAATGAAATGAAGTCGGAATGGAAAAACATAAAAAGTATAATCCCCGATCAGCCTTGTCGAGCCCGATCAGAGCCCCAGTCGTACGGTCCTGAAAGACACAAAATTCATCGAAGAAAATTGCCACACAATGATTATCTTGAATAAGCTTACAGACAGAGAGCAAATTATGTTTAAAGTGTGGAGCATATAGGACATGTGTGAGGTGCAAAGTAGAATAGGGTCGGTAATGACCAATATGGGTGACAGGACTAGTGGATTGATCAGGCAGTGTAATGGAAATGGGTGTGTGACAGGGAGAAAAAGAATCTAAAATAGACAAATTGCAAGTGATGTGGTCACTAGCACCTGAATTGATAACCCAAACGAATGAAATGGATTGAGAAGGTAAAGTATTACCTAAAAAGTTGGCGGTGGAGTCCGAGGTCCCCATCTGATTTAAAAGGGTGACAAGTCGTTGTTGCTGATCTGTGGTGAGGTGAAGCCCAGAGGGGCCGCCATAAACATTGCCCGAGCTAAGAGTTGCTGAACCCAAGATACCTGCACTAGAATATGGATTAGTGCCATAGGAGTCCATGGATTGATAATTAGATCCAAAATTATTAGGAAGAGGCCCAAATCCAGGAGGAGGAAATGGGCTAGTAATGGTAGCATTATGGACTAGAGGCTCAGAATTATTATTTTTTTTCTTAGAGCCACCTCGCTGCTTGGGCTTCCAATTTGAAGGATAGCCCACAAGAAGGAAGCAGGCCTCACGAACATGCCCTGGCTTCTTACTATGACTGCAAAATGGGCGCGGTCCATTGGGCCCTGGAATGCTGGACACGGAATTAGACACTCCAGGCCCAAGGGAAGTTGGCAAGGAGTGTGGCCCAAAGTTGAGTGGTGAAGACCCTGGCCCAAAGTTGAGTGAGGCGGGTTGTGGCCCAAGTGAAGTGGCCTGCTTGGAGCTTAAATGGTCGTCCTTTCCAAAAGGCAGCTGGGTTTGTTGTGCCGCAAAAACTAGTCCACCAGAGCCGGCTGAAAAATGGCCATCAACGGCGGAGCGCTGGTGAAGATCCTGTTTGGCGAGGGCGTGAAGTTTTTCAAGAGACAAAAAATCATCTCGGGCAAGGATGTTAGTTCGCAAGGTGCGAAAATCATCCGGCAAGGCGAGCAAGAATTTCATGGCTCGATCGGAATTTTCGTGTGCCCGAAGTCGATCATTGATATGGCATTGACAGTGACCACAAGTGCAGTGAATGGGTGGTTGGTGGGTGTCTAAATCTGTCCAAAGATCTTGAAGACGAAGGTAGAAACTTGTGAGTTGCAAGCTAGATGCACCGGTGGAAAGCTTGGATTCTGCGATGGCCTGTTTAAGTGCAAAAATCTGAGACCCAGTAACTCACCCAAAGCTGTCCTTAAGCGTGTTCCAAATAGAAGCAACGGTGGGCAACCGAGATACCATAGACTCAAGTGACGGATCCACTGAATGTGTTAGCCAAGTTTTTGCAGCGGCATGGCATTGATCCCACCGTTCCGCGGCTGGGCTGTCATCAAGAGGACGAGCGAGAGTGCCATCAAGAAAACCCAGTTTATTTCTAGCCAAGAAAACCGTCCGCACTTGGTCGCTCCAAACCTGCCAATTCCCTTCGCCGGTGAGCTTGGTGGAGACGATGCTGCCCGTCTGAAGGTCGGTGGCGGAGAGCTGGTAGGGGTCTCGCGGAGTTGCTGGAACAAGGGTGGAGGTGCTGGAAGCAGCGACGGTGATGTCGGCCATGGCTGATGAAGGCGGCAGAATTGTGGTAATTTTCAGACTTTGCAGGGATGATTCGGGAATTTGCAGCAAATGGTGATAATTAGGTTTTGGAAAAATGAAAAATAAAAAAAGAATAAAAAACAGCAACAAACTCGTGAGTGATGGTTTTAAAATTTGGAGCAGAAGCAGTGATAGATCGCTCACTCTGATACCATGTCAAAAAAGAAAACCAAAGAGTTTACTGAATAATTGCTGTATATTGATCATTCTTTGTACAATGTCTAATATGTATTTATAAGCTACAAACCCTAGTTTAAATAAAGTAATTAGATAATTGCAAATCATAAGGAATATACATGAATACGGGATATACACAATTATGGGATATGCATAGATATATTTGGTAGTGCTAATCAATCTTCAACAGCAACCTAAGTTAAGGCCGTATTCATGCCCGCATATTGTTCACTTTACGTGAGTCTAACATCAGAGAGTAGATTTATTTACGTTTGAAAGAAAAACATCAAGCATATGAATGTGCAACAATGGGGCTTCTAACTTGATGCAACCCATCATCCCATACCAAAGAGCCTGATATTACATTCTTTGGAATCGTTGCTGTAATTGTCACTGTAAAAGACTGCTTCTGCCCCAATGATTTGAAGGAAAGAACATAGGGCTTGACTTGAATTTTGAGTTGAGGTGGAGCAGTAACCTTAGCCGCATAAGTCGATACTGGATTACCAACATTTGTCACTGTCCTACGGAAAACCCGAGTAACTTGACCAGATGTCGCAGAAAGGGTAAATGAGGGGTAATTGAGATCCCAAACTGTTGCATTATTTGCTTTGGTGCAAGAAGTAGTGTTATCACCAGTAACCAGTCGCAAACTTGTGGCGTTGTAACCTTGACCGCATAAGAAGCTCACAAAATCGCCCTCCCCTATATCATACACCAAACCGGGACTGACTGCTTTAATGGGATTTATTTGACCAGATCCATAAGCAAATTCAGCTTCCGTGTTGATTTGTGAATTCATAGCAGTAGCTTAGGTTTAACCACCAAAAAAAAAAAACGGTTACATTCATTTCGAACCGATCCCAAAGGGAATAGCCTAAGATATCAAATTGTTTGAATTGAATCCAAAAGCTAGTTATTACCAGTCGTCATCAGTGCAGATTTGATAGCAGCTGGTGACCATGTTGGACGAAAAGATTTCACATAAGCAGCTGCACCCGTTGCATGTGGACACGCCATGGATGTCCCCGAAATTATGTTGAATGGAACTACTCTTGTGTCACCTGCATCCCCCGTGACTGTGGTTGCCCCAGACCATGCTGCTAAAATGTCCACTCCAGGCGCACTTATGTCCGGCTACAAAAGGTAGCAAACGTGCGGTAATCGAAACAATTAAGGGAACAAACTTAATAATGAACCACCCATTACATAGCTTATGAACCTTATCAAACTACCTTAAGAATGTCAGCAGTAATCGGATTCGGTCCTCTGGATGAAAATGAAACCACATATGGAGAAGCCTTGTCTATAAGTTGGGTACTCATTTGAATAATTGCAGTGGGTTTGCTACAAAATAAACATGATGCAATTTATGAAGGATTTTGTTATTAGGAAATTATTGGAAATTAAAATCTTGTTATTTAATATTGTACCTTGTGGTGTTAATGTAGGTAGTGATTTCGGTACCATCTTCTGTACTCAAATAAGATGCTGATACGGGGAAGACGAAGGCCAAATCTTTGTAGCCTCCATCTTGCATTATTGTACCAACCCCGCCAGCATCCAGAACTGTTGTCCCATCATTCAGCTGATCGCACAACACAATTTTACCATTGACTTTCGTTTTGTCCAATGAGTCATATATGCAGTACCTATATTTTATGCCAAACATAATTAGTTATTATACTATATAATTATTAAAACAATAACAAATGGAAGGAAAAAATCAATTATTTGTTCACCTGGATTCTGATGGATCAAAACCGGCAGAATCATTTGGGACATCCCCACCATAAACAAGTGGGTACAATTTACTGAGCTTGAAAGTATTTACCGAGACTCCCTACAGGCAAGTGGGTATATAAGGAGTCATAATCTATAATATGTTTAATACATCATTAGTTATCAAAAAAATTTACATTATTATCTTTATTTTTTATTTATGGATCGTGCATAATCATTAAAAGTTTTCTATACTGTTATTTTTACTTTTTAATTATGGATCATATATAATCATTATTATATAGACTATTACAAGAATTTTATTTAAAAATAAACTTTTTTAAAAACCGTGAAAAGTTTCCCAAAGGAGGAGTATTAATTATTTTTCTTTACTGGCACAATTTGTATTTAGGAAAAGAGAGAAAATTACTAAATATTGCTGCTTACTTGGTAGGTCTTTTTATTTCCTAATAGCACATTTGTCACAAACTTCCTATCTATGACACTTGCGGCCACCGAGAGGGACCAAGGGGAGAAATTCGTAATTGTTGAGGCACCTGGTCCTGAATTTCCTGCTGAATTCGATGTCAGTATTCCATGCTTCATAGAATGGAATGCTCCAATTGCAATAGAATCTTCAAAGTAGTTTAATGGAAATGAGCCTCCAACGGAGAGAGATATGATGTCTACACCATCCGCAATTGCATCGTCAAATGCAGCAAGGATATCTGAATCATAGCAACCAAAAGACCAACAGATTTTGTACACAGCTATTCTTGCAGAAGGTACACCACCCCGGGATGTCCCTTCCCCCAAGCCAAGCAAGCTAGCTTTGCTGACTTGCCGACCGGCAGCTGTCGATGCAGTATGCGATCCATGACCCTCTGAATCTCTTGGTGTGTAAATATCTCCTTGACCTGCTCGACCATTTGAGAGATAGTGCTTTCCTCCAATTATTTTGCTACAAGCAAGTCAACAAATTAACATGGCCACTTCGATCAGAATTAGTAAGAACGTCCGCATGATCAGGTGGAAATGCTTGCATGTTTAGTATGTGTTAACTTCCAATTCTTGTGATTATTTTTCAAAAACCAAAAAATCAGCAAATACTTCCCATGATTAGATCAATCTCTAGACAAGGATGATATACGTACAAGTAATTAAGATGATAAACAGAAAACTCAAACTGAATTTTAATTAACATGAAAGGAAAAAAAAAAACTATTGCTAAATTATTTAGAATGGAGAGTATACATGTCTAGGTGAAAGCAAGAAAAGATAACGTGAACAAAAAGAAAAGGGATGAAAGAAGCAAACAAAAGACAAACGAAAAACATTGTGTCATCTTAATCTAAAATATATGTTTGGTAAAACAAAAGCATGAATGTAGAATATACATATCTTAATTAGTTTATGTAACCAACAAAGTAAAATAAGGAAAATCATCAATTATCGAGCAAAAATTTCCCAACTCATTGTTATAATAATTAATATCAATTGTGCGATGTTATCAAGTTTCAAGACAGGAACAAAGAATATTGTTCTTTTTTAAAATATTCATAATTTAGTCTAGCAATTCTGAAATTTATTGATATATAATATACGAGTTTTGCATTGACTAGAGAGGATTCTAGACTTTATAGTAGCATAAACAAACGAGGAAGATTTAACATGAGAGATATTAATTAATTTAACAAGAGATAAGAGCCAATCTTCATTCTTCGTATCATGTATATAATAAGTAAAATTTTAAAAATCTTACAAATATTTACAAATGTTTTCTTTCTGCTTAATTAGGTACATTCACCTTAAATTGTTACTAAAAAAGTTCGAAGATGTACTCTTTAAATTAACTAGAATAGTAATTTTTTTAAAAAAAAAAATCACACACAAAGCACGTACTTATTTCTAATAATATATGTACATGGTGTAATGAGTAATCACGTACTTATTGCAAGTGAAATTTTTTGATGTCTCGCAAGTGCCCTTCCATTTGCTTGGGGGCGGACCATATCCCGAGTCGTTGAAGCTCTCCGATTCTGGCCAAATCCCAGTGTCAAGCATTCCAATGATAATATCACTTTCAACAGTTGATCTATTAGCATTCTGAGGAAAGCCTATGAAATCCCACGACCTTGTTGTGTGGAGTTGTCTTATCCTATTTGGAAATACTGATACTACACCGTCCATGCCTGGATTAATTATCACGGTCGAAGCAAAAAAAAAAACAAAAAAAAAATCATTTAACAGAATAGCTTAATCATAAATCATTTAGGAAACGTGAAAAAAATTTAATAAAATTTCTTAATAATTGATATGAAAGTTATTAAACATTGCTACTCTACTGTTAATAAATTCATTATAATTATTCTGCACTCACTGGCTATTCTTTCCTTCTCTGCCTCTGTCAACTTTGCCAGAAAACCGTTGAAGCTTCTCTCGTAACTATAGAGCAGAGAATCTGATGCTTTTCTGCTGCACCGATTTCTCAAAAAGAAAAATGGTAATTACAAAAACGTCCATGCACAATGAAAAATATATACGATTGTGAGAAACAAGTTAAAAATATGTATACCTGCCGCCCACTACTTCTTGTAGTATGTTCGAGTGATGTGTTGACGCCGATGAATCTCCTTTTGGACGATATCCCATGTACACAATATATTCCTGCTAAGTTAGCACGTTTAGTTTATTGTCATTGCGTACATTTCTTCTACTAATCAAATAAGCATTTCCTACAAAATATGTGCTAAGTATATAACTAACTAACAAGGACAAGCATAATTCTTTTTTGGGTAAGTTACATTAATCATTTCTCAATTTGGTGCTAAAATTCAATTAATTTGATCTTCAGTATTAAAAAAGTTTCAGTTCAATCCTCAAATTTGATAATTTGAATGTAGTTAGTTCTCTGGCTGAATCAAGCCAAATTGAGAAGTCTAACTTTCTACGAAATCACATGGAGTCGAAAAATCTTTTTAAGCATCACTAAAATTAAGTAGGACATCCAAAATGTTGTTCGATTTCACGTGATTTGGTAAGAAAATGACTGTCTTGATTTATCAACATTTTAGCCAGACTACGCACTAAAATCAAATTATAAAATTTGATAATTAAATTAAAATCTTTTCAATACATATCCAGTACTAAATTGAGGCATGATTAACATTATTTACTTTTGCTTTCCACGAAGAAGAAAATGACGAAGAAACATAATTATGAAAATGCGTGCAGCATATATGCCTTTAGATTGCCATTCGGCTCTGCGGCACCACAACTAAAGAACAAATTGCATACAACGGCGAGCAGCAAAAGCGAAAGTATCGACATTGGATTGGCCATGGGCCTGGAGGAGGAGGAACAGAATGTAAAATATTTTTGTTGGAGTTAGAGTGTAAGAATTTCGTTCACGGAAGGCTTTTTATACTAGCAAGAAGTAGACGCTTGTACAATTCCTTTGGATTCCCAAAGACCCATCGTCATAACATAACATAGCCAAAGCCAGCTTAATCGTGACAATGTTGGAGTCTTCCCCCATACCAATTAGTGATAATAATCTAATAAATAATATTAAAAAGGTTAGCCTACGTTGTTAATTTCGATCTTTGATACGAAGTTGTTCTTTCTTCTCGTACTTTAACTAACATGCCAATATTCCATTCTACTTATCTATTTTCAATAACATTGCTAATTTATTTGAGTGTTTTAACTTTTACGTCCAGATTCCACCTACAAAATCAAATAATTTCAACTAATCAATTGAGGTAAATAATTCCAAGCATCTCTTAAATTTAGTTGTAAAATTCAATTTGAACTCGGATATTCAGAAAATTCCAATCACATTCTGAAACTTTCCAATTTAATTTTAGTTCACAATTTGTCCAAAATTAAATCAACTCAAGAGCTTCTGTTCTCCATCAATCATATGGAGCTGAAAAAATTTCTTAGACAGTCTAATTGGATATAGTGATATTTTAAAAGAAAATTTTCAATTTCATATAATTTGGCATAAGATTAGACTTATTGATCTGGAGTGATTTTATTTAATGAGCGGAGTAAAATTAAATTTATAAGTTTAAACATTAATTAAAATGCTTTGAATAATAACAATTAAACCAAAATTTGAGACCAAATGGAAGATATTTAACATTATTTACACTATTAACTGTTACGCTTTTCACTCTGGCGAATAAGTTAAGTGAAAACACATTGTACGGTAAACAAGGTAAAAATATTTGTTAAGGTAGAGCTTTTCACTCTGGCGAATAAGTCAAGTGAAAACACATTGTACGGTAAATAAGGTAAAAAAATTTGTTAACTACTTTAGAAGTAGCTAAGTTGGTGTGGCAGACCAATGTGTAACCGCAAGTCACGAGTTCGAATCCCCTACTAACTCCTTCTTGTTAAAAGATAATTTCAGTAGAGCTGTAGGCTTTCGCTGAATGCAGCACAATCACAATCCCAAATTCAATTAACAGCACAACCACGAAACAGAGGTCAATTCTTAGTTTAATACATGTTAATTTTAGGGGGCAACAACATTGTAGCGTTATAAATCACTGCAACCTTTTCGTCTGCAATTGTCTAATGCAAATTATACAATCTACTACTCGCGGCCCCACTCCCAATAAAATAAATTGATCCACTTGTAGACGACGCTATACATCTTATTTTATGTTGATGTTGCATCGTGAGGTTCACGTACTCCATTAATTTTATTTGGTTTCTTTTGCTTGGAGCTTCGGTGCTTCTACGGCCTATACTCACGGACATGGACTTAATAATCACTTCTGTTAAAAATTCTTCTTCATATTTTCAAATTTATTTTATTTATTTCTAAAGGTTTTAACTTATTTTATGCCAATAAGATACTTGAACAATTGTGAAAATATGAAATTCTTTGAAAATTTTGTCCCATGAGGGGTCTATTATCTCCATTATATAAAAGCAGGGTCTATTTAATGTAATTGTTATAAATGTTAAGGAGAAAATTATCTTTCATAATCTTTTATTAATCAAAAGGTGATTAAAATTCTGATTTCTGCAAACTCCTCCAATGTAATTACTAATTATCACGACTCTTTTGGATAAAATTATCCTTTTAGTAATATTATTACTAATGTTAGTAATCTTGTGAATGAAGTTATTCTGTTACTATCTTTTACACAATGACTGAAATTATTGTTATTACAAACTCTAAATAAGAGTTAATTTTGATTTTATTTCCCCCTTTGCCTTCCTTCTCCAAATAGGAATCTTTTTTCATCTCCTTTTGTGTGGGTGTCTATGCCTTTGTTTTCCTTTTTTCCCCTTCTTTGATCCTACTCTTGTTGAAACTAGGGGTGACAAAAATTAACTCGACTCTAAAATCACAATTTCATCAAGTGCTACTATCTATGGGGGCGGGGGAGGGGGACTAGGGGAGTTAGTTTAAAATTTGTGGAGATTGTATCCACTTTCCTATTTTTTTAAAGTGTTTAGTATTTTATTTTTTCATACAATATAGTTGATATCAGATCATGTGGCTATAGACAAGAGGGTGGTATAGGGCATCAAAATGATGTTCCATGAAGATCTGGCCCAATAGTGGAACAAGTAAACTAATGACTAACATTCTTGAGCAATCTAAGAGAGTGCAAAATACTGATGGGGATCAATCTAGAAAGTTGTTCTCAGACCACCATGATAGGGAATTATCGAAATTAAAATGAATTATGAATTTATTGAATGGAACTATGCCCTTTTTGTGCCAATTTAGAAAGGCCAAGAGAGAGAAGAAATATGGAGGATGATGAGGAGAATCATGGTGTTGACGGTCGATATACAACAAGTGTGAGAGTCATATCCAAAAAGAACCCAACGAACTACTTGCTAACAATAACCATAGAAACAATTGTAACAGGGAAAAGTGGTCGAGGCAAAACAGCAAAATTCATTGCACCGAGAACATCCACAAAATTGACCAAAAGGTATATGATGAGATAAAAAACTTTTGGATAGACAAGAAAGATGATATACCAATCCCATTCACACCTCAAATTAGTAGCTTTCAATACCTTTAAATTTCAAGATGTTGGAAGTTTTAAAAGTTTGATCAAAGGGATTTCTTGTCTCAATTTAAATACACCATACAACTTAAGAACGCTTTTATGAAATTAATATGTAAGGTGTTCAAGATTTATTTGAAGGCAAACATAAGATGTGCATCCAAACACTCGCAAATGACATCGGGATAGGCAGGAAACCTTTTGAAAGCTATGAAGCCCAAGAGTGGTTTGATTACCTATCCCAAGGAAGTACCTCTTTTTGGGTAAAATTAGCGAAATTGTTCTATACTTAACTTAAAGAGAAAGTTCCACAAAATCACTACAAACTTGATGAACATAAAATAGGGAAAAATGAGACTGTAAAATCTTATATACAGAGGTTCAGTGATGAAAATTTGCAAGTGTAGAATCGTACAAAACAATTGGTTATCTTGACTTTTATGAATGAATCTAATCCTGTGAACTTTTACATTAAGTTAGACAGAGACTTTAGTTGACATCCAAATGCTAAGGTACATGGTGTAGAAGTGTAATAAAAGAGAATAGGCTAAAAGAAAAAGGATGAAAAAATATGAACAATAGGAAAACACCATTAGGATGAGATCGTGGCTAGAGAAAATCATGGTAATCCAAATATGATGTTTTAGATAGGTTAAACTGTAAATGGAGATTATTTGATGTGAACCCTTGAGCAACTCATCTTAAAAACCCATAAGCGAATGGAAAACCCCAAGAGCAACCCAAATTTGAATTCAACTATCTTGCTCTAAGGTGGAAAAAAGAACATTGATAACTATCTATCTAAGTAGATTCAAAGCTTGATATCAATATAGATTGAAATTATGATGCAAGTTAAAAAAATAAGATTTAACTTGATAATTCACAACACCAAGACAAGGAAAAACTTCACATGCTCAAAAGTTCACAAAGAAACTTGAAATTGTGAAAACTTCACAAAAGAAATTTTATTGATGAGTGAATGATTATGTGGTCGAATATACATATCTTTTCATACAGTAAGGATCAGCCAAACCTTACCCTTATTGATTTACAAGACCGTCCTAACTTGTAGTTAACGAAATTACTATGATTGGTTGGATAAATTGTTCTAGAATAATCCAACCATAAACCTAACCTAATAACAAAACTGAATTAAGTATTTTACTTGGTCATAAGTTTCTAGAAATAAATACTTAAATAGGGTTTAATAACCCTTGAGGTAAAATGCAAGGTCTTGAGAACAAGATCCATTAATAACTACACTAAATAATGTATAATATAAGGTTTCTAGTGTACCAATCTTGGACTCTTCTTTAACGTGGATTTCATGAATAAGTCCAATAAAAGTCTTTTTGAGTCTTTTAATTCTAGCTCTTGTCATTGGTCCATGAGTACCTTGAAGTGGATCCTTCAATATGATCTTAGCTCCATGATTCGTGCCTTCAAGCCTATGGTTTGTGCCTTCGCTTGCTTGGCTTGTTTTGCTCGAATCTTGTAGTGTTTCTACTTCTTAATTGCCATTATTATTGGAACCTTGAATTTAGGACAAAAGTTTAACTCCATTCTCTAGAAGTCAAGTAGACATCCTACCCATTCATAAAGATGTATTGACACCTCCTTGCTAATTGATTACAAGTCTATATAAAAAAACCCCATCATTTATATTGTACTTCTCACAATGATCATAGGAATTATACAAAGTACTATAATGATTTGAAAAAGCGAACTAAAGACTATATCAACAATGCCTTATTGCAATAATATATTCAACGATAACTATCTCGAAATGAAAGGTTTTAAACTTAATAAAAGTGATAGGGAGAAGGATATAATTTACATGGATGAGGTGTTGGTCATTGCCAATGAGGGAGGGGTGCTCCTAGGATTGTCCACGACAATAGAATGAGATAAGAATTGGTTCAACATCAACAACAATAGCTAGCACAATCCCAGCAACACAATCAATAACCTAACCCCAGAGATAATAGGAATGTAATGGATACGCTTGAACCATGCCATTTTTGGGGGGACTACCCAAAAGGTTAATCATAGGCTTACATAAAGGCCAATGCAAGAAGAATACTGCCACAAAAGCTTGTGTAGAAAAAAGTTTAAGTCATCCAAGGTTTAACCTTTTTAGATGAAGATGCAATTTCATATCTGTACTCATAATGATACCTTGGTAATTGAAGCCGTCATAGTGAATAAGGTGGTACATCGTGTTTATGTTGATAGAAATGCAATAGATGTCATATGCATAAACTACTTTAGAAAACTAGGGTTGACATTAGAGCTTTGAGACCGACTAATATGCTGTTGGCAACTATTGCTTATGAGTTGATGTGCCACATAGGAATTATTACTCTAGTAGCTATAGTGGAGGAGTACTCCTAAAACAAAACTGTTATGTTTGGAATTTACATAGTAGATGCCTCTTTCCCACTTAATGCAATATTGGAAAGATTTCGGATAAATCAAATTGAAAGAATATGGTGTCCTAATCACTTGATTCTAAAATTTCCTATTGATCATAGAGTGCATTTTGTGCGTGGTGATTAATTTATAGATAGAGTGTGCATGAAGATTGGGCTAAACGGAACAATAGATCATGTAGTTGAGATTAAATGGATACATTCTATTTAGTTGGTAGAGGAAATGGATTTAAAAAGGGTCCACATGCAATCCTAGTGTTTCACCTAATGAAGGTACTAGCCTTTAGTATGACAATTGGTTAGTTCATGATCATGGAGTTGCATACTGGAAAGGTGTAAGTGATCATGAAGTAAAGCAACTCAAGGAGGCGCAAGACATGTCTAATGAAGTACTACCTGTGATGGATAACAATAACTAATTCACATTGTGAAGTATGAGGTTATTGATTTATTAAGAGAGTATACATATGTTTTTGCTTGGAGCCCAGCTAGATGATATGGTTAGGGTGTCTCTAGACTTGAGAAGGCATAAATTATAGATTGACCTAGAGGTAAAACCTATATAGTAGATGAAAAGAAGCATTATCTATGAGCAGATTAAGCCATCAATGAAAAGTAAGAGAAATTGCATAAATTAAACATTTTGAAAGAAGTTCTCTATGCAACTTAGTTAACTAATTTGGTATTGTGAAGAAGCAAGACAAAAAATGGCATATGTGCCTAGATTATATTGACCTCAACAAATATTCACCAACAAACTGCTACTCTCCACCTATGATCAGAAAATGGGAGCTATCTCAAGATATGAGGTATTAATTTTTTTGAATGTTTACAAGGTGCATCATCAAATACTTATTGATGAACAAGATTAGAAAAAATAGTTTTTATCATCAATATGGGTGTTTTTGTTATAAGAAAATGGCTTTTGGTCTAAGAAATGTAAGGCCACATATAAGAAATCATTAATCCAACCTTTTTGCCAATCGAATTAGTAGAATATAAAGGTCATGTGAACAACATGGTTATTAAAAGCCTAAAAACCAGGCATGCACCAAACGATTTGGAAGAGACTATGTAAGTCTTGAAAGAAACTAACATGAAACCCCAAAAAAATGTAATTTTGATGTTAGATCTAGCAAACTTTTAGAGTATATGGTTTCTAAGTTAGGTATCAAAACAAACCTAAAGAAAAACAAAGCTTCAATGGAGATGGTACCTCTTAGGATGATAAAGGAAGTTTGGAGGTTAACAACATGTTTGGTAGCTCTCAATAGACTTTTTTCCCTAGCAAGTAGAGAGAATCTATTTTTCTTTTAGACCTTGAAGAATGTTAATGATTTTGAAGGAACTATTGAGTGTCAAAGGGTTTTCACACGAATTAAAGGTGCATTTGAATTGTGATGATAGTGTGAAAGCACTTTCCTTATAATAGTTAATTAAGATTATTTTTAATCTTTTTTTGATTTTAAATAGAGGCTAGTTACGTATTTTTATTTGCTATTAGGTAAAAAAAATTCCATAGGCATAAAAAATTTAAAAATAAGTGATTTTGGAAAGGAATCCATCGAAAGTAAAGCTTGAAAGTACAATCGTACATATAAGAGGGTCATAATGAATCTATATCTTCTTCTACTTAACCAAATAAGTAAATCTTGAATGTTAAAGAAATTTATTTGAATGTGTTTCAAGTTTTATATTTTGAGTTTTTTCCTAAAATAGTCAACAGTAGGTCATAATTAAGGACGAAGTGAAGATACAATGAGACCAACTCATGACTTACACACTTTGGGAGAATGGTTGTATTTCGAGATTGAAAAATATAATTTCAATAATTCTTAAAGCACTAGAAATTAATAGGAATAGATAGAGTTTTTATGAAGAATGCAAAGCCCAATTTTGCCCAAAAAATACTCAAAAACTCAACCAAAATGCACATTAGTACATAGGACCACAAAAAGGTATCAAAAAGGAAACTTCAAACTAAGTCAGGTTGCTATCATGACTCCACTCATACTGGTAGTGCGAGGAGGTCACACTTGCCTAAGCCAAGTGCAAAAATAGTGGCCTTTTTGTCTTTTTGACCTCTCAAAACTTTTTGTTAACTCAAACCACTTATTATGAAGTCTTATATCTAAAATCCTATTAATACCCATTCCAAGGATACTTTTCAAAACTTTCTATATTTCTAAAGACAAATTTAGATCTTAGGGCTATGTTAAAGCTTTTCACAGTATTGGAAAGAAGAAACCTTCATTTTTTAAAATTTTGGATTATGACTTGAAGTTTAACTAGTGGATTTGATTGCTTCTTATTATAAGAAGTTTTTTATATCTTGAACTTGAATCTTTTGCTCAATTTTCAATTTGGTGGCACTTTCATTTAAATTACTATAATTCTTAAGATTTGATAATGGGTTTGTGTTATTTCTCTTTATTATGTTGCTTTGTGTCATGGTTCATGTGAGTTTTAACATGAGATATATGTAGTTTATTGATGCCTCATAGATTGTATGATGTGAACTCTTATGGAACTCAGCCTAAAAATACACAAACATATAGATGGCCTCACAAACAACTCCAATTTGAATTGAACTAGGTTGCTTCAAAGATGAGAAAATTCTGACCCTATTCTAAGTAGATTAAAATTTTAGTATTAATATAGATCAAAATAACACCACAAGTTAAGGGAACAAAACTTAACTTGATTAGTCACAAGAGTGACACAAGGACAACATTAATGTACACAAAAGTTTACAAAAGAACTTAAAATTGTGAAAACCTCACAAGAGAATTTTTATTGCTGAATTGAATGATATGTTGGCTAAATTCAAGCCCTATTTAGAGGTAAAATCGGCTCCAATTCCCCAAGGGATTTACAAGAATTTCCCCTAACTTTTAAAAAAAAGAATAAATTCTAGGGGTTGGATGAGTTATCTTGCAAACCAACCAATGAATCTTGATAGAAACCTAAACTAAATAAAATTCTTAACCAATAATACAATTAGAAAACCATTTGCTAAATGGCACTAATACTTTTTGGCCATTCTACTCTTATTTTTATTACAAGTAGGTTTCAAATAAATTAAAGGATTTAAGTGAAAGGCCCATTTGTAATTAACTGAAGACATTAAGTAAATAAAACTTGTAATCACCAATTTTAGACTTTTCTTTAGTTTGAACTTCTATAATGAGCCCTTTAAGAGCTTTCTTGAGTCTTTTAACTCTAATTGTTGTCACTGGCCCATTAACACTTTGAAGTGGATCCTTGGCCATAGTGTTTGTACTCCTTAATTGCCATTATTATATAATATGGGTTTTTTGTATAATCATTGATCTTTATAAAATATTCGACCATTCATATTAGAATCATAATATCTCTAACCTATGAATTGGTAGAAAGAATTGACAGGCTCTTAATAATCGATTGGTCTTTATTTAATAGTTTAGTAGAGTCGAAATTGGCATATCAATTATATTATAACAACTAGAAATAGGATTTAGATTGAAAATTAGACAAACGTCCCATTATTTGCATGAACTCATAGCCAAATTGATCCAATCATTAAGAGATTGATACTATCTTAATTAGTTCTTAGGAATTCCTTATGATCATTACTTAGTTTCTTTTGATCTAATTTTTAAAGTGCATTAGATTATTTTATTTCTTTTGTTATTCTTATTATTTGTTACTTTAGCCCACTTCATTTTTGCAAGTAGTTTTAATTATTTATTTTTGTCTCTTTTTTTTTAATTTACACATTATTTACTTATAGTAATAATATACTTATGGGACTAATTCTATTTTCAGTAATTTAATTGAAAAACATATAATTATATTCATATTATATGGAATTAGGTTAATAATTATTAAATTATTTATGGTATCTATGCTATATTGATGAATGAGTTATTGAGCTTAGTGAGTATAATATAACTTACCAACCACGGAATTCAATCAAAGGGCAAGCTCTAATTGATTTCATTGTTGAAGTAACAACTAAAGAAGATAAGTTGGGGCTCAAACCCAAACTGCAAGCTTTTCCTCAGACCTCACCTCAATTTCATGATGAACCAACTAATTGTTGGATTTTATTTATTGATGGAGCATCTAATGAGGAGGGGAGTAGAGGTAGACTTTTACTTTGAAACCTTGATGGGAATGAAATAAAATATGTGTTGCACTACTGTTTTGCGTAATCAATAATGAAATTGAAGCAAGGCTTTGATAACAAGATTGAAGCTCGCTTGGAAGTTGAAAGCAAAGAAAATCAAGGTTTTCTGACACTCACAAATAGTTGTAAACCAGGTCAATGGCAACAGTTAATGCTGTTGAGTACTATCTAGTGCGGCAAATTGTGATCCAAAAATAAGTATGCCTACATCCTAAGTAATTTAGCTTCTTTGACATTTTCTCTTCTCAGAAAAAGTACCGATGGATGTTTTGCCATGTAAAAATATTGGTGAAAAAAACATGATGATTATTGAACACTGAAGATAATTGGGCAACTCTAGCAATAGTTGAAGTATGGAGAACTACTTAATGTTTAACTAAGGCTATAAGGTTGAAAATGAATGAACCTTGATATGTCCTATAAAACGATGTGTTGTATATATTATTATACCACCAACCCCTACGTTGTTTTATAGGATGTAAACAAACATATTATGTTCTTAAAGATGTGCAGTTGGGGTCATGTGGTAGTTTTGTAGGACCTTGATGCTTGCAAAGAAAATCATCAAGTAGGGTTATTACTTGCTTACAACATTTCAAAAAGCTCATGGCTTTTTCTAAAAGTGTCTTAAGTGTCAATTGCATGCTCTTATCATCAAATGACCTCATGAAATTGATTAACATACAGAACTCTTGACCATTTAGGTAGTGGGGAATTGACATTTTGGGACTTTTCTAGAAGCCCTAGGTCACCTTAAGTTTCTAGTTATCCCTATTGATTATTTCATAATGTGGGTTGAAGCAGAACCCTTGGCCATCAAAACATCATTTGTAGATTTGGCATCCCTCATATAATTGTCTACAACAATGGTAAGCAATTGCAATTGATCCATTTTATTCGTGGTGTGCCTAGTCAAACATAAATCAAAACTTCACTTCTATAGCTCACTCTCAAGCTAATGGTCAAGTAGAGGTCACTAATCATACTTTCCTACAAGTCTTGAAAGTACAGTTAGATAAAACCAATGGGAATTGGGTAAAGCACCTCTCTAATGTCCTTTATGTATACTGCATTACACCACAGACAACCACTAAAGAAAACCCATATAGCTTTGTTTACGAGTTTGAGGCTGTTATATATGTTGAAATTAGGATCCCAAGCCCAACAATGATTTCCTTTACCTCTACTCTAAATGACCAAGAAAAGGTTAAATTTGGAGTTGGAGAAATGTTGTAACTTACCTTTTATTAAGAAAGCTAGGTATAAGCAAGCTACGTTCAAATATCACAGTATGTGGGTTAAGATAAACAAATTCAAGCCTAGTAATCTCATATTGTACAGGAACGGGGCTAGTTCCATAGAAAGGCAAGGAAAATTAGAGGCAAGTTGGGACAGTTCTTGTAGAGTTCTTGACACTTCAAAGTCAAGTTGTTATAGGTTAAGTGTAATCAAGGGAGAGATTTGTCTCGAGTGTGGCACATTGGTAAACTGAAATAGTTTTATATGTGATCATTTTAACATTTTTAATACATTAAATCAAACACCATTTCTTCTAGTTTGAGTATTTATATTTCTTGAAATCAAGAAGTTGCAAAATCACATCCCAACCTCAGTTTATTATGACTATGTTATGGTACATTTTATTAAATTAGGGAATTCTCGTACAATCCTGATTGAGCTTACACCAAAGTTGTATGTCTTCTATAATATCTTTTGAGGTGACAAGATCCTAAATATCCTATGAGGTAATGAAATTAGTTAATAAATCGTTGTGAAGTAATTGAACATTTGCATTAGCTTCTTTCATTCAGCTGCAATGGGCATATTGCATATCAAATGATTTGTTTCTTTTCTTTATTTTTTGTTTTCTACATAATCCAAAATGCATGTCTAGCATTGTTTCTTTTCTTTTATACTATATGCTATCATGTTTACCATGTTGAGCTAACAACTCCAGCTCAATAATCATTTGGTGAGACAAGATCTTCAAGCTTTTTTTGTAGCTTCGTGCTATGGTTTTTAACCGTGTTCTTGAACTTTTCTTTCTTCAATTTTCTCATTTTATTTTTAACTGATACTAGGTGGTTTGGATTTCTAAGCTCTCTATGAAACTTTGTAATGTCAATATTTAAGTCTCTTATTTTCTTTTTATTGTTTTGGTGAGTGCTTGGATGACATTGTCCCTCCCAATTATCTTTGTGGTAAGTGTTGAAATTTGCTTCTCTTGCACTCAGATTTAGAGTTTATGATTTTCTATTTGTTAATTTAATAACCTGACGTGTCATACTTGTTTGTCCCTTCACGTTTATTAGTCTCTTCTAGGTGGAAGCTATCAATCAGAGTTCAACCTTGATTTGTTTGAGGAACTTGATCTTAGAATTTTTATTTCATTTTCAATCATAGTTAATTTGAGACTTCATAGGAACCAGGGGGGAAATAGATTTCTGAAATAATGCATGACATAAAAAGGTCTTTCATTAATCACTTCAAACATGATTACAATTGAGAATATGACATGAAGAATACACAAGTTTAAAAACTAGCATCTCTATTGGTCTCTTGAGCTTGATGATGGACCTTGACTTTGGGGTCACTTCTCCTTGTGCTTCTATTTCCACTTCCTTTTCCTCTTCCTCTTCCTCTTCCTTTGGAGCTTTTAATTTTAGATCCTTACAAACATTCAACTCATGTAACTCATGTATGCTTTGAAAAGCCTTTTGCGTAGCCAAATACTACAAGAGGCTTTAGGGTAGTCCCTCACTAAATTAATGTGGGTCCAATTGGGTTTATCATTTGCATGACGATCATACCCAAGCAGGTGATAACTCTATTTTATATAGAGTTTTCTTATTAATTTTGGTTAGAAATTGGCTTGTGTTTTAACTTGTTTTTACATATTTTGGCCAAATTATCCTTTGAAAACCCACTCATCTTCCGGAGTTCATAACTCTTGATGCAGACGTCCAAATGAGATGATTCAAGATGATATGGAAAGCTAAGAAAGAAAGAAAAAACTTTCATGCAGAAAGTTTTCTCAAATTCTGGAAGCAAAAGGACCAAAACTGGACAGAAACTTAAAGATTTTTTCTGAAATTTTCTTTAGCTACGGGTTTGTAAATTCAGAGTCGCTTCACGGTTTTTGTAGCACAATTTGATAGCAACATTCAAGAAGAAGAAGCCTTCTTACTCAGCCAAGTATAAAGTAAAAGAAAGGAATGCTTAGTAACAAAAGGCTGCTACACTTGACAATAAAGAAGGAAATAAAAGAAAGGAAGAAGCTTTTTTGAGTGAAGAAACTGAGCACATGAGAGCATAACCAACCCAGCTGCATCTTTTATTTTTCTAAAGAAAGAGTGCATGAGGACAGCAAGAAAGTCTCTCCAAAATGCAGTCTCACATGGGCAAAAACAAAGCTCGGAAAAATCGGGCAGCAACATAGAGAGAAACAAGCAAACATGAGCATGCACACAAAGAAAGAAAAGAAAAGAGAATCAAGTCACATGAATTGCCAACTACAAAAGCAAAGCTTGGGCTGTTTTATTTGCTGAAAAGAAACCAAGCACATGGCAGCAACAACACCTTCGGCAGAGCAAAGAAAGAAGAGCAAATCCTTGCTTATAAATAAGAAAGCTTACAACGGAGGAAGACATCCCATTTCAATGATCCCATTCAAATGAGAGCGATTTTTTTCTTCCTTTGTTTTTCTTTTCTTCCTTTAGTTTAGGATTAGCAATGAGTTCTGCTTTTGTTCCTTTCTTTTCTTTAGTTTAGTTTTGTTCTTAGCAGAATTTGAGCAGTGATCCTTTATTTTCTTCAAAGAATTCTTTGCTTCCTTTTCTTTAGCTTCTAAGAATTTTCATTTTCTTGATTTTTCTGCTTTCTGCTTTTTCTCGTTGTTCTCGGTTTTCTTCTTGTTTTTCAGATTGCACTTTCTCTTGGTTTTCTTAGCAGACACTTCAGTCATTTTTTCTTTATTCTTCTTCCTATCCTTTTTTTCTTCTTGTTTTTCTTCTTGATCTTCTTCTCGGTTTTTCTGCAGCAGAACTTCAGTCGGTCCTCTTTTGTCTTCTTCAGGCTTCTCACAATTTCAGTCTTTGTTCTTGTTTATAGTAAATCTAAGAGAAGCAAAGCCAAGCTTGACTTGGATACAAAGGAAGCAGTGAGTCTTTCTCTTTGGAAGCTTACTGTAGACAAAGTCAAAGAACAAAGAGTGGAGTGGCTACCACCTACGGGTTTTGTTGCAATTTATTTTATTTATTTTTTCATTTTTTGTTTCTTTTTGCAATTATGTTTAAGAAATTGGTGTTGTTCTTTTATATTAATATGAACTAAATTCTTTTCGTAGGGTTTCGAGGTAGCCTAACTATGAAGTCTTAATATTTTTCTATTAATATAATTTGATTTAATTTTCTATGGTTGAGTATTTATCTTTGTGCTTAATGCTTCTAATTACTTGATCACTAATTAGATGATTTGTTAATCATAACGAATTGGAAGAGGAGTTATGTGTCAAGTTCATTGAGATAAATGCCATAAATTGCATGTAGGATAGGAATATACCTACATGGTTTGTGTAGTCGCTATATGAGAATCCATAGAAATTAATGACTTCATAATTGTTGTAATTCACATAGGAATATAGTGAATTAGCAATTAGGAGGATTTTTATTAGCTCTCGGGAGGGACTAGTAAATAAATTTGGGAATCTCGACTATCAACCAGGAAATTAAATTAGATTATAGAAATAGATTAATATTAGGATGGATTAGTTATGGTGAAATCGAAAACCCTAGATCTTTCGTCAACTTAATCTATTAACTTGCTTTGTTTAGTTTTTAATTTTAGTTTTAATTAAGTTTTAAAATTACTTTTTAGCTTATCCATAAAATATATTTTTTTCTTCAAATAAAGTTAGAACTATTTTAATTTCGGTATTTAATAATTCATTAGTCTCTGTGGGAACGATAAATTATATTCACTCTATATTACTTGTTAACGATCACGTGCACTTGCGTGTAAAATTCGCAACAGCAGGTTCTCCGTTTTCAGCTCTGGGTATTTATTTTTTAATAATTTGATTGTAGTGTTGTGTCTCCCTATTCCCAAGAATGCTTGATTGCAATTGGTAGCAAAGTAGCAAAGTCATTAGTCCAAAATAAGTTTTTCACAAACCTTTACTGAATTTTCATTGATTTAGTTCTTTTCATTTTTCATTTCGTCCTTGACAGCATCTTTTTCTTCAGAGAATTTTGCAGGCTTAGTCTTAAGTTGAGTAAATTGAGTAAATATTGTTTATTTTTTAAAAATTAAAAAAATATTGTGAATTTGGGAATTGTTCAAATAATATTGAAATCGACTTCAAAGTCGACAATCCCATTGTCGACTTCATCTTTTTTTAAAAAAAAAAATTGCCTTGAGGCAGTAGGTAGCAGGCAACAGGTTGATTTCTTTCTCGAGCTTTCCATGATTTATGGACCCTTCAAAGGTCCGATAGCAAAATTGAGTCAAAAGGAAACAAATTATAGCAATGGCTATATCATCCTCTCCACTATCAACAACTCCTTTTCCAGTATGCAATTCCTCCATTTCAATCTCTACAAAACCCAAGTTTTCTATACATTCTTTGCAACTGAATCTGGCAAAGTTCCAGATACTTTTGATCAAACCTTTTCCATTGTTGGGGTGAGGTCTCTGCTGGACACTAAAGAAGACACAGCTGACTCTACTACTACTAGCTTTAATGTAGTTTTTTTTTTTAAAAAAAATACCTTTCCTTTTGGTTTATGAAAGTAATCAAATATTTTGCTAATGTTCTTTTATGGGGAGGGAGGGGGTGTGAGGGTGGGCAGTTGGGAGGTGCAACGAGTGAGAGGCTGCGGGGGTGGGCAGGAGAGCTGGACATATCTAGGGAGCAATTTTAAAAAAAAAAAGAAAAAGAAAAAAAGATGAGTAAATATTGTTTATTTTTTCAAAATTAAAAAAATATTGTAAATTTGAGAATTGTTCAAATAATATTGAAATCGATTTTGAGAAAATCGACTTTGAAGTCGATTTTGGGAACATCGAAGTCGATTTTCCCAAAATCGACTTCAAAGTCGACAATCCCATTGTTGACTTCATCTTTTTTTAAAAAAAAAGAATTGCCTTGAGGTAGTTGGTAGCAGGCAACAAGTTGATTTCTTTCTCGAGCTTTCCATGATTTATAGACCCTTCAAAGGTTCGATAGCAAAATTGAGTGAAAAGGAAACAAATTATAGCAATGGCTATATCATCCTCTCCACTATCAGCAACTCTTTTTCCAGTATGCAATTCCTCCATTTCAATCTCTACAAAACCCAAGCTTTCTATACATTCTGTGCAACTGAATCTGGCAAAGTTCCAGACACTTTTGATCAAACCTTTTCCATTGTTGGGGTGAGGTCTCTGCTGGACACTGAAGAAGACACAGCTGAATCTACTACTACTAGCTTTAATGTAGTGATTTTTTTTTTAAATACATTTCCTTTTGGTTTATGAAAGTAATCGAATATTTTGCTAATGTTCTTTTGTGGGGAGGGAGGAGGTGCGAGGGTGGGCAGTTGGAGAGGTGCAATGAGTGAAAGGCTACGGGGGTGGGCAAGAGAGCTGGACATATCTAGGGAGCAATTTTAAAAAAAAAAAGAAAAAGAAAAAAAGAAGTCAACAATCCCATTATCGACTTCAGTATTCTTGGAACTCCATTTAAAATTGTAATATTTCTTTAATTTATATTAAAATTATAAATATTTAAGGAAAAATCCGTCTTTAGTCAATTTTTCTTCTTTTTCATTTTTTTTTTTGGTGACATCCTCTGCTACTAATTTGCCTCATGGTATTTGGTCACAAACTCTTTTAGTTTCTCCTTGGCTCTCTGAAGGTGTGCAAAGAGTCTTGTTATTCTTTGCTCACTCATTATTGCCAAAACCTGTCAAATCGTCAACATTCTTAGGTCATTCGTTTTTTTTTTTTTTATTCTTGCTCACCTCAGAGATTTTTGTCAATGTTGTGGAGTTTAACTATGAGAGAGACATTTTCCATCATCTCCTAGTCATCCTCTATACCTTACTTTCACTTTGATAGACATTTTCCATCTTCTCCTGGTCATCCTCTATGCCCTCTTTTCACTTTTATCCTTTCTAAGATCACCTTGCTTGGTTGAAAACTAAAAGTTTTGGTAATGTTAATAACCTCATAAGATGTTTCAGCAACCATATCCTTTTTCACTACCAGTTTATCCCTTTTTATCCTTTTGGTAGTGATTTCACAACTTCAACAGTCTTTTAGTGCACTTCACTAGAAGCTGTCTGTTCACCTTTGCTAGTATCTCCCTTTTGTGAGATCCTTCAAGCCTTTTTGGTTCTTGGAAGATGGATTGGGATCTATGCTTTCTAGATTGCTTGCAAAGTTCACTACTGTAATGATAAAACAATCTATAGGTATTACAGTGATCTCTGGTTGATTAAAATTTAATAAAATTAATTCATCATTCCCTTAGTATTTGTCTTATTCTTTGTCATAATGAGTAAAAATTTATCATAAATCCTAAACTCATGAATAAGGTGAAATATCATAATGAGTTCGCTAATTTCTCATGCAGTAAAAATAACTAAATAAATTTATTGAAATTTTTATCCTCCATTATCAGCAAAATAGTTCTAGCATGTTGCTCACAAATAAAGGCCGCATCGGAGGAAAACTAGCAACAGTGAGCAAATCTACTTGCTGCCTCCTCGTCCGATGGAAAAATCGATTCGGTCAACCAAGCGATTTCATTGATTGAAATCTTTTTTTCTTTTAATTTTTCTTAGACCCATGATGCAAAGAATTTATTTTTCATTTTGTGTCTTCCTTTCTAGCCATGGCTGAAACTGCTTAGGGTCATGGCTGAAATTTTGGCAAATGCCAAATGATTGCATAGCAAAATCTGATTCGGCCACAAGGCACTTCGGTATGACCAGATCTGATGTAGCTATTCTCTTCAATAACTTTCTTTTGCTTGAAATAGTCTATTGCTAGAGCTGGTGATTAACAATTTTTTTTTTCATTTTAATAGTTCCAAAAACAAACATAAAATATTGCAACCCAAAATATTTTTCAAGATAGTTTGCAAAAATCTAATCAAATTAAATCTACTTGTGAACAATATAAGAATTTTAACATACATGAACCTTTTATCATTCATAACAATATTTAGTCATAAAAAGTCAAATTATGTTTATTTGATACCACTATAACACATAGTAGCAGAATAAAATAAAATGATTTCGTCTACACAATAAGATCTTTTGACTTTTATGTATTAAATCAAATAAAATTACCTCTAACGTAAACTCTCTTTAACGTGGAAAGATTTGTCATTCATAATGGCACAAACATTCAACCTTAAATGGTATCCAAACAAACTTGTTCTTGTAGTCCTCTTATGATTGATTGACACTAAGTTAATATGCCAGGTCCTTTTTGAATTAGTTTTTTTTGCTAATTTTCTAAACACACATTATCATTCTGAGTGCAACAATTCAATACTTGATACTATCTCTTAAATGTGTAATAGACTATATTAAAATAGAGTTTGTTCAAAACACATAAAACCCGTAACAAACTCTATCTTCATAAAGTCAATTTTGAATAACCAAAACGTGTACAAACTTTATTTGATAGAGTTTGTTAAAACCACGTATGAAAATTTGTTCAAAACAACAAATAAAATTTTCGCTGAAAATTATTTTTACATTATTGTAGTATTTTGAGAGAAAATTTAATCTTTTATTAAGAAATTTTTAGATTAATTATTTCAAAAATTAACCTAATAATTATCACATATTTTATTTAATTTCTTAACCCAAAAAAAATTCTTATGTTTATGATCTTTTAAATTTCTAATCATTTGGCTATAAATATAAATCATAATTTTAAAATTAATTGACTTTAGTACAAAAACCAACAATACTAACACTATAAATAACAAACTGCCGTAGCCATAAGATTAAAGAGGTTTCAAATCCAGTGCAACATTTCACAGTCATTGGCATTTGATTTTGAACAATGAAAACCAAACTTTAAGCGATGTCTTATCAAGTTACGTTATTGCCAACATGTTCAAACACAACAACAAATACATATACATAGAATAGTTGGCCTCAAAGAATGAAAAGATAGAAGGGTTAGGAAGCTAGAAATGGATACTGCCAATTGAACTGTAAGCTTCCCTTGTGCTAAAATTGATGACCAGTCACATAAATGGGTTAGACAATAGTAATCTCCTTAAAATAAGCAATCTGTAATTCCATGTTGATGAAGGCCAAATTTGCAACCCATCTATGATCCAATTAGATGGTTAGGACCAAAGATTCCTCATCTTGCTGGTGTTGATTATTCATGCAAAACAGATCCCAGAGTGGTTCTACAGGGTAAATTCTCTGATGCCTAAGTCAGTTCTTAGTCAAAGTGTAGTAATTTTCAATTATCAGAGCGTGTCCCCCTACCTGGTTGTCTTCTGGGTTTTTTATATACCTTATCCCTTCAATCATTGGATTTCTTGGCATGTTTCGGCACGTGGGCTATGGTTATGACCGCTGATTGTATATCGCAATATCTTTCCCTGATTATCACCTGTTATCATGCACTTGTGAATAAGCATAGCTTTGTTGAGTTTCCACTTCATGGTTTGGGACTCCAAGGTCCCAGATGCTTAGTGAGATTTCAGTGTGTTTCTTTTAGCCTTAGAGTTCAGAATGTAACTATTGAATTTTCTCTTGAAGCCTTGGTTTTTGGTCTTTACGTGCTGCAGAGATCCGGTCCTTTGCTCCGAGGTTCTGCCTTGTCGTTGAGGTTTAACTTTTGATCTGTTGATGGGTCTTGGCTCGAAGGTCCTGTCTCATAGCTGTGGTCCAATCTCTGATTTTTGGGAGGAACAAAGATCTGCCGTTAAGTATGTTTAGAATTGGGTTCAACACACATCATAAATCCCTCAGACCTTGGTGTGGCAATGGTAAGGCAAAGTCTTGTCAACTGTAGGCTTATAGTGGGTGCAAAGAGAGAAAGTGGAGTGCTGATTTTAGTCGCCATTTTTATTGTGGATTAAGACTTATTGTGGGTCGTGCAAGTAGTTAAAACTCACCTTTTAAGGGTACAATATTTAATATTGTTGGTCCGTAGGAGATTTGGTTGAGTTACACACGGAAGTTTAGGGGTTTTGTGTAGAAAATTGTCTTTTTTCGTCTTTAGGTCTTTCAACTGTCATTTGCTTTGCGTTTTCCTTTCAAAAAAGGTCGTAGATTTTTCTATCCGATAAAGAGGTGTGTGGTACGGACTAGTCTTCGGTGAAGTAAGGAAAATTTATCCTCATTTCATAAAGGAAATTTTAAGAAAAAGTAAGTATAACTTCTTCTTATTCTTTTAGATGGGAAGAAAAAACTAAATCCCTAGATGGCGATGAGGTTTGTTCTTTTGGCTCATCTGGCCAAAGGAAGTTGTTTGATTGTGATATGGGGGAGTCGAAAAGGGATAAGTCATCTAGAAGGAAAAAGTTATTTTTGGTGTCTAGTTCAAAAGAAGAGGGTAGTGCCCCTAAAGGTACGAGGGTTTCGTTTAGGGTTTTGAGTTCATTCTCTGATGAAAAGAAGGGATTTGTTGCACCATAGAGAGTGGTGTATCCCAAAAAGTTTACTCCTACAGCTGAGACCATTTCAACGGTTTTTGGGGAATCGAAAATTAAGGAACTAAGGAAAAGGTTTCATATTCTTAAGGAATATGGGGTGAGGGTAGCAAGTGCTAAGAGTACCCACTTGTTGGGTACATAACGATTTATGAGGAACACCTAAAGGCCGGTATTAGGTTTCCTGTGTGTCAACTTGTTGTTGACATTTTGAAATATTATGGGATAGCGTTGGCTTAGTTGGCTCCCAATTTGCCAGGAACCATTATTTGGTTCGAGGTATTGTGCCGAGAAGGGAAGATAAATAGTTTAGTAGACCTCTTTAGATATTTTTATTGCATGAAAAAATCTACCAATTCAATAGGGTATTTCGCATATTTTCCTAGATCTCGGGGTAAGGCTGTGAAGCCTTAAGCCCATCATGAATGGAAACAGAGGTTTTTCTTTCTGAGGTCAGAGGTTTGAGGGCTAAACAGTGAATAGTTTTATGGAGATGCTAATGATGCATATCCGAATTGAAAGAGGAAGAATCCTAGTGATCGTGCATATATAGAGCTCTAGGAGGAGAGGATCGGTAGTTACACTGAAGAGGATCTTGCTAAATATAACTTGACCTAGTCTATTGTTGAAACTAGATCTTTGATTTTACAATATGTCAGAAATGATTTGTTGAAGGGTAACATCTCATGGTGAATTTTTGTTGTTGTTGCAGTTGTTAATGTAGTATAAATGTGTTTTGTTTTGCAGTGGTGAAGTTCAACAATTCTATCAAGAGTGAACTAGTGAAGAAGGCACATTCTGGTGCTGATGACGTCATTTTGTGAAACAAGTGGACAAGGGAGAGCCTTTAAAGAGGAAGGCCGATAAAGAGGTGGCTGGGGCTGGAACTCCGACCAAAAGAAAAAATGTGTAAGTTCCCACAAAGAAGAAGAAGATTAATGAAGTGGAGGTCGAGGATTTATCCTCGGATGCAATGGTACAGTTTACCATCCCACAAGGGATTCACTAGGGTTGGTGATTCAAGTCTTGGAAAAATCTAGGGACAGGTTGTTAGTTATGCCCCTGGACGAGCCCAACAAAAATTTGGTTAATACTGTGCCCAGGGTAAGAAGTTTTAACTAAATTATGTTGTGTTAAGATTGGGTACTAGAAGTATTGACCTGAACAAATTGTGTAAAATGTAGGCCATGTTTGCATCGGCAGAATTCGTTCTGAGGGCTAATGAGCAAGGCACTAAGGCCTCAAAACTTCAGGCTGAGATTACTCATCTTAGAGAGGCCGAGGTGGCCTCTCTTGAGGCCAAGAAAAAATTGCAGGACGACGTATCTGCTACTCGAGAGTTGTTAAGAAAGTTGAAGGAGTAGGTGTTCTCTCCGTCATTAATGAGGGAAAAGAGGCAGAGTTACAAGCACGTGCAGTCATTACGCAAGGGGAGTTCGCCAAGTTGTTGGTGAAAAAGAGTTTTCACACCCAGGACTTTGGTGAATTTGCAGCAAATTTATCCAGGGCTATGAAAGATATAGGAAAACATGAAGTGGCAATCAAAATTCAAGAAATGTTCCCCACCTTGAAGTTGGAGGAGATGCCTGGTTATGACCCTGAGGCCATGGTGAGGGTTAACAAGGTGTATGTGGACACTGTGAAGGGGTTCGGTGGCTTTTTCAAGCTGTTGTAGTACTTGGCATCTCTTAGCTTGACCCTGTCTTTGAAGGAATTAAATGTTTGTGAGGTGAACGAAGATCCTGATCTTTAGGCCACAAAGGGTAGGGCTCCTCAGAGTCAAGCTAAGGTGGGGACTTCAACGCAAGGTGGAGGAAGTCAGAATAAGGCTAGCTCCTAGGTTTTTTTATTTTTTATTTTTTTGATTGTTTGAAAGGATAATTAGTTTGGTTGCACTTAGTGGATAAAATGCTGATTTTTATTTAATTTTTTTCATAATAGGATCATTCATTACCATCAAAGGCTGTTATTACTAATTTGCATAAGAAAGTTAAAACATTTGAAGCAGTGCATGCCGAGCTTCAAGATGCCATGTTTAGATTAGGAGAGGAGAAAAAAGATCTCAGGGTCAAGTTGCTTATTTGGAATACCTAAACCGCTGTCTTAATAAAGACAGGGTACAGGAACAACAGGCAACAGAGGATATGTTTTTTTAGAAAACGAAAACAATAAGGAAATAGTTGCCAAACTTGCAGCTGAGGTTGAAAATGTTACCTCTAAACTTAAGGGTAGGGACGAAGTAGTCCGTATCATGATCGATGAGCTTGATAAGAAGCACCAAGAGATCCAGGGTCTCCAAGGTGCGCTTGGACCATACAAGCAGCAAATCTTCGAGTTACAATTTGTATGTTACACGGAGATAAAAAAATCGCCGAGATGGAGACTCGTCTAAAAGAGGCGAGCCTAAATGTGACACTTTCAAAAAGAGATCTCGTGGATATAATGGTGATGGAAGAGTTAGAGCTCTTAGCCCGACAAGGTCAAGAAGGCACTACTGCATACAAGGGGAAAGAAGCAGCATTTAACTTACCTTCAAGATAGGATTACGTACAAGAAAGAAAAAGAAAGGGAAAAGAGAAATTATGAACCCTTCTTGTTTGTACTTTGATTATTTAATAAAGTAATTAAATTTTATTGTTTGGGACCTTTGAGTGGTCTAAGATCTCGACGCCTTTTGATGTTTGGGACCTTTTGGGAAAACGAGATCTCCACACTTTAGGATGTGCAGGACCTTTGAGGGATCTGAAATCTTCACCCTTTAGGATGTGCGGGACCTTTGAGGGATCCGAGATCCCCACCCTTTAAGATGTGTGGAACCTGTAAAGGATTCGAGATCCTCACCCTTTAGGATGTGCAAAACCTTTGAGAAAATATTAACTCTCTTTCACCCCGTGGAATGTTCTATTTTAACATCCTCATGGATGTAAATATTCTCCTCACCCTCTTGGGATGTTATAGAGTTCGCAGCTAAACTCAGCTGAATCGAAGTTACATGTGATTTTCTCGATTTAAAATTTAGCAAGATAGTTTCACCACCTTGAACCAAGTTCAAGTACTCGATTTAGAAAGATTAAATATATGAATAACATTTTATTCCTCAAACAAAATATCAAACATAAAAACGTTTTAAATTGCTAACATGTCAAACTTGGGGTAACAAGTTCCCTTCCATCGTGGCCAGGCGGTAGCTTCTGGATCTTGATGCATCAATGACCCTGTAAGGGCCTTCCCAGTTGGCTTCTAGCTTGCCAAGCTTTTGGACTTTGCTTGCTTTATTTTTTGCGCAAGACCAAATCTCCTAGAGCAAATTTATTAATTTTCACTTATTTATTGTAGTACTTCGTCATATCTTGCTTGTACTGTGCTTCTTTAATTGAGGCTAAGACTCGACATTCTTCTAATAAGTCCAGGTTCAACTGAATCTCTTCTTCATTGACTTCAGCATTAAATGCTACAACTCTAGGACTGGGAACTCCAATCTCAACTAGAATCACAGCCTCTGAACCATACGTCAAGCTGTAAGGGGTCTCTTCTGTTGTCTTTTGCGGTGTGGTGCGATGCGCTCATAAGACATTTGAGAGATTTTTTACCCAATCCCCTTTTGCTTTATCCAGTCGTATTCTAAGTCCCTGCAGTATAGTGCAATTTGTGATTTCGACTTGACCATTGGCTTGAGAATGCGCAATAGAAGTGAAGTTTTGTTTGATCTGAAGTTGTTCGCATCAGGAGCGGAAAGGATCGTTTGCAAACTGTTTCTCATTGTCTGCTATAATTACGTAAGAGATACCAAATCTACATACAAACTTCATAACCTTTTTTTCCAATGATGGTGGCTAAAGGCTCAACTTCTACCCACTTAGTGAAGTAGTCGATTGTGACTATTAAGAACTTCAAACGTCTTGCAGCTTTGGGGAAAGGCCCCAGAATTTCAATTCCCCATTGAGTGAAAGGGCAAGAACTTTGAATGTTGATTAACTCCATTTGAGGTCGTCTAATTATTGGAGCATGGAGCTAGTACTTAACACACTTCTGCACAAAATCATGAGCATTTTTAAACGTAGTTAGCCAATAGTAACCCAATCGAATGATTTTCTTGGCAAGCATGTGGGGTCCTATGTGGCTCTCACAAGATCCGAGATGTACTTCTTAGAGTACATAATCTGCTTACTGAGGCCCTACACATGGAGCAAAGGCTAGAGGTAAGATTGTTCGTGAAGGATGCCGTCTTATATGACATAGCGAGGCGCCTTTAACTTCAATTTCCTCGCCTAACTTTTGTTATCAAGAAATTCTCCATTTTACAAATACTTTCATATAGGAGTCATCTAATTATCTTCCACCTCCTTAAGGTCATGGTGGCCTTTTCCTCAATACTTGTGCAAGGAAGTATCACAACCAGGACCTTTTTGTTGAGATGAGAAAATGCGGAGGATACTAGCTTACTTATGGCGTTTGCCCTCTTATTTTTGGACCTGGAGATTTGCACAATCTTGAAGCTATCGAAAGAATGACCAAGATGATGTACCTTATTGAGATACTTTTTCATTTGGGGTTCTTTAGTTTCATAGAAACCTTGTACCTAATTGACGACTATTTGAGAGTTGCGTAAGCGCATACTTCTTTCGCTTTCATCTTTTAAGCCAGCTTTAGCCTGGTGATTAAGGTTTTATATTCAGCTTCATTGTTACTCACTTTAAAATCAAAGTGCAAAGCATAGGTGATCTCTACGCCCTCGGGACTAAGCAGTAGAAGTCCCACTACGCTACCATCTTCGTTTGAGGCACAATTGAAGTATAAGATCTAGACCTTTGTGTCCTCTACATTTTTTCTTTCTGGAGTGGGAGTTGTTGGAGGATTGGCCTTTGAGGTCTCTGTAGTAGGCATTTCTGCTATGAAATCTGCGAGTGCTTGAGCCTTTGTTGCTGTCCAAGGTTGGTACTAGATATCATGTTCCAATAATTCTATAGCCCATTTTGCCAGCCTTCTTGAAGCCTCTGGCTTAAAGATTATATGCTTAATGGGTTGATCAGTGAGAACACATATGGGGTGAGCTTGGAAGTAGGATCTCAATCTTCGAGCTGCATAAATCAGGGCCAGGACTATTTTTTCTATAGGGAGATACCTCGTCTTAGCTCCTTGAAGAGCGCAACTGACGTAGTAGATTGGTATTTTCACCTCGTTTGCATCACGGATGAGTACTGTGCTAACAACGTTATCTAAGGATGCTAAGTACAGATATAAGACTTCTCTAGGTACATGCACCATAAGTGCCGGCAAACTTGTCAAGTGTTTTTTTAACTCCTTAAAAGCTTTTTGGCAATTTTCATTTGATTTGCAGTTCTTGGCTTCCTATAGGGTTTGGAAAAATGGTAGGTGCCTATCCGCAGATCGCGACAGGAATCTGTTCAAGACCACCAACGAATCAGTTAACTTCTGGACCTCCTTTAAAGTTCGAGGAGGTGTCATTTTTACGATGGCTTTTATCTTATCTAGGATGGCTTCAATTCCCTTCTTAGAAATCATAAATCCCAAAAATTTTCTAGATCCTACCCCAAAAGTACGCTTTTTGAGGTTTAGAAGCATTCCCAGCCTTAACATGGTCTGTAGGGTTTCCTCGAAATCTTTGGGTGCGCTATCTCTTTTCTTTGATTTTATCACCATGTCGTCTACATATACCTCCAAATTCCTACCAATCTAATATGCAAATACCTTATTTACCCATCGCTGGTAGGTCACTTCTACATTTTTCAGCCCAAAAGATATCTTTGTATAGCAGAAAACTCTCATCTCTATGACGAAAGCAGTTTTTTCGACATCTTCTTTAGCCATCAAGATTTGATAATAACTTTTATAGGCATCAAGGAACATGAGGACATCATACCTTGAAATGCCTTCGACTTTCTGATCGATCACTGGCAAGGGATAACAATCCTTCAGGTAGTATTTGTCGAGGTCAGTATAATCAATGCACATCGGCCAACTATCATCAGGTTTCTTAACCAATACTAAATTGGATAACTAAGTAGGGTAGAATACCTCTTTGAAGATATCAAACTGAAGTACTTTTTTCACTTCTTCATTGACCACCAAGTTCCTGTCTGGGGCAAACGATCTTTTTTTTTTTGTTGCACAGGTTTAACCTTGGGATCGATGTTGAGTTTGTGTGTCATAAGGGACGGCAATATCCCAGGCATATCCTCTGGGCCCTATCCAAAACTTCTTTGTATTGGCAGAGAAGATGAATAACGTGATTTTTTATTGAGGTTGACAATGTAGCTCCAATGTTAACTACCTTGTCAGGGTAATTGTCATCTACTACAACTTCTTACACTTTGTCAATAATTTCTATGGGACCTTTGTGCGAGCTAGGCTCTTGGGAGCTACAAAGTGTGACCTTTGAGCCTTTGGCATCTTGGGGTCTCTAAGGTGTGGCCTCGGTTCCTGGCATCTTGGGGTCTCTTAGGTATGACCTCATAGTTCCCAAAATGAAATAGTATACTTTTGCCTTTATTCATTGTCTCCTGGGGTAGCACATTGGAGTCAAACTCTAACACTTCTGGAGTCTAAATGGCATGTACGCCCTTCGTCAAAGTGCTTTTTCCTTTGATTACGATGCGCATGCATTCTCTTGTTGTGTATTGATCTCCTTATACTAATGCCATTCTGTGTTTAGTAGGAAATTTCACAACTAAATGGTAAAGTAACCAAATTGCCTTAGCCTTGTTCATCCATGATCAGCTAATGATTGCATTGAAGGGAGATGAAGCATCAATGACATAGAAATTTGTCACTATAGTTCTGTCTCGGGGGTAATCCCTCATTGTAACTACAAGTGTAATTATGCCTATAGGATGAACAACCACATGAGCGTTTTTACTAAGGGCATACTAGATAGCTTTAATGTTGCAAATTCGATCCCCAACTTGTGAAAACAATCAATATATAGGGCATCAACTGCACTATCGTCGTCAACATAGACTCGATGTATCTCCTTATTCACTACTATGGCTTTAATAACCAAAACATCGTTGTGTGGGCTGATAGTAAGAACCACATCTTCTTCTGAAAAGAAATGAGTTCGGAAGGTTTGAAGTATTTGTTGACTGGCTTTTGAGGAGGAATTCTCCTTGCATTGGCTTTGATTGCAAACTGCGATTGTCCCTCTGGGTAGCCGCTGAATATGGCATGCATAATACCAGTAACATTACGATTGTCATTAGGTGGAGGCTAAGATGTCAACTGTTGGGGAGGGTTGTTTTGATATGGTTGATATGGCTGATTCATGGAAGGGTCCCACCTTCGTCGGTAATCTACCGGATGTGAAGATGGACCTCGATAGCCATGTTTTCCACCTTGTTCTCTAGAGTGGTAGCCTTCTCCCAGACCTCCAAACCAAGGTTGGGCCCATGAATGCCATATTTGGACATATTAGCCCAGCATTCTATTGTGGATGCAGTCTTCTATATCTTTTTTAAGGTCTTTACAATCTTTAATGTCATGTCCATGGTCATTGTGGAAGGGGCACCAAAGATGTCGAGGTCTTTTATAAGACGCCGCAGTCAATAGGACCAGAGGTTTGAGGAGATCCCTATGTATGAATAGGATCTCGTGCGAGTTTTAGTTAGTGACGTTAGGCTTTTCTCTTGAATCTGAGGCTCTAAACAACCTCGTTGTAGTTGAGTCTGTCAAAGGTGCTTCTTTGGGGTTCTTCCCTTTGGCATATTCTTGATCCTTTTTCTTGTGGTTTTCATTTTCTCTCTTCTTTCAATTGGCTTCTTCCCCTTTTATGTAACTTTCCACCATTTACTACAGCATCTGGGTATCAATTAGGGTGTCCCATGCAAACTTCGTGTAGAATGGTTCGGGGTTTAAACCATTTATGAAGGCCGAGATTGCCAACTGATCTGTCCAATCAACCACTTGTAAGCTCTTATCATTGAATCTCTCCACATATGACTTGAGGAATTCATCATTCCCTTGTTTGAGATTCATTAAATTCGCAGTTGTTTTGTGGAACTTCTTTCTTTGGAAGAAGTGGGTATGAAAAAGCTACGCCAATCGCCTGAATGAAGAAATGCTGTTACGATGCATGCCATCAATCCACACCTGCGCATTTCCACTTAGATAAATGAGGAATGCCTTACACATGATTTCCATTGGAGTATTTTTGAAATTCATCACATATTTAAATCGTGATAAAAACTCTAGGGGGTCAGAATCCCCCTCATAGGATAGGATTCCGTCGGGCAGTTTAAATTCTACCAGTGTTGTGTACTACTTTATGTTAGGCATGAAAGATGATGGGGAGTCCCTTTCATCTTCAGAACCCAACAGACCATGAATATCATCAGTCACTTTATTGCTGATTTGAGGGAAATCATCATGTCGCGGTCGCTTTGGGTCATGTTTTGACCTAACTCTATAACAGTTGTTTGCATAATTGTTGTCAGCGTGAGAGGCTGAAACTTCATTTCTGTCATCATTCCTCTTCCAACGGTCACGTTTTGGGTTACTAGGTCTTGGTTCATCTTTGGAAGGGCGTGGATTAAACCTACCTCTCCAAAACTCCTCAAACTATGCACGATGCAACTCTATAAAAGTTCGCTCATCTACTTCACACTGTCTCTGGACCGTCAAATCATCTCGATTTGGAGTCGTGCACTGTGAATGCTCACTCTCATAGACGAAGGGATGTTCCGAACGTTCAGGAATTCTAACTAAATGCAGTTAATCGTTATCTACAAGGCCCGAATGACTACATCGTGATTTTCCTAGACTAGTTCCTTCAGCTGCCCTCTGCCCTCCAGATATGGTATCCACCGTCTTTGTACAAGTCGAAATAAAAAAAAAAAAAGATTGTGAATATTCCCTCAGAAATTAAGAAATTTTCTTTCCCACAGACAGCGCCACTTAATGAAGGCCAAATCCGCAACCCGTATATGATCTGATTAGATGGTTAGGACTCGAGATTCCTCGTCCTTCTAGTGTCTATTATTCCTACAAAACAGATTCTGGAGTGGTTCTCTAGGGTAGATTCTCCGATGCCTAAGTTAGTTCTTAGTTAGAGCGTAGTAATTTTCAATTATCAGAGCATGTCTTCCTACTTGGTTGTCTTTTGGGTTTTTTATATACATTATCCCTTCAATCATGGGATTCGTTGGCACGTTTCAGTACGTGGGCTGCGGTTGTGACCTCTGATTGCATGTCACAATATCTTTCCCTAATTATCGCCTATTATCACGCGTCTATGGATAAGCATAGTTTTGTTGAGTTTCTACTAAATGGTTTGGGACTCCAAGGTTCCAGGCACTTTAGTGAAATTTCAGTGTGTTTCTTTCAGATTCAGAGTTCAGAATGTAGCTGTACAATATTCCCTTGAAGCCTAGGTTTTTGGCCTTTACGTGCCACAAAGGTCCGGACCTTTGCTCTGAGGTGCCACATTGTCACTTAGGTTTTAGCCTTTGATCTATTGATGTGGTCTTGGCTTCAAGGTCCCATCTCATAGTTGAGGTCCGATCTCTAATTCTTGGGTAGAACAAAGTTCTACCCTTAAGTACGTTCAGAATTAGGTCCTACACACATCACATGTCCAGAATTCAATGTAGTAGGATCAATTAATGAAATATTAATTAACATAGTCCATGTTAGATATCTAAAATACAATCCCCTTGTAGATGAAAAATAAGAATTAAACCACAAATGATAGATTTATAATTCATTGTCATAATCCACTTGGCTACATTTGTCCCCTACTCTAACATTTTAATTTTTAATGTTTTAATATTTTAATCATAAAATTATAGATGAATCATTTTCAGTTCTAATCCAAATTGTTCTTGAAGTGCTTTGATTAAATTCTCTACTGATTTACTACAATTGTGGTAACTTCAATTAGTTGAATGGCCACGAGTACTGAATCAGGGATTTTGTGAAAGATGTCATGGGACATATAGTAATTAGTTTTGGATGTAATAGATGTTCAATAAAATCAATTTATTAGAATTTTAGCATTGTAATAAAATATAATTTTTTCAATGGCGGAGTTTATTTTATTTTAGTAATATTATGATTTTAGAATATTTTTTATTTACAAATAATTTTGATACGAATTCTTCTACGAAAGTATTAAACCTGCAACAAATACCAGAGTGTAGGTCCTAGTATCGTCCTTTATGTTGAACTGGCTCTTTCTTTGAGTAAGACACCAACTCCAAGTTGTGAAGAATAACTGTTGCTATAATCCTCTTGACACCGAAGGAATAATCCTCAACACTGATCGTGAGAAGGCCGTCCCTTGGAACCAAGAAGCATGCTCAAATCGTTAAGGGAAAAAGACTCAACAAGATAGCTTAAATTGAACCTAAGAGACTATCCTCAAAAATTCAAAGCTAGTTCTGGATCAAAACTAAAATAAAAGCAAATAAGCTCACTGGTTTGTATTGATCAAAATCTGTCCTACTTCATGCGGCCGATGGCCTCTTTATAATTTTTGACATTGTGGGGCCAAGGGAAATACCATCCTCTAGAAGGATTAGAATTCCTTGCCTCTTAGGAACTAAAATACTTTTAGGAAACAATTACTAAAAAAAAACTCCTATTCTAAGAAAATGAAATACTTCCTAAACTAAATCCAAGTGCGGAAAGGATTGGAGCTTTCTACTCTTCAATTGGATTGCCATAACGAACTGCATTCATGGAGCAAGACTAAAAACACTTGGTCCAATACTAAGTAGAATGACATAAGGTGAACTTTGTGAACTAGGTTTGTCGATCTTCCTTGCTGCCATAGTTTGAGATTCAATTAATTCAGTTAGAAGAGTTGTTAATGTAGCTTGCACTCTCTTGGTTCTTGACCTAGTCATAGGCCCTCCAATGCATTACAAAGAATCAAATTGTGGACGTCTCTTTGTAGTGAATTTTCTCATTCATGTCCTGCTTGTTATCTCTGGTAGGAATTTGGTTCTTCATGTTGTGGAGTTGTCTCAATCCTCATATTTCCATTAGTAGAGACATTAAACATGGCACTAACTCCATAATCACCTGGAAGGTCAAGCTTGTAAGCATTCTCCCCCACGCATGCAACAATTTGGAAAGAATCATCTCCTCGAGGATGAAGCTTAGTTCTTCATTGAGTTGGAAACCTTTCTTTGCGCATGTGAATCCACACCCAATCCCCGGGTTGAAAGTTTACTGGCCTTCGCCTTCTATGGGCAACTTGAGCATAATGTTCATTCTTCTTGAGGATTTGAAGGCGTACCTTCTCATGAAAGTCTTGAACAAACTTAGCCTTTGCTGCATCATCAAGATTTACTTGCTCATTGCTTGGCAATGGCACTAAGTCAAGAGGAGTTAATGGATTAAATCCATAAACAATCTCAAACGGGGGAATAACCGATGATAGAATGGACAATTCCATTATAAGCAAATTTGGCAATTGGAATGCATGCTTTCCAATCTTTAAGATTCCTTTTAATCAATGCACATAATAAAGTACCAAGAGTACGATTTGTTACCTCTATCTGCTCATTGGCTTGTGGATGTCCATTGGTTGAAAATAACAATTTTGTGCCCAACTTCCCCCACAGAGTTTTCCAAAAATAATTCAAGAATCTAACATTGCGGTCAGAAACAATGGTTCGTGGAACCCCATATAACCGAATGACTTCTTCAAAGAATAAGTTAGCTACATGTTTCACATCATCCGATTTCCTGCAAGGTATAGAAAGAGCCATCTTAGAAAATCTATCGACCACTACAAAAATGGAATCCTTATCCCTTTGTGACCTTGGCAACCCTAATATGAAATCCATGGAAATGTCAGTCCAGGGAGCTTCTTGGGACAGGTAAAAAAGTATATAATCCCAGAGGCTTAGAAGTAGATTTAGCCATACGACATTGAATGCATGAACTACATAGATTTTCTACATTTCTTTTCGTATTAGGCAAACAGAAATGCTCAATTAAAATTTCGTATGTTTTCAAAATTCCAAAGTGACCCATGAGACCCCCTGAGTGTGATTCCCTAATTAGTAGCTCCCGAAGTGAACAATTTGGCAAACATAGTCTCTTTTCACAGAACAAGAACCTACTGTGCCTATAAAACTTATTAAAGGCTCTTGTTCAGTAGTTGTATAAATACTAGAAAAATCAGAATCAGTAGAATAAAGATCTTTAATATATTCAAATCCCAAAATCTTAGTTTCTAAAGAGCTTAAGAAAACAAACCTTCGTGAAAGTACATCTGTGACAACATTCTCCTTACCTTTTTTATACTTGATAACATAGGGAAATGTTTCGAGAAATCAACTCCACTTGGCATGTCTATTATTCAACTTACCTTGCCCATGCAAATACTTTAGAGACTCATGATCAATGTGAATAACAAACTCTTTAGCCAACAAATAATGTTGCCATGTCTATAAGGCACGAATGACTACATAAAGCTCTTTATCGTAAGTTGGATAATTGAGGGTAGCACCATTCAATTTTTCAGAAAAATAAGCTAAAGGTCAACCCTCTTGTTTGAATACTGTGCCAATACCTGTACCTGAAGCATCACATTCAAGTTCAAAGGTTTTGTTAAAATCAGGCAAAACTAAGACAGGTCCAGTCATAAGATCTTTGTTCAATTGATTAAATGCTTGCTCTTGACGATCACCCCACATGAATTGAACATTTTTCTTAACAAGATCATTAAGAGGGGCAGCCTTTGAAGAAAAATCCTTAACAAACCTCTTATAGAATGAAGCAAGTCCATGGAAAGATCTTACCTCATGCAAGGTTGTAGGTCTCAGCCAAGTGGTTATAGCCTCCACTTTTGCTTGATCAACCTATATACCTTTGGAACTAACAACAAATCTGAGAAATACTATACTTTCCACACAAAAGGTACACTTCTTGATATTAACAAACAACTGATTTTCACACAAGACATTTAGAACAAATCTAATAAGCTTCACATGCTCTTCCAAGGTCTTGCTATAAATGAGAATATCATCAAAATAAACAACAACAAATTTTCCTATAAACTGCCTAAGTACATGATTCATGAGCCGCATGAATGCGCTTGGTGCATTAGTTAATCCAAAAGGCATGAGTAACCATTCATACAAGCCAAACTTAGTTTTAAAAGCATTTTTCCATTCATATCCATCTTTAATGCGCATTTGATGATATCCACTCTTAAGGTCAATTTTAGTATAAATTTTAGAACCATGCAACTCCTCAAACATGTCATCAAGGTGAGGTATTGGATGTCTATACTTAATTAAATTTTATTAACAGCTCTACAATCAGTAAACATTCTCCACGTACCTTCCTTCTTTTGAACAAGGATGACTAGAACTGCACATGGACTAAAACTCTCTCGTATATGACCTTTATCTAGTAATTCCTTGACTTGTCTCTGAAGCTCTTTGGTCTCTTTAGGGTTGGCTCGATAGGTTGGTCGGTTGGGAATTACTACGCTAAGAATGAAGTCAATTTAATGTTCAATTCCCCTTAAAGGTGGAAGTCTTTGAGGAAGATCTTCTAGAAAAACATCTTCAAATTCCTACAAACAACTTTGACTTGCAAAGGCAAGTCACTTGGTAGCTCATCATTAGTAAATAATGCCTCTTGAAAAATAATTAACACAAGTTCTTTACTTGCATTTAAAGCTCTATCAACATCCTTCATGCAAGCATAGAAGCTATCTTTAAAATTTTCAATTGATGGCTGTGTACCTTCGGTTTCACTCATGAAAACCGAAGTATTACCTTTAGAAGTTGAAGGGAACTTTTTACTCACGATTTGATCAGGTTTCGGATCTTCTTCAACCTTCTTTTGTTCTCTTATCCACTCAAATTGCTTCAACCTTTGTTGTTACTGAAAGGTACTGATTCCCGAAGGTGGTAAGGGTGCTAGTGTGAGGGCCTTTCCATTCTTGATGAGGTGATACTTATTAGTCCTCTCAAAATGACTTGCATTACAATCATATTCCCAAGGTCATCCCAATAGAAGGTGAGTAGCCTACATAGGAACAAGATCACAAAGAACTTGGCCAATATAATTTCCAATTCGAAAACTTACCAAGGTTTGCTTTGTAACACGGAATGATCCACTTTGGTTTATCCATTATAATTTGTATGGTTTTGGATGAAAGGAGCATTTAAGCTTCAATTTATCTACAAGATAAGTAGAAGCTAGGTTAGTACACGATCCTCCATCAATAATTAACATACAAATTTGATCCTTAATAAAACACTTAGAATGGAAAATATTTGTCCTTTGATCCTCGGTTTCCTCCTTAGGTTGAGCACTCAAAGCTCTTATTGTAACCAAACAATCTCCAATCGGTTGATCCTCCTCATGCCCCCACTGTTCATAGATTGTGGCTAGGTCTTCATCTTGATTACTTGACTCCTCATCACTCTCACTTTTATAGGTTCCATCATCTAAGATAGTTATGGTTCGAGAGTTTGGGCATTGAGAAGCCACATGTCCTCGGCCTAAGCACCGAAAATATTGGATAGAAGAACTAGTGTTAGTATTATTCGAACTGGACGAGAGTTTAGGGTTACTCACCTTTGAAGAAGTTTGTGGTACAAACTTCCTCCCATTTGCTAGATTGGATGCTGAACCACCTCTCCATTGAGTACTTCTAGAACTTCAAGAGTTAAATCCACCAACTCGGAGGTTATTGCTATTGTTGCGCTGCTCATTGTTCGGATTTGAGCTTCTCAAATTTTGTGGTACCTTCTTAAATTGCTTTTCGACCTTTTCAGCCATTTGTAATAGCTGCTCAAAGCTGTTATAATGATGCAACTCAACGAGATGAGCAATGTTTCTATTAAGTGAATCTTTCCATTGTAGTTTCTTCATCTTCTTCTACATTAGCATGTAACATGGCGAGATCCATCTCCTTGTAGTACTCATCTACACATTTGTTACCTTGAGACAAGCTTTGAAGCTATTGCAACAACTCTCTTTTGTGATGATGGGGAACATATTTCTTTCTCATGATCTTTTTCAATGAAATCCAAGATGAAATCGGGTGCTTAAACTTCTCTTCTCTTTGGCAACAAGTTCTTCGCCACCAAGTAGATGCATGTCCAGAAAACTCTACCACAACCAACTTAACTTTCTTTCTTTCAAAAAATTCATGAATGCCAAAAATTTTATTAACTTTCTCCTCCCATTCCATGTATGCTTCCAGATCATTCTTGCCTTCAAATTATGTAATTTGCAACTTAATGCTAGCAAGATTATCATCCTTCTTGGATTTTTTTACTCTTTGTAGAATAATTATCCTCATCCGAACTTGAAGTCTCGAATTTTTCCTCCTCGAATAAGCTACTTGTTTCATCCTTTTTGGATTTCTTCTTTTTCTCCCTAGGGTTTGTTTGAGTAACTTCTTGAGGCTCCTCAGCCTTGGTTGCTTTTGAGTTTGATGCTTTTTTTACGGATGCAACTTGAGCCATTGTAATTTCCATTTGATCAATTCTCTTAATGACTAATTATAGGGCCGAGGCTATGCCCTTAAGGTATTTCTTCATGTCTTTTTCTTGTTCTTTTGAGTTTGCGGCCATCTCTGCACAAACAATGTTAGTAATAAAATAACCTAACTCACTTCCCTGTAACCAATTGCCCAATATATGAAACTATCACCAATACAAGGTTGACCTCTCTTGTTTATAGTGATGGCGTTGTTGAGTAGGTTAACTCACACTCAATTACGTTTCTAAAAGTTCTAACCCAAACAAACTTCAAGAGTCACAAAGAATAGGTAATCGATTCAACTTAAGCAAGAACAAAAATATTAGAGGTCAAGGAACGAGAACAAGAAAAAAAAATGATGACTAAATTTTCAAATAAGAGAAATAGGGTTTGATGGCCGAAAAGAATATGCAAAGTGGTTCTCTATGTGCTTGTGATGGAGTAAACTTCGTGAATATGAATTTATCTTGCGCAATATACTAACCAATCACAAGCTATGCTTCAACTTTCAATTCTGGACCAAATCCGTTTTCAGTCAGGGTTCGGTTTCTATCAGGGAATTCTTCTACAACAAGGCACAAGATTTCTAGCAACCAATATCACGATTTGTATCACAACCTTGTCAACAAAACTCAATAAACCGAAGCCTTCTTAATCAGTCAATATTCACAACATAAAACCATGTAGAATTGGAGCATGCGATTTTAAGCAGAATCGGTTTCTTTTTGTGAGAATTCTTTCTCAACAAGTCATAAAAATTCCAATAGTCAGCTTCATAATTAGCACACAATTTTGATAGCAACAATCAATAAACCGAAGTCTTCTTAATCAATCAATATGCTCAATCAAATTGATAGAACACTAAACTAGGCATAATTTTCAAACAGATTTCAGGTGTTTTTTTTAAGCACAAAGATAGGCGGATCAATTAATGAAATATTAATTAAGATAGTCCCTGTTGGATATCTAAAATACAATCCCTTTGTAGACGAAAAATAAGAATTAAACCCCAAATGATAGATTTATAATTCATTATCTTAATCCACTTGGCTACATTTGTCCACCACTCTGACATTTTAATTTTTAATGTATTAATATTTTAATCATAAAATTATAGATGAATCATTTTCTGTTCTAATCCAAATTGTTCCCAAAGCGCATTGACTAAATTCTCTACTGATTTACTACAATTGTGGTAACTTCAATTAGTTGAAAGGCCACGAGTACCAAATCAGGGATTTTGTTAAAGATGTCAAGGGACATATAGTAATTAGTTTTGGATGTAATAGATGTTCAATAAAATAAATTTATTCGAATTTTAGCATTGTAATAAAATATAATTTTTTCAATAGCGGAGTTTATTTTATTTTAGTAATATTATGACTTTAGAATATTTTTTATTTACAAATGATTTTGATACGAATTCTTCTACAAAAGTATTAAACCCGCAACAAATATCAGAGTATAGGTCCTAGTATCGTCCTTTAGATTGAATCGGCTCTTTCTTTGAGCACGACCCCAACTCCAAGTTGTGAAGAAAGACTATTACTATAATCCTCTTGACACTGAATGAATAATCCTCAACACTGATCGTGAGAAGGCCGTTCCTTGGAACCAAAAAGCACGCTCAAATCGTTGATGGAAAGAGACTCAACAAGATAGCTTAAATTGAACTTAAGAAACTATCCTCAAAGATTCAAAGCTAGTTCTGGATCAAAACTAAAAGAAAAGCAAATAAGCTCACTCGTTTGTATTGATCAAAATCTGTTCTGCTTCATGTGGCCGATGGCCTCTTTATAATTTTTGACATTATGCCGCCAAGGGAAATACCATCCTCTAGAAGGATTAGAATTCCTTGCCTTTTAGGAACTAAAATACTTTTAGGAAACAATTACTAAAAAAAATCCTATTCTAAGAAAAGGAAATTCTTCTTAAACTAAAATCCAAGCGCGGAAAGGATTGGAGCTTTCTACTCTTGAATTGGATTGCCATAACGAATTGCATTTATGGAGCAAGACTAGAAACACTTGGTCCAATACTGAGTAGAATGACATAAGGTGAACTTTGTGAACTAGGTTCGTCAATCTTCCTTGTTGCTATAGCTTGAGCTTCAATTAATTCAATTAGATGAGTTGTTAAGGCAGCTTGCATTCTCTTGATTCTTGACCGAGTCATAGGCCCTCCAATGCCTCGCAAAGAATCAAATTGTGGACGTCTCTTTGTAGGTGAATTCTCTCCTTCACATCCAGCTTGTTCTTTCGGGTAGGAATTTGGTTCTTCATGTTGTGGACTTGTCTCGATCCTCATATTTCCATTAAATTTACTTTTATTATTAGGTTAGATTATTCATATGAACTCTTCTAATGGACCAATTTTACTCAGGTTATCAATAATATCTTTAGAACAAGTAAAATTTTCAAGACTAAATTACCTCAAAAGTACCTCTTTTATGAGTGATTTTTGACATTTTTTAAATTTTTATAAAACAAATTGAGTGGTGATAGTATGTGATGAAGGTTAAATCCGCAACTCGATTAAGATCTGATAAGATGGATTTGACTTGAGATTCTTCATCTTCCTAAATGCTAAGTATGCATGCAAAACAGATCTCAGAGTGGTTCTTTGGGGTAAATTCGCCGATACCTAAGTCAAAACTCAGTCAGAGTATTGTATTTTTTCAGTTGTTAGAGAGTGTCCCCATACCTGGTAGTTTTTCCTACTTATATATCATATTCCATGATTTGAGAGAATTGATTGTTATAGCTCAGTTTGTCAGCTGATTACCCGCTGTTTCATTTCTCCGTCATTGTCACCCGTGATTGCCGCATATTGTTGCACCTGTTATTGCCGCATACTTTATGTAAATTTCATACTCATTATAAACCCCTTAGACCTAAGTGTGGCAATGTCAAGTCGAGGTTTGGTCATGAAGAGGATGCTTCTTCTAGGAAGGTAGTGGTGGTTAAGCCTTCGAAGAAGAAGGTTGAGAAGAGGATGGCTGAGGCTGGGACCTCGACTGAGAGAAAGAAAATAAAAGTCCTTCGTAGCAATGGAATAGATGGTCAGGGAGAAGCCGAAGTTAGGACCTCGGAGACAATGTTCCACTTTTCTTTGGCCATGGGGGACTTATTAGGGATGACGGTTCAAGACATGAAGGACCATCAGAAAAAGTTGGCCGAGATGTCAATGGCCAGCCTTAATAATGATTTGGCTTCAACAGTGCCACAAGTGCAAAGTGCTGACCGTGGAGGCCTCGAGGCATGAAGCTGAAGTTGCTTAGCTAAGGGTGCCGAGGTTGCATCTCTGGAGGCGAGGAAGAGTTTGCAATGAGATCTTGATTTCCTTTGCCAATGGCTGGAGGAAAGGGTAGCCAAGGTCCAGAAACTTAAGAGCATCAACCAAGGAGAGTTTGCAAAGTTGCTAGTGAAGAAGGTCTTTCACAAACAAGACTTTGGGCTATTTGCCGTAAATTTATCCCAAGCAGCTAAAGAGATAGGACGGCATGAAGTGGCGGTCGAGATTCAAGAAAAGTTTCTAACTCTTAAGTTGGGAGAGTTGTCGGGTTATGGTGAAAGCGGATAAAACATATGTTGATACTGTGAAGGGATTTGATGGTAAATCTAAGATCTCCACCCCTAAGGATGTTTGGGATTCTACACGGTAGGATATTCATATTCTTCCCACCCCTGAGGATGTTTGGGTTTCACCCCATAGAATGTTCTTATTCTCCCCACCCCTAAGGGTGTTTGGGATTTCACCCCATAAGATGTTCATATTCTTCCCATCCCTGAGGGTGTTTGGGATTTCACCCTGTAAGATGTTCATATTCTCTTCACCCCTAAGGATGTTTGGGATTTCACCCTGTAGGATGTTCATATTCTCCCTTGCTTGGGATGTCACAGAGTTTGCAGCTTAACTTAACTAAACTGAGAATACACGTGATTTTCTCGATTTATAATTTAGTAAGGTGGTTTTACTAGCCTTGAAGGTAATTGGTATTTGATGTGAACTCAGCTCAAAGATGTGAACTCGAAGCCAAATACATGAACTTGGAGACCAAAGATGTGAATTCAGCAACCAAAGATGTGAATTCGACGGCCAAAAATTTGAACTTAGCGTCCAAAGATGTGAACTCGGCCAACGATGTGAACTCGGCCCCAACTTCACATCCAATTCCATGGAGCAATGATCTAAATTCAAGAGTACATTTGATCCAAGTCAAAGATCAATTTTGGTCCAAATTCCAGCCCATCAATTATTCATGTAGCCAAGTGTTGAAGACTTCAAATTCAAGGTCAATCATCCATTTTGAGGCATTTGAGGACGAAAATTCAGTCAAAGAAGTATTTAATGAAGTCTTGGAAGCTAGCTCAAGATGCATGAATCTATTTATTCCAAAACTTGGTCAAAACACCATTCCAATATACTGTTATTTCAGCAAATATATCATCTAGAATGGTGCGTAATTAATGTATTAAAATGTAGAATTTTTATTGGTCTTATCAAAGTCTAGTCTAGAAATTAGTGACTCAAATTCAATCTTTATTTCTTCTAATTTCTAAACAATGATATTTAGGACTTTTCAAGCCAATTATTGTAGCCTATAAAGAGGCATCTTTTGTACTGTTTTGAACAAGCCTTTGAAGAATGAAATTGTGAGTTTTATCTCATCTCTGGGTTCTTTGAGAACTCAAGAACTTATCAAGTTTTGTTCCAAAACTTGTGGCGTTCAAACTAAACTTATCAACCAATTTTGGTGTATTTGGTTGTGGAGTTTTATACCAAGGTTCCTATCTCTTTACAGATAATGGGTCGTGGTTTACACCAGTCCAAACTAGCAATCTCTTAGACATATCTTGGGCAAATTTCTAAATGTTCCCAGTCCTTCGAATTGGAATCACACCAACATTCCCCTTCTTGATTTATAAGGATCATATATAGGAATGATATGTTATTTATTAAATAATACTTCAAATATAAAAGTATAAATACCATTTGATGTAAATCCACTCCGAAGGACTGGGAACACTTAGAAAGTTGCCCAAGATATATCTAAGGAATACTAGTTTGGGTTGGTGTAACCACGACTCACTATCTATAAAGAGATATGAACCTTGGTATAAAAATGCCACAATCAACTATACCAAAATTGGTTAATAAATTTAGTTCGAACGCCACAAGTTAATAAGTTCGTTGAGTGCCACAACTTGATAAGTTTGTTGAGCACCAAAAGTTTTAGAACAAAACTTGATAAGTTCTAGAATTGTCAAAGAATCCAAAGATGAGATAAAACTCACAATTTCATTACTCAAAGCTTGTTTCAAAACAGTACAAAGATGCCTATTTATAGGCTACAATAAGTTTTTTTAAAAAATCCTAAATATCCTAATCTAGAAGAAATAAATATTAATTTTGACCTTCTAACTGCTAGACTAGACTAATAAAATTATGCATTTTAATTTATTAATTACACACCATTCTAAATGATTTATTGGCTAAATAAAAGGCACACTGGGATGGTACGTTGACCAAGTGTTGGCACTACAAGAAAAATAGCCTTTAGTGACCAGTCGTATTTGGTCACTAAAAGCCCATTTGTCGTCATTGAAAGGCCTTAGTGATGACAAATTGGATGGTCACCCCCCGGTCACTAATGCTCCGACACTAAAGGTATTTAGTGGCCACTCGGAAAAATATCGTCACTAAACTGTCATTTTAGTGACCAGAAGCGTAATGGTCACCAATTAGTGACGACATTTTTTACCACTGAATGGGTTATTTTGTCGTCACTAAATGTCCCAACTGGTCACTAAAGATTGATCAGTCAACGCCAATTAGTGACGACTTGGTGACGAGAATTTACCGACACTAAATGCTGTGAAGTCAATGAATTTGGTGACGACTTTGGTGACGAGAGAAAAGTGGTCACTAAGCCTTATTTGATCGTGAGCGATTATGACGATTTTGGTGATGGAAAAAAAGTCATCACTAAAAGGTACCTCGGTCAACTCATTTCGTGACGAACTAGTGACAATATTTTTTGTCATCACCAAATGATTAGTGACAAAAAACGTTTGTCACCAAAAGTTTGTTGGCCAATGCAATTTGTGACCCAAAAATGTCAACTACGCTAAGAGAAAACGCTTTTGCAAAAAATAAAAAGTTGTACAAAAGTGACACCCAAAATTCATATACTAGATTTTCAGAATAAAAATGTGCAAAAGAAATACAAAGGAATGTCAAATGAATTTTGAATTATTTGTATAATACAAGGAAATAATTCAATCACCATGGTTGAGAGGCACTCCAAGCTTTGATGATCTCAAGTAGTGTTTTTTATGTCCTTCACCGTTATCTTGAGCAATAGTACAAACTTTTTCAGCCAAGCTTTCCAAATTATACAAGTAATTTCCATCGACCTGTTCATGCATTGTGTCAATGCACATTTAGAGTAAAAATTACCCAATCATAATAAAAATAAGTATACAAAGATAGCTATTGAAACATAAACATATTTGCAAAACTATGCTCAATGCTGGCCAATAATAGTATGACAACTTTTCAAAAGAGATTAGCATAACATATGCTAATGGTAAGATGTAGGAACACAATAAATGTGTACGTGAGTTGACTTAGTGAACATGGATTAACTTCATCACAGTGATAACATGCATGAGATCCTCATCTTTGTTGTGTCTAAATAATATTTAAGATACACGTTAGATTAATGGTATTGCCTATTTTCTGTAGCTCACTTGAATCAAAAGATAATTTCATGCCAATCATTTTATTTTGCCATAATTATGACTACCCAAGAAGATTTTTAGAGTAATTTCCACATAGCTTCCAAAAAACTAATGAGACACTGGTGTCATCATGGCCACGTGACGATTAGAAACAAATGATAAAAGAAAATTATAACTTAATAAGCCCAAGTTTTTCCTTGCCCACATTAGGATAAAAAAATTCCAATAACAAGTAGACATGTAAGCATAAGTACCTGACTGTAAATAAACTAGTAAATGTTTCCAGTAACAAATTTTGTTGCTATTCCAAAGAATAACATGCACCAAATTCAAAAAATTAAGAAAGTTGCGAGACAATAGATTACTTGCCTCAAAACCGCAAAAATCAGCAAAACAGCAATCCTGAATTAGATACTGTATAACCAAGCAACAAACAATATTGCACATCATGTAAACTATACCACTAAACACCTAACATGCATAAAAGGCTAAAAGTGACAATAGTCACCAGCTTAAAACAAATATTACAATATCAAATTTCAATCACTAAGCCTTACCAAAAATGAAAAACTAAAGAAATTATCTAATCAACCTCTTAATACATTAATGACCTCTTGTGGTATTGGAGGGATCAAGTAGTGGTATAACTTTCTCATACATAAATGTCTCACCTTCTATGAATATATTTGTGGACATTGATTCTCATACACAAGCTTTCTTAGCCAATTATAATTTTGTACTTTTTGGCTCTTCATTTCCAATTATTGAAATGCAATACTAATCATGTAATGAACTCACCACCCAATGACAGGAGCACAAATAGTAGCAGCACCAGCATTTACAGAGCTTCATCATTATTATAAAGATCTAGCTTGACAAAGATATATATCAAGCATAGACACTGTGTATACCTTTTTTTCTGCATAATTATTACTCATTCTTTTCATATCCCAGCAACTTGATAAGGCACATCAATGTCCTGGAGGCTACAATGTATATGCCTAGACATCAAACTTTTTCATACACACAATAAGGTTATATAGGGGAGTGCCGGAGTGGATGCATAGTTATTAAAGGCTCAAGGCGCACTTAGGCGCATAGGGGTCCTGGAGCCTAGGCGCAAGGCGCAGGCGCAAGCCTGAGCGACATGAGGCGCACACTGAAAAAAAACTTTAAAATAATATTTTAGGCATTCATACTTATATTTCCTAAAATAAACTACTTAAAAGTCTCAATATAACTATATAAGCCAACTAAGTAGCATAATCTTCAAAACTTAAAATTCTAAAAACTTAAAAGTTCAAAAAAAGCCAACTAAAATTATCAAAACTTAAAAGTCTCAATATAATCCTAAATCCTCTAAAATCTACTCTACATCAAGACTAGCATCATCTCCATCACCACCATCACCATCATCATCATATTCATCTTCAAGGTTCTCTTCTTCATTGGTGTCATTATAGTCTTCAAAATCAAACTCCTCATCATCCTCATCTATAAGTGTGAAAGGAGTCATGTCTCCTCTCAAATTAGAAGATTGTGCTTTTGTTTTATCTTTGGACCTAGCACTTGGAGTAGATGTATACATGACATTTTGGCCTTTTGATCCTCTTCCTCCTCTCTTTCCTCCTCCTCCTTCCTTTTCTACTCCTCCTCTAGTATTATATGCAATCTCTTCAACTCCAGCTACTTTAGCAACCGTATTCCATGTTAAATCATCACCTTCAAACACAAGTTCATCATCTTTTTCTGCTTCTTCATCTAATGCACCCATCAACCATTCATTGGCATCATCAATGTCATTCAAAGATATAGGATCAATAAGGTCTCGTGCATCATATCGACGCTTCAAAGCTCGATTATACTTCACAAACACCAAATCATTCAATCTTTGTTGAGCAAGCCTATTTCTATTTTTGTTACGAACCTGAAATACATTAATGCTTGCTAATAAGTGAAGAAAGACTAAGAACATTATCACTTATATATTCAAAAAATAATTAGAACCTAAAATACATTAATGCTAAAAAATTACACATTTATCACTTACATGTTCAAAAATGCTCCAATTACGCTCACAACCAGATGCACTACAAGTAAGACTAAGAACTTTCACAGCAAATTTTTTCAATTGTGGAGTTGAAGATCCATAAGACATCCACCACTCAGCTGTTCATAGTAGATTAAATGATTATGTGTTAGAAATGCTCTAGTAAATGTCAATCAACATGTAATACTAATAACTCTAGTAAATGTCAATCAATATGTAATAAACTATTCAAGTTCAAAGTTCATAATAATTCATTCACCTGGAGATTTGGTCTTTCTCTGCCTTATAGCGAAAGAAGATCCAAATAAGCCTTCTGCATTCCGATACAAAGTGAATTGCCCAGTAATTATGTCTTGCTCTTCATGGCTTGGAACCAACTTTGCTAAAGCATCATATAGACCCCTCATAACCTCTTCATCATCAGATATGTCATTGTTTGAGTAGCAAAATTCAGGATTCAAAAAATACCCTGCTGCATGTAAAGGTCGATGGAGTTGACATTCCCACCTATTATCTATAATTTTAAAGGCTTCCTTATACTTCTCTTCATTTTCATTGAAGGACTTTGCAATTGCTTCTTTGGCCCTATCCATTGCTTCATAAATATATCCCATTGGTGGTTTTTTCTCACCATCAACCAATCTGAGCACACGAACTAGAGGACCAAATAATTTCAAAATATATACAATACTGGTCCAAAATCTAGGCATCATAATAATACTGGCCACTCTTTTCCCAGAAGACTCTTTTGACCACTTACTTCCTGTCCAATCATCAGAAATAAACATCCTTCTCAATTGATGCTTCAATTTATGTATGCGTTGAATTGTGAGAAATGCAGTAACAAATCTTGTGACGCCTGCCCTAACAAGTTCTTTATGTCCAGTGAATTGCCTTAGCATGTTCACCACTCCCGGTCGAACATAAATATAGGCATTCAAACTCACAGCCCTTTTCAATGTCCTTTGAACACTAGACATCTTCCCTATATCCTCCAAAATAAGGTCAAGATAATGAGCAGCACATGGAGTCCAATATAAATGCGGCCTTTTTGTTTCTAATAATTTTCCTATCAAAGTAAAAACATGACTAACATTAGTATATAAGACATTAGCACATTAGCACTAGCACTGTGGTCATCACATTAGTATATAAAACAACAAATTAGAGTAAGAATTTCTTACCTGCAAGCACATTAGCACTAGCACTGTCAGTGACAACCTGAACAACATTCTTTTCCCCAACACGTTCTACTATACCATCAAGTAATTCGAACATCTTTTCTCCCGTCTTTGAATATTCAGAAGCATCAATAAATTTAAGAAAAACAGTTCCCTTGGGAGAATTTACTAAAAAATTTATCAAAATTCTATTCTTCTTGTCAGTCCAACCATCTGACATTATAGAACAACCATATTTTGTCCAATCTTCTTCATAAACCTTCATTGCAAGCTTCATATCCGAAACTTCCTTATTTAACAAAGGAACTCGCACCTCATGGTAACTAGGTGGCTTCATACCAATACCATATTGTCCAATCGACTCATCATCACCTCAAAACTTGGATAATTGACGACATTAAAAGGAATTGCTGCATCATACATCCATCGAGCTATATCTCTATAAGCTTTCTCTCTCAATTCCTTCTTGCATGCTTCATTCATGGTAGTTTGCTTCAGTTTTGATTGCTTCCTGTTTTGCACAACTTTTTCTGCATTAGGTGTGAAATATATGTTGATTGGACCTTTTTGTCTTGGCCTTTTGGGCTGATTAGTCGACTTGCTGCTTCCTTCTTTTGAGCAGCTTATGCTCAACTTTACAACATCATCCTCTTCCTCATCATCACCACATGTCTCATCATCATCAAAGTCAATATTTTGTGTTGCAGCCTTCTTTACCATATAACTTTTGATTTCTTCACGTACATGGGAAGGACATTTCTTGCATACTTTGGTATTTCGAAACCCTCCAACAATATGTTTTTTTGTTCAATAAATTCCACCTTTTGTTACTTTCTCACAGAAATCACAAACTATATCATTTTTGTTATTTGGATTTTGCAAATGAACATACTTCCAACAAGGATCCTTTCTAGAACTATCACAACTAGTACTTTCCATACTTCAGAAAATAAAAAGAAGAGGGCGCCAGTGCAGAAAGGAGGAAAAAACAGGAAAAAAAAGCGTAAGAAAGGCTGCAGAAAGGAGGAAAAAACAGAAAAAAAATCAAGAAAGGCTGCAGAAAATGAAGACAAAAGCAGAGAAAAAAGCGTAAGAAAAAGCGATTGGACCGACTGGTTTTGCGAGAAAGGAGAAGCAAAAAAAAAAAAAAAAAAAAAAGCAGAAGGAATTTGGACCGACTGGTTTGCAGAAAAGAAGAAGCAAAAACAGAGAAAAAAATAGAAGAAAAACAGTAGGACTGGACCTCCTGGTTTGCAGAAACGGAGAAGCAAAAACAGGAAAAAAAAAACAAAAACAAAAACAAAAACAAAAGGACTGAACCGACTGGTTTGCAGAAAAGGAGAAGCAAAAACAGAGAAAAAAACAGAAGAAAAACAGTAGGACTGGACCGGGGAGAAGAAAAACAGAAGAAGAGCTATCTACCGAAGAGGAGAAAAAGCAAAGGAGAAAAGCAAGAAGAAGAAAAGGAAAGCGCGAGGAGAGAAGAAAAGAAAGAGCAGGGAGAGAAGAAAATAGGAGAAGAAGAAAAGAAAGAGCGGGGAGAGAGCTTATCTGTCGGCGCCCAATTCTGCAGCCTTCTTCTTTCCTCTTTTTTTTTTTTCCAAAACCCTAATGTCCCTAATGTCCTGAAGGCGCTCCAGGTGCGCGCCTGGAGCCTGAGACAAGGCGAGAGCCTTTCCTGAGAGGCGCGCGCCTCTCCGACAGCGCCCGCCTTTGGCTCTGCAAGGCACTGGACCTCGCGCCCTGCGAGAGGCGCGCCTCACCTTTAATAACTATGAGTGGATGAACCGTCAATCACCAATGATTCGACAAATAATTGGAACTGCAGATTCTTGTCATACTACATGCCGGGCAGCCAACATTAATTGTCAATCATTACAAGTAGCTAGGTAAATTAATCTTAGCACAGCCCTCCCAATGCTTTAGGGTTTCTCTGACTTCTACAAAAACAAAACATGGCCACAATACCGTTGTATGCTCCCAGTTTCTCTCCCAGTTACAAGCGTGCTTATAACTAAGCAACACTTCTCTTTATGAAAATACCAACCATGGACAAATTAATGGTAACTAAATAATTGATCCCTAGTACACATACAAACTGACAAGGAAACTATTGATATTGGAATCTGACTCCTTGCACTACATGAGATGGCAATGAGAGGGAAGGGGGGGGGGGGGGGGGGAATGCACAATTTTAAACACAATATATATCAAGTTACATTTCACTTTAGAGTATTCACATCAAGGCCATACATAAATGGTAGTTTAAAACTTTTAATGGAAAATACTTCATGCAAACAATAGCCAAAAAATGGTTTGCACCTTACCATTATTCTGCATCAGCCAATCCAAAGCTATTGTCCCACCATCATCCAACTTAAACAATTGTCTAAAAAAAGTCATACATTCAAATTCAATAATCATTTGAAACAATAAAGACCACTTCTAAACTTAAATCAACAATTATGGAGGACAATTCTGATTGGCAAAAGGTTATTAATCTCTATTAAAAAGCTAAGTTGCTCTACATTAGGCAAATTGATAACAATATGAAGGTACAAATGGCATCTAAAATACGTGAATGCATAACCATGTGTAAAAGGACTAAAAATGCACCAAAAATATGAAATGAAGACTATATAACTGCACAATTTTTTCTCAAATATATCTTGTATCAGGGGGCCAAGCAATCTAGTTAGACAGAAAGCAGAAAACCTGGGTATGTGCTATACAACAATTAACTCAAAAGATTTAAAACTATTAAGTGGTACCATTAACTGCAGAACAGCTTTATTGACATATATGATGTGAAAAATCAATATTCCATTTAGTAGAAGTGTCAATCCTCCAAAGAATATTCAAAGCCGCACTAACGGAGTAAAATTCAAGTAGAGGGGTGCAAACCAAGATAACATGTAACTTTGTGATCAACCATCACCAGTCACTCAAACCATAATAAATGCATGGATTACATGAGAAAGAGAGGAATGAAAGAGAAAGGGATCCATCATAACAATCTGTGTAACAAAAATGATTCTAGAGCATCATAAACATCAGACTAAGCTTTTTATTTCATAAAATTAATACTACACTACAGAAGTATATATACATACAACCAAATAACAAAGGTAAAAAAATCCTAAAAAAAAAATAATTTCCTGAACAAAATAGATAGAGCACAAAAGAACCTTGACTGAAATCTTTCAGTCACTTTGGGGCCTCTTAAACTTTTTGACACGCTTCTTCACAATTTTCTTGCTAAGCAGAGGAATAGACATAGTTGCTGCAACATTAAGCAGATGTCGCTAAAAAGAATCCTACATAAAATCTGGATCTCAATTAAAGCCAAACACTAAGAAATTTAACTTTGGGCCAGCTGAAACACATATCAAATGCCGAGATAGCAAAAAAAAATTGAAAATTCCCAATAAAAATCCAACACCACCAAGTAAAGATTTACAGGGTAATGACACAAGCAGTTTACTCACAAAATTCCTAAACAAACATCATATCATAAAGAAGTTTACTGAGAATCTTAATCACTCGAATTAAATTGCACAAGACCGCTCTAATAGTCAAATCAGGAAGAAAAAAATTGAATATTAAATGAAATGAATTGGAGAAACAAATACTGATAAACTTCAAACATTCAGAATCAAAAAATTAGAACAAAATCAACCTGAATGATGCCTATGGGCAGCTGAGGATTCTCCTATGGGTGGCGGACGGACGACCTTCATCGAGATCCAGCCGAGGAAAACTTGAAGAGGCGATGGAGGTGGCGACGGTGGCCTCATCCGGTTCTAAGATCCACCGGATCTGACAGAAGAGGCGGCGGGAAATGAACAGGGACTGAAAAAACGAGTGACCAAGCAGAGGAAATGCAACGAAGGTTCTGTAAATCGCTCGACGGAAGGAACATCTACAATCGAAGCTCTGGACAATAACATCACTGCAAATCGACAGACGGAATGAACCAAAAAGTTCGAAGCTTTGGACATCGATGAACCAAGGACTACAAATCGGCAACAACGGAGCAGTTCCTGTTTCTGCCTCGCTGATTTGCGGCGGAGTAACTTAGTCGGATGGCTCTACATCCCTCAGAGTTCAGCACTGAGTGTGGGGAACAAGCACACCCAAAAATCATTATGAGTTTGGTCTCAACAAATGCCGGCCGGACTGGGAAGAAAGATGGCGTGGGCTGGACGACGGGAAGAAAAAGAACGCGCAGCAAGGACAGGGAGTAGGAGAAAAAAGTGTGGAACTCAGTTTGGGGATTGGGAGTCGGGACAAGCAGCTTAAGATAGAGAAGGGTGATGAAAGAAGAAATGGGACTACTGATTGTTAGATTGAAATTTTGTTTAAGTGTTGGCAAAAGTAAAAAAGCGCCTCTTATTTTTTTAACATCCGCTTTTTCCCTCTTTAACCAAATTCATTTTCCCTCGTTCGTTTTTCAAAGCATTGAAACTTTTTATTTAATTATTAATTATTAAAAAAATACTAGTTCAAAACCAATAATTAATTTTTCACTTTACAATGCTACATTAGTTTAATAAAATTTAAATTTGAATTTTTTAAAAAAAATTAAATTTTGAAATGCTAATTAGTTTTTAAATGGCTAAAGTAAAATTAGTTTTTAAAATAATCTAGAGAATAAAATAATATTTATATTTTCATGTTGAAATTAAAGAAATTATGTATATTAAAAGTATGTGTATATATGCATTAAACTACTTCTACTTTGTAATAATTACTTTTATGATAACTACATAACTACAATATATATAAATTAACTAGTTATACGGTAGATTTTAATCCTAACTATATATATATATATATACTCTCTTTGTTCGGGAAAAAAAAAAGGAATTCAATTTCTAAACAAGTTTTTGTCTTAAAATAAAAACAGTTCAATTTCAAAAGTCAAAGATGAATTTTCAACAAAATTTTCAAAATGTCCTTAATCGGATAAAATACATTAAAGGATGTATTAATATACAATACTCTTAATGAGGAAATTAGTGGTATAAAATGAGATGTACCTCCACTTGGTTGACCAAAAATAAAAGGTTGTACATTGATGAAACCAAACTTTTTTTTTGGATAAAGGGAGTATAAGTATTTACTACTTTTGTTATGCATTGTATGTCTAACAATATATGTACATGTATTAACGACTACTTATGTTATAATATTACATTAGTAACTGTAACTACTTTGACACTATATATTTTTTATTCCTGATTTTCAATAGTGTATTTAAAACTAACAAATTTATGTGCTTAAAATAATTAAACTTATGTGCACATGTTCATAAATATCAAGGTGTCCTAGTATAATTATTCTAAATTATGAGTCATAACATAAATAAGCCAATGAAACTCAGCCCAATGAAGAATACACTTAGTCCATTTGTTGCTCTTAACAAAAGAAAGCCAATTAGTACTAATCAATAATGTAATGTAATACTAAAAAGACTGTGCGATTAATGTACAATTATATGGACAAACAAAAATGTTAGGGTGTCCTAGTACAATTATAAGAAATTAAGAGTTATAATATAAGTAAGCTAAGTTTGGCATAAAGAAAAATATACTTAGTCTAATCATTATTTTTAGCCAAAGAAATCTAATTATAATTAATTTATAGTATATTTTAAAAGTCTCTGAAGTAAAATAATATAGGCAAATTCATATATCTGAAAGTGTATTAGTGCAATTATTAGAAATTAAGAGCCATGAATTAAAAAAGTTAAGTTTGGCCCAATGAATAAATTACATAACCCGATTATTATCCTTAGCCAAACAATTCCAATCATTATATAAGTAGTGGCAATCAAAGAAGCCTTTTTTTTTTTGTTAGTTTAAATTATGTGGACAAATTCATAAATAATATGATGTCTTAGTACAATTATTAAAAATTAAGAGCCATAATATAAATTAGCTAAGTTCAGTGTAGTGAATAAATTGTTTAACCCAATCATAATTATTGGTCAAAGAAGGCTATTAGTGAATATTGTATTTTAACAATAAATGATTATGTATTTTAGGTAAAATTATATAGCAAATGTATAAATATTAGGGTGTCAATATACAATTAATGAAAATTAAGTATCATAATACAAATTAACTAAGTTTGACCCATTGAAAAAGTTGGTTAGTCCAATCTTTATTTCTTACAATATAAGCCCAATTAATATAAAGTTAGGTCCAATCAATTTGATACAATTAATATAAAGTTAGGCCCAATTAATATAATTTGACACAATTAATATTTTAGAATGTACTTTCTAGAATGGAAGCAACTTTTAAGCAAGGTTTTAAGACTTATTCTTGCAAAGGATTAAATGCTCCTGTAAAGATTGCCCCAGTAAAGACATCACCTCCATCGCCAGAACCTTTTCTAAGGGAAAAAATTAAGTTAATTGATAATGGATGCATAATAATTATTCATTACAACTACTACCTGTACTTAATAAGATGTCTTAATAGAATTCGTCTAAATTATAGGGGCAAAACTGTAAATATCAAGGTGTCTTAACATTAATTAGTATCAAAATTATGTTGGCAAAATTCTAAAGCAAAGAGTGCCATAGTAAAACTAATAGAAAATAAGGGTGATAATAGAAAGGACATTTTTGGCCTAGTGAGAGTGCTTAGCCCAATGGGCCAAATAATTTAATCCAATTTTTTAAATTATCATTTTTCAGCATTTTCTCATTCATTACAACTACTAATTGTACTTAATAAGATGTCTTAATATAATAAGTCAAAATTATGAGGGCAAAATTGTAAATATTAGGGTGTCCTAACATCATCATCATCATCATCATCACCTTTATCCCAAACTAGGGTGTCCTAACATATTTATCAAAATTATTTTTGCAAAATTGTAAAGAACAGGGTGCCGTACTATAATCAATAAAAATTAAATGTCACACCAAAAACAACATGTTTCACCTAATAAAATTGCTTAGTCCAAGAACCAAATCATTCCTTCACCATAATTTAACCTAATTTCTTATTATTTTGGCAAATTCCTTATTCATTAAAACTACCAATTTGGTGATGACATTTTCTCGTCACTAGACCATTCTACAATTATAATTCATAAAATAATATAGTATTTATGAATTAGTGACCACAACATGTCGTCACTAATTTCGTAACATTTGGTGATGACAATTCCTCGTCACCAAACTATTTGATGCTTATCTTTGGCGACAAGATCAAATGTCGTCACAAAAGCCGTCACTAATTGTAGTGCAGTTCTCGGTCTTTTTTGACGCCACCACATTCAGTGACAACTTGGTGACGACATTTTCTATTTGGTCACTAAAGATGATATGACGACTTTATTTTAGTGACGACTCACTCAGTGGTCACCAAAGAGGCTATTTAGTGAGCAAATTGATTGTCGTCACTAATATTTTAGTCACTAAAGGCTATTTTTCTTGTAGTGTGGAATGAGTAGATTCATGAATCTTGAGTTAGCTTCCAAGACTTCATTAAATACTCTTTTGACTGAATTTTCAGCCATGACTTTTTGTTCTCCAATGCCTCAAAATGGATGATTGACCAATGAATTTGAAGTCTTCAACACGTGACTATTTTAATAATTGAGGGGTTGGAATTTGGACTAAATTTAGGACAAAAAATGATCTTTGATCTGGATCAAATGCACTCTTGAACTTGAACCGTTGCTCCATTGAATTGGATGGGAAGTTGGGGCCGAGTTCGCATCTCTAGCCGTAGAGTTTGCACCTTTGACCACAGAGTTCATGTCTTTGGCTCTAAGTTCACATCCTTGAGATAAGTTTGCAACTTTGACTCCGAGTTCAAAACTATGAGCCGAATGTCGAGAAGTTGGAGCCGAGTTCACATCATTTCCCTCATCTCGAGAAGGATTTGTCCTCAAATCTTTAGCTCCTGCATGATAGAGAGTTAAATCAGAAACATTGAAGATATTCTGAACGTCGCACTCACTCGGTAAATCAAGTCTGTAGGCATTGTCATGGATGTGCTCTAAAACTTGAAAAGGTCCATCTCCCTTGGTTGCAACTTAGATTTTCTTTGTGTTGGGAACCTTTCTTTTCTCAATTGCAAAACCCAATCTCTTGGTTGAAAAATGAGCTTATGACGCCCCTTGTTAGCTTGTTGTTCATATCTTCACGTCTTTTCCTTGATATTAGGTCTTGCTTTCTCATGGATTTGCTTCACAAATTCAGCATTCTTTTTGCCATCTAAATTCAACCTCTCACTCACAGGCAAAGGTGTTAGATCCATTGGAGATAATGGATTAAAACCATATACAAGCTTAAAAGGAGAAAATTTAGTGGCAGAATGCACATTCTTATTATATGCAAATTCAACATGAGGTAAACAAACATCCCAAGTCTTAATGTTTTTACCAGTGATTGACCTCAAAAAGGTAGATAAAATACAATTAACAACTTCAGTTTGGCCATCAGTCCGAGGATGACAAGTAGTAGAAAACAAGAGTTTTGTACCTAGTTTTCCCCACAAAGTTTTCCAAAAATAACTCAAAAATTTGGTGTCTCGATCTGATACAATGGTTATTGGCATGCCATGCAAATGAACAATTTCTTTAAAGAATAAATTAGCAATGTGTGATGCATCATTTGTTTTGTTGCATGCAATGAAATGAGCCATTTTTGAAAACCTGTCGACAACCACAAAAATTGAATCTTTTCCATGCTTAGTTTTTGGCAAACCCAAAACAAAATCCATTGAAAGATCAACCCATGGCTCTTTTGGAATTGGCAAAGGTGTGTATAAGCCACGAGGTTGGACCTTTGATTTTTCCTTTTAGCAAATGATGCAATTTTCATGAATTTTTACAGCATTACTTTTCATTTTTGGCCAAAAGAAATGCTCTTGCAAAATTGCCAAAGTCTTGGCTATACCAAAGTGTCCCATAAGGCATCCACCATGCACTTCCCTAACTAACAATTCATGCAAAGAAGAGTTAGGAATGAAAAGCTTGGATTCTTTAAATAAAAATCCGTCATGCTTAAAGAACTTCTCAAAAGAAACTTTTTCACAAGTTTGGAACACTTGACCAAAATCAAAATCATCATGATACAACTCTTTAATTTGTTCAAAACCAAGTATCTTAGATTCAAGAGAAGAAAGCAAGGCATACCTCCTAGAGAGTGCATGATACAAATTCTAAACATAAAGAATAAAATTCGAATCTATACCAGAGTGTTGGTCCTAGTATCATCCTTTAGGTTGAACTAGCTCTTCCTTTAACAAAATACCAACTCCAAGATTGAAGAAGAACCTTGCTTTTGTCCACTTGACACCCAATGGAATTATCAAAGACCCAAGATGTGAACTTTGACTATCCTTGGAATCAACTGGCACACTTAGATTATTAAGGGAAAGAAACTCAATAAACTAGCTTAAACATGAACCTAAGAGGCTATCCTCAAAGACTCAAAACAAGTTCTAAACTAGAACTTAAAGAAAAGCTAAAAAGCTCTTAAGTTTGTATTGAATCAAGTCTGTATTTTCATGTGGCCGATGGCCTTGTTTTATAGAAGACAATGGCGGCCAAGGACAAAACTATCCTCTAAAAGGATTAGAATTCCTTGCCTATTAGAAATTAATTACCTAAAAGAAAAGACTCCTAGTCTAATAAAAAGAAACAACCAATAAAATTGCCTAAAACTAATCCAAGGCCAAACTTGTATTCGGCCAAGCTTGTTCTCTTCCAGTCTTGAATTGGATTTGGAAGCTTCTTTAAACATTATGGCTATGAATTTGGAAGCTTCTAATGTCACTCATGATCAAGTTAAGGCAATACTTGATCCATCATTTACAACACTAAGTAGAATGACAATTGGTGACTTAAAATTGGAAGTCCTTACTGCCTTAGCTGCTTGAGCTTCATTTAATTCGGTTATAAGTGTGGCTAAAGCAGCTTGCATTCTCTTAGTTCTTGACCTAGTCATAGGCCCTCCTATGCCTTGTAAAATCTCAAGCTTTATTGATGAAGTTTAGTCTCATCTTTGGCTTCATGTTCACGTTCACATTCGGTTACTTGAGGAGTTGTAGTTGTCTCGAACCTTCGATTTTCATCAGTGCATCGGCTACAACATTTTCTTTACCTTTCTTATATCAAATGACATATGAAAAGGTCTCAATGTACTTCATCCATCTTGCATGCCTTTTGTTGAGCTTATATTGGTTTTTCAAAAACTTCAATGATTTATGATCAGTGTGGATCATGAACTCTTTAGCCCATAAGTAGTGTTGCCATGTCTTCAAAGCTCAGACCAAGGCGTACAATTCTTTGTCATAAGTAGGACAGTTGAGAGTTGCCCCACTTAGTTTCTCACTAAAGTATGCCATAGGTCTTCCTTCTCGCATCAAGATAGTACCTATCCCAATACCTAAAACATCACATTCAGTTTCACCTCACTTACCAAAAGTCATGCCGAGATCCTATCTAGACACAGAGATCTCCTCAAACCTCCAATTCCATTGACTATGGCACCGCATAAACGACCTCGACACTTGTGGGGCACCTTGCACAATGATCATAGGCATGACATTAAAAATTGAAAAGATTTGAAGAAAGAATTGAAGACTGTATTAGGAATGGGATGTTGGGGCAGTATATTCAGAGATGGCACCGGTGCTTTGATGGGGCCCAACTTCGGTTGGAAAGCCGGGGAGGTAGCTACCACACTAGTGGAACTCTTTTTGACCCTTGAACGTAAGAAGAGTTCCACCTCAATAATCGGTTCACAAGCGTTTCAAGCCATCTGTGGTCATTACTTTCTTTGAAGAGGATGTGGTCCCAAACATTAATCCATATAATGACGCCTGGTGATTAAAGCTATAATTACCAACAAACAAGTGCATAGGGTGTATGTAGATTATGGCAGCATTGCGAATGTCTTGTATATAGACTGTTTCTATAAATTAGGATTTGACTTTGGCACTTTGAGACTCTCAAGTATGCCATTTGTGACATTTGCTCTTGAGCTAGTCCACCTAGTGAGAATAATCACATTGGCTGTGACAGTGGGGGACTACCCTCAAGATAAAATAATCATGACAGATTTTTATGTTATCGATGCGCCTTCTCCATTTAATGCCATCATTAGGAGGTCATCGATGAATATGGTTAAAATGATATGACCGCCCTACCATCTGGTTATGAAGTTCTTGACAAAGCATGGGGTAGCATCTGTACGGAGTGACCAATACCTTGCACGAAAAAGCATGTTATTGCCTTGAAAGGTAAATGTATTGTAATGAAGGGCGTCCTTACTATTCAAACTCTGAGTGTGCCAAAACTATACTCAGAGATTACATCTCAAGGAGCACTTCTAGAGAATAGGGGTGAGAGACCTACGTTTCTTGGAAACCCCAAGTCACGCCCAGAAACACCTAGATTTCCAAGAAAATCCTGAGGTTACACCTCGAGAATACAAAGACTTAGTTGGAAATCTCAGGGTCACACCCCGAGAAACCCAAGATACTGCCATCCTAAAACGACAGACAGAAGCACTAGAGATCACATATGAAATGCAAGAGGTCGTGATTGATGACAATCACCCAGACAGGATAGCAAGAGGAGCGTCACTGCCTCTACTGACTTACCATGTTCCAAGTTGCCTACGACTTTGTGTAGAAATGCGTGAAGTACCAAATCCATGCCCCAATAGCTAGGAAATCTCAAATGGAGTTTATCACTAATTCCTTATTCATGGTCTTTCATGCAGTGAGGGATTGATATTCTTGAACTCTTCCCTGAAACATTTGAAATTCTTGATAGTGGCAATTGACTATTTTACCAAATGGATAGAAATTGAACCCTTAACTACTATCACGAGGAAGAATGTATTGAAGTTTGTGTGGAGTAATATCGTTTAAAAAATAGTCATCCCTCATATCATTGTCTCATATAATGGGAAACAGTTTACGGACGATCTATTTCGATTCTGGTGCAAAAAACTCATGAACAAGAAGAATTTCACCTCAGTTGCACACCCTCAAGCTAATGGTCAAATCGAGGTCACAAATTGCACATTGCTACTGGGACTCAAAACTTGGCTAAATAAGGCCAATGAAGATTAGGTAGAGAACCTCCCAAACATCCTCTGGACCCATCGGACCACACCTCGGATGACCATGGAAGAGATTCCTTATAGCCTGGTGTATAGATCCAAGACCGTCATCCTAGCAAAAATTGACATCCCAAGTCCCACGCTTATAGCCTTCAATGTAGTGGTCAATGATGAGGAAATGCAATTGTATCTGGATCTATTGGAAGGGCGTCGAGATCTGGCCTTAGTTAAAGAGGTGCAGTATAAGTAGGCCATGGCGAAATACTACAATGAGAGGGTTAAGGTCAATAAATTTAAGCTAAGGGATCTCGTTCTTTGCAAAAAACGAAGCAAGTAGGGCTCAGAAACTCAGCAAGCTATAAGCCAATTGGGAGGGTCCCTATAGAATCATTAATGTATCGAGAACTGGGAGTTACTGCTTAGCAACTATGGAGGGAGATTTGTTACCTCGAGTGTTGCATGTCAGTAATCTAAAATACTTTTTTGTTTAATTCCCAACAATTTAATGAAATATCCTCATTCTTTTATATTTAGTTATTCATTTCACACTGTTAATCATTTATAAATTGAGTGAAAGGGTACAAGTCACCTCAAAGCTAAGTTCAAGATAGCCAAGCTATCTTGCTGTACTATAAATCAAGAAAATCACATGTAACCTCAGTTTAGCCACGCTAAGTTGCGCATTCTCAAACATCCTAAGGGGTGATGAGATCCAGAACATCCTACGGGGTAAAACAATAAAAACATCATTATATAAAAATTGAGATCCCAAACACCTTAACGGGTGGAGAATTCTTATTATCATTTATTTTTCATCATTAAATGTGGTACATGAAAAAATTTTACAATTTTCCTTTTTGCTCTGCATATCTAACTCTATCTTGTAGGTACATGCCTAACATGGCCTCTTTCCTTTTATACTGATCACTCTCCTTTTTACCTTATTAAGCTAGTAGCTCCAGTTCCTCCAGTATTGTCTCGATAGGGTCCCTATCACCAGGAGCCGACTTCTGGCTCCCTTTATTCAGTCGAGCTTCCATTTTTTCAACCTTTAATCTCCAAGTTTTGCACTCAAAATGCAACTCATAGATTGGCTTCTTGTATGGATCGAGCAACTCTTAAAGGCTTCAGATCTCCCCTCGTTTCCCCTCCAACTCCTGAGTAAAAGTATGTACTACTTCATCTCATCCTTTAATTTTGGAGTCCATTAAGGAGAACTTGGAGGAGAGTTCCACAATCCTCTTTTCATATGCTTCATTTTGCAAAGTAGCGGACCACTCCCGAATGATCAGGTCCCCTATCACCCTTTGTTGTTTTATCTTATCTTCTTTGAGAGTGTGATTTAAGCATTCGAAAGGGGCAATTTGGTCCCTAAGTTGATTATTTTCGTTGCCTAACCTACCTTTTGTATCTCGGAGTTTGTCATATACGGCCTCGAGAGTCCTTACTTTCTCATTCATAGCATTAGAGTTAGATTTTAAAGGCAAAAACTGGCCCTGACATAGTAGGAATGAAACAAAATTAGATTTTCATTAATAGAAAAGTTGGCTTTAAAAAACTTTTTAAAAAAGGTACAATAAGAGCATAAAAACTAGCCTCTTTCGGCATTTCCCCCACACGAGACGAAATCTCAGCTTCAGGCCTTTGTCCACCCACCTCCCTGCCTTCGGTAGTGCGGAGGTCTAGGTCTTCATCAATTTGCCATTCCTGTAACTCTTATAATGTCATTGGGGAGCTCCAAGATGCCAAGTGATCAAAGAGTGCGAAGGATCCGTCAAACCCCCTCATGGCCTCGGCATAAGCTTGATTAGCATTGATTATGACCTTGGGATCATACCCAGGTAACTCTTCCAGTTTTAGACTAGAAAATTTCTCCTGGATCTCTATGGCTGCATTCTACCAGCCAATATTTCTAGCTACTTGGGAAAAATTCACTGTGAAGTTACCGAAATCTACTGTGTGAAAAACCTTTGTCACCAGTAATCGAGCAAACTCTCCCTAGTTGATCCCTTACAATTTCTGGACCTCCTTTTGGCAGGATTCCAGTTGTTGGCACAGTAATAAGTTTTCAACTTCAACTTTTTTAGGTGCCTCCACTGCTTCCACCTGAGTGCGATGAGATGCTGCCTCAAATTCCTGTAATTGGGCCATATTGGCATTCTATTTTTTGGCCCTTTCCTTTAAGTGATTTGCTCTATGGACATACGCCATCCATAAAATCATGGCCTATCAAATCCACATGTGCCAACATAGCATTAGGTTTAGCCCCTATTAATACATAAAATCAAAACACACGAAAGTCCTCAATACTTAACTTGAGGGATTGCAGCAACCAAGCTGTTGTTCAAGTCTGAAATGGGCATAACTTCCATTTTCTTCTGTTGTTCCTCTGTGCCTTAGACCACCAACCCTAGAGAATATTCCCCTAGAAAATTGAAGAAAAATATTCCCTCCAAAATGCTGACCTTGGTAGCCTTCTGGCTAATTTGCTCCTTGGTGCCAGCCATCTTGACTCTTTTGCCCTTGGTGGTTGCTTTCTCCTCGGCTCTCCTTTTGCCAATTTTCTTTTTGGAAGGTTCAATCACCAATGGCTTTGCAACTAAAGGAGTCCCTTTCTCTCTCTCTGCATCTTTTGTACCTTTCTGAGAGGTGCTCTCCTTCTTTGACACCGATGCACTGAAGTTCACCACTACAAAATGGAATCTTAGTTAGTATTAAATGTCAACAAGCTACATATAAATCATTACAAGGCACGGAAACCCTATCTTTTGTCTTTTTCTTCTGAACAAACCTCAAGGTCTAGGTTCCAACCTCTACTACTATTGGACTCAAGTTGTATTTCACTGGCTCCTCTTTAGTGTATTTCCTAATTCTTTCTTCTCGGAGCTCAATACATGCCCGACCTTCACGGTTATGCCTCTTTCGATTCCTATAGATATCGTTGGCATCCCCATAGAACCATTCCATCTCTACCCTACATGGCTCTAACTTCACAAAGAAGAACCTATTCTTCCAATTGTGGTGGTTTGAGGGCTTTATTATTTTACACCTGGACCTCAGGAAAAAGGTGAAGTAACCTATTGAATTCGCTAATTTATTCATAAAATAAAAATACCTAAACAAGTTGACTGATCCTTTTAGAATAAAACTTCATACCCAATTATAGTTCTAACTGAGTTGGATATCAGTTGGGCCAAGGCTATCCTATAATACCTTAGGACCTTGGTCATCAACCTACATAGGGGAAACCTCAACCCTACCTTCAACTGCTCTTCATACGCCGAGTAATATCCTACTAGAGGTCAGCAGGTCCTCTAGTTTGATCCCACAGCTCTAACTCCATACTCTTTTAGGAATATAATACTTCTTCCTAAGGTTCTTGACCTCAGCCTCCCCTAAGACCGAGGTCAAGGTTTTGACCATGGGAGTGAACTTCTCTAGGTAAGTGTCTAAAGCCTTTGCAATGAAATTCTCCCTTTCACTCTTGGAAGAGCTCATCGTCGCCGATGAGTTTAACCTATTCTTAGTTGCAACTATTCCTCTTTCGAACTTAAAACTGCCCATTTATGCTTTCCCTACTAACTTGTTCTACTTCCTGCGCAATATTATCCCTTTGCCTGGATGAGCCCATTACACTGAAATATTCCTCCTTGCCGACCAGAGAAACAGACTTTTCATCTCATTTTGAAGATATCTCAGATATAAAAAAATAGAAAAAGACATACTTACTTTTGTGGTCAACTGAGATTGAAAGTTGCACCAAAGATATGAACTTCGGTGGAAATAAAAGAATGGATGGAGAAGATAGATGTTGCACCACGCGTTGCTCGTTGGATAGACGGCATAATCGTCAGAAATGCAAAGAAGCATGAATAGATAGAAATGTGTCAAGAGGTAGCAGAGAGAAATGAGTTTGCCAAAAGGTAACTGCAAATGATGTTTGGGTGCCTTTTATAGGAAACTTTTCATTCCTCACGCGTCCTTTCAGAAGATCCTCGGGCCCCGTAGCATTTAATGCTCTGGCATTGAAGAACAAGGCGTATCAATCACATTTAATGCAATTTGGACTCTTGGGCGGTGAATGTGACGTACTTCATCATAAAGCCTAAACCCTATAAAAGGTGAGACCTCAGCCTGACCAATCAAACCAAGGTCTAGAGTACTTGTGATGTATGTCGAATCTTGATCTAGCCTTTAGATCTCGAGATGTATGCCAGCTCTCAGCCTAGTCTTGACTTAGAGTCCAATAACTTTTATCATGCATATCAGGCCTCAATTTGTGACCTAACAATATGAGAAATCTGACCACACCCAAACCATACAGGTCACGTGGAATTTCGAACCACACGAGTAATGTGAAAACTCAACAGCCTATGCTTATCTATTAATGGTTAACGGTATGCAGTATTTAAGGAGGTATGTTAGAACGTGTGATCAACCATTACAACATGTCCCGCAAATCTCAGAGGTAAGATATATATTCTTAGTGAAGCCGTCAGGTAAAACGGAGGAATCCTAATTTTCTCTATGATTTTACTATTCAATGTTGAGACTTCCGACAATTCTCTCTGACTTAAGCATTAGAGTTTCTACCATCGAAAACCACTCCAGGATCGGTTTTGTATGTTTTTGTAGATCAAATTGTTGGTAGCTTGGTGAATCATGTTTGTTGGACTACATTGCAGATTACACCTTCATCGAATACCACTATGAGTTTCAAGGTCTAATAACTCAAGCAATGAACAAGTAAGCACACCTAGTCTATTTTCATGAATAAATAACCATCGTGCCTATAAAACTGTTGAAAGTAGTTTGTTCACATGATGCATGCACACTAGAAAAGTTGTGCCCAATAACATATAAGTTTTTAAGAAACTCAAAACCCAACAATTGTATTAGGAGTAGTAAGAATGGTATACTTTTCAAACAAAGCACCACTCACTATGTTTTCCTTACCTTTCTTGTATCGAATTAAATAGTAAAATGTCTCAATGAAGGCATTCCATTTAGCATGGCCTTTTATTCAACTTATTTTGACCATTCAAGTGTTCAAGAGATTCATGATTAGCGTGGATCGCAAACTCCTTTGTCATCAAGTAGTGTTGCTAATTCTTTAAAGCATGAACAACAATATACAATTTTTTGTCCTGAGTTGGATAATTTAGTATAGTTGATTTGCCTTCTCACTAAAATAAGAAATAGATATCTAATGCATCACATTCGAACTCAAAATTTTTATAAAAGTTAGGTAGAGCAAGTAAAGGTGCAAAAGTTAAGTCATGCTTAAGTTGATTAAATGCGACTTCTTGATCAACTCCCTATTTAAAGCTAACATTTTTCTTTACCAGTTCATACAAAGGGGTGCTTTAAATAGAAAATCCTTCACAAATCTCTTATAAAAATTGGCAAAACCTTAAAAAATTTCTTACCTCAAAGATAGTGGAATGTGTTGGCCAATCTAATATGACGTTCTCCTTTGTTTGATCAACTTGTATACCTTTTCCACTTACAACAAAACCAAGAAAAATAACTTCATTTGCTCAAAAAGTACACTTTTTTTACATTAGCAAATAGTCTTTTAGCATGCCAAGTACTTAACACTTGTCTTAAATGATCAACATGCTTAGTCAATTCTTTGTTATAAATTAGGATATCGTCAAACTAGGTAACTACAAACTTACTAATAAAATGCTTTAACACATAATTTATTAATCTCATGAATGTACTAGGTGCATTAGTTAAGCAAAAAAACATTTTATTTTAAATATTGTTTTTCATTCATCACATTCTTTTATGCAAAATTGATGATAATAAGATTTTATGTCAATTTTTTTTAAAAAACACACATACAAACCCTAAACCCTTAATACACACACAACTAGGAATAGGATGGTGATATTTAATAGTTATTTTTTTTTAATTGCATAGCAATTGACACACATATGCCATGAACCATCTGTTTTAGGTATAAGAATTATTGGAATAACACATGGGCTAAGTGACTCACGTACGTGATCTTTCGCCAAGAGTTCATTTACTTGCCTTTGCAACTTCATTGTCTCCTCGAGGTTTGCTCAATGAGCAAGATGATTTAGAATTGAGGCTCCAAGTAAAAAGTATATTTCATGTTCAATATCTCTAATGGGTGGCAAACTACTCAGAACCTCGTCAAGAAAGATATCTTCAAATTTTTAAAAGACAGAAACAACCTCACTAGGCAAATCTAGGGTTAGTTTGATAGTAGAAAACAAACGTTGTATATAACCACATTAAGAAGCCCTTTAGAACGTAAGTATCTATCTGCTCACAAACACTAGCATAAAACTACCTCTTTTTTTTTCTCTCGCATTAAAGGCTTTTCCCTCAAGAAATTTTACACTCAATTTTTAGTGTTTATAATTTCTTTTTACTCATGTTTTATCTCACTCTTTGCCCTCAGCTTTGTTTTCATCTATCTCTCCAAGCTCAAACTCAACTCTTTTCCCATTACTCTTTTTTGGCTTTTTCGAGCTCTCAAACTCTTTTTGCCTTTTCTCTTGCTGTATTTTCTATTTAATTCATTTGTTATACACTTGTTAGAGAGATGAAGGTACAAGAGTCATAGGTCTAGTATGCATTACAAAGTGATATTTATTTTGAAAAAACCATCATGCATAGTCATTCCATCAAACTCCCTAGGACACCCAACTAGGTTATAGCCTATTAGCATTAGCATTATGCCACAAAGGGCTTCGTCTTTTTTTTTTCCGATTGAGAAAGCAACTACGCTTGTTTGTTCACCTCAAACTCACCATAGCCACTGAGGTTCGCCTTGAACTCACCATAGTCACTAAGCCATTGAACCTTATAAAGTCTCAAATGTTTAGCTGTTAGCAATTTAAAATTGTCTACAAAATAAGTACTAGCACAATTAGTATGGCAACCACCATCAATAATCATCATGTATACATTATTTTGCATGTGCTAGTGAGTATGGAAGATATTAGTATATTGCACATCAAATTCAGCCCTTGACTTGCGTGTTTAATGCCCTCATAATCACCTAAGCCTCTCTTTCAACAAAATGCTCCCTAAACCCTTCATCCTTTATTAAAATGAACATTCCATCCTATCATCATAAATAACCATATTTTTTCCTTAGAATATGTGAAACAATGTCTCCTCTTTCCAAATATTTATAAAGCAAGTAATATTAGATGATTTAGAAATATATTCACTTCCTTTAATAAACTCACATTTGTAGAAGTTTCAGACTTTGTAGAATCATTTTTTATCTGCTTTTTTTATGCCAAGTGTTGCTTTTCCATGTGGTAGATAGTGCAGTTGATCCAAATTAGCAAGTGGAACCTTTCTATTCAAGTTATTTTTCCACCTTTTCTACCATGTGGACTATCTCTTCAAGCTCCACATAGTGAAGCAACTTCTCTATGTTTGCTCTCTTACAATTCAAATCTCCAAGACCTATGGTAGCTTGAAGATCTTTCTTAGCAATAGGTCAGATCATTACAACTTCCATCTCTTCATAGCACTCATTAACACTTGGAACCTTAAGTGATTCCTTGCAGCCTTCTATACAGCTCAAAGTAGTAATGAGATACAAACCTCTTTCTCATTATAGATTTCATCTCTTCCTAGGTAGTTAAAAGTTTTCTCAGTTGTACTTCCTACGCAGGGTTAGTCATGAGAGTGTAAAAACACTTTAAATGAACTCTAAAATAGGAATTTCACCTCATTTATTTAGTTACATAAATGCTAGTTATGTGTTTTTTTATATTATTTTAGGTAAAAGAATTTTAAAGGTCTAAAAAAGTTAGAAAAATAATATAATTGAAGAAAATTCTATAATAGTACTGTAAGTTGGAGGGAGATGGTGCTTAAATGGGCAAATAGGCAATTGACAAGCAAGTATCAATAGGTTATATCTCCTCTTTCATAAGCCAAATAAAAAGTCCTTGATGCCATCAAAAGCTCTTTATATGACTTTAATGTTGATTTTTTAAGTTTCTCTTAAATCAGCTCACATCTAGTTCAAAATTACAATCAAATTAACAATGTGACTGAACCAGCAGATAACTAACACATTTTAGAAAAATGGTTATATCTAAAATTACACAAGTAAAATTCAATGATTCTTGAACCATTTGAAAGCTAAGAGGAAGGATTAATGCAGAAGCCAAAACCTAATCTGCGTAGAAAGACCTCAAAATATTAAACAAAAATAGCATTAGTGAATATAACTAAGAACAGAGAGAGCTAAAGAAGAGTTGGGCATGGTTGTGCTACTAGATTAACTATACCTAAGTGTTGTAGCCCATTTAATTTGATCTTTATCTCTTGATCTCTTTTGACCCTTTTTCTTGGTCATTGACCACTTGTAATAAGCTCAATAGGTATAATTTCAATAAAAACACATCTTTATCTCATAGAAATAAGGAGGCTAGACTTTAGAAAATTGGAGCCCTACCCTCCAAAAGAACTCTAGGATTACGTACAAAAATTCATCCTTATCACAAGGTTCTTGTGAATTTTCAAGAAAAAAGAGTCATATTTGAAGAAATTGGAGTTTAGGTTGGAGATTAAGTGTGGGTTGTGGTTTCTCTTGTAAAAAAGGGAGTTTGTTATTCTCTACAACTTGATTCTTATGTTTCATTTCACCAATTTGGTTGTTTTTTTAATAATTATGTGTGGCTAGACTCTTGTAATCTTTGAGATTTGATTATAGGTTCTTGATATTTATCTTTGTTGGTGTTGATTTATGTTATGGGTAATGCAAGTTTTCATTAAGAAGCATGCAAATTATATAGGCCTCATAAATTGTGTTCATTGATGCTTGTATTGATTGTTAAATCTACATTAAGTTTAGACTTATGCTATTAGAACCATTGTACCCCTAGCATAGGAATATATAAGGTGAATTCGTAGTCTTCATATTTTCAATGTGTAGTATTAAATAGTATGGTTGACTGAGAATATGACCCGTATCATTTCATTATAGGCACAAGGGTTAGAAACTAGAATGAAAAAGACAAGTTGCTTCTTTAAATGCAAAAACCCATGGTTAAATAACAACTACGGAGAAATAGCAATAACCTTAATTACTTCTTAGGAATTAAATCACAATTCTTAATTCCAAATTCTAGTTCTAGTTAAGAAATTAAGTTTCACCCATTTTTCTATCTTGTCGATTTAGCTAACGTAGTTGTAACGTTTAGCCATTTAAATTACTTCTTAACTTTTAGGCAAAAGACTGACCCTCAAGCAAACAACATCCTTGAGGGAATGACCTGACTTCCACAAAAACAATGACAAATGTATACTTATGCTTGGTAATGTTGATTTAGACTTTATTACTTAATTAATTGCAGTATTTGTGCTACATTTTATATCCTAATCCACACAACATTAGTTAGTTTATCCTATCAAATAATAGCATAATCAACAAATTCAATGATAGCAAACTTTACCTTTTTCTATTCTTAGTAGTGGCTTACATTAAAGTTTAATTGGAATTTTTTCACCCATTCAAGATATTGCTTTGGGTTGCTTGAGCCCTTAAAGAATGGTGTCTTCATCTTTACACTTCTTTAGTTGCTATCAACTTTACTAGAACTCCTCATTCAAAACTATAAGAAGTTTCGGACTTTTTCTCATCTTGATCAATATCGAATTAATTCTTCTAAAAGATGGGATTGATCTTTCTTTTTGATTTGCTACTTGATCCTCCTTTAGAAGATGCCTTCAAAATGTTTATTCTTTCGGTCAAATTCTCCACCAATCGAGTGAGGTGAAACAAACAATCACATGTTGCCCTTTGATAAAACACCTCATGTTAGATTTGTTTGTTGGATTATGCCCTAAAGGCCAATCATGTGATGATGGTTTAGGCATATATTGTATCATAATGTTTATAATTTATGGCAATTTATTATTATGTTTATTTCCATATCTGCACTTTATGAATAAATATAATAATGTCTCAAGAATTTAATTATTCTAAAATTATCCCTAGTCAAGTTTTATCATTGAATGGGACAATGATAATACATTAAAACTAGTATGTGCTGTGACTAATGAAAAGTATCATGATATGAGATATCAAGTCAACACATAAGTACACGTTAGAGAACTATGTATTGGATCGACCCATCATGAGAAACGCTACATGGGTTATCATATGAAGCGTCATCAGCATTTCTTATATTGATGATGGTGTAAGTGATCCTTAGATTTGGGGTCACTAGAGATCCCAATATGAGTAATTGCATGTTTTGATGCTAATAAACGTTACTCGTAATAGGGTGAATTATAAAAGTGGTAATTGGATATGTAATGCATCATGTAGTGGGATGTTGAGTGATCAAGATAGAATTTGTCCCTCCTATATAATGGGAGTGATATCTTTGAGCCCTTTGATCAAGTGAGACCATAAAATACATGGCCGTGCTCAAATGAGTCGATATGTGATATCGAGTTCATTTGCTTAAATGTGTCTACTTGGGAATTAAGAAATGCAAAGATTGAACTATACGAGTGTGACACATTCCATGGCTCGTGTTCAATCAAGATTTCTAGGGTAATTAAATGATAACATCTATCACAAGAAAAGTAATGTCGAATTACTAATATTCTTATAACTTGGATAGCATTGATGTGTTGCTAGACACCACTCAATGTTTATGGCATAAAATAGATTTTATGTCATTGCCAACGTTATAAGAACCTATTGGGTCACACACTTAGATCGTATCCAAAAGAAGTATAAAATTTATGTGATGAATTTTGGTTAATTTAAGAATCCTATTACGAATATGACTTTATATGGGTTCCGGTATAAATCGGTATTTGGTTTTGGTTTCTAAATGGTTTTGTTTTGTGTTAATAAATCCAAAATAGTTTTGGATTTATCAATTCATGTAATGGCCGAAAGTTAGAAGAAAAGTAAGAATGGGATTCTTGTTTTAGCAACTAATGAAATTTAGAAAATTGAAATTTAGAAAGTTCCAAAATAGATTAGAACTTGAGGTTCAAGTAAAACTCTTTAGAATAAGGTTTTCCCTAATCTTTTTCTATATATTTGGACATAAAATTTCAGTAGCCTCCAAACCAATGTGAGCTAAAAATTATGTTCTCCTTGCTACATCAAAAGCCAAAAACAGATTTTCTTAGAGAAGAAAATTCTACAGCAAATCCAAACCAAAAAACTGAACCTCTTGTTCTTGTTTGAGCAGATCTTTTCAGCCCTTTTTCTTAAGAAGAATAATAGAAAAATTAGAACAACATACGGAGACTTTCTTCTATTCTTTAGAAGAAAAACAGAAGCTTTCTGTGTGGGAAAAAAGCAAGAAGAACAGAAGTTTGGAGAAGCTTTAAAAACCTGAAAACTGAAAGCAAAAACTCTAGGCTAGCACCAACGGTTCTTTTGCTACTTCTTCCTTGGTTAATTGTGTGCCAAATAACTTGGGACTTGGAGATGATCGTATGGATACCATAGAGGCAAAGCTCTGCTGGGTTTTGCTGTGATTCGATGAGTAAAGTCTTCACAAGAAAGAACAACCGCTACCAATAAAAGTAAATCTCTTCACGACTGGTTTGAAATCACTTCGTAAGGATCCTTGGAGGAAATCAAAAATTTTAAAATTCCACTGCATGCCATACTTGATTTCCTATAGTGGTATCATAGCCACTTACAAAGGCTCAAATTGTTTTTATGTGAAAACATGTTTATTTCTTAAATTGTTTATGAATAAGCATGATGAAAATTTAGATTATGTGAAGTTGCTCATTAAATATGAATTTGTGAAGTTGTTCATTAAACATATATGATATGTTTATGTTTATTAAATTAATTTAGGGTATGCTTTAATGTGTTCTTTTGGATTTGAATAATATAAGATATATGTGTGTGTGTGTGTGTGTGTGTGATATATTTATGAATATGCATGGAAGAACCAAAGTTCAGCTTTTCAGAATTTTTCTGGCTTGGCTTCAGGTTTGCAAAATTTTCTTGTGTTTTAGTTTTGATAAATTTTATTAAATGTGAAAATAATATGTGTTGAATCATATTAGCTAAGACTAGCTGACATCACGTCATTACACCTCTACACCTACGAAATTTTGGCAGCATTTTCTCTGTACTCTGATCAAATCCTAGTTCTGAAACATCAAGAACCAATCCAATCCTATAGCAGAAACAACAACAGCCCAACATATCTATAGCACCCAGCATAACTATCAACAATATGCCACAACACACAAACCTAGCAACAATATACAACAAAAGACAATAATACAATCAATCTAAACTCGAAACCCATGGAATACCAACCCACAAGTTTCACTATACCTCTAAACATTGTTGTTTGAATTCCAACCATTCCTGTTGTGCCAATGCCATCACTAGATGATCTTCCATCCATTTCTACTGGAAAACCCACAAATTCCTACCTTTCCAAAGCATCCAAAGTATGTACACCGTAAGTTCCAACTCTATCTACCCAAAAATGCATATTCTTATTTACACAAATGTGATGCCACCAGTCACAAAATGTATCCCCTAGTTGGCCTGTATGCCGCCAATCAACCGAAGCTAGACTCTATATTCACCGTGCATGGCTACAATGGAAGAAAAGATGTTACAGAGTTTCCACATCACCTCCACACATTGGACACACGGAATCCACTAGCATTCTGCGTTGTTGTAAGAGAACATTGGTGGCCAGGATATTATGACAACATCTCCAAACAAAATGCAATAATTTAGGTTTCACATGCAACTTTTAGATTGTTCTCCACATATTATGCATTTGGCTTCGAGATGTATTACTCTCTGCCGGCTATCGAACTAGATTCTTGGTAGTTTGCAACTGCCTGTAAGCCGATTTAACAGTATACTCCTCATCCCTACTAAATTGCCAAGATAGTCTATCTTGACTGCCTACAGGTTCCAAAGGTAGCAATATTATCGCCGCATCTTACTGCAAAAAAAAAAATCGATGAAACTAACTGTGAGTTCCATCCCCTCCCATCAACCATCAGAAGATCGCTTACCCACTTTACATGAGGTTGTGCCTTCTATGTATTCATTAGCTTTCATGAAGTTAATACAGTTCACAACTTTTGGGAAAAAAAAGAATCATATTGAGGCAAAATATGTATATGATGCATAAAATTGGTTTCGGATTTTTTCAAGAAAATTCAATCAAGTTCGGTTTTGTGCTTTATGCTAGTTTTGGTTTTTCATAAAACCATAGCTTCGGTTGTTGCAATTTTGGGAGGCTAATTCAGTTTCAAATTTTATTTTGGGACTGAAATTAATATGTAAAATATATATGTGATATATATAATATTAAGGCCAAATTATATATGTGATATATAATAGTTCCAATTTAAAAGTTTATTGAAACTTTGGAAAGCTTGGATTTCTGAATTTTGAATGGTTCAATTTTCTGAATTTTTTTGGCTAAATTGCACATGATTTTGAATTTTGTTATGACTAGCCAAAGTTTAATATATATGATATATTAAGTTGAGGTCTAAAATATTTGATATATTATTCACAAAATTTTCAATGATCATGGTTAGCCTGATAAGGAATACATATGATGTGTTTCATCTTTGGCCAAATTGAACGTAGCTTTGAAATTTATTATCGCTGAAATTTGATATATGTATCAGGTAAAGGCCAAAAATATATGAGATATATTTTTCACAAATTTATAATGACCAAGTAAGGCCGAAATATATTTGAGAAATATAATTGTTGGAATTTTGAGTAACAACCAAAAATTTGTTTCGGATGTATACATGAGTTTGGCTTCTAGTTTGACCAAACATATATATGATATATTTCTCGCAAATTAATCATGATAAAGAGTTGGCTGAACGGAATATGTGATATTTCATGATATGGCTAGAAAAATATATATGATATATTTTATAAATTTCTCATGATTAACGAATGGCCGAAAATTGTACTTTAACCTGAACCTTCCATGCATAATATATTATTATTCGAAACCCTAATTTTTTATTTAATAATAATTGTCATAAATTAATTAGATTAATATAATTAAGTGTTAAATATGAATGACAATTACATGTGACATGCCAGTATGTGATATTTGAGCATGGTGCATAGTTATAGCCCTTAGCCCAATGTGATTGGATATTAATTTTGTATTGGTTTTTAAATATGACCTACGCGTCATGCCTTACTGTATTTTCTAGTTGCAAAATCTTTTCTCACCTAACTTCCCTCGAATGTAACTCAAGGTTTCTGTAGAGATGTAATAGTTAGATTAGAGATAAGACTAAACTAGGAGGCAAGGAGTTGGTGACCATACAAGAAGAACCAAAGAGGCACTTGGAGAAGATGTCAATACCCTTAGGTTGACCTTTTTGGTTCTCTCATTGGCTTGAAAGAATCAACTTAGTTTGGGCTATAACTATGTCACGTTTACTTTATTGTTAATATATGAGATGCATGCTATTTATGTTTATTGGTTAAACGCATAATGTGATTATGATTGTAATGATTAGTTAAGCAAATTATGTGATTAATTGAACTAATAGTTACATTAACCAATTTAAATAAAAATGGTGAGAATTTAACAAATCCCTCAAACGAATATTAAGTCTTAGATGCCTTCCAATGCCTAGTACTCATCAAGGCTTTGATTGATTGGATGTAGGTTTGCCAAAGCAAGGTGCCATGGTCAATCTTAGTGAGACGTGACGGGATAATAATAATATCTGATTGCTAATCATTGGGTCTAACTTAACTAGGTGGACTCAATAGGAATGAGACCTAGAGGCATAGAGTTGGGCCTTGGCTGATTAGATAAGCTAGAACAAAGAGTTGTTCACCCAACTATTTAAGAGTTGTATGAGATACAATTGACAAAATGTTGTCTACCTAAATAGCCAAGTTTTGGGCGATTAACCAAAGCTACCTCAAAATTAGGTCAAATATGGATCTTGGCCCACTACAAAGTTAATTAGATTAATTTTTCCAAATTAATATCGAGGGTTATTACTTTAAGAGAAATAGTGGGAGTAATATTTAATAAAATACCATATTAAATGTTAACATTCATGATAGTTATTTTGCATATTTTTGTCATAGATCATCATGGCATTAAACACTAAAACTAACTCACTATCACTTGCGATCTGTCCTTGAGAAGGACAAGTTAAATGGGGTGAACTTCCTAGATTGGTACAGTAACTTGACAAAAGTCCTCAAGCAAGAGAAAAAGCGGTATGTCCTAGATGAACCCTTACCTAATGAACCTAAATAAAAGGTAAATAAGGAAGGGAATTGCTTTCATTGCGGTGAGACCGGACATTGGAAGAGAAACTACAAAGTTTACCTGGAAGATCTAAAGAAGAAGAGGAATGAGAATTCCACTTCGGGTATACATGTTATAGAAGTTAATTTATCTACTTCTTCATTATGGGCATTAGATACCGGATGTAGTTCACACATTTGTGTAAATGTGCACCAACTAAAAGGAAGTAGAATTTTAACTAAGGCGAAGTCAACCTATGACTGGAAATGAAGCAAGGGTTGTTGCATTAACTGTAGGGGCTTATGTCTTGAACTTGCCCTCAGGGCATGTTTTAGAACTAGATAAATGTTATTACGTGCCTTTCATTATTAAGAATATTATTTCCATTTCTTGTTCAGATAAGGTTGGATATCTATTTATAATAAAGAACAATTGTTGCTCTTTTATTTAAATGAAATCTTTTATGGTTGTGCACAACTAGTTCAAGGACTTATGTTCTAATTCTTGACATGCCTTTCTATAACGTAAATACCAAAAGGATTAAATTAGATAAATTTAATTTGACTTATCTCTGGCATTGTCTTCTAGGCCACATAAACGTAATTTAAAATTCCAAACTCCATAAGGATGGACTTTTGGACTCATTTGATTTTGAATCATATGAAACATGTGAATCATGTTTATTAGGTAAGATGACTAAAGCCCCTTTCACAAAATGAAACGAAAAGGTGGGTAATTTATTGGAACTAATACATACAGATGTATGTGGACCAATAAACACACAAGCTAGAGGTGGAAACACCACAAACCTTGTGGAACAAGTACCTGTTCAAAAGACACAAGCCCCACGCATGTCCACTAGGATTCATCATGAGCCTCAGAAATATGGATATCTCATGACTCAAAATGGTGACATCTTGCTAATGGATCAAGATGAGCCTATAACCTATCAAAAAAATCTATATTGGGGCTAGACTCTGAGAAATGGCTTGAAGCCATGAGATCTAAGATGGAATCCATGTATACAAACCAAGTATGGACTTTGGTTGATCCACTTGAAGGGTTAAAACCCATAGGGTGCAAATGGGACTTCAAGAAAAAGACCGACATAGATGGTGAAGTACACACTTTTAAGGCGATTGGTCGCTAAAGGTTTAAAACAAGTTCATGGTATAGACTATGATGAAATTTTTTCACCAGTTGCTATGCTTAAATCCATTAGGATCTTGCTTACAATAACTGCATTCCATGATTATGAAATTTGGCAAATGGATGTCAAAACTGCTTTCCTTAATAGAATCTTCTCGAGGATGTGTACATAACACAACCTGAGGGTTTGTTGATCTAGAAAATGCTGGAAAGGTTTGCAAGCTATAACGATCCATTTATGGGTTGAAGCAAGCTTCTCGAAATTAAGATCTTTGATTCGATAATGCAATCAAAGAGTTTGGTTTCATCAAGAACGAAGACAAACCTTGTGTCTACAAGAAGGTTAGTGAGAGCACTATTGTCCTCCTGGTATTGTATATGGATAACATAGTACTTATTGGGAATGACATCCCATCGTTACAATCTGTAAAGACTTGGTTAGGAAGTTTTTTTTCAATGAAAAACTCTAGTGAGGCAACCTATATATTAGGTACCAAGAACTATAAAGATAGATCAAAGAGATTGAATGGCCTAAGTCAAAGAACATACATAGATAAGGTGCTAAAAAGGTTTAGCATGAAAAATCCAAGAAAGGTTTCTTACCTATGGGGCATGGTATTACTCTCTTGAAGGAACAGTATCCTTCGACACAAGAAGAGAGACAACGCATGAGTAAAGTTCCATATGCATTAGCTATTGGATTTATCATGTATACCATGCTATGTACTCATTCCAATGTCTCGTACGCTTTGAGCATAACCAGCAGATATCAAGTAAATCCCGATAAGCGTCACTGGATTGCTGTCAAAAATATCCTTGAGCACTTGAGAAGGACTAAGGATACATTCTTAATATATGGAGGTGAGAAAGAGCTCAGTGTAATTGGTTATACCGATGCAAGATTCCAAACCAACAAGGATGATTATCGATAGTAGTCAAGTCATGTGTTTTGCCTAAATAGTAGTGATGTGACCTGAAAAGTTCAAAGCAGGCTACAATAGCCAATTCTACAACAAAGGTTGAGTATATCGCTGCATCAAATAGAGCAAAAGAAGCCATTTGGATCAAAAGTTCATAACCGAACATAGGGTTGTACCTAGCATTGCCAATCCAATTGAGCTCTATTGTGGCTACAATGAAGTCATTGTGCAAGTTAGGAAACCCAAATCTCACCAACGATCCAAACATACACAACGGCACTTCCATCGTATCTAAGAGATTATTGAGAGAGAAGATGTGAAGATATAAAAAATACCAACTGATGATAATATCACTGACCCATTGACAAAGCCTCTGATGCAGTAGATACATGATCGTCATGCTAGATCATTAGTCATTAGTGACATGACTGATTAGTTATAGTGCAAGTGGGAGTTTGTTGGATTATGTCCTAAGGACCAATCATGTGATGATGGTTTAGGCATATATTGTATCATAATGTTTATAATTTAGGGCAATTTATTATTATGTTTATTTCCATATCTATACTTTATGAATAAATATAATAATGTCCCAAGAATTTAATTATTCAAAAATTATCCCTAGTCAAGTATTATCATTAAATGGGACAATGATAATACATTAAGACTAGTATGTGTATTGACTGATAAAAAGTGTCATGATATGAGATATCAAGTCAATACATAAGTACATGTTAGAGAACTATGTATTGGATATACTCGTCGTGAGAAATGCTACATGGGTTATCATATGAAGTGTCATAAGCATTTTTTATGTGATGATAGTGTAAATGGTCCTTAGACTTGAGGTCACTAGAGATCCCAACATGAGTAGTTGCATGTTTTGATGTTTCTAAACGTTACTCGTAACAGGGTGAATTATAAAAGTGGCAATTTGATATGTAATGAATCATGTAATGGAATGTTGACTGATCAAGATACGATTTTCCCCTACTATATAATGGAAATAATATCTTTGGGCCCCTTGATCAAGTGAGACCATAAAATGCATGGTCGTGCTCAAATGAGTCGATATGTGATATCGAGCTCATTTGCTTAAATGTGTCTACTTGGGAATCGAGAAATGCAAAATTTAATTATACGAGTGTGACACACTCCATGGCTCGTGTTCAATCAAGATATCTAGGGCAAAGGGATTCAATTACATGGTAACAGCTATCACAAGAAAAGTAATGTCGAATTACTAATATTCTTATAACTTGGGTAGCATTGATGTGTTGCTAGACACCAATCAATATTTATGGCATAAAATAGATTTATGTCATTTCCAATGTTATAAGAACCTATTGAATCATGCACTTAGATCATATCCAAAAGAAGTATAAAATTCATGTGATGAATTTTAGTTAATTTAAAAATCCTATTACGAATAGGACTCTATATGGGTTTTGATATAAATCGGTATTTGGTTTTGGTTTCTAAATGGTTTTGTTTTGTGTTAATAAATCCAAAATAGTTTTGGAATTATTAATTCATGTAATGGCCAAAAATTAGAGGCAAAATAAGAATGGGATTCTTGTTTTAGCAACTAATGAAATTTGGAAAGCTGAAATTTAGAAAGTTCCAAAATAGATTAGAACTTGGGGTTCAAGTAAAATTATTTAGAAGAAGTTTCGCCCTAATATTTTTCTATATATTTGGACATAAACTTTCAGTAGCCTCCAACCCAATATGAGCTAAAAATCACATTCTCCTTACTGCATCAAAAGCCAAAAACAGATTTTCTTACAGAAGAAAAATTCTACAGCAAATCCAAATCAAAAAACTGAACCTCTTGTTCTTGTTTGAGCAGATCGGCCCTGTTTCTTAAGAAGAATAACAGCCTAATTTAGAGCAAAATAAGGAGACTTTCTACTGTTCTTTAGAAGAAAAACAGTAGCTTCTTGTGTTGGGAAAAAGCAAGAAAAACCAAAGTTTGGAGAAACTTCAAAAACATGAAAACTGAAAGCAAAAGTTCTAGGCTAGCACCAACGGTTCTTTTGCTACTTTTTCCTTGGTTAATTGTGTGCCAATTAAGTTGGGACTTGAAGACGATCGTGTGGATACCATACAGGCAAAGCTCCATTAGGTTTTGCTGTGATTTGAATGGCAAAGTCTTCACAAGAAACAAACAACTGCTACCTGTAAAGGTAAATCTTTTCACGACCGGTTTGAAATCTTTTCGTAAGGATCCTTGGAGGAAATAAAAAGTTTAAAAATTTCGTTGTATGCCGTACTCTATTTCCTACATTGTTCACGACTTGCTATTGTGGATATGAAAATTTGAAAAAAGGAAAAAATTTGTCCTCACAAATCCCTTTCCCCTAGAAATTTCGTAACTTGATCTACACTCACCAAATCTCTCTCAAATTGAGTGGCTTTTAATTAGATATTGCTCACTCTAACCTTTTTTCGCTTAATCACTCCACAAATAGAGTTATAAAAATAACCTATTCAAAATTTTAACAAAGTTAAGCGATATGACACACTTAAAACAAGAAAATAACAAATCAAGAGGTCAAAGAATAGCTCAAATAACAAAATATTAAAGAAATAAAGACAAATAAAATTTTGGAAACAAAAAATCAAGGTAAGATTTAAACAGCAACTTTACAAGAGAACAACAATGGTTTGTATCAAAGTGTATGTCCAAAATCCTTTTTCAACTAGGATTAGTATTGATCAAATCCTTTTCCAATTAGGAATTACATATCAAATTCAAATCACAAGAGGATTAGAAGAGAAATTCAATTCACAAGTTGTTTGATTTGTATTTAAGAAAGGAAACAAATAGCAAACCAAGATCAATACAAATTCAAATCAAAATTGGAATACAATTGAGATGGGCCACTGCTTCTAACAAGTAAACAACAATATTAAGTAATCAAGAGATCAAGTTTAGAACCCTCTTGAATTAGGGTTTTTCAACTTCTTGGATTTCTTGCTATAAAACCATCACCTTGGCCTTTTTTTCATTTTTTTTTATGTAACAATAATAACACACTGTCACAAATCAAAAAAGATAGGGGTTTTTTCTTTGATTGAAGAAACTTAAATTCACAACAAGAACACCTTAATATTTGGGCAACATATCAAGATCACAAGATGATGATAAAGAATAGGAAGAAAGAAGAAGGATTGTGGGGATGGATTAAAAGGAACACAACAAGAGAGAGAAACAAGAACAACTACACCACTAAAAAATAAAAACAACAAGATAAAAATATAAAAAATTTAAGAAGTAACCTAAATTTCTCTAGTGCCAAACTGATATGAATCTTAAAGATGAATTGTAAAACTTGCCAATATCATAGATCAAATCCTAATAGCTATCCTTTTTTAATCAAACTAAATAATCCAAACAAGAACCAAAACCCTTATTCACAAATTTAGAACAAGAAGCTAGCTAGGTTGAAAACAACACCACAACTAAGAGAATCAAGGTTCGTTGATAAGTGAAAAGAGTTTAACAAAAACAACTTTACTAGAATCGAACAAGTTTACAAAAGAGCTCACAAGAGAAGGAATAAACCTCACATGTTTAATTAATTCAAATTGATATGTCTTGGCTGAGTTTTCATGCCTTATTTCACTACAAGAATTTTGACTTTTTGCAACACATCAATTATGTCGTAAAAACTCAATATAATGACACAAAAAAGATTTTGGAGCACTTGTGTAACACTTTTTTGTTGTGTTGCTCATGCCCCAAAAGAATACGGCACTTTTTTGGAAAGCGATGCAAAATATGCAGCATTTTTTGGAAATTTGCAAAAATAGCACTTTTTGCAAAGACATTTGCAAATATAGCACCAACACCATTTTCCTTGCACATATAGGACTTTTTGGGTCTGACCCTTAGCAAAAAGACCACAATGCCCCTACATTCACCAAAAAACGCCTGAAACATTCGCGCCAAAATAAACACCCCCATCTCAACGAACGGATAAAATGGCCAATTATCCTTCATCCTTCACTGAATCAACAACCCCATGAGACTAAACTCATTATTGTCTACGGTGAGTCAGCGACGTGCATGCAAGCAACAAAGAAATGGCCGAACGGGAAGACGGTCAGTCGAGAACACAGAACATGAAAAACTAAACATATTTCCTTCATCATTAATTCCAGCTTCGTATTTGCAATCCCACAAGGTGTGTGTACCATACATACTTTTGTTTTTATTTAAAGTCGAACTGGGTTTGAACGAGAAAGGTGAGTGGGAGCATATGTTGATAAATATGTCGATAAACATGTTGATCAAGGTTGAGAATTAACATATGTCGAGATATATGTCAAGAATTAAATGTGTCGATAAATATATGGAGAAAAATGTCGATCAGTATGTTGAATAAACTGTCAAAAAATATATCTATAAAACTGTCGATCACTATGTCGAAAAAATTGTCAAACATATGTCGATAAAAATGTTGATCAGTATGTTGAATAAACTATCAAAAAATATATCTATAAAACTGTCGATCAGTATGTCGAAAAAATTGTCAAACGTATGTCAATAAAAATGTCGACATATATGTCAAGAACTGCATTTTTTCAATTGTGGGATTAAAGATGTCTTTAACCGTTCCAAGATGGGCGATTTGAAGATCATATTTATTTTATTAACAAATGTTCTATTTGTATTAATAAAACATCATGTATGGTCATTTTGCTTACATAATTAGCTAAAATATTAATGGAAAAAATAAATAAATTAGACAATTCTTATGGAAATGAATAACTATAATATTGAATATTGAATATCACGAAATGTCATCACTTTGTATCCCTACAAACGAATAGATTTGAGAAAGTTTGCCGGTTGTATCCGCTTTCTCCACACTGACCATATTTCTTTGAAACTTTCTGCTAACCTGTTGACGGAATCCTATGTTTTTTGTGCCTACCACTCTTAGCCCTTGGTTCCGGTGGTAATAGTTGAAACGCTAAAACTTCTTCGGGCACAGTTCAATCTTTACGATCACCAACCGACACCTAAAAGTGCTTCAGTGAGATAAAGTGACAAGCACAGGGTGCGATGGTCAATTTGTCAACAACGAGCTACGGCTAATGCATGAACACACGGGAGTTGATCCATATCAAACACTTGGCACGTGCACTTTTTTTGACGCAAATCGACCATAGCCTTCTGATTTGCAATGTCTCATACACACCATCGATGTATATTTACCGGCTTTACAACATAGGATTGTACTTCTCTCATTCTGGATGCAATTTGCTTTTCAATGTATAGGGTTGTCGGTTTTCTCATCTCGCTAGCAGCAATACGCCTTTTGTGATACCACCTCTACAATGTGTTTTGGATGTACTCGACCAATGCATGAATAGGTAATTCCTGAGCATCCTTTAACAATGCATTCAGACATTCTGCAATGTTGGTAATCATTATTGTATACTGTCTCCCACCTGACTATGCTCTCGACCAACGTTCAACCCCAACTTCCTGTAAGTACTCGCCTACCCTAAAATTTTGCAGCGAAAGCAGTAAAAATAGCTGATTGAATTCAGCAATGGTGTAAGCCTTTACAATCTTAAAGTATAATGGGATCACGTCTTTTTTTTTTGAAATTCACTCTTAGGTTGTTGCTCAAATGATAAATACATGATCCATGAAAGGAATTTGGGAAAACATTTGCAATGCCTTTTGCAATGCTCTTATGCCGGTCAGAAACAAACACCAAGTTGTCCATATCATCGCCGAATGCATCCTTTAGCCTTTGTAAAAATCACTCCTAGGATGCGTCATTATCAGAATCAACAATCCTCCATCCTACAGGATAGACTTGGTTGTTTCGTCTATGCACGTTGCAACGATTAATGACCTTGGATATTTTTCTCTCAAAAAACAAGCATCAACCACAATAATTGGTTATATTTGGTTTCGGAACCCATGAATCGAAGTACCAAATGTGAAAAATAAATACTTGAATCTTCCATATTCTTCAATACTTAGCTTAGTGAATGTGCCTGGATTTATTTCGTTCATCATGTGTAAATAGGATGGCAGTATCCTATATGCACTCTCATAATTGCCTCTGACTTCGTGCATTACAGATTCCCTCGATCGCCAAGCCTTGTTGTATGATACATTAACACCCAACTTTGAACGAATATTGTGTATGATTTCACGTGGCCTATACAGACGACATACGTCCGTGTACTTGCCCTTGATCCACGACCCAATTACTTTGCTGCATACTTGCCGATTGTCAGATTGCACCAACGAGGATTAACATGTATGGGCATTGTCGTATTTAATTATCTTCCAGGCTGATGAATTCCTAATCGCCGCTGTATTCAACCTCCACTTGCCATTTTCATCCTTACACCTTAGGTACCATGCCTTGCTATTTGCCTTATTAGTCTTCCCCGCAAAGAACTATTTCACAACAAGCATAGACATCCTCATAAACAAATGCTGCCTTGTCTCAAATACCTCCTTGACTACAATATCTACCACTATGGATAACCCATCTGAAGAAAATGCCGCCACATGCGAGGACGTTGTTACCTCAAAGCAACGTATGTTTTCTTCAACTTTTTTTTCACCCTTCTACTCCCTGGTTGAAATTATGTTTTCATCTTATGCATTGATGGTTTCATTAACCACATCAACATCCTCATCCTCATCTTGACTTCTAAAATCTTTATCCAGTATTGTAAAAGTATTTGCATCCACCTGTCGTGAATGAATTACATTGTTAGTCCATATCAGACTATTAGAGCGCAAACGCTTGATGGGTGAGTTGCTAGTACCATCTTCTTCTCATGTTGCTCCAACCTCTCTAAGGGTAAGGCATATAGGTATCCTGGCACCCTCAGACTGCTTGATAATCTCATTTAGAAAACACTGCACGTGATGATCGTTCTTGATGGGCAGGACGAAGATTGTTGATAAGTACTTCGGAAGGTATTCGATAACCAGTTTATTTTGTATTGCCAGATCTAAGCTCATAATAGATATGATTTGATTCACCATTTCAGAGAAGGTCACATCTTCCTTTAGCAATATTGTTTCAATGCCCTTATAGTGCATGAATCTATGCTCACTCGTCTCTGAATCAACAATCCCCCATACAAAACATGAATAGACCAAACATGCGTGTGCGCCATGCCTTAAAAAATGCAAAAGTTACCCTTGGAAAAAATGTCGATTTTCTCCGTTGTGATTAGAAGATGACAGATAAACAATTGGTTGTTGATATGATCTTGTTGAGGTGGGCACTTAAACAGATGGTTTAGGGAGATTTGCAATGAAGTATCATGGCTTTGTAAGAAGTGAAATGTACATATATAAAGTTTGATAAATAAATAGTCTGAAATCTATTCCCCAAGCCGTAGTCAAGATAAATGTCAAGTAAACTGTCGAGAACTGCATTCTTGTAGACCGAATGCTAAAAATGTCAAATTTAACTAAAATATGTCAACAAAACTAACGAAATTTTGTTTGAACTGTCGAACATAATGTAAAATTTGTCAACACAAATGTCAAACCTATGTCGTTTAATGTCGACAAAACTGTCGAAATAACTATCGAACCTAAATCATAAATTGTCGACACATCTGGTGACATTGTACCGGAAAATGTCGATAGAGTTGTTACACATAATATTCTGTATTTCTAATGATTTACGACAAAGTACACAACATTTAAAATGATGTAAATATATTCATAATGCCCATGTTTTTGTACATGGTCAACTACTATATTAACAACTCATCGAACAAATGGAATGTATGTATGTTAAAGAATGACTTGTATATTTTTTGCTATATTTACATTGTAGATATTTTGTTAACGACTACACTCTATGAATGTTATATCTACATTTAACTAATTTGAATCAAATAAATTATATTTACATCATCGAAAGAATGAGTTAATAAAAGCATTGGTACATCGAAAAAAGGTTCCGGACCTTTTTCATTGCTCTACTCTCTTGCACCCTTGGGTGTGCCTCATTTGCATGTAGGTATAGTTTTGTCACTATCATTTTACACACCTTCATCGCATTAAACGGTGTAATTTTCTTGAGGGGCCACCCATGGATAATTCATTCAGCCCACATTAATGCGAAAATACCACAATCGCCACTCCTGCAAAAATGACCATCGCATTACAATGTTGTTATTCCTACAATCATGGAATACACAAGCTAGTAGATGCTTACGTTGGTTTTTGGTGCACCAAATTTTCCTCTATAACCACTGTCCATTTTTCCCTCACTGGATACTCTCTGGCTAAGTATTTGTAGAATTCACACGCGACAATTAGCTTGGGCATTGTCACGACAAGATATTCCAACTTTGGCACGATGGCTGCCCCTTGATCAATGGATTGTACACATGGAATGTCTGTGCATACAAATCCACCTTCACCAGCATCCATTGGTTCCCATTTATATGACATGGGAGTAACACGATGTCCACCTTGCGACAATCGCGCTTGAATGTACAATCAGCAACAAACTGCATCATCAGCAAAACGTCAAAGTTTGGAAACCTTTGAGCAGCATGCAACTTCTTCATGTCCGTCTAACACAATTTAGCGAAAACAGTTAATCAGCTGAACATATCTACAACATCCTTACCAACACAGTTGAAATCTAACTTACATCGAAATAAGTCTCCATAATGGATATATCAGCTCGGCTTATATCAATAATTCTCTTTCGTAACATGGACGTATACAAATTAATTTGCTACAAGAATAAGAAAAAGTGTCGTTAGGAGATGAAATGAAGAAACAAAGTTTGTAGGAAGAAAATCTTCAGTCTATTAACTTACATTATCGTTGAGCCAAAATCCTTTTGTTTACATTGTCCTTAGCAAATCAGAGTCCAATGATAAAACCTCCGCATCCAAATAGAGGGCTAGTCTCACTCTCATCCACCGTTTCATTTCTTACTCATCTTGGGGAGTTGGCTGCACAAGTAACGCACTAGATGATGCTTGGTTGGTCGTTTCTAGGGCAAGTGCCGAACCTAGATTTTGCCTCATCAGGACCTTATTTGCTGGAGATTTCGTCTCCTTCTCCTTCATGGGTGGTGGTGGAGCACTCTCTGCAGATACAATCAGTTCGAGCTGGGGTTATATTGTTCATTAGTGAGTTGATGAACAATATCCATTATGTTAACGACCTCTTTTTCTCCTTCTACGGTATAATCATCTTGAGTCGGCCTAGCATTAACCCCGGACACAGGCCCCTCCTCATTGGCCATTGATTAGCATAGGCCCCCTTGTTCATTCCTGAATGCCCTACCTCTGGTTCCCTTGCTTGAGGGGCAATAGAGTCATCATTGGCCATTTGATCATCATAGGCCCCCTTACTCCTATCTGAAAGCTCAGCCTTTGGTTTCCCTGCTTGAGGGCCAATGGAGGCATCATTGGCAGTTTGATCATCATAAGGCCCTTTGTTCATGTCTGAAGGCCTTGCCTCCGGTTTCCTTGCTTAAAGGGCAAGGCCTTCACCATTCTATGGGAGTTGTTGTGCTCCCTGGTCATCTCCGTTAGAATCTTCATCATCATCTAGAAATAGATTGAATTCGCGCGAACTCTCCATTAATGCCAGCATATGGTGAACGTACTTAGAGATGTGGCTGACTTTTCGAGTAAGCTGCTCCACGGTAGCTTCCAGACTATTCACTCTGTCCTCTAGTGCGGCTGATCGAGCACACTCGAGCACAAGTTCCTCTTTAGTCTCTTTCATTTCAAGCTCACACTTTCTTAGACATGCCACCATCTCATCATTAAAGGCCATTCGTTGCATGCGTCTTTCTGCCTTAGTGAACCTCTGTCTTCTTGTAAGACACGTGAAAACGGTCGACGTCCATCTGTTCGGAGTCTTCTTCATCTCCTCCGAATTTCCCCTCCTCACCAGCCTCCTTCTCTTTTTCCCAACCCAAGAATTTTTCTTTCTCTTCAGGTTTTGGTTTTATTCAGGTAACTCTGACTTTCTGAAAAAAAAAATTAATCATTAATATAATCGGCAAACTAATTATCTAACATTAGCACTGAATCAAAACATACCTCCCTATCGGCTATTCTTTTTGACCAAACCTTCTTTTTTTCTTAATCTCTACATTGTGTATTCAAGCCTTTCTATCTACACATCCTGAGCTTACATCCAGAGGTTTCGACCTTTTCAGCCATTTTGAACCGCTCAAGATGTGGCATTGTCTTATATGTGAACACCTAGGACATTGAAAGAAAAAATAGCATAACTAAAAATGAAGAAAACACCACTAACAACAGCAAAGATTAAAATGCGTTCGGTATCCTTACCCCTAATGCAACTAGGAATTCCCTAATAGTGTAAGTCCTATATTTCGAGTGTCCTGTCTGCTTCAAGGCCTTGACAATTGCCTTTCTAGCACTACCTACAGTAGCCTTGTAAGATAGTTCACCCCACGGCATTTCATCGAACTCCCTCCAATCACAGGCTAAATGAAGCATCTTGTCTTCATTCCTGGTCCTCTTCGGCAAGCCCATTATGGAGGTGTATATAAGCAAGAGTGTCAGTGACACGACCTCATCGTCTGGATGAGTTAGTTTATATGATCGTAAGCTTTGAACACTTCGTCATATGTGGTCTCATCTCTTTGGCCCACATACTCTAGGTACTTTGATATTGAAGAAAAATCATCTGGCAATTTGTATTTGGCATATGCAGCCTCAAAGTTTCCCATCTTCAACCTGATGATGATGGCAAACTCCTTCTTGCTAAATGGCAATGCTATTATCGACCTTGGATTCCTCATCAGGCTTAAGTTGCCTCAACAACACAGAATGGATGCTTATGGTCAAGAGCAATTTCTGCAAGATAGATCCTTTCAGAGCATTTGTTTTTACGTATCTGTCAATTTCGACCGAATCCTCTTCATATTTGCTCGTAGTAGCAGTATTGCGAAATCTGGGTAGAGAAAAACTCCCTCTCAACGACCAATTAATCCTCGAGATGTTCTTGCACGAAATAAAGGTAAAAAAAAAAGGCCCTAGTTCTGGACAGTGTTGACATATTGTTTAGGTGTCGACATTTTTCTTTACATAGTATTTGACATTTATTTCGACATATTTTTTGACATTTTTGTCGACATACTTCTCGACATATTACTCGGCCTAGTTGTTGACATTATCGACATATCATTTCTTTTCTACATAGTTATCGACACATTTATTGACATATTTCTCGATAGATTTTTCAACATGTTTAGAAGATATTAAACATGGTTTTCGACATATTGAGGCATTTTCGACAGTTTGGGTCAAACCCAGTTCAAATTTAGGAAAAAACTATGTACATGCATGGTTTGACAGTGTTCGAACCAATCGCAAAGCCAATTACGCCAAAACCATAACTTGTCTAATTTGTCTAATATCTTCTAATATTTATGCGGGTTTAATCAGCAAAATGTAACATTTATGCTGTAAAAGTAACAAATACTAAGCTAAATTCCTACCAACCTTCTTAGTCTTGTCAGTCGGCTTGTAAGATTTCTACTCTTCCATCTTCTTCTTGCCAGATAATGAGGCTCCACCTCACGTTTTCACCATTGATGCAGTTTATGCTTGAAGTCCAGAAATGTTGAGTGAACTGAGTGTTGAATTGACAAAGAATTCAGGACATATTGTGTGAAATAGGTGTTGAATCGACGATAAACTGAAGTAGCGAAACCAACTGACTCTTTGAATAAAATCATTCAGGCGCGTTTTTCAAATACATGGCGTCTTTTCGCTAGAGGTCAAACCCAAAAGTGCTATATGTGCAAGGAAAATAGTGTTAGTGCTATTTTTGCAAATTTCCCAGCACTTTTGAATCACTACTTGTAGTGCTAAATTATCATTTGTAACATATTATGTGTTAATAAATTCAATGCTACACAATTATCTGCAACACATTTTTATGTCATTACATATAATGCCACACAGTTTTTGCAAAACATTATGCGTTAGTCTAATGCTACAAAAAGGTTTTTGTGACACATATGTTATCATGTCGCAAAAGCTTATGTCCAAATAGAATACGAGTCAGGTATAAGTGAACTAGTACGTTCAGTGAACAGCTCGTGAACAAGCTCGATTACGTTCGTTTATGTTTGTTCGTTAAGTTAAATAAACAATAAACGAATAGATTTTAGTGTTCGATTATAAACGAACATGAACACAAACAGACATGTGTTTGTGTTCGTTTATATTCGTAAACAAGCTCGTTTAGTGTTCGTGAACATGTTCGATTAATATTCGTTTAAAACTCATTTAGTGTTCGTGAACATGTTCGATTAATGTTTGTTTAAAATGATACATATAAATATATATATATATAATAATATTAATAATATATACAATTTTGTCAAAACTACGTCGTTTTGACTATGAGGGTTAAAGGAGCTTACTGGGGAAAATTTTTGGAGCTAAAAGGGTTAATTTTATAGGGCTCAAGAGTACTATGCGAGCTATTTGGCCAGTTCAGCATCCTTTCATTGCTCGTGAATTGGGGATCAACTATTTCCAGTTTGTGTTTAAGACGGTCGAAGATAGGAAGAAGGTGCTAGCTGGGTGAGGCTGGACGTATGCTCGTCAGTACCTTGTGCTACGGGAATGGGATGAGAAAGTCACGATGCTGGACAAGGAGTTTAATTTGGTTGATATCTGGGTTCAGGTGTGGAATTTGCAGCACCATTGGGTCACTCGAGAAGTGGGGCTTCAAATTGGGAGGCTTTTTCCGAAGGTGCATGAAATCTTCATTCCCAAAGGTGGAAGTTTGCAAGGTCGCCATCTAAAATTACGGGTAACAATTGATTTGGCGCGACCTTTACTCCGAGGCACACAAGTTTGTTTCCATGCCTTGTCTAGATGGGTGTTGTTTAAGTACGAATTTTTAGCTGCCTTTTGTGGTTATTGTGATTGTGTGGGACATGCTGAATTTCTTTGTGAGAAACGTTGTGAAGATCAGCAAACAAATTGCCCTCTAGTTGGGCAGTTTGGGGACTGGCTTCAGGTGGGTGTTGGTATTTCGAGAGGAATGGAGGTCGCGGCTATGGAGGTTTCGCAACAACGCCATCCTGAAGGCTTGTTGTCTACTCCAATGCTTCCTCATGTGCAGTTTGAGCTTGCGAGAGGGAAGCATCCTTCTCCGTCAGAGGTTCTTGAGGATAGTCCAGATGGGTTGTTCCCGTTGGCTCTCCAAAGGCAGCAGCCAGCTTTGTCAAAAGCTGAAGTAGTTCAGCTGCCTACTTTGTCACATGAGGAATCCATTTAGCTGCCTGCTTTGTCAAGTGAGGAAGTTAGTCGCATGGCTCCTTCTCATGTGCAGCAGCCTTCTTTGTCAAAAGCTGAAATGGTTCAGCTGCCTTCTTTGGCTTGTACATTGCAGCTGCCTGCTTTGTCGCATGACTCCGTTCAGCTGCCTGCTTTGTCAAGTGAGTAAGTGATTCATGTGTCGCCCTCTCAAGTGCAGCAGCCTGCTTTTGAGTGTCATTCGTAGCTACCTGTTTTGGATTGTAATCAGCCGCCTTGTTGTTCATTGGCTACGGCTGTGCAAGTGGATCATCCAGGGCAGTCTTTGGCCTAGCAAATTCAGCCGTCTTCATTGGTAGATGATCAAGCTATTTGTCCAGCCGTGGGGTATAAGGGGTCACGATGGCGGCAGTTGGATGGATGCTTGTTATCTATATCAGCTGAGGATGAGGGGATGAAGCCGTGTGTGGGTGCGAAACGTGAGTGGCATTTGGCAAATGATGGGGCTAGTTTGTTGGATGGCAAGAAGTTGCAAAGGCAGAAATGCGTCGGCACGGAGACCAGCTTGTTATGGTCTCCAGGAACCTCATGAAGGTACGTGTGTGGAATTGTAGAGACTTGGGCTCGTCTTTTACAATTTCCCAGTTGAGGGAGACGATATGCTCCCAGTGCCCGGAGTTAGTTTTTCTTTCTGAAACTAAACATCAACATAGTTTTGTGGAGTTGGTGTGTAGGAAGTTGAAGTACTTTGATAGGTCATGTCAGGTTGAGCCGGTTGGGTCTAAGGGTGGTTTGTTAGTATGTTAGGCTGAGAATGTTTCGGTGTTGTGTATTGTGAAGATGAGTTTTGTGTGTAGGTGCAGTGTAAAGTAAAAGGGGAGAGGTTGGTTTGGTGGGCTATTTTTGTCTATGGTAGTACTGATAGTAATATTAGAGAACGATAGTGGAGTTATTAAGTTTATGAACACCTCAAGTGGGGTGACTGGTGGATTATAGGTGGCGATTTCAGCCATTGTGTTTCCACATAAAAAGCGTGAAGTCGATTGAGAACTGATACGAGTTGTTTCGCTTTTCGTCAATTCATTGCCTCGATAGGAATGGTTGATTTTGGGTTCGTGGGCAAGAAGTTCACGTGGAGTAATCTTAGGGAGGGTGAGGGGTTTGTCAAGGAACGCTTAGATCATTACTTTGGATCCTTGGGTTGGCGGTTGAAGTTTCAACATGCTAAGGTGTTGCATTTTGATAAGCAAGCTTCGGACCACACCTTGGTTATGTTGGACACGGACCCAAGGTGCAACGTACACAGAGCCGATTTATTTTTGATAATTGTTGGCCGCAAAGGGAGAGCATGTTGGATAGGGTGACGAGGGCATGGAGTGGGGGGTTATGAGGCACGAGTCAGTATAGGTTGGCTTCTAAGTTAGCTCAATGTCGATGGGACCTTAGTTGGTGGAGTAGGCGAGGGGTCACTAATTCGGCTAAGCAAATTCAATTTCTTAAGGGTGAGATAGGGGCTTTGGATAGTGGGAGAGGGGACCGAGATTGGTACAGATGGTGTGGATTGCGCGGTCAGTTGCAAAGGGCTTATAGGGAGAAAGAGATGTATTGGCAACAAAAATCAAGGAATTAATGGCTTAGGGAGGGTGATCGAAATTTTAAATTCTTCCATGCTTCTACTGTCAGCGCCGGAAGCGGAATGGTATTGAATCTCTAGTGTCTGCGTCAGGTGCGGTTTGCAGGACGCCAAGTGAGGTGCAAAAGGAGGTGGTGGAGTATTTTGAGAAGTTGTATACCTCTGAGCAACCGTGGCTTTGTCATTCCTTCCTTGACTGTTTGCCGAGGTCTATCACTCCCAGTATGAATAGACTATTGATGCGGCTGGTGGACAACACTGAAATCAAACAGGTGCTCTTCCATATGAATTTAGCCAAGGCTCCTAGTTCCGATGGTATGACTTCTTTATTTTTCCAACAGTATTAGGAGGTTGTAGGGAGTGATGTTTGTAAGGCAGTTAGGGAATTTTTTGTTAGTGGGAGGTTGCTTAGTGCGTTGAATCATATGTAGGTTACTTTGATTCCGAATGTGCATCAGCCTAATTCTATATCTCAGTATAGACCTATTAGTTTGTGTAATGTGGTCTACAAGATTAAATCTAAGATCTTGGCAGATCGCATTAAACCTTGTTTGGATAGGTGTATTAGTCCGCATCAGTCAGCCTTTGTTCCGGGTCGTCAAATCCTTGATAATGTTGTTATAGCTCATGAATGCTTTCATATTTTGAATTCTATGAGGAAGGGTAGGAAAAGGTATATGGCTTTGAAAATTGATATGGCTAAAGCTTATGATAGGGTGGAGTGGAGATTTTTAGAGCAGGTATTGGCGAAAATGGGGTTTGCGACAGGTTTCGTTGGGTAGATCACGCAATGTGTTAGTTCGGCGGCGCTGGCTATTAATATTAATGGTGAGCAGTGTGGGTTTATTCGGCCTTCTAGAGGCATTCGGAAGGGTGATCCTATTTCCCCATATTTGTTCCTCTTTATCTCGGAAGCATTATCTAATGCCATTAACCAAGCATGTGTGGCGGGGGAGTATAGGGTTATGCGATTTAGTCAAAACGGGCTAGTTATCACACATTTGTTTTTTGCTAATGACTCATTATTGTTTTGTGAGGTTGATGTCTGCCAGGTTCAAAAGTTGCAAGTTATCCTTCGGAACTATTGTCATAGTTCTGGCTAGCTTATTAATGTGGATAAGTCTTCTTTGTTTTTTGGCCGGAACGTGAAGAGTGTGAGGCGATGCCAGATTTGTCAGCTGTTGAACGGGGTGCCAGAGCAACAAAATGCTAGATATCTAGGTCTGCCTATGCGTATTGGGCGATTTAAGAGGGAGGTTTTTCAATTTGTGGTTGAAAAAGTTAAGCATCGGATTCAGAGTTGGAAGAACGGGTTTCTTAGTATGGCGGGTAAGGAAGTTTTGATCAAGGCAGTTGTCAATGCGCTTCTGACGTATGTCATGGGTTGTTTTAAGCTGCCAGTGGGGATTTTTCAAGAGATTAGTCATCTTTCAGCAAATTTTTGGTGGAGCGTGAAAGAAAGGGTGGTCAGAAGATTCATTGGAAATCTTGGCGTGAGTTGACAAAGGTGAAGGGAGAGGGTGGAATGGGATTTCATGATATTCAGCACGCCAATGATGCTTTCTTAGCTAAGCAACTTTGGCATGTTCTTACTCAACCACAGTTGCTGGTGAGCCAGCTGCTGAAAGCTAAATATTTTCCTCATGGTGGTGTGTTGGTGGTAGCTCCTAAAGCCAATGCTTATTGGTTGTGGAAGGGTTGGATGGGGGCACGAAGGGTTCTTAGGCTTGGGGTGAGTGTTACTGGGTGGTTCGGTCCAAATGAGGATTATACTATCAAGTGAGGGTATAAGCAGTTGCAAAAGAGTTGCCAAGCTGTGGTTCAAGGAGCAGCTTCTGCTAGTTCTATGACTACATTGCGACGAATGTGGCATACAATGTGGAAGTTGCAAGTTAAGGGCCAATTGCGTCATTTTCTCTAGAGATGTTGGCATAATATCTTGCCTGTTCAGAGGCGGCTATTACAACGGCAGGTGGATGTGGATCCAATTTGTTCCTTGTGTGGAAGTATGGAAGAAGATCTCAAACATCTCCTGTTCCATTGTCCTAGGGTTCAAGATGTCTGGAAACTGGCTCCTGTTCAATGGGACCATTTCGGCTTGCCGGGTACTGATTGTAAGGACTGGCGGTATTTTATTTGTGATCATCACACCACTGTGCGTTGGTTAGAGAGAACTTAGGTTACTGTCTATCTTTTTGTGGATGATTTGAAAACGAAGGGATGCGTGGGTGTTTAAAGAGGAGTGGTGGGATGCAATCGTGGTGGTTTAGAGGGCACTCCAGGTATGGCTAGAGGAGCGACTAATATATGGTGGACTTAGTATATAGGAGTTGTTGTTTTTGGTCAGTGTTTTAGGGGTGCATTGCTGAGAATCTTTTGTTAAGTGGTGCCGTGGTTGTGTATGATATGGTTTTTTGGGATTTAGATTCTTGTGGTACTTTTTGTGGGAATTGTTGGGTTGTGAGAGGTTCCCTTTGTCTTAGCCTCTAGGTGGGCTGAGAAGAGTCCGGTGTTCGGACATTGCTTGTATGTGTTAACTGTGAAACAGTTAATGAAATTATTTACAATTTGGTTTAAAAAAAAAAAAAAGAAGAAGACTAAGAGGTTAATTCTCAACTTAGGACTTAAAGGGTATTTGTTTGAATTTAAAGGGTATTTGTTCTTAACTTTTTTTAGGTAAATATATATACTTTATAAACTTTGCATTTAGAGTTAATTTTCTATTCTTAATCTCTCTTCTTTTCTTTCTTTTTTTTTTTTCTGTTGAAACAAGATGTGCTGAGATTTCAAAGTTTTATAGTCATTGTTTTACTGTTTTTGCAAGTAACTCATTTTTAGTATGAAATTGTACATTAAAAGCTCTAGTGGTGTAAACGAACAGATCTTTCGTTGAACATGTATAAATATATATGTAATTTTTATATATTATATTATTTTAAATTTTTGTTTATTTAAATGCTTGCAAACATGTTCGTTTAAACGTTTGCAAACATTTTCATTTAAATGTTCACAAACATGCTCGTTTAAATGTTCGTGAATATGTTCGTTAAGTGTTCGTAAATATGTTCGCGAACATTAACAGACATTAATAAATATGTTCGAGATCGACTCGTGTTCATTTAAATTTTTCATATTTGTGTTCGAAATCGGCTCGTGTTCGTTTAAAATAAACGAACAGATCTTGAACAATGTCCGTTCGAGATCGTTCGGTTCGTTTATAGCCCTTATACAACACTTTTTGAAATAACAGAGAAAAATATACGGCAGTTTCACTTTGACATTCTTAGTGCCGCATGGTTAATTATGGAGTTAATTCCATAAATATTGGTTTTAAAAAAAATTAAATTAATATTGGTTTTTTTTTTTCATTTTCTACTAAAGTTGGTTTTTGAAAAACCGACTTTAAAGTCGGTTTTTCAAAAACCGACTTCAGTGCAATTATTTTTAATTAATATTTATTTTGATTGAAACTAATTAATTAGTTTTTGAACCATATTTTATTTTAACAAATTCAAAAAGAATATTCTACAGCTAAAATCTTCATAATCGATATTTTGCATATCCACTTCAATTTAGAATTATTGTTTAAAAGTTTTTTTATTAAAACTACTAGTTAATTAGTTGTTTTACCATATATTAATAATTTTTAGTTAAATAATGTAACTTTGAACAATAATTTTGTAATAATTTATTGTGTACTATTAGGAGTTTTTTCCCAAAAATATAAATTAAATTTAACATTTTATTGAAAAATTATTTTATTTTTAAAGAAATCCATTATTGCGATATCGACTTTAAAATCGATATTAAAGATAACAACTTTAAAAATTGCTATTGCAGATAACCACTTTGAATTCGAAATCCCAGATATCGACTGCAGACAAATTATGAAAAAACAAAAAGTTAGCCCTAAATCCTCCAAACTCAAAACCCTAAAAACTCTAAACCCTAAAAACTGCACTCTCAACCCTCAACCCTCGACCTTCAACCCTAAACCCTAAAACCTAATTCTTAAACCTAAAAACCCTAACCCAAAACCCTAAACTTGTCGCCCCTCCCCCTCCATTGGTATTTAAGTCTTCCACTGGTGGATCATCAGGCTTTGTTTTCCCTTATAGCACAGCGTCTGCTTCAATCTCATCTTCACAATCTCTCTTTGTTCACAATCTCTCTTTGCTCACAATCTCTCTTTGTTCACAATAATTCTGCTCCACTGGAGGTTTTTCCAAAAGTGAAGAATGGAGTTTTCAAGAAACCGCTGAAACTTTCGACCAAGTTGTGGAAAGCTTGTGATGGCTGGCTCTAAAGTGAAGAATTTAAAGTGAAGAATGGAGTTTTCAAGAAACCGCCGAAGCTTTCGCCCAAGTTGTGGAAAGCTTGTGATGGCTGGCTCTAAGAATTTAAAGTGAGGCTCATAGCCTCATAGGCTCTAGTGTTTCATACTAGCGCCCATGCTTGTGCGGCTTACTATATGAAATGATGTGAAGAATGTTTGCATGGAAAAGCAAAATCAACTTCTTATGGCAATTTAGGTTAGATTACCTCTCAAGACGTAATATGTATTTTTTTCATAATAACATTTGGAATGAGTGAGGAGATTTCACTTAATTAATAAAATTATGGGAAAAATCTTTAGGTTTCAACAAATGACAAAAAAGGAAACAAAATTAATCAAGTCCCACAGGGAGGCTGTCTAATATTCCTACGTGGCTGTCGCCTAGGGGGTTGGGGTTGGGGTTGGGGTGGGGGCTGTGGGTTGTCGTTCGTCTCCAATGCGTTAAAGTCAAAAGGAATTGATTCATCCATACGTGATTGTGGATGAGAACGCCTTCGACGTTGCTCATAGACCAAATTGTAACGAGTCATTTCAGATGACGTACTAGCGCGGCCTTGTGATAAAAGGTCCCTCTCAAGTGTCTCTTCATATGGCTCATCGGGCTGATGAAGAAACATACTAGCGGCCAAAATCTAATCATCCTCGTCAACATTGCGACGGCAGGAAGTAGATGGACGTCCCGAAGTAGAAGGCCGGCCTGACGTCAACGGACGAGCAAACGTATATGGACGCGAATGCGATGGTTGAAATTCACCTTGAAAACTTGAACGTGGCATCTGCATCTGCGATTGTTGAAATTCACCTTGAAAACTAGCACGTGGCATCTGCAGCCGGCGATCCTCCCCAACCATTGTCATAGCACGGTTCGACACATCATATACATTTCCCATTTGAGATCTGGTATCTACCTTGACATTGGTGAAATCCTGTGCCAAATCATTCACTTGCTCCCAACATGATCCCTGCATATAAAAAAGTGCTTAGCCATAACATTTTTAGTACAAGGAAGAATATGAACACTTTAAAAGTTATATACATACCCAATACGAGACAATCCATCCGGTTGGGCGCATACCCTGGTCCGGTCGATGCGCGGGATTACCGATAAGCACCCGAGTAATCTGTCGATACCATATCATGTATTCTGAGAAATAGTGCATCGAACCAGCTGCAGGCCTGCCTGTCACAATCCGGTCCCTTCGGCTGTTCCATTGGTGAACGTAAGCTGCATGCCGTGACATCCAGTTCGTTCCGCTCCTGCCTCGACGATCCACTCGATGCAACCTCACATCCGTGTCTACTGTCGGAGGGATAGTCTAAATATAACCAAACTGCCGCATAACCCGCCCTGGTAAATGTAGCTCAACTACATCAAAGTTGAGAAGAGGCACGGCTGCACACCAAATAGCACGGCCAATTAAGCAGTATTCTGGCAACTAATACAGGCCGTCACCATCTTGATACGGTTGCCAGATAAACTGTTCAAGAAAGAAGGTTAACAATCATCATTTTTTGAACTAAACTTATGTGTAACGAGCCAATAATTATTCCAATCAGTATTTATTAATCTACTTACGTCCTCCTCGGCCATATAGTCCAGCCGATCTCGATACATACGCAACACATGGCATCCTACATTTGCAAAACTCAGACCCGAGTTCCATCTGCAATGAATCAATATACGAGCATATAGAGGATTAGACACAATTTAAAATAAATCAAATATAATAAATCAAAGTGTGACCCTCGAAAATGTTCTTTGCTCAACGTATTTTCCTTTTCACTACAAATAAAGTTTTTATCAATATAGGATAACTAATTAACAAATTTTAAGTCATAAAATTGAACATACAAGTTTAACATAAAAGTAAGCATACAAATTAAACATAAAATTTAACATATAAAATATATTTTAACTTACAAATGTAACATACGATTTCAAATATAAAACAAATTGAACATAAAAATTAACATACAAATTTAACATACAAATTAAACATCCAAATTTAACATAAAATTAAACATTAAATTTAACATACAAATTTAACATCCAAATGTAACATCCATATTTAACATCCAAATTTAACATAAAATTAAACATTAAATTTAACCTACAAATTTAACATCCAAATTTAACATAAAATTAAACATTAAATTTAACATACAAATTTAACATACAAATTTAACATCCAAATTTAACATCCAAATTTAACATAAAATTAAACATTAAATTTAACATACAAATTTAACATCCAAATTTAACATCCAAATTTAACATAAAATTAAACATTAAATTTAATATACAATTTTAACATACAAATTTCACATCCAAATTTAACATAAAATTAAACATTAAATTTAACATACAAATTTAACATCCAAATTTAACATAAAATTAAACATTAAATTTACCATACAAATTTAACATATAAAATAAATTTTAACATATAACATATAAAATAACATACAAATGTAACACAAAATTTATCATATAAAGCCACATACAAATTTAACATCAAAATTTAACATATAAAACAACATAAAAATTTAACATATACTAATTTAATATCAAATTTAACATAGAAATTGTAAAAAATAAATGGTAATTCACCTTCTAACAAAAAATGGCCCAAAAACTTGAGTGTTGTATTTTATTTTATTTTTTTCTCGTTGAAGACTCAAGGGAGGCGGCGGCAATTCTTGGAGGAGGGGGAGGGGGGGGCTGTCAAACAAGTGCCAAGGGGGGAGGGTGCAAGGTGGGTGGATTTGGGGTGGGGGTAGATCTAGGTGGGTAGATCTAGGAAAATAAAGGAAAAAAAATGAAGGAGGAAAGAGGAGGAAGACCGGTCTGTGGCGGAAATGGGGAGAAAGGAAAGGAAGAAGGAAAGATTGAATCACTGACAAATCTTTAGCTACTCATATTATAAACAACACCTACATGACAAGAATCAAGGAAAAACATGATTAATCAGAATCTAGGGTTAGATAAACTTGAGAAATGAGTATGTTGTCAAGCTTCATATTTAATCGTAAAGGTTGATTTCTTGTTGCTAATGCTCCTCGCATTGATTTCTTGGCCTTTTTTGCTATCTAGATGTGTGAAAAAAAATCCCTAACTTCAACTCCAGATACTTCTATTTATAATTGGTGAGAAATTCAATACTCAATAGGATTAAAAATATAAAAATTGCATGCTATCACCCCATGTCACAATGTTGCCATTGTGATGCTACAGCATGGTTTGCTTTTCTGTTTTTGCAACATGCTTGCCAAGCCATGGCTTGGGAAGGGCCATAACATGGTGTTGGTGCTATCAATCACCTTGAAACTTTCTACTTGCTAGCCACACCTACACCCTTCACTCAACAGCTTTTTTTTTGTCCTTATCTTAGTTTTTAATCCTTGTTTCATTCAAATTAATACCTTCTTGCTCAATTTTGAACTTTTTGCTTTATTTACACCTGCAACAAATTACCATAATAATGCAATGATTATCTAGAAATAAACTCAAAATCCAAACATTAGATAATGACATAGACTAAGAATTAGGGTAAAAACTAATATTTTCACAATAACAAACTCCCCCAAACTTAAAGAATTGCTCATCCTTGAGAAAACTACCTTGTACAAAAACAAAACAAACAAACACTTGATTCAAAAGAATATGTTGACTCTTGTCTCAACTATCACTATCCCTTGCATTTACATTGGGAAATTTAAATACCATGTACAAATCCACATCAGAATCCAACTCACATAAACAAGAAAGTTCTATAGGTGTGTGTGCAAGCCGCTCAATCTCAGCCGCTCAATCTCAACCACTCAACTTCGGCAGACACATAAATCAAATATCCTTTAACCCTATGCATTACAAAGTAAAATTTAATCGCCAATCTTTCATGCCATTCTCTACTAATAGAAATACTATACCTACCTAGGATTATTAGGACTTCATTAAACTTAGAACGTCAGGCAAGGGACAAAAGAGAGAGACAACAAAAGGATTTAAAATAACATTTCAAACATTCCTATGCACTTATATATTCATCCACAAGACTCTCTCTTAAACCCAAAGTCATACATAAATTGCATAACTAATAGCCTTCAAAGTGATGTGAACAATCACCAAATCACATAGTCACCTTCAAACACGTTATTTTACATCCCTTTTCCATCACTATTACTATTCTCCTTCATCTTCAACAAATCATTCACACCTTTCACTTTCTTTTTCTCTTCTTTTCATTTTTCATCCTTTTTTTTCTTCTTTCTTGATACGAATTTTAAACCAAAGAATAAGAATTCGAACCTATACCAGAGTATTGGTCCTAGTATCGTCCTCTAAGTTGAACTAGTCTTCCTTTAGCAAGACACCCAACGGAATTATCAAAGACCCAAGATGTGAACTTTGATTATCCTTAGAACCTTACTTTTGTCCACTTGACACCCAATGGAATTATCAAAGACTCAAGATGTGAACTTTGACTATCATTGGAACCAACCGGCACACTCAAATTGTTTAGGAAACGAAACTCAACAAAATAGTTTAAACATGAACCTAAAAAGCTATCCTTAAAGACTCAAAGCGAGTTCTAAACTAGAACTCAAAGAAAAGCTAAAAGTTCTCAAGTTTGTAATTGATCAAAGTCTGAATTTTATTGTGGCTGAATGCCTCTATTTATAGTTTACAATGTGCAACAATTAAGAAAGCCATCTCATAGAAGGATTAGCTTTTTAGGAAATTAATTACTAAAAGAAATAATTACTTAAAGTCTTCTAATCTAAGAAAAAGGAAATAGAACAACTAGTTGCCTAAAACTAATCCAAAGCTGTTTTGGATTTGAGTTGGCCGAGAGTTGCTTGAATTGGCTCTCCATATGTGGATTGGATTTGAGTGCTGGCCAAATTTAGAAGTCTAGAATTTAGAATGGAATTGAAGCTTCCTAAACCTCATATCTTTGAGCTGAATTTGAGCTGGAATCTTCCTCTTTGATTTACATACTTGGCTCACCTTCCATAACTTTAAGTAGAGTGGCATATAGACTAGAATTGCCAACCTTCATTACTTCCTTAGCTTGACATTTTCTTAACTCTTGACCTTGTCATAGGACCACCAATCCCTTGTAATGGATTCAATGGATCAACGGCCCTTGCATTTTCATCAATCCTTCTTTCTTTGAAAGGACTCATCCTCGAGTCCATAAACTCGTCTTCGAATTCAAATAATGACAGGTCAGACACATTAAATGTAGAACTAACTCTATAGTCACCTAGGAGGTCGAGCTTGTAAACATTCTCACCCACATGTGCAATGACTTGGAAAGGACCATCTTCTCGAGGATGAAGCTTAGTTCTTCGTTGAGCTGGAAACCTTTCTTTTTGTTGTGAATCCACATCCAATCCCCGGGTTGAAAGATAACTTGTTTTTTCTCTCTATTAGCAACTTGAGCATAATGTTCGTTCTTCTTGAGAATTTGAAGATGTATTTTATCATGCAATTGTTGAAAAAACTTTGCTTTTGCTGCACCATCAAGATTCACTTGTTCATTGCTTGGCAATGGCACTAAGTCAAGAGGGGTTAGTGGGTTAAAACCATAAACAACCTCAAATGGGGAATGACCGGTAGTAGAATGGATAGTTCTATTATAAGCAAACTCGACTATCGGTATGCATGCTTCCCAATCTTTCAAATTTCTTTTAATTAAAGCACACAATAAGTACCAAGAGTACAATTCATTACCTCTGTCTGTTCGTCAGTTTGTGGATGACCAGTGGTGGAAAATAACAATTTTGTGCCCATCTTTCCCCACAGAGTTTTCCAAAAGTAGCTCAAGAATTTGACATCTCGATCGGAAACAATGGTTCATGGAACCCCATGGAGCCGAATGACTTCTTCAAAGAGTAAGTTAGCTACATGTTTTGCATCATCCGATTTCCTGCAAGGTATAAAATGAGCCATTTTAGAAAATCGGTCAATGACCACAAAAATGGAATCCTTACCCCTTTGTGACCTTGGCAACCCTAAGATAAAATCCATAGAAATATCAGTCCAGGGCATAGAAGGAACAGGTAAAGAGATATATAAACCCTGAGGGTTCGACGTAGACTTAGCCATACGACATTGAATGCATAAACTACAAAGCCTTTCTACATTTCTTTTCATATTAGGCCAATAGAAATACTCAGTTAGTATGTCATATGTCTTTAAGACTCCAAAATGACCCACAAGACCCCCAAAGTGGGATTCTCTAACTAGTAACTCCCGAAGTGGGCAATTTGGCACACACAATTGTTTGTCACGGAACAAGAACCCATTGTGCCTATAAAATTTATTAAAAGCTCCTTGTTTAGTAGCTGCAAAAACACTAGAAAAATCAGGATCAGTAGAATAAAGATCTTTAATATATTCAAATCCCAAAATTTTAGTATCTAATGAGTTTAAGACAATAGACCTTCGCAAAAGTACATCTGCAACAACATTCTCCTTACCTTTTTTATACTTGATAACATAGGGAAATGTTTTGAGAAATGAACTCTACTTGGCATGTCTCTTATTCAACTTACCTTGCCTATGCAAGTACTTTAGAGACTCATGATCAGTGTGTATAACAAATTCTTTGGACAACAAGTAATGCTGCCATGTCTCTAAGGCACGAATGACTGCATAAAGCTTTTTATCATAAGTTGGATAATTGAGAGCAACCCCAATCAATTTTTTTCAGAAAAATAGGCTAAAGGTTGGCCCTCTTGTTTCAAAACTGCACCAATACCTGTACCTGAGGCATCACATTCAAGCTCAAAAGTTTTGTTAAAGTCAAGTAAAGCTAAAACAGGTGCGGTTGTAAGATCTTCCTTCAATTGATTAAATGCTTGTTCTTGACTTCACCCCAAATAAATGGAATATTTTTCTTAACAAGATCGTTAAGAGGGGCAGCCTGTGAAGAAAAATCTTTGACAAACCTCTTATAAAATTAAGCAAGACTATGGAAAGATCTGACCTCATGCACGGTTGTAGGTCTCGGCTAGAAGGTTATAGCCTCGACTTTTGCTTGATCAACCTGTATACCTTTGGAACTAACAACAAATCCTAGAAATATAACACTTTCCACACAAAAGGTACACTTCTTGATATTAGCAAACAACCGGTTTTCACGCAAGACACTTAGAACAAATCTAATATGCTTAATATGCTTTTCTAAGTTCTTGCTATAAATGAGTATATCATCAAAGTATACTACAACAAATTTTCCTATGAACTGCCTAAGTACATAATTCATTAGTCGCATGAATGTGCTAGGTGCATTAGTTAATCCAAAAGGCATGACTAATCATTTATACAAACCAAATTTAGTCTTAAAAGCAGTTTTCCATTCATCTCCATCCTTAATGTATATTTGTTGATACCCACTCTTAAGGTCAATTTTAGTATAAATTTTAGACCTATGCAATTCTTCAAACATGTCATCAAGGTGAGGTATTGGATGTCTATACTTAATTGTAATCTTATTAATAGCTCTACAATCAATACATATTCTCCACGTACCTTCCTTTTTTGGAACAAGGATGACTGGAACTACGCATGGATTAAGACTTTCCCGTACATGACCTTTGTCTAGCAATTCCTCAACTTGCCGTTTGAGTTCTTTGGTCTCTTTAGGGTTGGCTTGGTAGGCTGGTCGGTTGGGAATTACTACTCCAGAAATAAGGTCAATTTGATGTTCAATTCCCCTTAAAGGCAGTAGTCATTTAGGGAGATCTTCTGGAAAGACATCTTCGTACTCCTGCAAAACAACTTTGACTTGCAGAGGCAAGTCACTTGGCAGCTCATCATTAGAAAATAATGTTTCTTGAAAAATAATTAGCACAAAATTCTTACTTTCTTTTAAAGCTCTATCAACATCTCTCATGCAAGCATAGAAGCTACCTTTAGAATTTTCAATTGATGGCTATGCTCCTTCAGTTTCATTCATGAGAACCGAAACCTTACCTTTAGAAGTTGAAGAAATTTGTGTACTCACGGGTTGAGCAGAATTTTGACCTTCTTCAACCTTCTTTTGCTTTTTCATCCATTCCATTTGCTTCACCCTTTGTTGTTGTTGAAACTTACTAACTTCCGAGGGTGGCAATGGTGCTAGTGTGAAGACTTTTTCATTTTTATTGAGCTGATACTTATTAGTTTTCCTGGAATGATTTGTATATCTATCATACTCCCATGGTCGTCCTAATAGTAGGTAAGTGGCCTACATAGGAACAACATCACAAAGAACTTGATTAGTAAAATTCGCAATTGTAAAACTTACCAAGGTTTATTTTGTGATTCGAAGGGATTCACTCATTCATCCATTGTAATTTGTATGGATTAGGATGCAAGGAACATTTGAGCTTCAATTTATCTACAAGATAAGTAGAAGCAAGGTTAGTACAAGATCCTCCATCAATAATTAACATACAAATTTGAGCATTAATTAAACATTTAGAATGCAAAATATTAGCCCTTTGATCCTCGGTGTTTTCCTCAAGTTGAGCACTCAAAGCTCTTATCGTCACCATACACTCCCCACTCGGTTGACCCTCTTCATGGCCCCATTGGTCTTCAACATGACTTACAGTCATGTCTTGATTTCTTACCTCTTCTTCACTCTCACTTTGATAGGTTCTATCATCTAAGATGGTCATAGCTCATGAGTTTCAGCATTGAGAAGCTATATGTACTCGGCCTAAACATCTGAAACATTGAATAGAGGAGTTGGTGTTAGTATTATTTGAACCAAAAAAAGGTTTAGAATTATTTACCTTTGGAGCATTTTGTGGTGCGAACTTCTTCACATTGGTTGGATCAGGAGTCGAACCTCCTCTCCATTGAGTGCTTCCAGAACTTGAAGAATTAAACCTCCTACCCTAGCGATTATTGTTGTTATTTCACCAATCATTGCTCATGTCTGAGCTCCTCACACTTTGTAGTGCCTTCTTAAGTTGCTTCTCAACCTTTTCAGCCATTTGTAATAGCTGTTCAAAGTTATCATAGTGATGCAATTCAACTAGATGAGGAATACTCTTATTAAGCCCGTTCATAAATCTTGCCATTATAGATTCTTCATCTTCTTCTATATTAGCATGTAACATAGCTAGATCCATCTCCTTGTAGTACTCATCTACACTTTTGTTCCCTCGAGTTAAGCTTTGAAGCTTTTGTAACAACTCTCTTTTGTGGTGCAGGGGAACATATCTCTTTCTCATAACCTTTTTCAAGACTTTCCAAGTTGAAATCAGCTACTTTAACTTCTCCTCTCTTTGGTGACAAGTTCTTTGCCACCAAGTAGATGCATGTCTAGAAAATTCAACTACAACCAACTTAACTTTCTTTCTCTTAGAAAATTCATGGATATCAAAAATTTTATCAACTTTTTCTTCCCACTCCATGTATGCTTCCAGATCATTCTTGCCTTCAAATTCTGGAATTTACAATTTAATACTAGCAAGATTGTCATCATTCGTGGACTTCATTTTACTCTTTGTAGAGTAATTATCATCATCCGAACTAGACTTCTCGAATTCCTCCTCCTCGGATGAGCTACTTGTTTCATCCTTTTTAGACTTCTTCTTTTTCTCCCTAGGATTTATTTGATTAACTTCTTGTGGCTCCTCGGTCTTGGCTGCTTCTGAATTGGATGCAACTTGCCCCCTTGTAATTTCTAGTTGATCAATTCTTCTATGAATTAATTCAAGAGCCGAAGACAAAGTCTTGAGATATTCCTTCATGACTTGATCATTTGGATTTTCAGCCATCTCTGCACAAGCAATGTTAGTAATAAAAATTTTCCTACCTCACTTCCCTCTAACCAATTAGCCCAAATTATGAAACTCTCACCAATGTAAGGCTGAACTCTCTTTTTATAGTAATGGGGTTGATGAGTAGGTTCACTCACACTCAATCACTTTTCTAAGAGTTCTAATCAAAACAAGCTTCAAAAGTCTTACAAAAATAAACAATTAAATCCAAGTAAAAGTAAGAATAAATTATTTAGAGGTTAAGAAGCCAAGACACGAATTAGTTCCAGAAAAAAAACTCTAAAAACAAGAAGACAAATTTAAGATCAACAAAGGGAAACAAGGAATTGAACAAGAAGGTAGCTCTTGGCTGCAAATTGCAAGAAAGGAATAAAACTCAGAATTCCTAGCCGAAAGCTTGACACTAGATGGTTCTTTATGTGCTTGTGATAGAGTAAAATTTGTGAATATGAATTGTCTTGCTCAATATATCAAACCAAATTCAGACAGCAACTCAAGTTCTTGACAAAAACCAATTCCAATTAGGATTTGTCTTTGGCTTTGGCAACAATTCTTCTGCAATTGGTTTCCAAAAATTTCTAGCAGCTAATTCATAACTTAGAACACTATCTTGGCAGTAAAAATAAAAAATTCAAGGCCTTCTCAATTAACCAACATGCAACCCGAGGGATAGAACACAAAATAGGCAGAATTCGGTTTCAGGATTTTAGAAATTTTCAGCTTTTCTCGACTTTTTTTCCCTCACAGTGAGTTGCTAAATTTCGAATGGGGTTTTATAACTTTGCAACACACTTTTGGAAACAAATTGAAGCCTTTGAAATCAGAAAAATTTCACAAAAATGACCTGATCACAGATCAAGAAGAATCGGGCAGAATTCAGAAAACTAGGGTTTTGTTGTTCTCAGTTTTCAGAAAGAATTGTTGGTTGTCTTCACAATTTTTGCAGCACAATTTGATAGAAAACTTTAAGAAGAAGAAGCCTTTTTACTCAAGTAATAACCCCATGAAGATACAACACATAAATTGGGCAGAACTTTGAAAGGTGCAGAATCAGGTTTTTCTGAATTCTTCTTAAACCAAAGAATAAGAATTCGAATCTATACTAGAGTGTTGGTCCTAGTATCATCCTCTAGGTTGAACTAGTCTTCCTTTAGCAAGACACCCAACGGAATTATCAAAGACCAAAGATGTGAACTTTGACTATTCTTGGAACCTTACTTTTGTCCACTTGACACCCAATAGAATTATCAAAGACCTAAGATGTGAACTTTGACTATCATTGGAACCAACTAGCACACTCAAATTGTTGAGGGAAAGAAACTCAACAAAATAGCTTAAACATAAACCTAAGAGGCTATTCTCAAAGACTCAAAGCAAGTTCTAAACTAGAACTCAAAGAAATGCTAAAAGCTCTCAAGTTTGTAATTGGTCAAAGTCTGAATTTTATTGTGGTTGAATGCCTCTATTTATAGTTTACAATGTGCAACAATTAAGAAAGCCATCTCATAGAAGGATTAGCTTTTTAGGAAACTAATTACTAAAAGAAATAATTACTTAAAGTCTTCTAATCTAAGGAAAAGGAAATAGAACAAATAGTTGCCTAAAACTAATCCAAAGCTGTTTTGGATTTGAGTTGGTCGAGAGTTGCTTGAATTGGCTCTCCAAATGTGGATTGGATTTGAGTGCTGGTCGAATTTAGAAGTCCAGAATTTAGAATGGAATTGAAGCTTCCTAAACCTCATATCTTTGAGCTGAATTTGAGCTGGAATCTTCCTCTTTGATTTACATACTTGGCTCACCTTCCATAACTTTAAGTAGAGTGACATATAGACTAGAATTGCCAACCTTCATTACTTCCTTAGGTTGACATTTAGTTATGAATGATGTTAAGGCAACTTGCATTTTCTTAACTTCTGACCTTGTCATAGGACCACCAATCCCTTGTAATGGATTCAATGGATCAACAGCCCTTACATTTTCATCAATTCTTCATTTTCTTTACATTTATTTTCTTTTTAGTTCCACGTGACAAAAGGTAATAACAACATATCAACCATCCTTATCATTCTTGGCCTCCATTAAAAATACATTCAAGACTACCATACAACAAGAAACACCTAACTTACCTTTTTATAATATCCAACTCTACCACATAACCATAACAATGCAAATACTTAAGAATAAGAGACAAAGAGGAAGTAAATATTTAAATAAGTTAGGCTTTATATAATAGTTAAACAAAGAAAAAAGGACTTGATTAAGGGTCAAAATTGGTAACTAGAGATAAATAAAGTATAGGTTGGCTAGAAGGCCCAAACAAAGCAAAGATGGCCAATTTTCTTTCTCCAGCAAGGCATAATTTTAAATTTCACCTCAAATGACAATCAAACTAGCCAAAAACAATATTCTTCCATTTATATAGAAGTCAATAGATCTCTAATTTATACATCCACCTTATATCAAATAATAATAATAAAAAAAAAGTAATTTAGTGGTCAAAAAAATAGAGAACCTCCTAATGGCAACAAGCTAGCAAAAGGCATGAACTACACAATTACACAACATCTATCATTTCCAATACACCAAAGGAAAGTAAATCAATTTCATTCAATACAATCAACAATTTTATTCAATACGATCAACAATTCCCATGAATCTAGCATGAAACATCCATATTAATCACAACACCTAGTCAATCAAGAAATCAAAGATTTCTAGATGATTAGGAAAAAAATTAATCTCTCAAGTGGTTTAACACAAAAACAAGAAACATAGAAACAAATCTAAACAAATGAGTGTTTATTTCATTTTTTTTCTTTGCTTTTCTGGTTACAAAAACTGACGCACTAAAAGGATATAACTTAAACCAAGAACATCATTTTAGATATATATTAGTATATAAATGTCAATTCAACACATACAAACTAACACCCTATCTTCCAAATTTAAAATAAAGATTTGCTCTTAATGCTTAACAAAGAAAAACAAAAAACAAACAAATTCCTTCATCAAAATCAAGCATCAAGGGTATTCTTGCAAGCAACACCATCATAAGGAGATGAAATAGGAGGTGTAGCATTTTGAGACAGTGACAAAATATCTATAGGGCACTAGGGTAGTGAAGGAAACACCTAATCACCTCTACAAAAACAACTATAAAGACCATTTTAAATTTGGTGATTAACCTCTATCTGATAACACCAAAAATGATGAATATCACATCTAGTGTAGCATCTCAAGAATCAATGTAGCCTAGCACTATTGAGAAGTTACCTTGAGGGCTAGTTGAGGTCATTAAGGGGAATTGAACTACCCAACATGGAAGTATGTATAGAATTGAGTAGTGGTAGCCTCACCCCCTAGGTTGGCAGTGAAAGAAGACGTTGCTCACCTAACTGTACTCCAGCTCTCAAATAGAACTCTATCACCATGAGTGGAAAATAAGAACACTTAAATCTAGGATCCATCTTGCAATGTGTCATCTGGTGGCAAATCAACTACCCAATGTCACTTAAGATATTCTGCAAAATATCACATAAAAGAGCTACCTAATCAGCTTACTCTATAGACACATGGATCATGAGCATAAGAAGTGAAATTATAAACCAAACCAAGCCTTGTGAGGTTGGGGCAAATTTGTAGGTGACAAAATAATAATCTCAACCCCTTCATCTTCCACTAAGATATCAGCTAAGCAACCTCGTCGAGAACTGTGTCCTATGCAAACTTAAGTGCCACTCTAAAAGTCTAAAATTAATCAGTAGAACCAATCCAAACCCAATATGAGGGACAAAATAAACTATTGATGACTAATGGAGAGATATTTATATCATATCCCTATACAAAACCCTATCACACCTAATCATCTTTAGGTTGACATAGAACTCATGCACTAGAGAAATAATAGCCCACCTTGTGCAGTACAAATAACAACCTAGCCCTTAACATTGATTTAAGTTGCATAATAGTCAATATAATTTAAACTCCTCTCTAGAATGCACTTGCATTTATCATGTAACTCATAGTAGTTTTGAGGAACATGATCCATAGTTTTCATAATCCCAATCCGATACCATCGATCCTATGATTCTGTGATCCAAATTTACTAAAACGCCCCAATCCTAACTATGATCCTACCTTATTATGTAAATAAAATATAATTAAATTTACCCAAAAAAAACTTTTTGTATCTAAGTAAAATTAAGATTTATCATTATATAAATAATTTAATTAGTTTAATCATACTTTTATTAGCATTTAACAATAAATAAATTGGACATAAATACCCTTCAACTGTGACATCAACTGAAATATTAAAAACAATCATATAGAATGTTATAAAAAATAAAAATTGAAGTAAGATCATCTAATTATAAACTGTACATGAATTTTCTACATATCCATTCATATATTAATTAATAATTCCTTTAAAAATAATTTATACATTATATTTTCTCATTTTTTCTAGAATCTTACGATCCTACAATCCGATCCCACCGATTCAAATCTACTACCCTAAATTGATTTTGGGTAGGATTCTAATCCTATAAACTATGATAAAACCTTAAGGAAAAAACTTAAAGCCCACCAATAATCAAAGATTAAATCCAAAAAACTACCTTTCTTGAATTGAACTGAAAATCCTAATTAGAACCAAGACTTTTACCTAAGAAATAGGACTTAGAACCTTGATTATAAGGACACAACAACTAAAAGAATCAAATTTAATTGATAAGTCAAAAGAGTTTCACAATGAGAACCTTGTAAGGCTCAAACAAGTGTACAAAAGAACTCACAAGTGAAGAAATAACCTCACAAAAAATTTTATTGATGAAGACTTATGTTTAGGGCCAAATTTAAGCCCTATCTATAGGGTTGGAGTTGGCCAAACAAGTTCCCCTTTTGTTACATGACTTTTCCTAACTTTTAGGATAAGGAATAAATTCTATTGGTTGGATAAGTTGTCTGAAATTTTCAGGAAACATTCTTAATCTTCCAACCAATGAATCTAAATTAAAACATAAATTAAATTATCTACTTGACCAATATTACAATTAGAAAACCATTTAGAAGGTCTCTTAAAAGATGGTCAAGAAAACTCTAAATAAATAGAAAACAAATAACTTAAGACTCAATTTTCCTAAATTTTGTCTTTGATTTCCGTCCCTGGGCAGTACATCATTTCTAATATCATGTAGGCACATTAATCTATTATTTTTTTTAGCTTCCATTCAACTTGATGAGACGTACCCACATCTTACGCAAAATGATGTACTTATTTTTTCCACTTCAAAATGCGCACTTAACACAATAATCAAATTGGGCTTGTAATCATCAATGTTAGACTCTTCTTTCACTTGAACTTCTTGAATGAGCCAATTAAATATCTCTTTAATCTTCTTGACTCTGGCCCTTGACATTTTCCCATGAATGTTGCTAAGTGGACCTTGATTCGCTTCTTTAACATTTAAAGAAGCTTGGATCTTTGCCACCATTCTCACCTCCAAACATAGCTTGGCTTGAATCTACTTGAGTTGGTGCTCCTTGATTCCCATCACTGAGCCTCCTCAAACTTATATAAGTTAAACAAGAAAGGGGGCTCTTGAGGACTAGCCTCATCAGAATCACACTAGGATGCTCTTCATATTGTCTCGGGGAGAAACACAGGTTCTTTTGGTCGGTACTTGTTTAATTCTAGTCATTTTGTGTGAGAAAATGATGAATATTTAAAGTAGAGAATTACTATAACACAATATAAGTACAGAGTTCCATCGAACTGAAAGTGTGCTAGTAAGAAGAAATACAATCCTCAAAACCATCAAAATATGCCAAAAACACCAAGATTATAAGAATTAAATTCTTAGAAAAGAATGGTACATCTATACATCTCCATAAGATAAGTAGTATTCACATCTAAATGAACATGTTAAAATTCAATTCATGTTCCTAATAGGAATAAGACCTCTAAGTAAGCATTATAGCAATAAAAAATGTCACTACATCACCTTAAGACAAAAACATATAATGAATCCTATGGAGCATTTAGTATTCACAAAAAAACTCAAATCCAATCAGAATAGGTGAAATTTTGAAAATACCCTTAATGGCGCTAAAATTCAAATTTTCCAAAATTCAACCAAACACTCAAACAATGATTCTAGTCCCAGAATAATCATTCTAGAGTAACATAGAAGTTGAAACAATACAAAACAAGCACAATAACATCAAAAAATTTGTGTAAATCTGTCAAGAACATCACCACAAAATCCAAACTTCAAGGTTCTTAAAGCTCCAATTTTAATCCCAAATAATGGTTCTAAATCATTGAGGACAAGAATGAAGCAGCAAACATTAAGAGGAATTAATAAATCACAAAATCCCAATTTGAAGCAAAGTTAGGGTTTGAAAAGTTAGCTTGCAAATATAATGTTAATGCGTGAATTAAACCAATAAAAAGTTGCAATGTATGTTGAAAAAGAGATTAAATAGAACAGCAAACTACAAACAACTTGAACCAAAACCTAATTTGTATAAAATTGAACTCATATTGCGCCTCTTTGAAAAACCAGCTATCAAGCACGAATTTGAGGTGAAATTTGTTGTTCTAATGGAAAATTAGGGCTGGGCTTAGTGATTAGAACGCAAAGAACAGATTAAACACAAGGGAGAAGAAAAGTTTTCAAGAATTGAAAACGATTTTAGATGAAAAAAAAAGTATCTTGTTTTAAAATGTCATACACATAGGCACGTGATGTCAGGGATAACGTCATGCCATGGTCCTTGAACACATGCCATTGTAAAGCTTTGGTATAAAGTAACATTTTGACCTTAGCACATGTACTACAAAAGAACTTGCCATGTCATGGCAAGAAAATGAGGCATTCCATGTCATGGCTCAATAGAGGCTTAGAAAGAAACATATATGCATGTCATGCCCCATCATGGCTAAAAGTCACATTAGAGCATGAACATCTGGGGAGCTAAACTATTTGCTTACCTTTCCATAACTTGGCTTGGCGTAAGTTGAGTTAAGGTTTTTAATGTAAAAGTGCATATTTCTTGGGAAATTGCAACATTTTATCAGCTAAAAATGTTTTTAATCACACCCTCCTCCTCTCTACAAACACCTTAAGTTACAAATTCTTAGTTGCACCATCAATCCACAACTTCTTACTCACTATAAAATCAAATTACAAACATAAAACTTAAACATAATAATAGTGAAAAATTCCAAGTATAGTTACAAATGGCAACCCACAATTCTAAAAAATTAAAAGCAAATAAAGGAAAAGTAAGAAAATTTGGGTTGCTTCCCAAGAAATGCCTAGGTTTAATGTTGCTGGCCCGATGTAGTCCTTGTTAAAGCTTTCATTTTACATCACTAAGAATGTTCACATGAATTCCTTCTTAAGATGGCCTTGATCCACTCCAAAGTATGGTTTTAGTCTTTGAACATTTACTAAAAAGTACTCTATTATCTTTTGGTTAAATAAATCAACCTCTCCATGAGATAATACCTTGGTGACTTCAATTTACCTGGAAAGAAATTTAAATGAGAATTAAATAGCAAAACTAACTACCCTTGATCAAATTGCTTTTTCATATTTTGTTTATCATACGAAGCTTTGGTTTTCTCATTGTATGCTATAAGTGTAGGAAACCAAGTACAGCACGCAGCGGAATTTAAAATTTTTTGTTTCCTCCAAAGATCCATACAAAGTGAGATCAAAGCGGAGTTTAGAACTTTTACCTTGTTCGTATCGGTAGAACCGGTAGAGTTGTTTTACGAAGACCGTTGATTGTCAAATTATGAGCAAAACCAATTCAGCCTGATCTCTATGGTATCCACACGATTGTTCCAAGCCTCTAGTTATTTTCACACAAATAACTAGAGAAAGAAGCAAGTAAAAATCGAACTACTAGATTCAGATTATGCTCTCGGCTATCTCAAGATTTTTCAACTCAAGGATTTCAGTTTTCTTAAGAACTTTTCCCAAGAGTGGCACTGTTTTTCTTCAAAAGAATAGCCGAATGGTTTTCTTCTCCGGCAAGAATAGCAATGGATTTTCTTCACCAAGAAAAGCCACGAATTTTCTTCACTAAGAAAAGGGTCGAATTTTCTTCACCAAGAGCTTCAATTTTTTTTAAGCTATTTTTCTTCAAAATAAAAATTAAGGGCGGCTACTTTCTTGTGTTTCATGTTAGGGTTTTCTCATGTCTTGTGGCTGCCCAAAATCCCAATATATATATATATATATATATATATATATAGATGTATATTAGGGTAAAACCTTTTACAAAATTCTAATCGGTTTGGGATTCATAGATTCAATAAATCTATTGGCTGCCAAACACAAGAATCCTATTCAGATTTTACTTTTTAATTTTGGTTTTTGCACTAATTAATAAATCCAAAACTATGTCAGATTTATTAACATTAAAAACCAAAATCAATTAGTCTTCAATCCAAATACTATTTCAAACCGGAAAACCTTATAGAGTCCTAATCACATTAGGATCCTTGAGATTAATCAAAATTCATCACATGAATTTTATACTCCTTTTGGATACGATCTAAGTGTGTGACCCAATAGATTCTCATAACATTGGCCATAACATAAAATCTATTTTATACCATAAGCATTAAATGGTGTCTAGTAACACATCAAAGCTACCCAAGTTATAAGAATATTAGTAATTCGACATTACTTATCGTGTGATAGATGTTACTATGTAATTCAATCCTTTTGCCCTAGATACCTTCATTGAACACGAGCCATGAAATATGTCAAGCTTGCATAGTTCAATCTTTGCTTTTCTTGATTCCTAAGTAGACTCATCTAAACAAATGAGGCCGATATCACATATCGACTCATTTGAACACGGCCATGTATTTTATGGTCTCTCTCAATCAAGGAGTCCAAAGATACCACTTCCATTATATAGAAGGGGAAAATCCTATCTTGATCACTCAATATCCCATTACATGATTCATTGCATATCCAATTGCTACTTTTATAGTTCACCCTGTTACGGGTAACGTTTAATAGTATAAAAATATGTAATTTCTCATGTTGGGATCTCTAATGACCTAGATCACATACATCATCATCACTATGAGATATGCTTATGACACTTCATATAATAATCCATGTAGCATTTCTCATGGCGGGTCGATCCAGTACATAGTTTTCTAACATGTACCCATGGGTTGACTTGATATCTTATATCATGACACATATCATTAGTCACTACACATACTAGTTTTAATACATTATCATTGTCCCATTTAATGATAATACTTGACTAGGGATAATTTTAGAATAATTAAATTCTTGGGACATTATTATATTTATTTATAAAATGCAGATATAGAATAACCATAATAATAACAAATAGCCATAAATTAAAAGCGTTATGATACAATATATGCCTAGACCATCATCACATAATTGGTCCTTAGGGTATAATCCAACAATAAGGACAAGTGAATGTAGTTTTTTTCTAAAATCTCTGGAAGATATAACAATCTAATTATTTCTTGAATATCCATCTAAGAAATAATAACAGAGAAATATAACTAACTTGTCAAGAAATTAATCAATGAATAAAAGAGGTAAGCAATCTTTGCAAGTTGCCTTACTAAGCTTCTATACATACTCTCCATGCATTAACAATACAAGTAGGAATTAACTCATTTTCTCATTGACTACCATTATTATCCCACTCTATTTAGGCACGCATTTGTACAGGATTCACCCAAGCACTATTAGAAATAGGAAAATAATACTGAAATCTAATAGCTTGATAAACTCTTTCTTGACTACCTCCTTCATATTGGGATTGAGACATCCTTGTGGTTTAATAGATGGCTTAACATTCTCCTCAAATAAGATCTCGTGCTTCTAGGTAGAAGGATTAATTCTCTTAATGTTAGTAATAGACCACCCAATAGTTTCTATAAACTCTCAAAGCAGCCAAATCAACTTGTATTCCCATTCAAATGCTAGAGCAGATGAAATAATTACTGGAAATGTATTGGATGCTTCTAGAAAAGAATATTCTAAGTGATCAAGCAATGGTTTGAGCTCCAATAATGTCAACTCCTCAATTGAAGGCTTAATTTGGCACATCCAATATTTAAGTCCAAATGCTTCTTCAGACATAATGGTGTTGAGTATTTTGGAGAGGAATCTAGAGTTCAATAGGATTAAAAATCTAAAAATCGCATAATAATCCACTCCAATCGGAGCCCACCCATAGCCATGCTGCAGAATTGGCTTGCTTCTCCGTTCTCTTAACATGCTATCTACGCTATTGCTTTGGAAAGGCCATAATGTAGAGTGGGTTCTTTCCACCACCTTAAAACTTTCTACATTGTGTGGCCTCTTTGGCGTGGTTACTTTTTTCACTCCACAATCTATTTGTCTTTCTCTTGGTTTTTAATCCTTTTCTCCTTCAAGTGGAACTCTTCTCACTCAAATTTGGGACTTTTTGCATTATTCACACCTACAATAAAAATAAGAAAATCACACAATGATTATCTTAAAATCAACCAAAAACTCAAACATTAAGCAATGAAATTGTACAAGAATTTGGGGTAAAAATTGGATATATTTTCACATTATCAATTATAATAGTAATCAATAATTTATGGGAAATAGGATGAGGTCTCAATTGATATATGTTTCAAATCTCAAACTTAAGCTTTTATTTAGGTTTCATAATTATTTCTATGTTATTAATAATTTTTGTGTTTTTATTGTTGGTGATGCATTAAGGATGAAATATAGTGATCTTTGAATGAAATAAAAGTATAAAATATAAAGATTGATAGACTGCAACAAATAAAAAATATTTTTAACAAGGAGAGAGAGTAAGAGATAGAGAGATAGAGAGAGAAAGAATAGTTGAAAAATTCATTCTCTCTTGCAAGTCTAGGTAGAGCAGTCGAAGTTTTGAAGATAAAAGTAAAGCAATAGCATGACCTTAGTCATACACGAATACTATGTGAAGCACAAAAACCTATTCCATAGTGAAACTTGGCAACATTTAGCTTGTGATGTGGGCACATTATAAGGAAAAAAAAAGATATAACTTTTTTTCTTTCCGATGACTTTTAACTCTTGTTCACAATAAATACATTCCAACAAAGATAGAGTTGGTATTGCCACCACTACCCTTCAAGGAGAAAAATATCATTTAATGTATGAATTGATGATCATGTCAATATCTTTCTTACCCACAAATTAGTTAATTTTGTATTTATATATTTATGTGTTATATTTCTACTTTAATTTTTGTGGTACAATATATGTGTGTGTGTATATGTGTCCTATTGGCTTTAGCACATATAACTAAACTTTTTCTTTTAGGAGGGAAAAGAATAGTTTGTCATCATCACTATTGGCCAACTAATTTTATAAATCGTGTTCTGGTTTTCAAACCTAACAAATAGTTGGACAAAGAAAGAACAAGAAAATTTTCTTTAATCCCAATTAACTAACTAGCTATATTTTTTTTTTCTACCACAAAAGTAAATTCTATGTTTGACACTACATCATAGTACCTTAAAAGGTCATATCTTCTTTCCTAGTTCAGTTCATCATGTTTGCCAAGTTATTTGAGCACTTAATTCAAGTATTTTAGGGTAGATCTCAACAAACAAAATGGGGAAGCTTTTTAATAAAGGAACAAAAACACTTATCTTGGTGAAAAAAGAAAGGAAAAATACGGAAGAATCTTCCAAGTTCTCAAAATGGAATTGGTTGCATGCCTTGGAAGATGTAATTTCATCAAAGCCCATAAAGTTATAATAAAAGTTCTATACCTCTAATTGGAGTTAGTTTATGCTTGCCTATAGTAGAAAATGGACTTGTTTGCTTGCCTTGGAATATTTAGTTTTTATGGGAATCTAGGAGTTGTTCAACCTACTCGTCAAGCATTCAATCCACCATGACATATTATGGGGCCTGATAACGAGAGCAAGGTCTAAACGACTTCAACAAACCTTAAATGGCTTAATCCATGACATCCAAACCCGTCAAACATGCTACCCAACATGTGAATAGTACTCGTGAATAGTGTATGAACAGTACCTTGAATAGTATTTGATGAACAACACAGTAAATAGTTGTGAACAGTAAATAGTGCCATGAACAATGACGAATAGGGCTTTCTTATTTTATTTCCTTTTTATTTGTAAGGTTGCCCTTTAATTAATTAAAGAAAACCAGCCACCCCTCCTTAGAATTAGATTAGAGTTAGGATTGTAGTTGTTACCTTTTCAAGAGAACTTGTACTCTATAAATATAGACCATTTAGCCATGAGATGAATAGAAAAGTTGAGAAGAATTTTGTGACGTTATATCTATAAGAGTTTGAGTGAATCAATCTCTTTCTTCTTTCAAAAAACAACGAGCTTATCAAACTTAATTAGTTTGTGGTGCCTTTGAGTCTTATCAATCTAGTAGAACCTTAGATTATGGCGACACTTCATCCATCAGTCCAAATTTCTCGGGTTATAGTGATTTCGCAAGTTAAGTCTTAGGTCCTGTTTGCTTGATGTGTATTTCTAGCTCTTTGTAGCCATGAGATGCACATCAGTTTGGTATCAGAGCTCTAGGTAACTTCAACATTTTGAAGCTTCAAATTCTGTTTATATTGCTTACATAACCAAAAATTTTGTTTATATCAATCTTCCTTGTAGCTGAATTCTATTTTCTTGTGGTAGTCTAAACATAGTTTTTGAGACTCGGTTAAACATTTTCTTGCTGCCCACTTTTTTTGTATAATTTAGGTTTTGTTATTTTTTGGAAAAAAAAAAGAAAAAAAATTCGTTGCCTACTGTTTTCCTTAAAAAATCCAAACTCCTTAAAGTTGTCCATCTTGAAAATCTGAACTCCTTACTTGTCTACTCATAATCTTTGTGTTGAGTTTTCATGAATATTTCTACTTTGTGTTGATACTTCTTGCTATGAATTGTTCTTTTCTGGTGAAAAAAAACAAAGAAGAAGAAAGAGGCGAGAGAAAAAGACAAAAAGATCAACAAAGCCAGAAAAAAGAAAGAAAGAAGAAGAGGAAACGAACAATTCTTGATTCTTGAAATTATTTTTTCTTATTTCTTGAATTCTTGTTCTTGAATCCTTGGTTTCTTGAATTATTTGGCCGAATTGCTTCAAGAAGTGTGACCAGAATTTTGCCTTTAAACCCGTGCAGCATTCTTGCACTTTTGTTCCTGAATTCTTGTTGAACCTGTGATGCCCTTTTGATCTTTTGTTTCTAAATTCTTGTTGAAGAAGTGTTTTAGTGATTCAAAAATCATAGCAGAATTTTGCATGAAAGAAACGTGAGTCTTGCTTAAAAAGAATCCAAGTGTGATTAACTTTCCTCATCCCAATTGGATTTATAATTGACTAGTACCACTTGGCTAAAGTTCTCCACTTTTTGGCAACTTATTTGGACGAAAATTCTTCACCTTTTGGCAACTTATTTGGACAAAAATTCTGCACCTTTTGGCAAATTATTTGGACGAAAATTTTGCACCTTAGTATGGTAGTACCCTCTCTTGACCAAAATTCTTTATACAAAAAGGGCTATAAGAATTGTTTCCTAATTTGATTTTAATTGCAATAATTGATTCCTATTTGTATTTGTTTCCTCTTAGAGTTACCTTTCTTTATTAATCTTTCCTATTTGTTTCCTTTTAGATTCCATATTCATATTTATTTAGTTTCCTATTTTATAACTTTCCTTATTCAAGTCCACTTTGTGGTTGAATTTGATTAGTTTCCTATTCCTTTTTATTTCCATATTTGCATTCAATTCCAAGTTAATTTTAGATTTTTGTAGTTTCTTAATTTGACCTTCCTTGAGTCTTATTACCTATATTCACAAATTCTTACTTGAGTTATCTTTTGACCAAAAATTCCTAAAGGTTGGGTAAAATGTGTTGCTTCTTTTGTTTGTACTAACCTTTTCGCAAGAATAATGTGTAGGAAATCAAATATGACACGCAACAGAATTTTAAAATTTTTTATTTCCTCCAAGGATCCTTACGAAGTGATTTCAAACCGGTAGTGAAGAGATTTACATTTACCGGCAGCATTGTTCTTTCTTATGAAGACTTTGCTCGTCGAATCACAGCAAAACCCAGTGGAGCTTTGCCTCTATGGTATCCACATGATCATCTCCAAGTCCCAAATTAATTGTCACACAATTAATCAAGGAAGAAGTAGCAAAAGGACTGTAGGTGCTAGCCTAGAACTTTGCTTTCAATTTTCAGGTTTTTGAAGCTTCTCCAAGCTTCGGTTTTCTTGCTTTTTCCCCACAGAAGAAGCTGTTGTTTTTCTTCTAATGAATAGCAGAAAGTCTCCTTATGTTGTTGTAAACTCAGCTATTATTCTTCTCAAGAAAAAGAAGCTAAAAAGATCTACTCCAACAAGAACAAGAGGTTTAGTTTTCTGGTTTGGATTTGTTGCAAAATTTTTCTTCTCCAAGAAGAATTCTATTTTCGGTCTCAAGCAACAAGAAATAACGTGTTTCTTTTTGCTCACGTTGGGTTGGAGGCTGCTGAAATTTTATGTCCAAATATATAGAAAAATATTACGAAAAAACTTCTTCTCAAGAGTTTTACTTGAATCTCAAGTTCTAATCTATTTTGGAACTTTCTAAATTTCAGCTTTCCAAATTTCATTAGTTGCTAAAGCAAGAATCCCATTCTTATTTTGCTTCTAATTTTTGGTCATTACATGAATTAACTAATTCAAAACTATTTCGGATCTATTAACACAAAATAAAACCATTCAACAACCAAAACCAAATACCGATTTAAGCCAGAAACCCTATAAAGTCCTATTCGTAATAGGATTCTTAAATTAACCAAAATTCATCACATGAATTTCACACTTCTTTTGGATATTATCTAAGTGTGTGACCCAATAGGTTCTTATAATGTTGGCAATGACTTAAAATCTATTTTATACTATAAACATTGAGCGGTGTCTAGCAATACATCAATGCTACCCAAATTATAAGAATATTAATAATTTGACATTACTTTTCTTATGATAAATGTTACCACGTAATTCAATCCTTTTTCCCTAGATATATTGATTGAACATGAGCCATGGAGCGTGTCATGACTCGGTGTATTTTAACCACTAATTACAAGTCCTGTAATTGTAGTATAATTACGAGTATCGTCCCATAGGGAGGTGAACAATTACCGGTTGAGAAATATTTATACCTATTATCTAGATCAATATGTAAAAGAAAAAGTGGATTTAGTAATAACAAGAATCACGTAAATGCAATATTAATTAAGAATCAGATAAATAAACTTTAGGACTTAGGAGTTCACCAATCATTAACTGTAAATTCCATTCACATAATTACTTTGTGATAACATCCTCACAACTATTCACATAATTAAACATTATCCCTTCTCAGGGTATAATATTACTATTCAAATAGTAATTAAGAGACTACTTTCGTGACTCCAAAATTACTATGGATGCATGACGAACAAAGGAATACTGTGTTGCAGAAATTGAGAATTTACTATCGTAATTCACAATTTAAGTCTGAAGAATTCACGAACTAATATTGATGTCAGCTGTCGCCTCTTCATCAATACCTTAAACATGCAAATGGTGATCAAGCACTTACAAGAAATAATACAAAATAAATCAGATATTGGATAATACCACAATCATATGAATGAAAATTACGTAATGATGGTTACATCCCTGTCCTAAAGAAAACAAATTCAGCCACTCAACATGGCGTTCATGAAAGTAAAAATTATGTCTAGACTATCTCCCTACTCTATATCGTGTTTTTAACTAATGCTAGTCTCCTCTATTTATACTTGTTCTAGTCCTTAAAGACTAAGAGTTAATATCGTGTAAAACTCTTTCGTCTGATCTGAATGATCAGATTTGCATAATCTTTTCCTTTTCCGTAATTCTGCCAACTTACTCCATGCTATGGCATGACAAGTTACACACCATGGCATTAGCAACCAAGTCCCTTTCTTTTCTCCAACAAAATCGTGACTTTTTTGACGCAAACAATCTTTTCGGTCCTTATCTTTCTCCAAGCAGTTTCCTTCCTACAAAATTACAAATCAAGCTAAATAAGGCTAAATTCCCTAATAATTGGATAAGATAACAGGAATATCTTAACTTAGGAGTTATCATTTAATTCACTTATCATGTCACACTCGCATAGTTCAATCTTTGTGTTTCTTGATTGCCAAGTAGACACATCTAAGCAAATGAGCTCGATATCACATATTGACTCATTTGAGCACGGCTATGCATTTTATGGTCACACTTGATCAATGGGCCCAAAGATATCACTCCCATTATATAGGATGGGCAAATTCTATCTTGATTACTTAACATCCCACTACATGATTAATTACATATCCAATTGTCAGTTTTATAGTTCACCCTATTACGGGTAATATTTTGTAGCATCAAAACATGCAACTACTCATGTTGGGATCTCTGGTGACCTCAAGTCTAAGGATCACTTACATCATCATCACTATGAGAAATACTTAAGACACTTCATATGATAAGCCATGTAGCATTTCTCACGGCGGGTCGATCTAGTACATAGTTCTCTAACATGTACTTATGTGTTGACTTGATATCTCATATCATGACACATTTCATCAGTCACTACAAATACTAGTCTTAATGCATTATCGTTGTCCCATTTAATGATAATACTCAACTAGGGATAATATAAGAATAATTAAATTCTTGGGACATTATTATATTTAATCATAAAGCACAGATATGGAAATAAACATAATAATCATTGTTATTAATTATAAGTATTATGATATAATATATGCCTATACCATCATCACATGATTGGTCTTTAGAGCATAATCCAACAAACTCCCACTTAAACTAAGATCAATCAGTTATTTGTCTAATGCCTAATGATCTAGTATGACATTCATATCTCTACTGCCTCAGAGGTTTCGTTAATGGGTCAGCGATGTTATCATTAGTTGGTACTTTGCATATCTTCACATCACATCTCTCAATGATCTCTTGGATTAGATAAAAGTGCCAAAATATATGTTTGGATCGTTGGTGAGATCAGGGTTCCTTAGCCAACGCAATTGCTTCATTGTTGTCACAATAAAGCTTAATTGGATTGGCAATGCTAAGTACAACCCCAAGTCTAGTAATGAACTTCTTGATCCAAATTGTTTCTTTTGCTGCATCGGAAGCAGCAATATACTCGGCCTCTATTGTAGAATCGGCTACTGTTGCCTGCTTTGAACTTTTCCAGTTCACATTGCCACCATTTAGGCAAAATACATAACCCAATTGTGATCGATAGTCATCCTTGTCGGTTTGAAAGGTTGCTTCATTGTAACTAGTTACATTGAGCTCTTTCTCACCTCCATATATCAAGAATGTATCCCTAGTCCTTCTCAAGTATTTAAGGATATTTTTGACAACGATCCAGTCACGTTCACCGAGATCTGCTTGATATCTGCTCGTTATGCTCAAAGCATACGAGACATCGGGACAAGTACATAGCATGGCATACATGATAGATCCAATAGTTGATGCATATGGAACTTTACTCATGTGTTATCTCTCTTATTGTGTTGAAAGACACTGTTCCTTCGAGAGAGAATACCATGCCCCATAGGTAAGAAACCTTTCTTGGATTCTTGCATGCTAAACCTCTTTAGCACCTTATCTATGTATGTACTTTGACTTATGCCAATCAATCTCTTTGATATATCTCTATAGATCTTGACAACTAATATATAAGTTGCCTCACCTAAGTTTTTTATTGAAAAACAACTTCCCAACCAAGTCTTTACTGATTGTAAAGAAGGGATATCATTCCCAATAAGTAGTATGTCATCCACATACAATACCAAGAAGACAACAGTGCTCCCACTAACCTTTTTGTAGACACAAGGTTCATCTTCATTCTTGATGAAACCAAACTCTTTGATTACACCATTGAATCGAAGTTTCCAACTTTGAGAAGCTTGCTTCAATCCATAAATGGATCGTTGTAGCTTACAAACCTTTCCAGCATGTTCTAGATCAACAAAACCCTCAGGTTGTGTCATGTACACATCTTCAAGAAGATTTCTATTAAGGAAAGCATTTTTGACATCCATTTGCCAGATTTCATAATCATGGAATGCAACTATTACAAGCAATATCCTGACAGATTTAAGCATAGCAACTGATGAACCATGAATTTGTTTGAAACCTTTAGCAACCAATCGCCCTTTAAAGGTGTGTATTTCACCATCCATATCGATCTTCTTTTTGAAAATCCATTTGCACCCTATGGGTTTTACCCCTTCAAGTGGATCAACCAAAGTCCATACTTGGTTTGTATACATGGATTCCATCCCAGATCTCATGGCTTCAAGCCATTTATCAAATTCTAGCCCTGATATAGCTTCTTGATAAGTCGTAGGTTCATCTTGATCCATTAGCATGATGTCACCGTTTTGAGTCACTAGAAATCCATATCTTTAAGGCTTACGGTGAATCCTAGTGGACCTGCGTAAGGTTTGTGTCTCTTGAGCAGGTACTTGTTCCACAACGGCTTGTGGTGTTTGCTCAATTTCCATCTCATAAAGTTCCGCACTATTTTGTGGTTCTTGAACTTTTTGAAGTTCTATTTGTCTCCTACTAGATTTTCTAAAGATAAACTCATTTTCTAGAAAAAAAAAGCCAGTACGAGCAACAAACACTTTGTTCTCATTGGAATTATAGAAATAATATCCTTTTATTTCTTTAGGATACCTTACAAAATTGCACTTATCAAATTTGGGTCCAAGTTTGTCGGAGATTTGATATTTAATGTAAGCTTCACATCCCCAAACCTTCATAAAAGACACACTAGGACGCTTCCCAGTCCATATCCTATATGGTGTCTTTTGAACTGATTTAGACGAAATGCGGTTTAGTGTGAAAGTGACTATAAGTAAAGCATGTCCCCAGAAGAAATTTGAAAAATTTGCATGACTCATCATGGACCAAACCATGTCTAACAAAGTTCGATTTCTCCTTTCGAATACACCATTTCATTGTGGTGTTCCAGGTGGAATGAGTTGTGAGATTATCCCACTCCTTCAAATAGTCATCCAACTCTTGATTTAAGTATTCACCTCCTCGATCAGATTGAAGCGCTTTAATACTCTTGCCAAGTTGGTTTTGTACTTCATTCCTGAATTCTTTGAACTTTTCAAATGATTCAGACTTGTGTTTCATAAGATACACATAACTGTATCTACTGAAGTCATTAGTAAATGTAATGAAGTATTGAAAACCACCTCCAGCTTGTGTGTTTATTGGTCCACATACATCCGTGTGTATTAGTTCTAATAAATCACCAACCCTTTCATTACGTTTCGTGAAAGGGGCTTTAGTCATCTTACCTAATAAACATGATTCACATTTCTCATATGATTCAAAATTGAATAAATCCAAAAGTCCATCTTTATAGAGTCTGGAAATGCGATTCTCCTTAATATGGCCCATACGACAATGCTAGAGATAAGTTGGATTAAAATTATCTAATTCAATCCTTTTGGTATTTACGTTATAGATAGGCGTGTCAAGATTTATAACATAAAAGCCATTAGCCATTTGCGCACTACCATAAAACATCTCATTTAGATAAAAGGAAAAACATTGTTTTTTATCATAAATGAAAAACTAGACTTATCTAAACAAGAAATGGAAATAATGTTCTTCGTAAGAGCAGGCACATAACAACAATTATTTAATTCTAAAACTAGCCCTAATGGGAAATTTAAGACATAAGTCCCTACAGCTAATGCAGCAACCCTCGCTCTATTTCCCACTCGTAGGTCAACTTCGCTTTTAGCTAATGTTCTACTTCTTTTCAATTCTTACACATTCACACAAATGTGAGAACCACATGCGGTATCTAATACCCATGCAGAAAAAGTAGATAAATTAACTTCTATAACATAAATACCTGAAGTAGAATTTTCATTCCTCTTCTTCTTAAGATCCTCCAGGTAGACCTTACAGTTCCTTTTCTAGTGCCTGGTCTCATCGCAATGGAAGCAGGTTCCTTCTTTGGTAACCTTTACTTTAGGTTTCAGTGCAGTTGCAGAGGACTTGGACTTGACTTTCTTACTCTTGCCTTTTGCTTTAGCCTTACCCTTCTTCTTGCCCTAACTAATCATCAAGACGTTATTGGATTTAGACTTTTTCATGTTTACTTGGGCAATTCTTAACATACCTAGTAACTGTGGCAAAGTTTTGTCAATCTCATTCATATTGTAATTAAAAATGAACTGACCATAGCCATCAGGCAACGATTACAAGATAACGTCTATGGCCAACTCTCAGCCTAATGGAAAACCTAATTTTTCAAGGATTTCAATGTACCCAATAATTTTGAGTACATGAGCACCAACAAGTGCTTCCTCTACCGTTCTACACCAAAATAATGCCTTAGAGATATCAAATCTCTCTTGGCGAGCTTGCTCTTGATATAGCTCTTTGAGGTGTTCAATCATATCGTACGCCTCCATGTCCTCATGTTACTTCTGAAGCTTGGAGTTCATGGTAGCAAGCATGAGGCATGTGACATCTAGAACATCATTTTTGATGCTTCCTATAAGCATCTCTTTCAGCTTTTGGAGTGCCATTCTCGGGTTCCTCAAGTAAAGGTTCCTTTAGGACATACGTTTTGTAGGAAACCAAATCAAAGAATGCAACGAAAATTTGAAAAAAAATTGGTTCCCTCCAAGGATCCATACGAAGTGAAATCAAATTGGTAGTGAAGATTGTTACCTTACCAGTAGTGTAGCCTTGTTGATTGTTGGAGATTGTTGATTGTCGAATCACAAGCAAAACCAATCTAGCCTTGCCTCTATGGTATCCACACGATCATCTCGTATAGTTCAATCTTTGCATTTCTTGATTCCCAAGTAGACACATCTAAGCAAATGAGCCCGATATCACATATCGACTCATTTGAGTATGGCCATGCATTTTATGGTCTTACTCAACCAAGGGGCCCAAAGATATCACTCCCATTATATAAGAGGGGCAAATCCTTTCTTGATCACTTAACATCCCACTACATGATTTATCACAGATCCAATTGCTACTTTTATAGTTCACCCTTTTACGGGTAACGTTTAGTAGTATCAAAACATGTAACTCCTCATGTTGGGATCTCTGCAAATCTCAAGTCTAAGGATTATTTACACCATCATCACTATGAGAAATATTTATGACAATTCATATAATAATCCATGTAATATTTCTCATGGCGGGTCAATCTAGTACATTGTTCTCTAACATGTACCCATGTGTTGACTTGATATCTCATATCATGAACCATTTCATCAGTCACTACACATATTAGTCTTAATGCATTATCATTGTCCCATTTAATGATAATACTCGACTAGGGATAATTTTAGAATAATTAAATTCTCGGGACATTATTATGTTTATTTCATAAAACGCAGATATAAGATAAACATAATGATTAGTGCCATTAATTATGAACATTATGATACAATATATGCATATACCATCATCATATGATTGTTTCTTAGGGCATAATCCAACACGTTTTCCTTTCATGCTTGAGGACTATCCTCAAGTTCTTGTACCAGTCCAAGAAGTTTGTCCCATTCAATTTGTCCTTCTCAAGGATAGATCACAATGATAACGTGTTGTTATTAGAGTCATATGCCATGGGTATCTACAACAGAAATATGCAAAAAATAAGTATCATAAATGCAAAACATTTAATATTATCTTTTATTAAATGTTATTTCCACTATTTTACTCAAATTAATAACCATATATATTAATCTGGGAAAATTAATCTAATTAACTTTCTACTGGGACAAGATCCATATTTGACCTAATTTTAAGCTAACTTTGGCTAATCGCCCAAAACTCGGCTATTTAGGTAAACAACACTTTGTCAATTATATCTCATACAACTCTTAGATAGTTAGGTGAACAACTCTTTGTTCTAACTTATCTAATAATCCAAGGCCCAACTCTATTCCTCTAGATCTTAATCTTATTGAGTCCACCTAGTTAAGTCAGACCCAATGATTAGCAGTCGGATATTACTATTATCCTGTCGCATCTCACTAAGATTAACCACGGCACCTCGCTTTGGCAAGCCTACACATGATCAATCAAGTCTTGACAAGTACTAAGCATTGGAAGGCATCTTAGACTTAATATTCGTTTGAGGGATTTGTTAAAATCTCACCATTTTATGTAAATTGGTTATTGTAATTAGTAGTCTAATTAATTATTACAATCATAATCACATTATGCATTTAACCAATAAACCTACATTACATGCATCTCATACATGAACAACAAAATTAAACGTGACATAGTCATAGCCCAACTTAAAAGTTCTTTCAAGCCAATAAGAGAACTAAAAAGTCAACCTAAGGGTATTGGCATCTTCTCCAAGTGCCTCCTTGGTTCTTCTTGTATCACCAACTCCTTGCCTCCTTGATTTCTAGTCTAGTCCTATCTCTAGTCTAACTATTACATCTTTTAGAGAAACCTTGAATTACATTTGATGGGAGTTAGATGAGAAAAGAATTTACAACCAGAAATAGAACAAAGCATGACACGACACACAGGTTATATTTAAAAACCAATACAAATTTATCCAATCCTATTGGGCATAGGATTATAAATATGTACCATGCTCAAATATCACATAATGTGCATGTCTTGTACAATTGTCATTCATATTTAACAATTAAATACATTAATCTAATTAATTTATGAAAATTAACATTAAATCAAATATTAGGATTTTGAATAATATATTATGCATGGAAGGTTCGGGTTTAAAATGCAAATTTCGGCTATTCTAGCTCATTAGAAATTTATGAAAAATATATCTCATATGTTTTTTGCCTTAACATGATACATATTTCAAATTTTAGCCATAATAAAATTCCAAAGCTATGTTCAATTCGGCCAAGGATGAAACACATCATATGTATTCCTTTTCCGGCCAAACTTGATTATTGAAAATTTTGTGAATAATATATCAAATATTTTTTACCTCAACTTAATATATACTATATATTAAACTTCGGCCAGTCACAAAAAAATTCAAAATAATGTGCAATTTGGGCAAAAAGAATTCAGAAAATTGGACCATTCAAAATTTAGGAATTCAAACCTTTCAAAGTTTTAGTAAACTTTTAAATTGGAACTATTATATATCACATATATAATTTGGCCTTAATATTATACATATCTCACATATTAATTTCAGCCTCAAAAATAAATTTGAAACCGAATTGGCCTCCCAAAATTGCAACAGCTGAAGCCAAGATTTTCGGTCCAACCAAAACTAGCACAAAGCACAAAACCGAACTTGATCAAATTTTCTAGGAAAAATCCAAAACCAATTTTATGCATCATATAAATATTTGGCCTCAATATGATTCAACACATATTATTTTCAATTTTAATAAATTTTATCAAAAGAAAAATCAAAGAAAATTGAGAAACCCGAAGCAAGCTAAAAATCCAGAAAAGTTGAACTTGGTTCTTCCATGCATATTTAAATATATATCCCATATACATAACTTGCATTATTCAAATCCAGAAATAACACATTAAAGAAAACCTTAAATTTATTTAATAAACATAAACATAAACATAAACATATCATATATGTTTAATGAACAACTTCACAAATTCAGATTTGATGAAAACTTCACATAATCCAAATTTTCAGCATGTTTATTCATAAACAATTTAATAAAATAAACATGTTTTCACACAAAACCAATTTGAGCCTTTGTAAGCGGCTCTGATACCACTGTAGGAAATTAAATATGACACGCAATGGAATTTTAAAATTTTTTATTTTCTCCAAGAATCCTTACGAAGTGGTTTCAAACCGGTCGTGAAAAGATTTACCTTTACTAGTAGCGGTTGTTCTTTCTTGTGAAAACTTTGCTGGTCGAATCACAGAAAACCCCATCAGATCTTTGCCTCTATGGTATCCACATGATCATCTCTAAGTTCTAAATTAATTTTCACACAATTAATCAAGGAAGAAGCAGCAAAAGAACCGTTAGTGCTAGCCTGGAACTTTGCTTTCAATTTTCAGGTTTTTGAAGCTTCTCCAAGCTTTGATTTTCTTGCTTTTTCCCTACACAAGAAGCTACTATTTTTCTTCTAAAGAACAGCAGAAAGTCTTCTTATGTTGTTGTAAATTCGGATGTTATTCTTCTCAAGAAAAAAGGGCCGAAAAGATATGCTCAAACAAGAACAAGAGGTTCAGTTTTCTGATTTGGATTTGCTACAGAATTTTTCTTCTCCAAGAAGAATTTTGTTTTCAGTCTCAAGTAGCAAGAAATAACGTGTTTCTTTCTAAAAACGTTGGGTTGGAGGCTGCTGAAATTTTATGTCCAAATATATAGAAAAATATTAGGGTAAAACTTCTTATGAAGAGTTTTATTTGAACCCCAAGTTCTAATCTATTTTGGAACTTTCTAAATTTCAGCTTTCCATATTTCATTAGTTGCTAAAACAAGAATCCCATTCTTATTTTGCTTCTAATTTTTGGTCATTACATGAATTAATAAATTCAAAACTATTTCGGATCTATTAACACAAAATAAAACCATTCAGAAACCAAAACCAAATACTAATTTAAACCGGAAACCATATAGAGTCCTATTCGTAATAGGATTCTTAAATTAACCAAAATTTATCACATGAATTTCACACTTCTTTTGGATACGATCTAAACGTGTAACCCAATAGATTCTTATAACGTTGGCAATGACATAAAATCTATTTTATACCATAAACATTAAGCGGTGTCTAACAACACATTAATGGTACCCAAGTTATAAGAATATTAGTAATTTGACATTACTTTTTTTGTGATAAATGTTACTGTGTAATTCAATCCGTTTGCCCTAGATATCTTGATTAAACATGAGCCATGAAGCGTGTCACACTCGCACAGTTTAATCTTTGCGTTTCTTGATTCCCAAGCAGACACATCTAAGCAATGAGTTCGATATCACATATCGACTCATTTGAGTACGGCCATGAATTTTATGGTCTCACTTGATCCAGGGGCCCAAAGATATTACTCCCATTATATAGGAGGGGCAAATTCTATCTTGATCACTCAATATCTCACTACATGATTCATTACATATCCAATTGCCACTTTTATAGTTCACCTTATTACGGGTAACATTTAGTAGCATCAAAACATGCAACTACTCATGTTGGGATCTCTGGTGACCTCAAGTCTAAGGATCACTTACACCATCATCACTATGAGAAATGCTTATGACACTTCATATGATAACCCATGTAATATTTCTCACGGCGGGTCGATCCAGTACATATTTCTCTAACATGTACCTATGTGTTGACTTGATATCTCATATCATGACACATTTCATCAGTCACTACACATACTAGTCTTAATGCATTATCATTGTCCCATTAAATGATAATACTCGACTAGGGATAATTTAAGAATAATTAAATTCTTGGGACATTATTATATTTATTCATAAAACGCATATATGGAAATAACATAATAATCATTGTTATTAATTATAAACATTATGATACAATATATGCCTAAACCATCATCACATAATTGGTCATTAGGGCATAATCCAACATAATGTCAAAAGAAAGAGTAGTTCCAATCGACCAAAAGACTCTTATAGATTTGGTGGAACACATGAACTGAAGATATTCCAATTTGGGTGATCAACTTGAGACTTTGCAATTAACGCTTCAATCCAATGACAATAAGATAGATCAATTGGCAAACACTTTCAATGAAGGTATGAAGTCCATCACTAAGTTATTGTCAAAGAAATTAAAATCTAAAAAGAAAAGTCCCTCAAGTTCTGATAGAAGAGAAAAGTCTGATGAGGCTTCTATTTCCCATAAGGGTCGAAAATAAGTTGATACAATTGACAAAATTTTGAGAAGTATAAAAATGAAAAATTTGGGAAGTATAAAGATGGACATTCCAACCTTCCAAAGTAGGGAAGAAGTACTTACTACCTTGAAACTTATGCAATCAGTGGTAAGTGATGAAAGATAGTCAAATGGAGAAAAGCATCGGTGACCATGAGATCACTTAGTACTCAAACCGTGAAGAATTATGAGCAAAGGGATAACATCTACCATGTACAAGTTTATAAAGATCAACTCCACATTAGCGATAAGAAGAAAAAGGTTAAGGAGAAAGAAAAGCCCGGTGCCTCAAATAGGGCAAATCCAATGAGTAGGGGTTATCAAAACTAATAGCTCAAGCCAATTGATAATGTTTTGGCTGTTCGAACCATAAATATGCACACCAAAGATGACAATTTTCCACACCTTGACTTTGTGTTTGGTTAAAGACAATTTTACCACACTTTGATACAAACTTGGAGCCTTCAAAGATTTGCGACAAAATGCTATTACAAGAGTGGCTCAAGAATAGCTAAAAAAAAAAGAGACATCGTTTTCCCTAGCCAAACTATTCATTACACTCCCCATAGTGGTCAAAGCATATTGATTTCATCCCAATGGTGTGGTTGAAGATTCAAGGAAGAATCCTTTAGAGGAGAAGGGGAATGATGGGAATTCAGAAACTGTTCAACCTACTCACCAAGTATTCGATCTACCGTGACATATTATGAGGCCCGATGATGAAAGTTAGATCTCAACGACTTCAACAAACCTTAAATGGTTTAATCCATGACATCCAAGCTTGTTAAGTATGCTGCACAAAACCTGAATGGTACCCATGAACAGCACTGTGAATATTATTTGATGAACAGTATCATGAATAGTGCATGAACAGTAAATATTGCCGTGAACAGTGATGAATAGGGTTTTCTTGTCTTATTTCCTTTTTATTTGTAAGGCTATCCTTTAATTAATTAATGAAAACCAGTCGTCCCTCCTTAGAATTAGATTAGGGTTAGAATTTTAGTTGTTATCTTTTCAAGACAACTTGTACTCTATAAATATTAGCCATTCGGCCATGAGATGAGTAGAGAAGTTGAGAAGAATTTTGTAACATTACGTTCTTAAAAGTTTCAGTGAATCATTCTCTTTGTTCTTTCAAAGAACAATGGGCTTATCAAATTTGACTAGTTTGTGGCGCCTTTGAGTCTTATCAATCTAGTATAACCTTAGGTTATGGCAACGCTTTATCCATCGGTCCAAATTCTACCGGTTCTAATGATTTCTCAAGTTAAGTCTTAGATCATGTTCACTTGTTGTGTATTGTTGGCTCTTTATAACCATGAGATGCACATCAAGTTTCATCAATGCCTAAAAAACTATGGTAGAAGTTCTATACCATTGATTGGAGTTAGTTTACATAAGCAAGGTATGGAACTTTAGAGGTGTATCTAGTTTTGCTGATTGCCTTGACTTTGACATCTCAAACATGTCCTTGAATGCATGGAGAGATGGATTTAGTTGAATCAAATATGTGCATGCTTGTAAGGAATGCCAAATATATATAGTGGAAAACACATAAATAAGGGTATTATTTCCAAAATTTTGTCTAGACAAGATATGCCTTATTTTGGAAGATGGAAAACCTATTGATATGGTATTTAAGCCACTAGGAGTACATTCAAGGATGAATGTAAGACAAATATTTGAATGTTCACTTGGGTTGGCTGGAAACCTACTAGGCAGACATTATCGAATAGCTCCATTTGATGAGAGATATGAACAAGAAACTTCAAGAAAACTGTTGTTTTCTAAATTATAACAAACTAGTAGGCAAATAGCATATCCATGGATATTTGAAGCCAAATATCCAGGAAAAAGTATAATATTTGAAGGAAAGACGGGGAATCCTTTTGAACAACCCGTTCTAATAGGACAGCCTTATATCTTAAAATTAATTCATCAAATTGATGATAAAATCCATGGTCATTCAAGTGGACATTATGCACTTGTTACACAACAATTCCTTAGAGGAAGGGCAAAATGAGGGGGATAGCAGGTAGGAGAAATAGAGGTTTGGGCTCTAAAAGGATTTGGTGTTGTTCATGTTTTACAAGAAATACTTACTTATAAATCTAATCATACTAGAGCTCGCCAAGAAGTACTTGGTACTATGATAGTTGGAGAAACAATACCTAACCCCAAAAGTACTCCAGAATCTTTTTGATTATTTGTTCGAGAATTATGATCTTTAGCTCTAGAACTGAATCATTTCCTTGTATATAAGAAAAACTTCCAGATTCATAGGAAGGAAGCTTAATTGGAATGAATTAGTATTTTTCTTCTATGATCGATAGGTATAAACATCAATAGCTCTAAATTGGATTAGTTTCTCCTCAACAAATAAGTGCTTGGGCCACTAAAATACTGCCTAATGGAGTGATAGTATGAGAGAGAACAAAACCCTATACTTTTCATTACAAAACTAATAAACCGGAAATGATGCATTATTTTGTGAAAGAATTTTTGGACCTATTAAAAATATAATTTGTGCTTGTGGAAATTATCATGTAATCAGAGAGGAAAAAGATGACTTGAAATTTTGTGAGAAATTGATGTAGACATCGAGCCCTATCGACGAGAAAGTGCTAGAGATCCATTGTCCTATTCGCTAGGCCCGATCACTCAAGCGAGACTCGAAGATTCTGAAGTTCCTTGACGCAACACGATCACTTTTGGTCCAGCTGCTGATCGATACTCACTACTTTAGTAGTGATTGACGACGTTTTAGTGAGTCGAAGTCATTTCGATGGATTTTTTTTTAGGATTTTTCTATTTTAGCTGAATTTTAATTAATTAAGGGTATTTTCATATTTTTTTCCCTTTGAGGGTTAATATCCTATATAAGGGTGATTATGAGTTTCTAAAGATAGACGATTGATTTTGAAATTTAATAGATTGAAAGAAATTTTCTTTCTCTTCTTCCAGAGCTTCTTTCCAGCGATCGATTCGACTTATCAAGCAAGTTAGCGAATTTACTTGTTCGTAGTGTCTATAATGTTGGTTGGTTGATACAAGTTGGTCAACATGTTCTGTTTATACTGAGGTTATCAATCACAGGTTCAATTGGAGGTCGACGTCAACAATTCACAACTCCTGGATCTTCGTAAAATGATCAGATTCTGCATCAATTCTCATCATTTGGTATCAAAGCTGGTTCCACAAGGTCTAGTTATCTTAATTTTATTACTTTTTATTCAGTAATTTGAGGTTTAAGAATCTAGGGTTTTAAAAAAAGAAACAACCACCATTCCAAGAAAAAAAAAAGGCAACTCGTGATCCAATACCATCTTGAAAGCTGCACTTCTTGTTTTCTGAAGCTTTGATGAAGTTTTGTATTAAACTTTTGGTAGCCCAAATTCATTACTTCCGCCAGAAAGGTTTTGTTTTATCTTGTTTGCACATGACTACAGTATGGTTTTCTTCTTTCTTTGTTTGTTTGTTAGCCGAAAGCTTCTTGATTTCCAGACCCAAATTCTTTGTTTTGTTTTGACCGTGGGCCACATGAAATTGCATTCGGCTTGTTATGTCACCACGGTCTTGTTTTGCATTCAGCTTGTTTTTTTTTTTTTTTTGGCTTTGTTTGTTTTAGTTGGCCAAGAACTCTCTTTAGCTTTAGGGAAAAAAAACCAAAAAAAAAAAAAAAACCCCCGTAGTTTCCATATTTGTCTTGCACTTGACCGTGTGTCTAGATTTGTCTTGTGATGTTCTTCTACCCGTAGTGTCCAGATTTGCACTTGTTTGTCCTTTTGTGCTAGTGGTTCCAAGCCGAATTGTGATTGTCTTAGAGTTGGTCAAAATCAGTTCTTTCTTGGACTATTGGCGGTCAAGTTTCTGTCCATAATTATTTTTGAGTTCTGTATTTTGGGTTTTCAGTACTAGGGTTTTATATTGTATTTGAGTTCATCCAAAAAAAAGAGAAAAAAATAAAACAAAAAAAAAACAGCCAAAAAAAAAAGAAAAGAATATCAATCATGTCAAGCGGTCAAGAAAGCGTGAATCAAATAGATGATGGCTCCAATTCAAGAGATGATGCAATTTTTGCAGACATCTAGCAATTGAGCTTACAACTTGAAGCACTTAGCAATCGAGTTGTGATGTGTGAGACAAGGCTCGACGATGATTGAGAGCCACCACGAAAGAGGCCACAAAATCAGCGATGTGAGCCTAGGGGATAGCCTAGATGGCAGCAGGGTGAATTGATGGTGGTTAGGAGTTCTCTAAGTGCTCAAGTTAAGGAGGATGAGCATCACCAACAATGAGATAATCTGATCTATACAAGATGGTTAGTGAATGATAAGATTTGTAGTGTGATTGTTGATGGAGGTAGTTGCACAAATGTGGCAAGTTGTACCATGGTAGAGAAGCTTGGATTAAGGACTAAAAAACACCCTAAACCATATAGACTATAGTGGCTGAATGATAGTAGAGAAATGAAGGTGACAAAGCAAGTTCGAATTCCATTTAAGATAGGGAGATATAAAGACAATGTGATGTGTGATGTTATACCTATGCACCCAGGCCATCTTTTACTTGGTAGGCCATGGCAATATGATTGAAAAGGACATCATGATGGGTACACCAACCAATATTCATTGGTAATGATACAGAAAGTACCGATTACACCTACTGAGGTGTATGAAGATCAATTGAAATTACAATGTGAAGTCTAGAAAAAGAAAAAAGAATATTCTGTGAAACAAGAAAAAGAAGTGGTTGAAAATAGCAGAGTGGTAAACGCTGACGGAAAAAGAGATAGGAAAGCAAAGAGGAAAAAAATTTCTTTGCAAAATTGAGTGAAGTGAGGAGAGCTTTATTTCTGGACTGACCGACGCTTGTACTTCTATACAAGGAGGCATTGTTTACAACAAAGCTAATGTACTTTCTCGAAGGTAATGGTTTGAGGGAAAATCCTTTGCACGAGAGAGGGAATGATGTGGACATCGAACCCTATCGAGGAGGAAGTGCTAGAGATCCATTGTCCTATCCGCTAGGCCCGTCACTCGAGTAAGACTTGAAGATTCTGAAGTTCTTTGGCACAACACGATCACTTTTGGTCCAACTGCTGATCAGTACTCACTACTTTAGTAGTGATTGATGACGTTTGAGCGAGTCGAAGTCATTTAGATGGATTTTTTTTAGGATTTTTCTATTTTAGCCGAATTTTAATTAATTAAGGGTATTTTTGTCTTTTTTCCCTTTTAGGGTTAACATCTATATAAGGGTGATTATGAGTTTCTGAAGATCGACGATTGATTTTGAGACTTAATATATTGAAAGAAATTTTCTTTCTCTTCTTCGAGAGCTTTTTTGCAACGATCGATTCGACTTATTGGGCAAGTCAGTGAATTTACTTGTTCGTAGCGCCTATAACATTGGTTGGTTGACACAGATTCATCAACAGGTCGCGTTCATACCGAGGTTACCAATCATAAGTTTGATTGGGAGTCAAGGTCAACAATTCGCAACTCCTAGATCTTCGTAGAACGATCAGCTTCCGCATTGACTCTCATCAGAAATGTAAGGTCAAATTTATTTATTCTCATATACGAAGGTATCAAATGGGTTACAACAAATTCGCATGCCCAGTAACCCATGTGTGGTATTGAAAATACCTTTCTAGTTATATTTCAAATTTTTTAGATAAATCTCTTAAAGAATTAGAAGGTCTAGTCTACAGCAATGTGTGATTTGATTGAAATACTAATTTTACAGATTCCGAATGAGAAACCATCATTCTAGTGAAAGATGCCTTAAACTTGACACGTTGCCTGGGAAGAGTAATATGAAGCTCAGAATTAGGGGTATAGTTAATACTCCAAAATAAAAGGGACAATTGATCTATGGTCATTTTCGTAATAAATAAATAGAAATTCCTATTTCTATTTCTACCTCGTAAAAAAGACTTTTTGGTTTATGTAATTAATTATTTTTCCTTTCTTTAGGAAAGAAATTATGTTCAAGGTATTAAATATGTTATGGTTGCAAGAGTCTACTAAGCATATGTAGACTCTAAAGAAATCGTGCGTGGCATAACCGTCGAGTTGAAGTTGAGACCTAAAAGATCAAATAGAATAATATATAGACAAGCCAATCTCTTATGAATTTGAAGGTAGTCTCTTACTTAACATTTTAATTAGTAAGAATTAAGGTATTCATCATTAAAAGGGAAATAGACTACTCAAGAATTTTACACTTCTTCATTTATTGAATTAATGAAATCTAACTTGATCTTTACTAGGAACTTGAGTAAGGAGTAGATCCTTTTATTTGGCAATTTTCTCGAGAGAACTCCTTTCTTTATTTGGTGTACCAAATTGAGCCAGCTGAGGGGAAATTTTCACATCCAATTTTAAGAGGGGGAGATCCTATACGATCCTATCCCAATTTTTCTTTTGCTAGGCCTATAACTAAAATACCCACTTTCTTACAATTATGAGATTTATTTGAATATGAAATCCAATTTTGGAAATACAGCATCCCATTTCTTTTTTTTACTACTGAAGGTTTTTAGACATTTCGCAATCGAGAAATGTCTACTGGTGCGATTACTATTCAAGAACAATTAGCCGCTCTAGATTTACTAATTATTTTAGAAAATTTGTTAGTAGAATGGAAATAATTAGGGAAAGAAGGTCCCACGAGAAATAAATGGGAAGATCAAAAGGTGGGAAGAAGAAAAGATTTTTTGGTTAGACGTGTGGAAGTAATTAAACATTTTATTAGAACAAATATAGAACTAGAATGGATGATTTTGTGTTTATTACCAGTTCTTCCTCTTGAATTAAGACCAATCATTCAGATAGATGGGGGTAAACTAATGAGTTCAGATATTAATGAATTATATAGAAAAATTACCTACTGGAACAACACTCTTACCAATCTATTAACAACAAATAGAAAAAGAATTGGTAATGTGTAAGGAGACATTGTAACAAGAAGCCATTGATATACTTCTTCATAATGGAATTCACCACTGTCAACCAACAAAGAATAGTCACAATAAAGTTTACAAGTCATTTTCCGATGTAATTGAAAATAAAGGAAGATTTCCAGATATTCTACTTGGCAAATGAGTTGATTATTCAGAATATTCCGTTATTATTGTGGAGCCTTTACTTTCATTACATCGATGTGGATGGCCTTGAAAAATAACAATAGAACTTTTCTAGATATTTGTAATTCGTGATCCAATTGGATATCATCTTGCTTCGAACATAGGAATTGCTAAAAATAAATTTCAAGTAAAAGAAATCATTGTACAGGAAATACTTCAGGAAGTTATGCAGGACATCTCAGACATCAATAGAGCACCCACTTTATATAAATTAGGGATACAGGCCTTCTAACCCATTTTAGTAGAAGGGCGTGCTATTTTTTTACATCCATTAGTTTGTAAGGAATTTAATTCATATTTTGGTGGGGATCAAATGGCTGTTCATGTACTGTTATCTTTGGAAGCCTAAGCAAAGACACGTTTACTTATATTTTCTCATCAGAATATTTTTTCTCTAGGTTCCAACTATTATGGGATATGGCTATGGGGCTCTATGTCTCAACGACTGGAATCGTCAAGGTATTTATGTAATTAAATATAATCCACATAATTACAAAAAGGATGAAAATAAAAGAAATGATAATAATAGTTTTGAGGATGAGAAAGAACCTTTTTCTTTTGTAATTCTTATGGTCTTTTTGTAATTCCTATGATGCAATTGGGGCATATTGTCAAAAACGAATCAATTTAAATAGTCTTTTGTTGCTCTGGTGACAACTGGACTAACATGTTATTGCTTCAAGAGAAATTCCTATCAGAATTCACTATGAATGTTTAGGAATTTATTATGAGATTTATGGACATTGTCTAATAGTATAAAGTATAATGGAAAAAAATTTATTTTTCCATACATTCGAACTGCTATTAGTCATATTTTTTTTAATTGAAAAATTGAAGATGCAATACGGGAGTTTTCTTGTGCCTGTTCATATAGTACTTAGGAATTTTATGATACCATGGAAATTGAGATATCTGTAGTTCAATTGGGATTAGAATTCCAAAATTTATATGCGAATCAAGATAATAAAAAAAAGGACGTTTTGAAATCATTAACCCTAACCTCATTGCCGAATCCCACTCAGTTGAATATGGAGGTATTTTATGGCAAAATGGGCCAATCTGGTCTTTCACAATAAAGCAATATATAGAATTGCCATAAAACATCTTATTAGTCGATTAATAGATCACTTTGGAATCACATATACATCATACATCCTGGATCAAGCAAAAACCCTAGTTTTTCAACAAACTACTACTACATCTATTTCATTAGGAATTGATGATCTTTTAACAATACATTTAAAGGGATGCCTAGTTCAAGATGCTGAAACAAAGTTTGGTTTTTGAAAAACACCACCTCTCTAGGAATGTACACGTAGTAGAAAAACTATGTTAATTCCATTGAAATCTGGTATACTACAAGTAAATATTTGCAACAGGAGATGAATCTAAATTTTAGAATAACTAACACTTTTAACTCTGTTCATATAATGTCTTTTTCAAGAGATAGATGAAATATATTTTAGTTACATCAATTAGTAGGTATGAGAGAATTAATGTCAAATCCTCAAGAACAAATAATTGATATTCCGGACTAATTTATTGAGGAAAAAAAAAAGTTCATTGGATGATTTGGATGACTTGAATTTTTGTTCGAATAAAAAAAAATAACAATTAAAACGTTGCATACAACGTTAAGTATTGAAAAAAAATTGAAATATCATACATATACCTAAAACTCAACAATCGATGCAACTGGACGGACACCCTGGACAGGTTGGTGCATGGGATTATCTATTAGAGTTCGAGTAATCTACCGATACCAAATCATGTATTCTGAAGAATACTGCATAGGTTCCCTAATCGTCAATCCCTAGACAATTCTTTCTGGCCGCCTATTCCACCAATCAATATAGTGCACATGTTCATATATCCAATTAATGCCCTTCCTGCCTCGCCAGTTAATTCTATGCAACCTCAAATTCGTGTCAACGGCAGCAGAAATAGTTTGATGATAGCCGAATTGCCTCATTACTCACTCAAATAAATGTAGTTCAACTACATCAAAATTTATAAGAGGCACACTTGCACACCAAACATCTTGTCTATGCAAGTAATATTCTGGCAACTGATACAAATTTCCCTCTGAATACGGCTACCAAATAAATTATAAAATACAAAAGTTAATGTAATTATCATTTCAATGAAGCTTAGTTTTTACAAAGGAAAAATCAAATAAGTCTTAATGTTGTATTGCTTACATCATCCTCTGTCATATAATCCAAACGATCTCCATACATGCACAACACATGTGACTGACATTGGTGAAACTCAACCTCGTATTCCACCTATAAAAGATTGTCGACGACAATATAGAATATGAGACATAATGACTAAAGAAACAAATGTGACATGAAAAGTAGGAAAACACGCATGCTTCCTCGAGACCCATTGGGCATGCCTGGGGAAAACTATAATGGGTTGGGTCTGCACATGTCAGTGTCGCGGCTTAATCCTCGGTAACCTCTCGCACGCCTACAATTGCAGAATGTGTAGTGGACCACATATACCAGCCATATCTGCTCGTAATGCCCGATATAGTGCCCTATATATAAAGGCTAAAACAGCGTTGCCCTAACTATATCTTGATGAATTTACACCTGACATTCTGTAAAACCTTCTCATCAGTGGTCTCGAGCAGTAAGGGATGAAGCTGTAAATACATCGATATACTCTTCGACTTTAGTCGATCCCCATCAAAATCTCCAGGAATCGGCATGCAACCTAACAGCTCTTGGCATATACTTTTCTAGTCCTCTATTGTATGATTAGAATCTGGACCAATCACTGCATCATTGTCGACCAGTAAATCCCATAGTACCACGATGTCTTGTAAGGTCATGGTCGCTTCACCCAATAAGAGGTGGAATGTGTGAGTCTCCTGTCGTTATCTCTCCACTAGTGTCGTGATCAGTGAATAGTCTATATTTAAAAACCTTGTCATATATACACCATAAAAGCCCACACACCTAAGGATCTCCTATACCTCCAAAATGCAATATCCGACCTGTGCATTCCCAGTGGGAGGGTATCAGATCTCTCCAAATGGTCTCTGACTGATGTGAGGACTGCAACGTTAACACATCTGGCCGTCATGGTTCGAGAGTTAAATATGGCAACCTGTATACTGTATCGTTTCCCTCCATAACCTAAACATATTAAATATATTATCGATTGTTTTTATCATAATATTAACACATATTATTGTATGTGCATCAAAATCGCATTACGCAATAGTGACCAAAATACACTTAGGTCGAAGAAATAAAATAAGCTAGAAAAAAAAACAATGGCACAATTAACATAACAAAAGTTCATTCTCGAATATTACATTTCAAACTGAAAGCAAATGTTACATAAAACCCTAAACATATGCTAGAATACATCATGGATGCATAGCTACCATATCCCTAAGCCTATCTATATTTAGACATGCTTTCCTATTATGTCTATTCACTCTATACGCCTTGTACTTCTGCCTTCGTAATTGATCCATTTCCTTCCTTATATTGATGGATCTAGGATGACCGAGTCGATCATTAACACAGTCTTGATTGGCTACCGAATGAAAATGTGCAGGTGGCTAATAATTCTCATAGGGCATGGGGTAAAAATGTGCAGAATATGTTTCAACCATCTTCTGCACAATGTATACTACATCAATGAGGGCCAAAGCCACCTTTCCCATTTGAGCACAATGCAAGCAAGGAATTTTGGAAATTTCAAATCGGAGCACAATGCGAGCAACCATCCTTAGATTTCTTGTAAATTTCAAAATTTCCACATGTGCAAATATGATTGTTGAGATGTATTGTATGCATGTTGCCTCTTTTGTCATCATCTACTTTAGTGGTGACTTGATATAATCCTTCTTCCCGCACAAAAGCTATAACCTGGTGATTCTTAGATTTGTGTTCGGTTTCTAGAAACTTTTCAAGCACATTTGGTGGCCATGGGTCTTCATCAGCAATATTTTTGCGGGTTTCGGTTCGGAGAAAATCAAAATATTTCACCATTTAATAAAACGTTGCACGCACACAGGCTGTTATCAGTAACTTCCTTGCACCTTTCAACACCATTGAAAGATTCAAACCAATTAGTAGTCATAATACCATATCGAATCCCAACATCAAAGCACAATGACCATTTCTCTAGAGGAATGTCCATCAACCATTTATGGGCACTTTCATCCAATTCTCTTACTGAATCCATTATTTGGGTAAATTTATACTGCTGGTGTGCACAAGCAGCGCAGTACATCAACTCCGTCAAAGCATTATTTTTTAAATAAGAGCTGAAATTCGCTTTGAAGCGTCGCACGTGGTATCTGTGGTGTACCATCGGTGGTTGCAGTTCACCATTGTACTGAACTGCACGCAATATTCCCTTTGTTCGATCAGAAATCAAGCAAATCCCTTAGCGGTCACAAATTACATAGCGTGATAAATTATACAAAAACTAAGACCAATTTGCTAAACTTTCCTCATCAACAATAGCAAAAGCCAAATGAAGAATATGCCTAGCTACATTGGCACCAACAGCAATAAGAATTTTTTCCTTGTATTTACCATATTGAAACGTTCTGTTGATGCTAATCACGGAACGACAATGTTGAAAACCATTAACACAAGGTTTAAATGCCCAAAATACCGAATGGAATATATTAAAATCTTCAATACTATTCTTAGTATGTCTCCATTCCACAATCATGCCTGGATTGCAAGATTGAAGTGCGAGCAAGAACTTTGACAATATGGTGTATGATGATTCCCAATTACCATACAACAGTTCAATTGATTTCCTTCTTCTAACCAAGTCTTCTGGTATCATATATTCACCCCCACGAGAAACACGTGTGCTTTCAACTATATCGAGAACCTTATAAGAAGCATCTCCTTAATATTGTTCCGAACCATTCTACCAACCATTCCATAATCTAAATTAGGGTGATCCTCAAGTTGTATCTCAAGGAAGCACATGTGTTTCAAATACATCTTTGTGATTTCAAAAAAAGTCATGCTACTTTTTCAACTTTGCTCCAACCCTCCATAAACAATTTTTGTGTGCATTCTAAACACATTGGATGAACTAGCTTGTAGGAGTGCTTTTGTACACTTTGAAATATCTATGTGCACGAATAGACCAACATTTAACTACATGTTACACCCCTTCTTTGGTTTGAAAAACCATTCCAACCTCTAACTCCGAAGTCCGATCATTGACCCAAACTGGTTGTCGATAATCATCAAACTTGTCTATCATGGAAAGTTTTTCATCATCAATATTCAAATAAAATGAAATGTCGGCCATTACGTTATCCATAGTAGGTTTGACAGTTGGGTTTGAAGTCCCTCATTCCTCTTAACCACCACCCAAATCTTCCTCTTCATCACTATTATCAGATGATCCACCACCATTGTCTACCCCAATCCTCTATGGGATTACCACAATGTCACACATCGTGACATGTGCTTGCAAGTGGTAAGCTATTCATTGCTTGCTCACTTCGCTCAGAAGCACAAAATTCATCGTTTAAGAGCGCATCACTTGGTTCCTCACTATAATTGACACCACTTGGACTCCCGTGAACAAATGAAGGTTTTGGTACAACCCTTGCTTGTGGCAAACACACATCATTCGATATGAATGCACCATAAGAAAATTATTGATCATTAAGAATCCCCTCTCCACATCTACTATGTAACAGTTGTGTGAATGACCTAATACTTGTTTGAGAAACGAATGACATATTTTCCTCAGAAGTAAAGTGATAAGAAATGGATTCTTGACTTATGTACAATTCAATGACATTAAGAACTAGAAATGTCGATGGAATGCACAACATCTCCCTCAACTGAATGAGGGAGCATGCACACAGGATATAGGATATCGGCACATCAACTTTATCCTAACTTGCCTTGAATCAAATTCAATTACTTTATACAAAATATCCAAAAGTTCCGTCAATCTAATTTTATGATCTATGATAATAAACCATTTTGGACTAGTACTGTATTGGGACCCGTTTCACCATTAATTATTTCTCCATCCCAATATAACACAAGTCTTACACAATCCTTTCCCATAGCTCTATTGTACATGATATCAATTAGTACAAAATTATCAATAATTTGGTAACGAAATTATTAAAGTCATAATCTCAAAACATAAAAAACGAGTGGATACCTAACTTTATGTCACTAACACAGTTAAATCAATTAAACATCTAAAATTATATTTCATCCAAGAATACCATAATATTTTCACCATAGCGATCAATACCATTATTCACAGTACATTATTCCAACAATCAAAAACAATTTGCAACAAAATTATTATTCGTTGCAAATCATTCCAACACAACAATCATATGGTATTCCCAACAATATTATTTTTCACAGCAAACCATTCTAATAATTATATAATCTTCACAATGTATTACAGAATGAAAATATTTTTCATGAATAATCGAATTTAATAATAAAATAATTTACCTTTGTCTCCTGATTTTTGTTACTTGCTTCTTCTTTGATTTTTTCTTTTTGTGTTTCTCTTTTTTCTTAGTTTTTTCCATTTCCTACAAACGAAAAAATTTATCACAATATATCACAACGTAATATCACAATTTATGCACAAATAAAAATATTATAGATATAAAAAAATTTAATTTACCAATGAAAAATCACAACATAATATCACAATTTATGCACAAATAAAATATTATACATATAAAACAAATTTAATTTACCAATGAAAAATCACAACGTAATATCACAATTTATGCACAAATAAAAATATTATACATATAAAACAAATTTAATTTATCAATGAAAAATCACAACGTAATATCACAATTTATGCACAAATAAAAATATTATACATATAAAAAAAATTAATTTACCAATGAAAAATCACAATATCACAATTTATGCACAAATAAAAATATTATACATATAAAACAAATTTAATTTACCAATGAAAAATCATAATGTAATATCACAATGTACACACAAATAAAAATATTATACATATAAAAAAATTTAATTTACCAATCAAAAATCACAATGTAATATCACAATTTATGGACAAATAAAAATATTATACATATAAAACAAATTTAATTTACCAATAAAAAATTTGGAACTGACAAAGGGAAAAAATTGGAATTAAAAAAATTGGAGCTGAATTTTGGCTGAAAGAAAAAAATTGGGGGCTGAAAATTTTTGGTTGGGGAAGGGAGTGCGGGTGTAGGGTTTTTTTTTTTTTCCCGAAATGATCGATATGGTATATATACACTGACAAAATTGTTACATTTACAGCATCGCCCAATGGCGATGATAGCCTTAAATCTCGCATTGAAACTAAATGTAACAGCTTGGGAATAACCCACAAAGGCCATAGCACATCAACTACCTACCAAATAAACTAATATCAAAACCTAAGAGGCAAGCCAAATCTATCACGGAAGGACAAAAATATTCACTTCACATGATCCACTAACAACATATGAAACACTAATGACGATAATATCCAAAATCCATTTTGGATGGATATTATTTCCATTAAAGTTAAAGCCTCATTAATCAAATTTATCTACTAACAAAAGAAGAGACCACTATCATAAGAACAAGTCCCTAGTTATACAGCTAAACCTGAGCACGAATCAAATGCATTACTCCCCAAAAATTCCAGCCATTCTGCTTGGGCTCGCTTGACAACTTCGGAATCTTCCAACCATTCATTTTGGAAGATCCATAAGTTTCTTGCCTTCCAAATCATCCATAGAATGTATACCGACAATTCAGCCCTATCTTGCCACAGCGAGTCCTTTTTCCCATTGCAAATGTTGAACCACAAATCCTTAAAGCTAGGCTCCACACCATCCATCTCAAGCCACTGAATCCCAGCTATTTTCCATACCTTTTTTGCGCGTTGGCAGTGAAGTAAGACGTGGTCAAGATTTTCTTCGGTAGCTCCACACATATTGCAAATCGGATCTTCTTGGATGCCTCTTCTTTGTAACTGGCCTTTTGTGGGAAGGATATTGTGCCAACATCACCAAATAAAGTGCTTGAGCTTTCTTTTGATGCGAAGATTCCAACTTTGCTTCCAAACAACTTTCATTGTTTCCCTGAATAAGCTAGACTCAGCTTGTTAAATGGACTCTCTGAGATTTTTTAGGGCATTCTGGTAGGCAGACTGGACAGCGTAGATGCCTTGACTTGTTAATTGCCATACAAGTTTGTCTTTCGAATCACTCAGCCTAGCATTTGGGCGATGAATTCTCACGATAGCATCAGCATTAGCTTTATTAAAAATTTGGCGCACGAGAGGCTCATTCCAAGTATTATCCTTGACATTCAGGAGCTCACTTACCCAAGTTACATTCACATTCTGATTAGGAGTCGATGACGGACGGTATAAGGGTCTACTAGGGATCCAAGGGTTTTCCTATATTCGGATAGATTTACCATCGCTCACATGGAACATGGCTCCATTCTGAATGATATAGCGGGCTCCCATCCAACACTTCCACAACTACGAGGCATTAGATTTAATCGAGGCATGCATTATACCACCATCTGGGAAATACTTAGCTTTGAGAACTCTTGACATTAGAAGATTTGGATGCGTCATAGTTCTCCAAAGTTGTTTTGCAATGAGAGCATCATTGAACAATTGGATGTTCTTGAAACCCAAACCGTCGTCATTTTTGGGCCATGTTAGGTCTTGCCAAGCCTTGCAGTGAATTTTGGATTTGCCCTCACCTTTGTCACCCCACTAGAAGTTAGAGGTGCTCCTAATGATATGTTGGCATACACCTTTAGGAATCTTGAAACATGCCATGACGTACGGTGCGTTGAAAACATGCGGGTGAAAATTATTTTCTGAGTAGGCCGGGAAGGGAAGGGCTGTGGGACTAGGCCAAGGATGGAGTGGTGCAGGGGAGGAGGTGGTGCAGGGCTGGTGCCAAGGGGAGCGGGGTTTAGATGAAGCTGCACAGCAAAGACAGATCTAGGGTTGCATTTTTTTTTATAACCTCTTGAAGTTGACAATGCCGGAGGGTTATATATATATATATATATATATATATATATATATATTAAAAAGGCTAAAGTCGATTCTACCAAAATCGGCTTCAACACTTTTGGAACACTAATTAAACTTGTAATATTTCTTTAATTTGAAGTAAAATAATAAATATTAGTGGAAAAAACCCTAATCCATGCACATCTTAATTCTGCTGACTTTTTCATTTTTTATTTTCTTTTTCTCGGTCTCTCTCATCCTCCCCAGCTCCTTATTATTATCATTATTCCGGGCCTTTCGATATCTCTGGTCATCCAAACTTTTGGAACTCCTCCCAAGTTGTTATTTGTGTTATGACGCGCTCTCACAGCCAACTTGCATGATTCCACGAAACCTAACTGACCTCTCATTTCTAATTTATCCATTTATGGTCATTTAAAAAAATATAATCAAAATATAAATTATATTAAAATACCCACGAGCGCAGCCGTAAGTTGGCAGCTCAACGATGGAGCTGATCATGAGCACAAACTACATTCACTCTCCCAAATTGAAATCCAATTCAATTCCCCGCTTTACCAATCATGAAAAGCTTCGCGTTTCCAATTTCCCAGCCGTAAATAATGCCAATCCTCATGGTAGTGGGAGCATTAATGGCAATATTTCATTGAAATCGAAAAATTCGTCGAAGGAAATAGTTGAAAACTCATACGGAAATGTAAAACTTAGTGCTACTAATGCCGGCGTTATTAATGCCGCTTTGGAACAGTTGGATTTTGAACGTGGCGTTTGCATTCCATTCCGCAAGTATACTCCTCAAACAGTATGAATTTCTGTTTTAGTTGTCGTTATATACTTTTGGTTTATTATTATTATTTTTTTTTTTTGCAGAGCTTCGTTGAAATTTGATTGATTGTTTTTACTCTTTTTTAGGAGTAGAATTATGTTTGATGTAGTTTCTTTCCGTTGTTTTTATGATTAATAGTTCGAAATTTCTTCAGTTGCTAAATTTTCTTGCGTTGTGTAAAATATTACTCTTTAATGCTTTTAAAGTTTCTCTAGGAGTACTTAAATTTTCCTTGCAGGAAGTTTTCCATGTTTTCTGAATTTACAAAACTAATTTCGTAACTTTTGACTAGAATTTAGTGTAATCATGAGTTTTTTGTATGAAATTTCGATGCAGTAGTTTTTGTAGTTATTTCTTTGGTTGTTTTTAACTGTATTTAGAATTGCAAAATTGTATGAAAACCCGGTCGCTTATTTTTGAGCTGTTTATGGTTATTGAACTGCCTTTTGCTAAAATGATCAAATGAATACAATTAAAATGATGGAAATCAAGGAGCACGGCATGAAGTGGAAAATTTTGTGCAGTAATATTTCGATCCAAACTTCTCATTCTCACAAGCATGAGAGCTACTGAATTTACTGATTTAGGATCTTATAGCTCTCATAGATAGCCTTTACAACATCATTATCTGTAAGTTCAGATCATTTCAACTGATCCATGACACTTTTCCCCCTTGAATATGATGTGCAGCAGCAAATGCAAAAAAAATTTGTCTCAGAAGGCGATGAAAGAAATGAAAATGTCTTTAGAATATTGCTTCCCATTGGACTAGGAGCACCTTGCTCTAAAAATGTAAGATTTTAAAGAAAACTAGTACTTGGCTCTAGACTGTTTTAGAGTAGTGAAAAGGAAATACCACTTATCTACTTACATGTCAAAAATATACAAGTTTGTAGAATCCTCCAATAAAAAATTTGATCCATGATCCACAATAGTTAGCCTCTGCAAGTTTTTTGGCCAACAAGTGAGTTATATTCTTTTTTAACCTAAAAAAATGAATGACATTTATTTTATGTTCAAGCCATATATTCAAGAATGCTGGAATCTCTACTACTAGATTCTCCTTCACTTGTTCACCTCACTTTGACATTGTAATGATCATCCAGATTCTCCTTCACCTATTCACTTCACCTTTGGCACAGTAATGAACATTCTTAGCAGCCATACACTCATAAAATGCCTCTACTGGGACAAGACCATCACATGGTAACTGTATAAATTATATAGATTTAAGAGATGATTTCTACCAATGGAATTTCACATCTTCAATGCTGTCATTTCTAAGTGTCCACTGTAACCACTCTTTCACTTCTCAAAGAGCAAAGTTTGCTTGATTAGCATCGATAAGGAAGCAGATGCAAGAAAATTATTATAATCTTTCTTGTCGCTGTACTTAAGAGGCAAAGAGAAGCGCTTTTGCTACTAAGAAAGTGAATGGTCAGCGTGAAGGTTTAAGGCTTAGCCAAGTTTTAGTAAAGCTAGATTCTCATAATGAGGCACTTTGATAACGTACAGACCATAGTCTATATTTGATCCATTCCTTGCTTTCTAAGGGGTCTGATGCTGTAAGGAAGATCAAATAATTACCAACTACTCTTGGTGAGAGAGATTATTTATTAACTTGTTATAAAGACCCTGTTGCCTAGTTTTGTGTTTATTAGTGGTGTTGTACAGAGTTACACACTAATGAAGAACTTTACACTTGAGCCTTTTTTCTATTATTTCTTTCTGCCATATTCTTAATTGTGGTTGGATCCTTGTGAAAGAACTCTGTTAAAAGGGCTCATGATCTTTACTACTACCTTGAATAAGGTGAAAAATATAACCCAGAATTTGAAGTAACATATTGGAGTTTGTCCTACATTATGATATTTTCTCTACTGTGAACTCCTTACTCCATCTCAGTAAAAGCTTTAACAGTTGACTGCAGAAGATTTAGTTTGAACTCTTTCAAAATTGAATCTTTAGGAGTTGATGAACTTCCATAAGCTGAGTATTTTTCACTGATTTTTAAATAGGTTTATCAACAACATAAAATTTCACCATCTTCAGAGGCACTTTATTCTCAGTAGACTATAAATTTCTTCATCCCAGAAGGAGGTTTTAATTACCTTAGTGGAGACATTTTTCTGTTAAGTCTTCAATCTGATCAGCAGATAATGTTTCGAGAGCACAAAGTGGAAAGTTCTTATGTCAACATTTTTAAGCTGATCCTTTGCCTAGGGATTCATTGGCAGAGTTTTTCTATACTTGTTTTGCCAACTAATGAGCTTCTCATCTTCTGCTTTTCAGATTGAGAATGGTCAGAAGTTTATGTCAATGTGCATTTTCTGAATGAAGTTTAATGTTCCAAATCCCTTAGATTAACCATGTAATTCTGAATCAATCCTGATGAACTCCATTTCTAAATATGGACAAAGTTATGCTATATAGTTTTTTCTTACTGTTGTATATCAATACTGAACTCCCGCCGTTTAATAGCTGTCTCTGAATCATACATTAATACTCTCGTGTAATAGCTGCCTTGAACAAAACGCTGAAAAATGCTTTTAAATTATGTAGTTACTTTACAAATATAACGGATTGATATACTAGTTACTCTCTAATATCTGTAATAAATTTGCCATAGATATGATTCTTTACCTTTAGTTGACATTTGAAATGAAAGTTTGAGGTGAACCCTTTAAGTTTACTTATTGTTTATCCAAGTTAGTGAAGCTTTTGTTTGGTAATTCTTCTTCTCTCAAATGTGCTGGAACCACATATTATTATGATTATAGCCTTCTCTTGATAATTGAATGTTATGTGTTTGTTCAGGTAAGAAATAAGGTATTGGAATCAAGAGGTGCAATATTGTCACTTGTTGGCCGTGGGGTGGAGATAGTATGGAAGTTAGGGTTTTATTGGTCTACACTTGTTTATGATTATTTCATTGGCCGTGATGAAGAAGTAGTTCCTTTTCGTGCTAACCAGCTGAGGAATCTTCTTTGTGATCTGGGGCCTTCTTTTATCAAAGCTGGACAGGTAGGTTACACAGTTCCTTCTTAGGTTTGGATTTACTTTCTGTAAACTGCCAGGTCTTCTGGAACTTATTGTTCTTCAGTCTCATTTTTTTAATATAAGTCATCTTGAGTTTCCTTAAAGTAAGAAATTATGAAACAGTGGCATCAATACATAATGAAAAAAATGACAGCCCACTGCATAAAAAATTCAACATGTGTGGGGGATCTGAGGAAGGGTTGGCCCATCAAGACATAGTGAAAAGGAGGGGGGAAAAAGAGAGAGAGAGAGAGAGAAACAATGGCATCATGGGAGAATTCCCTTTTGGACCCTCTTTCTATTCTTGATGATATGAGTTATGAGTTAACTTTGAATCAGTTCAAAATAGTAATGGAGAGAAGTAACACTTTCTTTTAAATTGCATTGATACTCTTAATGGCAATGACTTTGCAACCGATCAGTTATCAATTGTAGGAATAAAAATATCTGGCTTCATTCAGTTCTTGGACTGAACTTTAGGAAAAAAAAAGTCCTAGCAATAGATAGGAAAACAAAAGGTTAGGTGCTCCATTCTGTAACATGTAATTTTTCTGTAAATCATTGGGACATCATTGTACAAATTTACAGAAATTTGAAGAGAATGGAATCGACTTTTACTCTAAATTTGTTAGGATGAAGTTCAAGGTTGGTTATAAGGGGCATTATCCTTTTCTCTGGTGCAACGTCATTTTTGTACAGACTATAACTTTCTGTGATGCTTAGTCTCCACTCAATTCATGATCTGCCAATTTCCTTTTCCTTTTCTTTTTCTTGGATAGAGTGCAGAAACCTTTTCTTCTGTCTTGTAACGGTAGAATAATATGAGCAGATTGATACCACTTGAAGATAACTGCAGGACTTTTACCCCGTTATACTTTGATGTGCTTGGGCTGAAAAAAAGTAAAATGCTTGGTGGAATAGGAAATCCTTACTGGTAGGACTAACTGTTAGAAATCTTCAGATGAAATCAACAACACTTTTTAGGTAAAACAGTCGGACTTGGAAAATGTCCATGCAATGGGTAACACTACTATATAAGCATACGAATGTTATTCACCATACATTACTGGAGAAAAATTGTTCAGAATCATAAAATGTTAGGTTAGTTGCAGAAATGGAACAAAGGGCAGTCTCAGTGCCCCAGGACTGACAAAAGCAATGTGCTTTCTTTCATGTGTGCTGATGAATGCTTTTCTTCAGCCTTTCTGGTTCTAGCTGAAGAGGAACGTTGGCATAGTGGTAAAAGTTGTTGCCATGTGACTGTGAAGGTTCAAGTTTGAGTCATTGAAACAGCTTCTTATAGAAATATAAAGTAGGTTGCCTCCTTTAGGCCTTGATAGCCCAACCTTTCCCCGAACCACACACATGTAGAGCTTCCATAAACCAGGCTGCCCTTTTTTTTTCCCCCTCTCCTGGTTCTCAGCTACACATCCAGTAAACTGAGTTCATTTTAGGTGCATTAGCATCCTTTTCATTCATGTTCTAACTGTGAATTTCCATTTGTGAAAAAAAAAAAAAAAAGAGTTAGATCAAGTATGACTGCAACATGTCATTCAAAAATGTGAAATTGAATACAACTTACTGAAATTTTTCATGTTCCACGTTTGAAAGAAGTACAAGTAGATATTTGGTCAATGCCACAGTAGCATTATACATTTTCAAGGAAAAATAAACAGATATATCTATTTGGATATAGCATACACAAAAGAAAATGTTACTTCATAGCAAGCCTACCACCTGCTCGACCAAAAACCAAAAAAACTAATTGGGGAAATGCTTTCCTTGTGGCTGATGAAGTTGACTAGTTATGTTTGTATGTTGGGTATGTTTGCTAAACATTATAATCTGGTAATAGTAATTATGTTGTTTGGTATTATTTTTGGAATGGAATCAAAATATATTAAATAGATTTTATATTAAAATTTAATATTAATATTATAATGGGTATATTATTATTTTCCATTATATTATATTTAATAAAATCAAATTTGGTGCCAAAAATAGGCAAAGTGCATGTCAATTTGTAGAGAAAAATATTTCCTATTAATTAGTGAAATTTATTTTTAAAAATCAAAAAAAAAAAGAAGGTGAAATGGCCGTTGCAAATCAGTGTAAGATTTGCAACGGACAGACATGTAACTACAGAATTTTTTTTTTTTTTTGTCAGCAGCTCAAAAACGACGTCGTTTTGAGTCCCTTTAACAAGAAAAAAAAAATTTTCTTTTGGCCAAACGACGAAACAATGTCGTTTGGCCAAAACCTGCCCCTCCCCTCCCTCCCCCCGGGTTTCAAGAAAAGTTATCCCCATGGGTTTTGTTCCTGTAGCATCCATTCCAAACCCATATACCAAACATTGATTTTTCTTACCATTGCAATCCATTCTATTCCAAACCCATGTACCAAACGCCCCCTGAAAGTATCAAAATTAAAGTTGAATTAATATGCCATAGGATTTTTCTGCAGACAAGAAAAATATGATGATGTTAATCATGTTGTACAGATACATTCAATTCTACAGACAAGAAAGTCAATCAAATCAAATTTGAATTAATATGCCATAGGAATTTATGGTTTTCTTTTTTTGTTTAAATTTTATCTCTTGTTTTACTTTTCAATTTGTTTGCCAACATTAAGCTAAAATCTTTCTCAAAAAGAAAGTGTAAAATGCCGTAAAATTTATTACATATAGGCTGCTGAAAGTAGTTTCCAACAATTTGGACAGTGTAATGCACAAATAATTTTTTAACATTCAACAGCAGATTTTTGGAATAGCTTTTCTCAAATATATTGTGTGAAATGCCATAAAATCTATTACATATAGGCTGCTGAAAGTAGTTTCCTACAATCTGAACAGTGTAATGCAAAAATAATATTTTGACATTCACCAGGAAATTTTTGGATGGCCCATTTGATTTTATTACTACAAGATTTCTACATGCCAATGTCTAAACCTTGCTATACTCATTTACGAGTCTTAAAAGTGTTAAGCTGCCATAGAGATTCTCAGTTTGGTATTAAGTTTGTGTTAACTCCTTTTTATGCTGGAAATTAATTATTGCTTGGACTTGTTCAAGTATCAGAGCATAAAAATTGCCAGGTTTTAATAGATTGCATACATCTTTATGCCATTTTTGTTAAATAGCATTTGCTCATTTGAACAGACGCACACCACCAATTGCTCATTCAGACTTAAAGGTGAAACCTTTGAATTGGCAACCCTTGTTTGCTAATTGTTTTAAAAATTATTATTACTTTTCTTTTTTACACTCACATGGCTATTGTATGTATACTTCTGTTTTTGCACTAAGGTCTAAAGATCAAGAGACGCCTCTTTGTCACTCCTCTCATGTAAACTGATATGCACGTCACGGCTGGAAGGTCAGCAATACATGAACAATTAGACAATAATCCAAAAATCACCCCCTCGAATGTAGACCTGAGGAAATGTTGCCACAACCTAGAGATCTAACTAGGTTGATAAGACAGATGGCGTCACAAGCTAGTCAAACTTGATAAGTTCAAAATTGTTCTTCGCGAGAGCAAGGCTTGAGATCACACTCAAACTCACAAAAGATGAATGAATTCTTTGATGTTTTATTTCAATAAAAAAACCCCCCTATTTAGAGAGTTACATAGTCAGGCAAGACCCTAAAAAATTACCTAAAAATAACCTTAAGCAGTCGTTCAACTTGATGTGCAAGTCAAGTTGGCCAAACTTCACACAAACCCTCATTTCCTTACTGTTTTGTTCCTAAATATTTTACTTTCCTATACATGGATATGGACCAGTCTTAGCTCTAATAAAAGACTATAAAATAAGTCCAAGTATTCATGCTCCATGGGACAACATAAGAGTAAAACTTAAAACTAATTATTACAAGAATTGGGCTCATTTGAAGTGTCTTGCAACAAAGTCCTAAATTGGACTTCTTCACATGAATGCAAGCTCTTCACAATGGCCTCTTCATGAGCTTAGACCTCTTTAATTAATGCTTGCATTGCCTCATGAGCTTTCCTTGCCTTACCCTGTGTCATTGGACCATGAATGGCTTGAAGTGAATCTATGTCTTGACGGCTAGATCCTTGTAACTGGTTCAACAAGTAATGGATCATGTTTCGAGCCTCATGTACTTTGGATCTCATCAAGTAGTGGATCACGTGCCAACCCTCATGCATTTTGGATCTCATCACGAACCCTATCCTATCTTTTGTTTATTGTCATGCATTATAATAAATCTCAAAATTAGTGGAATATTGGTGAATTCATATCATGTTCTGCTCATTGCCCTTCCCTTTGTTTTGCTAGTTGAATAAATGACAAGTCCACATGACTAGAGTTTGGAAGTGGTAGTGTTTATTGTTTGGAAGCTAAGAACCATTGAAGCTCTTTGTTGATAAGTGCATTTGTCACTTCTTTGGGAGTCTTTTCATTTTTATTCTCGACATATCCTCTTTGCTATTATAGTTCTAACTTGGCATCCTCATTTTAGAAAGCATCAGTATGAGTTTAGTTTAGTTTATTTATTTATTTATTTTTATTGTTTTTTAATTAAGCTTCCAAACAGGTGCTTGCAAATAGACCTGATATCATTAGAGAGGATTATATGAATGAACTTTGCACTCTGCAGGATGATGTTCCTTCTTTTCCCAACCAGGTATGTTCTTGATGCATTTTTGACTTATCCTTTTTCCAAGTTGATCGACTCTTTTCTTTTGAAGTGCGAATCATTGAGAATGGTTTAGGTTGCTTTTAAAATCATAGAGGAGGAATTGGGCCAACCTCTTGAAGCTGTTTTCAGCAAAATTTCATCAGGGACTATAGCAGCAGCAAGTTTGGGTCAGGTTTACCGAGCAACTTTACGTTCTGGGGAGGATGTTGCTATTAAGGTTACATGATATTCAGCTTAATTGTTTTCATTTTTAATCAAGCTTTTAGTTTATGTTGCTTTTGATACAAGTGTCACTGGGCAGAGTGAAAATAGTTAAAAATTCTTGTTCATGAGGCTACCAACTATGATATATACCTTCTCCAACTTGAATTTTAGGAATTTTGTTACCTAATTTCTCTATCATCATTCTAGGAGATCTTTATGTTAATAAATTACTAATGCTTAGTCTAAGTGGTGAGAAAGAGGTTAGATTCTAATAGGTATATGCAGACAATTACTTGCTTTGTGGGACGTCACTGAGGGTGCTCTAATGTTGGCATTAACTTGTCTTTGCTTTTCCTTACGTGATGCAATTGCCAATTACAATAAGATAACTACTTCCCTCAAATCTGAAAATTGTGCATCACTAATTAGTGTTGGTACTATCATGTTGACAGAAATGTCAGTAGTTAATAGGCTCTATTTTATAGGTTGATTCAGCACTTAATTGAATAAGTACTTAATGAGAAGGAACAAAACTCAACTCTCGGGTTTGGGGAAAAAGAAGAGAATCGTCTCTGAATTTTATCCCACAAGAACAAAATCAACAATAGCCTACATATGTCCTGTCCTGTGCGCCTATTTATTCGAGAGTCCTGGCTTTTTTAATTTCCTATTCTAAATACAATTGTAATTTGGAAACTACTAAAGATTAAAATCTTCTGAAACAACTAAAACTTTCCTAACTATATGGTTTCCAATTTTTATTTTCCTTCGACCCATTCTATCTTGCATCAATTCTCCCGACCTTTCCTTGATCAAAAGGAAATCCAGCCAAAATTTTCCATACTCTCTTGCTCTGCTTTCTCTAGTGGTGCTTTAAGTAGTCCCTAAACTTAGAAATATCACCAAGTATGAATTCCCAATGCATTGCTTCACTTTTATGCAGGAATTGTGCAAGCAAGCTGAAGTTTTGTCTAAATGAATTGAAACCTAATTCTCTAGCCTCATATTCTGGTTCTTTCCAGCAAATCATGAAATCAGAAAATCACTAAAAAGTTGCTCTCTTCTTGATAATTACTCTTATCAAATATGTCATGAACATTTTCTTCTCTAAGAACTGTTAAAGATGTTAGAATGGAACTTTTTTCCAGATCAACACCATCATTATCGTTGTTGTTAGGATAAACATCAAAGGTTGGTGGGCAGTTTGAATCAATATTGTTCTTCTCCAGTGGATCACCATCTAATCCATCTAAGAAAATTTCCTCTCCAAAACAACCTTCTGGTATACGTGGAGAATTGTTAATGCAAATTTGATTGTCATCATGAGCCTCTTGAACATGAGATAGTCAATTTGATCCTTGACCCAACCTTCTGACAAGTGTAAATGGTCTTAGGGCACCTTCTGGCATCTCTCTTCGTGCTTCTGCATGGTGATTACGGTGTAGGTTCTACACTTGTTGCGTAAGTTGTTAGGTTTTGCACTTGTGTAAGTTGCTCAACTACATGTCGTTGTTCATCTATTGGGTTTTGTTGCTAATTAAGGTTCAACCTAGAGTTGGCTCTCACTCAATGAACCATCCAAACCTAGCACTCTAACACTAAACTTGCATACGTTGTTCGGTTCTGCACTTGTTGTGTAAGTTGCTTAACTACCTGTCGTTGTTCACTTATTGGGTTTTCTAACTAATTAAGGTTCAACCTAGAGTTGGCTCTCACTCAATGTGCCAACCAGACCTAACACTTTGATACCAAACTTGACGAAACAAGGGTCTAAGACTACAAACCTAGCACTCTAATACCAAACTTGACGAAACAAGGTCCAATATATAACTAAAAGCAAAATGTCTTAATGAATTAAGTGATTTGGAAATAACAGGCTCATGGGATTAAAGTGAAGGGGCAGAGATGGCTATATTTCTGGGAATGCCTTGGAATGAAAGATAATTATGAATTTGCTTTGTCTACGAACAAGGAAGCTATAAGTAATGCAACTATGAATCTCATGGAAAGTTTGATCCTGGCTCAAGATGAACGCTGGTGGCATGTCTGTTTTACTAAAATTAAAACTTGAATCTCTTAATGGATTAAGTAGGTCCGGAAGGTTAGTAGAAATGTTTACCTAAAAATAATTGATAAGTTTTTCACTTATCACTAATTGAATTATCCATGGTCTATTTTCCATATTTATTTTTCTCTCTTTCCATACTTTTCTTTATTTCATGGTTTCAATATTCAAAATTTTTTATTTACTTAAATTTTGTAACGAAAATTCTATGAGTTTGATCCCGGCTCAAGATGAACGCTGGCAGCTTGTCTGTTTAACTAAAACCTCAACCTTGAATCTCTTAATGTATTATGTAGGTCCGGAAGGTTAGTAGAAATGTTTACCTAAAAATAAGTGACAAGCTTTTCACTTATCACTAATTGAATTATCCATGGTGTATTTTCCATATTTATTTTTCTCTCTTTCCATCCTTTTCTTTATTTCCACATAAATTCTATAATTTAATCTCTATTATATAAAAAGGAAAAGTTTGTTAGTCGGTTTCAATATAATTATCATAATTTTTAAAGATATAATTGTCTTTTACTATTTAATTAATTAAAATTATTAGTAATCAAGACTGGTATGAAAATTAATAATGTAAGAGTTTATTAAACATTGGATAGTAATATAAGAATTCTATTAAACTTCAATTCAAATTTAATTCACATATAAATATATTTACAGTTATTATTTCTATTTAAAATGAATAGTTTTCTGTTAACATATAATTCTAGTATAGCTCTAATATTTTGTGATTAATCAAATTTTATTTTAAGTTTCAAAATTAATCATTAAATTTTGATTGTTAGGAATATTAATTGTGCAAAAGTCTTTAATAGGTGTAGGTAACAAAATCAATTTTTGGTTTGAAAAAGTAATCCTAATACCGTACTGTATATTTTTGTTTATGAATTTTCTTATGTTTTTAATATTTAAAACATAATATAATTGTGTTTTTCTTATACCTTTTTGGATTAAAATTTTGAGATTGCTTCCACTTGGTCTTGTGAATATTTTGCATGGACTCAAATTTTTTTCTCTTTTATTTAAAAAATAAATGGAAGACCATTGGTTTAAATTTAGACTAAAAAAATTAATAATTTTTAAAATGGTTATTCGTTCCTTCTATTTTGATTTCCACAATTTCAATATAACTCACTCTTTTTCATTTTTTTTTACTCCCATTTCAATTGTGTAAGCTTTTCATTTTTTTTTACTTTATTTATTTATTTTCGGTTGTCTGTTTATGATTTAGAGTTTTATGTTTTATACTATTTTTTAAATTATAATCATTATTTATTAATTTTATTTGAAAATACTTTTCTTACCACAATATATGAATTCATATACTTTTATTCAACAAATATTATTTCATACTTTTATTAATTTTAATTATTTGAGAATTTCTCTTTAACATTTTTTAATATTTGTTTCCCCTAAACTTTTAGCAATATGTATTTAATAAATTATCAACAAAACAATGGACATCCCATGCCTTGCATGGGAATCCTGAACTAGTAACATTTTAAATAAGAAAATAATAGATTATGTTTTATACATACCGAGGCGTGGGTGACCAAAGAACTAGTAAATATATCAAAGATATTTGTATGACTTCTTTAATTTTCTTAAATTTTATTTATTCATATCTTGGTACTTTTATTTTGTTATATTTCGTTTTACTTTGTTATTTCCCCTTTATTTTGGGTTCATCGACTGCCGACCCCAACTAGTTTGGGATGAAGGTGATGTTGATGTTGATGTTGATATCTTGGTACTTTGATTTTGTATTAATAATTTTTATAAAAAAGTCATGATACCATTATTTTTTCATTCATGTATTTCTTAAAACATTGTGCAATTACTCTATATTTATTATTAATGATGCGAAAAAATACACTACAAAAATTATATATTTTACTACCATAGAGTAAAATAATAAATTTTTGTATCATTATGATTTTATATACCTGATCTAAAATATGATTTATTCACTAGTTAAGTTTCAACAGATTCAGATTTCAGATTTCAGATTTCAGACTTCAGATCAATTTTTATCAAACAAAGTAGCTTTAATAAGTTCAGATTTTGGATTTCGGATTTCGGATTTCAGATTTTAGATTTTAGGTTTTTGGATTTCTAATTTCAGTTTTCAGATTTCAATTTTATCAAATGGAGCCATAATCTACTAGCTGCCTCCATTTGTGGTCTGGTTGATATGCCTTTCCTTTTATTTTTACTAAAATTTTGAGCCTATCGTAATGTGTTGATGAATACTTGCCATAAAATTTGTGAATGATGTGGAACGTTGCAGAAGGCAAAAATTTCTGGCCAAGGTTTCGTCAATAATGACAATCTTATTATTGCATCATAATAATTGAGCTTATTGTACATGCACCCTAATAAAAATACATCTAACTGAAGGGGAATATTTCTAACTTATCTGAATAGAATTATGGTATGCTTGTAAACTAATCTGGTCATTTTCCATACATGCAGACAGATGCCCATTGTTTTTTATTCAAGATTATAGAAAAGAACGAACAAGCATTAGAATCAGATTGGTGTGAATAAATAAAGGTGTTAATATTGAAGTCTAGTAAGTTACAAATGATTGATTGCTTTGCTTTTTATGCACATTGACGTCAAAATCATTGTTATAAGAAGGTCAAAAGATGATGACATGTAACTGGAAAGGGCTTTGACACTTTTGTTCTGGATTTAACTGCAAATACTACTCTTAGAGGGGAATGTTGTGAGCAACAAGGGTGCAAAGCACTAGAATGGTATAATGCTTAAATTCTGCATTTTGGAAGCATGAATTGGAATTTGGGATTTATCTATTTTATGCATTAGGTAGGAGGTTTAGCATGGCCAGTCTCGAGTCCGGAAAGAGGAGGGTTTAGTTAGATCAACAGCCATAAACTATCACACCTAAAGATATGGATCATACTTTAAATTGGCCGACCCTACTAGTGGGATAAAGGCTTAGCTGTTGTTTGTTTGTTGTTTATGTGTGAGGTAGGAGGTAGTTAGGTGCATAGTTGGAATAATCTGACTACAAAACAATTCCTTCTCATTGCAATTTGAAAAACTGTGAAATCTTTGTTTACTATAGCAAACAGATAACAAGTAGAAGGTAGATATAGGGATATCAATGCCTTTGAGTTTTTCAAGTAGGAAACACTTGGGGCAACTTTTGGCTGTGTTGGGCCTTGAGGTTTTTTGGTCCTTGCTCTCTATTTTAATCCTCGATTATTACATATTGTGTGTTTTTGTTGTTGCTATATCTGATGACTATATCTTGGTGTGGTAAATGGATTCTGGGGTATAGTCAAAAGTTGCTTGTGAGTGACTGTGTTTTAATCTCATGGTGTCTATATTGTCCTTTTAACTTTTCAAAAGTTTGCTCATGGCATCCAATCCAAGTAAATGAAGCTATTGTATCAATTTCAACTGCAATAACTAAAGGCATTTGTTTTTGTATTTCCTCCAGGTACAAAGACCTGAGATAGAGCCTATCATATATCGTGATCTTTTTCTTTTCCGAACTTTGGCATCATTCTTAAATGGCATCAGCTTACAGAAGCTGGGTTGCAATGCAGAGCTTATAGTTGATGAATTTGGTGAAAAGCTTTTGGAGGAGCTGGATTACACTTTGGTAATTTTACAGAGTTCATATTTGTTACAAATCAAATCCCACATTGATTTCCTAAAGACTCATAGACCAACTAGTAAGATCTTGGGCCACATCACTCATCACCAATTGGTTTTGGGTGAGAGATGTTTTTCTAACATGGTATTAGAGCTTTGGGCTTGAGTCTGGACTAAAGTTTGCTTAATATTTTGCACGGTTTCATAATGTTCCTCACCAATGATCTGATAGTTTGGTTTTCCAAACATGACTTGGATACCCATGCCCCAGTTCAGTTCCAAGTACATTTGAGAGGGGTATTAGAGGATGGTCAATTCATTGGGCTTGATACGCCTGCCCCAATTCAGTTCCGAGTACATTTGAGAGGGGGTAGGTATTTGACCTTCGGGCTTGAGTTTGGACTCAGATCAGCATATTCATTGGGCTTGATGTCCCAATTCAGTTTGGAGTATTCCTGAAGACTCACGTTTGAGGGTGTGAAAATTCCTACACTGGTCCCCACATTATATGCTGTGCATATTGGTGTTAGAATTCCTACAAAGGTTTCCACATTATATGTTGTGCATATTTACAATTTAGGACCTTGTGAATCATTTGTGGGTGTGAAAGTATACCAGTTGTTGCTTAATTATATTCTAATTTACAGTAAATATTATGTCTTTTGTTTCTTTTCATCAATTTGTGTTCTCGCTTGAAGGAGGCTCGCAATATTGAAGATTTCCTGGAAAACTTTAAGGATGACCCTACTGTTAAAATTCCTGGCGTTTACCGTCAACTTTCTGGTTCACGTGTTCTGGTCATGGAGTGGATTGATGGAATTCGATGCACTGATCCACAGGTTTGAATAAGTCTTTTGCAGATGGATGTTTATTTACAATCTTATTTCGGACTTCTTATACTCAGTCACTGTATCACAGGCTATCAAGGAGGCTGGAATTGATGTAGAAGGATTCTTGACAGTTGGAGTCAGTGCGGCCTTGAGACAGTTGCTGGAGTTTGGCCTATTCCATGGTGATCCACACCCTGGAAATATTTTTGCCATGCGTGATGGACGTATTGCCTATGTGGACTTTGGGAATGTTGCTGTGCTTAGTCAGGTAATATTAATTTATTGGTCGTTGACGTCTCCTAGTATTATATAGTACAGTGATGACAATTATTCTTCGTTTCTTCTTTGAGTTTAGTTTCAGAGGTGATATTTTCTTCGTTTCATTTAGCAACTGAGTGTCTTTAGAGTAGAGCTACCCTTTCCTTTTCAAAGAGGGATGATTCAAGGGAATGTGGTGTTAAGTTTGTGCTCTATGCTAGTTTTCTTTGCACATATGTGACTCTCTTTCTTTCTGAATATTAATACTGGATATTTTGTCTAGACAACATGGTGATGCAGATCTAAGGAAACAGAAAAAGGGGTATACTTTTTTTTGGTAGTGGTGATGGCATCCTTGTCAAAACTGCCTCAGCTTCCAGTATAATATAGTCTTGTGATTCAGATAGGTGACATCTGCATTTGGGTATTCACTCTTGATAAGTGTCCAGAAGCATAGCCATTTAGAAGTAGAGATGAGTTTACTTTCTGCTTGTTTGATTATAGGAGTTTTTACAGTTAAAGCAAACTTTAGATCAAAAAGGAGCTATATCTGAAAATTATGGGCCCATGTATAAAAAGATGCAGGTTTTTCCATTTATGAGTTTTGAGGAAACCATGCAGCCTCCGACTTACTATTAGTTATTACCTGAAAGATTTTGAATCATCTACGTATATGTATTCTGATATTCTGATGATATGTCAAGTCATAAATAGCGAGTACTTTCTGTTTCTCCAAATGTTAAGAGGTTTGGTTCCTTTGGGATTGAGGAAGCCAAGATGGTATCTAAATTGTTAATTTATGTGGCTGCATAATAAATAAGCCAAGATGGTCTCTGAAGTGATAATTTATGTGGCTACATAATACATTGTATGGTCTGTCTATATAATCAGGCCCTGTGCGGTGCTCTACTACTTATTGTTCACACTTATTTACCAGAGTTTCAGACAGGAGGGGATTTAGTTCTTTCTCCATCTAAGTTCTGTTCCATTCCATTTCCTCACTCTTATTCATTTCACTTATTATTCTTATTATTATATCTTTGCGTCATAAAAGGGTTGACAATTATTTTCATTATGTACTTGTCTGCTGAGAGTTTCCTCAATCAACGTGTCTCTCTGTCACTCCTATTCTGTATTACTCCTGTGGCTTTTATCTTGCATTGAGAAAGAAAAAGAGTGGTGGTAAGAGAGCAGTGTGTTGATACATCTGAATCTCATATTTGTGGACCATGTGATGCATTCAATAGTCGGTTGAAGGATTATAAAGGTGAAGATTTTCATCCTATTATTTCCAATTTTTGGGTTGCAATTAATAGTTAGGCTTTGCTTGTTGCTTTCTTGTGGTTTGGGGAAGAAGAAACACATTGTGGTTCTATAGAGAGCTGGAATATTATCTGGGATCCATTTAAAGGATGAGGTTTTGATTTACTTCCATTAATCCTGAAATATATATATATATATATATATATATATATATATATATATATTGAATCTGCCCAAAAAGGGATTGGTTGTGATTTTTTAGGTTCACACTGTTTTAATGAAGAGTTCAAGTTTTTGGGCAACTGAAGTTAATAGTGGAGACTAGGAGGAACAATTACTGTTTAATTATCATTTGAGATTTGATATCCTCAAAGCCCTATGTTGGAACATTACTCTGAGTGCTTATTGTGTGCTTTTGGGAGCTCTTTGAATCCAAGAGTTATATAATTGTTGAGAGTAGGGATGGCAAATGAGTGGGTTAGATCACTCATAGGTTGGGTTATATAGACAAAATGAAATTTTACAAGTCATAACCCAACCCAACCCACCCATTAAAATTCAACATCATCAACGTCAACATCACCTTTATCCCAAACTAGTTGGGGTAGCGGTCGATGAACTCAAAATAAAGGGGAGATCAGTAGGGTTCATCTCATAACAGTTAGCTTTGTTTTACGCCGGCTTGCTACACCTGACACAACCCTCCTCCTTTACCTTGGCTTGGGACAGGTTATGCAAACATACGCAGTTATGCACAAGCGGAGTTACCCATTAAAATTATTAATTTTAAAAAATAAAATGAGCGGCCAGCGTGCAACGGCAGCCGGTGGTGTGTTTTATTTTTAAGAATTAATAATTTTAACACATGGGTCAGATGGGTTGAACCCAACCGAACCCGTAAAATTTTAGATCATTATTCAATCTGTAACCCATCTAACTCAACTCAAAGGACCAAAGTAATGGGTAGATTGGGTTGAAGTTTTGGGTTGGTTTGCTTTTGCCAGCCCCAGTTGAGGGGAATTGGAATGGACAAGTAGAAGAATAAAGCATGAGGGTAGGTATTTTATGCAGCTTAATATGAATTCTCTCTACTTCAGCATTGACTGATCATATCTAACGGTTGCTTAGTAATCTGGGCTCTTGATTGTTAGTATTTTTATTACATCAACAAGAAGGGAGTGAGATCCTGTTGCATCTCATTACCAACTAGCAAGTATGAAAAGGATGGCCGGAGATTTCCTTTCATTCTTTATCTCTTGCTACATAGAAGAATCATTACCAGAGATAGATTGCTGCAATGGAGGTTAATTAGTTGATCTTTGTGGTGTGCTCAATGAGCAAGCTGAAGGAACTGTGAATTTTTTCTTTTTAGCTGTCTTTTTGCTGAACGAGATATGGCAGAAAGCTCAAGTGGTTTCTCTTGAATTAGAGGCTCTGAACATGAATAGAATGGAATAAACACAGTAGGCAAAACAAAGGATAGAAGGTTTTTTATATATCTTTTTTTTCTCAGTACTAAATACCCCTTATATAGGGTGGAAAAAACAGACTTTAAGGACTGCCTTAAATTAGGGAAAAGCCCTAAATTAAGGAGTAGGAAATGCCCTAAATTAAGGAGTAGGAAATGCCCTAAATTAAGGAGTAAATTTAGGCTGAATTCTGACCACAATCTAATAAAGAAAAGCCTTAAATTAAGCTAATCCTGTCTAGATACACAAGACCTTCAACACTCCCCCTCAAGTTGGTGCAAAGATATCTATCATTCCCAACTTGGAAACATGTTGATCAAATGTTGGCTTCAATAGTCCCTTGGTCAGAACATCTGCTACTTGCAGTCTTGATGGCAAGTATGGAATGCAGATTGTTCCCTTCTCAATCTTCTCTTTTATGAAGTGTCTGTCAATTTCAACATGCTTAGTTCTATCATGTTGAACAGGATTCTCAGATATTTTTATGGCTGCCTTATTATCACAAAGAGAGCTTCATAGGTCCTATGTTCTGAAACCTTAAGTCCTGCAATAATTTTTCCAGCCACAATACTTCACATATTCCATGAGCCATTGCTCTAAACTCTGCCTCAGCAGTACTCCTGGCCACCACACTTTGTTTCTTGCTCCTCCAAGTTACCAAGTTGCCCTGCAATGGTGCGATGCCACGAGGTAGATCTCCTGTCCACAAGGGATCCAGCCAATCTGCATCTGTATAGGCCATAATTCCTCTATCCTCTGATTTCTTGAAGTGTAGCCCTTTCCTGGTGTACTTTTTAGGTACCTAAGGATCCTATACACAAGATCCATATGATCATTCCTGGAGAGTGCATGAATCGACTCACTAGACTTTGCAAATGCAATGTCGGGCCTTGTATGAGCTAGATAAATCGGTTTCCCAACTAATCTTTGATATCTCCTTTGTCTGCTGTAGGTTCTCCTTCCTAAGAGCTTCCAACTTGATTAAACTCCACAGAGTTTCTGGCAGTTTGCACCACTCATCCTGTCTCTTTGAGTAAATCCAGATGTATTTCCTTTGGGACAATACAATTCCTGCTTTAGATCTGGCCACTTCCATCCCTAGAAAGTATCTTAGCTCACCTAAATCCTTGATCTCAAATTCCTGTGCTAATCTCTTCTTTAATTTCTGCGTTTCCAAATCATCATTCCCTGTGAGAATAATATCATCAACGTAGACAATTAAAACAGAAATTTTATTTCCTGCAGTGTACTTTACAAAGAGAGTGTGATCTGAGTGACCCTGTGAGTAACCCAAACTCTTAATGCATTTGGTAAACCTATCAAACCATGCTCTAGGACTCTGTTTTAGTCCATAAAGTGACTTCTTCAACTTGCACACCTGTGATCCAAATACCTTAGAAAAACCAGGAGGTGAGTTCATATAGACTTCTTCTAACAAATCACCATGAAGAAAGGCATTTTTTACATCCATCTGAAATAAGGGCCAGTTTAGATTTACAGCAATAGATAGTAAGACCCTAATGGTGTTCAGTTTTGCCACAGGCGAAAAAGTTTCTAAATAATCTATCCCATAAGTTTGGGTAAAACCTTTGGCCACCAGCCTGGCCTTCCTCCTTTCAAGTGATCCATCTGAGTTGTATTTAACATTAAATACCCATTTGCATCCTACTAACTTCTTACCAGGAGGTAAAGACACAGTTTCCCAAGTAGCATTCTTTTCTAAAGCTTTCATCTCTTCTAGAACAGCAAGCCTCCATTCAGGAACAGCTAGAGCATCTTCTATAGTTTTTGGAATGTAAACATCAGAACTTTGTGAGATAAAGGCACAATAAGAAGGAGAAATACCTTGATATGAAACAAAATTGGCCATTGGATATTGTGCACAGGCTCTAGTTCCTTTTCTCAAAGCTATAGGAAGGAAGTACTCTTTGCTAGATCTGGAAGAGTCAGAGGTTAGGATCATTAGAAATAGAGTTACCTTACGAGTTAGTCTTGTATAATTCTGGACTCTCCCCCCAGGTTGGATCCTGGGACTGCTCAACAGAAGGTACTTTGGTCCTTTTAGTTCTGGAATATACAACCCCAAACCTTCCTTGATTCTTATTCATAGGAGAGTTGGTTTGATTGCAGGAGGTTGAGGCATTACAAGAGATTCTTCACTGCTCACAGGAGATTTTGCCATTACAGGAGGTTCTTCTGCTCGCAAGAGATTCTCGAACCCCTAAAATTGACATCAATAGGTTTCTGACCTCTCCTAGTTGATACCCATGTTCATTGGTAAAATACTCCCGAACATGAGTGTCATAATAGGATTTGCCTTCATGAAAGGTAACATCCATTGATACAATTGTTTTGTTGAGATCGGAATATAACATTTAAACCCCTTCGATTTCGAATACCCAAGAAAGAAACCTTTAAGTGACTTAGGATCAAGTTTGGACTTATTTGAATTTGTGATTATGAACAAACACAACACTCCCAAATATTTTTAAAGGTAAGTTACTAAACAATTTTGACCAGAAACCGAGAGTGCAGACCGTAATGGAGTTTTAAACTTTAAAACTTTAGAAGGGAGTCTGTTAATGAGGTAAGTTGCATGGAGGACAGCATCACCCCAGAACCTCTTAGGCACTTTAGTTGTAAACATCAAAGCTCTAGTCATCTCTAAAAGATGTCTGTTTTTTCTCTCAGCAAGACCATTCTGCTGAGGAGTGTAAGAACAGGAGCTTTGATGTACTATCCCTTTTTCTTTGAAAAAATCTCCTAGAGTCTGATTAATGAATTCCCTACCATTGTCACTCCTGAAAATTTCAATTTTTGACTGAAATTGAGTTTCAACCATATTGAAAAAATTTTTGAACACTTCAGGAACCTCTGATTTTTCTTTTATCAAAAAAATCCATGTTACTCTTGAATGGTCATCAATAAAAACTACAAACCATTTTTTTCCAGTAGGGGTAGGAATCCTAGAAGGTCCCCACACATCACTATGAATTAAATGAAACAGTTTTGAGGGTTTATATCCTTGTATTGGAAAACTTTCTCTGGTTTGTTTAGCAAACTCACACATTTCACACATAAAATCAGAATTTTTTTTCAGAGAAACATTAGGAACTACATGTTTCATGTACCCTAAACTAGGATGACCTAATCTAGAGTGCCAAAGCATTAGTTCTTTATTCTCTGGACTGACTACAGAATCAATTATCAAAGAACTGCAGTTGTTATTATTTATTACAGGGCTTGATTCCAGAACATATAGACCATCTTGTTCTCTAGCAGCCCCAATCATCTTCCCTGAGTTCTTGTCCTGAAAAATGCAGTCAAATTCAGTAAAGATAACTATACACTTATGATCTCTAGCCATTTTTTTTACTGATATGAGATTATAGGTCAAAACAGGAACATGAAGAACATCTTTAAGTGTGATATAAGGAGTTAAGACTACTGTTCCTTTTCCTGCAACTGAGGCATATGAGCCATCAGCCAGTTTAACTCTTAGATTTTGTGTGCAAAGTGCATAAGTGGAGAAAACTTTAGAGTTACTGGACATGTGGTGCAGAGCACCGCAGTCGGATGCCCGGATATCATAGTTTTTAGTCAAAATGAGAGCTAATTTTGAGGAAGTACATTCGGACAAGGTTTCTTGAAGGATTAGAGGTAGTTTGAGAGTTAAACCACTTATAAAGTTGCTCCACTGTTCCTTATGAAGCAAGATCATCCAGATTTGATTTACGCCCTTGATCGTAAATACTTACGAAAGCATGTGAATCGCCCCCTTAAAACCCCAGATTTCTTCTTAAGGTGAGTAGGTTTACCATGAATCACCAAAGAAGTATCTATAACATGGCCTGGTTTTTTGCGGTGTTCACACCGGGGCCTTTTTTCCTTTTTTCCACATTATTTCTTCCTTGAGTAACTAGAGCTGAAGTTTCTGTTCAGTCTGCTAGGTTCGGACTCACCAAGCATCACCTTCCTCCTTCCTCTTCCCTTCTTACTTCGCAAACACTTCCTTGAGAGAGGAAATGGTTTTATGCTAAGAACTCGCCTCCTAACTTCATCCAATTCCTTGTTCAAACCGAAGGAACAAAAAACTCTACTTACATGCGTAAGTTTCTTGTATTCTCACTGCATCGATTGGACAATTCAGGCTCCATCATAAACAAGTCTAATTCTGCCACAAAGCCATCAATTCATTGTAGTATGAAGTGACATTTTGAAACCTTGTTGTGTTTTCCAGATTCTTGAGTTCAACTCAAAGAGTTGAGAGTGGTTTTCCAAGTCGAATAAGTTTCTGATCGCCTCCCATACATCTTTGGCTGTAGGAAGAAACATATATGTCCTCCCAATCTCCTGATCCATAGAATTGATTAGCCAGGAAATAACCATGGAATTTTCTGAATTCCATTGATTGAACTTTGGATCATTGATTGCAGGAGCTTCTTCTGCACCAGTTATATATCCAAACTTTCCTTTTCCAACAATGGCTAGTTTTGCTGATTGGGACCATGTAAGATAATTGGTACCATTTAGTTTATGATTTGTGATTTGAAGGGTTTGAGAAGATCCTTCAGCCATGGACGCTGAGGGAAAAAAGTTTCCTCTAGATTGATCTGCTCTTGAAGAGCTTTCTGAGGATGTAAGTTGACTTGGAGATGATGAGACAGTACCAACCATTACTGCAGCCTTATAATTCATGATCAGAGCCTAAAGCTCTGATACCATCTTGAATTAGAGGCTCTGAACATGAATAGAATGGAATAAACACAGTAGGCAAAACAAAGGATAGAAGGTTTTTTATATATCTTTTTTTTCTCAGTACTAAATACCCCTTATATAGGGTGGAAAAAACAGACTTTAAGGACTGCCTTAAATTAGGGAAAAGCCCTAAATTAAGGAGTAGGAAATGCCCTAAATTAAGGAGTAAATTTAGGCTGAATTCTGACCACAATCTAATAAAGAAAAGCCTTAAATTAAGCTAATCCTGTCTAGATACAGTCAGCACCTTCAACAGTTTCTGTAATCTATTGGGATGCTCATCCCTGGATATTGAACTTGCTAGTAGAGATGAATATGGAATTGTTAACTCTAAGAGGTTGTCTGATGGTGATAAATGGCAAAAAGTTATTAAAGTTTACAAGAGGTGTGTTAAAGAAAATTCCAAAGCCCAAACCTTGATTTCGCATGCTCTGTACGATAAGGATCCAATTTCGGATCTTGGTTAATTTATAAGAGTTGCCTTAATTGAGTTTTAGAATTATTTAGATGTTTTTAATAAGTTCTATTGAGTCTTTGTTTTGTTAAATTTCAGTTTTGGAAAGTTGAATCTAGTTAGGTAAAGGATTTTTTAAAGTCTAATTAAGAAGCTAAATCCTATTGAGAATTGGATTTAATCTCAACCTTACTATAAATTGGAAATCCTAACCTAAATTGTTTCTAGTTTTGTAGTCTATAAATAATGTATTCTTCAAAAGGAGAAATTCATAATTTTGAGTTCAATAAAAATTTCAGCAGACTATTTGTCCTCTTCATAGGTTGTGTGGTACAATTTTGCTTTAGGTGTGATGCCTAAAGATCCCTAAGTGTGACACCGAAGGGTTTTAGGAGTGATTCCTAGAGATTAATCTCGTTTTTTCATTTTAATTATTGATTTCAGTTTAAGTCTTCTTTTGAACAAAGAAAACCCATAGTTTTCTACCTTCCTATAGCCTAAACGAGTTAATAAGATCCGTTCAACTTGAACCCATGCATGCTGCATCAGTTTTGGTATCAGAGAAGGTTAACGTTTATGGCAACTAGAAGTTGGCGACCTTATAGAGCTGTCTCAGTAGACAAAGATAGGTATGATCTTCTCAACATTATTGCTGGAAGAGTTGAGGAGTTAGAAGCCAAAGTTCTTGAAATAGAGGCTTTTATCTTCAACCAAACTCAGAATACAGCTACTAGTGATACGGGAGCATCTAGTGCTGCCCAACGAACTCATGTAAAAGGTGTGATGGAGGAAGCTTTTCTTGAAGCTATGGCAGCCTCTCAAGCCACAAGGAATGACACTAAAGTTATACAATATCAGCAAAGGTCAAAAGCTTCTCTTAGGAACATCATTAATGAACTTCTTGAGATGAGCAAGAATGAATGGTGAGCAATATGATAAGGCTGGAGATATTACAAAAAATTTGAAAGTCGACATTCCAGATTTTGATGGCAGAACTGATCCAAAGGTTTTTTCTTATTGGTTAGCTACTTTGGAATGATATTTCAATTGGTATGATATAACGGATGAGAGGAAAGTTAGGTTTGCCATTATGAAACTTGTTGGCCAAGCACAAACTTGATAGACGGAGGTAGTAGCATGAACGTGGCTTCTGAATCTACACTGGAAAAACTTAAGTTGCCTACGGAACCACATCAAGAACCATATAAAGTTGCAATGATCAATAGTACTGCAATCCCAGTAACCAAATGTTGTTTGATAAATCCTAAACATCAGCCATACGTTGATTCCATATGATGTGATGTCATTCCTATGATAGTTACACACGTACTCTTAGGACAACCTTGGTTATATGAACGTGAAGTGATGCATGATGGTAAAGCCAACACTTATCATTCGACTTCAACAACAAACATATTGTTTTGAAACTGCTAAGCGCTGACAATATAAGAAAACACCAAGAGCCAAGATCATCAAAGCTGAAAGAAGATCTGAAAGCCAGTTCGGGAGGTTGATATGAAGAAGAAATTCTTACAGATTCTCAACAAAAAAGCCTTTTGAGAAAGTGTTCAAGGAAGAAGGGTTTACAATAGTGTTCATGCTCAAAGAGGTGAAAATTTCTGCTTCAATCAATTCAGTAGAAGTGTCTATCGAAATTAGGAAGCTGCTATCGAATGTCTCTAATGCTGTTCCTGAGGATCTACCAAGCGGATTACCTCCTATGCAGAAAATCCATCATGCTATAGATTTAATTCTAGGGTCACAACTTCCTAATCTACCTGCGCATAGAATGAACCCGGCAGAATCAGCAGAGCTTAAGAGGCAAGTTGATGAACTTCTAGCCAAAGGTGCTATTCAAGTAAGGATGAGTCCATGTGCAGTTCCTGCATTGTTAACACCAAAGAAAGATGGAGCTTGGAGAATGTGTGTGAATAGTCATGCGATCAATAAGATCACAGTCAAGTATAGGTTTCCAATTCCTAAACTTGATGATATGCTTGATGTGATGGCTGGGGCAGCAATATTCACCAAACCTGACTTATGGAAAAGGTATTACCAAATACGAATAAGGCTTGGAGATGAATGGAAAACAGCCTTTAAGACTAAGGATGGTCTTTATGAATGGTTGGTTATGCCATTTGGTCTTACGAATGCTCCAAGTACTTTCATGAGACGTATGACTCAGGTATTTCAGCCTTTTAGTGGTCAATTTTGATAACATGTTGATTTTATAGCAAGACCAAAGAAGAGCACCTTGATCATCTTCAACAAGTAATGAGGGTTCTATGTCGGGAGAAGCTATACATCAATTTACAGAAGTGTAGTTTTATGTCATCAAGTGTGGTATTCTTGGATTTTATTGTTTCTAGTAAGGGTATAGAACCTGATCTAGACAAGATAAGAGGCAATTTTAGAGTGTCTAATTCCTACTACGGTAAAGGAAGTACGAAGTTTCATGGATTGGCTACATTTCTGTAAGATTTATCAAGGGATTTAGCACTATCATGGCACCAATAACAAATTGCATGAAGAGGAAAGGATTTCAATGGACTAAAACTACGACTAAGGCTTTTAAGAGATAAAGAAGAGAATGATGGAAGCTCCAGCTTAGGTAAGCCAATTTTTCCAAGGTCTTTGAAGTGGCTTGTGATGCTTCTCAACTTGGAATAGGTGGTGTTCTCAGCCAAGAAGGGCATCCTATAGCCTATTTTAGTGAAAAGTTGAATGAGGCTAAACAAAGGTATTCGACTTATGACAAGGAATTCATGTAGTAATTCAAGCTAACTGTCATTGGCATCATTAGCTTGTTTACAAGGAATTTGTGTTGTATTCAGATCATGAAGCTCTCAAGTACATCAATTCCCAAAGGAGACTAAGTCATCGGCATGGCAAATGGGTTTCTTTTTTACAACAATATAATTTGTGATCAAACACAAAGCTGGAACTGAAAATAAGGTGGCTGATGCACTAAGTCGAGTACATCGAATTCTTACATCTATGGCTGTTCAAGTGGTTGGGTTTGATTCTTTAAAACTAGATTATTCTAACTGCAAAGACCATATATGAGGACATCAAGGCTGGACAACAAGCAGCTTATCCTAATTTTTCTATACATGATGGTTACCTTTTTAGGGGAACTTGACCTTGTTTACCAAATACCTTCTTAAGGGAACCAGTAATTTGGGGGACTAAGTAATTTGGACCGGATAAAACCATCGCTATGGTGGAAGAGAAGTTTTATTGGCCAAGTGTGAAGAGAGAGGTTGGGAGAATTGTTTCTAGATGCCGAATTTGTCATCTAGGCAAAGGTTGGAAGTATAACACAAGTCTTTATATGCCATTACTTGTACCACATGAACCATGGCAGGATTTGAGCATGGATTTTTTTCTTGGGTTGCCTAGAACATTGCAAGGCCATGATTCTATTTTTGTGGTGGTGGATAGATTTTCAAAAATGGCTTACTTTCTTCCATGTTCCAAGACATCGGATGCTACACATATTGCTAGGATTTTCTTCAAAGAAGTAGTTTGGCTTCATGGTCTACCAAAGACTATTGTTTTGGATAGAGAGGTGAAATTTATGGGCTACTTTTGGCAGACATTACGGAAGATGTTGCATACTAAACTCCAATTTTATTCTTTCCATTCCAAGCTGACGGCCAGATTGAAGTTGTTAATTGCAGCCTTGGAGATCTTCTTCGATGTTTGCTTAGAGACCATACTACTGGATGGGATCAAGTCTTACCTATGGCAAAATTTGCTTATAATACCTCTATCAATAGATCTACTGGCTATAGTTCTTTTGAAGTAGTTGTTGGAACTAATCCCCAGATGCCTATTGATTTGGTTAGTTTGCCTTCTAGTGCTCGTGCAAGTGTTGAAGCTGAGGCTTTTTCTCAACATATTCGAGATATATATGAGGAAGTTCGTCGTAGGATTACTATAAGCAACAAAAAGTACAAGTCACATGCAGATTTGACGAAGAAATTTGTTGAGTTTCAAGAAGGAGAGGAAGTTATGGTACACATTCGCCCAGAGCGGTATCCAAAGGCTTCTTATAAGAAGCTCCATTCTAGAAGTGCAGGACCTTACAAGATTCTCAAGAAAATAAGTTCTAATGCCTATGTTCTTAAATTGCCTGATGATTTGGGAATCAGTAATGTCTTCACTGTTGAAGATTTGACTTTTATCTAGATCGTGATGATGGTTCAACAGGTTAAACGACTATGGTTTATCTTCCGCCTATTACACGTTTATGTGACAAGGTTTATGATGTTCTCAACCATGAGATGGTGTCAACTCGAGTGGTGGTTACCAAATATATCTCATTATTGGCAAGGACATCCACGGTCCGATAGCACCAGGATTATTGACTCTGAAGTTCAACAGTTAGACCCTGACTTTCATGACAAGTACCATACTTTTCACTCACTAGAGTCTAGTTCTTTCAAGCCATGGAGAAATGATGGAGATAAATGGCAAAAAGATACTAAAGTTTGCAAGAGGCAGGTAAAGAAATTCCAAAGTCCAAACCTTGATTTGGCATGCTTTGGAATATAAGGATCCAATTTGGAATCTTGGTTAATTTATAAGAGTTGCCTTAATTGAGTTTTAGAATTATTTAGATGTTTTTAGTAAATCCTATTGAGTCTTTGTTTTGTTAAGTTTTAGTTTTGGAAAGTTGAGTCTAGTTAGGTAAAGGATTTCTGAAAATCTAATTAACAAGCTAAATCCTATTGAGAATTGGATTAAGCTCAATCTTACTATAAATTAGAAATTCTAATGTAAATTATTTTAAATTTTGTGATCTACAAATAATGTACTTCTTCAAGAGGAAAAATTCATAGTTTTGAGTTTTATAAAATTTCAACAGACTATTTGTCTTCTTCATAGATTGTGTGATACAACTTTGCCATAGGTGTGATGCCTAAAGGTCCCTAGATGTGACACCAAAGGGTTTTAGGAGTGATTCCTAGAGATTAATCTCGTTTTTTCATTTTAATAATTGATTTCAGTTTCAAGTCTTCTTTCAAGTAAGGAAAACCCAAAGTTTTTACCTTCCAATAGCCTAAACGAGTTAATAAGATTGGTTCATCTTGAACCCACGCTTGTGCTGCATCATTGTCTGTTTTCGAAACTTCATCAACAACAAAAGATGTCCTAACATACTACATCATCCTATAATCCATGATTACTATGTCTAGTGGGAGTACCTACTATATACAATTTCTCACCTGAAACCTTTATTATATCTGCGTTACATCAAATCCTGGAGTTCTAAGGATACCCTTTACACATGATGCTAGGAACCTGTGTAGTCTTGTTTCTTTAATTTGTTGTTATCTCATGTTGACAATTTGTGTATTCTGAGTTTATCATGTAAAAAAATACCATTTTTATTAGCACCACCTTTGATGTGAAATAATGCCCTTGTAATTAAGTGTTCCCTGTGACAAGTCTTGTTCCTTCAGCTGTGCATTGAAGTAAAGGGTTAGAAATTGTAAAGATGAACTTCAGGATTAATTTAGAAGTTCAAGAAAGTGCATTAGAACCATGCTTATGCTGTTGAAATGTTGCTTATGTTTCTTGGTGTGTTCAAAATTTATTGCCATTCTTTCTTGGTGAAAGAACCAATATAAACAGTCTTTATGAAATCATTTGCTTACCTCCTTTGCCTCTTTGCCTTTTTGCCTTGGTAATTTTGGTGGACCCATTAATACAAAAACAACTAGAGGTAAACAAAACTCTTTGCTTTGTTCTACCATTTCTTTGGTGTGTTTTTTGTCTTTGCATTGGCCAATAAATAGAGAAGTATGCTAGTATAACCATTCATGTTCTCTCTTTCAAAAGCAAGTGTGTTGTTCAGCTTGCATGAAGAAATGGTGCTTCCCTGTTTCCTTGCTCTCTCTTCTTCTTCTTCTTCTTCTTCTTCGTCCTCTTCCTCTTCCTCTTCTTCTCTCTTTTTAATCTCTCTCATAAAGTGAATGTTGAAGGTGCTGACTGTATCTAGACAGGATTAGCTTAATTTAAGGCTTTTCTTTATTAGATTGTGGTCAGAATTCAGCCTAAATTTACTCCTTAATTTAGGGCATTTCCTACTCCTTAATTTAGGGCTTTTCCCTAATTTAAGGCAGTCCTTAAAGTCTGTTTTTTCCACCCTATATAAGGGGTATTTAGTACTGAGAAAAGTGAAGATATATGAAAAACCTTCTATCCTTTGTTTTGCCTACTGTGTTTATTTCATTCTATTCATGTTCAGAGCCTCTAATTCAAGATGGTATCAGAGCTTTAGGCTCTGATCATGAATTATAAGGCTGCAGTAATGGTTGGTACTGTCTCATCATCTCCAAGTCAACTTACATCCTCAGAAAGCTCTTCAAGAGCAGATCAATCTAGAGGAAACTTTTTTCCCTCAGCCCATGGTCAAGGATGTTCTCAAATGCGTCAAATCACAAATGATAAACTAAATGGTACCAATTATGTTATATGGTTCAAATCAGGAAAACTAGGCATTGTTGGAAAAGGTAAGTTTGGATATATAATCGTGCGTAAGAAGCTCCTGCAATCAATGATCCAAAGTTCAATCAATGGAATTGAGAAAATTCCATGGTTATTTCTGGCTAATCAATTCTATGGATCGTGAGATTGGGAGGACATATATGTTTCTTCCTGACCAAAGATGTATGGGAGGCGATCGAGAAACTTATTACGACTTGAAAACCACTCTCAACTCTTTGAGTTGAACTCAAGAATCTGGAAAACACAACAAGGTTTCAAAATGTCACTTCATACTACAATGAATTGATGGCTTTGTGGCGTGAATTAGACTTGTTTATGACTGGAGCTGGAATTGTCCAATCGATGCAGTGAGAATACAAGAAACTTACGAGTAAGTAGAGTTTTTGTTCCTTCTTTGGTTTGAACAAGGAATTGGATGAAGTTAGGGCGAGTTCTTAGCATAAAACCATTTCCTCTCTCAAGGAAGTGTTTGCGAGTAAGAAGGGAAGAGGAAGGAGGAAGGTGATGCTTGGTGAGTCCGAACCTAGCAGGTGAACCGTAAACTTCACTCTAGTTACTCAAGGAAGAAATAATGTGGAAAAAAGGAAAAAGCAGCCCGTGTGAACACCGCAAAAAACCAGGCCATGTTATAGATACTTCTTGGTGATTCATGGTAAACCTACTCACCTTAAGAAGAAATCTGGGGTTTTAAGGGGGCAATTCACATGCTTTTCGTAAGTATTTACGATCAAGCGTAAATCAAATCTGGATGATCTTGCTTCATTAAGAGCAGTGGAGCAACTTTATAAGTGGTTTAACTCTCAAACTACCTCTAATCCTTCAAGAAACCTTGTCCGAACAGTACTTCCTCAAAATTAGCTCTCATTTTGACTAAAAACTATGATATCCTGGGCATCCGACTGCTGGTGCTACATCACATGTCCGGTAACTCTAAAGTTTTCTCCACTTATGCACTTTGCATGAAAATCTAAGAGTTAAAGCGGCTGATGGCTCATATGCCTCGATTGCGGGAAAAGAGCGATGAGTCTTAACTCCTTATATCACACTTAAAGATGTTCTTCATGTTCTGTTTTGACCTATAATCTCATATCAAGAAAAAATGGCTAGAGATCATAAGCGTATAGTTATCTTTACTGAATTTGACTGCATTTTTCAGGACAAGAACTCAGGGAAGATGATTGGGGCTGCTAGAGAACAAGATGGTCTATATGTTCTGGAATCAAGCCCTGTAATAAATAATAACAACTGCAGTTCTTTGATAATTGATTCTGTAGTCAGTCCAGAGAATAAAGAACTAATGCTTTGGCACTCTAGATTAGGTCATCCTAGTTTAGGTACATGAAACATGTAGTTCCTAATGTTTCTCTCAAAAAAATTCTGATTTTATGTGTGAAATGTGTGAGTTTGCTAAACAAACCAGAGAAAGTTTTCCAATACAAGGATATAAACCCTCAAAACTGTTTCATTTAATTCATAGTGATGTGTGGGGACCTTCTAGGATTCCTACCCCTACTGGAAAAAAATGGTTTGTAGTTTTTATTGATGACCATTCAAGAGTAACATGGATTTTTTTGATAAAAGAAAAATCTGAGGTTCCTGAAGTGTTCAAAAATTTTTTCAATATGGTTGAAACTCAATTTGATCAAAAATTGAAATTTTCAGGAGTGACAATGGTAGGGAATTCATTAATCAGACTCTAGGAGATTTTTTCAAAGAAAAAGGGATAGTACATCAAAGCTCCTGTTCTTACACTCCTCAGCAGAATGGTCTTGCTGAGAGAAAAAACAGACATCTTTTAGAGATGACTAGAGCTTTGATGTTTACAACTAAAGTGCCTAAGAGGTTCTGGGGTGATGCTGTCCTCCATGCAACTTACCTCATTAACAGACTCTTCTAAAGTTTTAAAGTTTAAAACTCCATTACAGATTCTGCACTCTCAGTTTCCTGGGTCAAAATTGTTTAGTAACTTACCTTTAAAAATATTTGGGAGTGTTGTGTTTGTTCATAATCACAGTCCAAATAAGTCCAAACTTGATCCTAAGTCACTTAAAGGTTTCTTTCTTGGGTATTCTGGAAATCAGAAGGGGTTTAAATGTTATATTCCTGATCTCAACAAAACAATTGTATCAATGGATGTTACCTTTCATGAAGGCAAATCCTATTATGACACTCATGTTCAGGGGGAGTATTTTACCAATGAACATGGGTATCAACTAGGAGAGGCTGTAAAACCTATTGATGTCAATTTTAGGGGTTCAGAATCTCTTGCAGAACAGGAAGAACCTCCTGTAATGGCAAAATCTCCTGCAGAACAGGAAGAATCTCTTGTAATGCCTCAACCTCCTGCAACTGAAACCAACTCTCCTATGAATAAGAATCAAGGAAGGTTTGGGGTTGTATATTCCGTAACTAAAAGGACCAAAGTACCTTCATTGAGCAGTCCCAGATCCAACCTGGGAGAGTCCAGATTATACAAGACTAACTCGAAGGTAACTCTATTTCTAATGATCCTAACCTACACCTTCCTCAATCTAGCAAAGAGTACTTCCTTCCTATAGCTTTGAGAAAAGGAACTAGAGCACATGCACAATATCCAATGGCCAATTTTGTTTCATATCAAGGTATTTCTCCTTCTTATTGTGCCTTTATCTCACAAAGTTCGATGTTTACATTCCAAAACTATAGAAGATGCTCTAGCTGTTCTGAATGGAGGCTTCTTTGTTCTAGAAGAGATGAAAGCTTTAGAAAAGAATGCTACTTGGGAAACTGTGTCTTTACCTCCTGGTAAGAAGTTAGTAGGATGCAAATGGGTATTTAATGTTAAATACAACTCAGATGGATCACTTGAAAGGAGGAAGGCCAGGCTGGTGGCCAAAGGTTTTACCCAAACTTATGGGATAGATTATTTAGAAACTTTTTACTTTGTGGCAAAATCAACACCATTAGGGTCTTACTATCTATTGCAGTAAATCTAAATCGCCCTTATTTCAGATGGATGTAAAAAATGCCTTTCTTCATGGTGATTTGTTAGAAGAAGTCTATATGAACTCACCTCCTGGTTTTTCTAAGATATTTGGATCACAGGTGTGCAAGTTGAAGAAGTCACTTTATGGACTAAAACAGAGTCCTAGAGCATGGTTTGATAGGTTTACCAAATGCATTAAGAGTTTGGGTTACTCACAGGGTCACTCAGATCACACTCTCTTTGTAAAGTACACTGCAGGAAATAAAATTTCTGTTTTAATTGTCTACGTTGATGATATTATTCTCTCAGGAATGATGATTTGGAAAGCAGAAATTAAAGAAGAGATTAGCACAGAATTTGAGATCAAGGATTTAGGTGAGCTAAGATACTTTCTAGGATGGAAGTGGCGGATCTAAAGCAGAATTGTATTGTCCCAAAGGAAATACATCTGGATTTACTCAAAGAGACAGGATGAGTGGTCAAACCAGTGAAACTCCTGTGGAGTTTAATCTGAAGTTGGAAGCTCTTAAGGAAGGAGAACCTACAGCAGACAAAGGGAGATATCAAAGATTAGTTGGGAAACTGATTTATCTAGCTCATACAAGGCCTGACATTGCATTTGCAGTCAGTCTAGTGAGTCAGTTCATGCACTCTCCAGGGAATGATCATATGGATGCTGTGTATAGGATCCTTAGGTACCTAAAAAGTACACCAGGGAAAGGGCTACACTTCAAGAAATCAGAGGATAGAGGAATTATGGCCTATCTGAGATGCAGATTGGGCTGGATCCCTTGTGGACAGGAGATCTACCTCAGGGTACTGCACCATTGTCTGGGGCAACTTGGTAACTTGGAGGAGCAAGAAACAAAGTGTGGTGGCCAGGAGTACTGCTGAGGCAGAGTTTAGAGCAATGGCTCATGGAATATGTGAAGTATTGTGGCTGGAAAAATTATTGCAGACTTAAGGTTTCAGAACATAGGACCTATGAAGCTCTACTGTGATAATAAGGCAGCCATAAAAATATCTGAGAATCCTGTTCAACATGATAGAACTAAGCATGTTGAAATTGACAGACACTTCATAAAAGAGAAGATTGAGAAGGGAACAATCTGCATTCCATACTTGCCATCAAGACTGCAAGTAGCAGATGTTCTGACCAAGGGACTATTGAAGCCAACATTTGATCAACATGTTTCCAAGTTGGGAATGATAGATATCTTTGCACCAACTTGAGGGAGTGTTGAAGGTGCTGATGTATCTAGACAGGATTAGCTTAATTTAAGGCTTTTCTTTATTAGATTGTGGTCAGAATTCAGCCTAAATTTACTCCTTAATTTAGGGCATTTCCTACTCCTTAATTTAGGGCTTTTCCCTAATTTAAGGCAGTCCTTAAAGTCTGTTTTTTCCACCCTATATAAGGGGTATTTAGTACTGAGAAAAGTGAAGATATATGAAAAACCTTCTATCCTTTGTTTTGCCTACTGTGTTTATTCCATTCTATTCATGTTCAGAGCCTCTAATTCAAGAGTGAATGTACAGATAAACCCTGATACTAACCACTCCTAGTAGTAAAATTTTCCTGATTTGCTCTCTTTACAGTACTATCCCTTGGAGTGAATATGGAGGTTTGCTCAGAGTGTTATATTTTTTTTCTTGTACCAGCAAAATAAACAGATTTTGATAGATGCTGTCGTCCATGCTGTAAATGAGGATTATGCCGAGATGGCAAATGATTTTACCAGGCTTGGTTTTCTTGCTAGTGGAACCGATGTGTCCCCCATTGTTCCTGCACTTGAAGCAATTTGGCAAAATTCACTTGAAAAGGGGGTTGCTGACTTCAATTTCAGAAGTGTTACTGGTAACTTTTGTCATTCTCCAGAAAATGTTTCTTTCATGGTGTCAAAGATTTGTTTTAGTTGTGTAATGTAGCAATATTAGATTTTTAGTCCGTAAATTCCCTTTTATGCAATGTCTATAATTTCCAGACTTTTCAAGTAGATTAGAACAGGGGGAAGAATGGAATCTCAATATTTTTAGCAACGATCAAACCTAGAATTATATGAAGCACAATTCCAACATATTTTTTCCTGCTGTAGCAAGACAGCTCCATTATCACAAGGGAGACACAGGATAGCCTTGAATTTGATAAAACTGTGCATACTTTAACTCTTATCTTTGTCTCTATAATGATAGTGACACAGTTCATGAGGGCCATTGTTTGGAACGTGTACAAAACAGCTTAAGTTTGACTTAGAGATGCACAATCGAGGAAATTTTCACAAGTTCACATGTTGCTTTTGCCAAATATTTTTTATTTGACAAGAAGAGCGAATGCAAACAATTTTTATTTTCCTAAATAGCTGGAAAAATGAAAACAGATAACTATTCTACTCCACCTCATTTGATTTTATATAGCACTTTTGATTTCTTGTGGTAGTTTTGATTCTTTCTCAAGTATTTTCTTGCCAACTGTTGTTTCTTGTGCCAATATTATAGTTGTCCTTGCAAATTATGATCCATCTGTTCCATTGAGACTTTCATGCATTTCTTTTGTTCCATCCCAAAAATTTCATTTACCATAGTTAGAAGACAATTTTAGTAAGCTAATGAATCTATAGCATGCAATCACATAACAAATTTGACAACAGCTTGGAGCAAGTAAGAACATGATGACCCACTATGACATGTCTCTCTGTTGAATGGATAGAGGGCAAAGCTGTAATGCAGAGCAAGATTCTCCAAGAGCATTGTACACATATTCCCAAGAGCAACTGCAAAATTGGGACTTGAGGGAATACAGATGTGTCAAAGGATACCTTCAAATGCCAATTTTAACTTAGTTTAACAAAAGTTTCAGATTTTCTTCTAGTTTTTTGAGAAAGAGAAGGAAAATTTTACAAAATCAAAAACTTCATATTGTTTTAGCAACTTTTGTTACATTGTTGGGAAAGCTACCTTGTTGTTAGCATGCACTTTGGTTGAGTTGAAAGTGGTTCCACTCACATTCAGATTAGTTTAGTCCTGTGGATGGAGAAATGCAATCTAAGTAACATGACTTTTCCATGCAGGGAAGTTTAATCAACTAGTTTATAACTACCCCATCCGCATTCCAGAGAGATTTTCGCTTGTTATTCGTTCTCTATTAACACAAGAGGGGATATGTTTATCTCTGGAGCCAGATTTCAAGTTTCTTGAGGTGAGAATTTTTCTTTTTCATCTTCCTGTATTCATTTTGAATGTTTCTTGGTTCTGGACATGCAGAATCTTGGATCGCATCTTTGTTACTTTTTGACTAAACTTTGAGAAAACAGGATTAATCTTATTTTGAACGGTTAACACTGTATACAGAAGTGGCAGGACTCAGAACAGTTGTCTTCTAAGTAGATTTACACCTCTGCTTTTTACCTCAAGGTGTTTAACAAGGTTTATAATGCCATTGAAGCAAATGTTATTGGAAGCTTGTTGATGCATATTTATTTTGATTCCATCCAACTCTTCAAGCTGAGGTCACGCGGGAGAAGAAGTTGGGCTTTAGAAATGTTAATTGGTTCTTCTAATTGGTTGATCCTTGAATGGTTAACAACTTGGAGATTGATGTTTATGTTATTGGTAAATAAATGATTGCTGTGAAGTGTTATGACTACTGTTGTATGGCACATATTCTCCAATTTCTTCGGCCATTTATCTCTCTGTATTGGAGACATAGGATTGTTACTCTATTTTGGCATGCTAGATATTTCACTTGTCATGTTACACCTCTCATTCCATCAATTTTTCATCCCAGTTCAATCAACAAATGAGGAATTTTTGTGCTAGGTTGCCTATCCATATGTGGCAAAGCGTCTTCTGACAGACCCGAACCCTGCTTTGCGGGAGCGCCTTATTCAGGTTGGTCAAACCTTTAACTGCAGATATAACTTTGGCAACTTTCTTGTAATGTGTTTTGCTTTTTCATTTTTCTATTGTTCCCGAACTATTATAGAAGTCCCTTATAGTAATATTATTCAGGTTGTTAACTGTTAGGACTGCATGGTGCAACATTTAGGGTTTGTTTGGAGTGTGATGTATTTGGAAAAAGTTGTATTGGAATGTGTGAAAATTTTGGTGAGTATTTTTTTATAGAAAAAGTATTTTGGAGGGAAAAATAAGAGGGAAATTTTTTTAAAATTATGTGAGAGGAATTTGAGTGGGAAAATTTGAATTTTAAATTTTGAAATAAAAATGTGTTTGAATAGTTTGTTTTTGTTTGAGAATTTACTTATTTGCAAATGAGAAATTGGTGTCCAAACAGACCCTTAGTTTCAATTTTGTTTTTCAAAAGAATGTTGTGCTTCTTTACTTTCAGTGGCTTATGAAGTGTGATACATTTTTATTTTGTGTAGCACAAGGTACATTTGGAAAATGGACAAGGAAGTATGTAAGTCTACATATGTCCATAAATAGGTTTCTATCTGTTTGAGATTCATCTTTATTCCAAGTTTTTTCCGTCATTTTCTCATAGGAGTTACACTTTGGGAGTAGAGGTAGCAATATTTCTATAGTTCCAATGAATACCTAATGGGATGGGAGTTATTGGGTTTCCCATACCCATTAAAAATACTTATTGGGAATAAATGGGAGGGATATTATTGGGATGGGAATTTATTGGGTGGGTTATGAGATACTCATGGGTCCCATTGGGAATAGTTAAATGGGTAATTATTAAGTAATGTTGGGTGATTCTTGGTTAATGTTTAATAATCAATGATTAATGATAAATTAATTATTTTTTAATTTTTAAATATATTAATAAATAATTTTTATTTTTTTATTTTAAAATCATGACAGTCGTCAATACCCAAACCACCTCCAGACTGCCAGCTGCCAACCATAGTCGGCAAGCCAGCGATGGCCGTACCACCACTTGCCACTATTTAATTCCCATTGGCCGGCGATGGCCATACCACCACTTGCCACTATTTAATTCCCATTGGCCGGTGATGGCCATACCACCATTTGCCACTATTTAATTCCCATTGGCTGGTGATGGCCGAACCACCACTTGCCACAATTTAATTCCCAATGGGAAATTTTAATTGGTCCCAATGGGAATTGGGAAATCCCAATCCCATTAAATCTCATTCCTGCCCAATCCCAAAATTTAATGGGAATCACATTTCCCATTCCCAATAATTTCCTACCCATTTAAATCCCAAACAATTCCTATTCGTTCCCTTCCAATTGCCACCCCTATTTGGGAGAGTCATCTTAAAAAGAGGAAAGAAAGGTTGCTGTCCAGTGGCAGAACTGGGATGCTGATGAGTATTTATACAGTTTGTCATTGTTAAATTGAAAAAATGGCAAAGATAGTTCTAATATATTCCCCTTGTCACATTTGGTTCCCTAACGTTTAAGTTGAAACAATTTAGGCTTCAGCAATTTTAGAATTGTACCACTCTAGATCAGGTTCTGTTTTTGGCTACTCAAAGCATGAACATTATATAGAAGTCATAAGCTACATGAACCTTCACAAAGGAGCATGAGCTCATTGTAGAGGAAACTATCAACAAATTTATATTCGGCTTACAGCTTTTGGTGTGAATTTGCTTGAATGGGAAGGGAGGGCCAGTAAAAGTATGTGTAATATAATTTTGTTTTCCTCTTATGTCTCAAATTTTAGCCAAATTGTATAGAAATCTCCAGTTCAAGATACAACTAGCTGAATGATGTTGTTAAAAGGAGAATGCTGAAACAATTTGGTAAAAAAAAAATTCTTTATGAGTGATTCCTTATTTATTGGTGTTGCTTCCTGGAAAACCTGAGGTGATTCCCAGGTTTCCTCAGTTTTTACTATATTTTTTTAGGGTATTTTTGATAACTGCAGTAATTACTTAAAGTTCATGGATTAAGTACTTTCTATAACAAGGGCATTTGATAACAGAATTTCACAACCTTTGAGTTCATTAAGGTTCTACTTAATTGGGATACAAAATTTTTTGCTTAATTTGATAAATCTTATGAACATCTTCAGAGACATATATAGCTTCATGTAATTTTTTCTATAAACAAGTACTTAAATGCACATACCCTTCTTTTTCTTTTTTCCAACCATAAACCAACATACTTTTTTCCTCACATTACACACTGTGTACACAATAAATATCACACTCATTTTCATATATTTTTTATCTACAATTCATGAAGAAATTCATGCTCGCTTTTTTCTATATTATAACCTAGATGCTATCATTTGGACTTGTGCATAGGAGAATCTTAGATATACAGTACGGTGTGTGAAAAATAGAAAATTACTAACTCAAATTAAAAGGGAAAGATAAATATCTAAAAAGACTTGAAAAAAAAAACTATTAAACAAAGACATGAATTATCTAAACTTCAGTGAAAACATTTGTTTCAATAGAATGTGATGACAGGATATGATCTATATAACCAACCTCACATAGTGGGATAAAGGTTTAGTTGTTGTAGTTGTTGTGCTGAGATGCTTTCATTTACAGCCTCTAGTGAATTTGGAAAAAAATATACTTAATACATAAATAAGTAATACAAAAAAAAATCAACACAATAAATATGCTATCTTGAACCTTGCAAAGTGCTAAATATATTAACATAATCATACAAAATTGAAAGTGGGTTATTATAACTTAGTGTTCAAATTCAATTGGATTATCAAATAGTTACAATTCTATCAGTTCATTTCAAACTTCAGTTTCAGTGTCTAGATTTGAGGTTTTGGTTTTCAGTTTTGTCATACAGGTTATATTTTCTAATCCGTAGAAATTCAAAACACCAAACTATCATATGTATTACGCAAAATTGGAGAATTTGTGCATATCAAAACTACATGCCATGTTGATCATAGCTGTGAAAAATGGATATAGTAAGCTGGAGATGGTCTTTATGGTCAATGCATTAGCTAAATAAGTGGAACCCCTTACCCTGGTGAACTTGAACATTTAACCCTACATTGTATTCATAGGATTATTCCTCTTAGTCCATAAGGTCCGCATTCATGCTAAGGTTGCCATGAGCATTCAGATAACCTGAGTTTTTCTTTATTTCTCCAGCTTGCACCCCTAGACTCCAAAAGCATTAGATGATCATTCTTGTTTTCTCCACTTTACATTTTGCTCAAAAAAATTGGATTCTTACCACATTCAAACTTTTGGTGTGGGGGGAAGGGGGAAGGAAGAAAAAGGTGTCAGCTCCCTACATCCTAACTGTCAGAAAAAAAAACCATTTGTAGAAAGACATTTTTTCTCTGTAACTCACTTTCATCTAAAACCATGGAGACGCCATTCTTCCGTTTCAATTCTATCTGTGAAATTATTCCTGTGTAGACCGGGCCTTACATTAAATTGAGGACTGTTAAAGAACATCTATTTCCATGTCATCTATGGTCTTCCTTAACTATCAATTCTAGCTGAATTGTTTCCCAGTTCCATAAATCATCCTAGTTATACTGGCTTCCTTAGTTACAGAAGATGTTCATTAAATTTTCTGTTATGATTTCTGTCACTATTGAATCCTGGATTTAATTTTTCCTTCTCCTAGCACATAGACTCTGTTCCCCTTCCTACTTAATGCAACATCATGTGGAATTGAACCATTTCTACTCTATGCTTCCTTTGCTAGGTTCATTTTTACGTGCAATTAGTCCCTTACAATGCCCTTGAAGCATGTTTGGAACTCGCGTCGACAACTACTTTTGTCATCTCTTCTTTCTTCTCTCTCTTGCACCCATAATTACATGTTGTGTCTGCCCCACTGCATTTGGTTTAATATTTGTGGATCTATTGGATCTTTTTTTCTAGTTTCATGTTAAATGAATACATTTCCTGGGCATTCTTTTCCCTGTGTGCTGCTTCTAACAACTTGTATTGAAAAATTCATGCAATTTTAATTTCCTCACAAAATTTATTTAATTTTGCCCACCTACTTTGTTCATTGCATCAAATTTGTTCATTGCATTCTTAACTCCCTTGGTCCGAACTCAAGCCCCATGCAAAAGCAATTCGAAATCACCTACATGAAAAGAAAACTATGAAAAACTAACTGAAGTGACTGCATTATGTATGCATCTTCTAACTCTATCTGGATACATGGCTCTCATTGATTCAAACCAAAAAGCCCATTTTACTGAGACGTAAGCCTTTTTTTTGGGTCTAATTTGATGGCACATCCAACCAGATCATCAGCCCTAGCATATTGTTTAACTAATTGATGCACCAACAACATATTGTCGCTGATGGACCTTCCTTCTAGAAAGCATTCTACCTATGGTTGACCAATGCAGGTAAAGCACTATCCTTTTAGTGTCAGAGTTGTTCTAAAATCTTCATCTCAACTCTGTCTACTCCGAATTTGCTACACAACTTTCATCTCCTTACAATCCTGGAAAGACAATTGAAAACTCCAAATATAGTATTCTAAGAACATATGAACTTGACAAAAATCTCAAAAAAAGGTTGCTTAATATTTAAGTACTACTAAGCTATCATTGCCTCCTATTTACTTCTTTTTGTACAAATTGATTGGTCTTTTTGTAATATGTTTTCCTTAATGTAGCAATTACTGGTAAAAATATTTGGGTTGTGTGGCTGACCACTCCTCATGGAAAATCGAAGCAGCAGTAGCTCCAACCAAAGTCCAAATTTTCAAGTGTCTTGCATATGAAATCAGTGAATCCTTCCTTCCCACTTGAGGATGGATCCCTGTTTACTTTCTTTTGAATTTACTGATACTATATGCATGTTGCCATGTTGAAGAGGTAGAGCAGTAGCTATTCTAATGTTTAGCTTTCCATATCAGTCTTTTTGACTGTTTTCCACAGCATGATTTGATGGTCAACATTAACATTTCATTACTTATTGATGAAAATTTCTGAAGAATCTGAAACCCTGTTTTTGAGCTCCACTAAATTTGTTGATTGAGTAGGTAATTGGAGGATCAAAATTATCACCAATAATATGCAAACAGAACTAGAGTTTTATTTAAAGCCAAAAGGTAAAATGATCTAGTTAGATTAAAATTTTCCATTTTGAAATTTGACTCTATAAAAAAGAAGTAGCACTACCTAACCTTGTAGGTTTGTTGTAGGTGGCTCTGTGGTTAGAATATTTGGTCAATCTCTTAATGCTCATTTATTTTTCCTATTATCATTGGTTGGTTCATCTCTCCAATGCTTTCTTTTCCCTCTTTGATTTGATTTTCAATTTTAGCGGTTGCTTCACTGCATATTTTGCTTTGAATAACAATAAGCTTATGGTTTGATGCTCTTGTATTGTTGTTTTATGGCAATTGATTTTGAAATTCTTCTTGGACCAGAGAAACAACTTTGCTCTGGATTGTATTCTTTATTGTCTTTTATAGCCAAAAGTGAACCTGGACTTAATGAAATTTTAATCTGTTTGATTTTCTTTCTTTCGGAAGAGAACAACTAGTTTGTACTGCAACTGCATTGCTACTTTTGAAGGTTTCAAATACATATTGCTCTCATTTTCCTTCATCCCTTAGGTTTTGTTTAAAGATGGTGTTTTCCAGTGGAAACGGCTTGAGAATCTAATTGTTTTAGCAAAGGAAAATGTCGCAAAGATGAGCAGCAACCCAGCTTTGCAAGGGAACAGCAGGTTTACTTCATTTTGTTACATGTGCTCCACTTTATCATTTTTCTTCTTTAAGCCCTGGAAATGGAAAGTAGTTCTCTCTTGGGCAACCATCATCTTGGAATTTATAGATCTTTTTACTTTGAATTATCAGACTAAGGCCCAATCAGAATCAAGTTGAAAGAAAATTGGACCTCACAGACACGATCAAGGATGGAGCTCGACTTTTTATCCTTGATGAAGGCATTCGTAGACAGCTACTCCTTGCCGTCACTGAAGATTCCAAGCTTCATATTCAAGAGGTATGTAAATGGTTCAACGGTTAATGTATGTTTATGGGAACTTTTGAAAACTGACAAGAACGCCATTTTAGCTTGTTGATGTGTACCGGTTGTTGGAGGACCAAATAGATATTCCATCTCTAGCTCTGGAAGTAGCACAAGGTAAAGCTTGCTTAGATGGTCATGAATAGGGGTTTGGATTGTGACTCTCTCATTTTTTGACTTTGGTATTATTCTTGATCTTCAACTCTTACAGACTTACCATCTGTTGCTCGGGACGTGATGCTTTCTTGGAGTGCCTCTGTCTTATCTGATAGGTAGAGCTTGGGGATCTTGGAAACCAAGTACATTATATTTCAAGTTGGTAAAGCTAAGGCTTAAAGTTTACGAAAGCCTTTAGTATGGTGTAAAGATTCTTTTAATTATTTTACACTGCTTCCTTGAATTGCAGAATTGTTACTTTTGTTGCTCCATAATATTGTGTTTAACACATAAAGAACACTATGGAAGATATTTAATGGAAAGTATTGTGTAATGGGAGAATAGTGGTGAGTTTTTTTCCAAAATATTTATTATTTTAATATAAATTAAATAAATATTGTTATTAAAAAAAAGTTTAATTTTTACCTAAGTCGATATTCTTAATATCAACTTCAGTGAGTTACTTAAACCAAAAAAAAAAAAAAAAAAAAACCTAACCCACAACTCCATTCTCATTTGTTTTTGCTGCACCCTCCCCCTTCCTCTCTCCTTTCCAATTTCCCCTTCCCCCTGCTGCAATCCTAGACCTACCTGCATCCCTCCCCAATTCCGCTGACCCCCTTATCCCCTCACACCCTTCCCCCTACTGCAATCCTAGACCTACCTGCATCCCTCCCCAATTCCGCTGACCCCCTTATCCCCTCACACGGTGGCTATTTGTTTGTTTTTTGTGTTGATTGATGTTGAAAATGGGGAACCCGAAGCAAAAATGGACGTCGGAGGTGTTATGTTAGATTATTATATAGTGTGGGGATGCCTATCATATTTATGCAGTATTCCCTTTCATCTATAAATAAAAGGCTCCGTTATTCGTCTAAGTTAAGCGGCTTATTATTATGTCCAATATAATATTAGAGCTAAAATTCTAATTCTAATTCTAATTTTTCTCTCCAAACAAAAGACATATTAATATATATATATATATATATCTTATACGCCGTCAACCGTCCATCAGCATCACCCAGAAGCCAAGCTGTTGTGTCAACCGTCAACCGTCCGCGTCCTCATCAAGCTAAGCTTTTCTTTTGATTTGTTTTGTATTGGGTAGCCGCCTATAGCCAAGCTATTGTGCCAAACTTTTTCAATTTTGATTTGTTCCTGAAGTCAAGCTTTCCTTTTTGTTTTGTTTTATGTGGGTCAACTGTGGGACACCATTGTTCTCCTGTTTTCTTTTATGTGGGTCAACGTGGGTAGTTGCTCTCTAGAAGCGTTCTTTTGTTTTCTTTTGTGTGGGTCAACATGGGCCTTCTCCTTGTCTGGTGCTTCTTCTTCGGCCGACAGAATTCTAGCAACAAAATTGTTTTATGAATAATGTGTTTGTGCGGGCCACAGTTGTTTCCTGATTGTCCTTCACGAGGCGGAGCCTCACTTTTGGTTATGACGTTCAAGGTTATGACTCTCACGGGTTTTGACGATTTGTTCACAAATTGAAGATTGTTTCTCGTGATATGTGTGATTTTTGTTGACAAGTGTGAATTTGATATAATTTGTGAATCATAGTGCGTCTAGGGTTTTGGGACTGATCCTATCATGGTCGATTCGACCCAAACTGACTTTTCGGCTTTAGGACATAGTTCCGATGAGACTGAAACTGTAGTGATGCGTTCACCTTCTGCGACTTTTATATCCACCTCGACTAAACTTGTGGAACGAGTACAAACGGGTCAGTCCACTTATACATTATGGAAGAAAACAGTGTTTAAAACTTTACATGGACAGGGCTTATCACATCATCTCACGAGTGCACCACCATCCCATACAGATCCAAGGTTTGATGAGTGGGATAGAATAGATAGTCGCATTTATAGTCAATTATTAAATTCCCTTGATGCATCTATTCAGAATATAGTTGCGAGTACCGATACTGCCAAAGAATTATGAGATGCCCTAGTCGAAGTATATTCTTCATTGAATGATTTTTCTCGATTATATGATGTGGTGCGTGGATTAATGCGCTCAGCCCCTTTTGGTAAACCATTGCAGAGCTATTTTGAGGACTTTAAGTCCTTTGTCGATGAGTTTGACCGGTTGATGCCGTTTTCTAGCTCCCTGGCTACTTTTCAAAAGTAGCAAACTCAATTCTATGTTATGTGTTATTTGCATAGTTTGGGTTCTGAGTTTGATACAGCTCGGAACTAGATTTTATCTAATGATCATGTTCCATCCCTTGGCGAGGTCCATCGACACGTTATGCGGATTGCTACTCGAGACGAGTCTCATCCCACTTTATCTAAGCCTGTTGAGCAGACTACTTTATACTCTTCCCGAGGAGGTGGTCGTGGTGGTCGTGGTGGTCGTAGTGATCGTGGACGTGCTGGAGCAAGGCGTGGTCGTGAGACCCGCACCTTCCATTACTGTGGAATTGTTGGGCACTTACGGAGTTCTTGCCGCAAACAACAAGCTGCCTAGGGTGCTCAGCCGCTCAGGTGTTCGCTCGTCACGCTCATGTCAGAATGATACCAAAGAATTCATATTCTGATCTTCAAGGGGTAACCCTAACCCCTGAGGAGTACACTCATTTTCTCGAGTATCAAGCGTCTACCTCTTCACCTAGACAGCCATCATCACAGAGTTTGGCAGCTTCAGTTGCACCACATTCGTCTGTTTATGCTTCCACTTCTGCACCAACATCTGCATGTGCTGCCATTACTCCTACTTCTTGGATTCTTGATTCTGGTGCAGGTTCTCATTTGACAAGTAACCGTAATACTTTAATAGATTACCAGCCAGCTACCCAGTCACATCATATCACTATGGCCAATGGTGCTATGTTGCCTGTTCAGGGTCATGGAATTACGCACCCTAATGACCAACTATCCTTATCATTTGTGTTATATACTCCTGGCATGTCTTTTAATTTACTATCTGTGAGTCAACTTACTCGTGCCTTGCATTGTTCAGTGGAATTTTTTCTTGAATTTTGTGTGTTACAGGATCTTTCGACGAGAAAGACTATCAGTAGGAGGCGTGTTCATGGCGGCCTATATTATTTAGAAAACACTTATGTTCCGGTTGCCTTGATACCAGAGTCTAATGTCCCTGATCTTCATTGTCGCCTTGGTCACCCTTCTTTATCCTTGATGCAGTCCTTATTCCCTCATTGTCGTTCAGTTTTCGAAATAAAATGCGAGGCTTGTCAACTTGCCAAACATTGTTGTCTTCCTTTGTTATCGAGTTTTTCACAACGAACTACTGCTCCATTTACTTTAGTTCATTCAGATATTTGGGGACCTAGTCCTGTTGTGTCACATTTAGGGTATCGATACTTTGTACTGTTCGTTGATGATTACACTCGCATGTCTTTTGTTTATCTTATAAAATCACGTTTTGAGTTATTCTTTGTGTTTCATACCTTTTATATGTCTGTTCAAACTCAATTTCATACTAACATCCAAACTCTCTAGTCTGATTGAGGGGGGGAATATTTATCTGGGCAGTTCCAACAATTTCTTCGTGCTCACGGGATTCGTCATCGTCTCTCTTGCACTCGCACACCTCAGCAAAATGGTGTTGCTAAGCGGAAAAATCGTCACTTGTTGGATACAGTTCGTGCTTTATTGTTCCACATGCATGTACCTTCCCGATTTTGGGGTGAGGCACTCCTTACTACATGCTACCTTATTAACCGAATGCCCTTGTCTACTCTCCGTGGTACTACCCCTCATCATCGTCTGTTTTTTGACCGAGTTCCTTTTCCCTTTCCTCTTCACATCTTTGGTTGCACCTGTTTCGTCCATGAAGATCGTCCTAGGATGTCCAAACTTGCTCCTTGTGCTCTTCAATGTGCCTTTCTGGGATACTCCAAGGTCTCCAAGGGCTACCTCTGCTTTTCTTTTGAGTTGCGTCAAGTTCTCACTTCTCATCATGTTACTTTCATGGACACTTAGCCCTTTTTTCCAACTTCTTCATTGGCACCTTCTCCACCACCTAGTCCTCCGGAGTCTATCCTTATTTATCCTTCTGCTCCACCTTCATCTCCTTCTTCTCCACTTTCACCTGAGCCCTCATCTCCTGTACCGATTTTCATGGAGACCCCATATTAAGCCAGTCTCTCCAATCGGGGATCCGATTCATATGTCACTTGAGTCTTTAGATGATCAATCGATTGCTCTGCACCGCAGTTATAGCTCTTGTCGTGATCGTCCTCTCTTTATACAGTCCTATCATGGACTTTCGGTGAGTTTGCAGGCCTTTGTGGCCAATATTGATGCCGTGTCTATTCCATCATCTGTCTCTGTAGCTTTCCAGCATGCAGGTTGGAGGTAGGCTATGATTGAGGAGATGCGTGCTCTTGAGCACAATCAGACTTGGACATTAGTTGATCCTCCCTTAAGGGTATCTATTATTGGTTGTTGGTGGGTCTATGCGGTCAAGGTCCACCCTGATGGTACTCTTGCACTCCTAAAAGCTCGTCTTGTCACTAAGAGCTATGCGCAGACATATGGTCTTGACTATTTTGAGACATTCTCTCCCGTGACGAAGATGGCTTCTATTCGGCTGATTCTATCCTTGACTACTGCGCATTCTTGGTCCTTACATCAGATGGATATCAAGAATGCTTTCTTACATGGTGACTTGATGGATGAGGTCTATATGGAGCAGCCTCCTGGGTTTGCTGCTCAGGGAGGGAAAGTTTGTAAACTGCGGTGTTCCCTATATGGTCTTAAGCAGTCTCCTCATGCATGGTTTGATTGGTTTAGTACTGCTGTTCGAACTTTTGGTCTTATTCAGTCCCAAAAAGACCATGCTGTGTTCTTTCAGCATGCACCAATAGGATGTATCTATTTGGTCTTATATATTGATGATATTGTAGTGACAGGGGATGATGTTCAGGGTATCACAGCCCTGAAACACTATTTACACAGTTAGTTTAAGACTAAGGATTTGGGTGCATTGTGGTACTTCCTAGGCATTGAGGTGGTTAGAAAGAAAGGCAGTATCAGTTTATCTCAGCGAAAATATGTGCTTAATATTCTTGCTGAGTTTGGTATGTTTCAGTCAAGACCATCTGACTCTCCTATGGAACCTGGATTGAAGCTTCTTCCAGATTAAGAGGAGTTATTTGAGCACCCTGAGCGTTATCGTCGAGTGGTGGGAAAGCTAAATTAGCTTACTACCATGACCCGTCCTGACCTAGCATATCCTGTCAGCGTGGTCAGTCAGTTTATGGCCTCCCCGAGAAAGCCCCATTGGGATGCTGTTATGCGGATAGTGAGATATCTAAGGGGCTGTTGTGGTCGAGGCATAGAGTTCTCTACTCGTGGTCATAGTCGCATGGAATGTTATACATATGCTGATTGGGCAAGCTCCCCCCTCGATCGCAGATCTACATCAGGATTCGCTCCTTACTATGCGGGGAATCTGATATCTTGGAAAAGCAAGAAGCAGGATGTGGCCGCGAGGAGTAGTGCAGAGGCTGAGTATAGAGCTATGGCTGTTGCCACAGCAGAGATCTTGTAGACCAGACAGTTGCTGGTAGAGCTTGGGCCATAATCTCTCCGGTCCTTCCTCTATTTGGTGTGATAGTTCATCAGCCATACACATTGCTTCGAATCCTGTCTTTCGTGAGAGGACAAAGCATATTGAGATTGATTGTCATTTTATCAGGCAAAAGTTAGTTCGTGGCTGCATTGTTCTCTCTCATGTTCGTACCGGAGATCAATTAGCAGATTTGTTTACTAAATCGTTACTGAGATCTCGGGTTCAATTTATTTGTAACAAGTTGAGCATGATTGATATATATGCCTCAGCTTGAGAGGGGTGTTATGTTAGATTATTATATAGAGTGGGGATGCCCACCATATTTATTCTGTACTCCCTTTCATCTATAAATAAAAAGCTCTGCTAATCGTCTAGGTTAAGCGGCTTATTATTATGTCCAATAGGAAGAAGAGGGAGCCCTAAGAGCCGGAGTCGACAAGTACGGCATTAGAAAATGAAAAATTATTCTTAAGGACTTTGAGTTTGCGTATTTTCTCGTCAATCGTTCCCACATTGACCTCAAGGATAAATGACGGAATATGACTATTAGCACTGGGCAAATCCCCAAGGACAAGTTTAAGGCTCCTAGAATAAAACCAATTACAACAAGTGCACTCCCCATTGTCCCACATTCTGCTTGCTCAATGGCAATTTGGTATCAGGATTAGTGAGAAGCTTGCGCTAGTTGAAGCTTGCATTCTGCTAGCTCTATGGCAGTTTGGTATTGGGTTGAAATTTTTGTTTTTTTAAAAAAGTTAAAGTCGATATCCTAGATATCAAAGTTGATACTCATGATATTGACTTCAGTATTTTGAGAAGTTTTTTCAAATTATCAATATTTTTTAATTTTTTTAAAAAATAACATTCTCTCAATTCACTCAATAGTGGTCAGTTGCGCATTTAAATTTTTTGACGTGCATTTGTACACAGTCCATAATATAGTTCTTTATTAATTTCTTGTAGCAAGGGGAAATAAAATAGTTTCAAACCATCAAATAATCCGCAATAAACAAAGTTTTCAATTACATTAAGGTTCTGTTTGTTTCTATAGAATTGGAGCCTTAGAATTAAAATTGGGGTCTGGACCTATCCATTTTTTCATTTTCTGAACCTTGTTTTCAGAAAACAGGATTTGGCTGGGGTTTCTCTAAATTTGAAAGTTCTCACTAGGCGGGTTTCCATACCAAGACCCAATCTAATTAAGTCCATAGCGTCTACCAATTTCGCCATATCCCTCCTCATTTTGCATTGAGATTCGAATTTCATTGTTACGTCGTTTCTTTTGTTCTTTCATTTATACTAGAATCGTTGAATTCATTCATTGTAAAGAGTTCAAAAATTAAAATTCTACACCAATTCCATTACCTCCCAATTCTACAATCTAAGGGGGCGTTTGGTACATGGGTTTGGAATGGAATGGATTGCAATAGTATGAAAAATCAATGTTTGGTGTATAGGTTTGCTACCACCATTTCACTTATTTTTTTATTCTTTTTTTAAAAACAAATTTCACTGATTTGTAGGAAATATTTTTCTCTACAAATTGATATGCACTTTGACTATATTTTGAACAATATATGATTTTTTAAAAATATAATGTAATGTAAAATCATAATATCTTTATTATAATATTAATTTTAAATTTTAATATAAAATTTATTAATATTAATATAAAATTTTAATTTTAATATAAAATTTATTCCATTTCATTACAAAATAATACCAAACAATATAATTACTATCATTTTATTCCAAATTTTTCCTTCTATCAAATCTATTCCATTCCCTTCCTAACCCACTGTTTATACCAAGCGCCTAAATTTTCCAACACCTAAATTCTTTCTCAACACCTAAATTTTCCAAATCCAATTCTTTAATTATTAAAACACTTAGGTCTCCAAATCGAGTAGGGGGAATTACAAATATAGCAGCTCCATTAGCTTTTTTTATAAATATAGCAAGTCCATTCAAACCTTTGGAAATATAGCAGGTCAACTGTGTTTGGCCATGTGAAAACACCACAACGTCCCTCAATAGCAAACTTCATCGTTTCACTTCAGCTCACCACTCTTGATTCATTATTCATTATTCTTCATTCTGAATTTGCGAGGATCATCGGTTCAGCATCTCATTTGCATGGGTTGAATGGTTGCTTAGTTTGAATGTCATCGTCGCTGTGTAGATAATATTATTCGTAAATTATCATGAAAAACAAAACCCGATCGACGAACATGGACTATTTCCACTGGCAATTGGTTGTTTTATGGACCTGCATCTTATATAAGCTTCAAAGTAAAAAATTATACATTTATTTATGTATTCTACAATTTTGTTGACATTTGTTTATGTATTCTATATATTAGTCGATAGATTGGTCAGTATATTGGTCGACATTTTGGTCGATATTTTACTCCACATTTGAGTCGACATTTTCGTCGATATTTTACTCTATATTTTAGACGACATTTTGGTCGACATTTTACTCGGCAGGTTAAAAATACTAAAATGCCACCGCATTTGAAAGTCACACCTGTTCGTTCTCCCACTCCCATTCAATTATTCGCCATCATTTTCAGTTACGCAACTTCCAGACCAATTTAGTTGCCCTCCCCAATGCAATTTCTAGACCGATTTACCCTCTGCCTTAGTTCGCTCTTATTCAGCATTACTTACCTACACCATCAATGGCACGCACGCGAGGTGGACGCCCGTCATCTGACACAATGGAGGAGAAATCAAAGAATGTGCAAAAGAAAAATGTTAGTTTTTTCTAAGTGTGATTTTTTTTTATTGTTGTTTTGCTTATTTGAAACTTCCTGTTTTGGTGAGTTACTAGCTGATTGTTTTTTTGCTTATTTCTGCTTATTTGAACATTATATTTGAACCTTATAAGTTAGGGTTTTATCACATAGTGTTTTTGTTCATATACAACAAACGGTCGAAAGAATACTCGCCTGCAAATGTTAATGTTAGCCATAAATAGTTTGAGGAGAAATATATCGAAACCAAATGCCGACATTTCTATCGAGAAGTATGGAGAATGTAAACTGTCGAGTAAACCCTTGACTAAACTATCGATTAAACTCTCGACTAAAGTATCGAGTGAAATCTCGAGTGTTTGATCGAGTAAAATCTTGAATAACATATCGAGTAAACTGTTGATTAAGGTTTCGAGTAAAATCTCGACTAAAGTATCGAGTAAAATCTCGAATAATGTATCGAGTAAACTGTCGACTAAAGTATCGAGTATCTCAACTAAATTATCAATTAAACTGTCGACTATTTACAATCACTATAAACCTACTCCACTGTCACCCTTTGAAAACTATTTACAATCACTAGCCCTAATTCTTCTACCACTCCATGGATATAACATCTATTTTCTCCACTTATTCTTGTTCTAATATTAGTACAAAATTTATTTGGATCATCAAATAAAAACCTTGAATATATGTACTTAAAAACCTTTTAGATTTTGATTCGCATTTCGACATCGGCATTATCTTTTGTATCAAATGTTATGAATCAAGTATTAAGTGTTGGTTCAGCTGGGTGATTTATCAATTAGCGCTATCGCGTAAATGTCGACTGTAAATGTCAATAACCCATCCTGTAAATGTTGCTTGCATTATCGAGTAAATGTCGACTGTAATGTGACAATTAACTATCCAGACTAAAAACATATTGTTGTTGCATCAAAACATATAAATGTTGACTAATCTGGCTAACATTGATAAGTGTGTGGAACAAAATGTCAACTGCATTGTTGAAGCTTCTTGTTATGTGCAGAGAACATCTAAAGGATAGAATGGTCGTTCAAGGGGAGTTTTTCAACACCCAGGTTTCGCAGTACTGCTACTACAAAGCAAATATGAAGATGATCTGGTCCAAGATGACAGAGACGCAGAAGCAAATACTGCGAAAGGAGAGTAGTCTGGCTGAAATCACTCTTGACCATGAGCATACATTATGGTGCAAACAGATCATACATTCCGTGTTGATGAACAACTCAAGCCCGACGAGAAATCCACACGGGATAATAGCATATACTTCAATTTTGCGGGTAAGAAGGTGAAGTTCGGCAAGAGGGAGTTTGCCATCATCACGAGCCTTAAAATGGGAGATTTTGACACTGCTTTTGGGCAAATATCGTGCCCCACATGGTCCTGCACCAATAACCAAGTACATTAAACTCTTAGGGTCGACCGAGAAAGCCACATATGATGAAGTGTTAAAGGCTTACAATCGCATCAACTCAACTTATTCAGACGCTGATGTTGTTAGCCTTACACTCTTGCTTTTATACACATCAATCAATGGCCTAGAGAAGAGAACGAAAATCGAAAACAAGATACTTCATTTGGCATGCGATTAGCCTCGGTTCGATGCATTCCCGTGGGGTGAACTATCTTACAGGGCCACCGTTGATAGTGTTAGGAAGAGCATGATAAATGTCTTGAAGCAAACTAGTCACCCACATCTTAGGACTTACACTTTGGGGGGATTCCCGCCTGCATTGGGGGTAAGACTGCCAAACGCCTGTTAAGTTACGGTTTATGTTATATAAATACATATAATGCCACATCTTCTTCTTATTTATCTTTCAATGTCTCAGGTCTTTGCATATGAGATAATGCCACATCTAGAGCGTCTGAAGATGGTTCATAAGGTCCATACCGATGGGGCAAAGCCGAGGATATTCAGATGAAAAGCTATGAATGCACAACGTAGAGAACAAGAAAGAAAACAGGTTTGGGAAAAATGAACTACTGACGAGGAGGTAAGATTTGTGTAATTGTTTATTATTACTAAATAATTTTTGTATTTAAATTATTGTTTTCTTACCTATGTAATTAAATGATCGGTTTGTAATCATTTTATGTCTTGCTCTATCTTACATATGTAATAGTCACCCCTATCCTTACTGTGAATACTGAGTAATACGTTTATGATATACAGAAAGTGTTAGTAACACGAATAAAGCCGACACTGGAAGAAGAAGAACATTTTTTGCAGTGAGAAGATGAGACGGATGAGGAGGAGGCTGACCAATCAGGAGAAGAAGGAGAGTCCTCAACTTATTATGTGTCATATAGGAAGAGGATCAGAGAAGAAGATGTTTTTGTAATAGAAAAGAGAACAAAAGTACGCCATGAGGCCGAGATTGAAGCACATCCCAAAAATGCCCAAATCACGCAGCTGCTTGAACGTCAGAGTAAGACTGAGCAAGAATTGTTGGATACAAAAAAGGAGCTCAAGAGCCTGAAGACGGAGACGGATTCTAAAGTAAATGGTTTGACTATTCAACTCAAGCAGATGTCTGCCAAATTCGAGCAACTTAGTGCATATGTACACAAACTTATTGGCAAGGATGCTTCTCCTCCACCGATGAGTCCACAATCAAGACCTTCGCTTGGTACTTCTTCCCATGATAGCAATGAAGAGGGGGTTGGGGCACGAAGAAGGGGTTCGTGCCCGGAGAAAGGGTTTAGGGCCTGGAGAATGTAGCAATGAAGAGGTGGGATCAGGGCGTGGAGAAGGGGGTTTAGGGCATAGAGAGGGGGTTCAGGTCCTGGAGATGGGGGTTCTGCCCCTAGAGAGGGGGGTTCATCCCCTGGAAAGGGGGATTCAACCCCAAGTGAGGGGGGTATAAGCCCCCGAGTGGGGGATTTGGGGGATTCAGGCTCCGGCGAGGGGGATAAAGCCCTTGAAGAGGGCAAAAAAGCCGATGAAGATGATAAAGAGCAAGCAGTGGATTGGGCTAATGAAGAAGTAAATGTAATAGATATTGTCCAACTGCTCAATCTTGAGCACAGTACTCCTTCGCCCAAAGCCACCCACCCTGTAGAGAGTGCTCTACCTCCATCGATGAAAGATAGGGGTACTACATTTACAATTGAGGAAGCCATCATAGGGCAAATTTTGGGGCCGTCACTTGGGGTTGTTAACTCTTCAACCTTACCTTCCACCGAGGAACAAGAATTGGAAATGAAGCAGTGGATGACTGCTTTACCCATCCTCTACTTATGGGCGCCACTTTTTTCGTTGGACTCAGAAATGCTCGAGTCAATGTGGACCCAGGGTTTTTGGCTCACTGATCATGTAATATTCTACATTTGATCTATTTTCCATACTCACTTCATTTAGTATGAATTTATCCTCATTTTTATGCTTTTTGTTTTGCAGCAAATTGATTTGTATACGTCCATGCTACGTAAACAGATCTTTGAAATTGGTGGTGCAACTGTATCCATTATGGAGTCATATTTCGATTTAAGTTGGACATTTAAATACTTTAGCCAAAAAATTGTCATATGTTAACTCACTCATTTCATGAGTCCCTTGTTTTCCTTCTTTGTTTGTTAGACTAGCATGAAGCTAATACACGACACCAATAAAGAGGTGGACGTTGATGATCTGGCGCTTAAGCAATTCGTTAGTGATTGTCCATTTCCACATGACCTAAGAAATTTGGATTTGATTTTATTCCCTTGCCACATTGATGGCAACCATTGGATGTTGATGAAGATGGACATATATGAGAAGTTATTCCATGTGTACAACCCATTGCCTCAATGGGACATTGTAGTTCTGAAGTTAGAGTACCTAGTGAAAACAATGCTCAAGATACTTGAGGTATGTGAGTTTTACACATACTACGCCAAATGGCTACCAATAGGGGACAGAAGGAATGTCGTGGTGGAGCCCAATATAGTGCACCAAGAACCGGCGTAAGTTACTACTATGTTTTACACTAACGGTTCAATTGTTCAATCACAGTGTGTGACTGCTAACTTAAATTTTTTGTCTTCACGTATATGCAGGAACGGCGACTGTGGTATTTACGTTTTAAAATGGGCTGAATGTATTATTCATGGCGAGTCGCCCACTACAATTATACCGACGAATGCCTTGTAGATGCATCAACAGATGGCGTACGTACTTTTTGCCCATGCGTTCGAGCAGAATAAATTTGCGCCAAATGATAGAAAGAAAGCTAGGCAAAAAAAAAAAGACAAACAGGGCAAAAGAAAACTAGAAAGAACAAATGATATACAATTCGTTCCAGACGTTGTTACTGTACTAATTCGTTAATTCGTGAAAAATACTTTGTTCATGTAAATTCATTTATGTAAATTCATTTATGTAAATACATTAGGTTTAGGTGTATATACTACTTGAATTGATTCTCCCCATTACGGAGGCATTGACATTTTGTGTAGTGAAATATATATATTATACAATGTAAATAGATGATTACTTGTTGACAGTTCATTACACAAAATGTGTTATATTTCCTGCTTAAATATGTTAAATTCATTGTAGTAAAGATTCTGGTCCACATTTTATTCGCATTATACTACAGATACAATTTAGTCGACATATTAATCGATATTTTTGTCGACATTTTGGTCAATAGTTTCGTCGAGATTTTAATTGACATTTTAGTCAACATTTTGGTTAACAGTTTGGTCGATAGTTTAGTCGACATTTTAATCAATAGTTTAGTCTATAGTTTGATAGACATTTTGTTTGAGATTTTGAACGACCTAAACAGAAGACGACGTCGTCGGTTATGCACGGGAAAAGATAAAGGGCCAGAGAATTTTTATATTACTTCATCTTGTCAAATGAACCTATCTGTACGCCCTAGTTAGTAAAATCTATCTATCACATTCTCTATTTACTGAATTCTATCTATCACATTTCCTATTTCGTAGCATTTTCATCCGTCAGGCTATATTTCGGGTAAGAAGTATTCATATTGTCCACTATTTACTTTTGTTTTTGCTGATTTCATTACCCTACGTAATTTTTGTATGAGTTTGTTCACCATGGGACATAATTATATGTTTGATTCGCATTGGGCATACATTGGTCATTTCCATTACTGAGTTAAATCCAGCATTTTGTTGCCACATTGCAAGAATGTCTCACCTAAATATTTGGTCTGTCCATGTGTTATTTGGCAGAGCATGGATCGTCGATCCAATCACAAATGAACATAAATTCGTGAACCACAAGAAAATTGAAAGTATTTTGTTGAAAGAAGACGCGAGCTTCTCGGAAATGGTTGATACCATCATAGGTATCATAGATTTAGACCTGACGCTAAGAAATAAACTAGTGATCGAATACCTATCCAAGTACCCATCAAACATCGCCGTCCTACCCATACAAAATAATCGCCACGTGTAGTGTTTTTTGAATGACATTAGAAAACATTTTGAGGTCGCGCGGATACCATTATGTGTTACCGTCAGAGATGTTGAAGCAACAAACGCTAAAGATGGGGCTAGCAACTCGCCGATAAAAGCGATTAAACTCCGATAGTCCAGTATGGACTAACGATGTAATTCATTCAATACAAATGGATGAGCAAATATTTACCATACCGAACAAAGATGGTAGAGATAGTGATGAGGAGGAGGATCGAGTTGATCAAACCTTTGTTAGGAAGGATCATGGACACAGAGTTTCCGCGAAAACAAGACAAAAGGAGATAATAAAGCCGATTAAAGAGACCTTGCATTGTTGCAACAAATTCATCACAGGCGGATGCTAGTACCTCGTCTGATAGATTATCCACAGTGGTGGATGTTGCAGTAAAGGATGTGTTTGATACCAAGCGTCATTTGTACATGAGGATGTCCATGGTAGCCGTGAAAAATTTCTTCGAGTGGAAGGTTGTAAGGGCAAATAAGCATTTCTGGTACCTACGGTGTAGGGATAAAAATTGCAAGTGGATGTTGAATGCAACTGCCATTGGGAATTTGGAAGTGATAAATATGACACTAAATATGACAACACCCATACATGCCAATTATCTTTGGTTCGAAGTGATAATCGGCAGGCTAACAGCCGTGTACTTGGCTCGTGAATCAAGTGTAAGTACATGGACGTGTATCGGCCGTATAGGCCTAAGGAAATCATTTTTGATGTTTGGACAAAGTTTAGTGTTAACATTACTTACCAAAAGGTGTGGCGATCAAGAGAACCTGTATTGGACGAAGTTAGAGGAAGTTTTGAGGATTCATATAGGATTCTACCAGCTTATTTACACGTGATGAACGAGGTAAACCCTGGAACGTTTATTGAGATAAGTAGAAAAGATGATGGTAGATTCAAGTATCTGTTTTTTGCATTAGGTGCATCCATCTGGGGATTCCGCACCTACCTGCGACGAGTTATTGTCGTTGATGCTTGTCTTGAAAGGAAAATATCCAGGATCATTACTTGTTGCAACTAGCATGGACTGTAACAGCCAAGTCTACCCTGTCGGATGAGGAATTGTTGATTCTAAGAATGACGCATCATAGGACTGATTTTTAGAAAGACTAAAGACTGCAATTGGCAATGATATGGATGGTTTGGTGTTTGTTTCAGACCGACATAAGAGCATTCCAAAAAGTATTGCAAATATTTTTTCAGAATCGTTCCATGAAGCGTGTATTTACCATCTGAGCAACAATCTAAGAGCAAAATTCAAACACGAAAATGGGATCCCATTATTCTTTAAGGCTGCAAAGGCTTACACGGTGACTGAATTCAATGAGATATTTAGAAATCTTTCACTACAAAATCCAAAGGTGAGCAAGTATTTAAGAGAACTTGGGATTGAACATTCTGGTGGGCGACGGTATACAATAATGATGAGTAACATTGCAGAATGTCTAAATGCATTATTGAAAGATGCCCGGGAATTACCTATCCATTCTTTAGTCGATTACATCCGCAACACTCTTCAGAGGTGGTTTGACGATAGGCGTACCACAGCTGGCGCAGTGAAAACAATGACAACCCCATACATTGAAGATAAAATCGGCTCTAGAATGAGAGAAGCACAAGCATACGTTGTGGAGCCGGTCAATATGAATCGATGGTGTGTACGAGACATGGCAAACCGTGTAGCTACAGTTGATTTGCTTCAGAAAACTTGTGCGTGTAAAGTGTTTGATATGGATTAACTCCCTTGTGTGCATGCATTAGCTCCAGCTCGACGCCGACAAATTGACCATAATGACCATTACACCTTATGCTCACTACTTTATCACACAGATGCACTTTTAGGTACATATGCAGATCCTATTATACCCGTTGGTGATCCTAAGGATTGGATTGTGCCCGAAGATATTTTAGCTTTTCCCCCTATCATCACTGGAACTGAGGGCTAAGAGTGGTAAGCATAAGAAAATGAGAATTCCTTCAACCGGTGAGCATGTGGTTCAAAAAAATGTGGTTGTTGTAGACAGTGCAGACACAACCAGCAAACTTGCTCAAATACACTCGTTTGTAGGGAGAACAATTGATGACACTATTTTCTTTTCTCTATTGAATATTCAAATGTATTCAGGTTCACAAGGAAACATGATGTTATATTACTACAACAGAACAATTTGAGGAATAAAATAAATGCAATATTCCTTTCCATTAATTTCTATATTTGAACCATTAAATATTGCAAAAAAACCCATTTGGATCGCACTGGCCATTTGGTTTTCTTTTTCAAGAAGTTTTATCGACAAGTGAGTCGACGGTTTGGTCGACATATGTGTCTACATATTTGTCGACAAATTGGTCGACAATTTTTCGACAATTTGGTCCACAGTTTGATCTACATTTTTGTCAATATTTTAATCGACATTTTTCATATTGGTTGATATTTTGATCGATATTTGTTCCACTTCTTTATCTACATTTCGTCTACATTATTTCGTAATCACACTATCAATTCATAGGCTATGCTCAAAAACACACGCCGTGTGATAGCAAATATAGCAAATTTGCGTTTGTAGGCATTTTGTGTTTCAAGAATGGTGAGTTGATTTCGCACGATGAAATTTGCTATTGAGATGCTGAACTAGGCAACCATTCATGACATTCAAAATAGTTAATCAAGAATGAAAAATGTCGACCAAAATGCCGACCAAAATGTCGACCAATATATAGAATACATAAACAAATTTTGACCAAAATATCGACAAAATTGTAGAATACATAAACAAATGTATAATTTTTTACTTTGAAACTTATATAAGATGCAGGTCCATAAAACAACCAATTACTAGTGGAAATAATCCATATTCGTCGATCGGGTTTTGTTTTTCATGATAACTTATGAATGATATTATCTACACAACAACGATGGTATTCAAACTAGGCAACCATTCAACCTAGGCAAATGAGATGCTGAACCGATGATCCTCGCAAATTCTGAATGAAGAATAATGAATAATGAATCAAGAATGGTGAGTTGAATTGAAACGATGAAGTTTGCTATTGAGGGACATTATGATATTTTTACATGGTCAAACACAGTTGACCTGTTATATTTTCAAATGTTTGAACAGACCTGCTATATTTGTGAAAAAAGTTAATGGAGAGTTATTTCCGCAAATATTGATTCAAAAAAAAATTAAATAAATATTGGTTTTTGAAAAACCGACTTCAGTACAAATTCCCCAACCCTGCTTTCTCCTTTCTTTTCTTCCTTCTTTTCTTTCTCTTTCCCTCTTTTCTTCCTTCTTCTTTCTTTTCTTCCCATTTCCGACGCCAAACTCCATCTTCCGCCTTCAGCACTCCATTTTTTTTTTGTTTTCATAGATCTACCTCCTCCTCCCTCCCCCACCCCAAATCCAGCCCCCTTGCACCCTCCCCTCCCCCTGCCACTCATTTGACAACCCCCCCTTGAAGCAGTGTCGCCGCCCCCCCTCCCTTGGAGCCTCCAACCGAAATATATATATATATATATAACACTCAAGTTCTTGCCCCATTTTTTTTGTTAGAAGGTGAATTACTATTTATTTTTTACAATTTTTATGTTAAATTTGATGTTAAGTTTTTACGTTGTTTTGTATGTTAAAATTTGATGTTAAATTTGTATGTGGCTTTATATGTTAAATTTTGTGTTACATTTGTATGTTATTTTATATGTTATATGTTAAAATTTATTTTATATGTTAAATTTTATGTTAAATTTGGATGTTAAATTTAATGTTTAATTTTATGTTAAATTTGGATGTTAAATTTGTATGTTCAATTTTATGTTTAATTTGTTTGTTAAATTTGTATGTTATTTTATATGTTAACTTTTATGTTCAATTGTTTTTTATATTTTAAATTTGATGTTAAATTTGTAAGTTAAATTAGATTTTATATGTCAAATTTTATGTTTAATTTGTGTGTTTAATTTGTATGTTTACTTTTATGTTAAATTTGTATGTTCAATTTTATGACTTAAAATCTGTTAATTAGTTATCCTATATTGATAAAAACTTTATTTGTAGTGAAAAGGAAAATAAGTTGAGCGAAGAACATTTTCGAGGATCGAAGTAACCGACGAAGGTAAACAATTTATATATTATGATTGTGATTTGACGTTAATTTTGTTTCAAAAGTTGTTAATTATTGATAGAATTATTTGAATTGATGTTGGAAATTTCGTTATGAATAAAGTATGGTGATTTTTTGATTTGGAATGATTGGGATTGATTATTAATTTCATTCACTGAATTATCGATTATTGGAATAGTAAGTGTTGAATAGTGGAGTTGATGCTGTAAGTTAAAGAATGGTGGTCGGATTTGATGAATATAATGCTTTATGTTGTTGGGAAAATATTAGGTTATGAATGTATGGGAAAATATTAGTTATTTACTTGTGTGAGGTGGTGATTTGGATTGATTTTTATTGAGTTTGCTATTATTGGAATAATACGTTGTGAATGGTACTGCTAATGATGCCGAACAAAGAATTTATATTAGATTTGTTGAATATAATTGTGAATGTTGTTTGGATGTACAAACCAGCAAAATGGTTGGTTGTTTACTTTTGTCTAGGCGTGATTTGGTTTTTTGGATTGATTTGGAATTTTATTCAATGAGTTTGCTCTTATTGGAATAATTAGTTCCAAATAGTGGTGTTGATGATGACAATGAAAGGATTGTGGTTGGATTTGACGAATATAATGCTTTATGTTGTTGGGAAAATGTTTGGTTATGAATGGATGTGAAAATGTTAGTTGGTTACTCTTGTTGGGTTGTGTTTTGGATCGTTTTGGATTGTTTTGGATCGTTTTGGATTGTTTTGGACCGTTTTGGATTGTTTTGGATTTTAGCCAATGAGTTTGCTCTTATTGGAAGGATAAGTTGTGAATAGGGGTGTTCATGGTAATGAATAAAGGATTGTGGTTGGATTTGATGAATATAATGCTTTATGTTGTTGGGAAAATGTTTGGTTATGAATGGATGTGAAATGTTAGTTGGTTATTTTTGTGAGGTGATGACTTGGATTGAGTTGGATTGTTTTGGATTGTTTTGCCTTGTTTTGGATTCATGTGGCATTTTAGTCAATGAGTTTGCTATTGTTGGAATGATAAGTTGTGAATAGGGGTGTTGTTAATAATGATTAAAGGATTGTGGTTGGATTTGATGAATATAAGGCTTTGTGCTGTTGGGAGAATGTTTGGTTTTGAATGGATGTCAAAATATTAGTTGGTTAATTTTTTTGTCGTGGGAGTAATTCCATAAATTTTTCTATGCCCATTACTTCAATAACTTCGAGCCCTATATTAATGTAAGTTTTATGTTATTATTGATGGCATACACAATATAGAAATGGGCAAGGATCGAGTGAGGCTTGTGTTATACTGAGATGGAGACGTAGTTAGTGGCCCGAATGGCTCCGAATACAGTAATTTGCCAAAATGGTTTATTGCTGTTGATCAAAATATTAGCATGTCCGAACTTTTGAGAAAATTGCATTGGGCTACTGGAATGGATGGAAGCCAAGTTAGGATGAAATTAATGTGCCGTTATCCTCTTAGCAGCGCTGGTAATTCAATAATATACATACCTGTTCCAGTGGATGATGATGATACGGTGAGGGAGATGTTGTGCATTCCAACCACATGTCCGAGTCTTAATGCGGTTGAACTGTACATAAGTTACGAATCCGGCCCAAATGCCTTTCGTTCTGAGGACAATATGTCAATGGTTCCCCAAACAAATGTTGGGTCATTCACACAACTTCTACAAAGTAAAGAGGGAGAAGGGCTTCTTAATGATCAATGGTTTACTTATGGTGCTTTCATATCGAATGATGCACCTTTTCCACAACCTTATTTTGTCCCAGGGGATCCTAGTCGTGGCCCCTTTGGCGAGGGTCCAAGTAGGGTCAATTTGGAAAAAGGTCCAAGTCATGCTACCTTTAATGTCGGACCATTTGGGGACAATTACAATGAAGACCCAAGTTGTAGCCAATTTAATGAGGGTGCAAGTGGGGGTAATTATAATGAGGGGCCAAGTCATGCAGCTTTCGTCAGAGAGCTGTTTAAGCCCGAGCCAATTGCCCAAGCAGCCGATACGTTTACACTAGAGACCACATGATAAGATGTAAGCATTCTCTATGATCCCCTACATGTATGGATAGACAGGGGTTCAGAATCATTGGAAGATAGTGAAGAGGAGAAGGGCGAGGGTGGTGGCCATCAGGAAGGAGAGACTTCGCATCCACCAATTGATGTTTCCCACTTGGATACCGTTGTCGATGATATTCCCTTCTGCACGGACATCGGTGATCCAAAGATTTCTATGATCGACCAATCCGATGACTATCGCCAACCCGTTTGGGTTGATGATCGAACTTCAGAACTAGAGGTTGGAATGGTTTTCCGTACTAAAGAAGGGGTGCAACATGCAGTTAAATGTAGGTCCATTCGTGCGCACAGGTACTTCAAAGTGTATGAAAGTACTCCTACTAGCTGGTTTGTCCGATGTCTTTGTTATGCGGACAAGAATTGTTTATGGAAGGTTCGAGCAACATTGAGAAAGAAACATACATTTTGGGAGATCACAAAGATGCATTTGAAACATACATGTATCCCCGAGATACAGCCAAAGGACCACCCGAATTTAGATTATGGGATGGTTGGCCGAATGGCTCGGAACAATATTAAGAAAAATGCTTCATACAAGGTCCTCGACATAGTTGAAGATGTGCGCTCATTTGGAGTTAACATATCATACAAAAAGGCATAGTTGGGGAGAAGGAAAGCCATTGAACTGGTATATGGTAATTGGGAGACGTCGTACACCATATTACCGAAGTTCTTACTTGTCCTTCAGTCTTCTAATCCTGGCACCGTTGTTGAATGGCGGCACACTGAAGATAGTATTGGAGATTACAACATATTTGGTTCGGTGTTTTGGGCATTTAGGCCTTGTATTGATGGTTTTCAATACTGTCGTCCCGTAATTAGTATCGATGGCACTTTTCAATACGGGAAATACAAGGAAAAGATCCTTATTACGATGAGTCTTTGATCGGTGGCCATAATCTTCCTTTAACTTTTGCAATTGTTGACAGGGAAAGTTTAGCAAATTGGTCCTGGTTTTTGTATCATTTATCTTGTCATGTGATTCGTGGCCGCTAGGGAATTTGTTTGATTTTGGATCGAGTCCGGGGAATTTTGCGAGCCGTTGAGAACAACCCTGCATTACAACCACCAATGGTTCACCACAGGTTTTACTTGTGGCATGTCAAAGCTAACTTTAGTCAGCGATTCAAGAATAATGCTTTGACTAAATTGATGTATCGCGCTGCTACTGCACACTAACAGTGCAAATTTGCTCAGATAATGAAATCCATGCAGTCATTGGATGAAAACGCCCATAAATGGTTGATGGATATTCCACTCGAGAAATGGGCACTATGCTATAATAGTGGTTTCCGATATGGTATAATGACAACGAACAGTTCCGAATCGTTTAACAGAGTTTTGAAAGGTGCTAGGAAATTGCCAATCACAGCTTGCGTGCTTGCGACTTTTTAACGATTACAAAAGGTTTGCGCTCAAATGGGACGGGTCGCTTTGGCACTCGTGGATGGTGTATATAAAGTGGAGAAAATGGTGCAAACCTATTCAAACTATTTCTACCCCATGCACCATAAGGACTATTGGCCACCAGTACCTTTTCATTTGGTCACCAATACGGCAAGACTCAATGACCGTCCGGGCCGTCCAAGATCCACCCGTATAAGGAATGAAATGGATCGAGCACAAAATCAGAGGTGTAAGGCATGTGGAGTACTTAGGCATAATAGGAAGGCATGCCCTAACATGGAGAGGCTTAGAGATAGGGCAGCTATGAACCCATGAATGCTGATATGTAATATAAACTATTTTGTGATATTGGTATATCAATTATTACTATTTAGGTCATTCGGTGTTTCATTTTATCCTTTGGATCATTTTATGTTTTATGTTGTGTCTGTTTTTACAAAGATGCAAAATGGACTCATAAGCTTGTTTTCACATGTGAATTACGCAATCTCCAATATATGTCCATTGATATTATTAATTCTTTGGGTTGTTTGAATGGACGTGACAAGATGTTGTGTGTTAATGTAGTTGTTTCTTTTACATATGCCAAAGGGACTCACGACAAAACTTTCACATGTTCTATTTGCAATCGTCAATGGATTTTGCAAATAATGTAGTAAATTTTTGAATCATATGTTCAGGTTATGGAGTTTGCGGGCATTTCATCCACATTCGCCGATGCATCTCCCGGGCCACAATGGCGGGATGTTCTCACGCTTCAAACTAGTCATCGATCGAGCTCGTTTGGGATGATTTAGAAATGGAGCCGTTGAAAATGTACAGGACAGATGTGAATGTGTGAAAAGTTGGCCACTCGATATGAGGGTTGTTGATTTGTTTTACAAAGTGGGCCTTTATGGTGTATACATGGCAGAATGTATACAAGTTGACTGGGCATTGATCACGGCATTGGTGGAAAGATGGCCGTAGGAGTCGCACACATTCCACATTCTAGTTGGTGAAGCCACCGTGACGTTACAAGATGTCGCAGCACTATAGGGTTTACGGATCAACGGAGAGCCGGTGATTGGGAAAGATCCGAATCATACGATTGAGGAGTGGCAGACTATATGTTATGAGCTGTTGGGTTACATGTCGGCCCCTAACTATTTCGACTGAGATCGGTTGAAATTGAGGAGTATCGCAATACATATCCGGGCACGTCCTCTACTGGATAAAACCCCATATGAACAGATGGTACAGCATGCCAGATGCCGGATCATGCAAATGATAAGGTCGATTATGGGGGATAAGTCAGGTACAAAGGTCAAATTGATGTACCTACCTCTATTGAGGGATATAGCGACGGCATCGGGGTATAGTTGGGATAGCGCCGTACTAGCATCATTATATAAGGCGTTATGTCGAGCGACAATGGGAGATACGGCCGGCATATGTGGACCCATGGGCTTATTACAGGTGTGGGTTTGGGAGAGATTACCGCGAATAAGACCCCAACACCGAAATGTCAGAGACCCTCATCGATATGGCTACCTCAGCATGCCTTTCAGACCAAGAGCATTCGTGTACGTGTTTACCGATTTAATTTTTGCCATGGCATATTTGATTTAATTTAAATTGTGACTGATCCTCTATATGCTCGTATATTGATTCATTGTAGATGGAACACGGGTCTAAATTTTGGAAATGTCGGATGTCATGTGTTGCGTATGTATCGGGATCGGCTGGACTATATGGCCGAGGTGGACGTAAGTAAATAAATAATTACTGTTTCGAAACTATTGGCTCGTTACAACTAAGTTTAGTTCAAACACTGATGATTGTTAACTTTCTTTCTTTCACAGTTTATCTGGTAATCGTATTAAGATGGTGACAGCCTGTATGAGTTGCCTGAATACTGCTTATTTGGCCGTGCTATTTGGTGTGCAGCCGTGCTTCTGCTCAACTTTGATGTAGTTGAACTACATTTACCAGGGCGGGTTATGCGGCAATTTGGCTATATTCAAACGATCCCTCCGACCGTAGACACGGATATGAGGTTGCATCGAGTGAATCGTCGGGGCAGGAAGGGAGTGAACTGGATGTCACTGCATGCAGCTTACGTTCATGCGTGGAACAGCCGAATGGACCGGATTGTGACTGGCAAGCCTGCAACTGGTCCTATGCATTATTTTTCGGAATACATGATCTGGAATCGACAGATTACTCAGAATCTTATTGGTAATCCCGCGCATCGACCGGACCAGGGTATGCTCCCAACCGCATCGATTGTCTCGTATTGGGCATGTATATAACTTTTAAAGTGTTCATATTCACCGATGTATAGAAAATGTTACGGTTAAGCACATTTTTATATGCAGGGTGAATGTTGAGAGCAAGTGAATGATTTGGCCCAGCGATTTCACCAATGTCGAGGTAGATACCAGATCTCGATTGGAAAATGTATATGACGTGTCCAACCGTACTATGACAATGGTTGGGGAGGATCGCCGTCTGCAGATGCCACGTGCAAGTTTTCAAGGTGAATTTCAACAATCGTAGATGCAGATGCCACGTGCAAGTTTTCAAAGTGAATTTCAACCATCGCATGCGCGTCCCTCTACGTCTGCTTGTCCGTCTACGTCCGGCCGGTCATCTTCTTCGGGATGTCCATCTACTTCTGGTCATCCATCTATGTCCGAACGTCCGTCGCAATGTTTATGAGGATGATCAGATTTTGGCCGCTAGTATATTTCTTTATCAGCCCGATGAGCTATATGAAGAGACACCTGAGATGGACCTTTTATCGCAAGGCTGCGCTAGTACGTCATCTCAAATGTCTCATTACAATTTGGTCTATATGCGACGTCGAAGGCGTCCTCGTCCACAATCACGTATGGATGAATGAATTCCTTTGACCTAAACGCAATTGAGACGGACGACAACCCACAGCCCCAACCCCAACCTCACCCACTGGCGGCGACGTAGGAATATTAGACAGCCTCCCTATGGGACTTGATTAATTTTTTTCCTTTTTTGTCACTTGTTGAAACTTAAAAATTTTTCCTATAACTTTATTAATTAAGTGAAATCCCCTCACTCATTCCGAATGTTATTATAGAAAAAAATACATGTTACGGCTTGAGAGGTAATCTAATCTAAATTGCCATAAGAAGTTGATTTCCTAAATATGCCCTTTGTAATGGTCTAAGGTGGGATCCCAAATATTATTAAACAACAAAATTGTAAAAAGCATATACGAAAATTTTATATGTCTTCTTACGAAATAAACAGATATAATTATATTATTTTTAATTTAGCATTCTCTTATGCATTTCCAAAAAAATATAAATAAAATCATCTGTACTAATACGAGTGACATTTTTTAATATTGTTTATTTAAAAAAAATAAATATTGCTAATTTGGGAGTCGTTCATAAAATAGTGCAGTTGCTATCATGGATATCGACTTGAAGTAAAAAAAATCAATATTTATTTCATTTTTTATTACAAAAACAATATTATGCAAATTAACTCTACTGCTATCCATATACTTTTACCTATTTTGACTGGTTTTACTCTTCTATGCAAAGATTCTTCACATCATTTCATATAGTAAGCCGTACAAGCATGGGAAAGAGTCGAAACACTAGAGCCTATGAGGCTATGAGCCCCACTTTGAATTCTGAGAGCCAGCCATCACAAGCTTTCCACGACTTGGGCGAAAGCTTCGGCGGTTTCTCAAAAACTCCATTCTTCACTTTTGGAAAAACCTCTAGTGTACCCTGGGGAATTATCAATGGAAAAAACTTCATGGATAACTTGACGAAATCCTCGGCCATGCTGTCTTTTGTGTTTACTTTATCATTATTTCTTGTTGCAGATGTAAAGGAAGGAGCAAAACTACCAAAAACTAATTGTGAACCAAAGAGAGTTTGTGAAGATGAGATTGAAGCAGACGCTGTGCTATAAGGGAAAACAGAGCCTGATGATCCACCAGCGGAAGACTTAAATACCAGTGGAGGGGGGAGGGGCGGCAGGTTTAGGGTTTTGGGTTAGGGTTTTTAGGTTTAAGAATTAGGTTTTAGGGTTTAGGGTTTAGGGTTGAAGGTCGAGGGTTGAGGGTTAAGTTTTTAGGGTTTAGGGTTTAAAGGGTTTAGGGCTAAGTTTTCTTTTTCATAAATTGTCTGAAGTCGATATCTAGAATTTCGACTTCAAAGTGGTTATCTGAAATAGCAATTTTTAAAGTTGATATCCCTAATATCGATTTTAAAATTGATATCTCAAAAATCGATTTCTTTAAAAATAAAATAATTTTTCAATAATATGTTAAATTTAATTTATATTTTTTATATAATTTTTTGGAAAAAAACTCGTAATAATACACAATAAATTATTGTAAAATTATTGTTCAAAGTTATATTATTTTAAAAAAAAAATTACTAATATATGGTACAAAAACTAATTAACTAGTAGTTTTAATCAAAAACTTTTAAACAATAATACTAAATTAAAGTCAATATGCAGAATATCGATTATGAAGAATTTAGCTCTAGATAACATTCTTTTCGAATTTTTTAAAATAAAATATGGCCCAAAAATTAATTAACTAGTTTTAATCAAAATAAATGTTAATTAAAAATAATTGTAAAGAAATCGATTTTTAAAAAATTGACTTCAATGTCAATTTTTTAAAAATCTACTTTAAAGTCGGTTTTTTAAAAATCGACTTTTATACAAAATAAAAAAAAAATTAATATTTATTTAATTTTTTTTTTAAATCAATATTTGGGAAAATAACTGGGAGCTACTATATTTGCAATTCCCCCAATCGGGTAATAACTATTCGGGTCAAAACAATAAAACGAGTATTTGCAGAAGCTGCAATGGTGGACGACTCTTTAGCTCAATCTCTTTTTCACCTTCAGCCGTAAAATTGCAGCTAACTTCCTCCTTTCCACCTTGATTGTCACCTCTTTGTCCCCCTCTTGAAGGTCCTTATTTGCCCACTAATCTCTATCTTCTTGTTCTTTTTTTGATATTTTGATATAATTAGGGTTGTATTTGTTTTTAGCTTTAGTGAGGAAGCTGCGAAGGAGGCGCTGCTAATGGATTCTCTGCTAAAAAGTGTGAAAATTTCAGCTAAAAAGCGTGGCTTTGATTTTTAATTCCTTTTAGCCTGCAGAAGAAATCTGGGTTGCTTCCTTTTGGTCTATTGGAACTCATTTGATATCAGAGGTCATTCGTCTTTCTGATGGGTTTCTGATATTTATGTAATCGTGGTTTGAAATTCTGATGTATACTTCCTTTAGTGTTTCTTGGGTGTTTGAGAATCATATATGAATCTCCTCTTTTAAGCTCGAAGTTTTGATCTTTATTATATTGAGTTTGAGTTTTTCTGTTCTTTTCGATGATGGATCTGAGTTTTGATATTGTTGATTTAGGTTTTGTGCATATTGAATTTCACATGCTTTTCTATTGGATTTACTCCTCAAGATGTGTACCTTGTGGATTGTGGTTCATTGAATGATACAACGGTGAGTAATAGAACCTACATCTCTGATAAATCAGCTTCTAAATACCTTTCAACTGCTCAAGATATTTTGGCTATTCACAGAAATTTTGTTGTAGTTCGAGAGGACCGGGTAGAATCACAAATGTAATGAACTTTCAGTGATCAAAGTGTGGTTTGTACACTTTTAATCCTTAAATATTGTTAGGGTGGTTATCATTTTTCGTAAATGAGAATGGACTGCTGCCTCTGCTCCTAAGTCCCACTCCCACAATACGTGAACAATGTGATGTTATTGTTAGGGTGGTTAATTCTTGTCTTCCTTCACTTAAGCAGCCACTTTGATTTCCTCGTTAAGCAACCTATGAACAATGATTTGAGGACTTGGGAATGGGAAAACTTTGCTACTAATTGAGGAGATTAAAGCATATGCATGCACAAGAACAGGAGGGAGATAGCAATTAGTTGAAGGCAGACATCCTTTCTTCCTCACTTTAATTTTGGCAAGTGCAATGTATCAGTCCAATCCACTAATTGTGCTTAATGAAAACATTTGTTTAATCAATCAGTACAATGATCAAAACCATATGTTTCCTGACAAAACATGAAGAACTTGTTCAGTCATTTCAGATCCCTCTTTGCTTCTCCACATTGCCACATGGATCAAACTTCTTTACTGCTATTATTGGCTCAGTCATATGAACTCCTAATCATTACTTAGATACCACATGAACATAAAGAATACAGTTGGGGAGAGAGAGACTGAGAAAACCGGGGAGAGAGAGACTGAGAAAACCAAAAAATCAACCAGAATAACAGCCTCAACTAGAAAAGATGCTCTGCTAATTTTCTTAAAGAAAGATAAGGACAAAGGCATTGTTTCTAATACAGTTGGCTAAGGCTTCTGTTTTTCTTCTAATAGTGAAAAAATAGATACTCAATACTCATTTTCAATGAAAGCTTTATATTTTAAAAATAACTTTTATATGAAAAAACCAAAAATTATAAAACACAATGTATACATCTCATTAAAATTTCACTCCAGCATTCCATTTCCCAATCAATCAACCCATTTTTCCTGTACATTCACTGGGACCCAGAGGATTTCTTCAACTAGTGGAGATCATTCGAACAGACATACCGTGGACTTTTGTAAAGAATTTGAACTGCTTTTTCCGCCTTACTTTTGTACTAAAAATTTTCAACAAGAGATTTTAGTACCCTTTTTGTCGGTAAGTGTTTTAAAGTGGGAGTAAGTTTTTATGACTCAACAACTTTCTTGCAAAGAATTCGTGTGCCATGCAATTTGTTAGGTTCTGTAAGCGACACTTTCTAAGCCTATTTGTATGCAGGATGATTAATGCACTTCTTCAACTAGCATGAGTTTCATGCATTGTTTTTTTTTTTTTTCTATCATTCTTTGGCTTATGGAATTTGGAGGTTTACTTATAATGCAAGAACTAGTGTGGCCAATCCTAAATCTAGAGAAAGGAAAAGGGGTGCATTTTTCATATTTCACGACACTGTTGGGGAGGGGATTTGGGATTTTGATGGTGAGATCTGAATCCACTCGCAAGAGCCATATGCACTAACCGGTTGGCCCATGTTTCCAGATTAGTTTTGTTGCAGCTTTTGCCTCTTCTTAGAATAAATGCACTACTAGCATGCTGAATTTTAGCTTGTGGAAAATTCATGGTACTTCTCACGTTTTCATTGTCTTGCCTATTCAAGATTCTTATTTGATTTTTTTCATTATTTTAATTATAGTACATGGATTTCCACTTGCCTCCAAATGAAGATGAGAGTCAAGCCACAAAGAAACGAAAAGTAATTGTTACAACTCATATAATCACCATAGCTACCTTAGCCATTTGGTGGCATGAGAAGCATATTGTGAAGGAGTCTAGGCTTGACTTTAAGATAGGACGAGAAATATACGTAAGGCGATTTTATTATTTGAGTGATAAAATCTATTGAGATTTGTTCTTGTGGAGGATGAGTAGGATGACTTATGTTGTGTTCCATTTAATCATAATTCTAATTAGATGCTGAACCCAATACGTTTTGACTTTGGACTGCTGAGTGGAGGGATCATTGGTGATTTAAGCTCTTTAAGCAACTTATTTGGCCATCTGCAGGACTTTGAACTGTTATAATGGTAAAAGAATGACTGGAATTCTGTTTGATTTTCAAGTAAAGCTCAGTGCATGTTCTTCATGTTGATACATGATTTAATCTTGAATTGATAGATGATTGAACTATGCCTGAACTCTCACACAGACATATAATAAAACATTAGTGTCTGAAGTTTGCTGGCAATTTAGACTCCCAAAAATCAAGTTTTATAGAACCTGAACTTTTCATGCCTTGACTGAAGTCAGATTTGTTTGTTCTCTAGTGATGAGATGCTTCTTGTCTCCTAAACAATCTCTTTCTGGCAGACATTTCAAACAATCATGAAAACAGTGACGATATATATAGTTCCCAAGAAATGCTTCAAGTCCCCCCATCTCAACAACTTCCAATTGGTTAAAACTGATATGCTTATTTAGGCTTCCAGCTCTGGTGGTCCAATGAAGAGGAGGAAATTTTTTTTACCAAAGCAAGCAAGTTTCAGAGAGCTACAGTCAAGACTCACAAGAGCTTGTGATGAAGTGACTTTTAGTAGAAGAAAAGTACATATCCTATTTCATATGGTGGCAACCTGATTCCTGCCTGCAGCCTCCTCTACTTTGGTCATTCCACATCTTTACCTTTTGTTTTGGGTTGGGTTACTCACTGTGTGAGTGTGAGTGTGAGTGTGAGTGTGAGTGTGTGTGTGGGTACTCTTAGTTAATTACTACTAATGTTAAAGGGTGATCATGGGATTGGCAACCTTCAGTCATATTATATACAGTCCCAGTTGAAATTATTGCTATATATATGAAATGCTAGCATATTTTCATTTCTGATTTCTGATTTCTGATTTCTGGTATGATGCTTACATTTTCAATTTGATCATTTTCTAGCTAGTTATCTCTTTTGCATGCACAATAAACATAGATTATTATTTGTATGAAAGTATTTTCACACCTCTTATGAGTTTTGACTAAACTTTCGCCAATACATATCTCTTCTGAATTGCTACATAATCTCTCCATGTAAGTTTGAAACTAATCGCTAGTGATCAAAGGCAACTCTAGCATTCAATAGCCTATTTGGAACATTGATGACTGGGAAAAAAATAAAATGCTTTTCCCAGGTATACAAAGCAAAAACTCAGGCAAGAGATGAATATAAGTGATTTACCAAATACAAGAATTGAATTGGAACTGTAATTATATAGAATTGAATTAATTTATCAAATTGAAGAATTGAATTGAAATTGTAATTATCTAGAATTGAATTTAATTTTACATAATTACAATTCCAATTCAACTCTAATTTCAAGATACCAAACGGAGCTAAGTGTTGGAAATAGAATTATATGTCAAATAGCAAAATAATTGATTCAGGACATATCTATAGTCATGATTGTTCAAGCATGTGTCTATAATATGGTAAAATTTTTCTACTTTATATTTTATTATAAAATTGTTAAAAGGTAGTTTTGATAGATTATTGCAAACTTTTTTTTAATGCTCTTATAAAAAAAACACTTTTAATTTAGTATAATATTTTTAAATATAAAGTACAACAATTTAATACACTATTAAATGTGTATTTTTATATTTATTTTTAATATGAATTATGCACTATTATTATTAATAAAAGTAATGTAATATTTTTTATAAAAAAATGTATATAAAAAAATATGTTCGAAATCACGTGATCATTCCTTGATACGCGCGTGATAATCAGTAGAGAAAGAAGAATCTCTTGGTGAAATGGCAACTTTAACTTTTTCTGACGTAAAGTTTTTTATCTCTACATTTTCCTCCTATGGTAAAAGATTGAAACTTTTGACTGAAAGTCAACTTGTATTCTTACTCCACCTCACCTAAGTGTTGTTGTCGTCGTTGTTGTTGTTGTGGGGTGGCAAAGATTCCTTTCCAATCTCCATCACCTCCAAATGAATAGGGTAAATTACATTTACCATTTTTAAGATTCGTGTAAATTACTAATCTAATCCCGAGATTTGGTAAAATTATTAATATCTTCTGAACCCTAACTCTGTTATGAAGAATAATGAGATAGTAAAAAATTGTAAAATTCAAACAAAAATACTCCTCATACTCCAGTTATTAATTTATATAAAAAATACTTGTAATTGACACTTATCCTAAAAATAAAAGAAAAACTTATGCATATTTATTTGTATCAAAGGTAGAATACACAGAAAGAAAATAGAAGTAAAAAGTTGACTTGTATTAAAAAATTCAAATTAACTAAAAAATAAAAAATAAATCTACCAACAAAGAAAGAAAGTATGGTATAAAAATTTCTAAAATTCATTTTATAGTCAAATTTACCAAACCAGCAAAAATGAAAATACATATATTTCTTTTTTTCATACATATCATAACTTCTTTTTTTGTTGATAGATTTGTTTTTTACTCCTCAATTAATTCAAATTTTTTTATACAAATCAATATTTTACTTCTATTTTCTTCTTGCGTACTCTGCCTTTAATACAAATGAATATGCATAATTTTTACTTTTATTTTTAAGGTAAGTGACAGTTGTAAATATTTTTTTATACAAATTAATAACTGGAGTTTGAGTGGTATTTTGTCTAAATTTTAAAATTTTTTTACTGTTCTGTTACTGTTCATAACGGAGTCAGGGTTCAAGGGGATATTGGTAGTTTTACCAAATTTCCAAATTCAATTGGTAATTTACATAAATTTCAAGGGTGGTAAATGTAATTTACCCAAATGAATAAAGCCAGTGAGTGGGGGTGAATAATAAATGGAAGAACAGCTAGAAATTTACTTATGAAAATATATTTTTATACTTTTAAAATAATTTTACTTCTTTAATTTTTGTTTTAAATGTTGATAATTTTGAATGTGTATGAATTGTGTTTTAAAAAATATTTTTGTATTTTTTAAAATAGTAATTATGAGATATAAATATATTAAAATTTTAAAAATATAATTTATGCACAATTTTTATATCTAACTGTATAAGACGGATGCAGATCTACGAATAGAAGTTGGAAATTGGAATGACATTTCGGAACCAATCAAATACAGAAGTTGACTTTTCAATTTTCATTTCTTGCATTGGGCCGGGACAAGGACACTGAATTATGAGCAATTCCAAGCTTTTTGACTAAAAAAAAGAGTTAAATATTCATTGCAGCATTGCATGTCAGAGTCAAATAAGCAAATATTGCTTTTTTTAAAAAAAAATTTAAAAAATATTGTTATTTTAAATATGATTAAAAAAATGTTGAAGTCGATTTTGGAGAAGATGTTGACTTCAAGAAAAAAAATTTAAAAAAAAATCCCATCTCGCCCTTCTTCTTTTTCCTTGATGCAAACATTTCACACAATTATTATTCCCTATTCCTTCGATATCTGATTCACACAATCATCATTCCTTGAGCACCAGCAAAAGAGCATGGGGGCAATTATTGACTCTTCTCTTCCTCAATCCCTAGTGCCCCACCCACACTAGCAATCATCTTCTTTGTTCCAAGATACCAACTATGTTCAAGGGTGAAAATTTGACCAAAAATTGATTCCACATAACAGTACATGATCTTCTTGTTCCATAATATATATTCGGGTTTCATTATTCTTTTTCCATCACATTCTTTGCCTTTTGCAAAAAAATTTACAAAAAAAAAAATTAATAATCTTTTTCAACCCAAAAAGTGGAGTGCGGGAGAGGGGAAGAAGTGGGTAGGGGTGGGCGAGGGTGGGAGGAGTAGGGAGGAAGGGGGCAACAGGGGGGTTCAGCAAAGGGAAGGGGGAAGGGACGGATGGGATGAGGGGTGAGAATAAAAAAGAAAAAAAATTTGGGAGGAAGGGGGACAGTAGTGGGTGCAGCGGCTTGCAGGGGGAAGAGGAAGGGAGTGCGGTGGAATTGGAGGGGGCACCGAAAGGGAGGGTGTAGAGAGAGAAGGGGATTGGCACAGCCGGGGGGAAGGGAAATTGGGAAGGGGAGAAAAAGGTGGGAGTGCAGTGGGGGAGAGAAGAAAAAAAAATTGAAAGGCTGGGGCTGGGATTAGGATTGTAAGGGCTGGGAGAGGAGAATTTGAGAGGGGGAAAGAGGACAGCAGAAACAAATGGGAGAAGAAAGAGAAATTGTGGAAGTAGGGCTAATGTTTTTGAAAAAAAAAAAAAATTGCCTAAAGTCAATATTCGTGGTGTCGACTTTAAAGTCGACATCTGTGGTATCGACTTCAAAATCAATATTCTGGATGTCAATTTCAGTAAAAATTGAATACTTTTTTAAACACCAATATTTATTTAAGAGATAACTCCCAAAATAGTCACTCACATATTGGTGAATGATCTTTTAGTCTCTTATTTTTAAAACAGGAACAAATAGTCCCTCACATTTCATGAATGTACCATTTTAGTCATCCATCACTATTCTGTTACTATTCCATCACTATTTCGTCACTATTCTGACAGAAAAACAAACAGAATAGTAACGGAAGACCAAAATGGTGCATTCATAAAATGTGAAGGACCATTTATTCCCGTTTTAAAAGTGAGGGACTAAAAAGATCATTTGCTAATATGTAAGGGACTACTTTGGGGGTTATTTCTTTATTTAATTTACATTTATTTAGTCAATATTTTGGGAAAAAACTCTTGTATCTTAGTACTATTATGTAATTCTGGGGCAAAACATAAATGTCACAATTACGCTTAATAATATATTTTTTCTCTTATACATTCACAAATCAAGATTAACCTCATAATTACAAGTCATAGCTATGAACTCCACTTTTTCTTTTATAGTCTCTCTATACTTAAAAAAAAATCTGGATTCAATAATTTTCTTTATTCTAAAAAAAAGTTAACTTTTATGTCAAATTCTTGTACTATTCTTATTAATTGTTAGAAAATATTCAAAATATTCATTTATAAATATGTCATATTAAAATATATTCATAGTATTCTTTATGAATATATTAAGTAATATTTAATCATAATTAGATAATATTTAATTATATATATTATTATATTTATAAAATACTCATATCGAATTATATTATATATATTGAAAATATAATTATTTATTTTTTCTCTCAATTTTTGACTTGATATTAGAGCTTCCCGTCCAAAAAAAATTAGCCTCCTTTAAAAAAAAAAAAAAAAACAAACCCCATAGCCTTTGTTTTGTACGGCCCAGCTTCCAAATCAATTTTTTTTTTTTTATCTAAAAACGATAGATATATAAATTGCAATTGCAAAAGTACATAGCCAAAAATCTAATTGATTTTTGTGGTATTTGATTAGAACCACGAAAGAAAAGCAACCACAAGAGGGTCTACTAAAGTGACCACAAGGGTTTACAAAAGCCCCAATAAATCAGGAATTAGCCATAATAAATAAGGACCAAAAACTAGCCTAGCCTAACTAATGTTAAAGAAGCACGAATTCCACTTCATAGGGTGGTTGCAATCCCTCAATTCTTCCGGGGAGAAGAAGCATGAATTGTCCTGCACATGCTGACTACAATTTTTTGATTCTTCCACATGCCTAAAAAAAAAAAAAAACACTACAGTGCAATTTAGGTGCAATCCCACCTCCATTCGCCCGCACAACCAATCAATTTCTTTGATTGTTAAAATTTTGTCTTTTTCTGGGCAAAGCCATCGACCAAATCAATTTTTTCTCTTTGAATTGTTCGCAGCCAAGCTTTTTGACTTCTCATCATTATCAATCAATTCACAATCACTACTATAGGCGATTGACGATGCGATTTTGGAGTTTCTTTTTTTTTTAAAGAAGATTAAAGGATTGCACTCACTTTTTTACTCTGAGCAAATGTGATTCTTGCTTCTTCTTTTTTGCAAGATGCTAGTAGGCAATTTGGGTTTCATACTATCAGGTGTGCTAGTATACAGTTTAAGTCTAGTTTTTTGGGAGAATTGAGGGATTGCACCTACCTTTGAATGTGATTCAGGCTTCTTCATTTTTTATGTAGCTTTATGTCCCTATTTATTAGGGCATATATCCTTGGTTATTAGGGTTCTTTCCTCTATGTTGGAGGTGTTTTGTTCGACTTTTGTAGTCGATCTTTCCTTCGTGGTTAAGATCAAAATTCAGATCAAATACCATTAAGAACAATTAGCCTTTTGTGACTATCCCTGTATATTTTTGCAATTGCAATACAATATCTATCGTTTTTGTTAAAAAAAAATTCATTATCAATCAATTCTTTTTGTGGGGCATAGCCACGTCTTTTCTTGGCACAACAAATTTGTTAATCAATTTTTGGGCGTCCAAAATGCGTACAGCCCGCTAGGTGTGTTTTCAAACAACTTTTCTATAATTTTGGTGTTTTTCATTGTTTGGTTTATTTATTTTAAATCTCCTCACTTTTTTTTCTTTGGATTCATCAATCACTGACCCAACTAGTTTGGGATAAAATTGATGTTGATGTTGATGTTGGTTTATTTATTTTAAATCCAACGCCTGTTCAATTAACTGTGATCTTCTGCCATTAGGATTAATGTCATTGTAAATCTTCTTTTTCTCGTTTTTTGATGGTCACTGCTCTTTGAATTTAATCGGCAGGCATTTTTTTAGATTTGGTTTTCGTTGATTGTGTTCCAAATCTATTGTTCATCGATCTATTATTTGTTGATTTTGGTCATTTCGCCGATTTTGGTTAGTTTGTTTTGTTAATTTTTTATTCATGTTGGTATTTCAATTGTCGTGGTCCATTTTTTTTTATTATAGAAATTGTTGAACCAATTTCTAAACCCATTAGAATAATTTTCGACGAATCCAATTATGATACGTGGTCCCAAGAGATATGTAGTTTTCTTAAAGGCAGACTTCTATGGTGAATTGTACCGGGTGAAATTCCAAAACCTGTTAAGCAAAATGATGAGGATGAAGTTAAATTCATTGATAGGCTTGAAAAAATAAAAATTATCAAATATTACATGGATTCACAATACTTGTACCACTAGTATCAAATCAAAATTTCACAAGTTTAACATAGCTAAAATTGTGTGGGAGTTTTTGAACATATGGTATTCTCTTGCAAATGATATTTACCAATTTTAGTTATATCGCCGATTTCATCATTTGCAATAAAAGCCTAACCAATCTATTCATTGTTATGTTTCTGAGTTAAAAATTCTCTAAAATTAGTTATCTATGTGTGATCCAACATGGCCCACTTTTGAAACTACCATTATTTATGTTGATCTTCGTAACTGTTAGCGTGTTTGGCATCTCCTTATGACTCTTTGAGATGAGTTTGAACCTATTCATAGTTCTTTCTTACACTGGAACCCTCTACCTACTCTCGATACAGTTATTAACGAATTGCTTACAAAAAAAACTCGACTGAAAACCCTTCAGGAAAAACGTACTCCTTTTACTACAAAGTTAGTCCTTACTATACCAACTATTCCTACTCCTACATTAGTTACTTTTGTGACTAGTTCTACACGAACAACCTTTCCTCCTTTAGTCCTTTCAAAGGGATCTTCCAGTGGTGGTAGTTCTTGTTCTTGATTTGGATTTCGCTCCCGGATCAAAATCTCAACCAATATGTTATTATTGCAAAAGGGTGGGCCATGTTATTTCAGAATGCCATACTCTTTAGTCCTGACAATTTCAGGGTCTTACATATTTCCCACAACTTGCTCATCCTCTGTAGTTGCCACAACCAATAATCCATTGAATCTAACTCAGCAAAATTTTCTCTGAAGGATATTCAAATTATTCTGAATCAATTACAGTCTCAATCATAGACACCATCTCCCTCTACCTCTAGTATCTCTCCTATCTTCTCTGTTAACTCAAGATTCACAGACCAACAAGATTCTTGGGACAGGACAAAAAGTTAGTCATCCGTTTGAATTCACTTCTTTTCATTTTCCATCTTAAAAAATCACTGAAACTATTTCATTTTCACTTTGGCATACTCGTTTAGGGCATTTATCTAACTCTACATTAAATTCTTTAATTTCAAATGGGATTTTGGGTCCTATAAAATTAGAACAGATTAATTGTGTTTTTTTGTCAATTTTTCAAACATCATACTTTACCTTTTTCTTCCAGTGAATCTATATTTTTTTGCTTCCTTGATTTGATTCATTCTGATATATAGGGTTTTGCTTCTACTTCTACTATCGGTGATAATCATTATTTTGTTATTTTTATTAATGACTATTCTCATTATACTTGGCTTTATCTACTCAAAAATAGATTTAAATTGTTATCTATTTACATTTAATTTGCTACAATGATTGCTACCCAAATTTCCTCTAAAGTTAAAATTCTTCGCACTAATAATGCTATGGAATATAAAGACTCTATTTGTACACAAATTTTGTCTAAAAATGACACTCTTTTTAAAAAATCTTGTCCAAGTACATCATCGCAAAATGGAAGAGCTTAACAGAAATATTGACACATTTTAGATGTTGTTAGAACTTTTTTGATTTCTTCATCCTGTACTAAAAATTTCTAAAGGAATGCCGATCTAACTACTATTTATATCATTAATCGTATTCCTTCTTTAGTTATTGATAATCTTTCTTCTTATGAACGTTTATACAAAAGTTCACTTGACTATATTATGTTCAAAGTTTTTTGAAGTGCTTGTTTTGTTCTTTTTGTAATTCCATGAGTACACCAAATTAGAACCTAGAACTCGATTATGCTGCTTCCTAGGGTATGGGATTGAACGTAAGGGGTATTGTTGTGATCCTATATTTCAATGACTCTACATTTCTCATCATGTTATTTTGTGGGAGCACAAGATGTTTTCTTCTCTTTCTCTATTTCGCATTGATAATACTTCTCCCACCTTTTTCACTAACCTTGATCTTCCCTTCTTTCCTAGTAATGATATTGTAGGTGCTAATTCTTCCCCTCATTATCAACTTTTTGTCCCTCTCAATGGATTTTCCCCGTCTGTGGATCCAGCTGCCTCCTCATCCATTGCCACTTCATCTTCTCATGTTCTACGGTCTAGTCGTGTAAGTCAGCCCTCCACTCGTCTTCATGACTATGTTTATAATCCTTCCATTGTTTTTTATGAAACCTCGCACCTATCATGAGGCTTGTTCTCATCCTTTATTACAGCAAACTATGGTAGAAGAATTTTAAACTCTTACACAAATTCACACTTGGGATCTTGTTGACTTACCTTTGGGAAAATCATTAGTTGGCTACAAATGGGTGAACAAAATCAAAACTCGTGTTGATGGCTCCATTGAATGATAGAAGGCTAAACTTGTTGTCAAGGATTTTATCCAAGAATATGGCATTGATTATGAGGAAACTTTTAGTCCGGTAGCTCATCTCACCTCTGTTCGTAGTCTTATTGCTATTGTTGCTGTGAGGTATTGGCCACTCTTTCAAATGGATATTAAGAATGCATTTCTCAATGGAAACCTATAAGAAGAAGTGTATATGCATCCTCCTCCTAGATACAATCATCCACCTAATAAAGTTCATCAATTGTGCAAAACCCTTTATGGTTTGAAACAAGCACCCAGAGCATGGTTTTCCAAGTTTAGCTCTATTATATCTCAATTTGGTTTTCTTTCTAGCCCTCACGATCATGCCTTGTTTATAAGGAAATCTTCTAGACGATATACCTTTCTTCTTTTCTATGTGGATGGCATCATCATTACTGGTGATGATTAGCAAGGCATTGCTAATCTTCAGTTCTTCCTTAGTCATTAATTTGAAATAAGGATATTGGCATTCTTAGTTTCTTTGTGGGGCTTGAGGTTTTCTCTAATTCTTTTGGTTATTATTTGTCTCAAACCAAATATACCTTTGACCAAGGTTGTTAAAATTGCAAGTTTACTCGTACGTTTTTACGATTTTAAGAACCAAAATCAAGAGTTCGATTCAAATTATGTTCAAAATCGAAAAATGGTAAAATCATGGTAAAATCGCGAGTTGACTCTTAAAATTGTCAAACTCATCTGTGCCTACCGATTCTACCAAAATGCTAAATTCGTCTGCGTTTTATCATTTATGCAGTTTCAGCCTTTTACAAGCGAACGATGCGAAATCTGTGTTTCATCTGTGTTTTGTCCAGGGTTCCGCTTCTGCTCTTCAGCTCCGTCGACGTCACGTTGAAACTTCTCACCGCCACCCATCCGGCCATTTGCAATAGCTCATTCTTTAGCAGCAGCTCTCCGATCTCGGAGCTTTGCTATCCTTCTCCTCCTTATCTTCAGCATTTTCTAGACTCTTGTCTCTGTGGTTGCCCTCTCGTCGCCCCTTGCATCCAAACTGACTCGGTTAGTCATGTGACTATGTTCACCATTACAATTTTTTTATCATCGCTATTGGTTTTTTATTATGGTTGCTGGCTTGATTTCAGGCCAATTGTTTCACTTTGCTCTAGTGTTTTATAGCTATTCAAACTAGAACACTCCAATATTGATTTTTTTTTCTTTGCATAAATAAAATGTAACTTATTTGTGATTTTTATTGTATATGTTCCCGTAACTATTTTTAGTTGAAAATAGTTTTACTATATGCTTGAATTTATAACTTGGGATTTTCCTTAAACCATTTATTTCTTGATGAAAGAATAATTTTTTTGGAAGGTGATAACATAATATAGGAATTGATCTATTGCCAAAATGGTTCTGAATTATGGATGATCTTTTTAGTACTCATGAACAGGGTTTGTTTTCCTACGATTTTTTTCCCTTTCGAAAAGCGTTCTCTTAAGTAAAATAATTTTGTTGATTGCTGTGGTAGGTAGTAATGTTGGCAATGTTGTGGTTTTGTTCTAAGTTTTGGTGCTAGTTGGGAGGTAGCTAGTTTTTAACTTTGAGAATCCTGACTGTTTTTGAATTATGGGATTGTTCAGTCCTTGATCTATGTTCATTTGTGTTTGGTGATTTCTGGGCATACACAAAAACTGTTTGACAAAACGTCCCAAAGAAAATAGCTCCACATTTTCATGCATTTGTAGGTTGTAGCTAACAAACATGGATTATCGAGTCTTTAATCACTATGGATGTCTAAACTAGTTTTTTAAATTTTCATGTAACTAGTTGGAACTTGAAACTTCAAAGTGAATATGTCTACTTCGTAAAATACATTGAAGGAAAAATCTTGCCTTTTGGGCATGCTTCATGTTGATAACTGCTAAGTGTATTGATAGTTTTCTGATCCAATATTTTGGCCCTTGGGACCATGAGAGTGGTCAGCTGGACACTCTGTACAGGACCTGGTCTCTTTAGATAGCGATTACATTTCAAATTACTTAATTTTTATGCATTAGTTTTAGTAGTGCAGCTTGCTCCTTATGTCCTAATTTGCATCTCATGCTTGTTTTCTAAGCCTGAAAATTGTGTGTTTTGTTATGCTTTTTGCAGTGAAATTTTTGAGAAATATTGTCCTTTATTGCAATTTTTTTGAATGTTTCGTTTAGTTTCCTTACCCTTTCATAATGACTTATAATTCAACAGGCTGGAGTTCATCATGCCTTAAACCCAGACCAGTACAGAGGTATTTTTGGGTCTGATGGACCAAAATATGCAAGGGATGTGGATGATCTAATTGCATATGGAACCTCTGGCCGTGTTGCTGCTTTTATTGGTGAAGCTATACAGGTGATTTAATTTTTTTTTTTAACTCTTGTGCAATTAAAATTCAAAAACATAGATAAAAATTGTAGCTACTTTTTGTTCACTTTCTCAACTTATGCTCTGTTCTTTGTAGGGAGTGGGTGGAATCCTAGAGCTTGCCCCTAGATATTTGCTTGTTGTTTATAGCACAATTAGAAAGGCAGGTGGCCTTTGTATGGCTGATGAGGTTCAGTTAGGTTTTGCTCGCACTGGAAGCCATTTCTAGGATTTTGAGGGCCATGGTGTGATTGATAATATTCTCTGTTTGAAATTTGTGTACTTTTCATAAGTTTGAACAAGTTTATAATTTATAAATTTAACATATATTATATATTATATATATTATATTATTTTTCATAATTTATAGGATCTTACAATTTTACGATCCGATTTTGTGGACTCTCCACTGATTTTACCTAAAATCGCGAGTTTAACAACCTTGCCTCTGACCTTGTTTCTCGCGCTCAACATACAGACTCCAAAACTGCTACTTCTCCTATGGATTTGAATGTTCATCTTTCACCCATTAATAGAATTCTTCTTTTTTATAGTACCCTTTATCGTCAGCTAATTGGAAGCCTTATATATTTGACTGTCACTCGTCTTGATATTGCATATGCTATTTATGTTATTGATTAATTCATGACTGCACCTCACACTGTGCATTTTTCAGCTGTTCTTCTCATTCTTTGTTATGTTAAAGACACTTTGTTCCATGGGCTTCATTTTCCAAATACTTATAATCTTACCTTACACGTCTACTCGAATGTCGATTGGTCTGGTGACCTTACATATCAACGATCTATCACTAGTTATTGTCTTTTCTTAGGCGACTCTCTTGTTTATCTAGCATAATAAAAAGTAGATAGTCATCTCTCGTTCTAGTATTGAGGCTAAGTACCATACTCTTACTGACACTATATTTGAACTTTTATGGTTGTGATGATTGCTTCAAGACTTGGGTGTCTCTCATTTTTCAAAAATTCCATTTCACTGTGATAATCGTAGTGCTATGCAAATTGTACACAATGATGTTTTCCATGAGTGCACCAAACATATTGATATCAATTGTCATTTTGTACGTGATCATGTATTTCGAGGCACAATTCAACTTATTTTGATTTCATCTTCTGATTAAATTGCTGATATATTCATCAAGCCTCATACTCCTAGTTGCTTTTTTTATTTTGTTTCCAAACTTAACCTTATTTCGGCACCTTGAGTTTGAGGGGAGATGTTAGAATATATTCAAAATATTTCTTTGTAAATATGTCATGTTAGAAAATATTGAGAATATTGCTTGTAAATATGTTAGGTAATATTTAGTCATAATTATGTAATATTTAGTTTTTTATATACATATTTCATTATTGTATTTATGGGATGCTTGTATCGAATTGTATTACACATACTAAAAATATAATTATTCATTTCTTACTCTCAATTTCTGACTTCAATAATGGTAATGTAAAATTTAAATTAAAAAGTAAAGATAAAAATGATATATTAAAATGTGCATTAAATGTATTGTACATTTTAACCTAAAAAATTATATCAAATCAAAAGTGGACTATTTTTTTAAAATAGAAAGAGTATTTTCATTTTTAAGGGGGGATGGGGTCCGAGAAGTGTTCATTTTCTTAATTGCCTTACTTGTGTTAATAGTGTTAATACTATAATGAAAAATCACAAAACAAATAGTACTAAATATTTCCTTTATTTAAAAAAATTCACTTTAAATTACATATATAAATTTTTTATTTATTAGTTACAAGATATTTAATACATAATTAAGTACACAATTTATATTAATATATTTAATTTTTAATTGTGATTTATACATAATTACTATTAGTCAAAATATTATAAAAAATTCATTTCAAAAATAAATTTTTTTAAAAACAAAAAAAATTAAAAGTAATTATTTTTAAATAGAACGAGTAAATAAGATTGTACTTATTTGAGTAGTTAAATAAAAGAACCTAGGACTACCCATTTGACCAAGCACATGCATAGTTATATAATATTAGCTCCCTTCATATTTATTTTTAGTGATACATAATCATTAGTAAATGATATAATAAGAATTTTATTCTAAAAATAATTTTTTTAGATAAAAAATTATTGTAAAGATTGAATCATTTTTTTGAGACAAAATATTTTACTGATCTCATTAAACTTTATTCCTTTCTCCATTGTGTCATCATGGTGCTCTACAAAAGAGCATGAAAAATTCACAGCATTTTTTTCTTCAATGGCCATCAAAGTCCTCTACATGCATCCATTATTTAACAAAGACCTTGTCAAATGAATTGATTATTGCTTGGGGAACATGGTCATGTTAATAATTCAATGCCATCACTTTCTCTGCATTACTAGATTGCAAAGATGAGCACATGATTTCTTTTTCTTTTCTTTTTTTCCAAAAACGATAGTCATTTCATTAATATGAATAAATATATGTACAAGTGTTAGCCAAGATGCCTAAATGAACTCCATGGTCTAATGTCTAATACAATAGCAATAGCCATGGAGGAAAATGTGAGAACAGTCGAAAATTGCTATCCCATTCGTTTGCAATGATAGCTAATTTATGACAAGCTATCTTAATAACAAGCCAAACCTAAAGGTTACAAAAAGATTGCCCAAAAGATAGAGGTCTGTAGCTATAGCAGGATACCAAACTTCAATAGAATTTCCATTGACTAAGATGTCACACAATCACCTGTACCTCAAATGCAATCTAGAGTAGGCATGTTAAATATACATGAAAGGCTAAAAATAGATTCCTAGCTAAACTCACACTATTACTCTTGCTTCATCAAAACAAATTCCAGCAAATTGTAAACATGCCCACAACACTTGATGATGTTCCAACCAACACAGAATTACAACCCGAAGCACTTGATGATATTTTATCAGCCATATGTTCTATCATCTCAAACTGAAAGTGATTACCAACAACTACAGAAGGAATACTACAGCACAAGCACAAGCAACCTATACCAGCTGAAGCAAACTATACTAGCTCAATCAAAAGAAAGTAAATCTAGTAACAACAAAATGAATCCAACAGAAAATGTTGCTTTGCACCAACAAGAGAGTGCCATCCTGATTCCATAACAGCCCACACAGAAAAATTCTAGCAATGCAATGAAGAAGTAGTAAGAGAGTTATAAGCCATTCAGATGTAGTAACAATATGAACAACATGAACAGTATTAGTAAAAAGAGAGTCATAAGTCGTAAGCCATCTTCGTTTCCTGTTTCTTTTTTTGTTTCATCTGTTTTCTTCGTTTTTCTGCATTTTCCCCTTTTTTTCTCCTTTTTTTCCCTTTTTTTTCCTTTTTTTCCCTTTTTTTTTTATTTTTTTGCTTTTTGGTCTGCATAAACATCTGCAATATGTGCAAAGTGTAAGATTTTACATGTAACAAATAAAGAAATAAACGATTCTTAGTTCTTCAAAAAGGAGCAATAATTTGGACATTCAGATTGGATTCATCCAATAGACAACAAAACCTGAATTTTCGAAAGACAGCCCAACACTAAAAGTTCTCTGTAGCTATATCTGCAGAAAGTAGTCTAGTAACAACCTAAATCCAACAAAATGATTCCCATCTAGCTTTGAGAAGAATACTTATAAACAAGATGTAAGACATGAGTGCAAGCAAATCTCCCAGCTTTAGAGAATTGCAATACTAGCAATGCAGCATGAACACTCAGTCAAAACAAGAAATGCAGAGAGACTCAATCAAAGATGTATTTTTTTCCCTGTTTTTTTCCTATTTTTTCCCTTCTTTTTTTTTTCTCTCATCCATGTCCCTAGTTCCCAATCCATGTTCCAAAAGGAAAGTGTGACATAAACTTGTGCAAAATTTGCCGAGTGGAAGATTTAACAAATAAATAAATAAATAAATAATGCTTAGGTCTTCAAAAATGAGCAGTTAGATGTTTTGATAAATAAAGCAAACTACCTGATCCTTCACATGAATACATGCATCCATTTATTTTGGTCAATGATTGGATTCATCCAACTCCAAGTTGTGAATACATGCATGCTACAAGAAAAGGATAACTGGCATTCACTACGTTTGAAGATAGAAGGGATAGCTTAGAGTGGATATACAACAAAACCTGAATTTCCAGAAATGCAGCCCAACACCCATACTCCAATAGCTCTCTTTAGCAATAGCTACAGAAAATACTTCCAGTAACAACAACCTGAATCCAAGCAGGAGGTTAAACCATTCCAATGCAAATCACTCACCTTTAGAGAATTGTAATACCATCAACCCAGCGTGACCAGTCAGTCAAAGCAAGAAATGCATTGAGACTCAAATCAAGGATGTATTGTCTTCTTTTCTTCTTCTTCTTTTTTTTTTTTCCGGTTTATTGCTTCTTTTTTTTTCCTGTTTTTTGCTCTCTTTTTTTTCCCCATCCATGTTCCTAGTTCCCCATCCATGTTCCAAAAGGAAAGTGTGGCCTAACCTTGCTATCCTGCAGGCTTGAGGATGAATCTCGAAATTCTACAACGTGTATCCATACAGTCTGAGATTAGATGTGGAATCCAAAACTGAGAAATCAGATAGCTCTAAATGGAAGACAAAAACCAAAAAATTAGATACATGTATAGAAGAAGATATCTAACCAAAAAAAAACATTTAATAGGAATTTAAGAAAAAAGAAGCATCATGTGATGAGTCCATGATGATGCATTATCCGCAGCTAATCCTCATTTTCCATAACTCCATGATACTCTTGCCAGTCCAAAACAGCTTGATCAACAACTTCCTTGGCAGATATTTGTGTGTTTTGAAATAGCCACAAATTCCAAGTCTTCCACAACATCCACAAAAGGTACACTGAGAGTTGCACTCGATCATGGAGTGTTTTTTCATTTTCTAGCCGACTCAATTGCCCACCAACTTTGGAAACATTCACATTCCGCTTTCAACCCATCCCAAAGCACAGGTGATATTCGCCATACCAACTTAGCCCTTTCACAAGAGAAGAAAATGTGCTTCATTGTTTCCTCGTAATTGCCACATAAGCCGCACATGGGATCAGCCACAATCCTTCTCTTAAACAGTGCCATTTTGGTTGGTAGAATGCCTTGGTAGCATCTCCACAAGAAATGCTTTAATTTTCCTTTGATTTGAAGCCGCCATAATTTCCCCCACATCTTTTTATCAGAATCCATCCTATGACTGTAGGTAGCAATGGATGTTAGAGTGTGTCATGTCTCCAGAGCATATTGATAGGCTGAATTAACAATGAAGTGGCCCTAACTAGTATGATGCCAGATTAACTTATCACTGTCACCATACTGGCTAAACTGGATTTGGAGAATTGCTACTGCATCTTGAGGTTGGAACAAGTTGCTGATCAGAGCTAAATTCCATTGTGTACCCTCTTCATTCATTAGTTGTCTACACCAAGTTACTGATATAGCATTCGTCTGTTTCGAGAAAGGCTTGAAGTTTGCTCTGTGTGGTAGCCATGGAGATTCCCAAACTCTGATTGATTTGCCATCGCCAACTTGATACCTCAACCCTATTTTGAGAATATACCTTGCTTTCATCTAGCATCGCCATAGCCAGGATGCATTTTGCTGCACAACTATTGTCGATCGCCTGTTTGGGAAATATTTGGCCTTCATCACCTTGCTCATCAGTAAGGTTGGGTTCTGGATTACTCTCCACAGTTGCTTGGCGAACAAAGTGTCATTAAACAGAGGAATATCTTGAAATCCAAGGCCTCCCATGCTTTTTGGAGCCGTTAGTGTGGACCAAGCTCTCCAATGAATTTTGAAGCCATTTTGGTCGTTCATTCCCCATCAGAAGTTAGATGCTTCCTAGCTCAATTCTTTGCATAAACCAATTGGTAACTTAAAACAGGACATAACATAGACGGGGAGCGAATTAAGTACTACTGTGATGAGAGTTGCTTTACCTACTTGGCTAAAAAATTGTGTGTTCCAGATGCCAATTCTTTTTCTAGTTGATTCTAGTACATAAGCAAAAACTTCTTTTTTTGATTTGCCAATACCAAACGGTAGCCCCAAATATCTTGTGTGCTTTTGCTCTTTGATACCAGCCAACACTTGAATGATTGCCGCTTTAGAGCTTCCTTCAGTATGCCTGCTAAAAAACACTGAAGATTTAGCTAAGTTAACGAGTTGCCCTGATGCTGCACAATAGTTGTCCATGATTGTTTTAACTCCCTGAACTTGTTCCACTGTGGCTTCACAAAAAAGTAAGGAGTCATCTGCAAAAAAAAAGGTGAGTTAGCAAAGAGTCTTTCCTGCACAATCTCAGCCCTGTGTACTTTCCTTCTCTTACATCCTTTCGAATTAAGGCGGAAAATACCTTGAATACAATGATGAACAGGTAGGGTGATATTGGATCACCTTGCCTAATACCTCTTGTAGGTTTTACATAGCCACTTACTTCACCATTAATATTGAATGAATAAGAAGATGAACTAATACATTTCATGATCCAATCAATGAATTACCTAGCAAATCCCATTTTGGTTAACACTTGAGCTAAGAATCCCCACTCAACCCTATCAAAAGCCTTAGCCATATCTAATTTCAAAGTCATGAAAACCCTTTTTGTATTTTTAGAATGATTAAGAAAATGGATGCACTCATGGGCAATGACAACATTATCAGTAATTTGCCTGCCTGAAATGAATGCAGTTTGACTTTTATGTATACAACAATGGAGGCAAAGTTTCAATCTTTCGGCTAAAATTTTGGAAATGATTTTGTAAACCACACTGCATAAACTTATTAGCCGATAATGAGAAATTTGGGTGGGGTTTTTTTATTTTGGGAATGAGGGTAATAAGTGTATGGTTAACACTTTTAAGCATTTTTATACGTACAAAAAAATCTTTAACAGCAAAGCTTATATCTTTCTTAACTATATGCCAATAATGTTGAAAGAAAATGGGAGACATACCATCCAGCCCTAGGGCCTTTGTAGGTTGCATTCCAAAGAGTGCATCCCTGATCTCAGCATCTTCTATCGATCTGGTCAAGCATTGATTCATTATAGTTGTGATTGTATTTGGAATGCCTCGCAAGCAGTGCTGCCCAGTTTGGGGAGAAGAAGTAGTAAATAGTTGGGAATAGAAGGCCGATACTTCTGCTTTGATATCCTCTTGGGTATCACATATCTCTCTGGTTGCTTTCACCAACCTCCCAATCGTATTTAACCTTCTTCGTTGGATAGTATAAGCATGGAAGAATCTCGTGTTTTTATCACCATCTTTAAGCCATTGGATGCCGGATTTTTGGTGCCAATATAGCTCTTCTTCCCTATACGCAATATGCAATTCCCCTTTCAAAATCTTCCATTTCTTCCAATCCCTGTCTCCCCCTTCTTGGCTCAACTGGTCCATTTGAAATTTTAGCTCCTTGATCCTTCTGGCTGAATTAGTATGCACATTTCTATTCCATTTCAGCAGCGATTCTCTACAACTTCGAATGTGACCACTTACTTGATACATTGGCGTTCCAAAGTGTGGCCTTTTCCAGGCTTGCGCAATGACTTCCACTGCTCCCTCATGTTGAATCCATCTTCTATCAAAAGAGAAGTGTTGTTGCTGTCTGTGAGTCTCTGGCTGCATAGCTAAAAGTAATAGAGAATGATCTAATGACTGTTTTTCTATATGTTGGACTGTTGCATTAGGAAATTTGATAAACCAAGCTGCTGACCCAAAAAATCTGTCTATCCTCTCTTCCACAAACCTTTCCTACTCCCTATTGTTAGACCACATAAATTTTCTACCAATGAAGCCTAAATCTTCCATGCCCATGCTTTGGATGAAACTCCTGAAAATAGTGAAACTAGTATCTGGCCGTTTTTTACCCCCTCTCTTCTCATCATGGTTAATTAGATCATTGAAGTCACCACCCATAATCCAAACATCACGCCATTTCCTCTTAGCTTGTTGAAGATAATCCCACTACTGGCTTCAGAGGTTTTTTTCAGTGTTTGCATACACAAAGATTGCCCAAAATTGGTCTTGTTCCCCTACTGTCTACACTTGTAACTTCAAACAAAAATCCGTAGATATCAATTGACTAGCGGTAATTTTATCTCTCCAAAAAACTAAAAGGCCACCACTTTTGCCATTAGAGTCCACATTGTGCCATCTGTCGTGGGTACGCAAATTTTTACATATAGTTTGGACAAATGGTGCCTTTTTTTTTTTTGTCTTCGATACAAAAACTATATCCGGGAGGTGGGTTCTAACAGTTTCCTTAAGCTAGGAAATTGTAGAGAGCCCTCCTAGACCTCTACAATTCCACACACAAACTTTCATGGATCTCCTTGGGGCCATTTAGGGCTGGCGTCCTCCACCTCCAAATCTCTAATTTGTATTCCTTGGCTCCTTCTTTTCTTGCTGCCTTCCATGGCTTGCACCACATTATGAGGGTCCTTTTCATCACAAAGTATCCATTTTCTCTTGTCTCCTACACTACTCTTATGTGGCAATGATTTTTGTTGTGCCCTTGTAAGAATAGTTCTGCACCATTTCTTAGGCTGCCCTCCATGTCAGCTATGTCAAGCACATGATTTTTTCAAGCTGGGAAAAAAAAGAAAAAGAGGTATAGGTATGAATAAATAGTATTTTAAAACGATATTTTTCCATTTTTAAAGACAATGAATTTAAGATAAGATATGTATTAAAAATTGTAAAAGTGTATTAAAAAATATAAAAATATATTTTGAGAAATCTGTTCATCAAACCCATATACCATTAAAATACTAGGGTACTACTTCATTCGTGACACAATGGCATTGACATTCTTTCGGATTTATAATCAGGGATGGAATTACAGTGCAGATATGGGTTTTAATGTTATGGTTATTTTTATCAGATTTTGGGAAAATGTTTTTAATTATTTATGTGTCCCATCAATGCCAATGGAGTCTAGTTGAATTGTGTTATTATCCCAATATATAGTTCTATCATCTTCTCATTTTTCTCTCAGAACCCCCTAATTCAATTCATCACACCCACCACCCCCCAATGAGGGTAAATTAAAAACAACAAAAAAAAAATCCCAGGCTAGTGATTGGGGGTTTTTGCTACCTGTGACTTCTTTTTATTATGTTAAATACTTTATTCTAGGTAACTGGAAGATTAGATATTATGGAGTTACTCTTCCGGTTCTAAAAAGATATTCTTTTTTAAAAAATTTTATTTTTCTTAAAAATAGTATTTTTTGAATGTCCTTACTAATAATAAATATAAACAATCATACTTAAAAAGTAAAAATATAAATATAAAATTATATAGTCAATTATGTATTAAAAGTATTATATTTAATAATTAAAAAAATTGTATTCAATTTAAAGTAGGGTAAATTACATTTATTATCCCTGTGGTTTGTAGAAACTACCAGATTTGGAGAAACTACCAATACCCCTTTTGACTTAACAACTATTAAAGTCAATTAACAGAATAAGTAAAAAGACGAAAAAAAAAATCTAAAAAACTAACATTTACCCCTTTAAGGTTTGTTTTAATTACAAAATGACCATAAAAGTTTTAAAACTTTATTAAATAAAATTTAATAACTTCTATTTCTTTATTTTATATTTTCTTTTCTTTTCTTTTCTTTTCTTTTCATGAAGAATAATTTTATAATCTTATTTTATATCATAAAACAATAAATGGAAAATGTAATAAGAATATAATATCAACACATACCTTTAGAATTTTTGAAAACTGAATAGTAAAATTAATAGTTTTTTTTACCATATTACTATTTCATCATCTTCACATTTGAAAAACTTATTTTCTAAATTTCTTATTATACCTTTAATATTAATCTATCACTACTGTCCCTTTAAATGATTAAGTGATTATTTTTATTATTTGTGTATCTCTATAAACTTTTAAGAAATAATTATTTATGTAAATCTCTTGCAGTTTTTTTTTTAGTTATTAGAATTTGATGTAATAGTCATAAAATTAAAAATTATTTTGGCTATTATGATTTGATGTAATGGTCGTAAAATTAAGAATTATATTTATTAGACTAAACTTAAATTATTTGAATGGAAATGATAAAATAAGCACAATAAAACATTGCAACATCTAAACTTTATATCTATTTTGGTTAGATGTTATATTATTAAATTTTGTAGAGAATTGTCTAAATTGTATCCAAATTTTGTTTATCAATAGTTGTTATTAACCTTTTCGCAACACTAATTAAATAAGAAAAAAGTAGCAAGGGACCTATTTTGTCAAACATCAAGGGGTTAAATGTAATTAAGATATTATAGTTTGAAGGGTAGTTTAGGAATTTCAAACAAATTCACCATTGACTTGATCAAAAGTCAATGGTCAACGTTAGTTAACTAACGGTAAGAGATTAAATATTATGAATTTATCAAATTTAAGGAGGTATTGGTAATTTTTCTAAATCTTGGGGTTCGATGGATAGTTTCTAAAAACCACAACACAAGGGTAGTAGATGTAATTTACCCTTTAAAGTAAATATTTTTTTGACATGAAAGGAGTAATTAATTACTAGCCAAATCAAAACTAAAAATCATTATGAACTATTTGTGAACAATAACCCTTCAAATTCTTTATTTTCCTTTTTCTTTTTAATGTGTTACTATGAATTTAGAAACCTTGAGTATATCAACCAACACCATAAAAGGATGACTACTAGGGTTGTAAACGAACCGAACAATCTCGAACGATGTTCGTTCGAGATTGGTTCATTTATATTTAAGACTATTTAAGATCGGCTTGTGTTCGTTTAACTTTTGCATATTTGTGTTTGAACTCATTTATGTTCATTTATTAATGTTTGATTAATATTCGCGAACACTTAAACGAACATGTTTGCAAACACTTAAACGAACATGTTCGTAAACACTTAAACGAATAAAACTATTATATACATTTATATATATTACATTATTATAGATTATTATTATTATTATAATATAAAAAAATTAAACTAATAATAAGTGAGCATGCAATGCCAAGCAAAGCTCAAGCCCAATGGCCCATCACTTGTGGTCTCTCCACCTATTTATACTTGCATCATTTTCCTTCAGAAATCGATATGGGATTCCCAATTGTAAAGTCTGAAAATGCAAAACAATCTTTGTTGCTGGGGCAATCGAACACAGGATCTGCTGGGTGCAGAACAAGGATACTTACCATTATACTACAATGAACATGTTTACAAATAATGAACAAACAATGTTATTATATATATTATATTATATTATATTTGTATTATTATTTTAATATAAACGAACAATAAACAGGTTTTAAACGACCATTAACCAAACTTGTTCATGAACACTAAACAAACCAAACACATGTTTGTTCTTGTTCATGTTCATGTTCATTTATTAAACGAATGGTAAAATCTATTCGTTTACCTTAACAAACGAACATAAACGAATGTAACCGAGCTTGTTCACAAACTGTTAATTGAACGTAGTAGTTCGCTTACACCCCTAATGACTGCCAAATGAGTTATTTTATCTTAGTTTTCCCTAAAAAAATGGATATTCTTTTTTTCTTGGGTAAATTACATCTATTACCCCTGTAGTTTGTAAAAACTACCAATCGAACTTTGAGATTTGGAGAAACTATCAATACCCGCTTTGACCTAACGACCATTAAAGTCAACTAATGGAATAAGTAAAAAGACAAAAAAAAACTAGTCTAAAAAATAGCATTTACCCCCTTGAGGTTTGTTCTAATTACAAAATGACCCTTAAAGTTTTAAAACTTTATTAAATAAAATTTAATAACTTCTATTTCTTTATTTTATATTATTATTTTCTTTTTCTTTTTCTTTTCTTTTCTTTTCATGAAGTTATAATCTTATTTTATATCATAAACCAATAAATGGAAAAAGTAATAAGAATATAATATCAATATGTACTTTTAAATTTTTGAAAACTGAATAGTAAAATTTTTTTTTTTTTGCCATATTACTATTTCATCATCTTCACATTTGAAAAACTTATTTTCTAAATTTCTTATTATACCTTCAATATTAATCTATAACTATTGTCCCTTTAAATGATTAAATGATTATTTTTATTATTTGTTTATCTCTATAAACCTTTAAGAAATAATTATTTATTTAAATCTCTTGTAGTTTCTTTTAGTTATTAGAATTTGATGTAATAGTCATAAAATTAAGAATTATGTTTTTTTGCTAGATAAATTTTTGTTGCTAACCGCTCTTGTGTGGAAAATATGTTATTTTTTACCATGTATTGCATGTATTTGACTATAAAGTAGGTTAAATTTTAGCATATGCAGTATTCTGTTATGACATTATAGTGTTTAGGGTTTTATATTGGGTCTATTTTGATTGATGACTATATGTGTACTGGAAATATTTTGATTGATGACAAATATGTCACTAAAATTTATTATTTTTGAGTGAATATTTTGATTGATGATTGTATGTCACTGGAAATATTTTGATTGATGTACTGATGCAGTGAAAGATACACATATAGAAACAATTTTCACTTCAAGAATTATGTTTGATAAGGAATTATTGTTTGTTGCTAAATAATATGCATGTAATGTATGTATTTATAGTTAGAACTATTAAATGATAACTACCTTTTTAACATGGATAAATCAGTAAATTTTTTATTTAGAGTACACTAACTAATTAGGAATTACTATTTGTTGCTAAATATATGCATGTAATGTATGTATTTACTGTTAGAACCATGAAAAGATAACTGCCTTTTGAACATGGATAAATGACTAAACTTGTTATTTAGGTTACATTGGCCAATTAGGAATTTTTGTTTGTTCCTAAATATATGCATATAATGACTGCCTTTTGAACATTAAACGCTGCTTGCCTTTTGAACATGGATAAATGACTAAACATTTTATTTAGGTTACCCTGGCTGATTTATATTCTATATGGATACATTATGGAAGGAAGAAGCATACTCTCAAAGATATTGATCCAGATAGATATTTTCATATTCTATTGCTATCGGATGTTTCTGAGTACATTTTTAATAATCTAGATGGATGGTAAACAATGACTTTTTCAATATCTTGCACACTACCAGGCACAATAGATAACTTTGTGATTAATTCTGAAAATGACATGCATGAAATTTTAGAGCTCACAAAGAAGATGGGTTAATTGAAATACATGTCAATGATACTTAGCCTAACATAGAAGAGAGTGACCCTATGCAAAGTAAACTGAAACCTAAACCTAAACTTAAACCCAAACCCAATCCTAAGTCGAAAACTAAAGGAGAGAGTAGGTACGAGACTAGAGGTGGTGGGATGGGTAGTGAAAGCAAAAAAACATCCACCAAGTTTAAGCTCATGGATGAATCTTGCCTTAGTGATGAGGATGAATTATATGCCTTAAGTGATGATGATGAACAACACATAGAAGCGGATGATGAGCTATATCAGAGGTGTGTCAATGAAGATGTTGAAGATGCAACCAGAAGTGGAGATGAGGTATCGGGATATGAGTCCAAGGATAGGGTAGAAACTGATAATGACTCAGACAATGAGTTTGAAAATGACCTAATGAGTTCATGTTTGAATGGTGATGAATTTGAGATACCTCCTGGGGAGAAATTCATGTTGCTAAAAGGAATGTTATTTGAGAATGTTGACAAGTTCAAGAAAGTACTATATGAGTACTCAATCTTGTGGGATTTTCCTTTGATTAGGGTTAGAAATGAAAAAAAAAAAAGAGTGACTACCTACTGTGGAAGAATGTTAGGTATTTTTGGAGAATCCATGTTTCACTTTTGCCCGATGGAGTAACTTACAAGATCAAAACATGTACACCAGATCACACATGTCAAGTTAATAAGAAGATCACTGCCTTGGCAAATTGGATGGCTAAAAAAATTAAATCCAAGGTGAGATTAGATCCTAACGTGAGTAATGAAGAGCTCCGAGATTAACTAGTTTGGTATGGCATACATCCAACGAACACGCAACTATTCAGAGCAAAAAAGAAAGGCTAAGGAAATGGTGAATGGAACCATTTGGAGTCATACAAAATGCTTCCAAAGATTGAGTGTGGGACCTTACAGGCATACCCTGTCCATATACTACAGTTGTGCTGATTGATAGGAGACAATAATTGGAGGACTATTGCAATCCAAGGTTTGGTAAAGACTGGTATATTCATGCCTACAGTCAAATAATAAGGACAATACCTGACGTCACATTTTGACCTGAGTTCAAAGAACGTGAGGTGCCTAAAGTTCTGCCACCCGAATTAAAAAGGAGAAGTAGGACACCAAAAAAAGCAAGGAAAAGAGAATGTGGTGAATCACAAGCCGTGAGTCATAAGAGGTCTTCAACACTTAGATGCAGTCGCTGCATGCAATTTGGCCACAATCAAAGGACATACGCAAAGGGGCCAAAAAAAAAAAGGAGCATCACAACAATCTCAACATAAGGTGAAAATATGTGATATTTAGGGCAAATTTTTGTTATTTTACCTTTGCTCATCATATGCTTCATGACTGTCATAGTCTTACTTTCTTTCTATCGTTATTACTCCAAGGGCGAGCTAAGTACTTCTTCATATCAAAAGTCACCACTAGGAACCCAAGAGTAACAATGAAGCTGTGCCAGACAAGAACCCCCAAGCAACTTCAACTGAAAGTGCTTCATTACTGCAGAGAATGGCATTCTCTTAACCTAAAGTTGGCAGTGGATCTCAATTTCAGTCTTAACATTCAAGTGGTGCCAATGACATGGGATTCAACTAGACCTAATCAGGGGATGGGACTTACAAAAAGGCCCGAAGTCATTTAACCAAGATTACACAGGTGAGTAGAGTTAACATTTGCCTTACTATTTCTTTGTGTTGAATCAGATATAAGACACTAGCTTATTGTTTTTTCCATTATTAGGTTGATAGGTCAGCTAGATTGGGAGCCATGTTTGGAAGTGCTCGAGCTGCATCACCATTGGGTCCAAACCTATCCATTAAGGTTGCTCGAAAGGGGAGCTTTCAGCTTGGAAGTTCTACTGGTACCCTCACTACATCTCCTTCATCCAAGAAACTGCCAAGAAAGTCCAACTCCACAAACTTTGATGTAGGCACATTTCATCCAAGTGATGGATGCAGTCAATAGTAGCCTGATCATCATAGAATTTTGTTGACTTAATTGTGCTTTTATCACCTGAATGTTATGATAATTTATGGCTAAACAAGTTGGTGATTTATGGTATGCATGTACTGCTTTTGTGTTCTCTCTGTGAATGGAAGTTGCTTGACTTTGAATGGATCTTTGAATAGTGATTTATTTTGTAATTGTAGTGTTTTTCTGAACCAAGTGTAGGATGATGTTAATCAGACAATGTAGTGCTTTTGTGACCCAAGTTTTGGGATGATGTTGCTTTGACTTTGACTATGTAGTGATTTAGTGATACAAATGTGGATGATGTTACTTTGTATATGTTCTACTTTTTGTTTTCTAATTGTCAATGATCTTGCTTTGTTTACTGTACTACTTCTTGTGATCAAATTGTTTGCTCATCACAGTTGTTGGCTTTATGATTTGCATACTTATGCTTGTTGTGATCAAATTGTTAGCTTTATCCCTTTTTAAGTGTACTGATCTTTCACCAATTTGGATAATTAGACAAATTCACCATTATCGCATCCATTTTTTTTGGCTTTGTAATGGTCAAACTAAAATGCACATTCATTTGTAGTTTTCCAGGGCAATAGCCTGATTCAGAGCAATGTATATGCCATGAACAATTTTACGGTGCAAGCATACTCACATATTTCATAATGTACCTCTTTTGCAGCATGCACACTAATAGTCAACACCATTTCCTCATCACATTAACAATCAACATATGCACTCAAGTGTACACCATATGCATACATTTAGATTAATCAACATATGCATAACATTCAGATTAATCAACATATGCATCTTTCGCCTTCCAATTCCCTAATAGTTGTTAACAATCCACCAATGATGTCCGTAGACCTCTCACACCAGTAGTACATTCCATCGCACCATCAAAAAAATCCGCATCCTTGCTTACCCTGCATTAGTCAACAAAATGTCCAAAATCATAATGCTTTCGTGTCTTCTGGACAATAGTATAAAAGAAAACACAATTCATTCAAATCTGAGTAGATACCACACAAAAAATTCTCTTTGTGATTTTTAACAAACACATAGAGCACATTGTTGTTAACCCTCTATAAGTTCAAATAACACAAAAACATATTCCCATCCACAAGCACATCTCATTCAGTTCAAAGTCATTTCCCATTATACCATGCCTTATCATCAACCATTATGCACATAAACTAATAAAAAACAGCTCAACTTTAGCTAATTACCATAAGTTAAAAACACCCAAAATTGATTATCCCATACTCCTCACATCTATGGAATTATCTTCCTGGGTTGGAAATTGTCCATGAAATCCTCACTATTGTAGCCTTCCCGCAATAGCAATATATTGGAGCAAACATCCTATGCTTAGGGTTTCAACTTTTACATTTTTCGTCTCGCACAATCATTGAAACTATAAAATTAGGACTCCATTTAAGTGCTAATATTAATCACCAGGCTAAAATCATTACCCCATGCCTTCAGTTCGCCCATCCATTGACTCAATTCTCACACAATCAATATCCCCCCCAGCCCAACAAACAATTGTTGGCTGCTTTTTATCTCATTTTTTGTCTACAAGTTGAATTTTTCTAATATGCTTTTTGTTAGTGTTTCCTAAGGGAATTTTTGTCTACCAAATCTTTATTTTGCTTGTACATGTACTGAGAGAGTAAAAACGTCCTCACAGAATAAGGCTTCTAACGACATTAGCGCCAAGTGGGTTATTTGTTAAACATTTGGTCAGTCAAGGAAGTTGATAATAGAATTACCAAATTTCAAGAATCGATCTATTGAATCATTGCAATTGTTGCTTGATCTCGAAGAGAAGAAAAAGATCTTCAAAAAGTGAATTTTTATGATCCGATAAAAAATCAAACTAGATCTCGGAATGACTCTTAGTAAGGGGAGTGAGATTCTTATCTTGAATTCAATTTTCCAAATGACCACGGTTATAATTCAGCCTATCGAAGGCGCTCTTCTGGGTGTTTTTCGCTTTGGCATCCTCATGTTTTTTCTCATTCTTCTCATTTTCCTGTTTCTTCCTGTTAGCTTCTTTTTCTTCGATATAACTCACCACCATTTGCCATAATGTTTGAGTATCAGTAGGGTGTTCTGTGCCAACTTCGTATAGAATGGTCCAAGGTTCAAACCATTTATAAAGGCCGAGATTACCAACTAATCAGTTCGGTCGGGCACATGTAGGTTTTCATCATTGAATCTCTTTACATACGATTTTAGGGACTCGTTTTTTCCTTGTTTGATATTCATTAGATATGTAGCAGTTTTTTGAAACTTCTTCCTTTGGAAGAAGCGAATGTGGAAAAGTTGCGCCAGCTATCTAAATGACAAGACGCTGTCTCGGTGTAAGCTGTCAATCCAAACCCGTGCCTTTCCACTGAGGTATATGGGGAATACTTTACACATTATCTTTATTTGAGCAGTCTAAAACTTCATTGCGTATTTGAATCGCGATAAAAAATCTAAGGAGGTAGAGTCCCCATCATCCCGTCAGGTAACTTGAATCCTGCGGACATTGAATACTGCATGATATCGGATGTGAAAGGTGATAGAGTATCTCCTTCATCATCAGAACCAAACAACCCTTGAATATCATCAACTACTCTTTTGCTGATCAGAGGAAGATCATGGTGTCGAGGGCATTTTGGTCCATTCTTCGCCCTGATCCCAAAATGACCATTCTGGTAGTTGTTATTAGCGTGGGAGACTAATGTCTCTTTCCAATCATCATTTCTTTTTCTTTGGGCATATCTCGGATCATCATGCCTCATTCTGACCTTGGAGGGACGCTTATTATTCCTAACCCTATGAAATTCTTTAAATTGTGAACGATTTTGCAACATGAAAGCCTTTTCATCTTCTTCATATTGTCTTTATGCTGGTGAATCACCTTGATCTGAGGCTATGTGCCAGCCGAAGGGACGTTCAGATCTTTCTAGGATCTCACCCAAACGTAGTGAACTATTTTCAGCAGGGCCTGAAAGACTACGGTGTGCCCCTCTTTTGCTAGTTCTTTTAGTTGTTCAGCGCCTTCTAGATCTAGTATCCACCATATTTGAATCGTTTGAAAAATTGAAAAAAGAGATTGCGAATATTCCTTCTGAAATGGAGAAGTTTCCCACAGATGATGCCAATTGATGAAGCTTTATCCGCAACCTGCTAGGATAATGTTGATCCGAAACTTTTTGTTTTCTTCACTAATGGATATGCCTACAAAAAAAATTTCGGAGTGGTTCTCTAAGGTGAATTTTCCGATTCTTAAGTCAGATTTTGTATTTCAATCTCAATATGTCTCCGACTGTTCAGCTTATATACTTCATTTCCCAAATTTGTGAGTTTTGGTTGTAATGGCTAAGCACGTTGTTACGTTTCTCCATTATTATTGCATGCTGTTTTTTTTTTATGGATAAGTATAATCTCGTCGAATTTCCACTTTGTTGGTGTAACCCGAAATCCCATCAATCCGAAGTCCCAAACACTCAGTCTGAAGTTTTATACACTTAGTATAATTTCGATGTATTTTTATATCCAAGCCTAAAGGTTGAGATCCAACTAATAAACGTATCAATTACTAATATTTGAACCTTTGGTCTGTCAAAGTCAAAGTCTGGTGCAAAGGTCCTGCGTATCTCTGAGTTCTAGTGATCTTATATATATATAAGTAATAAAAGCGGCTAGGCACATTTTAACGTAACAACTTGGGTTGACCATGCAACGAATTTTTTGTGGCTTGCAATGAGCAAAACGATGTCGTTTTGCTCGCTGCTTTTTTTCCCCCTCCCTATGTTGTCTTAAACGGCGTTGGTTTGTGTTGTTTTATGCACTCATATATCTGGTCAGTTTTCCTCCAAATTTGGTGAGAAAACAAAATTCTGAGAACAGTGGTGATGATTTAGAATCTAAGCAAGAAAATAATGCCATGAAGGTCCATTGTGCATCCCTGGATAGGAGTGGAGAATAGGAGTGGCTGTGGATTTCTCACCATGCAGCAACAAAGCACTGAAAGGGTGTCTTCTCTAGATTTTCTTTGCATTTTCTTCTTCTTTGCCAAGTTTTGCCTAGAGGGTTCTCTTCAATTTGCCTTCATTTTTTGTAAAGACTCACTAATTAAAGAAGTGGAAAACCCTTTTTTAGTGTGTCTCATACGTGGCTTTCACTTAGGGGGTTAGGGTTAGGGCTATGGGTTTTCATTGGATTGGCCTTGCATCTCCGATGAGTATAGATCAAAAGGAATAGATTGATCCATACATGATTGTGGACGAGGACACATTCGATGTTCATAGACCAAATTATACGGAGGCACTTAAGATGACGTACTAGTGTGGCCTTGCGATAAATGTTCCATCTCAGGTGTCTCCTCATATAGTTCACCGGACTAATGAAGAAACATACCAGTATTAAATATCTGATCATCATCAACAATATTACAATGGCAGGAAGTAGACGGAGGACCGGACATAGATGGATGACCGAACGTAGATGGACAATCGAACATATATAGACGACCGGATGTAGACGAACGACCAAACGTAGATGAACGACCATGAGATTGTTGAAAGTCACCTTGGTCTTCAAAACTTGAACGTGTCATTTGCATCCGGCGACTCTCCTCAACCATCATCAATGCACAAGAAGAAATGTCATGTACGTTTGATAATCGAGCTCTCAGATCTATCTATAAATTGGTCAAAGCATCGCATGTTAAATCATACACTTGCTCCCAACATTCACCCTGCATATAAAAAAACGTTCTGGCGTGAACCCTTGGATAACCTGTTCCAAAAACTCACTACACGCGTTCTACCCCTTGGATCAACCCAACTGGAATCTTTCCTTGGAGATGGTATGTTCCTTGAAGGTGGAATGGCTTCTCAACCTCTCGATAATCTGTATCTAGGAACCTTGGAATAGATTGATGGAAGAAGACTCGGATTTCCTAGGGAACAAATCTAGGAAAAACTAAAATCCAACAAACACACAAAGTCGACCCTTGTGTAATTTGCAAGTAATTACAGAACTAGAGAGCAAATTCTCTCAAGCACGTAATGTCAAGAATCAAAATTTTATTCATCAAAATTCGTCCCTCAAAGAGTGGCCGTCGGTTCCATTTAAAGGAGTACAAATCATCCTTCACAAGCTAGGGTTTCTTCAGGGCCAAATGGACTCTAAGAATTATATGACTCTTGGGCTGACCTTACGGGTCTATATCACCCTCTAATTACTTATATAATTAAAACTAAACCCAATGACCTTAAGGGTCCTACGGCTCCAAAGTCTAATTAACAAGACCCAATTACACTTAGTACATTAATAAATATGGTCTTGTCAATCCTGGTCTTCTCCCCATCCTTTTGAGCTGTCTAGATGAGTCCATTCAAGGCTTCTTTCATTTTTTTAGTTCTAGCCCTTGTCATTGGTCCACCAAGACCTTGAAGTGGATCCAAGCTTGTTCTTGAAACCTTGCTCTTCGAACCTTCCTCTTCTTTCCTTTTCCCTCTCACGCTATTATCATCATGCTCCAAGCTCGAAATCTCTTCAATGCTTGTTGAATTCATATTAGTCCCCCCTTCTTTGAAAGGATTCGTCCTCGAATCCAGATCATCATAATCTGCAACATCAAAAGGAGACAAATCAGCAACATTGAATGTAGTACTTACATTGTACTCACCAGGAAGGTCGATCTTGTAAGCGTTGTCATTGATTTTCGCCACAACTTGGAAAGGTCCATCTCCACGTGGATGCAATTTTGTCGATCTTTGTACTGGAAACCTTTCCTTGCGCATATGAACCCACACCCAATCTCCTGGCTCAAAAGTGACTTTCTTTTGACCTTTGTTTGCATTCCGAGCATAGGATTCATTCCTCTTCTCAATATTCATCCGAACCTGCTCATGTAACTTCTGGACAAAATCAGCCTTGCGCTTGCCATCTAAATTAAGCTGCTCCTTGATTGGCAAAGGTGAAATATCTAAAGGTGTCAAAGGATTAAAGCCATACACAACTTCAAAAGGAGAATGGTTAGTAGCAGTGTGAAGAGTCCTGTTGTAAGCAAACTCACAAATAGGTAAACACTCCTCCCACTTTTTGAGATTCTTTTGTACAATGGCCCGAAGTAAAGTCCCAATGGTACGATTAGTTACCTCTGTTTGGCCATCCGTTTGGGGATGACTAGTGGTAGAAAACAACAATTTAGTCCCTAACTTACCCCATAAAGTCTTCCAAAAATAACTAAGGAACTTTACATCACGATCACTGACAATGCTTCTCGGTATGCCATGTAGTCGAACTATCTCTTTAAAGAACAAATCAGCGACATGCTTTGCGTCATCAGATTTCCTACAAGGTATGAAATGTGACATCTTAGAAAACCGATCAACAACCACAAAAATGGAATCATTACCTCGCTGACTCCTTGGAAGTCCAAGGATAAAATCCATGGAAATTTCTGTCCAAGGTGAAGTCGGGCCGTAATGGATGATACAATCCGTGTGGCTTGATCAGACTTAGCTTGCCTGCAAGCAACACAATTAGCACAAATTCTTTCAACTTCTACTTTCATCTTAGGCCAATAAAAATGCTCACGCAGAATCTCGTAAGTCTTTAAGACACCAAAATGTCCCATTAAACCGCCGCTATGAGCTTCGCGGACCAACAGCTCACGCATGGAACTCCTTGGGACACACAACCTGTTTTCTTTGAACAAGAAACCTTCAAATCGAAAAAACTTATTAAAAGCACCGTGTTCACAAGCAAAATAGACACTAGAAAACTCAGGATCAGTTGCATATAATCCCTTCAACAATTCAAAACCCAAAATTTTAGTGCCTAAGGTAGTAAGAAGTGCACACCTTCTAGACAAGGCATCAGCAACAACATTGTCTTTGCCTTTCTTATACTGGATAACATAGGGAAAAGTGTCAATAAAAGAAACCCACTTAGCATGACGCTTACCTAAGTTAACTTGTCCTTTCAGGTGCTTGAGGGATTCATGATCGGTATGGATGATGAACTCCTTGGGATAAAGATAATGCTGCCAAGTCTCTAGAGCCCTTACCACAGCATACATCTCTTTATCATATGTAGGATAGTTCAAAGTTGCTCCATTTAGCTTCTCACTAAAGTACGCAATCGGACGTCCTTCTTGTTGAAGCACTGCTCCAATACCTATCCCGGAAGCATCACACTCAATTTCAAACATTAGGTCAAAGTTAGGTAATGCTAAAACAGGTGAATGTGTTAACTCATGCTTAAGTAAATCAAACGCCTCTTGCTGCTTTTCACCCCATTCAAATTTCACATCTTTCTTAACTAACTCATTCAGGGGTGCGGCCTTTGTGGAAAAATCCTTCACAAACCTCCTATAGAAGCTTGCAAGGCCGTGAAAACTTCAACCTCGGATCAAGTAGGAATTGGCCAAGACCGAATGGCCTCCACTTTTTGCTCATCAACTTTAATTCCCTGTGCACTAACAACAAAACCAAGAAAAACAACTTCTTCTACACAACATGAGCACTTAGCTAAATTAGCAAAAAGCTTTTCTTTTCGCAAAGTCATTAAAACAAGTTTCAAATGTTCAACATGCTCATTAATGTCTTTGCTATACACCAATATGTCATCAAAGTATACCACAACAAATTTATTGAGAAAAGAACGCAGGACATGATTCATAAGATGCATAAAAGTACTAGGAGCATTTGTCAAACCAAAAGGCATAACAAGCCACTCATACAAACCAAACTTGGTCTTAAAAGCTGTCTTCCATTCATCACCCTCTCTAATTCGAATTTGGTGGTATCCAGATTTTAAATCAATTTTGGTGTACACCTTTGAACCATGCAGCTCATCCAACATGTCATCTAAACGTGGAATTGGGTGCCTATACTTAATGGTGATTTTATTAACAGCACGACAATCAGTACACATACGCCATTCACCAGTTTTCTTAGGCACAAGAATGACAGGAACTCCACAGTGGAATTGGGTGCCTATACTTAATGGTGATTTTATTAACAGCACGACAATCAGTACACATACGCCATTCACCAGTTTTCTTAGGCACAAGAATGACAGGAACTCCACATGGACTCAAAGATTCTCTTACCTGACCACGAACTAAAAAATCTTCAACTTGTCGTTGTAGTTCTTTGGTCTCTTCAGGGTTAGACCGATATGCTGGTCTATTTGGTATGTTTGTGCCCGGTATGAAATCAATTTGATGTTCAATTCCTCTTTTGGGCGGCAATCCGGCTGGCAACTTGTCAGGAAATACATCTCGGAATTCCTGCAATATGTTAGAAATCTCAACCGGTAGGTTGGATGGCAAGTCAGCACTAAGTAGAACATTAGATTCACAACAAATAAGAAGAAACAAAACACGATTAGTATGCAGACAATTATCAACATGTCGGACATTTGCATAAAAATTCGGCTGCTTCTTATTTACTTGAGTTACTTTCTTCCTCTCAATGTGTTCTCGCTTCATTTAACTCATATTGCTTAGGCTTAGAATTTTGATTTTCCTTCTTTCCTCACTAAATTCAATTTCATCATTTGCTCAAAATCGCCCTTCAAATGCAATTGAGATTCATAAACTTGAGTAGGCGACAAAGGCAGCAAAGTAGTTTTTCTTGCATTAAGAAAGAAAGTGTACCTATTACTTCGTCCACTGTGGGAAGCATCCTTGTCAAATTGCCAAGGTCTACAGCAATAGGTGACCACTTGCATAGGAGCCACATCACACAAAACTTCATCTTTGTATTTGTTGACTGAAAAATTCACCAAGACTTGTTTTGTGACTCTCACTTCTCCACTCTCATTGAACCATTGCAACTTGTATGGATGTGGATGCCGAAGTGTGGGCAATTTCAGTTTATCTACAAGCAAAGTTGAAGCAATGTTAGTACAACTACCACTGTCAATAACAAGTATGCATACCTTCTCATTGATGGTGCATTTAGTGTGGAAGATATTCTGGCGTTGAACATTGTTCTCCTCTTTAATCTGAATATTTAAAGATCGCATAGTCACCAAAGATTGTCCTTCATCAGGACCAAAAACATCTTCATCAGATTCTCCATTTTCTACAAGTGCTGGCATATCATCATAGTCACTTTCATGTTCACTCTCACTTTCGATCATGCCATCATCTCTGACAACCATAATTCGAGCATTTGGACATTCTCGTGCATAATGTCCCTTGCCTTGGCACTTGAAGCATGTAATCTCCCTGGCTGGTTTTCTCACCTCACTTGATTTTTGAGTGCTTGTAACCACGGTTGGAGTAGTCTTCGAGGTACTAGGAGTTGCGGCCTTTTTGAAGTCGGTGCTTAAATCCTTCTTAGGCCATGTAGACTTCAAAGTGTTTGAATTCTGTGGGGTTAAAAAGGTTCGGGTACCCCTCTCCTTAAGCTGCCTCTCAGCTTTCATTGCCTTGTGATACATCTCATTGAGATCTTCATACTCCTGCATCTCAACAATGTGGGCAATATCCCTCCTCAGTCCTCCTAGAAATCGAGCCATAGTAGCTTCACTGTCCTCTTGAATGTTGACTCGAAGCATAGCAGTCTCCAACTCTTGGTAATAATCCTCCACAGTCCTATTTCCTTGGGTGATCTTTTGCAATTTGTTGAACATCTCCCTGTAGTATTGGTGTGGAACAAACCGCTTTTTCATAAGCTTCTTCAATTCATCCCAAGTACGAACAGGCCCTTCTTCATCACGCCTCCTTTCTGCCTGAATTTTAGTCCACCAGCTATGGGCATATCCAGCAAATTCAACCACAGCTAGCTTGACCTTCTTTTCCTCCGAATAGTTGTGCACTGAAAAAATACTTTCAATCTTATCAGACCATTCAAAGAAAGCTTCAGGATCTTGCTTACCAAAGAATTGAGGAATTTTCATTTTGATACTTCCTAAATTGGAATCAATTCTAGGAGTACGGTATTGACTTCCCTGAAATGCCGCGGAGGCTTCATCATCATTGTCATTGCCATATGTGTTCCTTGTAGATCTAGAGGATTCGGCTCTCTCAACTTTGAGCTCCTGGATTTCCTGTTGCAATCTTGAAACCAAAGTGTAAAATTTTGCTAGCATCTCCTCATAGGATTCCTTAGAACCCGGTGGTGGTGGTGGTTGCCTCTCCATTAAATCTGCAAAGGTTAGCAAAGAAAATAAAACGGTTTATAAGTCCTCACTTCCCTTCCCAAATCCCCAAATTCACTCACCAAGTGTATAAGTACTCTCGGTCTTATAAGTGAAGGGGCGGATTCACACCACTCAATTTGCTCTTCTGTTTCTATTCTTACTCAAACAATGTCACACAAAGGAATTTACAACAAAGTAATGCAAGTGGACAATGAGATCAGAATGAATCCAAGGAATCAATGAAAACAGTACCAAAAAACACAAGAATTCGAAATTTTTTTGGTAAGGAATTTGGACAAACTGAATGCAAAATCAGAACCTACACGAAAAATCAGTGAAACACACAAACTTTCAGAATTTTTGGACCACAATTCAAGACACTTGAAAAAAATTTGGAAAAAATAGCTTGTATTAGTGGTCTCAGCTCTTCCAAATTCTGGAATTGGTCAAGGACGTTTCTGGGCTCAAAATGTGGTAGAAGGGATGTATTTGGATAAGTAGAAGGCTAGTTACAAACTGAAAACAATCCAAAGTACAATCGGAACTTGAAAGGCAATTCTGTTTCCAAATCAGAAAAGGATTTTGGCATAGGAACTTTAAAAGGTCATAACTTTCTACTCCGATGTCGGATTTTGCTCCATAAGTACTCAAATCGAAGCTCTCAGAGAGATCTACAAGCTAATGGCCGAAGGCGGTCCGATTCCACTTTGGTGGTCAAAAAACGACGTTAAGACCACCTACTGTTCGCCTGAAGTTTTCTACTCAAGTCCCCAAAAACAAAATCCCAGCAATTTTTTTTTTTTCTTTCAACAATTTCAGCAAGGCATAAACAACAATTGGATCAGCATTTTTTTTTTTGTATGGTCACAAGGGTATGGATTTATCAAGAGAGCAAAGATACGGGTTTGTCTAAGATGGAAGAAAGCCGAGACCACCACATCAATAAAAACGGAATTTGTTTCGTCACAACACAATTCAAAACAACAAGAAGATTGAGGAGATAAAGAACATACTAATGATATGAACAATAAAAGAAAAGATATGAACAGCTTGGGAACCCAAACTGCTCTGATACCAAAAACTGGCGTGAACCCTTGGATAACCTGTTCCAAAAACTCACTACACGCGTTCTACCCCTTGGATCAACCCAACTGGAATCTTTCCTTGGAGATGGTATGTTCCTTGAAGGTGGAATGGCTCCTCAACCCCTCGATAACCTGTATCTAGGAACCTTGGAATAGATTGATGGAAGAAGACTCGGATTTCCTAGGGAACAAATCTAGGAAAAACTAAAAGCCAACAAACACACAAAGTCGACCCTTGTGTAATTTGCAAGTAATTACAGAACTAGAGAGCAAATTCTCTCAAGCACGTAATGTCAAGAATCAAAATTTTATTCATCAAAATTCGTCCCTCAAAGAGTGGCCGTCGGTTCCATTTAAAGGAGTACAAATCATCCTTCACAAGCTAGGGTTTCTTCAGGGCCAAATGGACTCTAAGAATTATATGACTCTTGGGCTGACCTTACGGGTCTATATCACCCTCTAATTACTTATATAATTAAAACTAAGCCCAATGACCTTAAGGGTCCTACGGCTCCAAAGTCTAATTAACAAGACCCAATTACACTTAGTACATTAATAAATATGGTCTTGTCAATCCTGGTCTTCTCCCCATCCTTTTGAGCTGTCTGGATGAGTCCATTCAAGGCTTCCTTCATTTTTTTAGTTCTAGCCCTTGTCATTGGTCCACCAAGACCTTGAAGTGGATCCAAGCCTGTTCTTGAAACCTTGCTCTTCGAACCTTCCTCTTCTTGCCTTTTCCCTCTCACGCTATTGTCATCATGCTCCAAGCTCGAAGTCTCTTCAATGCTTATTGAATTCATATCACGTTCACCCTTTAAATTTTCTATACTATGCTAAATATTGAAATTTAAAAATTATATACATACCCAATACTCGACAACCGATACAGTTAGGCAGATACCCTAGGTAAGACGATACTCGAGATTACCTATCAGAGTCCGAGTAATCCAACGATATCAAATCATGTATTTTGAAAAATACTATATAGGGCCACTTGAAGACAAGCCATTCACAATTCTCTCCCTTCGGCTGTTCCACCCGTCAACGTAAGGTGCATGTCGTGTTATCCAATTTATTTCCTTCCTGCCTCACCGATCCAGTCAATGCAACTCAAATCCGTGTCTACGGCATCAGGAATCGTCTGAATATAGCCAAACTGCCACATAACTCGCTTAGGTAAATGTAGTTTAACAACTTCAAAGTTGAGCAAAAGCACGAATGCACACTAAATATCATGGCTTTGTAAGCAATAATCTGGCAAATGGTACAAATCTTCCTCTACATACGATTGCCAGATAAACGTGAAATAAAGAAAGTTAACAATCATTAGTGTTTGAACTAAATTTAGTTTTAACGAGCCAAAAATTACGAAACATTAATTATGTATTACATACATCATCATCGGACATATAGTCCAAATGATCCCGATACATACGCAACGCATGACAATCGACATTTGTGAAACTCAAACCTATGTTCCACCTGTGATGATTATAATACGGCGATATAGAAGATTACACACAATTTAGGATAAACCAAATGTGCCATTGAAAAAAAAAAGTGAGAAACGCGTACATGCATGCTCAAGGCCCGATAAACATGCCGGGGTAGTTCAAGATAGGTTCTTATCTCACATTACGGTGTTGCGAACTAATTCTCGGTAGTCTCTCCTACGCCCACACCTGCAATAAGCTCAGTGGTCTACATATGCCGGCCATATCTCCCATTGTTGTCTGAGATAATGCCTTATATAACGCTATTAGAACGGCGCTACCCCAACTATATCTCGATACCGTTGCTACATCCCTCAGTATAAGTAGGTACATCAATTTGATTTTTGTACCTGACTTTTCTCCCATAATAGACCTTATAATTTGCATAATCTGGCATCTAGCATGTTATACCACCGCGAGCAGTAGAGAACAATCCTGCAGATGCATGGAGATATTCTCAATTTCAATCGATCTCTATCAAAATGATTGGGGGTCGGTGTGTAACCCGCAGCTCATGATATATATTCTGCCACCCTCAATAGTATGATTCGGATCTGGACTAACCACTGCATCTCCGTCGACTGGTAAACCCCAAAGTACCGCGACATCTTGTAATGTCATAGTGGCTTCACCGATTGGAATGTGGAATGTGTGTCTTTTGTCGCCATCTCTCAACCAATGCCGTGATCAAGGAATGATCTACTTGTATACATCCTGCCATGTATTCACCATAAAAGCCTACTCGAAAAAGTACATCTTGAACCCTAATATCGAGTGGGGTAACTTTCCAGAAGTCGACATCTGACCTATGCACTTTCAACAGCTCAATTTCGAAATCATCCCAACCAAGTTCTGATCGATAACTAAACTATAATGTCAATACATCCGACTGTTTTGGGCATGGAGTTAAATTTGCAAACCTAGATGTTGTGTTTTTTGATTCTATAACCTGAATATATTAATTACAAATTTACCATATTATTTTCAAATACAATTTCTTTCACATAAAGTACTAACCAAAACAAACGTTGGTCCTTTTTGCACATGAAAAATCACAATTCAATAAGCACACAAGCTGTTCACACGTGATATCAAATATTACATAAACTAATTACCAACAAGCGAGATACAAATATTACAACTAACTCTGTAATGTTACATTACATAAAACAATAGCATATAATACTACTATCTATTTATCTCTCCATATTGGCCTTTACAGATGCATGGCTGCCCTATCTCTAAGTCTCTCCATGTTAGGGTATGATTTCCTATTGTGTCTAATTGCTCCACATGCCGTGCACCTCTGCCGTCGTGCTCGATTCATTTCATTCCTTATACGAGTAGATCCTGGATAGCCCGGCCAATCATTGACCCTCGCACTATTGGCCACTAGGTGAAAAGGTGCAGAAGGCCAATAGTCCTCGTGTGGTAGGGGGTAAAAATGGTTTGAATATGTTTCTACCTTTTTTTCACATTGTACGCCCCATCTACTAGGGCCAAAACGACCTGTCCCATTTGTGTGCAAACCTTGTGAGCGTGGGAGTAAGGAATATTGTAAATTTCAAACTTTCCACAAGGGCATGTACGGTTGTTAAAATGAACGGTAGGCACATTGCCTCCTTTGTCACCATGAACCCCTGTGGTGACTTGATATAATCCTTCTTCCCCGTACAAAGGCCATGACCTGGTGATACTTAGACTTGTGCTCATTCCTAAGGAACTTTTCGAGTACATTTGGCGGCCACAGATTTTGATTAGCAACATATTTGTGGGTTTCTGTGAGGTGCGAATCAAAGTATTTCACTAACTGATAAAAAGTCACATGCACACAAGCTGTTATCGGTAATTTCCTCGCACCTTTCAACACCCCGTTGAATGATTCGGAGCAATTCGTTGTCATTATGCCATATCGGATCCCACCATCAAAGCACAATGCCCATTTTTCGAGAGGGATCAACCATTTATGAGCATCTTCATTCATTTCTCGAATTTTTTCCATTATTTGAGCAAATTTATGCTGCTGATATGAACAAGCATCGTGGTGCATTAATTCCGTTAAGACATTATTTTTGAAGTGCCCACTAAAATTAGCTTTGACATGGAGCACACAATATTTGTGGTGAACAATCGGTGGTTATAATGCAGGGTTGTTCTCAACCGCTCGCAATATTCCTCTCACTCGATCAGAAATCAAACAAATGCCTTACTGGCCACAAATCACATAATGAGATAAGTTATACAAAAACCAGGATCAATTAGCCAAATTTTCCTCGTCAACAATGGCAAAAGCCAAAAGAAAAATATGCCCAGTTGCATCAACACCGATTGCAATAAGGATTTTTTCCTTGTATTTCCTGTATTGAAATGTTCCATCGATGCTAATTACGGGACGATAATGTTGAAAATCATTAATACAATGCCTAAATGCCCAAAATACGGAATTGAAGATATTGTAATCTCTAATACTATCTTCGGTGTGACGCCATTTAACAATTGTGCCGAGATTACAACATTGAATAGCAAAGTAAGAACTTCGGTAATATGGTGTACGATGACTCCCAATTACCATACACCATTTCAATAGCTTTTCTTTTGCTTAACCATGCCTTCTTGTATGATATATTCACCCCAAAAGAGCGGACATCATCCGTCCAACCATCCCATGATCTAAATTTAGGTGATCCTTTGGCTGTATCTCAAGGAAGCATGTGTGTTTCAGATGCATTTTTGTGATTTCCCAAAAGTTATGTTTCTCTCTCAACTTCGCTCGAACCCTCCATAAACAATTCTTATCCGCATAATAAAGACAGTGGACAAACTAGCTAGTAGGAGTACTTTCATGCACTTTGAAGTACCTGTACGCACAAATGGACCAACATTTAATTGCATGTTGCACCCCTTCTTTGGTCCAAAATACCATTCCAACCTCTAACTCCGAAGTTCGATCATCAACTCAAACGGGTTGTCTATAGTCATCAAACATGTCTATCATATAAAACTTTGTATCACCAATGTCTGAATAAAAGGGAATATCAGCGACAACATTATCCATATTAGCATCAATCGGTGGATTCGAAGTCTCTTCTTTATGTTGGCCACCACCCACTTCCTCCTTCTCTTCACTGCTCTCAGATGATCCACCACCATTATCTACCCAATAATCTAAGGAATCACCGTGAATGCTGACATCTTGACTTGTGCTCCCAATTGTCAACCTATTTATTACTTGGCCAATTGGCTCGGAAGTACGAAGTTCCTCGTTTAGGGTTGCACGATTTGGCCCTTTATTAAAATTGCCACCACTTGATCCCTCATTAAAAGGGCCACAACTTGGCCACCCTTCATTAAAATTGCCACCACTTGGTCTCTCATTAAAAAGGCCACGACTTGGCCCTTCATTATAATTGCCACCACTTGGTCCCTCATTAAAAGGGCCACGACTTGGACCCTCGTGGACAAACCTAGGGTCCGATACTACCATAGGTCGTTGCAAAGACACATAATTTGATATGAAAGCACCATAAGAAAACTACCGATCATTAAGAATTCCCTCTCCCTCTCTACTATGTAGAAGTTGTGTGAATGAACTAACACTTGTTTGAAGAACGAATGACATATTGTCCTCAGAACGAAAGTAATCTAAAACGGATTCGTGACTTATGTATAATTCAACTACATTAAGAGAATGACATGTCGTTGGAATGCACAACATCTCCCTCACCGTAGCATCATCATCCACTGGAACATGTATGTATGTGATTGAATTACCGGCGATGCTAATAGGAGAACAACACATTAGCTTTATTGATGAAAATATGAGAACCAAAGATTGAAGCAATCAACAATCTAGCCAAGACAACTCAACCAAATTCAAGAGAGACAAATCTAAGAGTACAAGTTGGATGTTTAGTTGAGAATTCGCCTACAAAGAGATGTCCACACCTTGATCCATTATAAGGTATTAGAAGGCCTATAATTAGGTCACAAATTAAGAGAATGAAAGCTATCTTAGCATCTCTTATAATTGAATTAAGTGAAACTCAAGAAACTAAGGCAGCAAGGAAAGCAATGAAGACTTCCGGTCTTAGATCATTATATGTCATTCTAGTCATCAATGAAGACTCGAGAATGAAGGATCGAGTGTGGCTAATTTTCACTTGTGTAATCAAGATCCTTAGACCACTTCTTATCACAATCCAAGTTCAAATTTGGAAGGTTCCAATTCGGAAGAAAGCAAATCAATTCCACACTTGGACTTAATTCAGCTCTATTCCAGTCAGCACTTGGACTTATGGTTTAGGCAATATTATTTCTTCTTCATGAACTAAATTAGAAGCTTCCAAGACCATATCCATGATGTTTAGAGAAGTTTCCAAATTCAGAGCTAGAAGATTTAATGAAGTTTCCAAATTCAATTCAAGATTGGAAAGCACAAGGCTTAAAGGCAACACAAGTTTGGCCAGCACACAAATCCAAATCAGCCTTGGATTAGTTTTAGTTTTAGGCAACTATTTTTTTCTATTTCCTTTTCTTAGATTAGAATACATTTAGTAAGTATTTATTTTAGTAACAGTTTCTTAAAGTAGTCTCCTAAAAAGCTAATCCAACTAGGGAATGGTTTTCTTAATTCTTACAACTTGTAATTTATTAATAGAGGCTATTCTGCCCCAAGAAAAACAGAATTTGATCAATTACAAACTTGAGAGCTTTTAGCTTTTCTTTGAGTTCTAGTTTAGAACTTACTTTGAGTCTTTAACGATAGCCTCTTAGGTTCATGTTTAAGCTATTTTATTGAGTTTCTTTCCATCAATAATCTGAGTGTGCCGGTTGGTTCCAAAGATAGTTCAATTCTCAACTTTGAGTTTGGATAATTCCTTCGGGTGTCAAGGGACAAAAGCAAGGTCCTTCTTCAATCTTGAAGTTGGTGTCTTGCTAAAGGAAGAGCTAGTTCAACCTAGAGGACAATACTATGACCAACACTTTGATATAGGTTCGGATTTTATTCTCTTGGTTTAAGATTCGTATCATTTATACTAACTTGACTTCTATCCACTTCAGTCACCCGATGCAAAATTCCCAAAAGTTTAGCCAAGCTAATATTATAATCAACAACAATAAACCGTTTTGGACTATTACTGTATTGGGAGCTGTTCAGACCACTAACTATTTCTGCATCCCAGTATAACACAAGCCTCACTTAATCCTTCCCCATTTCTATATTGTATATGACATCAATAATAACAAAAAGTAGACATTAATATCAGCATCAAAGTTATTAAAGTAATGGGGATTTCAAAGTTTATGGAATCAATCTTTCAAATAACAAAAAGAATTGATTAACTTTTGGAACACTAAAATTGGTGATACAATTGATGCATATAATAGTGATTTTTTTTTTCATAAGAATGACATTAGAAATGAAGGACATAAACATTCATAAATCAATGTACTAAAACCCCCCACTTTAGCAAAATACACTAAGTTTTAAAAAACTTTAAATTGATTGAATCACAATGATACCCTTATTAGGCTCCTTGAGTTCTTTAATGTTGGGAAAACTTAATTTACCATTGGATGTGATAATAAATCCCTATAGTTTTGAACTTAAGTTGACGTTAAAATTATAAAAGTGTATTACTTAAACAAATCAAACATAGTTATTAAGTAAGGAATATAGACAACACCAACAAAGTACACTAGCCAATATTGTTAAAGCTCATAACAAAGATTACCAACTAAAATCCTAGTTAATTATGACAAGTCTAGAATAATTTAGTTTGTTAATATACAATAGCTACATTGTAGCTAAATTCTTTATTTTTTTTTTTGCATGGTAAAATAAATAAATAAATAAAATTCTAACCCTTATTCACTTATAAAATTACACTTTCACCTTCTCGATAGAGTCATTGCACTTAATATCCTTTTGTGTAGTTGGGCACTATACAAAAGTAAACAACTAACATTTTCTCATATATTTATAACCAAACATTTTCCCAACAAAATTTACAATTATATTCATCAAATCCAACCACAATTCTTTAATCATCATTATCAACACCACTATTCACAGTTTATTATTCCAATAATAGCAAACACAGTGAATAAAATTAGTAATCAATCCAAATCAATCCAATCAGCATACTTTATTCACAACGAAATATCCAACATCAATTCAAATCATTCTATCAAAAATATAATATTCACAACGTATTTTCAAATTAAAATAATGTCAATTCACAAATCATATTATATAAATTATTTACCTTCGTCAGTTTTTTTGTTCCTAGGAAATATAGATTTTCTTTGCTCAACGTATTTCTCTTTTCGTTGCAAAATAAAAAATTTATCAATATAGGATAACTAATTAACAAATTTTAACAAATAAAAATTAATAAACAAATGTTATCAATCTAAAAATTAACAAATTTAAAAATTTCATAAAATAAAAATTAATTCACCTTTGAAAATAAAAAAATTCTACACTCCTATTCAGCAATTGGTGGTGGGGGGCGGCAAGGGGGTAGGTTATAAAAAACTAAAATTCTTTTTTTTTTTTTGGTATAGGGACCGGAAATAGGGGCAGCAATGGGGGGTTGTTATAGAAAAAAAAAACTAAAGTTTTATTTTTTTTTTGGTGGGGGTAGGAAGGGGGGGGGGATGATATAATAAAAAAATGCAAAAAAAATTTTTGGGTGAGGGTTGGAAATGGGGGGGTTGGGGGGGTGCAGGAAGGGCAACTGTGGGGTGGGAGAGGGGGGAGAGGCGGGAATGGGGGCTGGATCTCTTAGAAATGCAAGCAAAATAGAGAAGAAGAGAGTTACGGGCAACTAGGAGAAAGAAAGGGAAAAAACGCAGTGTTAGGAAAATAATTGAAATGGGGAAGGAAGCAAAAATAGGACAAAGGGGTTGGGATTTTTTTTTTTAATATTTTAACTAAGTCGATATCACTTCAAAGTCGCTATTTCGAGTAGCCCCTTTAAAGTCGGTTGATATCACAAATACATACTTCAAAGTCGCTATTCTGAATAAAGTCGATATCCGTGATATTGATTTCCATAAAAATGGAACAAAAATAAAAACATCAATATTTATTTAAATTATAATTTTTTGGAAAAAATTCGTATTTACTTCTTCCAAATCAAGATTTTTATGGAGCTCATGTTAGCAGTTTTCGGTTTTCTGCAGTTGCTCAAGTTTAGCATAACTACGGTTGTTCTAGGCCAAAATATAGTCATTTTGCTTAACTTTCCTCGTGTCTGCCTAGACAAGAAGAGAATAAACCACTAATATTCAAATTGGAAGCCTGCGAAGTGGTAAAAATTAATCAAGATAACATTTTTTCTCCGAAAAGATATGATTTTTGCCATAGAAGAATAATTTTGACGTCTAAATTGAGACAGATGGAGGATAATTTCTGTTTGGATGCTTTGCTGAACTAATCTTTTCTTCTTCTTTTTTTTTCCTCTCATTTTTCACTTTTACATTCCCAAATTTCTTGCAGACTTGTGTTCTCAGAGTGAACATACATTGTGAAGGTTGCAAGCAGAAAGTGAAAGAGAAATTGCAAAAAATTGAGGGTGAGTCACTTTTATGTGCTCCAAATCCCTTAATTTTTCTCAAACTAAAACTAATCGTCAAATTGGCTTTCTTTCTGTCTCTAAGAGTCTGTTTGTGAGATTTTTTCATGTGCATAGGGTTCCTTGGAATTACTTAGGGTCTGTTTGGACAGAGTGTTTTCATTTACATTTGGAAAAAGTTATATTGGAATATGTAAAAATTTTGGTGGGTATTTGATAGAGCTTAATTTATATATATCTCTTATTAATAATTTCCATGATATTTGGTTAATTTTATGATGAATTTAATGGATTTGGTTATTTTATGTGTTGTAGATGTTGAAAGTAGGTGTTTGAAAAAAAATGTGCTTAAAAGCTGAATTTGATGGAGCAAAAACCAGAAGAACATAAATGCTTAGGCGTAGGCACTACTAAGGCACTGAAGCATAACTCTTTTTTCATTCTTTCTTTTTCTCCTCTTTACTTTGTTTTTCATCAATCATGTCAAGCAACTAAATTCATCTTCTAGTTGAAGGATAATTAAGGGATGGTTCTACAACAATTGTGAAACTTATTGTTTTTAATGTTCTTATAAATTCATGGGTATTTGTTTATGTCCTGCAATGTATTATTTATGATTGTGTTGTTGAATTAGATAATTGGTACCATTATTTGATTGACAATATAATCTATTACTAACTAGAACATCAAGGTTTGATTGTTTTAGTGAAGTAGCAATTGACGTGATTATTACTTGGTAAGTGATTCAATTGTGTCAAGGGATGAACAATCTAATTAAAACAACCATAGTATGAGTTTGTTTGTCAGAATTGGGTTTTTCTAAATCTTAATGCTGTGGGTAAATTGAATTCTGTGGTGGTACCTAGATTATTTACCAACAAGAGAAGTGATTAATGAGGGTCTCTTAATTGCCAACAAAATAAGGAGAAATTGGTTGCTTGGTGGTACTAAGTGACTATAACCAATTTATTTGTGGATCTATGAGATTAACCTTGTGTCAATGACTAATTGAATGAGCCAATCCTGAAATTATTCCTTTAACTAGATCTTGTTAATTATTGAATTTTACTATTTTAAATTCTGCATTAATTATTATATTTAGTCTTAATTTGTTATTTTGCAATTTTGCATTTTTAGTATTGTCCTAAAACAACCCCAAATTATTTCGTTGGGAGATAAATCCACCATTCCCTGAGGAGACGACCCGACTCACACTTGCATTGATCACGGGTTTACCCCTGATGTAGAAACGTTGGATACTGTTACTATTGTTGCTAGGCAGAAAGAGGTAATAATATACTTGCATTTAGTTCTTAGCTTCAGAACTGTGGAGGAAGCATGTGTTTTTCTTTTCTAGACACTTGCAAGTGTTTCTTAAGTGCAGATTGTGGGGTTCATGAAAATTTTCTGGGGAGATGCTCGGGATAAGTTATGTGAATCTGTTGACAAAACACCTCTGGACTTCATGGTTATTGGGAACAGAGGGCTTGGCAAGCTCAAGAGGTTCGTTTCATTCAAACCTTCTGTAACACTGATTAAGTTTCTCAATCTGAGACCTTGTTGATCTTCAAATTTTACAACTTTTTCTTGCTAGAGCTCTACAGGTTTTTTGCTGGTTGCAATAGCTATCTACTTGCATTTTTCCATTAAGCTCACTTGATGGCAAAAATGAAAGCGTCTGAGTTCTTATGCATGATTCTATGGGGTAAATGTCACCATGTAACTGCCTCTAGCCAATGTGATTTTTGATATAACAAGTTAGCTACTGAAAATTTGCAATGGTTAGAAGTTAGTATAATTATCTATTGTAACAGCATTGTTTTGAGTTTGGCTTGATATAAGTTGCGCATATTTTTTCTTGTTCTTGCAGGGCTATCATTGGTAGCATCAGTAATTACGTGGTGACTAATGCTTCTTGTCCCATCACAGTGGTGAAGAATGTTGATCATGATTAGTACTATGTTCGCTTCTTATGGAACTGGGGGTTATCTTGTTTATTTGACTCCCATTCTCTTCAGTGGTCCAGATGCCAATTCTACAAATAATCCTGCTGTTTGTAATCCGATCTTCAGTTTGGATCTAAGCATGTATATTTGGAGATCTGCATAGTGTTTGAATCTTTCTTTTTTTTGGTAAAAGTGTTTGAATCCTCTTAATAGCTGTTATCTTGTGTTTCTGTGACATTAATCTGATTTTGTGCTTCAATTCCAAGATAAAGCACGAAAGGCTTGGGGGGTGAAATGAGATGCAGTAATTGATAATTATACCAATCTGGAGTTCTCATTATTTCTAGTAAGGTATCTTCTCATGTTTTATTTTTGCTTTTAATTGCCTGTTTCAAGTGTTTTCTATTGGTGTATTATGTCTGGATGTAATACTGTGACATTTCTTATCTCTATGTTTCTTTTGTTTCGTTCAACATCTGATGTACTTGTTGCCAAAAGATGCAAGTATTAAAACAGAATCCAGTAAATTTGTTTAGGTAGACATGGGGTTCAATTTTTTCCCCTGGAAATGGACCAATGCATTTCTTTTAAATTCCTACATTGAGTTTTGAGTGCCCTACTGCTTATTATTAGGAATATTAAGAATTTTTGCATTGGTATTATTATTAAAAAAATTGATTGACTGGTCTATGATTGAATTAAGCAGTTTTATGTGAGATATTTATGACATTGGAGTAATGTGTAATTTGAGGTTATTGAATAGAACAAAATATTCGAGGATGTTCTTCAGCAAAACTTTCCTTCTATGTATTTAGGGGTGCTAATGTTATAGTTTTTGTTAAGCTTGAATTACTTCTTCTTTTTACCTTCTTTTTACCTTTAAAGTTTAAATGTACCAAGATGTCAAATTGGATTTAAGGAGCCAGTTGATTAGTTTCTTGGAAAGTTGGGTTCGTGTGTGAATGGCTCTAAGTCATTTTTTTTTTTTGGGTTTACCATTAAGAGGATGAGAATGGATTAACTTGTTCCCTTTCTTTCTTGTGTTGTTTTTCTTTTTTTTAACTCATTGAGGCATCCATTTGCTATTGTTTTAGATGCTTAATTAAATTCAAAGAATATGTCTGTTCCACCAAATGTAGCAAGTAAATTAGGACATATAAAATATTCGATGCTGGTACATTATCTTTTTTTCATTTTATTTTGTGTATTTTCTTTTTGAGGTTGGTTTATTGAATCTATCTGTTCTTATTGTTTAAAGTTGGTTGGGTTCTGATTCCTTAATTCTAAAATTGTATTGGTTCGAATTTACCCAATTATGTGCACTTTTTTGTGACACCTGTAACGTTCCAATCTTAAGTTCTTTTTTAGGAACACACCGTGGCTGTTACCCTATGCATCTGTCATTGTGCCTGTGTGTTATTTCTGTGATAATTGGGTGGCTGTTGCAATCATTACTTAATTATTCCATCTGTCAGGGATTTACATTACTGGTTGTTGGTCCCATGCTTTTCTTTTAAGCTGGGTTTACTTTTTTAAAAGTTTAATAGTTGAAAAGTTAAAAAAGTGATTTCTTGTCTGGTCTTTTGTCATGCATGATGATGAAGTGAATATCTCAGAATGACCACTTAATCAACTGCTATTGACAATTGCAATCTCATATTTTGCAACTGGAGTTTTGTTATGTTTGAAGTGTGTTTGTTCGTGAACTATGAGCTGTGTTTAGTTGAATTCTCTTGTTGATAAAGTCTTATGGTACATATTAGATTCATTCTTTTCTAAGAGTTATTTGCTTTAGATTAATTTCCCCCTTTTATTTTGAACGCCTTTGCATATGGGCTATGCTTGTAAAACAAGACATGTTATCTATACGCAAGAACTTACTGTACGGACAGGTCGTGGCTCTGTGTTTGTTATAGTTCATGGAGACGAGGACAAGCCCACACTTGTCACATATCCTGATGTGGCTCTAAATCGTACGTAATGTCCTGATTTGACCATGTTCTTCTTGTTCTTTCCTGTGGTTCTCTCCTATGTGATCAATGCAATTTGAACTGTTGTCTGCAGACTTGTCATGCTTCCAAGGAGTGGTCTTTTGTCCGGAAGCAGCTACTTTGCTGCTTCGTAATTTCTGCATTTACTACATTAGTCCTCTTGGGCATGAGGTCAGTAATTGTTTTCATGTTCTGTGTGTTTTTGTAATTTGTATTTCTCCCGAATCCTTTTAGCATTGAAACTTTTCTTTTTTACTTTATAATGTTATTACTCACATACAGCTTTTAGGGACCTTCACAAGAGTTCCTGCAGTTGGTAGCTTCAATAATTTGTCCTGACGATTCAGTGCCATCAGTTAATGATTTAACTGATCAAATAATCGAGGTTCCAAATTATTTTAGGTAATTTATACTGCAAGTTGCATGAGTTCCATGCATCAATTAATACTTCAACTGGAAGTTCGTTCTATTTGGAGTGCTTATGATTTGCTTTTTTTTTTTTATCTTCATCTAACTTGTCCCTAATTATAAATTGTGACTTCTTGTAGGCTTGGGGCAGTTATGTCCATGGGTGTGACTGCTGGAGCTTACATTCTTCCCACGTTCGCTGTGCGTTTACTTTCCTGATAATGCATAAAAGATGTCATTACAATGAGTGTAGTTCAACTGACTGACAGGTATTGTTCTACAGATGAAGTATGGGGAGCTGGTTCTGGGTTTGATCCTTGTTTATCCATTGTGCAGACCACCCTCGTGGACTGAATGGTTTTGTAATAAGGTTTGTATTGTTATACCCATCTATTAGTTGTTAGATGGTCCAAGGAATTCTGAAATTAAGCTAAAATACTGCCGTTGTTTAGGTAATGTTGAACTTCTTGTACTTTTATGGCATTTGTGGTCTGCTAAAGGAGTGCTTATTTTACCGTCACGTCAGCAAAGTATAATCACCCCCACCCCCCCCCCCCCCCCCAAATTGAGTGAAATTTGTTCTCTTAAAACTCTAACCATCTGTTTTCTGTTTTCTCGCACTCTGTATATTGAATCGGTATATTAAGGTAGTTAATTCAACTTGTATCAGGAACTTCGTGGCAGCACCGAGGTTCCAGAATCAGATATAGTTCAGGCCTGCAGAAGAGTTAGTGCTTCATTCTGCTTCTTCTTGTTTTGGCTTCGTTAAGTTGTAGTCTTGCCTTTTAGTGATGCATGATTCCTGAAGTTTGTATTTTCCTTTATTTCTTCCAGCTGCTGGACGAGAGGCAAAGCAAAAATGTGTTCCAGTTCCTTCAGTGTTTTGATAGGTAAATGTTATTTGTCCTTTTTAATGCTTTAGGCATGTGAAATTTCTATTGGAATTGATCTTGCAAGTTGTTTCCCGTGCTGATGAACAGGAGAACTGATATTACGGATGGCTTGAAGACCTGATATTATTTGTAGTTTTGCATATTTTTCTTATTGTTCTAACACTGAAGATTTAATAACTTTTTTATATGTATCTTATTTTTTGTGATACTGAAGATCTTGTTTCCTTTTAATAATTATATTTTTTATTTATATACTTTTTTTTTAACTTAAATTTTAGATTGTTAATGTTCCTGAAGTGATAAGTTTGTTGGTGAGACTCAGACGAATGCCAGGGATCTATTTGCTGATGATGAACAGGATCAAAAAACCCGAAGTATAGGGATTACAGTGTCTTTGTCTACTCATTTTTCCTTCTAGATACTATTTCTCTCCTTTTGTCCTCTACAGGTGACCAAAGCGACTTGCATGTTGTTATCTTTGATAAGAATCTAGAATGCTACTGTATGTCATTGTCATATTTTAAAGGTTAATATATTTGTTTTGTTTTATATTGTATTTGATAAGGAGGAGGAACTGTTTGTGGAACTTGAATATAAGTTACCTGTTTTCATTATGATACCTATTTGATTATACATGCCTTTGTCATTAATTTGAATAAGCAAATTGGTAAAAGCTGTTGTGCTGAGAATTGTTTTTAACTACATTAGTAGACATAATCTGTTGTCTGTTGTCTTTTGCAGGCTGTTTTATTAGTTGAACATGAATGTCTTTTTCTTTGTATATGTGGTCAAGAGGTTCTACTCGGGATGGAACTTGAGTACATGATAGCATTGTTAACCAGCTCTTCACTAAGGTTGGATTATATCAAACTGAAGCTGTTGAATTCAATGGATGATTTCCGCTAAAGTTGACTATCTTATACATGGAATTTCGAACTAAATTTGTTTTAAACTATTTGTTCCTAAATAGATGGTGTTGAGGGAGATAAGACACACACAAATCCACATGGGTCATGGGAACTTATGGCTATACTGCCCCAGAATATGTAATGACAAGTAGCGTGAATCAAAATTGCATATTGAATTCTGTGTTCTTCAGATATTCATAAACTTGCGGTTACACAAGTATATCTTGTTCTGAATTTTATCATTCCTGAGTGAAACAAATATGAGCTGCACTGAGGCAAATTCATTCTTTTTGTGCCAAGACAGCTTGCTTCAAAAAGTGATGTGTGTAGTTTTGGAGTGGTTTTACTGGAAATGCTTTCAAGTCGAATGTCTATGGATAAAACAAGACTAAATGGGAACATAATTTGGTGGAATGGGCTAGACCTTATCCGAGGGAAAGGTGTAGGGTTTATTGGCTGATAGATCCCCAACTTGAAAGCCAGTTCTCAATCAAAGGTGCACAGAAGGCAATTCAATTAGCTGCTCATTGCCTTAATCGAGATGCAAAGGCCCCGGCCTCTGATGAGTGAAGTTGAAGTCTTGAAGCCTCTTCCATAGACCTGAAGGACATGGCCTGTTCCTCTTCCTACTTTTTTGACCCTGCAGGCTGCTACTAGAAATGGTGCTAGAGTGCAGGCTGCATTGCCAGAGAGGAATGGGCAACCCCAGCTGGACATTTCCAGACCAAATGGTCAACAACAACAGCCCTCTCTATATCATCAAAACTATCTTCTTCCAATCACCATAACCTTAGATTCCAATGAATTTAGTGGTGGAAGATGAGTTGTTTTTCTTTTTTCCCACGCCCATGAGCTGAAATGGTTTCCGGATTCATTCATTTGGTTATGGTTTTGGTTTGAGCATGAAATGAGCGAGAAACATGAGAGTACTCTCTGGACTTTGGTGTACAGCATGACTATGATCTGTGACATGAATATGAAGAATTTTGTCGTCAACTAATGCATTTGGTAATTGTTTTTTTTTTTTTTAATTTGCCTCTTTTTACGTACTACAGTAAGTTCATATGGAAGTTTGCTTGTGTTTTTTTTTTCCAGTCAAAAAAGGTTTTAAATTTTAATAGTGAATCAAATTGGTGGATGCATTGGGCTTTATATCCTTGACCCATTAGCTTACCCAAGTTTTTAGTTCCCCCGTTGGAGTTTTTTCCACAAAAATTGTTAAAAAAAAAAAAGAATTTAAATCAATATTGATGTTAAAATTTTCGTTACATTTTTATGGAAGTCCATATCACGGATATCGACTTCAAAGTCGCTATTCGGTTCTAAAGTCACTATTTGGAATAGCGACTTTGAAGTTGATATCCGTAATATATTCTTCAGTTCAAATGGGGAAAAAAAAAAAACTTCACTCTTATTCCCGATTTTGCATCTTTCCTTGCCATTTCAGCCCTAGTCCTAGCCCAACCTCGAATTTTTTCCCTCTCCCAGCAATGCCGAATAGTGACTTTGAAATCGAATATCGACTTTAGTTCAAATGTTAAAAAAAAAAAAAAGAACTTCACTCTTATTCCCGTTTTTGCTTCTTTTCTTGCCATTTTAGCCCTATTCCTAGCCCAACTTTCGAATTTTTTCCCTCTCCTAGCAACGTCCTCGTTGTTGCTACTGCCTCCTCCCTCTCTTCCCTACCTTTTATGCCCCCATTTCCAGCCCCAATTCCCTCCCCCACCCCACCACAGCTGCCCCTCTCCCCTTCCTGCACTCCCCACAGTCCTTCAAACCCCCCCACCCCCCCCAAAAAAAAAAAAACTTTATTCTCTTTGTCCATAACATCCCCATTCTTCCCCCCTCCCAAATTGAGTGTAGATTTTTTTTTCAAAGGTGAATTAATTTTTAATTCATGAAATTTTTTAATTTGTTAGTTTTTATATTGATAACATTTGTTTGTTAATTTTTATACTGATAAACTTTGTTTGCTAATTTTAATTTATTAAAATTTGTGAATTAGTTATCCTGTACTGATAAAAATTTTATTTTGCAGCAAAAAGGGAAATGCGTTAAGCGAAGAAATTCTATATTTTGGAAGAGCGAAAAAAACCGAAAGAGGCAAAGGTATATATAATTTGATTTGTGAATTGACATTATTTTAATTTGAAAATACATTGTGAATATCATATTATTAATAGAATGATTTGAATTGATGTTGGGCATTTTGTTATGAATAAAGTATGCTGATCAGATTGATTGGGATTGATTTGGAGTGATTTGGATTGATTACTAATTTTATTTACTGAGTTTGCGATTATTGGAATAATAAACTGTGAATAGTGGTATTGCGGATGATGATTAAAGAATTGTGGTTGAATTTGATGACTATAATTGTAAATGTTGTTGGGAAAATATTTAGTTACAAATATATGGGAAAATATTAGTTGTTTACTTTTGTGTAGTGGTCAACTACACAAAAGGATATTAAGTACAATAACTCTATCGAGAGGGTGAAAGTGTAATTTTATAAGTGAATAAGGGTTAGAATTATATATATTTATTTATTTTACCATGCAAAAAAAAAAAAAGAATTTAGCTACTAAGTTAATTATAGTTTAAATATAGTTTAATCTTAATTAGTTAATTTATTATTACAAAACAATAATAAGTGGCTTAATAAGTTAATTTATATTAATTATAATAATTAATATTGGTATTAGTTAATTAATTAGTATTAATTATAATAACTAATATTAATTAATTAGTTAGTGCACGAAAGTTTATGTGAATGTTTATGTCCTACATTGATTTGTGAATGTTTATGTTCTTCATTTCTAATGTCATCCTTATGGGAAAAAAAAATTTCACTATTATATGCATCAATTGTATCATCAATTTTAGTGTTCCAAAAGTTAATAAATTCCTTTTGTTATTTGAAAGATGGATTCCATAACCTTTGAAATCCACATTACTTTAATAACTTTGATGCCAATAATAATGCATACTTTATGTTATTATTGATAGCATATACAATATAGAAATGGGGAAGGATCAAGTGAAGCTTGTGTTATACTGGGATGGAGAAATAATTAGTGGTCCAAACGGCTCCCAATACTATAGTCCAAAACGATTTATTGTTGTTGATTAAAATATTAGCTTGGCAGAACTTTTGGGAATTTTGCATCGAGTGACTGGAATGAATGGAAGTCAATTTACTTTAAAGCTAATATGCCATTATCCTAAATTTGGTCAAGCATTAGGTCGAATTCGACCTAAGTTTGACCTATTCAACCTAAAATTCGACCAAATTTAGTCTTTCGACGCAAAGTTGGCCTGAATATTGGCTAACCTTGTCTTTCGACTTAATGCTCGACATAATGCTTGACCAAATTTAGGTCGAGTGAATTTTTATTTCTTTTAATTTTTTTTAAAAAAAATTTCACTCGACCTAAATTTGATCGAGCATTAGGTCGAGCTCGACCTAGTATTAGATCGAGTGAATTTTTTTTATTAATTTTTTTTTTAAAAAATAAAAATTCACTCGACCTAAATTTGGTCAAGCATTAGGTCGAGTTCGACTTAAATTTGACCTATTCGACCTAAAACTCAACCAAATTTAGTACTCAACTTAAAAGTTGACTTAGCAACATTGACCTAACCTTGTGCTCGACCTAAAATTTGACTTTGAACTCGACCATTCGCTCCTTTAAATTCACAAACCCAGTTCAACTACTGCAAATTTCAACTAACATCAAATTTATGCGATTTCTTCTCTACTATTGTGGCTTTCTTACTTGAAGATCATAGTCCAATAAGGTATACGAACAATGAGGTGTGCAAACAACAAGGTGTGAGAATAAATTTTATTGAATCGATCAAATGAGTTTTGAGAAAAAAAAAAGAAGATGGAGTGAAGTGTTATGTTTCTGCTAGAGGGTGTTATAGTATTTTTCGTCATAGAAGTGCTATAACAGAGAATAAAAAAAAGTGTTATTTTTGTAAAGTTAACTGTCAAAGTGTTATATTTGTAAATTTCCCAAATTACTACCTTAATTGCCAAAATTACTTTCCAACTGCTGTCTGCCTCTTCAGACTTCCGCCGCCTCCATTCCTCCAACAGTCGACAGTGGCTGCTCTTCAACCCCGGCCGTGACTATAGTTCTCGTCCTCAGCGCGCGCTCGTCAACCATCATGATGGAGTACAAGTTTTAGCCGCTCTTCAGTCTTCTCTCTTCCTTGGTCGTCACTAGTCAGCCGTCGCCCGTTGGCATCTCTCCTCTTCCGCCGTCAGTCGTCGCTCGTCCTCGTCCTCCGTCCTCGCCTCCTCTGCCAGTTCGTCGGCCAGCAGTTGGAGTTTCGGCTTTCAGCACTAAATCGGCCATGCACCTCTCACCGCGAGTCACGGCTTCTCCGCCATCACCTCCCGCCGCTTGATGGTGCGTCTTCGTGTCGACAGCCTTATTTTCTATGCTAATTTTTTTAGATGTACCAAATCTACTGATTTGGTTCTGTAAATATTTTTTTTGTGCTAATTTTTTTAGTTGGGCTAATTTTTTTGGTTCGGTAAATATTTTACTATTGGTTTGAAAATTAATTCCATGCTGGTTTGAAAATTAGTGTAATTCCATACTGGTTCAAAAATGGTTTTGGTTTTTGGTACTGATTTCTGTTTTTGATGTATAGTGATTTTTGGTTTATTGGTTTCGAATTCGGTATTTCTGATGTCTAGTGATTTTTGGTTTCTTGGTTGGGAATTTGGCCGACCGAATTCGAAGTTGGTCTAATTCAGAATTCGGTTAATTGAATTCAAACCGAAAATTGAATTTTGAATTTGGTGGGTTTGAATTCGAATTGAGTTGGTTTGGGTTCCAAAAATTGTCAAACGGATTAAATTGAAATTCGGGAAAACGGAGCGATGAACGCCCTAGTTTCTGCAATCGACTTCCTTACAAGGTCCTTCAGAACATAGTAGACCTGGGCAAAGGATGACCAATAATTAAAAAAAGAAAAACTTAAAATCAAACACCTTGTTTAACAGAGTCTAAAGGAGCTACTAATTTCTTAGGAGCTATCGAACGAGGCTGATAACCATCTGCTTCAGAGATGACTTTTTTGGTCTAATTTCTGGTTTGTGTTTTCTGAAAATTAATATGCAATGAACCATATTGTTCCTAGAATATATTCTTTCTTGTTCCTTTTGTAATTTTATTGTATTCATTATCTCTAAAGCCAAAGTCATGCATAGTTTTTTGAAAATCTCCTCATTTATAATAATCAAAAACTAATAGTTTAAAAATTAATTTAGTAATGGAATTAATCATATTCTTAATTATCTCCTTTTTAACTTTTTGAAAAAAAAAATCAAACAATTCATTGCCACAGTTTGGGTTAGACTCAGATCTCTTTTTAGAAGACAATTGTGTCATGATTTCCTTTTTGTAGGAAAAAGGTGGAAACAAATAGAGAGATTCAAGGATTGAAAAGTCAGCAGACAAAAGGCTCCTTTTTTTTTTTTCTAAGTTAACTTCATATTAATTTATTTTAAGTTCAATTGAACTTGTCTTTGAATATGAATTGGGTTGATGAAATTTGATTGTAATATGCAGGTGCTAATCAGCATGGGAGCGGACGGAAGTAGCAGAAGTGATAGGGAAAGAAGATCATCTAAATCCAGTGGTAGTAGGCTTAGGCATAGTCGAAGGCATCCCTCGGATGAGTCAAAATCAGAGTCTGAGCGTTCGTATTCCTCAGCTTCTGAGTCAGCTTCGGATTCTGATAGCGACGATGTGACCCAATCAAGAGGCAGACAGAGTCGAAGCAGGCATCGTAGCCGACGTCAGTCCAGAGATTCCGATGATCAAAGCCGTGATGATGATGATCGTCAGAAAAAGAAAAGGAAGAGGAAAATCACCGAGGAAGATATTGCTGAGTACTTGGCAAAGAAAGCACAGAAAAAGGCAATTTTCATTTCACTTTATCTTTTTACTCGCTACTTTTGTCAATACTTTTTGTGAATTTCCTTCCTCTTATTTCATTTAATTTACACCATTTGGTTATTACTATTACATGCTTTCTCTTATTTGCCTTTGAACCTTCAGGCAGCAAAAGTTGCAAAGAAGTTGAAGTTGCAGAATATTTCTGGATATGCTAACGAATCAAATCCTTTTGGAGATTCTAATCTAAATGAAAGGTGTGCTAATTATCCTACATACTTTTTGAAGGATATTTGTGGAGTGTCTTTGTCTATTCATAACTAAGTTTTCTGTGTCATGATTAAAATTGTGAGGTTCAAATCTTATCTAGGTTGAAGAATTGTAGCTTTTAGTTGTGGAATTTTTTTTTACCACGTCTACGGTTGAATGGTTGCGGTATATTAATCTATTTCCTTCCCTCTTGTCCTTCGTCACAAAGAAGTTATAACTCCTATGTAGTTATTTTCCTATCTCTTGGTGAAATATTGGGGCCAACATAGATTGTGATTAACTATTATTCTATGTATTGGTTGAACTCTGATGCAAAGAAATCTTTGCTCATCCCTATCTATTTCAACTTTCAGCGGTCTTTTTTTTTTTCCGTATATATTACTTGTTGTGAACAAGTCTAAATGATAAATATGATGTTTGCAGATTCGTTTGGCGAAAGAAGATTGAGCGAGATATTGCTCAAGGTGTGCCAATTGATTCTTATTCCTTAAAAGCTGAAAAAAAGAGACAGAGAGAAAGAATGGTATCTTTTTTGATTTTCTAACGTTGTACATCCTATTGTATACTGCTTTAAATTTCTAGAACACTTGAATCATCTTCTTCCTGTATGCCAAAACTCTACTTGAACAACTAGTTATTTTTACTTGCATATTTCACTCACCTTTTAAGTCTTGGGAAAATGGAAAGCGAATAATGGCTGATGTTCTTCTTTTGTTTTCCTTTGAAAATTTAAGTGGGGAAAATATAATTTGTGGTGTTTTTGGGTCTACATCTCTTATATTTCATTAGTGATTTCTAAATTCGAAAAGGCAAAGAAATATTTGGACAGTTGTAGTTGACAATATATATATTGTACTTGACAATAATTGGATGGTTGTAATTGACAATATATATTCTGCACATAATATGAAACAGATTCTGATGTTTTTATTTGTTGTTCAGTTGGTTATTTAGCTACATTTTTAAAACCCAGTTTGTAGTCTATGTTTCCTAACTGAAGTTTCCATGGTGGGCAATAACTGCACTGCTTTCATAATTTTGTAAAACATTGATTTTCAATTAAGTCAGTACTCATTCAAATTGGGAATGCAGGCAGAGATTGAGAAGGTGAAGAAAAGAAGGGAGGAAAGGGCTATTGAGAAAGCACAACATGAGGAAGAAATGGTACTTTTAATTTTTCTTTTGGCGTTTAAGGTTTCTGGAAGATGGTTCTTGTACATTTTATTTTTTTTAGTTCAGATTAAGCATGATTGAAATAGTTGTTTGATATGACAGGCCTTGTTAGCCAGGGAGCGTGCTCGAGCTGAGTTTGAAGACTGGGAGAAGAAAGAAGAAGAGGTGGGTATCTAAAATTGTTTAAAATGCTTTTCTTACTTGTATCAGAATTTTAAAATCAAGTTTTCTTTTGGCAATTATATGATGCTAACTTGATTTGTTTACAGTTTCATTTTGATCAGAGCAAGGTTAGGTCAGAGATTCGGTTGCGTGAAGGACGTACAAAGCCAATTGATATACTTATTAAGCATCTTAATCCTTTGGATGACTTGGATATAGAGATAAATGAACCATACATGGTCTTTAAGGTAAATATTAGTCATGTCTTTCTCGTATGACTCCTTGTTACCTTGATGTTTTATCATCATCTTGTTCTCTTTCTTCATTTTATCATGCGATGAGCTAATTAGTTACAAGCATTTTCATGCTTGTGAAAATACCTTCATCTGTTACCACATAATGTTGTGTTAAATCTTATTTGAAGTCAGTAATGTTTACTAATCTGGTAAAATGGAAGCCCATTTTGTAAGTGAACTTCTTCAAGATTTAAAATGGTATGATGTTAGTTGTACATTATACTGGTAGAAAAAATTGAAAGTTACTGTTGGTTTTTAAAACCAATGAAGGGAGTACTTCTAATTGAGGGGGTTATTGTACTTTAGACTCTGGTAGTATTTAAAATAGTTTTCCCAAAATGTAATCCAGTTGCAGCTGATTGAGTTGAAAGTTTGTGGGATTAATCCATTGAAAGAACTTAATTCTTATTTTGATTCTGATTGTAATTGAAAGGTAGTTTTTATCCTTTGGAATTTGTTCTAATTATATGCTTGATTGCTGATGAGTTATTTGATGGTCATTCCTGCTTTTCAATTTCACCGTTCTTCCCCTCTAGAGTAACATTTGTATGCTTGGATATATTCTGGGGATCCTTTTGTTGATGTATGTCCAATGCAGGGTTTGACTGTAAAAGAGATGGAAGAACTTCATGAAGATATAAAATTACGTCTGGATTTGGACAGGGCAACCCCAACACATATACAGTATTGGGAGGTATTTTTTCACTTTTATTTTTTACCAGTTATATTTTTGTTGGATCCTAGCATTTATCTAGCTTTAGTACTTTTCTTTTTAAGAGAAAAATTCTTATGTTTCCGACTGCCATTTCTAGTTCTAGCCCTTTTACCTTTATTTTTCTATTTCATTTTATAACTATTTCTTCTCCTCACTTTTTTTCTTTGGGTTCATCGATCGCCGACCCCAACTAGTTTGGGATAAAGGTGATGTTGATGTTGATATGCTTGAATAAGTTTCACACGTGGAACTTATTGGGTGCTTGCTAATAAACTACTCTTTAGCCATCCAAAAGCAATTCATTGATTTTTGTGATGTAGGAATAGGATTTTTGTGTTGCATTTCTACCTTATTGATGCACAACTTTGTTCTCTAGCAATTTACATTATTTGTGCAAGTGGAACATTTTATGTTTTCAATTATCTGGTTCCTGAAGGTAGTCAGCTCTCAAAGAGTCATAGTGCTTGGTCTGGAAATAGGTCTGTAAGTGGCTGAATTAGAATAAAATGGGCTGTACTCAATCTACATCTGGGTTATCTCAAATTGCCAGTATAGATTTGATCTGATCTGATCTGATCCGCATCTGGGTTATCACAGATTTTGCTGTTACTCTTGGTAATCATCTCTAACTTGAGCTAATAATCCGTGTAGAGATGCTCCTACAACTTTTTTCAGTTAATGTACTGGCCTTTCAATTTGTAAAATTTTGGGTATCTCTTCTCTTGAAGAGAACCGTCAATTGTAAAATATGCAGTTGTTTCAATATAGTCAATTTTCAGGAAGACACTGGAAACTCACCATCCAATGTTTAAAAAAACTAATGTAATTTATCTCCATGAAGGCATTGATGTAGTTAAACGCATCCTTAATTGTGTCAGTTCTTCACTACATTAATTTTGTTGTCAACATTGCTTATGGAGTTTTTGTTAAGCAAAATTTCCACCTTTGGCATATCTCCTATTACATGATGCTTGTTATCTTGTTTTATACTTCAAATTTGAGATAAATGCGGATCTGTCCTAGTAACATTGTTTTGGAATCTAGATTCATGTTTTTCTTGTTAAATGAACCTAAATGTCTTGTGAACATCAAATTTGAAACTATCTTTTGAAATCCCAAATGTTTAATGTACATGTAATATCACAGGCACTTCTGGTAGTTTGTGATTGGGAACTACGTGAAGCTAGAAAAAAGGATGCATTGGACCGAGCCAGAGTGCGTGGTGAACGACTGCCTCCTGAGCTGCTTGCTGAGGAGAGGGGAATGCATTCAAGCATTGAAGCAGACGTGAAGAATCTTCTGCAGGGGAAATCCTACATTGAATTGGAAGCTCTACAGTCTCAGATTGAGTCACAAATGTGCTCTGGCACAGCTAAGGTGGTTGAATATTGGGAAGCACTTCTTAAACGTCTCCACATCTTCAAGGCTAAGGTGAATATTGTTGGGGCACTAATATGGCCTTCAAATTTTAACACAAACTGCGCTTCATTGTCATAATTCATATTTTCAATGACAGGCTTGTCTTAAGGAGATCCATGCCAAAATGCTGCGCCAACATTTACAGCATCTTGAGAAACCATTGGAGGTTGGAGATGGTGATACAGACTGGAGTCCAAATCCTCCCAAGGAAGATAAGGATCATGATAAAAAAGGTGCTGAAAGTTATCACGGTTAGTATATCTCTTTCTGGTTATGCACCTTGATTTGTAGTTGACTGACATTTTTCTTTGTGCAGATAATGAAGTTCTTTCTCCTGAACCTGTATTGCACGAAGAAGCTCAAGAGGCAGATGAAGAAGCTGGTTCATTTTCACCAGAGTTGTATCATGGTGATGACAATGAAGAAGCGATTGACCCTGAAGAAGACAAGTCTATACTGGTAATGTTGAAGAGATTCCCATGGTCAACTACGTAAATTCCTGAATTGAGTTGAAAGAGGAGTACATTTCATTGCTTATTATCTGAATATGTTTGCAATTTAATACCATAGGAGAGGAAGCGTTTGGCTGTTTTGGAAGAAAGGCGTATCCAAGAATTGACTGCAAGGCCTACTCCTCCTGAGGATAACTTTGAGAAGAAAGCTTTGAAAGCAATGGGAGCCATGGAGGAAGGTGATGCAATATTTGGATCAAATGATGAAATCAACCTTGATTCGCAGGTATTTCATGTTTCTGTATCTCTGCAGGCTTATGGTCTTCATTTTTGTCGGTTTCTTAACGCAATTTGTGCTTGGCTGTGGTTGCAGGTTTACTGGTGGCATGATAAGTACCGCCCAAGAAAGCCAAAATACTTTAATCGTGTTCATACTGGTTATGAGTGGAACAAATACAATCAAACTCACTACGATCACGATAACCCGCCGCCTAAGATTGTTCAGGGCTACAAATTCAACGTTTTCTACCCCGATCTTGTTGATAAAGGGAAAGCTCCAACGTACACCATTGAGAAGGATGGTGATAGCACTGAGACGTGTATCATTAGGTTCCACGCAGGGCCACCATATGAAGATATAGTAAGTTTTTTTACAGATGATTTTGCAAAATGCTGTGGCAACTAGTTTTGCTGTATGTAATCCCAGGAACAAAAGCTGACTAGTTTCTTTTGTGTTGAATAGGCATTCCGGATAGTTAACAAGGAATGGGAGTACTCGCATAAGAAAGGATTCAAGTCCACTTTTGAACGAGGAATACTTCATTTGTACTTCAACTTCAAACGCTACCGCTACAGGAGGTGATCCTTGGCTATTGTGTTGGAGGTTGACTGTGACTGCTACATTTGTAATTTTCTTAGACTTAAAATTTTTGTTTGTACCATTTTCCCATAATGTTATATTCTTAATTTGAAGATTCAAAATAGTAATAGTTTTTCCAGTTGTATCTTAAGCTTACTATTATAAAATTATGCGCAGAAAATACCCAATACTCTATACCTAATGAAGTACTATGGAAACTGGAGCAGCTAGTTTTTCAGTTTTTTTTTTTTTAAACATTGAGAATGACTAAAATTTTTGTTGAACCATTTAATGGGGGTAGGCTATTTATAAAACAGCCATTTGATCTCTCTCTTCTGAGTCATTTGACAAAATATTGTTTTTTTTAAAAAATAAATAAATATTGATGATTTGGGAGGAGTTCATGTAATATTGGAGTTAATATCGTGAATATTGATTTTAAAGTTGATATTTAGGATACTGACTTTAAAGTCACTATTGACGATACCGATTTTAAAGTCGATATTGCAGATATTGACTCATGATATTGACTTTAATGTAATTTTTTCTTGAAAGAATTATTATTGCTTAAAACTAGTCAATTATTTGTGTCATATTTTGTTAAAATTTGAGTACTTTAGTTATTAAAATTTTTTTGAAAATAATTAACTTTTGAATAATATTTTTACAGTAATTTGTTGTGTATTATTACATATGATTTGAATTTATATATTTTTATATGCATAAGAATTTTTTTTTTTAAAAAATATAATTATATATTTTTATTTCGTAACGAGACATATTAGTTTTTCGTATATGATTTTAAAGATTTTTTTCTTAAATATTTATTAGGGTTTAGGGGTGCCATGTGTTGTCTATCCCTTTTTTTCCCCTAACTCTAATGCATCTCACCTTATCCCATTCAAAAGTCCATTTTTAGAAAATCAATTTCGAAGTTGATTTTCGCATACAGTGCATCTCATGTTATGAAGTCCATTTGAAGAAACAAAATTCAGTTAATTAGCTCAAATTTTTACTATTCGATAATTGAAATAGAAGTTAAATGTGCGTTGTAGAAAAAAAGTTGGAAATAGAAAGAAGTTCTAAATTTGAACAAGTTATATATATATAAAAAATCAAGTTCCACAGCGAGGCTATCTAATATTCCTATGTGCTTGTCGGCTAGGGGGTTAGGGTTGGGGCTGTGGGTTTACATTGGATTGGCTTTGGAACCCTTGTGTTTCCGATGAATCTAGATCAAAAGGGGAATGGATTGATCCATACGTGATTGTGGATGAGGACGCCTTCGACCCTCATAGATCAAATTATGCGGAGACATTTAATATGACGTGCTAGTGTCTAATTGCGATGAATATTCAATCTCAGGTGTCTCCTCACATGGCTCACTGGATTGATAAGGAAACGAACCAATATTAAATATTTGATCAGCATCATCAACATTATGATGATAGGATGTAGATGGATGATTGGACGTAGATGGACAATCGGACATAGATGGATGACCTGATGTAGATGGACGACCAGATGTACATGCACGGCCGGATATAGATGGACGACTATGTGATTGTTGAAATTCACGTTGATATTCTAAGTTTGAATGTGTAATCTGCATTTGGTGACTCTCCTCAACCATCGCCAATGCACGAGAAGAAATGTCATGTACATTTGAAATAACTGCTTTCAGATTTATTTCTAAATTGTTGAAAGCATCGCTTGTCAAATCATATACTTGCTCCCAACATTCACCCTACAAATAAAAAAAGCTATAAATTAAAAAGTGAATACTATGTTAAATATTAAAAATTAAAATATCATATACATACTTAATACTCGACAACCGATGCAGTTGGGCGAACACCTTGTGTAGGACGGTGGGCGGGATTACCTATCAGAGTTCTAGTAATCCGACGATACCAAACTATATATTCTGAAAAATACTGCATGGGGCCGCTTGAAGGCCATCCATGCACAATTCTCTTCCTTTGCTTATTCCACCTATCAATGTAAGGTGCATGCCGAATTATCCAATTAACTCCCTTCCTGCATCGCTAATCAAGTTTATGCAACCTCAAATCTGTGTCAATGACAGCAGAAATTGTTTGATTATAGCCGATCTACCGCATAACTAGCTCAAGTAAATTCAGTTCAACAACATCGAAGTTGTTAGAGGCACGGTTGCACACCAAACATCATATCCACGTAAGCAATAATCTGGTAACTGGTACAAATTTTCCGCTAAATACAGTTGCCAGATAAACTATAAATAAAGAATTTTAACTATAATTAGTTTTTGAACTAAACTTAATTTTAACGAGCCAAAAATTGAAAAATATTAATTATGTATTACTTGCATTATCATTTGACATATAGTCTAAATGATCTCAATACATGCGCAACACATGTGAATCGACATCTGCAAAACTCAAACCCGTGTTCCACCTGCAACGATATGAGGATGACAATATAAAATATGAAACACAATTTAGGATAAAACAAATGTGCCATTGAAAAGGGGAAAAATCGTACATGCATGCTCGAGGATCGATAGACATGCCGGGAAAGCCCAAAATTGGTTGTTCTATCACATTTCGATATTGCGGTCTGATTCTCGGTAGTCTCTCCTACGCCCACACTTGCAACATGCTTAGTGGGCCACATATACTGGCCGTGTCTCCCACTGTCTCCCGACATAGTGCCCTATATAGCGACGCTAGAACGGTGCTGCCCCAATTATATTTAGAAGTAGTGTCTACATCTCTCAGTAGAACAAGAACATTAATTTTATTTTTGTATCTGACTTGTCCCCAATAATAGACCATATAATTTGCATTATCTGACATCTGGCATGCTGTAAAACCTCATCATTTGTGGCCTCGAGTAGTAGAGAACGCGCCTGTAAATGCATAGAGATACTCTTCAATTTCAATCGATCTTTATCAAAATCTACGGAGACTGGCATGTAACCCAGAAGCTCATGATATATATTTTGCCACTCTTCTAACAAATTGTTCGAATCAGGACCAATCATCATATTTCCGTCGACCGGTAAACCCCAAAGTATCACAACATCTTGTAATGTCACGGTTGCTTCACCAACTGGAAGGTGGAATGTGTGTGTCTCTTGTCGCCATCTCTCCACTAGTGCCGTGATCAACAAATGGTCTACATGTATACATTCTGCCATGTATACACCATAAAATCCTACTCAGTAAAATATATCTTGCACCTTAATGTCGAGTGGGGTAACTTTCCAAAACTCGACATCGACGTATACACTTTCAACGGGAGGATTTCTGGGTCGTCCCACACAAGTTTCTAGCGATGACTAGACTGTAACATCAAAACGTCTAGCTGCCATGGTCTCGGAGTTAAATGTGCGAACCTGGAAGAATTTCCTTCTATCTCTACAACCTAAACATATTAAATATAATTTTACCAGATTATTTTCAAATACAATTATGATTGCATTTCGTACCAGCGAAAACAAACGTTGGGTCACTTTTGCACATTGAAAATAACCATTCAAATAATACATAAATGTTGGCACATGATGTCAAATATTACATAAAATCATAAACAACATTCGAGATACAAATACTACTAGAGCCCTTCACGGATGCATGGTTGCCCTATCCCTAAGTCTCTCTATGTTTAGGCATGATTTCCTATTATGTCCAATTGCTCCACATGCCTTGCACTTCTGCCTTTGTAATCAATTCATTTTATTCCTTATACGGGTAGATCTTAGACGGCCTGGTCGGTCATTGACCCTCGAACTATTGGCTACTAGATGCAAGGTTGTCAAGATCGAGATCCTACTTAGGATCGGGAAGGGGTGGTAGGATCGTAAAATTGTGGGATCGACACGGATCGTAAGATCCTACTATAGGGGGTGATGTGAAGTACTAATATATTACCTAAACACCAAATTAAAAAAAAAGAGTTCAACTCTAATTTAAAACAATTCAATCAGGTCATAATGATAATTTTGCATGGGCTCTGGCCGCTTTTCTTCTTCTCCTCCAACAAGTTCATTCTCTTCTTCCTCTCCTTCAACAAGTTCATTCACAAAATTTGAAATGTCCAACTCCAAATCACGATCAACTATAGGTTCAACCAACTCTTCTTCATTTTGAGCATCTAAATCAAAGTTGTCCCCATCATCCAAATCTTCTTCATCTTCAACAATCCACTCATCATCCGAATGAATATCATCAAATTTAAATTTAGTAGTGTTTCTAGTTTTTGTCTTGCCCAATCTCGAGTTGGCCATCACAAAGACAACATCATTCATTGTCTTTTGCTTCAATCGGTTTCTTCTCTTTGTGTGGACCTAAACAAATACAAAATAATTAATATACAACCCATGTTTTGAAGTGAAATAGAATTCATATTTCATATTCTTGAAATTATACCATCTCAAAAGCACTCTAGTTTCGCTCACACCCAAAGGAACTGCATGTCAAGCTCAGCACATGAATAGCAAAGTTTTGGAGCTCTAGATGTTCCTCCCCATAAGAATCGCACCATGTTGCTGGAGTTTTGATATTAATTCCAGTCTTGGCTACTATAGAACCAAAATTTTTTTTCGAGTCTTAAAATCTTCAAGTTGCCCATCAATCTTAGAAATTTCATCTACATTTCCCCCTGTCATTCTTTCTATACAATCATATAGTCCACATTTTACTTCATAATCAGCTTTAAATGAAAGACTATAATGAAATTGGGGGTTAAGTCAATAGCTTGCAGCATGCAAAGGCCTATGGAGTTGCTTGTCCCATCTTTCATCAATGACATCCCATACAGGTTGATAACTAAAGAATGGAAAAAAAGTTAAATTAGTTTTGAAGAAAAGAGTCAAAAAGAAAGACTACTAATTTTCAATTAAAGTTAAACTTGATAACTTACTATTTTTTGACACCATTGAAGGCATGAACAATTTTCTCTTTAGCTCGATCCATTTCCTCATATATGATCCCACGGCTGGCTTCTCATTCGAATCAACCAAACAAAGCACTTTCATCAAAGGATAAGCGTCCTTCAAGCAAATGACAATGTTTTTCCAAAACCCCTTGTCCATAATCACATCTTCAATAAGTTTTCCATCCTTCAACTTGAATGTTTCTTAGACTTCCATTCATCGGAATTGAACATTCTTATCAATGCAAGTTTGTTGTCATGGAGGCATCCCAAAGTTAAGTAATGGTGGGTCTCACCAAGTCTTTACCTTTGGTGAAGCTTTGCAAAATAGAAATGAGAGAAGTCCTTGAATAAATATATGTTGTAACTTTTTTCACCTTTGGATTTGTTTCATGATAAATTGGTATCTTCTTCTCTAAATCATCCAACATCAAGTCAATGCAATGAGCTGCACAAGGTGTCCAATACAATCTTTTTCTTTTTGCCATCAACATCTCTCCGGTAGCTTTGTAATTTGCTGCATTGTCTGTCACAACTTGGACAACATTTTCTTCACCAACCTCCTCACCAACATCATCAATCATCTTAAAAATTTTGTCAGCTATTTTAGAAATGTGAGACGCATCAATGAACTTACGGAAAGCACTTCCCATAGAGCTATTCACTAAGAAATTTATTATTGTCCTCATTCTTTTGTCAGTCCACCCATCAGTCATTATTGTGCATCCCATTTTCTTCCATTAAGCCCTATGTTCTTCAATAGTCTCCATTGTCAAATTATAATGTTGCTGCAAATATTTGACTCTAATCTCATGGTAGGATGGTGGCATAAAACCCAATCCATGTCTTGAAATAGATCCACACATCTTATGAAATTCATCACTCTTTACCACATTGAAAGGTATGGCATTGCTGTAGATAAAAGAAACAACATCATTACATGCTTCCTCTCTCGAACCCTTCTTAAAAATGTTGTTGATGGTTGTTTGACTAGTTCCCCTTCTCTTGAAAATACTAGTTGCGCTCTTACTACCAGTATCATCATCTTCATCCCCTTTCATTTTAACACTTCCACTGGGCTCTTGTTCTTCTACTTGAGTGATTGATTTCTTCATTAATTTTCTTGCAATGCCACTATAATTTCCCATATTTCTTTTTTTACATCATCAGGCACAGCTCTACATGCTCCAATATCCTTTTGGGTTCTTGCCAAATGATGTTTCAATCGGTAAACCCCTCCTGTCACTACCTTTTCACAATATTTGCATCGAATTTTTCTAACATCTGCATCAATTGGAATCCCATGCTTTCATCCAATATCACTTCTATTTCTAGCAGCATTCTTGTGCATTTTAGTTCCTCTACTAGAGGCCGGAAGAGCCTCAACATTGCTACTACCAATAGCACCACTTGAAGCCATAAGAAAAAAAAATAGAAAAGCACTAAGACAATAGAGCACAAGAGAAGCAGAGGCTGCAGAGAGACTTCTTCTTCTTCTTCTTCTTCAACTTCAACTTCAACTTCTTCTTCTTTTCAACTTCGACTTCTTCTTCTTCGACTTCTTCTTCACAAAATAGGGACGCGATTGAGTGTGAGGCTATGGCCGATTGAGTGTGATGCTGTAGGAGAATGAGAGTCGTGACTGGGTATGGGAAAAAATTAGGGTTTCAAAAGGGTATTTTGGGATTTTTACAAATTGGGTCATCATTTTTTTTGAAACGGTAGGAATGGAGAGATTGTATGATCCCATCAATTTCACGGGCAAAATCATCGATCCCATGCTAGTTGGTCTGATTTGCGATCCTAGTAGCGATTTGAATCGCTAGTGAAGAAAAAATCGTATACGATCCTACGATTTAAAACACGATCTTGACAACCTTGACTAGATGAAAAGGTGCAAGCGGCCAATAGTCCTCGTGGGGCATGGGGCAAAAATGAAGAAAAATATGTTTTTACCATTTTCTGCACATTGTACACTCCATCTACTAGGGCCAAAGAGACCATTTCCATTTGAATGCAAACCTTAAGCGCATGCAAGCAAGGAATCTTGTAAATTTCAAACTTGCCACACATGCATGTACAGTTGTTAAGATGTACTGTATGCACATTGTCTCATTTGTTACCATGTACTCCCGTGGTGACTTGATATAATCCTTCTTCTCGCCCAAAGACCATGACCTAGTGATAGTTAGACTTGTGCTCATTCTTGAGGAGCCTTTGAGCACGTTTGGTGGTTACAGATTTTGATCAGCAACATGTTTGCGGGCTTTGGTGAGGTGTGAATCAAAGTATTTAACTAGGCGATAAAAAGTCGCACGCACACAAGCTATTACGGAAACTTCCTCGCACCTTTCAACACCCCATTGAATGATTTGGATTGATTTGTTGTCATTATTCCATATTGGACCCCACCATCAAAATACAATGCCCATTTCTCGAAAGGGATATTTGTCAACCATTTACGGGCATTTTCATCTAATTCTCTGATTAATTCCATTAATTGAGCAAATTTTTGCTGTTGGTGAGCAAGCAGCGCGATGTATCAATTCCGTCAAAGCATTATTTTGAATCGCCCACTGAAATTTTCTTTGACATGGCACACACAATACCTGTGGTGAACAATCGGTGGTTATAATGCAGAGTTGTTCTCAACCGCTCGCAATATTCCCCTTGCTCAATCAGAAATCAAACAAACGCCTTGCTAGCCACAAATCACATGATAAGATAAGTTATACAAAAACCAGGATCAATTAGCCAAATTTTTGTCGTCAACAATGGCAAAAGCTAAGGGAAGAATATGCCCAGCTGTATCAGCACCGACCACAATAAGGATTTTTTTCTTGTATTTCCCATATTGGAACGTTCCATTGATACTAATTACAGGATGATAGTGTTGAAAACCATTGATACAAGGTTTAAATACCCAAAAATGGAATTAAAAATGTTATAATCTCCAATACTATCTTTGGTGTGATGCCATTCAACAATTGTGCCGGGGTTACAAGATTGAAGGGCAAGTAAGAACTTCAGTAATGTGGTCTACGATGACTCCCAATTACCATTTCAATAGCTTTCCTTCTGCCCAACCATGCCTTCTTATATGATATATTCACCCCAAAAGAGCACACATTTTCAACTATATCGAGGACCTTATAGGAAGCATTTTCCTTAATATTGTTCCGTACCATCCGTCCAACCATGCCATGATCTAAATTTGGGTGGTCTTCTGGTTGTATCTCAGGGAAGCACGTGTGTTTGAGGTGCATTTTTGTGATCTCCCAAAATCCATGTTGTTTTTTCAACTTGGCTTGAACCTTCCACAAACAATTCTTTTCCTCATAATAAAGACATTGGACAAACCAGCTAGTAGAAGTACTTTCATACACTTTGAAGTACTTGTGTGCATGAATGGACCAACATTTAACTGTATGTTACACCCCTTCTTTGGTTTGGAATACCATTCCAACATCTAATTTCGAAGTCTAATCATCAACCCAAACTGGTCATCTATAGTCATCAAACTTGTCTATCATTGAAAACTTTGCATCACCAATGTCCGAGTAAAAAGGAATATTATCAACAATGTTATCCATAATAACATCAACCGGTGGATTCGAAGTTTCTTGTTCCTGTTGGCCACCACCCACGTCCTCCTCCTCATCACTATTATCGGATGATCCACCACCATTGTCTACCCAATCCTCTATGGGTCACCGTGATTGCTCACATCTTGACTTGTGCTCCCAAGTGGCAAGCTAGTTATTGCTTGGCCACTTGGCTCGGGAGTAGGAAGCTCATCGTCTAAGGTTGCACGATTTGTCCCTTCATTACAATTGCCACCACTTGGTCCCTCATTAAAAAGGGCACCACTTGGACCCCATAATCAAAAGAATGGTCCGATACAACCCTTGTTCATTGCAAAGAAACATCATTCGATATGAAAACACCATAAGAAAACCATTGATCATTAAGAAGTTCCTCTCTCTCTCTCTACTATGTAAAAGTTGTGTGAATGACCCAACACTTCTTTGAGGAACAAATGACATATTTTCCTCAGAATGAAAGTAATTTGAAATGGATTCTTGACTTATGTACAATTCAATGGCATTAAGAGCAGGAAATGTCGTTGGAATGCACATCTCCCTCAACGTATCATTATCATCCATTAGAACATATATGTATGTGATTGAATGACCAACGATACTAATAGGATAACAACACATTAACTTTATCCTAATTCGACTTCCATCATTTCAGTCACCCAATGCAAAATTCCCAAAAGTTCTCTCAAGCTAATATTATGATCGACGACAGTAAACCATTTTGGACTAATATTGAATTGGGAACCGTTCGGACCACTAATTATTTATCCATCCTAGTGTAACACAAGTCTCACTCGATCCTTCCCCATTTCTATATTGTACATGACATCAATAATAACATAAAGTAGACATTAATATCAGTATCAAAGTTATTAAAGTAATGTGGAAGTCAACATTTATGGAATCATTCTTTCAATATTAATTAGTTAATTAATATTAAAAACATTGTTATCAGACTCGGCCTGTTCATCGACTCGGTCGAGGTTTCAGGTCAATGGGTCAATGGTTCAACTGGTGGGTTAGTTATAAAATTAATAAAAAATAAAAATAATATTAAAATATAGAGAAAATATAAAATATTAACTTACAAGCAACCAAACAAATAATATTGTTATAATAACATAATAAAATGCAAAATCCACACTCATAAGTCATAAGAATTGATATAAAAACGTCATCTAAGTAAAATAATAAGAAAAACAATAAATAACATACATCCTACTAGCCTAAATATAATTATAAAAGTTACAACACAAACAAAAACAACACACATCCTACTTGCTGCTCCTACATATTCCATGCACTCCAATCTTGGCCAAAATCTGGAATCTCATCTCTTATACTATTAGCATTTGCTTCATTGCCAAATCCTGTGTTTCCATTGCCTTCCTCGTCTCTATTTTCATTCCCATTGTTATCATCTTCTTCATTATCAATTTCAAGCTCTTCCATGTTTAAGATATCTACAATATTTCAATATATATGGCACATTACTTCAAGATAAAATAATATGTGCTAAATCGCTTCAATTAAACAACTAAAGTAATCAAAATAAATTACTATCATCATTTTGGTTGTTTTGAATAGAACATGCTCCTAGCTCACGACGAAATGTCTCTACTTTATCACTTGTTAAAGATGAAGGCTCATCCTCTAATATCCACGCAGCATTAGAAATAAATTCTTCAAAATCAATGGAATCATAATTTCGACCTTTGAAAAAATTCCTGCATAAAATTCTACATTAGTTTTCAGCCAAAAAAATCAGAAAAAAAGACTGAAAAATTAGGAAAAAAGAAGACTAAAAAATCAGAAAAACAACATCTATTCCAATTCAGTTCAATCCAACAAAAACCGAAAATAACCAGCAAAAACAGTCCACCAACAGCCAAAAAACAGCCAAGAAAATCAGAAAAAAAGACTGAAAAATCAGAAAAAAAAGACTGAAAAATTAGGAAAAAAAAGACTGAAAAATCAGAAAAACAACATCTATTCCAATTCAGTTCAATCCAACAACAACCGGAAATAACCAAAGAAAAATACCACCAATACCAAAAAGCAGCTAAGAAAATCGGAAAAAAGATCAAAAATCGAAAAAAAAGACTAAAAATCGGGAAAAAAGATTGAAAAATCATTTGACAACATCTATTCCAATTCGATTCAATCCAACAACAACTGAAATAAACAGAAAAAAGTTCACCAAAACCAAGAAAATCGTAAAAGATCAAAAATCGAAAAAGACTAAAAATCAGGAAAAAAAAGACTGAAAAATCAGTCGACAACATCTATTCCAATTCAGTTCAATCCAACAACAACCGGAAATAACCAGCAAAAGCAGTCCACCAATAGCCAAAAAACAGCCAAGAAAATAGGAAAAAAGGACTGAAAAATCAGAAAAAAGACTGAAAAATCAGGAAAAAAAGACTGAAAAATCAGTCGGCAACATCTATTCCAATTCAGTTCAATCCAACAACAATCGGAAAAAAAAAGACTGAAAAAGTAGAAAAAAAAGACTAAAAAAAAGCTTGCAATATATACTTGAGGAAGACGATGAAAAACAGTGATGCTGCTACAGGCCAATCCAGTCCCCGGTCTTGCAAAAATTAGAGCTACAAACAGAGGATAGCGGCGGTCTTATATCGGTTTGATTTCTCGACTTACCAAAGGTGGCGAGATCAAACTCATCTAATCTAAGGTGACTGAAGGCGAAGACGAAGAGAATTGCAGGCGACCGAAGCTGAAGTGTGATCGATTGAAAATTTTGAAAGTGAAGAAGAAAACGGGGGTTCGGAGCTTTGGGCGATTGAAGGTTGAAGAAGAATTGAAGAAAAATTGAAGAACCAAGCGAAGCAGATTCTTAGACCTAAATAAGACAAAACGGCATCGTTTTTCAGTTTTGAGTGACCCGGACTGGATAGACTGACTCGGACTGGTCTGGGGTCCGGTTCACCGGTTGAACCGGCCGGTCTGAGCCGGGTCTTATAACACTACTTCCAGTCAGATACTTGGGCCTCCCGTTAGCCTCCAAGGCACTCCGAGTTATCTAATATGCCCCCTTAATTGAGAAGATAGTTGGACAGATTGGTATTTGGATAGTTTCCTCTCTTTCCTTTGCCGGAAGGTTGGAGCTCATCCGTTCTATGCTATAGGGTATTCATTGTTTTTGGCTTTCGTCTCTCCCTGTGCCAGTAGCAGTTATTGAGGAGGTAAAAAGATTGTGTCATAACTTACTTTGGGACTGAAGGAAGCCGCTTGTGGCTTGGAAGGACCTCTCATTGCCCAAAGAGGAGGGGGGTTTAGGACTTCAGGACTCCAGGGCATGGAATGCAGCTCTTTTATCCAAAATCTTATGGAACATCCACTGCAAGAAGGACACCCTTTAGACAATATGGGTGAATCACACTTACTTTCTTCGTGGTACTATTTGGGAGTTATTTTCTAAGAGAGATTTTTCTGCATTGATGAAGAGAATACTGAGCATTAGGGATGCCTTGGTACGAAAAGAAGGTTCGGTGCATGGGGCCATTGCTCAATTAGAAAAAATGCAGGAAGGTCCCAAGGCCTATAACTACTTCCGACATAAGGCTCAGAGGTTATTTTGGAGATGATTGTCTGGAATTCTGGTGCTCCACCCAAATATTCCTTCATTCTATGGTTGGCTATCCGAGGGAGGCTGCTTACCAAAGAGAGGTTGGATTTCTTAGAGATTGATCCTGTTTGCGGGATGTGCCATGGTGAGGAAGAGTCGGTTGGGCATCTCTTTTTTAGGTGTCCAATTTCCACTTCTATATGAAATGAGGTCTAAAACTGGTGTGGGATTCAAAGGGAGATGAAGACTCTAGCAGCTACAATCAAATGGCTAAAAAAGGTAGGCAGGGGATCGTCTTGGATTAGCAGGAAAAAGAGAATTACTTTTGCTTATTCAGCGTACTATATTTGGTTGGCTAGGAATTGGTTGCAATTTGAGGATTGCATCCCTAATCCTATGGAGATTGTGCTCAGGATTAAGACACAAGTGTACAGGGTTGGCTACTCGTTGTACTCGGGTGTCTTAATTTTATAGGCTGCTAGTTAGGTTCCTGCTTCTTTTTGTTGAACACCGGGATATGCTCGGTGTATATGTACAAAACCTCAGTTTTTAATCAATAATACTTTTTACATTTGATAAAAAAAAAAACATAATAGACTAAGTGGATCATCAACCACTGACGCAATGAATGTGTGGCTGGAGCCTTGCAAATATTATTCCACACCATACTGTCCAATATCACATATTTCCATTTTACACCGACTTGTATGTCTCAAGTTTTAAACACATATTTTCAATTAAAGAAAAAATGGCATCGTATTTGATTCATAACTTAAAAAAGAGAATTCAAGAGATACTTTCTTAACCAAACTCAACAATTGAGTTTGTTGAGCATTCTCATCATTAAAGTGATAGAAATAATTAGATAAAAAAAAAGAGAGAGAAATATATGAGTAAATATAAACAATACAAAAATTCATGATTTTGTTTACCATTGTATGCAATGGATTTTGCACACTCTGAATCCCTTCAATTTTTTTAACGATTAATTTTACTTGGCATCACAATTTTTTATTTTTATTTTTATCATTTCAACAGGTTTGATAATGAAGAGTTATTTTTCCAAATATTGCTTAAAAAAAAATATTTTTTTTCTTCATTTTCTATGGAAGTCGGTTTTTGAAAAACCGACTTTGAAGTCGAATTTTCAAAAACCGACTTCAAAGTCGGTTTTTGAAAAACTGACTTCAATGTATTGCGAAATTTTTTTTTTTGCAATTCTTTTTTTCCTTATAACCCCCTCTTTAACTGACAAAATCTAAGCATATGACCGGATGAAATCTGAATGACAATACAAAAAGTGCATAAAACATATAGCAGTTACCTAAACTTTCCTCGTCAACAATTGCAAAAGCTAAAGGAAGAATATGCCTAGCTGCATCAGCACCGACTGCAATAAGGTTTTTTTCCTTGTATTTCCTGTATTGAAAAGTGCCATTGATACTAATTACGGGACGACAGCGTTGAAAACCATCAATACAAGGCCTAAATGCCCAGAACACCGAACCAAATATGTTGTAATCTCCAATACTATCTTCCGTGTGACACTATTCAACGACAGTGCTAGGATTAGAAGACTGAAGGGCAAGTAAGAACTTCGGTAATATGGTGTACGACGTCTCCCAATTACCATATACCAATTCAATGGCTTTCCTTCTCTTCAACCATGCCTTCTTGTATGATATGTTAACTCCAAATAAGCGCACATCTTCAACTATGTCAATGACCTTGTATGAAGCATTTTCCTTAATATTGTTCTGAGCCATTCGGCCAACCATCCCATAATCTAAATTCGGGTGGTCCTTTGGCTGTATCTCGGGGAAACATGTGTGTTTCAAATGCATCTTTGTGATCTCCCAAAATGTATGTTTCTTTCTCAACTTTGCTCGAACCTTCCATAAACAATTCTTGTCCGCATAATAAAGACATCGGACAAACCAGCTAGTAGGAGTACTTTCATACACTTTGAAGTACCCATGCGCACGAATGGACCAACATTTAACTGCATGTTGCACATCTTCTTTGGTACGGAAAACCATTCCAACCTCTAGTTCTGAAGTTCGATCATCAACCCAAACGGGTCGTCTATAGTCATCGAACTTGTCGATCATAGAAAGCTTTAGATCACCAATGTCCGTGTAGAAGGGAACATCATTGACAACGGTATCCAAGTGGGAAACATCAATCAGTGGATTCGAAGTCTCTCATTCCTGATGGCCACCACCCTCGCCCTTCTCTTCTTCACTATCTTCTAAGGATTCTGAACCACTGTTTATCCATCCATGTATAGGATCATAGGGAATGCTTACATCTTGGCTTGTGCTCCCTAGTGTGAACGTATCGACTGCTTGGGCAATTGGCTCGAGCTTAGGTAGCTCTCCGACAAAAGCTGCACGACTTGGCCCTTCATTATAATTACCACCACTTGCACCTTCATTAAATTGGCTAAGTTTGCACCCTCATTAAATTGGCCACAACTTGGGCTTTCATTGTAATTGCCCCCAATTGGTCCCACATTAAAGGTAGCATGACTTGGACCTTCTTTAAAATTGGCCCTACTTGGACCCTCGCCAAATGGGCCACGATTAGGATCTCCGGAGAAAAAATAAGGTTGTGGAAAAGGAGCATCATTCGATATGAAAGCACCATAAGTAAACCATTGATCATTAAGAAGCCCTTCTCCCTCTCTACTTTGTAGAAGTTGTGTGAATGACCTAACATTTGTTTGGGGAACCACTGACATATTGTCCTTAGAACGAAAGGCATCTGGACCGGATTCGTAACTTATGTACAATTCAACCGCATTAAGACTCGGACATATGGTTAGAATGCACAACATCTCCCTCACCGTATCATCATCATCCACTGGAACAGGTATGTATGTTATTGAATTACCAGCGATGCTAATAGGATAACGGCACATTAATTTCATCCTAACTTGGCTTCCATCCATTCCAGTAGCCCGATGCAATTTTCTCAAAAGTTCAGACAAGCTAATATTTTGATCAACAGCAATAAACCGTTTTGGCAAATTACTTATTCGGAGCCGTTCGGGCCACTAACTATTTCTCCATCCCAGTATAACACAAGCCTCACTCGATCCTTTCCCATTTCTATATTGTGTATGCCATCAATAATAACATAAAACTGACATTAATATAGGACTCAAAGTTATTGAAGTAATGGTCATAGAAAAATTTATAGAATTAGTCCCACGACAAAAAAATTCACCAACTAACATTTTGACATCCATTCATAACCTAACATTCGCCCAACAGCACAAAGCCTTATATTCATCAAATCCAACCACAATCCTTTAATCATTATCAACAACACCCCTATTCACAACTTATCATTCCAACAGTAGCAAACTCATTGACTAAAATGCCACATGAATCCAAAACAAGGCAAAACAATCCAAAACAATCCAACTCAATCCAAGTCATCACCTCACAAAAATAACGAACTAACATTTTCACATCCATTCATAACCAAACATTTTCCCAACAACATAAAGCATTATATTCATCAAATCCAACCACAATCCTTTCATTGTCATCATCAACACCACTATTTGGAACTTATTATTCCAATAAGAGCAAACTCATTGAATAAAAAGATAACAAGTGCATTTGATGATGAATGTTTGAAGTTGTGACAAGCTGCTGATGTTGAAGCTCTTCAACAAGATGGATCAATTGCATTGTCTTCTAACATTGTCTTCTTGTATTTCTTGATTTTTAACATAGATTCTTTTTTCAAGTTTTAAATATTCTTTGTTTTTTAATTACACTATGAATTTATTTTTTAAAAAATATCATAATTGTATTATCAAAATTGTGTATATTCTATACAATATAGTGGGCATTCAAAAAACCGCGCATTGCACGGTTATCATCTGCTAGTATTCAGAAAATGACAACTCCCACGTACTTAAACCAAAATAATAATTCCTCAACTTTTTAATATTTTTCGATTTCTTCTTGTATAATGTTAGTATATAGAAGTATCTTTTAGAACCACTTTTGTACATTTTAATGTATTCAAACAGGGTGAAATAAGAACTTGAAAATTTTTGTTAAAACTAATAGTTTATAAATTTTTTAAAAAGTTAATTATTAGTTTTTATTTCTATCACAACAGTTGTTATATTCATTATCAGAGTTATTTCTCCAAATATTGATTCAAAAAAATTAAATAAATAAATAAATATATATATATATATATATATATATATATATTTTGTTCATGTTTTACGGAAAGCCTGCTTTGAAAAACCGACTTTAAAGTCAGTTTTTCAAAAACCGACTTCAAAGTCGGTTTTTGAGAACACGCTTTCAGTACAAAAATTACTCCCCCGCTTTTTTCTTTCTTTTCTTCCTCCTTCCCTCTTTTCTTCCTTCTTCCTTCTTTTCTTCTCCATTTCTGTCAGACTCCATTTCCGCCTACTGCTCCTCCAATTTTTTCCTTGTTTTCACAGATCCACCCCATTCCCACCTCCTCCTCCCTCCCCACACCAAATCCAGCCCTCCTTCACCCTTCCTCGCCACCGCTGACACTCAAGATGCTACCGCCTCCCCCTTGAGCCGCCTCAACAGAAAAATATATATACACAACACTTCTTGGGTACCTTCTTGCCCCATTTCTTTTTTAAAAGGTGAATTACCATTTATTTTTTACAATTTTTATGTTAAATTTTTATGTTGTTTTATATGTTAAAATTTGATGTTAAATTTGTATGTTGCTTTATATGATAAATTTTGAGTTACATTTGTATGTTATTTTATATGTTATATGTTAAATTCATATGTTAGATTTTATGTTAAATTTGGATGTTAAATTTGTATGTTGAATTTTATTTTATATGTTTACTTTTATGTTAAATTTGTATGTTCAATTTTATGTTTAATTTGTTTGTTAAATTTGTATGTTATTTTATATGTTAAATTTTATGTTAAATTGTTTTTTATATTTTAAATTTTATGTTACATTTGTAAGTTAAATTATATTTTATATGTTAAATTTCATGTTTAATTTGTATGTTTAATTTTATGTTAAATTTGTATGTTCAATTTTATGTTTAATTTGTTTGTTAAATTTGTATGTTATTTTATATGTTAAATTGTTTTTTATATTTTAAATTTTATGTTACATTTGTAAGTTAAATTATATTTTATATGTTAAATTTTCTGTTTAATTTGTATGTTTAATTTTATGTTAAATTTGTATGTTTAATTTTATGTTTAATTTGTTTGTTAAATTTGTATGTTATTTTATATGTTAAATTTTATGTTACATTTGTAAGTTAAATTATATTTTATACGTTAAATTTTATGTTTAATTTGTATGTTTAATTTGTATGTTAAATTTTATGACTTAAAAGTTGTTAATTAGTTATCCTATATTGATAAAAACTTTATTTGTAGTGAAAAGGAAAATAAGTTGAGCGAAGAACATTTTCGAAGATCGAAGAAACCGACGAAGGTAAACAATTTATATATTATCATTGTGATTTGACATTAATTTTGTTTCAAAAGTTGTTAATTATTGATAGAATTATTTGAATTGATGTTGGAAATTTCTTTGTGAATAAAGTATGGTGATTTTTGTATTTGGAATGATTGGGATTGATTATTAATTTCATTCACTGAATTGCCGATTATTGGAATAGTAAGTGTTGAATAGAGGAGTTGATGATGTAAGTTAAAGAATGGTGGTCAGATTTGATGAATATAATGCTTTATGTTGTTGGGAAAATATTAGGTTATAAATGTATGGGAAAATGTTAGTTGTTTACTTTTGTGAGGTGGTGATTTGGATTGATTTTTATTGGGTTTGTTATTATTGGAATAATAAGCTGTGAATAGTACTGCTGATGATGACGAACAAAGAATTTATATTAGATTTGTTGAATATAATTGTGAATGTTATTTGGACGTACAAACCAGGAAAATGGTTGGTTGTTTACTTTTGTCTGGTTGTGATTTGGCTTTATTTGGATTGATTTGGAATTTTATTCAATGAGTTTGCTCTTATTGGAATAATTAGTTCCAAATAGTGGTGTTGATGATGGCAATGAAAGGATTGTGGTTGGATTTGACGAATACAATGCTTTATGTTGTTGGGAAAATTTTTGGTTATGAATAGATGTGAAAATGTTAGTTGGTTACTCTTGTTAGGTTGTGATTTGGATCGTTCATGATTGTTTTGGATCGTTTTGGACTGTTTTGGACCGTTTTGGATTGTTTTGGATTTTAGCCAATGAGTTTGCTATTATTGGAAGGATAAGTTGTGAATAGGGGTGTTCATGGTAATGATTAAAGAATTGTGGTTGGATTTGATGAATATAATGCTTTATGTTGTTGGGAAAATCTTTGGTTATGAATGGATGTGACAATGTTATCTGGTTACACCTGCTTTGAAATTGCAACTTGAGCAGCTTTCAGAGTGTCTTTTCTTAGTTCAGCATCTTTAGGATCCTCTTCTTCATCAAGCTTTGCTTTTGAAGACAAAAATGTTTCCTGATCATTTGGTGCTTGGTGTCCAGTAGCCATGGTCTCAATCGGTTGTGAAACTGCTTTGTTTTGCATGAAGTGACTGTACAATTCAGTTTTTGAAAGCAGAAAATTAAGCCGTTGCTATTGCCTCTTAGCCGTTGCATCTCCTTATCTACTCTTCCAAAGTACAAGCATGTCTCTGGCCAATTTCCTTGTGTGGAGCCCCGCACCCCTCATCAGCTTAAATGATTTGCTAACCTTCATTTTTATCTGGAAAAAGAGTTCAGCCTTGCAACTTAGCTAATGCAAGTATAGACATAACTAAAATCCATCATATAATGATTAATCAATAGTACAAAAAACTCAACATGAATTACCCCACATTGAAAGCAACAAAGCTTTCATTGGATTACCTCTCTTTGGCAAACTTGGCAGGTTCAATGATGCTGCTAGCTGTTCATAAGGGAGAGGGATCCTATATGAGATGCCAATGCCAATATACAAATAACCAAGATTAGTAACTAATGTGCAAGAGTTTTCAAATGCCACATTTTAGTTCAGATACAAAAAATACCTTTCCATCATTCAATTGTTCCAAATGCATTCTACTTGGTCTGCAAGTAAGTTCAGGTAAAACAAAATCAAAAGTGTGCCAAATTCCTACACTTTTTTGTCAGTTTAGACAACCAACGTCTGGATATTAGGAAATCTATAAATCTCTAAAGAAAATATGAAAAATGTATATCATTTCATATACATGTTTTCTCTCTACATTATCAGACACTGGACTCAATACCAAGTGCATGAAAAATTAACATGAATTGCACTGTTATAGACGTAAAAAATTCTTCTTCAAGCGACCATATTGGTATATGGTATCCATGTTAGAGATTATGAATGTAATTTAAAAGGAATAGTCATATTTTTCAAAACCTATCGTTATTTTAAAAAATCACACAAAAGAAAACACACCTATCTGATCCATATTTTCATGTATAATCTGATCTGTGAAAATTCCTTGACTTCAAAGAATGATTGGCATTAAGAAAATCTGAAGACGAATCAAGTTTGTGCAATTGTCCCCGTTGGTCATTCACCAATTTCTGATCTTTCAATTCTAAGTTACTTTTTGCAACCAGCATCATAGCGTGTGGAGAAGATTATGAAAGACTACCATGTCCACGTGTCCTAACCAATAGAGACTTGTTCATGTTTTAATAATATTTGTTAATAATGAACTTCCACATGAGCAGAAAATAGAAAAAAATAGTGGGAAAAAAAATTAAAATGCGCTTGGGTTAGTTTTTGAAACTTTTTTCACTACAGAAAATGTTTTGAGGAATAGAAACTTCTCTTGTTTTCTCTTAGCACATACAGAAAACAAATAAACCCAACATAATGGGAAGTACAACATAGAAAGTAGAGAACCTATTTGACAAATGTAAGATAGGTCAGGATGATTATTGTTCAAGCAAATTCAAAGCAGCAAAATAGAAACAAGGCCAAACTATTGAATATGAAAACTAACTCTATAAAATACAACAATACATTTACCTGTTCCATTGATAAAGAGTGGTTGTAGCATGTCACTGCTACAAAAACAAAGGGAAAATAAATTCATATTAGAAATTTGTAGCTGTGATAATTTTGAAAAGATGGAAGGAACAGGTTAAAATGTTTGTATTCAAAACCACACGCAGCACCAAATTGCACGGGAAGGAGAAATATCAATAGAAATTTTACCTCTTGAAGCACAACTTTATCAGCCGATTAGTTTTTCAACACCCATCAACAAGCAAACTGCATTCAATGCACACATATAAGGAAAGAAAATAGTTAGGATGCAACAAAAGAAACAAGGAAAACATACTACAAGAACATAACATAAACCAAACTTCTATTCTAAATAAACAATTAGGAAAGAAGAAGAAGAAGCTAGTTTAATAGAGTTGGCATTATATCCTTGATCCTTCAAATGTAGAATGAAAGTATTTTATATATAAACATTTTAAATACATTCATCCCTTTAGTTTTTATTTTACTCTATTCATCTAAATGGAAAAAAGGTCAAAATAGATATATCTGTAAACAAACATACACACACACACACATATATTTCCAAAATGAAGAGACCATTTGTTTTCATATACAAAGATGAAGGACGAGGGGATGGTATTCCAAATGTAGCATGAAAGCATTTTATATATAAAACTTTTTAGGCAGACACACGTATTGCATTTTGACTCTACATTTTTAACTCAACAAAATAAAAAAAATGGAGAAAAAATATATAAAAATAGCATGAGAAACAATCTATAAAAATTATAAAACATATATTAAAATGGAGTCCATTATAGAAGCTGAGAATGCTGAATGGCAGAATCTCATGACACAAGTTATAGCATATGCAACTCAAGATCATATGCTCATTACAACAAATTCACCCTATCATGACATTTCAAGATGTATATACTCTAGGATATAATTTAAAATAGTGAAATAAAATTGCATTTGACAATTACAACATCATTGCCATATCAAAAGATTTAAATAAAGAAATTATAGTGACATTACCATTGATGTTTTCCCTGAAGAGGCCACAATCCACATGGAAAAAAATAGATTAAGTTAGACAGTTATGATTTGTAAATACAATTGTGAATAATGATAATTTTCAACTTAAAGAATGTATGAAATTGTGTTCCGAGAAAAGGCAAAAAAAATGTTAGACAAGCATTTAACAAAAGAACACAACCTCAGGAATAATCTGATAAGAATACTAACATAGCAAAAACACCAATAGAAAAGAGAGAAGAGTGGTGTTGCTGTATGACCAAATTTAGTCTGATTAAATGCATGGAAAATCATTACCTCCTTTTTCTCTTCGAAATCCTGGAACAAGTGGAGCTGTACGATCTAAATTAGAAAAGACCTTATCAAACACTATTCTTGTTTTCTCTCCCATTAAATCAACTCTTACCTGAAAAAGGCATAAAAAGGATTTCTATGAATTACTGAATTAACCCAGGGGATATTATAGTCCTTTAGATACCTTTGGCTAACAACAAACATGTAATATATGCAAACTCTTAAACCTTGACAAAAACTAATTCAACAACAGCCACAAAGCTTCAATTTCTATGGATAGGGTTGAAACAGATGCAATCAATAGATTACTTTTTCAATAGATGAAATGGTATACTTGGTCCCACAAAAATAAGTCTATAACTTATTTGGTACCACAAATTTCAAAATGACTTTTTTAGTCCCTTAAAGTACAAAAGTGATTATGTTGGTCCTTCATCTGTTGTCTCAGATGGAGTCCATTAGTCAAGTTTGTCTTCGTGCTGTGCGCCACTATATTGAAGGGTAAAATAGTCCTACTCTAAACTCTTCAAAAAAGACCCAAAATTGTAAGAAGCCATCTGAAGCCCTAATCGAATCTCTAATCCCAAATTTTTCTAATCCATCCGAATTCGCAACCCCAAATTTCTAATCCATTCGAATCCAATGAAGCCCTAAGCCCTAATCCCCAATTTCTCTTTAATACTTGAAACCCTAATCGAATTGAAGGTCACAAACTCCACGAGGACTTGAAGCATAGGCCCTTTTGCTTCATCGATTTCAGCCACAAAGTCCATTTTAAAAGGGCTCTGTCTCCTCCGTTTCGCAAATGACTGCAGGACCATAGTGGGAAATCCCCAAATATGGTATGTTCTTGCATAATGATTGATAGAAATGTACATTTTTAATGACGGCGAAAATGTGTGAAAATGAAAGTTAGATATGTTGGTTGTGTTTTGTGTTGTGGTTGACGGTTTGTCTACTGTTTTGCCTAGTAGAGCAAATATATTGGGACCTATCGCTGTCGGGGTTTGGGAACAAATGGGTACGCCATAAAATAATGCTGTGTCGTTCAGGTTTATGTGAATTGTAAAATATTTTAGTGTGTTAAGTTTGGACTTTAGTGTGCTTGGGGTTGTGGTCCTGTTGAAAACATCTGGCCACACTCACTCAACATGTGCATCATATTTACATAGTAGTGGACACAAAAAAAAAAAACGTAATGTGCTGTTATGGCCTACCATGCTGGTTGAAAAAGAGGTCCATTAGCTATAGTGCACTAATGCAGCTTATGTTAATAAGGAAAAAATTGGCCAAATCTCTGCCATTCCTAGTAGGTTTTGCTGTTTTGCCGTATTATGAGCCAGAACAAAATCTCCCCTCATTTTATTGCTTTCTTGTATTAAAAAAGGGGAAAAAATCATTATTTCATAGTGTGATGGTTAGCTGTACTTAAATAACACAGGACATTAAAATCATAGGCAGTAGGGACTTCCTTTGAGATTTCCAAGTTCATACTGACCTCTCTCAAGTAATTTTACCATTAAATCTTGTTAGTTATTAATCAAGCTCTCAAGCCCCTACTGAATATTTGGGTTTGGAAACTTATATCTATACGGAAGGAATAATTCAATTGAAAATATGAAACATTCCTAAATGTTAAAGATTAGGTTAGGTACAATAACATGAAGAACCTCAAATTGCTCAATCTAATGGTAGCTCTTAATATTAACAGTAAATTAGGAAAAAGAAATGTGTAAGCAAAAGTACATTATCTTGTAGATTTCACCCATATGCCATACCCTTAGAGTGATTTAACTTAAGTATCTGTATAAGTACCACAAACAATATACTTAGAGAATCTGAATTATAACTTCTCTGATCCATTGATTTGGTTTCAATAGTTACGGGTCCCTACATGAATGTGCTGAATGTTTTCCCTTTTTTTGGGCTGAATTTGAGGATTTGGGCTTTGAGCTGAATTTGGGGATTTGGGAATTTGGGAATGTTTTCCCCTTTACTGGTCCCCTAATAAATGTGATGATTTCTCACCATTTTCATATGCTCAATTGTATTTGTTTTTATTAGTAACTGGCCCCCCTATAAAAGTGTTGTTTTTCACCATATACGAGTAGAATTTTTTTTGTTTGAATAGTGACTGGTCCCCTTATGATTGTTCTATTTTTTCCACCATATAGGAGCTGAATTGTATTGGTTTTGTTACTGAATGTGCTAGTATTGGTTTTCTTACTGAATGTGATGGATGTGGTTTGCAGGACCTGACACCGACTTGTTTTCGGTGAGAATTCATTACGGGGGAGAATTGATTACTTCGCCGCACAAACAGTATGTCGGTGGATCAGTTGCTATGGTGGACTATTGTGAGGCAGACAGGTGGTCGCTATGTGTGTAGGATGATTTGGCCGACAAATTAGGATATCTACGACAAGGCAAACTGTTCTACTACTTGCGACTTGGGTAGACCATGGAAAACGGACTGGTCTATATTTTGTGTGATTTTACAGTGGTAGAGATGGCAACAGAAGGTGTCAAACATAAGCTAGTCGATCTATTCATAGTTGGGGGAAATAATAACTTGGTCAGTGAAACCAAGTTGAAGAGCCAATGGTGAAGCTACTGAGAGTACACAGAATATTGGATCTGAGGCTCCGAGTGTGGGAAGAATCCCGAGGATTAAAACAACCGCAAGGAAGAGGACAAAAAATCCCAGTAAAACCACTCCCCCACCTGTTGCATAGGGAGTTGAGACGGAAGGGTCACCAAAAAATAAAAAGACCCCAAGGCAGATGACAGAAACTCCTATTAAACCCACTCCCGCACCTGAATCACAGGGAGTTGAGATGAGAAGGTCACCAAGGATTAAGATGAGCGCAAAGAAGAGAATGCACACTCCTACTAAAGCCGCAGCAGATTTAAGGAAAAGAAAGCTTGATTATGGGGACGAGAATATTTCAACATTGGGCAAAGAAGCAAATGAGGTTCCTCATCGAGAGACTGGCCAAGTAAGGCATGCTACTGAAGTTGGACTTGGTGAAACTAATTTTGAGGATTCCCAGGGCCATGTGCAACACGAGGGAATTGGTAGAAATGACGGGGGTGGGGGAACATGCGCTTGCAAAAGTTCAAACAAATGAAGAAGAACAACCTACAACCTCGCGAGCGCGCAATGATAATGAGCATGTGGAAGGGAATTCAATGGAACAAAATGAGGGCAGCAAGCCTGCTAGTAATGCAGGCAATGTACATGGCGGCAACCAGAAGGAGGCCAGTGACAGAAATGCAGAAGCACATAATGCCAGTGAGGATGAGGGTTTCCATAACAGTGACTATAACCCTCAAGATGATTGTGATCTTGAAGCCTTGTTTGTGGATAGACAACAAGAATGAGACAGAGTTTGTCAGATGTTTAGAGATGAGGTGCATGAAGAGGGCTTAGAGAGGGACATGGATGAACTCACAGAAGAATCGGATGCGGCATGCAACTCCAACGAGTTACTTAGCCAAACAAGTTCAGAGGAGGAAGATGAGAGCAGGGGTAAACGGGAATCATCTATCAGGTTCAACATGCATACAGATATGGGAGACCCTCGGTTCAAGTTGCGGATGATTTTTACTGACAAGAATGAGTTCAAATCTGCATGCAGAAACCATGGAGTCAAACATGGTAGGCCAATTCATTTTAAGAAGAATGATAAGAGGAGATGTAAGGCCATATGCAAAGGAATGAATTGTGGATGGATGGTCTCAACATCGTGCTTGCCGAACAACAAGGGATGGTAGATCAAGAGTCTTAATACCAAGCTTAAATGTGGTACAACTTTCACGCATGGGTGTGTGGACTCGAAATTCCTAAGCCAAAAGTACAAAGAGGATATTCGTATTATGCCACATATATGAATTGCTGAGCTACTGCAGAAGGTCAATGTGGACCTAAACATCAACATATCAAGAAGTAAGGCATATATGACTAAGAAGAGAGCCACACAGCTGATTGAAGGAGATTATAAAGAGCAGTATAGTACATTACATGACTATTTTCATAAGTTGAATAGGGCCAATCTTGGCTCAAATATATTCTTGCGCACCACGGAAAACGATGATGGAGATGATGTGTTCCAGCAGATATACGTCTGCTTTGCCGCATGCAAGAAGGGTTTTCTTACTGGATGTCGACCTTTAGTTGGACTAGATGGATGCCACTTGAGGGGTCCCCACAGAGGCATTTTGTTAACAACTGTAGGTTTGGACCCCAATGATCAGATTTTCCCGATAGTGTATGCCGTAGCGGAGATCAAGAGCAAGATAACGTGGAAGTGGTTTCTCCGAGAATTGAAATCCGACCTCCAAATCTTCACCCCGAGTGATTGGACATTCATTACAGACAAGCAAAAGGTACGTATAATTCACACTACATTGGACATATGAACACATGTGAAAGGGTTTATGTGCATGGTTTATGTGTATGTCACTTGACTAATGGTTTTATGTCTAATAACACAGGTTAATCAATGCAATGGGAGAATTGCTACCAGGTGCTGAGCATGGGCTTTGTGTATAGCACATGTACAAAAATTTCAAGAAATGCCATCCTAGTCTTGTGCTTAAAGATGCGTTATGGGCCGCAGCTAGGGCATCATGTACGAGTAAGTTTGCACAAAAAATGAAGGAACTAAAGGATTTGGACAGAGATGCCTACATATGGCTGCAACAACACACATCTCCCAATCATTGGTGCAGATCATATTTCAGCCCAAAACCCAAGTGTGATGTGCTGGTGAACAACATTTGTGAATGCTTAAATAGTGTGCTTTTGGATGCGCGAGAGAAGCCAATTCTCGGGGTATTGGAGGGCATCCGATTTTACTTGATGGTGAGGCTAGAAAATAAGAGAGAGGCTGCATCAAGGATGCATGGAAATTTGGGACCAAAAATCTAGAAAAAGCTAGAGAAGATGAAAAACAGGTCACGAGAGTGTATAGCCACCAGAGCTAGAGAATTGATATTCAAAGTTCGGTGTATGTATGGCGAACAATTCACAGTAGATTTGCAGTCCCGAACATGCAGTTGTAGGAGGTGGGAGTTAATTGGCATTCCTTGTCCACATGCAGTGAGTGCTATAAGTAGGATCGGGGAGGAGGCAGAAGACTTTGTCCATGATTTCTATTCAAAGGAGTCTTATGTGAAAGAATATAAGCATATGATTTTCCCAATCAATGGAAAAGATATGTGGGAGAGAGTTAATAGGCCTATAGTCCTACCTCCAGAGCAAATAAAACTCATTGGCAGACCAAAGAAGGCAAGAAGGAAAGATCCGGATGAGTCTCCTAGAAGGAGAAATAACCCGCCAAAAGTTCAAAAAATGTACAAGCCAGGGAACTTGACGTATAAATGCAAAATTTGCCAAACTATGGGTCTCAACAGTCAGAGGTGTCCTAAAAAGCCTGATTCTAGTGCTGAGCAGCGGCCAAAAAATATTGTCAACTCCCCCACCGATAGGGCTGATAGAGAGTTGAACGAGGATAGTGGTGCTTCAACACATGGGCAGTTCTTCTCCAATAATTTGGAACATATTGGCCCTTCCAACCCAGTAATACATGACACCGTGTCAACCAGAGGTTCCAATGCATCTCAGCAGCCTCCAATTGCTAGTCAAGAAACTGTCGCCTTTACCAGCAATCCAGTGCCAGTTAAGTGTTTGACCCCGCGCTATTACACATTTTAATATGAGCTGCCGTGTCTTACATTCAATTTGACATCAATTGCATTTAATTTTTATGCTTTTAGGGGAGAAATACAAAATAGTACAGGTGCACTTTGTGTAGGCAATACAGTCACAATAGATCCAAATGTACGAGCACAGTGGCAGAATTGTTTCGAAGTAACGAATTTGGACATCTACGTGCTCTTGTGAGTTTTCAAAGGGTTAGTCAAATTTTTATGCTAATTTTTCATCCTATTGTGATGTTCACTCAAGGTTCCCTATTGCAGGCTTCCAATAGAAGGCATGTTGGTTCAACCAAATCTGGGAATGAGGCAAATGATGGTTAAGTGTAAATTTCTGAATGTGATAAAAACAAATTAAAACACAAGCCAATTTCTAACCAAAATTAACAAGAAAACCCTATATAAAATAGAGTTATCAAATTACCCCCAACTTAGATCAAAGCTTGTCCTCAAGCTTGCACTAGAACCACATATTTCTTTTCATTCCATACCCTCTCTAACCAATCCATAAATAATTCATAGTCATTACACATTAGAGATCCAGATTGAAATAATAATCCAAAGAACAAGTATTCGTAGCCTTTTTTTTTCTTAACAAAATACACATCTTATTAATTCCAACAATTTTGTCAAAATCAAATGCACAAAATTTGATAACCTCTCATAGGTTGCACTCTAATCACTCAAAGTGTTTAGGGGTTTCCTTCAGCACTCAAATCAAACATAGCATGTTATTACCATAGGCTTGCTTATATATCACATCTCCACCACTAATAAATATGAATCCATGCAATAATCAAAGGGTCTTTAGAAAGGTTGTAACGGGGCTTAGGTAAAGGTAGGTAAAAAGAAAGGAAAATTTAGGTTTTAACAAATCAAGTTATGTAGAAACTTCCTTGCATGACTAAAAAGCAACAAGTAGCATATTAGAACCACTTCTTTATTCCAAATAACATGTATCCCCTTTTTACAACTTCATCATATAATTGGACCATCTTGTACACAATGAAAACATTAACTTTGTCCAATCTTCGTAGGGAATATTGTTCACCTCTCTTCCTCTTCTTTTTTTTTTCCACACCTTTCATCATCATTTTTTTTCTATTTTCTCTTCTATTTTTTTTTTCAGTGGTTCTTTTCTTTGGAATCAATAGAAATTTTATCATGCAATTCATTCCTACATACTCTTGATAAAGGGTTCAACGATGGTAAACAAAAACAACGGTTTAAGGCTAAAGAATGTGGTATTATAACAAAGAAAGGTTAAGGCTCAAAATTGGTTGACTAGGGGTATATGTAATGGTTAAGTTTTTCAGAAAGTTAAAAATGGTTAATCCTAAGTGCCCTTATCATTTCAAAGCATGAATCCACAATGTGATCTCAACATGCATAACAAAGCAAGCTCTAGAATGAACATACCATATTTGACAACACTCAATCAAAGAAACATGTGAGCAAAGAAAAAGAAATTGCTCTTAGGCTCAAATACTCACAATGGGTTCAATGTATATCAAATGTTGCACATTCTCATTCAATTCAATCATTAAAATCAACAAGATGCTTTAAAATTTTCAAAACAACGACTAATCATACTTGCCTCATTCATACATTCGAACCCAAATAACTAGTGCATATAACTCAAAATTATTCTAAATTAGTATCAAAAGAGTTAGGAATTTCAAAGAAGATATCAACAAAATTGAAAACTTGGAAGGACTTTTCTGTTTAACTTTATAAAATTGAAATCTTGCAAAAAATTTGACAAAAATCCAGCACAAAATTTCATGTATCCCACCCCCAACTTAAAATTGAGCATTGTCCTCAATGCAGCAAGGAGCAAACAGAAATATAGCAACTAAAGAGAACTTAAGAAAAACAAAAGATTAGGAAACTGCCCTGTTTTGAACAGCTGTTGAAGAAGAATGTCGTTCAGGTACCAAAACAGCTCCAAAAATTATGAAATTTGGTGGATAGAAACCGGGTGGAATCTTCTACCTTCCTGTAAAATTTCAGCACAAAATTCCAATGGAAAGGCCGTGAACCGAATTCTTATTTAGACTGGTGCAGCAAAAAGGTGAGGCAAAATTTCACAATTTTTTTTTTATAAATAAGACAAAAATAAAATAATCAAAATAAAAGAAATAAAGGTAAAAGAACTTGGGTTGCCTCCCAAGTAGCGCAATTGTTTAACGTCGTTATGCTCGACGTTCTCTATCGCCCAAATAATTAAATTTTGACCAACGGCTTGGACCATATTTGCATGTTCGTTATTGATTTTGCAGAAGCCACCATTGCATTATCGATCACTTTTACATGTGGACTAAGCCTCCTTTGTGGTTGGATGATTGGCTTGTATTGCTCTTTCCTCAATGACTGAACCATACACTTCTCAAATGGGTCATCGGTTATGGCATTGAATGCAACATTTTTGACAATTTCATCCACCACTTCAATTTGCAAGCAATCACTTCGATCAGAAGAAAATTTCATTGCTTTGAACACATTGAAAGTGACTTGCTCATTTTGAACTCTAAGAATTAATTTTTTTTTTGAACATCAATTAGAGCTCGTCCAGTGGCTAGGAATGGTTGGCCTAAAATAATCGGTACTTCAAAGTCCTCCTCCATTTCTAACACAATAAAGTCTGCAGGAAAAATAAACTTGTCAACCTTGATCAACACATCCTCCACCACTCCTCTTGGATATTTTATAGATCGATCTGCTAGTTGAAGAGACACAGTGGTGCCCTTGACTTCTCCCAGTCCAAGTTTCTTAAAAACAGAATAAGGCATTCGATTAACACTAGCACCAAGATCACATAAAGCTTTGTCAAAATAAGAATCACCAATTGTGCAAGGAATCGAAAAACTCCCTAGATTTTTAAGCTTCGGTGGTAGCTTATTTTGCAGAATAGCAGAGCATTCTTCAGTGAGGTTGACGGTCTCATAATTCTCCAACTTCCTCTTGTTCGCCAAGATTTCCTTTAAAAACTTAGCATAGCTTGGCATTTGAGCCAATGCATCTGGAAAAGGAATGTTAATGTGTAATTTTTTAAACACATCAAGAAATTTGGAGAATTGCTTATCTATTTTATGCTGCATAAGTCGCTCCGGAAAAGGAATAGGAGGCACATATGGCGTAGGATTGTCGGGAAATAGCTTGCTTTGAGGTGGTTCTTCTTTTGGGATTTTTGGTTCGGCTTCATCCTTCAAATCGGCTTTGGACTCCTCTTTTTCTCCTTCACCTTTTTCTTCATTTTTAAGCTCTTTTCCACTCCTTAAGGTGATGGCATTTGCATTCTCGACTGGATTCATCACAGTGTTGCTCGGAAGGCCACCATATGGTCTCTTAGACAATTGGCTAGCAATTTGACCAACTTGCTTTTCCACATTTCAAATGCTTGCCTCCATATGTCAAATTTTTGCATCTTGAATGTTCATGCGACTTTCAAAGCGATTCACCACTTCTTGATTTGATTGAATAAGCTTTGCCACCATTTCTTCAAGGTTATTATTCGGCTTCTCCACTGGTGGTGGGAATGCTGGTCTAGGTGGGTTCATCGATTGCTGATTTTGCCCTCCCCAAGAAAGATTAGGGTGATTCCTCCATCCAGGGTTGTATGTATTTGAGTAAGGATTATTTTGAGGTCCCCTGTTGAAATTAGAAACAAAATTAGCATCTTCGGTAGTATAAGAATTATGATTTACCTGACAGGCAGTTGACTCATGTCTTCCACCACAGAAGTCGCAAGTTGTCTTCTTTATCTTCAAAACCGAATCTATCTTTCTATTCAAAGCGGCAAATTGAGCAGCAATGGCAGTATTAACATCAATCTCGTGCACTCCACTTGGTTTCTTGGCATTGAATCTTTCAGTTGGCCATTGATAGCTATTAGACGCCATTTGATCAATCAACTCAAAAGCTTCATCAGGCGTTTTATTATTCAATGTACCACCAGCTGTGGCATCTATAGTACTTCTCATATTTGGACCAATTCCATTATAGAACGTTTGCACTTGCATCCAAACTGGAATACCGTGGTGTGGACATCTCCTTAACAGTTCCTTAAACCTTTCCCATGCCTCATATAGGGATTCTCCATCATTTTGTATGAATGTGGTGATATCATTCCTCATTTTTGCTGACTTGGCAGGGGGAAAATACCGGCTTAAGAACTTTTGCGCCATATCCTCCCAAGTGATGATAGAACCTGCAGGAAGAGAAGATAACCACAACTTAGCTTTATCACGTAAAGAGAATGGAAATAGCCTAAGTCTAATAGCATCATTGTGAACTCCATTATATTTAATGGTATCACAAATTTGAAGAAAAGCTTCAATGTGGAGATTAGGATCTTCATTCGGCAAGCCACCGAATTGAACAGGATTTTGAAGCATTTGGATCAAGGACGGCTTGAGCTCAAAATTGTTGGCTTGAATTGCTGGCCTTCTGATGCTTGAAGTGGAATCTAGAACCATTGGAGCGGAATAGTCCATCAAAGTTCTTCTTTGAGGTTGAATTGGGAGATGTTCTTCTTCGGCCGCCATTAGATTTGTGTCAATGACTAACTCTTGCTCTTTCAATCCTCTTAGAATTGTTCTTTTGGGTTCAGGATCAAATTCTTCCAGTTCTCCTTTCCGACTTCTCAAATTCATGCAACTTTTGAATTCCCTTGACAAGAATCCAAGAAAAAGAAATAAAAATTAAATGGCTAGTCTCTACCAAGAATCAATCAATATCAATAGCAATTGGAAAAAATTAGTAAATTCAATCCCCGGCAACGGCGCCAAAAACTTGTTCGGTGAATTGCAAGCGTACAATATCAACAAGTAATAAAGTGGTGAGTAGAGTATCATTCCCACGAGGATTGTTTAAAACTAACCAATTATTTACCAATATGATTAATTCAACAACAAGCTAGCCAATTAAATTGTTTTATGATAAATTAAACTAAAGAAGGAAAAATTAATAACACTTGATAAAGCAACAAATAAGATGTTAGAGATTTCGATTTCACTTAATCAATCCTAATTAATTCTCTTGACTTGTCATGCAATTAAAGTAAATTCCAAATTATGATGGTGAAATTTCCCTAATGTAAATTAATAGCTGACATCGGTCTAATAACCTTATTTAGATTAAAATCAACTCACACTTGGTCTAGGTGAATTTAGATTTCTAAATGCATTAGGAACTATGGAAATTCCCAGAGTCAATCTAAGTAGCCAGGACTTAGTTCTACTACCGAAACCACATGAACAACCTAGATTATTACGGTCTAAATTGAATTCATGGTTTAATATCACATGAGCACATGCATGTTATCTCCACACGGTATCAAACAAGTATAAAAAATCAATTAGGTGGTGACCAATTACCTAAAAGCATTAAGAACATGATATTAAACTCATAATTGAATTATAGGTTGCATGAACAAGTCTTAAGAATTAATTATTCATGATTAAGATCCATCTAATCTCTAACAAAAGAAATTAGAACATAAGGAAGCTTAAACTAACCACAAAAAATAAAAATAGACATAATTAAAATTAAAATAAATTCTTAAAATTAAACTAACTATTATTCAATAAACAAAAACTATAAAATAGTTAACTTGAAAATTAATCACAACTAGAAGTTTATAACAAAAGAAGAGAAATAAAACTACTAAAATTTAAGACAAGAAAAGAAAGCAAAAATTACTAAACTAACTTAGTAAAGAAAGACAAGAAAAGACAACATCAAAGACTTGAAGTCAACAACAAAATTCTACTTCCTTCTTTTATTTTGTTCTGCCGTCACTCCCAAAGAAAACAAAACAAACCAAATTCTGCTTTCTTTTCAAGTCCAAGTTGGCGGCTGTGGTCTTTTACCTGCATCTAAACTACTGAAAACAATCAAAATAAAGACAAAAAAAATTGACAAGAAAAACAGGAGGAAAAATAAATAAAATTCTGCAGCAAACTAAAAAGAAATCTGAAGTTCTAAAGAAAGCCAAACACAAGAAATCAAGGAGAAAAACTGGCAGAAAACCGGGAGAAACAAGAAGAAGAAACAAGAAACTGTGGCTGTAATTTTGCTAAGAAAATTGAGAGAAACTACTACAAAGTTCAGACAAAAACCGAGAAGAAGATAACTGAAAATTCTGAAGAGAAAACCGACACAAAAAGCCGAAGAAATTCTACCAAACTACAACGAAGAACAAGAAACTGGCGGCTGTAATTCTCTAAACTAATGAAAGAAAGGACGGCTACTTCTAAATCTAAACTAAAGATACAGAAAAAGAGAAAAGAATGAAGTGCTGCTCTCCTAAAAAGTCTGCTACGAGGAAATCTAAACTACAGCTAGAGAAAGCAAAAATAGAAGAAGAGAAAGATGTGTAAGACTCGATGGTTGCTGCCTCCTTTTATAGAAGAACTCGGCTGCTTCTATTTCCAAATTGTAGCACATTCTTTTCTTTTCCTTCTTGTCTTCAGCTTCTATGTCCTTGCTGTTGTCCGATTCCTTTGTTGCCTAAATTGTGCTCAGCTTTGTTTTGTTTCCTTGTTTCTAGTTTCTTCTTTTTTTCTTCCCCGACTCCTTTGTCTTGCAGTTGTCTTCTATTTCCTAATTGTAGTGATCTTGCTCTTTTCTTGTCCTTGTGCAGCACGGCTTTTATCTCCTTTTGTTTAAAGAAGTTTTCTTTTGTTTATACAACTGCTTCTTGTTTCTTTCCTAATTTGTAACCTAGCTTTGTTTCCTCCTTCTTGCAGCTCGGCACTTGGTTTCTTAGTTGCAGCCAAAAGTCTTCTTTGTCTTTTTGTTGAAGTAAATTGGTCAAGCTTTGATAAGCTTTCTTGGCTATAAAATAACAAAATAATTGGTTAGTCCTTTATTCTCAAATTAGAAGAAAAATTCAAGATTAAGCTCAAAAGTTCTAAAAATATTAGAAAACTCAGAAATCATAAAATCAAAGGATAATTTGGCCAAAATATGTAAAAACAAATTAAAACACAAGCCAGTTTCTAACCAAAATTAACAAGAAAACCCTATATAAAATAGAGTTATCAATGGATGTGGCTGGGTCTAATATTTTTGGCCTTTTTGGTATTGAATTACCACTGATTTATGCAAACTAATTGGTTTTTGGTGGGGAAAAGTAGGGTGACATGTTTATTTATGATGCTATAAAGGATGTAGGAGTTTGTGTAGTGTATGTACGTTGATCATTGTAATGTAATGCTGGTTCTGTTTGTGGACTTTGTGGGATTGAATTTGGCAAATTGGAGGCATTTTGTGGGACTGAATGATGGCCAGAAAAAGTGATGTAGGATTTCTTTTGATTTTCTTGTATTGAAAGGGATGTAGGATTCTTTTGATTTTTTTTTTGTATTGAATGACTGTTGAAGCAAACTGGTTTGTTTTTCCATGCCATATGCAGCTTATGTTTTGCTATTCGCAGATGGTTTATTTCTGCTATAAGTTAGGTTGTGATGTTTTTGGTAGGTTAATGTCACGTTTGTTTATATAGGGATAACTATTAGTGTTGTTAAGACGATTTTGCAGCTATATTCATTGTCTTCCATTTTAAGAGCATTTTGTGCAATTTTGAGCAATTTTGTGTGGTGTATGTACGTTGACCACTGTAACGCTGGTTCTGTTTGTGGACAGTGTGGGATTGAATTTGGCAAATTGGAGGCATTTTGTGAGATTGAATTTGGCCAATTGAAGGCATTTTGTGGGATTGAATTTTGCATCCACTGAAAAGGTGTCACAAATACACATGCACAACGCAAACGTATGTACGTTGATCATTGTCATGCTGGTTCTTTTTTGTGGGACTCTGTGGGATTGAATTTTGCAAATTGGAGGCATTTTGTGGGACTGAATTTTGCATGCACTGAAATCTTCTCACAAATACACATGCCTAAACACAAACATATGTACTAACCATAACACATACAACTAATAAAATATAATCACTTCAGTCCTAACTTCTAAAACAAGCAATGTACATCATCCGGTTAGAAAGGGGTTGCACCTACCCCTCGAAAAAAAAAAAAAAACCGAATTCAAACACAGCACAGAACTAGCCATTCCTAAAATTTCAGCTTTTTAAACTACCACTCATGCCGGCAAAATAGTTACAGAATGCCAAAACCAAGCCCAGCATCACTCCAATCTTCATCCATTTTTGCATTTTGCCTTTCTTTACTTTTTCTGCCTCCAACTCCCTAATGGTTCTCAGTAACCCATCAATAATTTCAGTCGATCTTTCACATCGATCACACCTCTCGTCAAATCATCTAAAAAATCCACATCCATGATTTTCCTATACCAGAATTAATCACATTATTTTTCGCATTAGCTTGAAGTAATAACAATGGCAGTAGACATTACTCGATATTCTCCACACCCATAGAATCTTCTCCCTGGATTTGCTACTATCCATGATGTTCGCAACATAGCAAGCTTCCCACAGTAGCAACATATATGGTGATTCATGTCCAACAGTAGGGTTGCTTTCTTTGTTATGAAAAGGTGACCTCACTAATGAATATCTCCACTGGCCGCTTTGTGAAATAGTTTGCCTCAAGCAAAGCAATAGTGGATGTTGTGGCCTTGGCTTTGGTTGGCTTCGATTGGGGTTGGGGGCTTCATGGATTAAAGAGGAATCATGGATGGAACAAAATTAGGGTTTTATTTCTAATTAGGAATTTGGTTGTTTCGGGTCTCTTTTGAAGAGTTTAGGGTAGGACTGTTTTGCCCTTCTATATAATGGCGCGCAGAGCGAAGGTGAATTTGACTAATGGACTCCGTCTAAGATAACAGATGAAGGACCAACATAATCACTTTTGTACTTTAAGGGACTAAAAAAGTCATTTTGAAATTTGTGGTACCAAATAAGTTAAAGACCTATTTTATTGGGACCAAATATACAATTTACTCTTTTTAATATTATTAAACAACTGGCTTCTTTAAGTAGCAAACTTGAGGTTAATACCGCAAACAGCAAAATCAATATTGAAGAAAGACAATGAAATTTTGAATTCAAAAAACAGTATTTTATGCGTAGCTTCCATAACTTCAAAAGAATTTATTTATTTATTTACTTAGGGAAAAAGAAAACAAACAAAGAAAATGGCTCATGACAGGTACTTATCCACCCAAATTCACAAGGTGCAACCTCCAATATGTAGTCTATGTAGAAAGAAGAATAATTGTTTCCTTTTTGAAGCTGCATCAAGCTAGAATTGAGGTTATCCATTAATAGGTGAGGTTGATGATAACCTTCACAGAATCTATACCTAATAAAGAATAAATTCAAGTTGACATTCACAAAAGCTCACTTGCATCACGGTGTCTTCTTGAGACCCAATAACTATCTTTGCATTTCTAATATGTATAGTGTTGGCTTTAGGCTCTGTAATTGATGCCTCCAAACCTGAGACAGGTATGAAATATATTTAGTTGATGGATGAGTAGATGAAGGCCAATTTCATAAATGTAACTCATACTTTCATACAAAAATTTTGATGGTGAAGCCATGTATACTTGAACTTGCAGTAGAAACTAGTTTCAGAAGGGATCCCAAATATGGTTTACAGCAATATGTCCTTGAAGACCTAGAACCATAAAAGTCCCTAATCAATAAAGCTACTGAAAAGTTCCCCCAAGAAGAAAGAAATCCAAGGACAACACAAAATAACCCACAACATTAATACCAGAAAGGAAAGAAAATGAAGGCACATCTAATAAAACAAGAGGAAAAGCACAATAAAAGTGCACTGTCACAGAAAATAGAACAAAAAGATTAACAGGAATAGACAAAGAAAACAAACCTAAATAAAGAGAACTATGCTAAACCAAACCCTAAATGCGCGGTTAGATAGTAAAGAAGAGTAATGGTGGAAATAAACAGTTAAAATGGATATGGGATGCTTTTTTTCTTCCAAAACTGACAGATAACAGTGATTAGAAAGAAAGCGGCCTAATAGGTAAAAATTAGACATGACATGACAGCAATTGCATCAAAGGACCAACAAAAGCAGCATTTACACATCAGACAATAGTCATTAACTAGTCATAGGTAACAGTAAATCTCAAGACTTGACAGGGAAAGCCTTATCAGACAGTTAAAAATACTTCATGAAATAGACTCAAAACGCTTCATCGAGCAGACCCACACATTTCAGTCATCATCATTAGCAATCAAAATGTTAAGACATAATAAAAATGCAGATATAAAATATAAAGAAAAACACAACAAGAAAAAAGAAAGAAAAGAAGGACAAAGTCAATGGAGGGAAAGAGAACCCCTTTGTTTTGCTGTCGATATGCCGCCGATCAAGCCACCAAGTTGGATGGAACCCCTATGAATAGAAAATCTCCATGTACCTACAAAACATCTGGTTAGAAAGGTGTATGGAAAGAATAAAAATAAATAGAAATCCAACAATGCACTAAAAATGAAGGAAAAAAACACATTGTCCGGTTCGGCCACCTAAAGACCTGCGGCCATTCAAACCAACCACAGGACCACAAACCCTTGACCACAAAATCTCCAAACACCTGCAAAACACCCACTCAGAAAAATAATTGGAAATCTAACATAGTAGTCAAAGTAGGGAAAAAAATGATCCTATTCGGCCAGCCAAACGACCCGCCGCCACTGGGCCACAAACCCTTGATCACAAAATCTCCATATCCCTACAAAACATCTAGTTAGGAGTCTTTTTAGAGACAAATTGAAACCCTAAATTGGTAGTTTTGATAGCAAACACGATTCCTACCAACAACAATAATTGGGTAGAAAGATTTGCCGAGTTACCGAGTAGCAAGAAGGTCACAAACCCTCGATCACAAAATCTCCAGATCCCTGCAAAACATCTAGTTAGGAGTCTTTTTAGAGACAACTTGAAACCCTAAATTGGTACTTTTGAAAGGAAACCTGATTCTTACCAACATGAACAATTAGGCAGAAAGATTTGCCGAGTCACTGAGCAGCAAGAAGGTCAGAAGAAGCGGCCAAAATAGGCACATTAACTGGCTACGTGGGTGAATGGGTGATAGGGGTTAAAATGTCCTTTTTATTGTTAATATTTTCTCATTATTATTGTGATTTTAAGGCATATTATTTGATGTTTGTTATGTTTTTGTTGTAGAAATGGAAAATGTTAATTCAGAGGAGAAATTGATAAAAGAAAAGAAGGAAAACTATATTGAAGAAGAAAAGAGAGACAAAGTTTCAGAAAATACCAAATATTTGCAATGGGTGTTGACTTGGACAATTTGGGGAGACTTCATATGGGTGAGATTCCAGAGGCAACAAAAGAAGACAACAACAAAAGAAAACAAAAAGGCAAGAAAGAGGTTGACTTGGAGGAGAATTGTGAACAAGACAAAAGTCTAGCCACTTTTGGACTTTGGCTGAGGGGAATATACAAAGAGAAAGGGAATGTATATGGGAAAAAGGGAAGACAGCCGCCCCTTTCTCTCTCTGCTTGGAAAAACTCAAGTTCTTTTCTTTCTTTACTTTTTAGAATTTTTCTTAGAAAAATTCCAACAGCCATGTGTGCTATTATGAATGGCTAAACTCTATTCTCTGATTCAAGGGAAGGATTGATGGTTAATTTTTCTTATTATTTAATGATGTTTGGATTTGTTTATCTTTATCTTTGTCTTTTATTTTTAATATGAGTAGCTAAATCCTTTTTAGGGTTCTTATTCCAATTTGACCATGTGCTTATTGTGATTAATGTCAGTTGTTGGCTCTAATTCATTGGTTATTGTTGTGCTTAATGTCATTTTAGGTTTGAATCGACACTATAGAACTTGATTGAGAGATAGGTTATGTAGGATTAGGCAATAACATGTTCATAGCTTAATTAGTTGAGAGACAGTTAAGTGGTTAATATTGATTAAAAGGTTGTGCATTCAAATTGGATTTAAAAGACATTAGGTTGGTGAGAGTCGTCAAACTTAGTGTTAATTAATTATCAATTAATCATAGGTACTATCTGAGAGGAAAATCTATGGTTCTTAAGATCCCTTCAAGATGGATTAGAATTAACACAGACCTTGTTGGTTAATCAATCTTAATAAATGGTCAAAATTGAGAATAAGAATCCTAGTTTTTACATTTGATTGAATTTAGTTTTTACTTTGATTGGTAATTTTAGTTAAAAACCTGATTTAGGTGTCTAAACAAGCAAACATAGTGAGTATCTCAATAGTCAGTTTTAAAAATTATCTGTGGGACGATATCTTAATTTACTACTTGACACGACTTTGTGCACTTGCAGAAAATAGCATGTCAATGGGAAATATCTAAAACACCCTAAACCAAGGGCTACCATTGGAAGAGGAAAATAGCTAGAAACTAAGGAAAAAAAATGAGAGGAATAAAAAGCTCAACCAACAATGAGCATTGGGTAGAAAGATTTGGGGTAAAAACCAGAAATCAAAAGCATCGGACAGAAAGATTTGGGGGAAAAAACTAATGAACAGAAAGAAGCGAAGAAAAGCTAGAGAAGGACAACAATACCTTTTCTAGAGCACCAATGTCTCGGGGAGAGCAGGAGTCAGCTTTGTTAAGTGCTGGAGGGTGTGAAAAAGCACGCTAATGCTCGATATTTGGGCCTGCCAATGCGGATTGGGAAGAGATCCAAACGAGAGGTGTTCAATTTTCTGTTGGACAATATTCAACACCGGATGCACAATTGGAAGAATAGTTTCCTTAGCTTGGCTGGCAAAAAAGTCCTTAAAGCAGTGGTGAGTGCTTTACCTACTTATGTCATGGGATGCTTTAAGTTGCTGGTGGGTTTGTGTAAAGAAATTTGTAGGCTTTCGGCAAACTTTTGGTGGGGCTCACACGCAGATGGCAGACAAAAAATGCATTGGAAAGCTTGGGAGGATATGACAAAATTAAAGTGTGATGGAGGGATGGGGTTCCAGGATGTTCAACAATTCAATGATGCGTTATTGGCTAAGCAACTTTGGAGAGTGGTTACCAACCTGATTTGTTGATGACCAAACTTATGAAAGCAAAGTATTTTCCGAATGAAGATCTGTGGCAAGTAGAAGGTAAAGGTAATGCTTTCTGGTTGTGGAAGGGATGGATGGCGGCCAAATATGTGCTTAAGGTGGGGGCTAGATATAAAGTGAGAGATGGGCAATCAATTAGGGTATGGGAGACACCATGGATCCCAGGAAGGCAAGATTTTAAATTGGATGGTTGTAGACAGGCACATTATCTTGTAAAGGAGGCAAGCGATCTTTTGACGGTTGATGGGAGGGGATGGAATTCACAGATAGTTTCATCGATTTTTTTTGCAACAAGATGCGGAGATAATATCGCATTTACCTTTGGAACCTGAGGGCAGCCAAGATAGACTATCTTGGCAATTTAGTAAGGATGAGGAGTATACTATTAAATTAGCTTACAGGCAGCTACAAACTACCAAGTACCTAGTTGGACAGCCAGTAGAGAGTAGCACATCTCGGAGCCAAATGCATAATATGTGGAGGACAACCTAGAAGTTGCATGTTAAATCTAAATTGTTGCATTTTGTTTGGGGATGTTTTCATAATATTTTGCCTACCAATGCTTTGTTACAACAACGCAGAATGCCAGTGGACTTCATGTGTCCAATGTGTGAAGCAGATGAAGAAACTTTGGAACACCTTTTCTTCCATTACAGCTGTGCAAAGAAAATATGGAGTCTAGTTTCGGTTGATTGGAGGCATACAGGTCAATTGGGGGATACATTTTGTGAGTGGTGGCATCACATTTGTGTAAGTAAGAAACTGCAATTTTGGGTAGATAGAGTTGAACTTACAGTATACATACTTTGGCTGTTTTGGAAAAGTAGGAACTTGTCGGTTTTCCAGCAAGAATGGATGGAAAAGTGGCTAGTGGTGGCATTGGCACAACAGGAATGCTTGGAATTCTGACAACAACTCGTAGAGGTGTAGAGGAACTTGTGGGATGGTAGCTGCATTTTCTTTTATGGGTTTAGATTTTAGATTGATCTTACTATTGTCTTTTGTTGCATTTTGTTGGTAGGTTTGAGTGTTGTTGCCTTTTGTTGATAGTTATGATTGTTGCTATATATATGTTGGGCTGCTGTTGTTGTTTCAGCAATAGGATTGGGATGGTTTCTACTATTTCGAACCAGGATTCGATCAATTTACAGGGGAGATGCTGCCAAAATTCCTTACGTATAGAGGTGTAGAGGTAGAGTGTGGTATCTTGTACATACATAGTGGTAAGACTACATTTGCTTATATGGTTATGTAGTGTTCTTTTGTGGGAGAACTAGGATAATTTAGTGACGTGATGTCAGTCAGTCTTAACCTATTGCAATGCTAAGAATAGTACTTTCATGAAGTTAATACAGTTCACATCTTTTGGAAAAAAAAAACGAAATGCAATTCATATATATTTTTATTTTTATGGATCAAATTTTTAGTATTATGTTATTTATTACCAGTATTTACCATTTTAATAAAAATACTATCTCCCATCCTTATTAACAAAAGGAAAGAAAACTCACAAAAATATAATAGTATATTTTTAATTTTTGATCTTTTTAAATTTCAACTTATTTACACTTTTACTCACTGAAATTTTTTTAATATAAAAAAGTTTAGTAATAAAAAATATACAATCAAGAAAGTTAAATGGCCTGGAAGTCTTTTACCTTTTAATTTAAACTCATATAATTAATTTTTATCTGTAACTACTTCACTTCAATGAAACCACCCCCCCCTCTTTTTCCCAAAAGAGAGAATTGTATTAACTTGCTCAAGTTAATTTTTACATTTGGTGTCATGAAAAGAACTCTCCTTAGCTCTACAATATACTAGGCTAAGACTAACCGACTAAACGTCAAAGATCTAACCACATTCCCACAAAAAACACAACAGAAACATAATGGAAGTGCTAATTGGATTAACTAACAAAAGAGGTTAGAATGACCACTATCTTTCTTGTTGCGCTCCATCTTCTATACTAGACAGCCACTGATCGCTTTGTTGATCCTAGCTATCTAATCAACCCTATTGTCTTGCTGAAATTCCATCCAGTTTTGTTGTGCCAAATCCACGACTTTCCTCTCCTCCATCCATTCACCTTGAAAAACCCAAAGGTTTCGGCTCTTCCAAATCATCCAAAATTTATTGGCTCTGAGCTATAGCCTTTCTTGCCACAAACTCGCTATTTTATGAACACAAAGATCCTGCCACCATTGCCCAAAGGTAGGTACTTGTTCTCCATTATAATGCCATGCCACCAGTGCCATTTTCCAAAATTTCTAAGTTCGGGGGCATAAGAACATGAGATGCCCCAAAGTTTCTGCTGTCTCCCCACACATTGAACATATGGCATCTATTGGCATCTTTATTTGGTGTAATCGAGCCTTTAGTGGCAATAGATCATGGCAGCACTTCCACAAGAAATGTTGCAATTTTCTTGTAACATTCAAGTTCCATATGGTCCTTCACATTGGTTGCATTCTTGTCCTGCTATTACTACTCTCAGCTTGCTGGATTCCTTTCTGTTGCTGGAACCCCTAAAAAAAGTCAAAATGATATCAAATGGTGGAGTGGCAATAAATTTTCAGTTACTATTGAATTTACTAGGCTCATTTCAAGTTTTTTCTCTTACGCACAAAAACACTTAAGGGCAGTTGTTTGTTTTAAAAAAATGGAAAAGGTAATAGAAATGATAGTAGTAGAGAATAATAATATTTTTTTTCATTATAATTGTGCTGGTTAGTTTGTACTAAGGAATGATTATAATTACCAATGATGGTGGTTGGTATGCAAAATCTTTAGGAATGAAAATTTAGTTAATTTTTTTATTTTATTTTATTTTAAATTCTAAATGTACTATAATTACTAATAAATTATGATATTATTAATGAAATATGTTCATTTGATTATTTTGCATTTTCATGCCTAATGTAGTATAATTTTTTTTATTAATTATGTTTTATTATAGTATTTTTTTTATAATTCTTTTTCATTGGCTTCATCATTACTTTGAAGTCTAAATTAATAGGAAAAAAAAAACATCCATCTTGAGAATACTTAAGAAAATAAACAACATGGGAATGTATTCTTCTAATGACAGCTTTCTCAACATGTTAACTCAAAGTAACAAAACCTCTTTCTTTTGAGAAGTGCAGGATGTAACTTATTAGTATATATAGATACATCAGTATCCAAATCACATTTGCAATACCATGTCATTAGCAGTTAAGAGTTGTACACCATATACTAAAAAAAGGTATCACCACTAGTTTGAGGGCAAAGTTCACCACTATTATTCCTCAACTTTCTCTGCGAGGTTCATATCATGGTAAATTCTACACCCACAAAGTAGTGCTCCCCAAATTGTTGCATTGGGTTCAAGTGGCATGTTTTTTCATAAACTTGTAGGTCATGGATAGTTTCCCTGCATGGGCCAGAAGATCAACCATACAAGCATAGTGATCAAGGTTGGGTTCTATATAAAACTCAGTCCTCATCATATTAAAGAATTTCCATCCCGGTATAAGCAAATGTAGTTAAGATTTCATATTTCCGATAAATTTCCTGATCAAATTCTAGATAAACAACAACTTCAAAGATTTTTAGGGTGTTTAAACTATGTTTTTGATTTTATTCCAGAACTTAGTAATTTGATTAAGCCTTTGCATGATCGGCTTAAGAAAACTCCTCCAGCCTGGATTGATATTCATACAAATGTAGTTAGACAAATTAAAACCCAAGTTAAAATTCCTTGTCTTGCATTATCAGATCCATCAGCCCAAAAAATTGTTGAAACTGATGCTTCTGATATTGGTTATGGTGGTATCTTAAAACAGGTCCAAAACAGTAAAGAACAAATTGTAGCATTTGCATCTAAGCATTGGAATGATTCCCAATAGAATTATTCTACCATTAAAAAAGAAATTATTGCAATTGTTTTATGTGTCTCTAAATTTCAATCTGATTTACTGAATAAAAAATTATTATTACGTGTTGACTGTAAATATGCAGAAGAAGTTTTGCAAAAAGATGTTAAACATCTTGCCTCCAAACAAATTTTTGCAAGGTGGCAAGCTATTTTATCTGTTTTTTATTTTGATATTGAATATATCGAAGGAGAAAATAATTCTCCTCTGACTATTTGACTCGTGAATTTTTGCAGGGACGATAAAGATGCCTCCCAAGAAGAAAAAAGAAGGACCACCTTCCAGTAAACCCAATTCTTCCTACACATCCAAAACTGAATCTTCGGATTCAAACAAAACAATACAAACTCCAGTAAACATTCAAACTCCTACAAACTATGCCTTCACATCAACCCAGATTCAGGCCTTTGAATCTCTTGAAAACATTAAACCAATTTCCATCCTTGCACCCAGGACATGGGTAGATATTGCTGACGAGGAAGAAGCCCAATTCCAATTGTCAGCCCTACATCAGCTAGCAGCCCAATTCAGATTTTAATTGATGAAATCTCCTCAAACTTTGGTGGCGGCTTCAAGCCCCATCCCTTCTAAATCCCAAATGGTGGCTCTTAGCCCCATTCAATCTTACCAAACAATTATGGCTCAAAATCCACAAAAACAAGTAGTAATCCCGACTACTTCCCAGGTAGTAATCCCAACTACCTCCTCTCCAAAAGCCCAAGAGCCATACTACAAAAATGACTAACCAACAAATATTCTTCAAATGGAACTTGATATTTTTCAACAAAGCCCATTACAAATGGCCCAAATAGTTCTTCCCAAAGAGTCTCATTTTTTTCCAACTTCTGCAAACAAAACCCAAATATACAATGAGTTCATACTATTGGACTCTGGATTAGTATAAGAAATTTTCCTCTTTTTAAATATAACGCTTGTGTGTATGAAATGAAGTATAAGAAATTTTTTTGTTCCTAGTGCCAAGTTTAATTTCATTTTAAAGACTTAAAAATGTTCGTGTGGCTTGAATACAGTTGGACTAGCCAACTGGTTATGGGTTTGTAAAAACATATTACTCTCAAAAGAACTTTGATACCTGATAAAAAATATTGTTTTTTTGTACTTTGCCTGTGTACGGGTAAATGATAAATATTTACCTACTTTATTCTCTTTTTTGTTTGTTACTTTCTTTCAATGATAATTATTCAAATATTTCAAGTCCAATTTTCAAGTTCTTTTGCTTGTGTGTGTTGCAAATTTTCTATGATCTTCTTTGGTAATTGTACTAAATTTGGGAGTTTTTTTGCCTTCAATACAAAACCTTGTGATTTGACATTGTAATCAATTAATTCATGCCTATGTATTCATTCTACATTCAAGTTTTTCTATTCTGAATCTATGTAGGAAACCAAATCAAAGAACGTAGTGGAAATTTTAAAATTTTATTGGTTTCCTCCAAGGATCCATACGAAGTGGAGTCAAACCGGTAGGTGGAATTCATACCTTTTCTAGTAGCGGTAGAAGATCATATGTCGAATGTCGAATCACAAGCAAAACCAGCCTAGCCTTGCCTCTATGGTACCCACACGATCGTCTCCAACTCTCAAGTTAATTGTCAAACAATTAACTAAAGAAAGAAATAACAAAATCTTTTAGTGCTAGCTATGATTTTGTTACTTGGTTATTCTCTCGAGTTCTCAACTCAAGAATTGGTTTTCTTTCAAGCTCTTTGCTTAAATTTTTTTTTGTTCTTATTTCTCAAATAAGGAGTGGCGTTTTATTGAGCAAGAGAAGACTAAGGAATAATAATTCATGAACTAAAGAATAGCTAAGATTTTGTTCCAACAAAGAAAGCTTAAATAGAAAGTGTCTCTTCGGCTATCCTTTAATTGCATTCAATTATTCATCCATGTGAACAACTGCCTTTTCGCATTTCATATTCCAAAAACTGATTGCAATATGTCGCACATGGTTGCCTTTTCATTTTCCAAGAAATGGCTGCCTTTTCATTTTCATAAAATGAATTACAATGTATTACATATACACTCATGGCTGCCTTTTCATTTTCCAATAATAATATCCATTTTGATTATTATTTAATTAATAAATCTAAAACTCATTTTGGATTTATTAATATTAATATAACAAAATCTTTTGGCTTTAAATCCAAAACCGTTTTAAAACAAAACCCGATAGATTCCTATTCTCAATAGGATTCTTAAATTAACCAAAATTTCATTACATGAATTTTGCACTTCTTTTGGATACGATCTAAGTGTGTGACCCAATGGGTTCTCATAACGTTGGCATTGACATAAAATATATTTTATGCCAAAAGTAATGAGAGGTGTCTGGCAACACATCAATACTGCCCAAATCATGAGAATATTAGTAATTCGTCATTACATTTTTTGTGATAGGTATTACCGTGTAATTAAATCCCTTTGCCCAGATATCATGATTGAACACGAGCCATGGAGCGTGTCATGCTCGTATAGTTCAATCTTTGTATTTCTTGATTCCCGAGTAGACACATCTAAGCAAATGTGCCCGATATCACGTATCGACTCATTTTGAGCATGGCCATACATTTTTATGGTCTTACTCAACCAAGAGGCCCAAAGATATCACTCCCATAATATAGGAGGTGCAAATCCTTTCTTGATCACTCAACATCCCACTACAGGATTTATTACATATCCAATTACTACTTTTATAGTTCACCCTTTTATGGGTAACGTTTAGTAGTATCAAAACATGTAACTCCTCATGTTGGGATATGTGAGTATCTCAAGTCTAAGGATTATTTACACCATCATCACTATGAGAAATATTATGACACTTTATATAATAATCCATGTAGTATTTCTCATGGTGGGTCGATCCAGTACATAGTTCTCTAAAATATACCGATGTGTTGACTTGATATCTCATATCATGAACCATTTCATTAGTCACTACACATACTAGTCTTAATGCATTATCATTGTCCCATTTAATGATAATACTCGACTAGGGATAATTTTAGAATAATTAAATTCTTGGGACATTATTATGTTTATTTCATAAAACACAGATATAAGATCAACATAATAATTAGTGCCATTAATTATGAACATTATGATACAATATATGCACATACCATCATCATATGATTGTTCTTAGGGCATAATCCAACAAACTCCCACTTGAACTAAGACCAATTAGATATCTCTCTAATGCCTAATGATCTAGTATGACAATTATGCTTTTGCTGCGCCAGAGGCTTTGTTACTGGGGTCAGCTATATTATTATCAGTTGGTACTTTGCATATCTTTACGTCCCCTCTCTCAATTATCTCTCGGATAAGATGGAAGCATCGAAGTATATGTTTGGATCGTTGGTGAGATCTAGGTTCCTTAGCCTGCGCAATGGCTCCATTATTGTCACAATAGAGCCCAATTGGATTGGCAAGTTTTGTAATGAACTTCTTGATCCAAACTGCCTCTTTTGCTGGATCAGAAGCAGCAATATACTCGGCCTCTATTGTAAAGTCAGCTACTGTTGCCTGCTTTGAACTCTTCTAGCTCACAGCATCACCATTTAAGTAAAACACATAACCCGTCTGCGATCGGTAGTCATACTTGTCAGTTTAGAAGCTTGCATCAGTGTAACCAATTACATTGAGCTCTTCCTCACCTCCATATATCAAGAATGTATCCTTAGTCCTTTTTAAGTACTTAAGGATATTTTTAATAGCGATCCAGTGACGTTCACCGGGATCTACTTGATATCTACTCGTTAAGTTCAAAGCATATGAGACATCGGGACAAGTACATAGCATGGCGTACATGATAGATCCAATAGCTGATGTATATGGAATCCTACTCATGTGTTGTCTCTCTTTTTGTGTCGAAGGACAATGTTCCTTCGAGAGAGTAATTCCATGCCCCATAGGTAAGAATCCTTTCTTAGATTCTTGCATGCTAAACTGCTTTAGCATTTTATCTATGTATGTACTTTGACTTAGGCCAATCCATCTCTATAGATTTTGATACCTAATATATAGGTTGCCTCACCTAAGTCTTTCATTGAAAAACAACTTCCCAGCCATATCTTTACATACTGTAAAGAAAGAATGTCATTCCCAATAAGTAATATGTCATCTACATACAATACTAGGAAGACAATAGTGCTCCCACTAACCTTCTTGTAGACACAAGGTTCATCTTCATTCTTGATGAAACCAAACTCTTTGATTTCACCATAAAACCAAAGATTCCAACTTCGAGAAGCTTGTTTCAACCCATAAATGGATCGTTGTAGCTTACAAACTTTTTCAGAATTTTTTGGATCGACAAAACCCTCCGGTTGTGTCATGTACATATCATTGAGAAGATTTTCGTTAAAGAAAGTAGTTTTGACATCCATTTGCCAGATTTTAGAATCATGGAAGGTAGCTATTGCAAGCAAGATCTTGATGGATTTAAGCATTGCGACTAGTGAAAAAGTCTCATCATAATCTATACCATGAACTTGCTTAAAACCTTTTGCAACCAATCGTCCCTTAATGATATGTACTTCACTATCCATGTCAGTCTTCTTTTTGAAGACCCTTTGCACCCTATGGGTTTTACTCCTTCAGGTGGATCAACCAAAGTCCATACTTGGTTTGTATACATGGATTCCATCTCAAATCTCATGGCTTCAAGCCATTTCTCAAAGTCTAGCCCCGATATATCTTCTTGATAGGTCGTAGGTTCATCTTGATCTATTAGCAAGATGTCACCACTTTTAGTCACAAGAAATCCATATCTCTGTGGCTTATGATAAATCATAGTAGATCTACGCGAGGTTTGTGTCTCTTGAGCAGGTACTCGTTCCATAACTTTTTGTGGTGTTTGCTCAATTTCCATCTCATCAAGTTCAATAACATTTTGTGGTTCTCGAATTTCTTCAAGTTCTATTTGTCTACCACTAGCTTTTCTAGAAATAAATTCCTTTTCTAGAAAAACACCAGTCCGAGCAACAAACACTTTGTTCTCATTGGGATAATAGAAATAGTATTCTTTTGTTTCTTTAGGTTACCCCACAAAATTACATTTATCATATTTGGGTCCAAGTTTTTTGGAGACTTGACGCTTGACGTAAGCCTCATATCCCCAAATCTTCATAAAAGACATATTAGGACGTTTCCTAGTCCATATCTCATATAGTGTCTTTTGAACTGATTTAGATGGAACCCTATTTAGTGTAAAAATAGCTGTAAGTAAAGCATGTCCCCAGAAGGATTTTGAAAGATTTGCATGACTCATCATGGACCGAACCATGTCTAATAAAGTTTGATTTCTCCTCTCAGACACACCATTCCATTGTGGTGTTCCAGGAGGAGTAAGTTGTGAGACTATCCCACACTTCTTTAGATAGTCATTGAACTCTTGGCTTAAGTATTGACCTCCTCAATTAGATCGAATTATTTTAATACTCTTACCAAGTTGGTATTGTACTTCATTCTTGAATTCTTTGAACTTTTCAAATGATTCCGACTTGTGTCTCATAAGATACACATAGCCGTATCTACTGCAGTCGTCAGTAAATGTAATGAAGTATTGAAAACCACTTCTAGCTTGTGTATTGAATAGTCCACATACATCAGTATGTATTAATTCCAATACATTGCTTGCCCTTTCACTATGTTTTGTGAAGGGGGCTTTGGTCATCTTGCCTAATAAACATGATTCACATTTCTCATATGATTCAAAATTGAATGAGTTCAAAAGTCCATCTGTATGGAGTTTGGAAATACGGTTTTCATTTATATGGCCCAGACGACAATGCCAGAGATAAGTCGGATTAAAATTATCTAATTTAATTCTTTTAGTATTTATGTTATAGATAAGCATGTCAAGATTTAGAACATAAAGGCCACTAACCATTTGTGCATTTCCATAGAAGATATCATTTAAATAAAAGGAACAACAATTGTTTGTTATTATAAATGTAAATCCACTCTCGTCTAAACAAGAAATCAAAACAATATTCTTCATAATGGAAGGCACATAATAGCAATTATTCAGTTCTAAAACAAGCCCTAAGGGCAGATTCAAGACATAAGTTCCACAGCTAATGCAACAACCCTTGCTTCATTTCCCACTCGTAGGTCGACTTCGCCTTTAGCCAAAGTTCTACTTCTTCTCAGTTCCTGCAAATTCACACAAATGTGAGAACCACATCCGGTATCTAATACCCATGAAGAAGAAGTAGATAAATTAATTTCTATAACATGAATACTTGAAGTGGAATTTTCATTCCTCTTCTTCTTAAGATCTGCCAGGTAAACCTTGCAGTTTCTCTTCCAATGTCCGGTCTCACTGCATTGGAAACATTTTCCTTCCTTGACAACCTTTCTTTTAGGTTTCAGCGCAGTTGCAGAGGACTTGGACTTGACTTTCTTGCCCTTTCCTTTTGCTTTGGTCTTATCATTCTTATTTCCTTTATTAATCATAAGGACACTATTGGGCTTAGATTTCTTCGTGTTAGCTTCGGTAGTTCTCAACATGCCTAGTAACAGTGGCAAAGTTCTGTCAATTTCATTCATATTGAAATTAAGAATGAATTGACCATAGTTATCTAGCAACGATTGCAAGATAACGTTAGTGGCCAACTCTCGGCCTAATGGAAAACCTAATCTTTCAAGGCTTTCTATGTACGCAATCATTTTGAGTACATGAGTTCCAATAGGAGCTCCCTCTGCCATTCTGTACTAGAATAACGCCTTAGAGATATCAAATCTCTCTTGACAAGCTTGCTCCTCATATAGTTGCTTAAGGTGTTGGATCATATCATACGCCTCCATGTTCTCATGTTGCTTCTGAAGCTCAGGGTTCATGGTAGCAAGCATGAGGCAAGCAACCTCTAGAGCATCATTTTGATGCTTCTTATAAGAATCTCTTTCAGCTTTTGTAGCGCCATCCTTTGGTTCCCGAGGTAAGGGTCCTTCTAGGACATATATCTTTTTCTCATGATTGAGAATTATCCTCAAGTTCCTGTACCAATCCAGGAAATTTGTCCCATTTAACTTGTCCTTCTCAAGGACAGGTCGCAATGATAACGTGTTATTGTTAGTGTTATTTGCCATGGTTATCTACAACAGAAATATGCAAAATAAGTATCAAGAATGCGAACATTTAATATGGAGTTTTATTAAATGTTACTCCCACTATTTTATTCAAATTAATAATCCTCAATATTAATTTGGAAAGATTAATCTAATATATTTCTAGTGGGCCAAGATCCATATTTCACCTAATTTTGAGTTAGCTTAGGCTAATCGCCCAAAACTCGGCTATTTAGGTAGACAACATTCATCAATTATATCCCACATAACTCTTGGATAGTTGGGTGAATAACTCTTTGTTCAAGCTTATCTAATAAGCTAAAGCTGAACTCTATGCCTCTAGGTCTCAATCCTATTGAGTTCACCTAGTTAAGTCTAACCCAATGGTTAGCAGTTGGATATTACTATTATCCTGTCGCGTCTCACTAAGATGGATCATAGCACCTTGCTTTGGCAAGCCTACACATGATCAATCGAAGCCTTGATGAGTGCTAGGCATTGGAAGGCATCTTAGACTTAATATTTGGTTTGAGGGTTTTGTTAATATCTCACTATTTTGTTTGATTTGGTTATTGTAATTATTAGTCCAATTATCACATAATTTTCTAACTAATTATTACATACATAATCTCATCATATACTTAACCAATAACCGTACACAATCATGCATCTCATACATGAACATGAAAAATAAATCGTGACATAGTTATAGCCCAAACTAAGCTGATTCTCTCAAGCCAATGAGAGAATCAAAAGGTCAACCTAAAGGGTAACCGTATCTTCTCCAAGCGCCTCCTTGGTTGTTCTAGTATGGTTGAGAACTCCTTTACTCCATGATTTCTAGTCTAATCCTATCTTAGATATAACTATTACATCTTTTGAGAAACCTCGAGTTACATTCGAGGGGAGTTAGATGAGAAAAGAATGTACAACCAGAAATTTAGCAAGGCATGACACTCGGGTCATATTTAGTTACAACCATTACCAAACTATTTCCAATCACATTAGGCTAAGGGCTATAACTATGCACCATGCTCAAATATCAAAAAATGTGCATTTCATATATGATTGTCATTTATATATATTAATCTAATTAATTAATAACAATTAGCATTAAATCAAATATTAAGGTTTTGAATAATATATTATGCATGGAAGGTTTGGGTTTAAAATGCAATTAGCCTAAAAGAACTTAGAAAATTGAACCATTCAAAATTTCAGATTTTGAAATCTTTCAAAGTTTTAGTGAACTTTTAAATTTGAACTATTATATATCACATATATAATTTGTTCTTAATATTACATATATATATATATATATATATATATATATATATCTCACATATTAATTTCAGTCTCAAAATAAAGATTGAAACCGAAAAAAAATTCAACAACTGAAATTAGGATTTTTGTCCAACCAAAATAGCACTAAGTTCAAAATCGAACTTGATAAAATTTTCTAGGAAAAATCCAAAACCAATATTGTGTATCATATACATATTTGGACTAAATATGATTCAAAATGTCTTATTTTGAATTTTAATAAATTTTATCAAAACCAAAATTCAAGGAAATTGAGGAAACCCGAAGCTCAACATTAAAATTCCAAAAAAGCTGAACTTTGTTTCTTCCATGCATATTCATATATATATATATATATATATATATATATATATATATATATATATCACATATATATATCTTAAATTATTCATATTCAGCAATAAAAATTTAAAGCATACCCTATATTGATTTAATAAACATAAACATATCATATATGTTTAACTAAAATTCAGTTTAAGTGAACACTTTCACATAATCAAATTTTCAGCATACAAGTTCATAAACAATTTAATAAATCAAGCATGCTTCTATATAAAACCAATTTGAGCCTTCATAAGTGGCTCTGATACCATTGTAGGAAACCAAATCAAAGAACGCAATGGAAATTTTAAAATTTTATTGGTTTCCTCCAAGGATCCATAAGAAGTGGAGTCAAACTGGTAGGTAGAATTCATACCTTTTCTAGTAGCAGTAGAAGATCGTATGTCGAATGTCGAATCACAAGCAAAACCAGTCAAGCCTTGCCTCTATGGTATCCATACAATCGTCTCCAAGTCTCAAGTTAATTGTCAAACATGTGAACAGCTACCTTTCCATCCATGTGAACAGCTACCTTTTCACATTTCATATTCCAGAAACTGAATTGCAATATGTTGCACATGGTTGCCTTTTCCTTTTCCAAGAAATGGTTGCCTTTTCATTTTCATAAAATGAATTACAATGTATTACATATACACTCATGGCTGCCTTTTCATTTTCCAATAATAATATCCCTTTTAATTATTATTTAATTAATAAATCTAAAAATCATTTTGGATTTATTAATATTAATAAAACCAAAATCTTTTGGCTTTAAATCCAAAACCGTTTTAAAACAAAACCCGATAGATTCCTATTCTCAATAGGATTCTTAAATTAACCAAAATTTCATCACATGAATTTTTCACTTCTTTTGGATACGATCTAAGTGTGTGACCCAATGGGTTCTCATAACATTGGCATTGACATAAAATATATTTTATGCCAAAAGTAATGAGAGGTGTCTAGCAACACATCAATACTGCCCAAGTTATGAGAATATTAGTAATTCATCATTACATTTCTTGTGATAGGGATTACCGTGTAATTAAATCCCTTTACCCTAGATATCATGATTGAACACGAGCCATGGAGCATGTCATGCTCGTATAGTTCAATCTTTGCATTCTTGATTCCCGAGTAGACACATCTAAGCAAATGAACCCGATATCAAGTATCGACTCATTTTGAGCATGGCCATACATTTTTATGGTCTTACTCAACCAAGGGGCCCAAAGATATCACTTCCATTATATAGGAGGGGCAAATCCTTTCTTGATCACTCAACATCCCACTACATGATTTATTACATATCCAATTACTACTTTTATAGTTCACCTTTTTACGGGTAACGTTTAGTAGTATCAAAACATGTAACTCCTCATGTTGGGATCTCTGAGTATTTCAAGTCTAAGGATTATTTACACCATCATCACTATGAGAAATATTATGACACTTTATATAATAATCCATGTAGTATTTCTCATGGTGGGTCGATCTAATACATAGTTCTCTAACATATACCTATGTGTTGACTTGATATCTCATATCATCAACCATTTCATCAGTCACTACACATACTAGTCTTAATGCATTACCATTATCCCATTTAATGATAATACTCGACTAGGTTTAATTTTAGAATAATTAAATTTTTGGGACATTATTATGTTTATTTCATAAAACGCAAATATAAGATAAACATAATAATTAGTGCCATTAATTATGAACATTATGATACAATATATGCACATACCATCATTATATGATTGGTTCTTAGGGCATAATCCAACAATCTGTATATCATACTGAAGGCAGAGCATTTTGCTACAAACTTGTGCCTAGACTGCTTGGGTTTGACATCTAAAAGTATGTTTCCTTAGTACTCCTGGTTATATAAGACTAATGGTGCTTATATCCTAAACAATATTTTGATGACTATATCTTGCTTTGCAATGATTTAGTAAGTCTTTAGACTCTTTTTTGTGTTGTTCGTTACACGACAGCATTAATGTTTTTCTTCTATTTAGCGATTTGTTGGCATTTTTTATGTGCTGTTTTCCTATTTCGAATTCTGTTTTGGTCTTAATTCATTCTCTAGTTATCTTTGTTTCACTCGTGCATGCCTTGTATGTATCAATTTAAATAGATGTGAATTCTAAGCAACAATCGATTAATTCTGAACCTACTACTAAACTTATTGGTTGTGATCATACCTTGAATGTTTCAAGTCAAGCTATGAATTCTTTGCCTGATTCACATTGCCCTTTTCGCACAATACAAGTAGTGAATGATGGAAAAAAGATTTATGCTCCTTTATGACTGCATCTTTAGGCCATGTGGGAACAGGGATTTCTTTTCCTCACGATCATTCGTCACGTAGTGACGGTGTGACTCCTTTTCCTTCTAAATCGTTTAGTATTAATGCTCAAGCAAAACTTGCTAGGCAGAAAAGATATCAAATTTTGCGTAATTCTTGGCTTACTTCTCATTCAGGCAGCAAGTCTTACCAAAACAACCAAACCAACAATTTACTGTTACATATTTCAGATGAGAGACAATGATGAATCAATGCTATTACGTACAATGTGTTTATTGCAGCAATTTGTTGTTGATATGTACATAAAAATAGAAACATCTAGGTTAGATTTTCTTAGAATAAAACAAAGAGAAGTTAGAATAGAAATATTACAAGGTGTCCTTGATAGTATTTCAAATGGGCAAATCAATGGTTCTAATGTGGGTCACAGGGTTATTTTACCAACTTCTTTTGTAGGTGAACCTAGAGATATGCATTGTAGATACTTAGATGCTATGGCTTTGGTTCAAAAATATGGCAAGCCTGATCTTTTTATCACCATGACTTGTAATCATAATTGGAAAGAGACACAAGAAAATCTAACTAACAAGGAACCTCCATTTGATAAGCCAGATTTGTTAGCTAGAGTGTTTAGAGCAAAATTTGAAATAGTTCAAAAAAATATCTTCAGCCATGTAGCAGCATGTGTTAGTGTGATTGAATTTCAAAAAAAAGGCATACCTCATGCTCATTTATTACTAATTCTCAAACCAAAATTTAAGCCATTGAATTCTGAAGCATATAATAACATTGTCTATGTGTGAAATTCCTGATCTAGACTTGCATCCTCATTTATACAATCTTGTCCTTAAACACATGATTCACGGTCCATGTGGAAAAATGAATGAGACTAATTTATGTATGCAAAATGGTAAGTGAAAAAACCACAATCCTAGAGATTTTTGTGAACAAACAATGCATGTAGAAGATGGTTATCCTTATTATAGAAGAAGAAATAATAATAGATAGATTAAAGTTAGACAGTGTATATTGGATAACCGCTGGGTTATTCCTTATAATCCATACTTATTGGCTAATTTTGATTGCCATTTGGATGTAGAAATTTGTTCTACAATTAAACTCATGAAGTAAATTTATAAATACATTTATAAGGGACATGATTTGGTAAGTTTTCAAATTTCTGAACCGAATGACCATCAAGACATTGATGAAATTAAACAATTTCTAGATAGCCTTTGGATCAGTCCTCCAGAAGATCTTTGGAGGATTTATGGATTCAATCTTAGTGAAATGACTCCCGCCGTTTATACTTTGCAAGTTCATTTTGATGGTCGATAACTTGTTTCGTTTAATGACAAATCTAATCTTTCAACTTTGATGGACAAAATTGATTTTTCAAAAACTATGCTTACTGAATTTTTTGAAATGAATCGTATCAATCAAAAAGATCAGCAGTTGAAATGTCTTTATAAAGAATTTCCTCAGCACTTTGTATGGAATTCTACCCTTAAAATCTAAACTAAAAGAAAATCTAGGAATGTAATTGGTCAGATGGTTACTATTAGTCCACAGGAGGGAGATCAATATTATCTTAGGCTATTACTTTCACATGTTAGAGCTCCTACTTGTTTTTCCAATCTTTTAACTGTTTCAGGCATGAAATGTCAAACCTTTAGAGATGCAACACTACAATTAGGTTTGTTAGAATCTGATACTTACATAGAGGATACTTTTAAAAAGGCATTTTTTATCAGATGCCAAGTGTTCTAAGGTCCCTTTTTGCTATTATTTTAGTATTTTGCTCTCCAAATGAACCACGAAACTTGTGGGAACAGTTCCAAATCGAATTATCCAGTGACTTTCGAAGGTCACTAGATTATTCCAATGTTGACAACCATGTTGTTATCAATAGAGTCTTAATGGACATTAACAATTCTCTGCAAGAGATGGGTAAAAATATAAATGAATAGCATTTTCTGCCTAATAATGTACAAATTCTTTTGTCTGATAATTTAACAAAGGAATTGGATAGTGATCGTAATATAATTGTTAGTGAAGATGATCTTTTGCTTTCAACTAGGTTAAACGTAGAATATAAATTTGCCTATGAATCTATCCTCCAAAAAATCCATCTAGGTGAAGAACAATCGTTCTTCATTGATGGTCCTGGAGGAACTAGAAAAACTTTCCTATATCGTGCCCTATTGGCTAATATTAGATCCAAAGGATTTATTGCAATTGTCGTGGCAACATCAAGTGTTGCTGCATCCATTCTTCCAGGCGGTCGCATCACTCATTCAAGATTCAAAATTCCAATTGATTTTTCTATTAGTAAAGCTTGTCAATTGAGTAAGCAAAGCAATACAACCAATCTTATTGTAGCTGCCAAACTTATAATATGGGATGAAACTTCAAAGGCAACTAGAGATGTTTTAGAAGGATTTGATCTTTTGTTGAGAGATATAACTGGGATAAATAAACCCATCGGCTCAAAAGTGGTTGTCTTTGGGGGTGACTTTCGACAAACTCTTCTAGTTATTAAGAAAGGAACACAAGTTAATGCTAGCATAATGAATTCATTTGAAACATAATATGCGTGCTTTTTTAGACCTCAATTTTTCTGAATTCCTTCTCAAGATTGGGAAAAATTTAGAACCTATGGATGAATGTGGTAATATTACGTTACCACATGAAATTGTCATTCCGTATATTGACAAAAACGATTCTCTTCATAAGTATTTGGCATGTCACTTATGTGGTTTTTTTTTCCTTATTTGTTCATGTATTCAACTTCTTTGATCTAATTACTTGTATTGTTTTTCTATATTTTTGTTCATTTTAAGCAGATTGATTGGTTGTGTCTTCCCAAATTTGCTTTTGTATTCTACCAAGCCAGAGGAAATGATACATAGGTGTATTTTGTCACTGAAAAATACTTCTGTTCATGATATTAACAATCTTTTAATAGAAAACTTTCCTGGCGATTTAATAGTGTACACCAGTTCAGATCAAACAATTGATCTAAAACATCAAGGAGATTATGAGGATTTTCTAAATTCCTTAAATTCATCAAGTCTTCCTGCACATAGACTATTATAGGAAAAAAAAACTGCCCAATAATTCTTCTACAAAATCTTAATCTGACTAAAGGTCTTTGTAATGGTACACGTCTCATTTGTATAGATTTAGTAGCCAATACAATTTGTGCAAAGATTGCTTCTGGTCAGCACCAAGAAAGGGTTTTTTTTATACCAAAAATTCCATTGCATAGTTCAGACAAGGGAAAGAATGGAATTCCATTTAAGAGGACTCAATTTCCAGTTAGTTTATCATTTGCCATGACAATTAATAAGGCCCATAGCCAAACATTAGATTATGTCAGTGTTTATTTGCAAGAACCAGTTTTCTCACATGATCAACTGTATGTTGCCCTTTCAAGAGCAAGAACTTCCAAATTAGTAAAAGTGTTAATACTTCCTTCCACTTTTAGCGAATGTAAGATGAATTGCAAAACTCAAAATGTTGTTTATAATGAAATATTTGAATTAGAAAATACTTGATGATAAATTTTGTTGTCTTTGCTACAGGTTTGAATTTTTTTTTCTAATAGTGGTTTTTAAATTTTTTTTAACTGTTATTGTGAATATCACTTTGTGTGTTTGCTTTTTTCAGATGGATTGTTTGTTGGAGATTGAAGATATTGTTGAGGGCATGACAGCATGGTCATGTATTGTTACCATCCAAGAAAAGCTTCAGCCAGCAACTGCGATTAACAGTCCTTCTCGTTACCAGCGTTTCATTCTTGCTGACTCAAAGGTGCAATTTTTTGGTGTAATATTTTCATTTTGTACTCATAGAATAATGTATATTTTTTCCTCTTTATAGAAATAGTTTCTGTTTGCATTGACAGGGAGCAAGAGTGCAGGCCATAGTTTTTAACCATGAGATTGAGCGCATGGCAAAAAAAAAATTCAAGTATACAAAAAATATAAAATCAAAAATGCTGAAGTGAAGAAACTAACAAAAGAGTATCAATTTGAAGGGATAAATACACAGTGGATTATCAATTCAAGGAGCATCCTTGAACCCCTTGACAATGTTGACGGTGTGCTCGAGGTCAATTATCAGTATACAGACTTTCAAGACCTGTCTAGGTTCATTGATGCCAAAAAAGAATCCGTTGGTAAAGTCCTCTTTCGGTCATTACTTATTAGGTTTCTAGATGTTGTGTTATAGATAATAGTACGGATATCTTAATTGATATAGGTCAATTTTCATGTTAGTTGACAATGTCCTAAATTTTATATTGTATTTGTGGCTATTTTACCTTGCTATTTAGGTCTGCCAATCTAAAATGGTTTTCCATTTTGTAGATGTGTTGGCCGTGGTGATCAATAGTTTACCTTCTAAGACTATCAAAGGTGATGTAGGTGATTCAGTGGTTCAGAAATTCGTCATTGTTAATAAAAGGTGATAGAATCTTTTCTCCTATTTTCGCATTCAAATGTCTATAATTTATCTTCAAGATAAGGCATGAAATCCATATTCTCTGTTCATTATTTTGTTTATTTCCCTACATAAATTTTTCATTCATTATTCTATTTATAGCCTTGTCGTGGTGTCATCTCATTCCAAGCTATTTACTGCTTCTTTGTCCAGATGCATTTGAACATATTTATTCACTGCATAAACCTGTCTTTGAGAATTTGTTTTATCCATTACATTAATGTACTCATTTCCCTAGGTACTTACTACTTCATTCTAACTGATTAGTAGGCCATTTCGTTAGTACATAAAACTGTGTTGATAACAAGTGCATGTGTTTTATTGCCGTGTGGTGTTTTGCCAACCTACTTTGTGATTTCGATTTTACTATTTTTTCCAACCAATATCCAATCTGTAAGAATTTGGAATTTAGGTGTTTTGTTGGATTCGTTAACCTGGAAAAAAAAAGTTGTTTATATTGTTAGCCACATGAAATTTATGTCTTTGCTAAGTTAACTATTTCGTTATATTGTTACAGTATGAAGACAGTCATGCTATCCATTTGTAATGAGTTTGTTGCGAATGAAGGAACCAATATTGTTGAGAATTTGAATAATTTCCCTGTAATCGTCTGTCACAGGATTAAAGTTGTTTACTATAATGGTACTGTATTCCACTGTCAATCCAATTGTGTTCACCGTAATTGTTTTGCTAACTCTGTTGCTTCATCTGTCAATGTTTTATTTCACGACTATCTATTCATACAACTAAAAAAAAAATTTTGTAGGCACAACTCTGACTACAAAATATGACTTAGTTATTCTTGTCAACCCTCCAATAGAAAGTGCACTTCTTCTAAAAAAATGGTGATGCAGCCCTATATTAATTCTTAGCTTTACTCATTTCCATTGCTTTGTTACTCAAAATGGTCTTTTACTATGCACCAGGGCTGATAGAAATAAGGAGATGCTGTCTGACTTTGTCATCAACAAGACCTATTTCAAGAATCCTCTGGAGATATCTATAGAGTCGTACAAGAAAACTTGTCTTGTTGCTAGCATAACACCATTTCAAAAGGTATTTATTCATCCTTAGCCTAATGATCGAAGCAAGTATGACGTCCATGTATGCTTTACTATTCATTACGCGTAACTTATTACAATATGTTTGCAGAATATACTTGTGAAGGCACAACTTTCCTTCAAGAATATTTGCCAGAAGTATTGGTACATGGCTTATCCCAAATGCTTCCAATCAACATCTGCACTTCAATATGAAGAATACACCTGTAACTTGTGTGAATCAAAGCAAATGGCAGAACTAAGGTAAATTTATCTCTTATTCATTTTTTGATTTCATTTTAATTTTATTGTATGCTGGCCTAACTGATTATTAGTTTGTTAACAAGTGTAGGTTTGAGGTTGACGTGATTGATGATAGTGGTATCATTACAGTCTCTATATTTGGAAACCTGGCCGAAAAATTATTAACATTTTCAGTGAGCGAAGTCATGGAATATGCATACAAGGTCATTCCTACTTCCAAACTACCTGTTTCCATTATCACTATTTTGCTTTTCTTCCACAGGTGCAACTGCTTCAGCATTAACTCTTTTTTTCTTTTTTTTTTTTATCTAGAACTCTTACCTTCCTTTAAAGGAAGTTCACAAGGATTTGCAGTCCAAATTGTTTTTGGTGCAGATTAGGCCAATCAAACTTAAGACTGCAGATGGTAGACAGCGCTACACCATCACTTCGTATACTGAATTTCATGGAGGCTAGTTTTCAGGCTCGTCATTGGAGCAGAACAGTGCAAGTGCAACGAAAGTATCATCGGCAAATGTTCTTGAAGTCTAGCCAATGTCACAATCTGAAAGTACTCTTATAGTGATTGTTTATGTCTAAAATTCTGACTATATCCATAGATTGGAAGATATTAAAAATTCAGTTGTACTTTTCTTCCCTTATTTTTCTTGCAGGAGAACATGCGAGCACAATATCACCAAAGGCCCGCCTTTGCCTTCTTAACAAGCTTATTTCATCTGATGAAGAAGATAATTTGGATACCAAAGACCCTGCCAATGCCACCAAGAAAAAAACAAAAAAAAAAGATTAGGATGTTTCTACTTTGCACCTTTGTGAATATGTATTTCAAGCTTTTGTATTTTGGGACTGCTTTACCTTGTTGCTTGTCTTTTTGGTGCTAGGTGTACTTTTGAAAACTAAATGGTAGGCAATCAGCTTTTAGAGTACATCATATAATTGCATAAACTTGTAGGAAAACAATTTGCTGTTATCTTTGTACCATTTCTAAGTGTGCTGTCGCAGCCCAATGTTCACTGTTTTGAAAACTACCATAAGTATGGATTTGAAATGTTTGCTATTATCTACTTCCTTTTCAAAGGCATGTATGTGAAAGGCATGTATTAAATAGTCCGCTTTTTCTTTTCAAAGGCATGTATGTGAAAGGCAAAATTAAGTTTTGCTTTTTCCATCTATTTCCATGCATTTAATTGAAAGTTAAAATTTTTTTTCTGCACAAAACTAGATTTCTGTGCTACAACAGTTTGAATGTTTACAATCTGATTATATATTTTGACCTACATTTCTGTTTACAATTTACTGGAAAAGGCTTGCATTTGGACTGCTTTGTTTGTGGAACTATAAATGATAGTATTTTCATATTTGTACCATAGAGTATCTACTGTCAGTGCATTCTGATCACAATTTACTGAATTTCCTATTACACATCTTTCACTCAATAATTGGTGCTTCAAACTTGTTAAAGTTGTACTTATCCTCCAAGAGCATCATAGTTAAAATTTTCTGATTTCAATTTATTTTGTCTTTTTTTTGTAGGAGTGCTGTCTTGGGGCTAACCTCTATCAATCCCAAAGGTAAATCTATTATTTTATTTACAAGAATTAAATTTCAGATTTAATGGTCTGCACCTGTTGTGGCTTTGCTATTTTAGATGTATTTCGCCAATTATTACTCTCACTTCTTGTGTTTGTCAAATACCCCTTATCTATGCATGTCTAATAATTGATAGTACCTAACGGTTGTTTGTGTCTTCTTTTGTGTGTTCTGAGGACAAAACAAGTGCTTTGTTAAAAAAAAAAAAAAAAAACTTCCTGGTTACGGGCAATTTCACAATTATCTGAACCATATTTTGCTTTATATATATATATATATTCCAATGTAAAAATTCCTATTTCTATTCATTATTCCTAAGAGAAATTTGCAACTTTTGTTTGTGCAGCTTTTTGTTTTTTTTACGTACCTATGTGACTGGCCAATTTGAGTTGACAACTAAAACACAGCTATAAAAGTAAAAACAGGTCACATCACCATCAACCACATTTACAACTATTTTTATAAAGCAGAACCATGCCATTCATTGTAATTCTACACAAGAAATAGTGCACGCAGGTGATATGCTTCCATTTCTATCTTCTACTGTTTTCTTTCCTAAAATTACTCCTTTCTAGCTTGTAACTTCAACTTCTAATTTTTTCCTTCAAACCAAGAACTCAGAAGTATTTAATTAGAACTCCATTGCATTGGTTTGATTATTCAATAGTATCCTCATTCAAAAGGGTATGCTTTTGCTACTTAAGATATTTGTATAAATATTGTTGCTTAATGTTCTTACAGCTGTACATAATATTGCCAAACTAAAAGACAACCAGTGTTATTCCTCATAGCCAATCACAAATTTGGTTAATGTTTTCCTCTTGTAATACATATTCTTTGTTTCTTTTTGCTGCATTCTAACTGTTTTTTTTCTTTTGTGTGTGCATTGAATACAATTTGATTGTCAATAGATGTTGGGAAACTAATCGACTGATACTGTAGCACTTCAAAAGATAAAGTTACTCTCTTTTTTTTTGGAAGAAATTAAAATGAATTAATAACTCCCAAGAGGATTACAAACTGGGGCTAAGCCCAAAGGCTGAACCATTTGAAACAAGTCATACAATGGGGGTTTGCCAATGTGAAAGGCAACCTTCTCAAAATGAAATCCTAATCAAAATATCCCAATACAAAATGAAATCTTGATTAGGGGTATTTATCGGGCAGGTTATTCGGTTATTTGGTTTATTCGGTTTGGGTTTATTCAGTTTTCGATTTATTCGGTTTGGGTTATTCGATTTTCGGCCGAACCCGAATTTATTTTTATATATTATATGTAATTATAAAAATAATATAAATTCATATAAATAATACATAAATATATATTATATGTAATTATACATATAATATATATACATATAAATAATAAATAAATATATATTCGGGTTTCAGTTTGGTGTTCGGTTTAACTCAAAACCCAAAAATCTAAAAATTCGGTTTCGGTTTTGGTTTGGATTCGGGCGGATATTCGGGTTATCCAAATATTGAATACCCCTAATCTTGATCCGCCATACCACCAATTAGTAGAGCTTTGCCAAATGAGTAGCCCACAATACTTGGACTTTGATTTTGTCCACAATTGTGGAGCAGCAGACAGGTGTGTCCTTAAAGAGTCTCACATTTTGAGCTTCCCAAATAAAGTAGATAGAAACAGCTAAGGAGATACATCTAGATTTGCCAATAGTTCCCAAGTGCCTTTCCCACATGACAGCCAGTGAGATATGCTTCATATAGATGTGAAGTTCCTTGGGATGTGCATCCATAGCCTAATTTCAGTCCAAATCCTCAAAAAGAAAGGACATGAGAAGAAAAGGTGGTTGCTAGATTCCGTAGAGAAGCTGCAAAGACAGTAGGTAGCGCCGCGGTTGAGGAATGAAGCTCTGTCTAGTGTGAGAAGTTTGCCCCGGATGGCAAGCCAAGAAATGAAGGACCATTGCGGGAAGATATCAGACTTCCATATCACAGAACTCCAAAGTGCTTTGGGAAGATGGGTCTCCAATTAAGAATAGGCTAATTTTGCTTTTAGTCGCCCTTCAAGTACCCAACGAGATCATAAGGGCAATCGCCTGATTTTCTCCTCCTGATCTGGATAGTAAAGTGTCTCTGATGTTGAGAAGTTTTTTCATGAATGCGGAATCCTGTTTTGTTGCTTGGACCTCCCATAAAGAGGAATTTTTCAAGTAGACATTGTTAATCCATTTGATCCATAGAAAATTCTTCTCTGAATGGAAGTTCCAGATATCACGGCAAAGAAGGGCCTGGTTCCAAGTTTTTAGCTTGCGAAGCCCAAGACCACCTTCGTTCTTGGGGGAATAGATCGAATCCCAAGCAAGAAGCGGCTTAAACCTCCCTATTTCTTTTTTACCCCAGAGGAAACACCTACAGAGCGCTTCAATGCGATCAATAACAATTTGTGGGAGTGGAAAAATTGACATCTAAAAGGCAACTACACTCCCAACCACTGCTCGGATAAGTTCCAATCTGCCCACATAAGAGAGAGATTTCAAATTCCAACCAATAAGGAGGCTTCTGAATTGGTCAAATAAAGAAGTGTAATGGCAGACATTGAGCCAAGAGGAAAGTAAAGGCACTCCAAGGCAGCGAAAAGGGAATGATCATATCTGCATTCCGGTTTCTCGAAGTAGTGCTTCCTTTACATTATCATCCACCCCTATAAGAAACATAACCGACTTGTGGTGGCTAATAGTTAGCCCAAAAATCGAGAAAAACTTATTAAGGAGATCTATTAGGAATTTGACTGAAGAAACATCCCCCCACGAAAAGAGCATTAGGTCATCAGCAAAAGCAAGATGGGTTATTTTGAGATCATTACAGGCAGGATGGTAGTGAAAATCCCTTCTCAAGTCAGCAAATTTAAGTATTCGGGAAAAATATTCAAGGCAGAGTACAAATAGATAGGGAGAGAGAGTCACTTTGCTTGAGTCCTTTCCCACTTTTAAAATGCCCATACATGTTCCATTGACAAGGACACTGAATGAGGTGGTGGAGATACATTCCATGATCCATCTGACAAATCTGGGTGGGAATCCCACCGAGTTTAGTAACCATTGCAGGAAACCCCAATCAACAGAATCCAATGCCTTATGAAGATCAACTTTAAGCATGCACCGAGGAGATACTCTCTTTCGGGCATATTAACGGAGGAGCTCTTACACAAGAAATATATTCTCATTCATTAGCCTATTACGGAGGAAGGCTACCTAATGCTCCCCAACAATATCTTCTAGAATGGGAGCAATGCGACTTGCCAGAATTTTAGAGATTATCTTGTATAAGACATTACAGTAAGAGATAGGCCTGAAATCCCCAACCTTAGATGTATCGAGCGACTTAGGGACTAGAGCAATATTTGCATGGTTCAATTGCCGAAGAAGTTGACCAATAGAGAAGAACTCCCGCACAGCTAGTATAACTTCCAGACTAATAACACTTTAGGTCTTTTTCAAGAACAGAGCATTATGGTGATTTATCATTGCCCATTGAAGAGACAACATTCCATATATCAGTAGGCGTGACTTCTGCTAGCAACCTACCAAAGTGATTGGGGTCCACCAACTTGCCAACTTTACACACTTCCACAGAAGCTAGTTCAACCGAGGAGGGAGAGCCAAGCAACTTGGAGAAGTAATCTACAAACAAACTACCAATTTCATCAATGGAAGAGCTTAGGTTACCATTTTCCTTGATGATAGAAGGAATGAATTGTCGACGTCTGTTCTTGCTGATGACACCATGGAAGAAACTAGAACATCTATCCGCATTCAGAATGAACTTGCACTTGGCAAGTTGGTAGAGGTGAGATTGTTCCATTCCTCTAAGATGAATTGCCCGGTTTCTAAGAGTAGAGGCAGCTTCTCCTCCGAGCAACGTTGCAAAGCCATAAGAATAGATTGGTATTCAGTTTCAGCTTCCTCGATGTGACCCGTAATATTGTGAAAGTGAGCTTTTGAGAGTGCCCGGAGAGGAACTTTGAGCCCTTTAAACAACTTGCATAGTCGAAAGGAGTGGCATTCTTGGACGTTAGAAATCCAACTCTTCTCAATTAGAGGTAAAAACTCTGGTAAAGCTGCAATAGTATTGTTGAACCTGAAATATCCTAAGCCATTGGGATTAGCAGTAAAGGTGGAGACAATAAGATAAGCATGATTAGAGGTAGGATTGAAATTCGAACAATAGGCTGAATAATACTGAAAGGATTCAAACCAGAGATAATTTCCAATTGCTCTATCTATTCTCGTCCAAATCTTTTTATTTGTCCATGTATAGCTAGCCTCAATATATGGTCGACAGTCAAGATTGAGAGTGTCACAACAGCTATTCAAATCTCTAACCTCATAATCAATTACATCTGAACCATGTAACTTGTCATCTGGACATAGGATACTATTGAAATCGCCCATCACTATCCAAGGCATACTTGTTGTTTCTTTAAAGCTGAGAAAATTATCCCAAAGAGGCTGATGAGTAACAATAGAGTGAAGGCCATAAACAAAAGAGACAATGAACTTCGTGGAGGAAATTTTGTATGTTATGGAGCAGTGAATAAATTGATCATTTTGGGAAAGAACCTACAAATCAACCCTATCTTCTAGCCACAATATAGCAATTCTACCTCCATGATGATGATCAAAACTATGAATAAAAGACCAACCGATGAATTTCTTTTTTGTAAGATTTTCAAGTGAATATACTATGAATATATTCCTGAACATTGCTATAAGTGCAAAGCAATCGGCCATAAGAATGCGACTTGTAGCTATCGTATGGGTTTGGCCACATCTCAAGCTACACCACTAGCTACCCCTAAGCCCATGGTTACCCCTAAGTACCATTGGCAGCCAATCTCAACACCATCTTACAGTACTAATGGCTTAAATAAAGACATTTAGAAGGAAACACAGGCTCTTCAAGGCGGCCAAGACCTTGAAATTCAGAAGAAATCACCGGCTCTCCAAGAGAGCCATGAATCAGTTATTCAGGAGGAAACACCAGCTCTCCAAGGCGGCCATGACTCTCAATGTGCTCATCAGGATCCTATTCTGACCAATGCTGATCATACTCAGAAGATTATCCTTATGAAATCACCATTAAACGTCCACAAATCCAAGGAGAAATCCAGTGAGCCTATTGACAAAGGCAGAAGACCAACCAGCTGCCCTCCTTACTCTTGGGTTTCTTCGAAAAAAAGCAAGAAATCTGCCTCTTCCAGGGACATAGTTGATAGCCACCAGGATAAAGGCAAGGAAATTGCCTCATCTGGGGACATATTTGAGAGCAATTTGGATGAAGGCAAGGAAGTTGCCTCTACTAAAGAGCTACACAAGATTATCCCTCCTAAGTCAACTAGGAGGTCCAAAAAGCATGTAGCCAAGCATGGGGATCCGCATAATTCCACCATTCCAACATGATTCTCGCCTCGTGGAACATTAGGGGACTAAAAAACCCCCTAAAACATTGTAAGTAGTTTGAAATGCTTCGTAATCATAACGTTTTTGTTGTGGCTATTTTAGAAACCAAGCTTCATCCAAATTCACTTGAAAATCTTACAAAAAAGAAATTCATCGGCTGGTCTTTTACTCATAATTTTGATCATCATCATGGAGGTGGAATTGCTATATTGTGGCTAGAAGATAGGGTTAATTTGCAGGTTCTTTCCCTGAGTGATCAAATTATTCACTGCTCCATAACATGAAAAATTTCCTCCACGAAGTTCATTGTCTTTTTTGTTTATGGCTTTCACTCTATTGCTACTCGTCGGCCTCTTTGGGAAAATCTTCTCAGCTTTGGAGAAACAACAAGTATGCCTTGGATAGTGAAGTCTCTTTAATACAATCCAGTTGGGTTCCCCCATCCCCCATAGAGTAAAACTAGGTTAGAAACTATCGTCTTGGCAAAAAAAAAAAAAAATTTGATGTCCATTAGCCAAGCTCATTCTAGTTCAAGCTAAAATCCTAAATAAATAGCTTTAGGAAATTGCAAGGAACTTTTCCTGAAAATTCAAGGTGAAGTCTTTTGTGAGACTATTATTAATTGTATACTAATAAGCTAAAGTTTAACCCGAGGTAGACTATAGAATGCTTTTGTAAGCTAGAGTTTGTTCAATTAGAAAGGAAAACTATTGTTGTTCCCCATACAGCCACTCTCCACTTAGAGGAGCTTTTGGTCTGATTGAAATAACAGATACTTAAATTTGGTGGTGGGCAAGTGGCAGATCGCAATAATTAAGGAAAAGTTTTTAGATTTACCCACTTGAACATTGTGTTTTCCATGAAACTTTCAAAAATTATTGGATTTCTTAGACATGGACACAACACATGATGTACATGGCAAAAAAGCCAATTGGCTATCTTTTTGAATGCAATTGCATCACTTAATCGAATTCAGCCATAAAAAAGACAGTCTATAAAACAAGACAAACCATTAGATCAACTGGTATAAAGCAAAAACATTCACAAAGGTTCTACTCATTCTTAAGATTCGGGCTCCTGATTCCTTATCAAAATGCTCAGGGAAAAAAATGGGCCACTAACCCAAACAATCTCAATAATCAGTTGAAATGGTAAAGCTGAACTAGAGTAAAATCTCAAACCTAATCTCATCTATAACATATATGTGAACCATCAACGAGTCATCACTTAATAAGTTTTTACAGCAATAAAGGTTAAAAGAGAAAATTCACAGCGTCTTGTTCACTTAAACCAAAAACAAGAAGAAGAGAAAAGCAAGAACTACACAATGATTCCAAGCTCAAATGCCAGGTTTTCTAATACTAATGCAATGTTTGAACAAACTAGGTACGGAAACAACAAAACACAGAGCAAATCCAATTGAAGTTGAATAGAAGCATGAAGAACTTGTGAAATCACAAAGAAATTGTCTTTAAATTACAATCATCATTTGAATTGACAAAATACATTTAATCCTTGAGCTAAAACCGCTTCTACATACATGCAGAACAAGTTAAAAAAAATTCGTAGCTCCCACCTTTCAACTCCCAGCTATCCCATTTCAGCTTAAAAATGTAACAATTGAAAGGTTAAAAATGTTCCACATAAATAATGAATCCAAAAAATATTAAAACAATATATAACTCATAAAACAAATAAAAGAAACTTGTTCAAATTGAAGCAAATGCAATAATACCTTAATCATCAATTCATCCAAGCAAGATATTTTAAATATCCACACAGGATTTAGGGACTGAATCATTAATTTCTGTCCAAAATTCAAAAAATTAAAGGTTAAAATTAATTCAATAAATGAGTAAATAATATTCATTAAATATTCACAAAAAATATAAAAATAAATGAATATAGACAACCAAGAAAAAGGAGATAACCTTTCTCAAATTTGTCAAGATTCTCAATGTGTTCTTCCACATTAACTGGAGTTGCAGTTGGACGAAACCAATCTTGAGTACATATTAAGGCTTGTACAATTTTAGGAGTTAAAGCACTCCTAAATGTGTTAAGAACTCTTCTTCCAGTACTAAAGCAGATTCAGAAGCAACCGTTGAAATTGGAACAGCCAACACATCACGAGCGATGAAAGAAAGAATAGGAAACCTTGGACTGTTGACTTTCCACCACTCCAAGACACTGAAATTTTCACTATTATATTCATCACCATTATCATTTTCAGTTAAATATCTGATAACTCTATTTTATATAGGGTTTTCTTATTAATTTTGGTTGGAAATTGGCTTGTGTTTTAATTTGTTTTTACATATTTTGGCCAAATTATCTTTTGATTTTATGATTTCCAAGTTTTCAAATATTTTTAGACTTTTGAGCATAATCTTGAATTTTCTTCTAATTTGAGGATAAAAGGACTAACCAATTATCTTGGGATTATTTTATTGTCAAAAGCCAAAGAAAAAAGGGAATGAAGAAGCTTCAGCCACAAGAAAGTCAAGCCAAGCAGCCGAAAAGGAATTTGTAACTAAGAAAACAAAGCTGAGTACAAATTAGGAAACAGAAAGCTGAAGACATAGAGAGAAAGAAGAAGTGAGCTGCAAACAAATTTGAAACAACCAAAGAAGAAACCAAACAACAAAAGGAAAAAACTTGGTGGAAAAAGACTACAAGTGGGTTACAAACTAGTAACAGAAACCGTGTTGTAACAAGGAAACAAAACAGAGCTGGGTTACAAAGTAGGCAACAAGGAATCGGACAACAGCAAGGACATAGAAGCTGAAGACAAGAAGGAAAAAAAGAATGTGCTACAATTTGGAAATAGAAGCAGCCGAGTTCTTCTATAAAAGGAGGCAGCATCCCTCGAGTCTTAGAAATCTTTCTTCTTCTTCTATTTTTTTCTTTCCTTAGCTGTAGTTTAGATTTCCTCATAGCAGACTTTTTAAGAGAGCAGTCACCGTTCTTTTCCATTGTTTTTCTTTTCTTTCATTAGTTAGATTTAGTCGCTACTTCGAGTTTGCAGAATTCTGCAAAACAGAAGCAGCAATCGTTTTTTTTTTCTTCTTGTTCTATTTCTTTTCTTTTCTTTAGTTTAGTGCAAAATTTAGGAAGCAGCTATCCCTATTATTATTTTTCTCCGAGACTTTCGGTAGTCTTTAGAATTTCAGTAGCAGTTCTTTCGTTTTCTTAGCCGAATTTCAGTCATCCTTTTGTTCCTCTTCCTGGACTTCCCGTCATTCTTATCTTGTTGTTGTCTTTAGTAGTTTAGGAAGTCTAGAAATTTCAGCCGCCAAGCTTGACTTGGGTACAAGCCGACAAATTTTCTTTTCCTTTGGGAAGCTACGAGTGAAGCAACAAACCATGCAGAATTTTGTTGTTTGACTTCAAGTCTTGGGTTTTGTCTTTTCTTGTCTTTCTTTAGTTAGTTTAGTTTAGCCATTTTATTTTTCTTTTCTTGTCTTTAATTTTAGTAATTTAATTTCTTGTGTTTTGTTATGAACTTCTAATTGTGGTTTATTTTCAAGTATTAACTATTTTATAGTTTTTGTTTATTTATTGAATAATAGTTAGTTTACTTTTCAGAATTTATTTTTAATTTTAATTATGTCTACTTTTATTTTTGTTGTTAGTCTAAATTTCATTATGTTCTAATTTCTTTTGTTAGAGATTAGATGGATCTTAATCATGAATAATTAATTCTTAAGACTTGTTCATGTAATCTATATTTCAATTATGAGTTTAATATCATGTTCTTAATGCTTTTAGGTGATTGATCACCACTTAATTGATTTTTTATGCTTGTTTGATACCGTGTGGAGATGACATGCATGTGCTCATGTGATATTAAACCGTGAATTCAATTTAGACGGTAATAATCTAGGTTGTTCATGAGGTTTCGGTAGTAGAACTAAGTCGTGGCTACTTAGATTGAATCCAGAAATTTCCATAGTTCTTAATGCATTTAGAAATCTAAATTCACCTAGACCAAGTGTGAGTTGATTTTAATCTAAATAGGGTTATTAGACCGATGTCGGCTATTAATTTACATTAGGGAAATTTCACCATCATAATTTGGAAATTAAGTTAATTGCATGACAAGTCAAGAGAGTAAATTAGGATTGATTAAGTGAAATCGAAATCTCTAACATCTTTATTAATTTGGTAAATTTTTAATATTTGTTTATTGTTATAAATTTTCATTCTTTGTTAAGTTTAGTTAAATTGCATGAAAGCTTTTTAATAGGTTAGCTTGTTCTTGAATTAGTCAATTTGGTACGTAATTGGTTAAATTGAAATCAATCCTCGTGGGAACGATACTCTACTCATCACTTTATTACTTGTTGATATTGTACGCTTGCAATTCACCGAACAATATCTATCCAACTCTGACTTAGAATCTCTTGTACCAGAATCTGCTTTTCTGCTTTTCAACTCAGCTCTAAATTTTTATTTCAACTTATTCAACGGCTAACTGTCACTAGTAGCCGAGCTGAGAATGCACAATTAAAGAAGCTATAGAAGAAGAACAAGATGAAGATGTAGCAATCGGTGGGAAATAAATCCTCTTACACTCATTAAAAATCTCATACAAGGCACCCTTTACCTTTTCAGCCAACTTAGACCCTTCTTCCTCACCATACATGTTACCAAAAACAATATCAATATAATCAAATTTATTCCTAGGATCAAGAATGGAGGCAATAAAGATTAGTACATTAAAATTTTCAAAAGATCCCCAATATTTGTCAAAATTTATCTTCATTTGTATTGCCATGTTTTTGAAATCATCATCTTCACTAGAAAATGCCTTCTTTCAAGATCCCATGAATGTAGCAAATTCATCCAAGAAAGAATTTGCAGAAATATACTTTGTACCAGAAACTTTTAGAGTCAGTTCATAAAAATGATGAAGAAAAACCACCAACCTCCTAACATTATCCCAATCTTGAGTAGTTGGAACTCCCAATTTGGAACCATGAGTTTCAAGATCATCCCTAAAAATGGATTCCTCCAAATCTAACTTATCAAAGGCTCTCTCATACGTATGTGCTACATTCAACATCAAATATGTAGAATTCCATCTGGTCGGAACATCCAAGAACAAAGTTTTACTAGAATCACATTTTTCTATCTTGGCATAATGCATGAATATTTTGAGCCTAGCTGGAGATTGTCTAACACATCTAACCGATGCCCTAACAGAATCAATTGACTTTCCAAAATCATTCAAGCTATCTTGTACAATCAGGTTCATAATATGAGCAACACAACTAACATGCACCCATTTAGCTTGTAACACAGATTTGTTCCAATTGAAAAGTTTTTTTTTTCACATAATCAACAGCTACATCATTTAAACTTTCATTGTCAACTGTAACCATAAAAACATTTTGCAAATCCCAAGCAACCAAACACATTTCCACAACTTTTCCAATATCATTACCCCTATGGCTTGAAATAGGGCAAAAGTTTAACACTTCCTTATGCAATTTCCATTCATTATCAATGTAGTAGGCAGTGATACAAATATAATTAATTCGCTAAAAGATGTCCAAGTATCAGTTGTTAAACAAATCCTAATATATTTTTTCTTCATTTGAGACTTAAGCTTTTTATTTTCATCAAGAAATAGTTGATAACAATCCCTAGTCACTGTAGTTCTAAAAGGAATCACATGTGCAGGTTGGCATACTTTTATGTAGCACCTAAATCCTATTCCCTCTACAATTTGAAAGGAAGTTCATCAATAATAATCATTTCGGCTAAAGCTTTCCTACAAGCTTGTTGATCAAATTTCCATGCCACTAAACTTGACTTGACATCACCCATACTTTCATCATCATTGGTACTCTAATAAGATAACAAAGTTTGATTTGAAGTTTGGTTGGCAGGGTTCAGGGGGCACACGAGGCACACTTTCATGTGATTCAACAAAGTAGAAGTGCCACACGCCTTGGATACACAACTATACTCTCTTTTACAATAATTACATGTGCATTTTTTCTACCTTTGGTATTCATAAATTCAATAAAATACCTCCAAACAATTGACCCTCTTATTGTAGTCCTTGCGTTTTCCAGCACCCTTTAATGTAGGATTAGTCTCCATTTGTGTGTTGGACCCAACTTCAGTGCTTTGACCAGTTTGTTGTTTGCTATTTTGATCTTCCAACTAAGACATCTACATAGAAATTAAAAATCAGAAAATTAGAAACCAAAATAGAAATCGAAAACTAAAAGATAATCACATAAATCAAAAACTAGAAAACAAAATATCCTAATTTGATTGAATAATCAATAGCTAAGCAAGCAATTCTCTTAGAATGTATCATCATTCACCACTCAACTATTCGTAAATTCATCACTCAACAACCCAAACTTGCGGAAAAATCACACTCGAGAATAAAGGAAGGATTAATTATTAGAGATACAACTTAACAAACCCAAAGAGTAGCCATAAAGCAAGCCATAGATAGTAGTGAAGAAGTATAAGAATAGCAAACAAATTCAAACCTTGTCTGGTGAAAGCTTGACATGTCTAATTTTTCAATTGCCCAATTCCTACATTTTGTCCCTTAGGCCACGCTATGATAAGGCTTTGAGTTATTTTCCTAAATATTGATTCAAAAAAAAATTGAATAAATATTGGTTTTTTTTTTCATTTTCTATGGAAATCGGTTTTTGAAAAACCTACTTTAAAGTCGGTTTTTCAAAAACCGATTTCCTTACAATTATTTTTAATTAACATTTATTTTGATTAAAACTAGTTAATTTTTTTTTAAACCATATTTTATTTTAACAAATTCGAAAAGAACGTTATCTAGAGCTAAATTCTTCATAATCGATATTCTGCATGTCCACTTCAATTTAGTATTATTGTTTAAAATTTTTTGATTAAAACTACTAGTTAATTAGTTTTTGTACCATATCTTAGTAATTTTTTTTTAAAATAATGTAACTTTGAAAAATAATTTTGCAATAATTTATTGTGTATTATTACGAGTTTTTCCCCAAAAAATTATATAAAAAATATAAATTAAATTTAACATATTATTGAAAAATTATTTTATTTTTAAAGAAATCAATTTTTGAGATATCGACTTTAAAATCGATATTAGATATATCAACTTTAAAAATTGCTATTCCAGATAACCACTTTGAAGTCGAAATCCTAGATATCGACTTCAGACAATTTATGAAAAAGAAAACTTAGCCCTAAACCCTCTAAACTCTAAACCCTAAAAACTTAACTCTCAACCCTCAACCCTCGACCTTCAACCCTAAACCCTAAAACCTAATCCTTAAACCTAAAAACCCTAAACCTGCCGCCCCTCCCCCTCCACTGGTATTTAAGTCTTCCACTAGTGGATCATCAGCCTCTGTTTTCCCTTATAGCACAGCGTCTGCTTCAATCTCATCTTCAAAATCTCTCTTTGGTTCACAACTAGTTTTTGGTAGTTCTACTCTTTCCTTTACATCTGCAGCAGGAAATAATGATAAAGTAAACACAAAAGACAGCATGGTCGAGGATTCCGTCAAATTATCCATGAAGTTTTTTCCGTTGATAATTCCCCAGGGTACACTGGAGGTTTTTCCAAAACTAAAGAATGGAGTTTTCAAGAAACCGCTGAAGCTTTCGCCCAAGTCGTGGAAAGCTTGTGATGGCTGGCTCTCAGAATTTAAAGTGGGGCTCATAGCCTCATAGGCTGTAGTGTTTCGACTCTTTCCCATGCTTATACGGCTTACTATATGAAATGATGTGAAGAATCTTTGCATAGAAAAGCAAAACTAGTCAAAATAGGTAAAAGTATATGGATAGCAGTAGAGTTAATTTGCATAATATTGTTTTTTTAATAAAAAATGAAATAAATATTGAATTTTTTTACTTCAAGTCGATATCCATGATAGCAACTGCACTATTTTATGAATGACTCTCAAATTATCAATATTTATTTTTTTTAAATAAACAATATTCAAAAATTTCACTCGTATTAGTACAGATGATTTTATTTATATTTTTTGGAAATGCATAAGAGAATGTTAAATTAAAAATAATATAATTATATCTGCTTATTTCGTAAGAAAACATATAAAATTTTCGTATATGCTTTTTACAATTTTGTTGTTTAATAATATTTGGGATCCCACCTTAGACCATTACAAATGGCATATTTAGGAAATCAACTTCTTATGGCAATTTAGATTAGATTACCTCTCAAGCTGTAACATGTATTTTTTTCTATAATAACATTTGGAATAAGTGATGAGATTTCACTTAATTAATAAAGTTATAGGAAAAATTTTTAAGTTTCAACAAGTGACAAAAAAGGAAAAAAAATTAATCAAGTCCCACAGGGAGGCTATCTAATATTCCTACGTGGCTGTCGCCTAGGGGGTTGGGTTGGGACTGTGGGTTGTCGTCCGTCTCCAGTGCGTTTAGGTCAAAAGGAATTGATTCATCCATACGTGATTGTGGACGAGGATGCCTTCAACGTCGCTCATAGAACAAATTGTAATGAGACATTTGAGATGACGTACTAGCGTGGCCTTGCGATAAAAGGTCCATCTCAGGTGTCTCTTCATATGGCTCATCGGGCTAATGAAGAAACATACTAGCGGCCAAAATCCGATCATCCTCATCAACATTGCGACGGCGGGAAGTAGACGGACGTTCGGACATAGATGGACGACCAGAAGTAGATGGACGTCCTGAAGTAGATGGCCGGCAGAATGTAGACGAACGAGCAGACGTAGAGGGACGCGCATGCGATGGTTGAAATTCACCTTGAAAACTTGCACGTGGCATCTGCATCTGCGATTGTTAAAATTCACCTTAAAAACTTGCACGTGGCATCTGCAGGTGGCGATCCTCCCCAACCATTGTCATAGCACGGTTGGACACGTCGTATACATTTCCCAATCGAGATCTGGCATCTACCTTGACATTGGTGAAATCGCGGGCCAAATCATTCACTTGCTCCCAACATTCACCCTGCATATAAAAAAGTGCTTAGCCATAACATTTTCTATACATCGGCGAATATGAACACTTTAAAAGTTATATACATACCCAATACAAGACAATCGATGCGGCTGGGAGCATACCTTGGTCCGGTCGATGTGCGGGATTACCGATAAGATTCCGAGTAATCTGTTGATACCAGATCATGTATTCCGAGAAATAATACAGAGGACCAGTTGCAGGCCTGCCAGTCACAATCCGGTCCATTCGGCTGTTCTACGCATGAACGTAAGCTGCATGCCGTGATATCCAGTTCACTCCCTTCCTGCCCCGACGATCCACTCGATGCAACCTCATATCCGTGTCTACGGTCAGAGAGATCGTCCGAATATAGCCAAACTGCCGCATAACCCGCCCTGGTAAATGTAGTTCAACTACATCAAAGTTGAGCAGAGGCACGGCTGCACACCAAATAGCACGGCAAAATTAGCAGTATTCAGGCAACTCATATAGGCCGTCACCATCTTGATACGGTTGCCAGATAAACTGTGAAAGAAAGAAGGTTAACAATCATCAGTGTTTGAACTAAACTTAGTTGTAATGAGCCAATAGTTTCGAAACAGTAATTATTTATCTACTTACGTCCTCCTCGGCCATATAATCCAGCCGATCCCGATACATACGCAACACATGGCATCTGACATTTCCAAAACTCAGACTCGTGTTCCATCTGCAATGAATCAATATACAAGCATATAGAGGATCAGACACAATTTAAAATAAATCAAATATGCCATGGCAAAAATTAAACCGGTAAACACGTACACGCATACTCTTGGTCCGAAAGACATGCCGGGGTAGCCATATCGATGAGGTCTCTGACATTTCGATGTTGGGGTCTTATTCGCGGTAATCTCTCCCAGGCTCACACCTGCAATAAGCCCATGGGTCCACATATGCTGGCCGTATCTCCCATTGCCGCCCGACATAACGCCCTATATAATGATGCTAGCACGGCACTACCCCAACTATACTCCGATGCCGTCTCTATATCCCTCAGTAGAGATAGGTACATCAATTTGACCTTCGTACCTGACTTATCCCCCATGATCAACCCTATCATTTGCATGATCCAGCATCTAGCATGCTGTACCATTTGCTCATATGGGGTTTCATCTAGTAGAGGACGTGCCCGGATATGCATTGCGATACTCCTCAATTTCAATCGATCTCCGTCGAAATGGTTGGGGGTGGGCATGTAACCCAACAGCTCATAACATATAGTCTGCCACTCCTCAAGCGTATGATTCGGATCTTTCCCAATCACCGGTTCTCCGTCGATCTGTAAACCCCATAGTGCCGCGACATCTTGTAACGTCACAGTGGCGTCACCAACTGGAAGGTGGAATGTGTGCGTCTCCTGTCGCCATCTCTCCACCAATGCCGTGATCAATGCCCAGTCAACTTGTATACATTGTGCCATGTATACACCATAAAGGCCCACTTCGTAAAACAAATCAACTACCCTAATATCGAGTGGCTCAACTTTCCACACGTCCACATCTGCCCTGTACACTTTCAATAGCTCCATTTCTGGATCGTCCCAAACGAGCTCCGATCGATGACTAGCTTGAAGCGTTAGAACATCCCGCCGTTGTGGCCCAAGAGATTCATCGGCAAATGTGGATGAAGTGCCCACAAACTCTATAACCTGAACATATGATTCACAATTTTACTACATTATTTGCAAAATCCATTGACGATTGCAAATAGAACATGCGAAAGTTTTGTCATGAGTCCTTTGGCATATGTAAAAAAAACAACTACATTAACACACAACGTCTTGCCACGTCCATTCAAACACCCCAAAAAATTAATAATATCAATGGACACATATTGGAGATTGCGTAATTCACATGCGAAAACAAGCTCATGAGTCCATTTTGTATCTTTGTAAAAACAAACACAACATAAAACACAAAACGATCCAAAGGATAAAATGAAACACCAAATGAGCGCACATCTTCAACTATGTCGAGGACCTTGTATGAAGCATTTTCCTAAATATTGTTTCGAGCCATTCGGCCAATCATCCCATAATCTAAATTTGGGTGGTCATCTGGCTGTATCTCAGGGAAGCATGTGTGTTTCAAATGCATCTTTGTGATCTCCCAAAATGTATGTTTCTTTCTCAACGTTGCTTGAACCTTCCATAAACAATTCTTGTCCGCGTAATAAAGACATCGGACAAACCAACTAGTAGGAGTACTTTCATACACTTTGAAGTACTTGTGCGCACGAATGGACCAACATTTAACTGCATGTTGCACCCCTTCTTTGGTACGGAAAACCATTCCAAACTCTAGTTCTGAAGTTCAATCATCAACCCAAATGGGTCAGCGATAGTTATCAGACTGATCGATCATAGAAATTTTTGGATCACCGATGTCCGTGTAGAAGGGAATATCATCGACAACGGTATCCAAGTGGGAAACATCAATCAGTGGATGCGAAGTTTCTCCTTCCTGATGGCCACCACCCTCGCCCTTCTCCTCTTCACTATCTTCCAATGATTCTGAATCCCCGTCTATCAATACATGCAGGGGATCATAGGGAATGCTTACATCTTGGCATGTGGTCCCTAGTGTGAACGTATCGGCTGCTTGGGCAATTGGCTCAAGCTTAGGCAGCTCTTCGACGAAAGCTGCACGACTTGGCCCCTCATTATAATTACCCCCACTTATACCCTCATTAAATTGGCCACAACTTGGGCCTTCATTGTAATTGCCCCCAAATGGTCCAACATTAAAGGTAGCATGACTTGGACCTTCTTCCAAATTGGCCCTACTTGGACCCTCGCCAAAGGGGCCACGATTAGAATCCCCGGGGACAAAATAAGGTTGTGGAAAAGGCGCATTATTCGATATGAAAGCACCATAAGTAAACCATTGATCATTAAGAAGCCCTTCTCCCTCTCTACTTTGTAGAAGTTGTGTGAATGACCCAACATTTGTTTGGGGAACCACTGACATATTGTCCTCAGAACAAAAGGGATCTGGGCCGGATTCGTAGCTTATGTACAATTCAACCGCATTAAGACTCGAACATGTGGTTAGAATGCACAACATCTCCCTCACCGTATCATCATCATCCACTGGAACTGGTATGTATGTTATTGAATTACCCGCGCTGCTAAGAGAATAACAGCACATTAATTTCATCCTAACTTGGCTTCCATCCAATCCAGAAGCCCGATGCAATTTTCTCAAAAGTTCGGACTGCTAATATTTTGATCAACATCAATAAACCATTTTGGCAAATTACTGTATTCGGAACCGTTTGGGCCACTAACTATTTCTCCATCCCAGTATAACACAAGCCTCACTCGATTCTTGCCCATTTCTATATTGTGTATGCCATCAATAATAACATAAAACTTACATTAATATAGGGCTCAAAGTTATTGAAGTAATGGGCATAGAAAAATTTATAGAAATTACTCCCACGACAAAAAAATTAACCAACTAACATTTTGACATCCATTCAAAACCAAACATTCTCCCAACAGCACAAAGCCTTATATTCATCAAATCCAACCACAATCCTTTAATCATTATCAACAACACCCCTATTCACAACTTATCATTCCAACAATAGCAAACTCATTGACTAAAATGCCACATGAATCCAAAACAAGGCAAAACAATCCAAAACAATCCAACTCAATCCAAGTCATCACCTCACAAAAATAACCAACTAACATTTCACATCCATTCATAACCAAACATTTTCCCAACAACATGAACCATTATATTCATCAAATCCAACCACAATCCTTTCATTGTCATCATGAACACCACTATTTGGAACTTATTATTCCAATAAGAGCAAACTCATTGAATCAAATAAAATTCCAAATAAATCCAAAACAATCCAAAACGATCCAAATCACAACCCAACAAGAGTAACCAACTAACATTTTCACATCCATTCATAACCAAACATTTTCCCAACAACATAAAGCATTATATTCGTCAAATCCAACCACAATCCTTTATTCATTACCATGAACACCCCACCCCTATTCACAACTTATCCTTCCAATAACAGCAAACTCATTGGCTAAAATCCAAAACAATCCAAAACGGTCTAAAACATTCCAAAATGATCCAAGACAATCCAAAATGATCCAAATCACAACCCAGCAAGAGTAACCAACTAACATTTTCGCATCCATTCATAACCAAACATTTTCTTAGCAACATAAAGCATTATATTCGTCAAATCCAACCACAATCCTTTCATTATCATCATCAACACCACTATTTGGAACTAATTATTCCAATAAGAGCAAACTCATTGAATAAAATTCCAAATCAATCCAAATAAAGCCAAATCACGCCTAGACAAAAGTAAACAACCAACCATTTTGCTGGTTTGTATGTCCAAACAACATTCACAATTATATTCAACAAATATAATATAAATTCTTTGTTCGGCATCATCAGCAGTACTATTCACAACGTATTATTCCAATAATAGCAAACTCAATAAAAATCAGTCCAAACCACCACCTCACACAAGTAAACAACTAATATTTTCCATACATTCATAACCTAATATTTTCCCAACAACATAAAGCATTATATTCATCAAATCCGACCACCATTCTTTAACTTACAGCATCAACTCCACTATTCAACACTTACTATTCCAATAATCGGCAATTCAGTGAATGAAATTAATAATCAATCCCAATCATTCCAAATAAAAAAATCACCATACTTTATTCACAACGAAATTTCCAACATCAATTCAAATAATTCTATCAATAATTAACAACTTTTGAAACAAAATTAACGTCAAATCACAATCATAATATATAAATTGTTTACCTTCGTCGGTTACTTCGATCCTCGAAAATGTTCTTCGCTCAACTTATTTTCCTTTTCACTAGAAATAAAGTTTTTATCAATATAGGATAACTAATTAACAGATTTTAAGTCATAAAATTGAACATACAAATTTAACATAAAAGTAAACATACAAATTACACATAAAATTTAACATATAAAATATAATTTAACTTACAAATGTAACATACAATTTGAAATATAAAAAAAAATTGAACATAAAATTGAACATATAAAGTAACATACAAATTTAACAAACAAATTAAACATACAAATTTAACATACAAATTAAACACACAAATTAAACATAAAATTTAACATATAAAATATAATTTAACTTACAAATGTAACATAAAATTTAAAATATAAAAAAAAATTGAACATAAAATTTCACATATAAAATAACATACAAATTTAACAAACAATTTCAATGAAAAATTGAACATACAAATTTAACATACAAATTAAACATACAAATTAAACATATAAAATCTAATTTAACTTACAAATGTAACATCAAATTTAAAATATAAAAAACAATTGAACATAAAATTTAACATCTAAAATAACATACAAATTTAACAAACAAATTTAACATAAAATTAACATACAAATTTAACATAAAATTAAACATTAAATTTAACATACAAATTTAACATCCAAATTTAACATAAAATTTAACATATAAAATAAATTTTAACATATAACATATAAAATAACATACAAATGTAATACAAAATTTAACATATAAAGCCACATACAAATTTAACATCAAATTTTAACATATAAAACAACATAATAATTTAACATAATAATTAATATCAAATTTAACATAGAAATTGTAAAAAATAAATGGTCATTCACCTTATAACCAAAAAATGGGGCAAGAATTTGAGTGTTGTATATATATATATATTTTTTCGGTTGGAGGCTCCAAGGGAGGCGGCCTTGCTTGGAGGGGGTCAAGCAGTGGCAAGGGGAGGAGGGTGCAAGGGGGCTGGATTTGGGCTGGGGGAGGGAGGAGGAGGTAGATCTATGAAAACAAAGAAAAAAATTGAGTGCAGAAAGCGGAAGAGGAAGTCTGGCGTCGGAAATGGGAAGAAAAGAAAGAAGAAGGAAAAAAAGAGGGAAGAAAGAAGAAAAGAATGAAGAAAAGAAAGGAGAAAGTGGGGCTAGCCGATTTGTACTGAAGTCGGTTTTTGAAAAACCGACTTTGAAGTCAATTTTTCAAAAACCGACTTCAGCACAAAAGTAAAAAAAAAAATCAATATTTATTTAATATTTTTTTTTGAATCAATATTTGGGGAAATAACTCATAAGGCTTTGCTTGTCGCTGATCCTAGGCATTGTGAACCCAAGAAGTTTAGCGGTCGTTGTGCTCGTGCTAGGTTCCAAAAATCTTACAATTGATAGTTTTGTTTTGTTGTTACTGTTTTTGCTTAATGATCAATATGGTTTTGATTTAAGATCTTAGAAACATTTATGTTTTGGATAATTAAGCTATATTGCTTCCTTTTGGATTATTATGGACCTATTGAGAAAATTATTAAGTACACATTCTCTTTCTGTATAGTTGGTGCATAGTTGGTTAATTAAGTTGTTTTCATTTGGACTTGTTGTGGCATTGTCCTCGTTTCCTTCTCGTGATACTACCTACACAATCTCCTTTCCTTTTAGCATGGCTTGCATTTCTTCCACTTCCGCTCCAACAGATACTGCTTTAGTGATAGTATCAGTCCTTTGCCTTCTCTCTGAAATCCTCCTTTGCCATGTTTCAGTCTTTTCCTTTCTGAATCCATCTGCTTTAATCCAATCCCCATATTGTCCCTCCTATATCGTCCCGCTTCTTTGATCATCTTGCCATGTGCTGCAAATTTCTCTGAATGGCCCAACTTTCCATAGTAATGGCAGAATCCTGCCACTTGTTCATATTGAAAAGACGCCCAGTAGGATTTGCTCTCTAGGCGCACCATAGTTCCCCTCATCAAAGGTTTCTCTAAATCCATTGATACCAACAATTTGAGATGTCTTCCTTTTGCACTGCCACTCTCTGGAATGATAATATCGTGGACCTTCAGAAAGAGGGTGGCAGAAGAAGAAGGGAAGCAAAGTGACAGAGTGGCATAACGTGAGCGGTAGAAGGAAGAAGGCGACAGAATGCAACTGCAAAAGGCGGTAGAATGCAGCAAAAGGCGGTAGAATGCAGCTGAATGCGGCAGAAGGAGAGTGGCAAAACGCAACTGGTAGTAGGTGGCAGTACGCGGTAGAAAATTTGAAAGCGAGCAGCAAGCATAAAGCTATTGGCAAAACGCGATTGGCAGAAGGCAGAACGCGAGCAAAGGAGTGGTGGCGGCGGTGGAAAGTGACGCAAAGGAAGAAGAAAGGTGGCGGAAGGAAGATGCAGCAAAGATGATGAAAGTTTAGCAATTAGGATGGAAACCCTAGCGAGCAAAGGAAATTGGCAATTGCAAATTTGCAATTGGAATATTATTTGCCAAATTAAGGTTCTAGTTTTGTAGAATTACAAAATTGTTTAATTTAAAGTAATTTTATTCTTAATTTGACCCAATTAAAATAGTTATTATTATATTAATACTCATACTTTCTTTCTATTTTAATTTTAATATTTCAAAAAATCTAACTTTATTCAATCACATCTTTAAAAAATATTTATTTCTTTCAATTACACCTTAATAAGTTAATATGTTAATACAAAATTTAGCTAGTTAATGTAACATTTTATATTAGTATGATCAATTAGAATTTGTAAATGCATATTGAATAATTATTAATTTGTCATGATCAAATTGTTCCTATTAATTTTTTTTCTCAAAAATGTACAAACTCAAACTTTAAAATTTAAATTACTGTTAAACTAAAGTTATTAAGTTAATATTGTCATTCAATTTAATACTCTCTTAGTCTCTCATAAGTTAATAATAATAAACTTATAATCAATATTCATTAATTACTTTGTGGTGATTAATTATAAAGTTACACACTCAAATGAAGTAGGGATGAGTCATTAAAGAAGATAATTGCACTCTCATATTGTACACCACTACACATGTTATTTTCTCTATTTTTTCATATATTTATCTTATTTTAAATAATTTTTACATTTTTTAAATAAATTTCTTTTTTTCCTGGTATGATTTAATGTAGTAAACTAATAATATCATTATTATGATTTTAATATCTCAAATACTACACTAATGCCATTATATTACAAATTTACAATTATCAAATCAGACTTATTAGTTATAAATTTTTTACTTATTTAACAATTCAATAAAACTAAAATCACAAGAATTATATATATCTTTTTACAATATAGCAATTAGCATATATATACATATGTATATAGAGGTAACCAACAAAATTGTCCCTCAAAAATTGAGAAATAATCTTTTTTATCCCTCACATTTAAAACAACGGAAAAAAACAATGAAAAAAATGTCTATAACATTTTATTAGTCTACTTTTTTAGTTCTCCGCCACAATTCCATCCAATTTTTAGTCAAATTTTGGTCATAGTAACACTACCATTTTGACAGAAATTTGGATGGAATTGTGACGGAGAACTAAAAAATTACGCTAGTAAAATGTTAGGGACCTTTTTTCATCGTTTTAAATGTGAGGGATAAAAAAGATTATTGGAGGAATTGTTAAGGACCATTTTGTTGGTTACCTTACATTCAATTATTTGGCAAATTTTAATATTTCAAACATTCGAATTTGAATTATTAGTAATTAGCAGAAATAAGAAGTAAAAACTACTAGATAAATAAAACTTTGTGATTATTAAGTTAATAATAACTAATACCTAATTATTACTCACTAATCACTTTGAACTTTTGTGATTATTATTTTTAAATTACAAAGTTATATGCTCAAATGAGACATGGATAAGTTAATACAGAGGAGAATTACTCTATCGAATTTGTATACTATATACATTATTTTTTTTCACTTTTTTCATTTACCTATTCATTTTTTCATAATTTTTACACCTTTTTAATAAATTTATGTTTAATCTTTTTCAATTTACTATACTAATGACATTCATACAATTTTAATATTTAAATTACTATACTAATGTCATTATATTGTAATTATTAAATTAGACTTATGAAATATAATTTTTTTAACATATTCGACAATTGAATAAAACTAAAATCATAATATTAATACTTTTTTCTACTGTATATATATATAAAATATTGTAAACTAAGTAGTCTTGTAAATAAATAAATAATTACATTATATATATGCACATTATTTGTATATAATTTATAAATATGTGTGGTATACAATAAAATACAAATTTAAAATTTAAAATACACATCTTAAAATTTTAACAAATTATTTTAATTTTTAAAGTTTCACACACACAAAATAAAATTTAATCAAACATATTTTTGATATTATATATATATAGTTTCCTATATATTATGGAGTTATACATATAAATAATATATATAATGAAATTATACATAAATTGAATTATACATATATATATTTATAATTTATAATTTGATTTTTCGAATTTGGTTTGAACTGAACCAAATTCGATTTTCGGTTCAAATCAAATCGAATTTGAATTCGGTTTTAAAATTCAGTTCAAACCAAATTCGAATTCGAATTCGAATTTGGCTTTCGGGTTGAATTGAATCTAAAAACCTAAACTCGAAAACCGAATTCAAAATTCAGTTTGAACCAAAAATCGACCCAAAAATTAAAAAAAAAACCGAATTCTAATTGAAAATTTTGAATTTGGTCAGATAATCTAGTTAATTCAAAAATTCCACACCCCTACTCTAGAACACATTATTTCCATGGAAATTTAACTAAAATACATTATAACTAGAGTATTTCAAGCAAACCAACTTCATATAAATCAATAACAAGCCAGTTCTCACCAATCATCATTTGATCCAGTTGGTGTTGCATAAAGTGCATTTGCATTTCTCCATTTCTCAACCAGTGCCTTATTGGCTGATTTGTTCATCCTATGATCTCTAGTGATACGCCTATTGTGCAAAACAATGAATGGCCATCTCTTAGACGGAAGCATTTGACGAATTCCGTTCACAACTGCATCAACCTAAAGTCAACATCAAAAGAGGAAGAGAAAAGGTGAACAATCTCTGAGAAAAATGGAAGAACAACTACACATTTGTCATTAGTGATCTGAATTACTAAAAACACCTTGCCTTGGATGGTTTGAAGTTTCTTTGTCTGTAGAGACCAACATTTGCTAAATCTACAACTACTTCAAATGGTCCGTAGTAATCAAGCCATTTCTGCAAATTTTTAGTGTATTGTTCACCAAATTGAATAATTTAAATATCCAGTACAAACAATCAGCAAGCAAGGGCATACCATACTTGAAAATTTTGAAAGCTTGAATTTTTCTCTCTCTGTAAGGCTAAAGAAACCACAAATCTGGCAAAATTTTCAGTCTCTGCAGGATCAAGATCAATTGTAACTAATTTCTCTTCACAAGATTTGAATAAACCATCAAATCCTATAGATGTATAAGAAACAGTCCATTTTCCCTTTCCTAACCAGCCCTGTCCATGCCAACCTTCTCCTTCATTTTGTATTGCTTCAATTATCATTTTTTTACTCCATTTCTTCTTTCCCACTTTGGAAGCTAAGTTGCTTCTAAACCACTTTTCAATCAAATCTATGGTAGAAGGTAAGACCTGCCTTACACTTGTTCTCAACTTATGCAACAGATAATAGACTTTATCACTCCTTATAGCTTCTACACTTACTCTTAAAAGTGCCTCTAGATCAGGCTCCTCAAGACAGATTCCATGCTCCAACATGTGTTGTTGTTCAACAATAAACACTTTCTCAACATCTCCATTATTGTAGAAAATAGATAGAGTAGGACCATATGATCTTAGTTGGGGACTTATTCCTAATGCTTTCATCTGCTTCACAATTTCAAAGGCCATGTCACCTGTCGAAAATTTGCCTCAGCTACTACAAGAATTTGTCAAACAACTTTGCTAGAGTTTTTCATGTTTTTTTAACCATTTTAGTATTGTTAACTGTTTTTTGATTTAGTTGCTGGTTTTTAGGAGTTTGTTGATCATAGAATCATGTGCCACGTAATGGCTTAATTCTAGGTTCTAGTTGAATTTTTTCTATATTTAAACATCATTTCAATTTAATAAAAAAGTAACAGCAAAATTTTAAAACTCTAAGAAAGTGGTATTAGAGCTTTTTCCTTGAGGGACCTGTGACTGAGAGAAAACACAATTTTTTTTCCTTCTTTAATGGGTTCAGAAACCCTTTCACTGCACTTGCACCACCTATCTTCAATGGTGAAGGCTATCATGTCTGGGCAGCAAGGATGGAGGCATAAATGGAGGCAAATGATCTCTGGGAAGCTGTTGAGGAGGACTATGAAGTTTCTCCCTTGCCTGCAAATCCAACCATGGCACAAATAAAGAATCACAAGGAGAAGAAAAGAACAAAGTCAAAGGCAAGAGTTACGTTATTTGCTGTAGTTTCACCAAAAATCTTTGTCAGGATTCTGACAATGAAATCAGTGTTCAAGGTCTGGAATTTCTTGAAGGAAGAATATGAAAAAAGTGAAAGGATCAAGAGAATGCAAGTTCTCACCATGATCAGATAATTTAAACTTCAAAAGATGAAGAATTAAGAGATAGTCAAAGAGTATTATGACAGATTACTCAAAATTGTCAACAAAGTAAGATTACTTGGCTATGAATTTCCTGATTCTAGATTAGCTCAAAAAATTCTTGTAACAGTTCTTGAAAGGTATGAAGCAACCATTTCCTTGCTGGAAAATACTAAGGATTTGTCAAAAGTTAGTTTGGTAGAATTATTGAATGCTTTGTTGGCACAAGAACAGAGAAAGCTTATGAGGTCTGAAGGGTCTAATGAGGGTGCATTACTTGCAAAAGTTCAATTAAGCCAAGGAGAAAAAAGAAAGAAGAAAAAGAAGAACAAGAAGGAAAATTCAGGTTCTGATTCTCTTGGCATCAGTGAGGGAACAAAATCTAATTTTTCTCCTTGCAAGTATTGTGGAAAAAAAATTCATTCATCATTCAAGTGTTGGAGAAGGCCATGTGAGAGATGTCAAAAGATGGGATATTCTCAAAATATTTGTAAGAACAACACTTAGTGGAAAAACACAAGTAGCGTATCAGGAAGAGGAGGAACAACTCTTTGTAGCAACCTATTTTTGCAACCAACAGCTCAAGCAATGTCATTAAAATCACGAGTTAACTTGCACATTTTTACGATTTTACGAGCCAAAAACAAGCATCTGATTCAAAATGTGCTTAAAATCAGAAATTGGCTAAATCGCGATTGAACTCGTGGAATCGGTAAAAATGTGTGTTTTTACCAATTCTGAAAAAACGCAGATTTTCCTTGCGTTTTGAGTCTTTTGACTGAAGGTTCACTTCATTTTCTCTTTTTCGCAGTTTCGCTGATTGATATTTTAACCCTTCTTCTCTTCAGTCAAAATTGTTCCTTCGTCGCTTTGCCTACTCATCATCTCCATGCAAGTCTCCTCGTCATCTCCGCACAAGTCTCCTTCTCTGCCACTAAGATTGCAACTCCGCATCGGTGCTGTTGGCGGTGCTGCTGCTGCTGTTGTTTCCGCAAGATGTTGCGGCCGCTATTTCCGTGAGCTTGAAGACCGTCGCTGCCACCTGAAGCTAGGCCGCCACTGCAATTGGAGGTTCATGTTTTTGCTAGTTTGGAGCTCTTTGGCCGCATGCAATTTTGCTGGATTTTGCTGATTTGAGTCAACTTTGGTTTGGACCTCCTTCGGTCACATGTTTTTTTTTTCTGCTCTAATTGTTGCCCAAATTTTGCTAGTTTTTTTGAGAATTCTTGGTATGTATTAGCGATCTATGACTACTTCTATTGCCCAAATTTTGTTGGTTTTGGGAATTTTGTTGTTGCCAAATTCTTGGTTTTGGGAATTCTTCTTTGTGTTTTTGAATTTCTTTGTTTTTGGGAATTCTTGGTATGTATAATATACTGCTTGCCAACTATGTTGCTGTGTTTTTTGCTTGTTCATGTTGTGTTCTGCTTCTGCGAGAATTTTGTTGGTTTTTTGGGAATTGTTGTTTTCTGCTTCTGTAGGAATTTTGTTGGTTTTTTGGGAATTTGGTTATTGCTAAATTACTGGTTTTCTGGGATTTCTTACTGTGTTTTTGCTAGAATTTATTGGTTTTTTAGGATTTATTATTTTTGCTGTTCTTCTTGTTGTTTTTGGTTGTTACAGTTGGGATTGTTGTGGACTCTATGATCTTAAGATTTTTAACTGAGCATTTGTTGGTAGTATTTTGATCAAATGAAGTAGTGATTTGGTTTAATTTCATGAATAATCTTAAAGTGTTGTTGGATGTCTAAACTAGTTTTTTTTTAAACTTTTTATGTAATATACAAATATTATATATAATATATTTATTACATTATTTTTTATAATTTGTAAAATCTTACAATTTTACAATCCGATTTTGTGGACCCTCCACCGATTTTATGTAAAAACTCGATTTTAACAACTTTGAACTCAAGTGACAAGTGGCTTGTTGATAGTGGTTGCACAAACCATATGACATTTGATCGTGATCTCTTCAAGGAGCTAGATACTTTAGTAGTTTCCAAAGTGAAACTTGGCAATAGAGACTATATTGCTGTTAAAGGCAAAGGCACTGTGACAATTAAAAACTCTTCAGGTACTAAACTAATCAAAAATGTGTTTTTTTGTACCTAATATATGTCAAAATCTATTGAGTGTTGGCCAGCTGCTTGAGAAAGGTTTCAAAGTTATCTTTGAAACCAATTAGTGTCAAATCAAGGCAAAGATGTATTCAAAGTAATGATGAAGGGAAACAGCTTTGCACTAGATCCTTTGGAGGAGAAAAAAAAAAGCCTACTTTGCAACCAAAATCAATGTAGAAGTTTGGCACAAGAGGCTAGATCATTTCAATCATCCTGCTATGATAGGTGCAAAAGAAAGAACTAGTTCAGGGGCTTCCTCGCCTTCAAGCTGATATATTAGATTGCAAAACTTGTCAATTTGGCAAGCAAGCAACTTGGAGAGCAGCTGCAATTGATACACACAAACCTTGCTGGACCTCGCAGAACTCCATCACTTAAAGGGACTAAGTATTACATAGTTTTTATTGATGACTATACCAGAATGTGCTGGATTTACTTCCTCATATTCAAAAAAGAGGTTGCTAGTATATTTTGGAGATTCAAGCAATGGATTGAAACTCAAAGTGGTTGTAAGATTCAAGTCTTGAGATCTAACAATGGCAAGGAGTACGCATCTGATCAGTTTGATCTATTTTGTGGAGAAGTTGGGATTGAACGCCAACTCATAGCTCAAAATACTCTATAGCAAAATGGAGTTAGTGAGAGGAAGAATCATACCATAATGGAGATGGCTAGATGTTTGTTGTATGAGAAGAGATTGCCGAAAGAGTCAGAGGCGGATCTCTTCAGGGTCCAGGGGGGCAAGTGATCCCCCCATGTGTGAAATTTTTTTTTATAGTAGTATTGAAAATTGAATTCAAAGAGTTTCAATTTATATTCTAAAAACTTGCCCTTGCACTTGTTTATAAAAAAAAATTTCTATTTATTAAATCTATTGATATATACAATTTTAAGAAAATTTATTTGAATTTTATTTAATCACAATTCTAAAATTTTTTTAAATATTTAATAAAAAATTTTTGAAGACAACGTTTGGCTTTCAAACAAAATCCCCCTTTTAAAACAACCTTCCTTTTTTTTCTTTTTTTTTTAAAATTCTTTTTTCTCTCCTTTTTCCTTTCTTTTCCACCTTTAGTCCTTTTTCTCATCCGCAGGCCCTGCGTCTATCAGAGCATTACTCCATCTCATTTTTCTCTTTTTCACCTTTCCCACTTTCTTCAATTAAATCATAAAAACACCCCTGTTTTCCTCCTTTTGATCCTTTAAATCAGCGATCAGTAGTACTGTAATCAACTCCTATTCTTTTCCAATCTTTTTACTTAAAGGTATGTCTTTTTCAATTTTTTAGAATCTTCTCTATTTGTGCTTGTTTATGGGTGTGTGTTTATAATAACAGTTAAGGAGTAATTATTGTTGATTTTTAGCGAATTATTGAGTATGAATTATGAAATTTTCTTGTCTCTTTGTTCTAATTATTTTTAGTAAAAAATATATTGTGAATTTTTAATAGGATGCAAAACAATTTGGATTTTTTTTAAAAGAAGCCTAGTGCATCTAAACATCCTCGATCGGAACCTTCTTCGGATGATTTCAGAAAAGAATTGTCTAATGAAAATAAAAATGAAAGTGCTCACTCAGGACCGTCACAAAGTAAGATGAAATAATAGTATTTGATAGTAACCGGAACAGTTGAAAGAGCTTTTTTAGCAATGAAAATCTTAAAAACTACACTTCGGAACCGGATGGGAGATGATTAGATGAATGATTGCATGGTGACTTTCATAGAAAATGATGTATTTGATACAATTGATAATGATGCCATTATGAAATTATTTCAATAGATGAAGTCTCAAAAAATGAATTTGTAATGTATGATTTTACTCTTTTTTTTGGATTACAATGTATGACATTACTTTTATACTTTTTTATATTTATCAAATTTATTACTTAATTTTCTTATAAGTGTGACCCCATTCTATAATATTTCTACGTTCGCCCTTGAAAAAAGTATTGGGCAAAAGCTACACATACTGCAGTTTTTCTACTCAACAGACTTCCAACAAAAGCAATGGAAGGAAAGACACCATTGGAAACCTGGTATAGTTATAAACCCTCTTTGAAAAATCTCAAAGTATTTGGATGCTTGTGCTTTGCTTATGTGCCATAGACAAAAAGAGATAAGCTGGATGAAAATGAGGAAGCTAAAATCTTTGTGGGTTACAACATTGTTTCCAAGGCTTACAAAGTTTTCCAGCCTTATACAAGAAAATTTTTGACAAGTAGAGATGTACATTTCATGGAGGATGAACAATGGCATTAGAAAGAAGCACAACCAATATCATTTGCAGATCAAAGTACAAAACTCCAGTTGAAAGAAGATGAATTAGTGGATGATGTCACAGTAAGAGGCACGAGATCACTTTCTGATATCTATCAGAGATGCAATGTGACTAACCTTGAACCTGCAGATTTCTGGGAAGTAGAAAAGGATCCAAAATAGAGAGTTGCAATGAAGGAAGAACTCACCATGATAGAGAAGAATTAGACTTGGAAGCTTGTGAAAAGACCTAAAGGTAGAAAAGTCATAAGAGTGAAGTGGATTTTTAGAACCAAGTTGAATGCAGATAGCTTTATCAACAAGCGCAAAACCAGACTTGTTGTAAAAGGGCATGCTCAAATCTTTGGTGTTGATTTTTCTGATACGTTTGCTCCTATTGCTAGATTAGAAACCATCAGATTATTGTTAGCTATAGCTACACAGAAGGTTGGAAAGTGTTTTAGCTAGATGTTAAATTTGCATTCTTGAATGGCTTTCTTGAGGAGGAGATTTATGTAGAGCAACCTGAAGGATTTGCAGTCAAAGGGCATGAAGATGAAGTGTATCTACTTAAAAAAGCTTTGTATGGACTAAAACAGGTGCCCGGAGCTTGGTAAAGTAGGATTGATGAGCATTTGTTGCAGCTGGGCTTCAGAAAAAGCCTCAGTGAAGCTACTCTCTACATTAAAGGTGATGAAATCAATTTTGTTGTTGTTTCATTGTATGTAGATGATCTACTAATTACAGGAAGCAATGATGAACTAGTTAAGAAGTTCAAAGAAGATATGCAGCATACCTTCAGGATGGCAAACTTGAGAGAAATGGTTTATTTTCTAGGAATGGAAATCAAGCAAAAGCAAAATGAAGTGTTCATCTATCAAAAGAAGTATGTAAGGGAGATTTTGAAAAAATTTCAAAATGGAAAATTGCAAAAAAAAAATAGCTACTCCAATGTGTCAGAAGGAGAAGTTGAGTAAGAATGATGAAGTTGAAAAAGTGGATGAGACTCTTTATAGAAGCATGGTTGGCTGTCTCATGTTTCTTATAGTAACTAGACCTGACATTTTACATTCTATAAGTCATCTATCTAGATTCACTAATTGTGAGACTAACACTCATTTTAGAGTAGCTAAAAGGGTGATGAGATAGTTAAAGGAACACTGAATTTTGAAATCAAGCTCTATGCAAGTCAGAAGTGCGTGTTGCAGGAGTATTCTGACAGTGATTGGGCTGGTTCTTCTAATGATATGAAGAGCACTTCTGGTTATTGTTTTAATCTTGGTTCAGTGGCATTTTCTTGGTGTTCTAAAAATTAGGAAATTGTTGCACAATCTACAGTTAAAGCTGAATTCATTGTAGCAATAGCTGCTGCAAATCAAGCCTTATGGCTTAGAAAAGTGTTATTCGATCTGAATTTAAAGCAAGAAGAGTGCACAAAAGTTTTTGTGGATAATCAACCAGCTATTACTATCTCAAATGTTCTTGTTTTTCACGGGAAATCAAGCATTTCAATATCAAATTATTCTTTCTCAGAGACGTGTAGAAGGAAAGATCTTGTAGATTGAAGTATTGCAAGACTGATGTTCAACTAGCAGATATGTTCACCGAAGCTTTGCCAAGGAGCAAGTTTGAATTTCTCAAAGAGAAGCTTGGAATTTGAAACAACTGAAGCAAGGAGGAGTGTTGAAGAATTGCCTCAGCTACTACAAGAATTTGCCAAACAACTTTGCTAGATTTTCTCTTGTTTTTTAGTCATTTCAATATTATTAATTGTTTATTGATTTAGTTGTTGGTTTTTAGGAGTTTGTTTATCATGGAATCATGTACCATGTAGTTGTTTAATTTTAGTTTCTAGTTTTTGAATTTTTTTTTTGTATTTAAACATTATTTCGGTTCAATAAAAAAGTCATAGCAAAACTTAAAAACTCTAACATCACCATCTCCAAGTGACATTGCCATTCTAGCCACAGATATAAATGTTGTCTCATTCATTGGAACATTTTCCAAAAGCATATTTTCATATATCTCAATACCCCTTTTCAAGGCATATTTCTTAACATCCTCACCTACTTGAATTCCTGAGTCCCCTTGTTCCTTTATGACACTGTTTATGTTTTCATGATCTGCACTAGACTTCATCAATTGAACCATCCCATATAGAGTTTCAAGATAAGGTTCTAAAATCCCATTGGAAAAATTTATTGGGTTTTTTGTCTTTCTTAAAGTAGATTTGGAATCATTCACTATCACTTGAATCCCTCATTATCAGAACTTTCTACCAAAAAATCACTATTCAACTAATTTGTGCCGAAATTTCTAATTCTTGGTTCCTCAAATTGACTACTACACTTGGAATCCACACAAGAAATCTCCTTGGAAAACCCCAAGGAGTCAAACTCCTATTGCCGCTCCCACTTTTTGCTGGTTGCACAACACCAAAGGTAGCAGAAAACAAAGATAGAGAAGTACCGCATAATGGTACTGCCCAAACTTCACTTCTTCTTTCCTAGCCAAATCATAGAGCCTAATTGCACCAATGGCATCCCTCCTTTTGGAGCACATGTTCAACCCAATCTTAAGCATAGTTCTTGGGGAATCAGCTTTAATTTTCTCAAAACTTTTTCCCACCCTTTCTAGCTGATTAACATGTTCTTTCTCCAATTTTGTTTCTAAGTACTTTCCCTACCCTTTTCATTGCCCTAAGTTTTCTTAATATAGTATTTTTCATTGTTCCCTTAGACCTCAAGGAAGAAGATTCAGGACCCATTGCTTTTATGTTTTGAGAATTTGATTTTAATCTAGTCTTTGCATGTCTATCATTTAGCACAACCCTTTTCTTGACAGTTTCCTCTACTACAGGACTAGAATCACTTAACAAAGAACCTTGGCCTTCTTTGCTATCACTGGGACTAGAAGAAGACAACCCTGAAATGTTTTGCTCTCTAGCTTCATTGTTACTGTTGTTTCTTGACACATTTTGGTGCATCCCACTCAGCAACTTTGCTTCTAAATACGTAATATGTGCTCTAACTACAACAAATGAAATCCTTCGATGCAATGGGGAGATATTAAATGAGTGGTGGAACTTGAAAGGGTTTATAGTTGAGGAATACTTAGAGTGAGTGAAGGATGAGAGTTGGATTTGAGTTTCCTGAAGCGGTTTGAAGGCAAAGGAGGCCATCATAATATGGTCATTAAGAAAAACTATGCAGCAGCATCAATGTCGTCTACTGTCGTCAAGTGAGCTTCGCTAGCTCGCGTATCTAATGTAATAAATGACTAACGGAAGACCATGATGAACCGAAATTTTTTGTGGCTTGCTTTCATAGTATATCGCAAAGTCCAAATGACTCAGTTGTGCACGTTTCCCAGGAATGCTCTTGCGTTTGTCTCAGAATTTGATTTAGCAGTTAAGACTAGATTAAAATCCAAGCTTTTCCCATATAGAATTGCAATTGCAACTTCATATTATGCACACTTTTTACAGTCATCTTAATTACCCAATGGATTATAAAGTCCAACCATTTCCAGTGCTAGGTGCAAATTGGGTATATGATAGTGAAACATTCAAATGGTTCTCTGGGAAACAAAATTCAAGAGATGTCATATTTTTAGTTTTTCTCAGCTACCTGAAATTCACCTACTGCAGTTTTCGCATTTTAGCAGCTAAGGCAACGCAAATTTATAGATCATCTAGATTACATTCCCAAAATTTGGTGATTTCTGGAGTAGGTGGGGGACTTTATGGGGTTCCCCCCCCTTTGCATCTCTATTTTAGTTAGCAGAAGCAGGGCTAGGGTCATTAGAATTTTAGAGCCTGACAGGTTAAAAACTTAGAATAGAGGTCAACAATGGACTTATTTTCCTACCACTCCATGGGAAATTTACAAAAATAGTACCTTTTCACAAGACTTAATGAAATATAGCAGCTCCCAAAGATTTCTTACCAAACTAGCAGGTCAACAGTATTTAACTAGGTGAAAAGACATTTTGGCTCCTTTATTTACAAAAAATGTTAGAGAAACATTTGCGCTTAAATAAAAAATAATCCAAGATTTAGTTTATCCTTCATCCTTCATTGAATCAACATCCCCATCTCACCCATTCCATTATCGTCTATGGATGAAACTATGGCATGCACGCGAGGAACACAAATTTGACGAATGAGAAGAAGGTCAGTCAAAATTTGCCTATAATTTTAGCTTTGTATTTGCTATCACACAGGGTGTGTTTTGTGCATATCCTATCACGCATAATGTTTTTTTTTTTTTTAAATTTGAACTAGGTTTGAAAGAGAAATTAGTCGAGCATATGTCAAAACAGAGTTGAAAAATTTTAATATTATGTCAAGCACCATGATGAGCATGATTGAATGATGAACACATGTCAACAAAATTGTCGAAGTATGTCAGAAAATATGTCGATGAATATGTCAAGTACTATGTTGAGCACTTTATTATTTCAAATATGAGGTTCAAGATGTCTTTTATCATTCCATGAGGGGCGATGTTGCTAACTGGAGATATGCATATCTGAAACTTGTCAAGGTGACTCTCTAGAAGCTAAACCTTTAGGCAAGTGTTATGTTGAAAAGGGTGATCCATTGAATTGGTATAGGATATGGGTTTTTTTGGAAATATTTAACGGTTTGAGAGAAAAATTAATTGAATACTGTATTTATTTTATTTTGTAATGTGTTGTATTGTATTAATAAAACATCATGTATGGTTGTTATTGGTGCGTAATTTGCCAAAATATTCAATAAAGAAAAATGAATAAATTAAATGTTCTTATGAAACTGAATAAATTAAAATATTCAATAAAGAAAAACACAAATTGTCATCACTTTTTCTCCCTACAAACAATTGGATTTGAGCACATTTGTCGGTTGTGTCTGCTCTCTGTGCATCAACCACATTTCTTTGCAAGTTTTAGCTCACCTGTTGAAGGAATTCTCTTTTTCTTACGCTTACTACTCTTAGACCTTGGTTCCAATGGTGATAGTTGAATAGATAAAATTTCTTCGGGTACATTCCAATCTTTAGGATCACCAACTGGTGTAATAGGATCTGCATAAGCATCTAAAAGTGCATCGGTGTGATAAAGTGACGAGCATAAGGTGTAATGGTCAATTTGTCGGCGGCGAGCTATAGCTAATGCATGAACACAAGGGAGTTGATCCATATCAAATACTTGAAGCAAATCGACTATAGCAGAATAGTTTGCAATGTCACGTACATACCATCTGTGTACATCGACCGGCTCGACAACATATGATTGTGATTCTATCATCCTTGATAAAACTCTTCCTTCAATCCATGGAGTTGTAAGTGCCTTCATTTCGTTAGCAGCGGTACGCCTTTCGTGAAACCACCTCTAGAGCGTGTTACGGATGTAATTGACCAAAGAATGAACAGGTAATTTTCAGGCATCCTTCAACAATGTATTGAGACATTCTGCAATGTTGTGGTCATTATTATATATTGTCTCCCACCAAAATATGCCATTAACCAACGTTCAATCTTGGCTTCTCTTAAATACTCGCTTATTCTTGTATTTGGCAGTGAAAGAATTCTAAATATTTCATTGAATTCGGCAACAGTATAAGCCTTTGTAGCCTTAAAGTATAATGGGATCACATCTTCGCGTTTGAATTTTTCTCTCAGGTTGTTGCTTAGATGATAAATACACGCTCCATGGAAGGAATTTTGGAAAATATTTGCTATACATTTTGCAATGCTCTTATGTCGATCAAAAACAAACACCAAGCCATTCATATCATCGCCAATTGCAGCCTTTAGCCTTCGTCAAAACCACTCCCACGATGCGTCATTTTTAGAATCAACCCCATTTGACAAGATTGACTTGGTTGTTACCATCCATGCAAGTTGCAACAAGTAATGACCCATGATATTTTCTCTTCAAGAAGGAAGCATCAACAACAATAATTGGTCATATGTGGCTGTGGAATCCACGAATCGATGCACCAAATGTGAAAAATGGATACTTGAATCTTTCATCTTCTTCAATACCAAGTTCAAAAAAAGTTCCCAAGTTTAATTCATTCATCACGTGTAAAAAACATGGTAGTATCCTATATGAATCCTCAAAATTGCCTCTAACTTCGTGCAATGCAGATTCCCTCGATCGCTAAGCCTTGTTGTATGTTGTGTTAACATCCAACTCTGAATGAATATCTGAAATGATTTTGCCAGGCCTATACGGACAACATATGTCCTAGTACTTACACTTGATCCACGAACCAATTGCTTTGCTACTTGCTTGCTAATTATCACATTGAACCAATAATGATTGGCATGTATGAGTGCTTTCATATTTAGTGATCTTCCAAGCTAACGAATTCCCAATGAAAGATGCATTCAGTCTCCACTTGCAATTTTTATATTTACATCGTAGGTATCAAAACTTGCTATTAGCCTTAACAACCTTTCACTCGAAGAAATTCTTCATGGCCAGCATATTCATCCTCATAAACAAATGATCCCTAGTTTCAAACACATCCTTTATCACAATATTTACCACTGTAGACACTACAAGAAAAATGGCCTTTAGTGACCAAAATGTTGTTGACAACAATCTATTTGGTCACTAAATGGCCTCTTTGGTGACCACTGAGTGAGTCATCACTAATTCAAAGTCGTCATACCATATTTAGTGACCAAATGGAAAATGTCGTCACTGCCTCGTCACTAAATGTGGTGGCGCCAAAAAAGATCGGGAAATACACTACAATTAGTGACAACTTTGGTGACGACATTTGATCCCGTCACCAACGATAAGCACAAGATAGTTTGGTGACGAGGAATTGTCTTCACCAATGAATGTAGAATTATTGAAGATGTAGTGACGAAATATTGTCGTCACCAAATGTTAGAAGATTGGTGATCGTAATTTGTTGTCACTAATTCATAAAATACTATGTACATTTTATGAATTATAAGTGTAGAACGGTTTAGTGACGCGAAAATGTTGTCACTAAATACCAAAGTTGTAATGAATAAGGAATACGCCAAAATAATAATTAAGAAATTGAGTTCAATTACGATGAAAGAATGATTTGGTTCTTGGACTAAGCAATTTTATTAGGTGAAATATGTTGTTTTTTGTGCTACATTTAATTTTTATTCATTATAGTACGGCACCATGTTCTTTATAATTTTGCAAAAATAATTTTGACCAGTTTGTTAGGACACCCTAATATTTAAAATTTTGGCCTCATAATTTTGGCTAATTATATGAAGACATCTTATTAAATACAATTAGTAGTTGTAATGAATAAGAAAATCCCCTCTGTAGCGCACGGCTAGACCCTTCTCTAGGCCCTGAAAGAGTTAGGGCTACTGACTTGGTACATCTCCATTTTTGTCAGTTTGATTCTAGTGTTTTGGACGTTTTCACTGTTCAATTTAACATTTTGGCAAAATGGGTTCTTGGACTTAGTACTTTCCTTATGTTTTCGATATTAAAACATGCTGAAATTTGATGTTGGAGCTGTATTTTGAACTTTTCTTTACTTTTATTTTTGATCTTTGGAATTTGGAGCTGTATTATGATGGCTGATTAACTTTTTCGTTCAGCTTGGGTTCTATTTTCATGACGGATGAACTGTGTTATGAAATGTGGAACCTTGAGCTTTGTTATTCTCATTTGGAGTGTCTGGTCCATTGTGTAAACTATCAAACCCCAAAATATATGAAAGGGTGCTTACTAAATTACCCATATGTTACTAATACATAATTTCTACCTTTCTAACATTAGTTATTGTGGCAAACGCAACACTTCACTCCTCCCAACAAACTTGATTAACTTCCCTCATAACATAAGCATTATCAACACAAAACATAAAACTACAATTGGGACATATTGATGTTTGCACATTCCTATTTTTGCTACCTTCTTCTTCAATATGCAATTCTCCTTTTCTAACATGACAACTTCGTTTGTCATCTCAACCAACTCAGCTTTCATGGATTTCTTCTTAATTCGTACTTTTTTCAACTTCCCCTCCAACTCTTCCACGTTAAATTTTAGAGAATCTTTTTCTCCCAATACCGTCAACACATATGTCCACTCATGATCGGTGCTTTGCCAGTCTAACCACACAAATTACCCGCAATCATCAATCTACGTATAAATAGGAAAAAAATTATTAAGCGTATGAAATTACTCTATTAATTCTATCTGTTTATTTCACAAATTTTATAATCACATACCTTTCACAAACGACACCTCAAAAACTGACGTCCAGGGTTGCTTTGACTCTTGGAGGTGTAGCAAAATGTAGTCATATGGTGATAACATTCAGATGTGATTGAAGAACTACTAGAATCTAATGAAGGTACTGAATTTTGCATTGTTAATGCTGCCCAATATGGTAGGGTAAATATAACACATACACATACAAAATTGAAGTATTTAATTTGGTTTGATTTGCAATTATAAATTGATTTGGTGAAAATGAATTTATCTGATTTTCTTTGGGCTATAAACACTTAATCTACTCAGCTACCGTTAAAATAAATAGATTGAACAAAATCAAGCAGAGTTTTTCATGAATGAAATCTTAAACCTTCTAAATTATACCACAAAAACTCATATCATGGGCTTAATATTACCTAACATATATAATAGCAAGTGTAATAGACAATAAAATAAAAGGAGCTTCTTAAGTTCCATTTTATTTTAGAGATAATGAATGAACATCTTATTTGTACAAAATCAAATACTCAACCCTTGTGTTCATTGTCCAATAAATAAACTAACCATAACGCACAACAATATATAAGGATCTTGTCCAACCTACGGTACTTTCTATTACACACACAGTCCTCTTAAAAAATTTCATCAAATGACCTACAAATCCAACATGAAAATACAGAAAAGTTGACAATCAAACTAATTAAGGGAAAAGTTCATGAAATGCAACAAAATTTCTTCGTCAGCCAATTATATTCAGAACCAAGAGTTGCACCAAGAGAAGAAATCAATGACAACAGTTAATAACAGATGTTCAAAGGAATATTGCAACTGTTTGAATTGGCACATCCAATTGAATGCAGTGTTCTGTGCAATGTTCTTTTACTTATCAAAATACACGAACCAAGAACATGACAAGCATCATAAGACTTCCACGTTTACCAACCTCATACACCAAATATGATAAAACAGGGAACCTTGAATGCAATCTAATAAATACAAAACAATTTGAAGTCAAGCATCATAAGACTTCCAAATTTACCAAGCTCAACCCAAATACTCTTAAAGATCAAACCTTTAATGCCAATCTCATAAATGCAAAACAATATGAAGAGAAGCCTCATAAGACTTCTATATTTACCAAGCGCATAAACCAAATACTCTTGGAGATCAAACCTTTAACGTCAATCTCATAAATATCAAGCACTATGAAGACAATCATCCTAAGACTTCCATATTTATCAATCTCATAAACCACTATCTCTAAAAGATCATAGCTTGACAAACAAAAAACCCAACCCATAAGAAGTAAATGAAATTTATACTTCCATATTCACCAAACTCATAACCCAAATTCTATAAATTGTTGAGCCTTAAAGTAAAAAAAAAACAATAAAATGAAAAAAAGAAAAAAAAAGAAAGTAACATAGCATTTTGGGTGTAAGTTAAAAAAAAAGAGGGGACATAACTCGAAAACACACTCAATTCGCACAAGAAAGACATGGAATGTTGGCTATTGAAATGAGAGATTTGGGGACTAATCATACCAGAGAGAAAGAGGGAGAAGCTTTTCGGGTTTAAGGGATGAGGCAATAAGCTTGAGAGCAAGGAAGAAGATGTAATAGTCTCGGCATTGGAGGGGGCCCCGACTGTAGATCAAGTAGGATAGAGGTGAGGTGGGTTTGGGGTGCTCAGAATCTCACTAAATCGGCGGTGAAGGGGTGGGAATCGGATGGAAGTTCTTCTTGAACCGAGATTGAAGGAGCGGAAAACCGATGATGAAGTGAGGTTTGGTGGAGTTGAAATTTGGCTAAGTGTTGGAGTTGAAGACCAAAAATAGTAAAGTGAGGAAAGTGAGGGGGAGCTGAATTTAGCAAAGTGTCCAGAGGTACTAAAATGCTCCAAAACGACGGCATTTTATGGACTCCTCTCCCGCCCATGGAAAAAATTGCGGTTCCCGCTTTTGTTTTTGGTTTTTTTACTTTGTTTCTTAAACTATTCAAAATTTGTCAATTATTATCACTATAATAAGTTACATTTCTACTTTTGAAAAGATTATACATTTTTAATGACAATGACACTATTAATTCAATTATAGTCATAATTGTTTGTAAATGAGTGAAAAAAAAATTGTATAAAAAATTTGAAGTAATAAATGTAAATTTGAAATTACATAAAAATGTTCATAATGAAATTTAATAAACATATGCAATTGAAATTATACATTCACTCCAGAATTAATAGAAGTCATCCGGTTTGAAACAAATTATTCGATACAAGTACCAATAATACCACCCAAAATTTTCAACCAACTATTTTTTTTATCTAATCATATTCATTAAAACTACTAGTTCTTATAATAAGATGAATTAATAGAATTCGTCAAAATTATAGGGGCAAATGTATAAATATGAAGTGTAACTTTGTGTTTTATGTTACTTACATCTAAATATATGATTGATCTCTTCAGAAATATAAGAATAGATATTACTTGTATAATTATTATATAACGATGATAACCACTTAGTTCGCTTCTTTTTAAAAAAAAAGAACGAAAATTGATCATCAATTATGTTATAACTATATTGTATACTAATATATTATCTTGTTATTGCAACTAGTTTTATATATGTATATATATATATATATATATATATATATATATATATATATATATATATATATATATATATATATACATGAAGTACCTACATTATGTAAGATGTAATGAAATAGATATAGATATGTAACAAGTATTGGTGAAAGTTTAGTGGCCTGTAGAGTCCTTTATCCAAAATTATATTAAGACCCTAAATACTTTCATTCACTTTCATTTAGGTCCCGCAGAATAGACATTTCATTTTTAATAATTTCGCATTTAGTCCTAGGTATGTATGGTAAATTATGTTTCAACCCTACAGTTTATCAATCTTTTCAATTATGTCCCCCCTTATCAGAAATTAACATTTCATAGTTTCCCCCCTTATCAGAAATTAACATTTCATAGTTTTCAAATTAGTCCAGCGATTATGAGGTAACACTTTTCTAGATGCTAATATTAATTAATAATACTCTTATTTCTACAAAAATCGACATATCATTTATACCAAAACATAAGTAATTTGTTAATGACTAAATTATTAACATAATATTAATGGAAAACACAATTATATGTAGTTATTTTAATACATACATGTAGTGAAGTAGAACGAAAGTTATAAATACACATGTATAAGTATTACATAATGTGATTAGTACATATTTATATCCGCAACCAACTAGCGTATGTATATAGTACATATCTATGTCTATAATCAGTTGTAATAGTAACATAATGGTTGTGTTGATTAGATCTGCAACTAATGTAAGTACATTGTACTTAGCACATAGCTATATCTATAACCATTTGTCCTAATAACATACGATATTAGTTGATTTGATTTGCAACTAACGTAAATACTTTGTACATATATATCTATTTGATTACATCTTAAATAACGCAGATATTAATATATATATATATATATATATATATATATATACACACACATATATGAAACCAGTTAGAATTCCAATATATTATATTAGTATACAATATAGTTAGAAACCTATGTCCTTATTTTTATAAAAATAGTCTAGTAAATGGTTATCATCGTTATATAATAATTGGACAATGAATAATTCTATTCCTATAATTCTGGAGTGGACGATCGACATTCAATTGCATATGTTTATTAAATGTTATTATGAAAATTTTGATGGAATTAAAAATTTTAATTTATTAATTCAAATTTTGTATACACAATTTTTTTTTCATTAATGTACAAACAATTATTACTATAACTGAATTAATAGTGTAATGATTGTTAAAGAATGTATAATATTTTCAAAATTAGAAATTTAACTTATTGTAGTAATAACAATTGACAAAATACTGCACGTTTAAGCAACCAAAAAAAATACAAAAGCGGGAACCGAAAATTGCGGTTGGGGGGGAGAGGAGTCCATAAAACGCCGTCGTTTTGGAGCATTTTAGTACCCCCAACAGTTTGCGAAATTCAACTACTCCTCACTTTACTCTCCTAGGCCTTCTAAGCTCCAACACTTAGTCAAATTTTAGCTCCACCAAACCTCGCTTCATCTTCGCTCTTCCGCTCCTTCCCTCTCGGTGCACGGAGAACGTCCGTCCAATTCCCACCCCTTCGCCGTCGATTCAGTGAGATTCTAAGCACCCCAAACCCACCTCACCTTTCCTCCCTCCTCCATCTACAGCCATGGGTGTGCCATTTCCTTTGCTTGATAGTCACTGCTAGGGTTAATTTCCTTGTGCCCATCTGTCGCCCTCTATGGCTGCACCTTTCCAATTTCTTCCCCCTTAGTCTTCCCCTGCCTTCTCACGTCCTTAGCCATGCCTTCGCTCACGCGCTTTAGAAGCCTTCTTTCGGTTGCATTTTGTCCAATTTCCTCTGCCTGCCGCTCGCCTTGAACAAGGCGAATGCCCTTTTCTTTTCCTTGACGGAATTTTGGGCAACTTCGTCGATTTGGAAGGGAAATGATGTGATCTTCGTGGAATAATTGGTTTTCTGAAAGTGAGATGATGGAAATGCTTTTATTCGTTTGGCGTCCCATTTGATAAATTTCTCATTTTTGGTGGACTACTATGTTTTATATTCCAAAAAACACTGTAAATGTTTGATGTTAGGGATTTTCTTTGTCCATGAATAGATGTCATGTTTCTCTGTTTTTAAAGGCCTGTCTTTTTGGATTTGGGTACTTGCTAGATTTTTCCTGCACTAGTTTTTGAACTCAGGAAAGTCTGGTTTTGCTTGCTAGCCTTTTTTGCCTGGAATGGACTGGAATTTCCTCTTTTCCTTCTCTGTGTATGCATTTTGTTCTTGCTATTCTTTCTTGCCTTTAGTTTTGCCTTTTCTTCTATGGAAGGAGGAATATTTGTTGATTGATGGATTTGAAGTTTATTGGCGATTTATCACTGGATGGAAATTGCCCTTGCTGAATTTTCTTGGTTTTACTTCTGATTTCTTTTGATGGAAGGAAGAATGCTTTGCACATCTTCATTTTGGTTTGACTAAGAATATTTTTTTTTTCTTCTATACTATTAGGTTGTTAAATTCTAAAGGATAAATTTGTGTAGATTGCAATTGAGGTACAGGATATAGTGCGAATGCGTAGTCATTTGGTTGCATATAGCTATTTTCACCAATGTTATTAAACTCTTAATTTTACTCATACGTTTTTACGATTTCTAGATCCAAACCAAATGTCCGATTCAGTTTGTAGGTAATGTGAATTATTTGAATGGTGTTGGATTGGTAGATATGGTTGTGGTATTCTGAATTCTAGAATTTAGTATCTAGTGTTTGATTGGTATATATTTGAACTAGGAAGTAATCTGAATTCTGAATTCATAATTCTGTTTTTTGATTTCAGAAAAATTAAGAATTCGGATTGAATTCTGAATGCTTCTGAATACTGAAATCATTCTGAATTCAGTATTCTTCTGAATTCTGAATTCATTCTGAATTCAAAGTTGTGAATTAATTCAAAATTCTGTTTTCTGATTTCAAAAGAATTCAAAATTGATAATGTACGTCTACTGTTCATTGATGTACCATCATCTGCTTCTTTTCCTATGAATCTATGTCTACTGCTCATTGATGTACCATCATCTGCTTCTTTTATGATATTCTTCTTTTTTGTCATTTTTTAACATTGTGTAACCATACATTTCAAAATCATCTTTCTTTCACACGCTTCAAACCTTCTTTTATTTGTATACTCATCTCTCTTGTTGCTCTTTTCCTCTTTATAGCTTTTTTACTCCTTATAGGTTAGCGTTTTTAGTTACTATATCCTCTTCATACATGCTTGATTTGTTAGTACATTCTTTTCCCTGCAGAACCAAATCATATTTGCGTGAAGAACTTGCCCCCTATTATTTCTACCTTTGAAGTGCATAAAGCCTTGAGGCAGTACAGGGAACTCAGCTAGCATCGGTCAACCTTTTCACACGCTCAGTAGATGTTTCTCTTTGTTAGTCTTTAATTTATTTGTCACTTTGTTGTTAATATTTTCTGCATATTTATTTTCACTAACCCGATGTTTGGCAATAATGTGCATGTTTGAAAATCCCTCCTGGTTCATGGTCGCAGGAAACAAATGATTAGATCCTAATCATACAGCCTCAATTTCAAGCCCTAACTCAGCCGCAAAAGGTATAGTCATGCCTTATTAGTCTTCTTATTGAATTATATGTGGAAACTGTTGGAATTATAAACACTCTTTTGAAATAATTCTTGTTCTTGTGCTTGTCTTCATTTTGGTTCATGGTATTACATTCACATTGAAGGTTTCAACTTCGCAATTTTAAGTCCAATAAGCCTAGGTATATTGATTGAAGACATGCTTGCGCTTTGTTGGCATGCTATACTTCTGATATGTTTTATTTATTGCCTATTAAAGAGTAAGTGCCTTAATTATGATATTTCATCTTTAAGTAATGATAAAGATTTGAATTCATTTACTTTGCTCTAAAATTTTTTATCGTCGACCATAGTTGGTATAGGCTTCCAAATAAGTGATAATATGTATTATGTGAATGTTGATTGCTTTGTTTCCCTCAATCACTAGAATATACTCAAGGTGATGGATAAGTCATGGATGAATATAGTGCATAGGACAAAGGACAACAAATATGAGTTAGGGGTTGAAGGGTTCTTGAAATTTGCCTATCGTAATAAAGACCCGTCGTCCAAAATCCCTTGCTCCTGTAAAAGTTGCAACAACTTCCGTTTGTGTGCCAAAGACATTGTGTACTTTCATTTGATGCAATAGGGAATACGAAGGGATTATCATAGGTGGATATACCATGGTGAGAAGTATGAAGACAATTTGGAGGATGAAGAGGTTGAGGGTGAGAATGTGGGTGATGTTGATGCTGATGATGTTTATGATGATGACCTTGATGATATGTTGAATGACATAGGGCAGAGCAAATAGGGGGAAAATCGGCGGACCAGTGGGTGTAGTACCAATTCATGTTTTGAGGCCAACACCCTTCGTCGCTTATTTCAAGAATCTAAGCAGGAATTATATCCTGGTTGTCATCGGTTTTCCAAATTATCATTTGTCGTAACACTTCTACACTTGAAGACCATTAGTGGGTGGACTTCAAAATCTTTTGACTCCTTGCTTAACATATTTCAAAAAGCCCTCCCTAGTTCAGCTTCACTTCGAAAATTTTTTTACGAATGTAAGAAAATCATTTGAGAATTGGGGTTCAAGTGTGAGAAAATCCATGCATGCATCAATGATTGCGTGTTGTTCCGTAATGAATACGTAACTCTAACAGAATGCCCAAATGAATATTGCCGAGAGGCTAGATTTTTTGGGGAGGGGTCAAATGTTCCTAGGAAGGTGCTTCGATACTTTCCCATTAAACCTAGATTGCAAAGGTGGTTCATTGATTCGGATGTAGCAGGTGACATGAGGTGGCATAAGGAGAAACGGGTTGAAAACGAAAATGTGATGAGCACCCCGCAGATAGTGAGGCTTGGAAGCATCTTAATAGTGTGTTTCTGTCTTTCGCTGAAAACCCTCGGAGTGTGCGATTAGGTCTGGCTACCGACGGATTCAATCCGTTTGGGAATATGAGCAATGCATACAGTGTGTGGCCCGTCTTTCTCATACCATATAATTTGCCTCCCTGGAAGTGCATGAAGGAGCCATACTTCATAATGTCACTATTAATTCCCAGACCTAAGTCACCAGAAAGTGATATCGATATGTATTTTCAGCCCTTAATTGATGAATTGAATGAGTTGTGGATTGGTGTGGATGCTTATGATGCTTACAAGAGTGAACAGTTTACACTACGTGTCACTCTCTTGTGGACTATCAATGACTTTCCTACGTATGGAATATTGTCAGGTTGGACCACAAAAGGGTACACTACTTGTCCAGTTTACATAGACAAGACATCCGAACAATACCTACCACACAGTAGAAAAATTTGTTACATGAGCCATCGTCGGTTTCTCCCGTACGACCACCAATGGCGAAGGGATAAAAGGAATTTTGACGGGAGAGTGGACTTTCGTGAGGCATTATGAATTAAGCCAGGTGAAGAAATGTTGTGGGATATTGACATTACCGTCCCCTACCCTTATTACTTTGATAAGACTTCTGTCCAAGGCCAAAGAAAGAAGCAAAAGAATGTTGATGTAAGAGGTCCTAATTGGCGTAAAAAAAATGTGTTCTACAACCTGCCATATTGGGCATTGTCTAGACGCAACAAATTCATCACATGCGGATGCTGGTATTTCGTCTGATAGACTATCCACATTGGTGGATGTTGCAGTAAAGGATGTGTTTGAAACCAGACGTCATTTGTACAAGAGGATGTCCATGCTGGCCGTGAAAAATTTCTTCGAGTGGAAGGTTGTAAGGACAAAAATTGCAAGTGAATGTTGAATGTGGCTGCAATTGGGAATTCGGAATCCTGGCGGATCACTAAATATGACAACACCCATACATGTCAATCATCTTTGGTCCGAAGTGATAATCGGCAGGCTAACAGCCGTGTACTTGGCTCATGGATAAAGTGTAAGTACACGGACGTGTGTCAGCCGTATAGGCCAAAGAAAATCATTTCTGATGTTCGGACAGAGTTGGGTGTTAACATTACCTACCAAAAGGCGTGGCTATCAAGAGAAGCTGCATTGGACAAAATTAGAGGAAATTTTGAGGATTCATATAGGATTCATATAGGATTCTACCAGTTTATTTACACGTGATGAACGAGGTAAACCCTGGATCATTTATTGAGATAAGTAGAGAAGACGATGGTACATTCAAGTATCTGTTTTTCGCATTAGGTGCATCCATCCGGGGATTCCGCACCCACCTGTGACGAGTTATTGCCGTTGAAGCTTGTTTTTTGAAAGGAAAATACCCAGGATCATTACTTGTTGCAACTAGCATGGACAGTAACAACCAAGTCTACCCTGTCGGATGGGGAATTGTTGATTCCGAGAATGACGCATCATGGGACTGGTTTTTACAAAAACTGAAGACTGCAATTGGTAACGATATGGATGGGTTGGTGTTTGTTTCCGACCGACATAAGAGCATTGCAAAGGGTATTGCCAATGTTTTTCCAGAATCGTTCCATGGAGCGTGTATTTACCATCTGAACAACAATCTAAGATCAAAATTCAAAGATCGTTCAGGGATCCAATTATTCTTTAAGGCTGCAAAGGCTTACACGGTGGCTGAATTCAATGAGATGTTTGGAAATCTTTCACTACAAAATCCAAGGGTGAGCGAGTATTTAAGAGATGTTGGGATTGAACGATGGTCAATAGCGCATTCTGATGGGCGACGGTATACAATAATGACGAGCAACATAGCAGAATGTCTAAATGCATTGTTGAAAGATGCCCGGGAATTACCTATCCATTCTTTGGTCGATTACATCCGCAACACTCTTCAGAGGTGGTTCCACGATAGGCGTACCGCAGCTGCCGAAGTAAAAACAATGACAACCCCATACATTGAAGATAAAATCGGCTCTAGGATGAGAGAAGCACAAGCGTACGTTGTGGAGCCGGTCGATATGAACCAATGGTGTGTCCGAGACATTGCAAACCTTGCAGCTACAGTCGATTTGCTTGAGAAAACTTGCACGTGTAAAGTGTTTGATATGCATCAACTCCCGTGTGTGCATGCATTAGCTGCAGCTCGGCGCCGACAAATTAACCATTACACCTTATGCTCACCACTTTATCACACAGATGCACTTTCAGGTGCATATGCAGATCCTATTATGCCCGTTGGTGATCCTAAGGATTGGTGTGTTCAAGATATTATAGCTTTTCAGCTATTACCACCGGAATCGAGGGCTAAGAGTGGTAGGCGCAAGAAAAAGAGAATTTCTTCAACCGGCGAGCATGTGGTTCAAAAGAAATGTGGCCGTTGTAGACAGCACGGACATAACCAGCAAACTTGCTCAAATCCACTCGTTAGTAGAGAGAACCATTGATGACGCTATTTTCCTTTCATCTATTGAATATTAAAATATATTCAGGTTGGCAAGGAAATATGATGTTATATTACTACAACACAACAATTTGAGGAATAAAATAAATGCAATATTCCATTCCATTAATTTCTATATTCAAACCATTAAATATTGGAATAAAACCCATTTGGATCGCAATGGCCATGTGGTTTTCTTTTTCAATAAGTTTTTTCGACAATTGAGTCGACAATTTGGTCGACAAATTTATAAAAAACAGTTAATTAAGAATGAACAATGTCGATTAAAATGTTGACAAAAATGTCGACACAAATGTCGACAAATGTATCGATCAAAATATCGACCAATATATAGAACACATAAACAAATGTCGACCAAATTGTGGACCAAAATGTCGACAAAATCGTGGAATACATAAACGAATGTATAATTTTTTACTTTGAAACTTATATCATATGCAAGTCCATAAAACAACCAGTTTCCAGTGGAAATGGCCCATGTTTGTCGATAGGGTTTTGTTTTTCATGCTAACTTACGAAAGTTTATATCTACACAACGACGATGACATTCAAACTAGGAAATCGTTCAAGCCAGCAAATGAGATGATGAAACGATGATCCTCGCAATTTGAGAATGAAGAATAATGAATCAAGAATCAAGAATACTGAAGAATAACGATGCAGTTTGCTATATTGAGGGACATTGTGGTATTTTCACATGGTCAAACACAGTTGACCTGCCATGTTTCAAAAGAAAAAAGCGGGGCTGCTATATTTGAAAAAAGCGGAGCTGGGCCTGCTATATATGAAATTTCCTCCCCATTTTGGGGCTGGCCGCGGCCAGGTTGGGATGGGCCCAGCCAGCATTTTTGCTGACTGGGCGCAGCTACAGTGGCCATAAGGCTGGGGAGCAAGGCCGGTTCAGCCAGGCCACTCTTTTTTTTTAAGCAAAAATGGCATCGTTTTGCGTCCAAATGACGCAAAACGACGTCGTTTCTGGTCGGTGTATCAGCGTTGACCACTAACACACAGACCAAGCGCTGATGCGTTGACACATCTGTTAGCGCATCAGCGCTTTTTTTTTGCCCAAATTACCCCCCAGGTACGACGCCGTTTGAAGACATCAAACGGCGTCGTTTCTTAAAAAAAAATAAAATAAACAAGAGCTGACAGCGCCTGTTAGCCTTGCGACGTGACCACGTGTACTTCCCATTGCAAACCGTCCAGCGGTTTGCAACGGCCATCTGAGGCCCTTTTTTTTTTTAAATTACCAACGGTCGTAAAATTTTGTCCTCTATAAAATGAGATGCATTTTGCATATATTTGAGTCAAAATCCAAATTTTATATCTCCCAAACTCTCTCAAAATCCCTATTTTCTTCCAAAAAAATGGATCCAAATTCTTATGATTTTGATTCAATTTTTTCAAAAATGGACAAGTTGTTACATGAAAGTTGTGTGCAAATTTATGAAGCTAGTGTAAATGCGCAAAATGCAGAACATACTACAAGGCCTAGAAGAAGGCATAGACGAAACAAAAATCCCAATTGTCGTCCAGATAGAGATCGAGAAGCCGGTCAAATCCGCCTTTGGAATGATTATTTTGCCGAACATCCTATATACAACGCCAGGCAGTTCAGACTTCGATTTAGAATGGATAGAAGTCTCTTCTTACATATAGTGGAAGGACTACAAATTTCTCCCTACTTTCAACAACATCTAGATGCAACTGGTAGAATGGGTTTTACAACTTTGCAAAAATGCACAGTTGCATTACGAATGTTAGCCTACGGTAGTTCTGCGGATGCAATTGATGAGTACTTGCGCATTGGTGTGACTACGTCCAGAGAGTGCATTTCCCATTTCTATCAAGGCATTATCAATGTGTTTGGTGCTGAATACTTGAGGAGGCCAACTCCTGCAGATATGAGAAGGCTATTGCATATTGATGAAATGTACGGTTTCCCAGGCATGATTGGAAGCATTGACTGCATGCATTGGGAGTGGAAAGATTGTCCAGCGGCTTTGAAGAGAATGTATCAAGGGCGTGATGGCGTAGCTACATTAATACTCGAGGCTGTAGCTTCCCAAGATTTATGGATTTGGAATGCATTCTTCAGTACTCCAGGTTCGTGTAATGATCTAAATGTACTTTATCATTCTCCTATGTTTAATGATGTACTACTTGGTAGGACACCGACTGTTCAATATATGGTTAATGGCCGTCAATATGACATGGGATACTACCTAACGGATGGTATATATCCCAAATGGGCGTCTTTCATCCAATCAATCCCAATACCACAAACAAATAAACATAGATTATTTGCCCAATGCCAAGAAGCTGCTCGAAAGGATGTTGAACGGGCATTTAGAGTGCTGCAAGCACGTTAGCAGATAATTAAAAATCCGGCACTCGCATGGGATGGGAATATATTGCATCGTATCATGAATGCATGTATTATAATGCGTAACATGATCGTTGAGGATGAACGGATTAACTATGAACATTATGTTGATCCTTCAACATTTATTGGGGAGCAACCAGAAAGCAGCAATTGTAATACTCCGTAATTCTCGACGGGAAGAGTTTTCAACATAAATAATTATTTGATGAATAGGAATCAACTTCGCAACAGAGAATCCACAATGAGTTGACAAATGACTTGATTGAACACACATGGGAGCGTTTTGGTGGAAATCAGGCATGATACTGGAAATTATTTTCATGTTTTAAGAACATTTTCCCTTAATTGTTTGAAGTATTTCATATTTAATTTTGAGTATTAATTTTCATTTTTAAGTGTATTATTGCATTTTAAATTTAATGTAATGTTACTTTATTTTCCATTAATTGTTTTTTGTCTTTCATATTTCATTTAGAGTATTAATTGTCAACATTTATTATTAAATTTTAATTTTAATATAATGCCAATTTATTTTCCATTAATTGTTTTACGTATTTCATATTTAATTTAGAGTATTTATTTTCATGTTTTAAATGTTTTATTAATTTTTAATTTTAATGTAATGAAAGTTTTTCCATTAATTATTTTTAAGTATATAATGTATGATAATTAAAATTTTAAGTTATATTATTAATATAAAATTTTTTGATAATGGCAGTGTAAATAGTGAAGGCCAGGCCTTGAAACAGTGGCCTGGCCTTCACTATTTACACAGCCATCATAAAAAAATTATACATGCTATTAAAAATTTTATATTTAATTTATCATATTTATTCGAATGTTTCAAATATATTATTAAATTTTTTTCATTAATTGTTTTACATATTTCATATTTAATTTAGAGTATTTATTTTCATGTTTTTATTAAATTTGAATTTTAATGTAATGTAAAAATGTTTTCCATTATTTATTTTATGTATTTCATATTTAATTTAGAGTATTTACTTTCATATTTTTTATTAAATTTTAATTTTACTGTAATGTATAATTATTTTCCATTATTTATTTTACGTATTTCATATTTAATGTAGAGTATTTATTTTCATATTTTAAGTATATTATTAAAATTTAAGTTTTTAATGTAATGTAAATTTATTTACCAAAAAATATTTTTAATAATGGCCCAAAAAATTATTAAATTGTATTATTAATGTAAAAAAAAATTAATAATGGCTGCGTGAATAGTGCAGGGCAAGCCAACTCGCGTGAGTCTTTTTTTATGATGACTACGTGAATAGTACTAAGTTGGCTATGAGCTGGTGTGGCACTGATGTGGCTGGCTGAGGTCAGGGGCTACCGTTCATGCTCTAAGAGGCTAAGTCTAGAGGCCAACTCCACGTGTTTGTGTAATCATTTCGGCCTACTACTCCAAGTCACTTCGCATCAAACTTTGATGAATTTGTGAAGCAACATTGATTCCTTTCCGTATTTGCTTATCTGGGCTCATATTGCTTAGATGGGTTCCATATCTAGTGCAGAGTGCCTCAGCATATACTAGGTGTGTGTGAGAGCTTTCTTATTGTATATATCTATATGTCTTTTTAGTTTAATATAGATTGCGATTGATATTTCGGCAATAGTGAGTTAACATAGTCAATATTAGTTGTTGAAGTTTGTTTTGCCACTATTGCCGATTATATGAATCTTTTTGTCTAGTCTTTCGTATAGGTTCCTTTGTATAGTGTAGCTTTGGTATGCCCAATCTTGTACTGGTAGTGTCTGTTCCTCCGTGGTGCTGATGATCTCAAGCTAGGGAGAGCAAGTAGCCTCATTCTGGGGGCTAAACTTGTACAGTTATCTATTTCTTAATGAAATTACTAATGTTCTCGTTAAAAAAAATGAAAAGATTTAAATGTTTTATTATTAGTCAACATCTCTCTCTAGGGAGAAATGTATAAATTGTTATTTGCTAAGCAGGGAGTACTAACAAGTCCAATATAAGTGTGTCGACAAGTCAATTGTAAGACTATTGTAAGAGACAAATCATCAAATTAGACACGATATTAAAGTCTGTCAACTACTTTTAAATTAATTTAAGGTTTGTATAATTTGCATTTTAAAAATGAATTTTTATATTTTTTAATATACTTTTTTAGTTTTTAACACAATTTTTATCTCACAATTATATTTTGAAAAATACAAAAGTACATTTTGAGATATTGTCTATACATGTCCTTATTATTTCATTCCCTCTTGTTAAGTGATGACAAACTTTCCAATCTTTCAAAAACTTTAGAGGGAGTATGGATTATCTCTTTAAAATTTTTTACTTTCTAATTTTTATTTTAAAAGGCGTTAAAACGTAATTCATACTCATACATTTATCAAGTATAGTAATAAAAGGCGCTTGGCATCTTTATTGTAGCAATTTGGGTCGACCATAATGTGCCTTGCATGTGATTTTTTTTCCTTTTCCAGTTTGTAAAATGATGTCGTTCTTTTCCCTTTTTCGACTGCCTTTTCCCTTCCATTTTTCTTTCCTCTCTAGGGTTTGCACCATTTTCTGCCACCGCTTGCATTTAGGCATCAAAGGTTGCTTGTAGCACTTCTAATTTGGTATAGGGGCATCACGATAAAACCAAGTAGCTTTGTGCTCTATGAAGGATTCTAAAGGTAAGGTGAAGTGATTTTGGGTGGGTTTTGTGAAAGATAGATAAAACGGGGTCCCTGTGTTGTGTGTCTACAAGGCCACATGGTTCTAGTGCAGCCAACAGAGAGTGGTCCTTGGGGCCACATGAGCCTTACTGGTGGATAATGTGTATAGAACCCAATTTTGAACATCTTAGATTAAGACTCAAAGGCAGATCTTTGTTTTGCCCAAGAATTAGAGATTGGACCTCAGCTATGAGACAAGACCTTGGAGTCCCAGACCATGAAGTGGGAACTCAGCAAAACTATGCTTATTCACAAGCACGTGACAACATACGATAATTAAGGAAAGATATTGTGACATGCAATCAGCAGTTATAACTGCAGTCCACGTGCTAATATGTGACAACCAATCCTATGAATGATGGAAGAGATACATAAACCCTGAAGACTACCAGGTATGAGGACACTCTCTGATAACTAAAAATTACTATACTCTGACTAAGCACTGACTTAGGCATCGGAGAATTTACCCCAGAGAATCACTCTGGGATTTGTTTTGCATGAATAATCACCCACTAGGAAAATGAAGAATCACAGGTCTAAACCATCTTATTGGATTTTAAACGGGTTGTGGATTTGGCCTTTATCAAGTACCGCTGTCTGTAGGGAGAAATTTCTTGATTTTTGAAGGAATATTCGCAATCTTCTTTTTGATTTCAACATATACAAGATGGTGGATACCAGATCTAGAGGGCAGATAGCAGCTGATGGAAATATGAGGACCGAGACAACTCCACAACATGAAGAACCAAATTTCTACCCGATAGAACAAGCTGGACGTGAATAAGAGAATTCACCTCCAAAGAGACGTCCACAATTTGATCCATTGCAAAACATTGGAGGGCTTATGACTAGGTCAAAAACCAAGATAATGCAAGCTGCCTTAACAACTCTTCTAATTGAATTAATTGAAGCTCAAGCTACAGCAGCAAGGAAAACCGATGAACCTAGTTCACAAAGTTCACCATATGTCATTCTGCTTAGTATTTTGAATGATGGACCAAGTGTTTCTAGTCTTGCTCCATGAATGCAATTCGTTATGGCAATCCAATTCAAGAGTGGAAAGCTCCAGCTCAGCCGAACACAAGTGATCGCGTCTCTCTAATCCTTTCCGCACTTGGATTTTAGTTTAGGGAAGTATTTCCTTTTTCTTAGAATTTGAGTCTTTTAGTAATTTGTTTCCTAAAAGTATTTTAGTTTCCTAAGAGGCAAAGAAATCTAATCCTTCATGGGGATGACATCTTCCCTTGCCGCACATTGTCAAACTCTACAATAAGGCCATTGACTGTATGAAGAAAGGTAAATTTTTTATTAATACAAACCAGAGAGCATATTTCTTTTCTTTTAGTTTTGGATTAAAACTAGTTTCGGGACTTGAGGGTAGTCTCTTAGGTTCAGATTTTAGCTATTTTGTTGAGACTCTTTCCCTCAACAATTTGAGCGTGCTTCTTGGTTCCAAGGGATAGCCTTCTCACGAACGGGTGTTGGGAATTATTCCTTCGAGTGTCAAGAGGACAATAGTAATGGTCCTTCTCCACAACTTGGAGTTCGTGTCTTGCTCGAAGAAAGAACTAATTCAACCTAGAGGACGATACTAGGACTTACACTCTGGTATTTGCTGCAAATTCAATGTTTAGGTAGAAGATTCCTATCAGTTTGGTATTAGTGCTGCCTTTGGGTTGCTCCTTTTTGTTGTTCATATCCCTTTTGTTTTCTTTCGAATTTCTGTTCTTGTGATCCTGAGTTCTTGTTCAGCCCGTGAATTCTCTTAGCATCTTGAATTCTTCTTCAATTTGTTGTCTGTCTGAGTTCGTGCTGCTGTTTTACAGTCGTGAATTTTGCTTCAATTCACCTGTCATTGTGCTTAAAAACATCTTGTTTTATGTTTGATTTATCAAAGTGAATATTATCTGAATTAGAAAGAATTTGACTTGTTGAACTTTGTTACCGAAAGTTTGTACCAAATTGTGAAACCCACTGGTAGAAATTTTTGAGATTTGTCGCGAAAGAATTCTCATAGAAAAACCGATTCTGCATGGTTCTGTGTTCTATCAATTCAGTTGTGAATATTGAAAGATTAAGAAGGCTTCGACTTCTTAAAATTTGTTGTCATAGTTGTGTTACAAGTTTTGAAATTGGCTGCTAGAAATTTTGTGCCTTGTTGTGAAAGAAAATTTTCATAAGAAGCCAAATCCTAACTAGAATCTGATTTGATCTAGGATTACAAATTGTTTACTTGACTTGTGTGAGGTTGATCCATTGTAACTTCAAACTCACAAAACATACTCAACCATGAATCCTTTAAAAAGCACTTTGCATATTCCTTTCGACGATTAAACCCTGTGCCTTTATTTGAAAATTCACTTATAATTTGTTTGTCTTGTTCAAGTACCTTGTTCTCGCTGTCTTGATCTCTTGTTGCTTTATTCTTGCTTGATTTGAATCCTATTGCTTATTCTTTGTGACTTTTAAAGCTTATATGGGTTAGAACTTTTAGAAAAGTAATTGAGTGTGAGTAAACCTACTCAACAACCCAATCATTACAGAAAAACCCAAAGAATAGCCTTGTATCGGTGAGAAATCCAACAGCTGGGTATTCGGTAAGGGGGAAGTGAGGTAGGTTATTTTATTACTAACATTGCTTTGTAGAGATGGCTACAAACCCAAAAGAACAAGAAAAAGACATGAAGGAATACCTCAAAAGCTTAGCCTCGACTCTGGAACTAGTCCACAGAAGAATTGATCAAATGGAGATCACTATGGCTCAAGTTGTATCCGATAGGAATCCATCAAACTCGGAAGCAGCTAAGGCCAACTAGCATCAAGAGGTTACACAAGCAATGGGCAGAAAAAGAAGAAAACTAAGAAGGAGGAAACAAGTAGCTCATCTGAGGAGGAAGAATATGAAACTTCAAGTTCAGATGAGGACCAATATTCCAAAAGGAGTAAGAGAAAATCATGGAGGATGATAACCTTGCCAGCATCAAATTACAAATTCCTGAATTTGAAGGCAAGAATAACCTGGAAGCATACATGGAATGGGAGGAGAAAGTTGACAAAAATTTTTACATCCATGAATATTTTGCAAGAAAGAAAGTTAAGTTGGCTGTATTAGAGTTTTCAGGGCGTGCATCTACTTGGTGGCGAAGAACTTGTCGCCAAAGAGAGGAGAAGTTCAAGCAACTAATTTGTTCCTAGACTTCACTGAAAAAGATTATGAGAAAAAAATATGTTCTCTTTCATCACAAAAGAGAGTTATTGCAAAAACTTCAAAGCTTGACTCAAGGGAACAAAAGTGTAGATGACTAGTACAAGGAGATAGATCTCGCCATGTTACGTGCTAATGTTGACGAAGATGATGACATTACAATGGCAAGGTTCATGAATGGACTTAATAGGAACATTGCTTATCTCGTTGAGTTGCATCATCATAACAGCTTTGAGCAACTATTACAAATGGCTAAAAAGGTCGAGAAGCAACTTAAAAAGGTACCACAATATTTGAGAAGCTCAAATCTGAACAATGAGTGGCGCAACATCAACAATAACCGCCGAGTTGGTGGGATTAATTCTTCGAGTTCCGGAAGTATTCAATGGAAAGGAGGTTCAGCATCTAATCCAGCAAATGGGAGGAAGTTTGTACCACAAACTTCTTCAAAGGTGAGTAACCCCAAAGCCTCGTCCAGTTCAAATAATACTAACACTAGTTCTTCTATCCAATGTTTTAGGTGCTTAAGCTGAGGACATGTGGCTTCTCAATGACCAAACTCTCGAACCATGGCTATCTTAGACAATGAAACCTATAAAAGTGAGAGTGAGGAGGAGTCAAGTAATCAAGATGAAAAGCTAGCCTTAATCTATAAACAGTGGAGGCATGAAGATGATCAATCGACTGGAGATTGTTTGGTTACAATAAGATGGGATGAATGGAGGATTGTGTACTAACCTAGCATCTACTAATCTTGTAGATAAATTGAAGCTTAAATGCTCCTTGCATCCAAAACCATACAAATTACAATGGATGAACCAAAGTGGATCACTCTGTGTTACAAAGCAAACCTTGGTAAGTTTTTGAATTGGAAATTATACTAACCAAGTTCTTTGTGATGTTGTTCCTATGCAAGCTACTCACCTCCTATTGGGACAACCTTGGGAATATGATTGTAATCCAAGTCATTCCGGAAGGACTAATAAGTATCAAGAATGGAAAGGCTCTCACACTAGCACCCTTGCCACTTTTAGAAATCAGTACTTTTTAGCAACAACAAAGGGTGAAGCAAATGGAGTGGATAAGAGAACAAAAGAAGGTTGAAGAAGGTCCAAAACCATATCAAACTATGAGTAAAAAGTTCCTTTCAACTTCTAAAGGTAAGGTTTCGGTTCGCATGAGTGAGACCGAAAGTACACAGCCATTACCTGAAAATTTTAAAGGTAGCTTCTATGCTTGCCTGAAGATGTTGATTGAGCTTTAAATGCAAGTAAAGAATTTTTACTAATTATTTTTTAAGAAGCCTTATTTACTAATGATGAGCTACCAAGTGACCTGCCCTCGCAAGTCAAAGTTACCTTGAATGGGAATTGAGCATCAAATTGACTTCATTCCTGGCGCAGTAATTCCTAACTGACCAGCCTACCGAGCCAACCCTGAAGAGACCAAAAAGCTTCAGAGGCAAGTCAAGGAATTGCTAGATAAAGGTCATGTACAAGAGAGTCTTAGTCTATGCGCAATTCCAGTCATCCTTGTTCCAAACAAGGAAGGTACGTGGAGAATGTGTACTGATTGTAGAGCTGTTAATAAAATTACAATTAAGTATCGGCATCCAATACCTCGCCTTGATGACATGTTTGAGAAGTTGCATGGTTCTAAAATTTATACTAAATTGACCTTAAGATGGAGATGAATGGAAAACTGCCTTTAAAACTAAGTTTGGCTTGTATGAATGGTTAGTCATGCCTTTTGGATTAACTAATGCACCTAGCACATTCATGCGTCTAATGAATCATGTTCTTAGGCAGTTCATAGGAAAATTTGTAGTTTATTTTGATGAAATCCTCATTTATAGCAAGAACTTGGAAGAACATGTGAAGCATATTAGATCTGTCCTAAGTGTTTTGCATGAAAATCGGTTATTTGCTAATATCAAAAAGTCTACCTTTTTTGTGGAAAGTGTTGTATTTCTTGGATTTTTTGTTAGTTCCGAGGGTGTATACAGGTTGATCAAGCAAAATTTGAGGCTATAACCTCTTGGCGGAGACCAACAACCGTACATAAGGTAAGGTCTTTTCATGGACTTGCTTAATTCTATAGGAGGTTTGTTAAGAATTTTTCTTCAAGGCTGCCCCCCTTAATGATCTTGTTAAGAAAAATGTTCAATTCGTGTGGGGTGATCATTAAGAACAAGCATTTAATCAATTGAAGAAAGATCTTACGACTGCATCTGTCTTAGATTTGCCTGATTTTAACAAAACTTTTGAGCTTGATTGTGATACTGTAGGCATAGGTATTGGCGCAATCTTGAAACAAGAGGACTGACCCTTAGCTTATTTTTCTAAAAATAGAATGGTGCTGCCCTCAATTACCCAACTTACGACAAAGAGCTTTATGCAGTCATTCGTGCCTTAGAGACATGGCAACATTATTTGTTGGCCAAAGAGTTTGTTATGCACAGTGATCATGAATCTCTAAAGTACCTGTATGAGTAAGGTAAGTTGAATAAGAAACATGCCAAGTGGAGTTCATTTCTCGAAACATTTCCCTATGTTATTAAGTATAAAAAAGGTAAGAAGAATATTGTCGTAGATGCACTTTCACGAAGGTTTGTTCTTTTAAGCTCTTTAGATACTAAGATTTTGGGATTTGAATATATTAAAGATCTTTATTCTACTGATCTTGATTTTTCTAGTATTTATGCAGCTATTGAACAAGGAGCCTTTAATAAGTTTTATAGGCACAATGGATTTTTGTTCCGTGAAAAAAGATTATGTGTGCCAAATTGTTCACTTAGGGAACTATTAGTTCGAGAATCACACTCAGGGGGTCTCATGGAACATTTGGTGTTTTGAAAATATATGACATTTTAATTGAGCATTTCTATTGGCCTAATACGAAAAGAAATGTAGAAAAGCTGTGTAGTTCGTGCATTCAATGTCGTATGGCTAAATCTACTTCTAACCCTCAGGATTTACTCGTTACCTGTTCCTTCTGTTCCCTGGACTAACATTTCTATGGTTTTCATATTAGGGTTGCCAAGGTCACCGAGAGGTAAGGATTTCATTTTTGTAGTCGTTGATGGATTTTCTAAGATAGCTCATTTTATACCTTGCAGGAAATCGGATGATGCGAAACACGTAATTGACTTATTCTTTAAAGAAGTCATTTGGCTCCATAGGCTTCCACAAACCATTGTTTCTTACCACAATATCAAATTCTTGAGTTACTTTTGGAAAACTCTGTGGGGAAAGTTGGGCACGATGTTATTTTCAACTACGGGACATCCACAAACTGACAGCCAAACTAAGGTAACAAATCGTACTCTTGGTACCTTATTGCGTGCATTGATCAAAAGGAATCTTAAAGGTTAGGAAGCGTGTATTCCAATTGCTAAATTTGTTTATAATAGAACTGCCCATTCTACCACAGGTTATTCCCCGTTTGAAATTGTTTATGGATTTAATTTATTAACCCCTCTTTACTTAGTGCTATTGCCAAACAATGAGCAAGTAAATCTTGATGGTGCAGCTAAGTTTTTCAAGACTTGCATGAGAAGGTACGCCTTCAAATCCTCAAGAAGAATGAATATTATGCTCAAGTTGCCAATTGAAGGTGAAAGCAAGTACGCTTTCAACCCGGGGATTGGGTGTGGATACACATGCTCAAAGAAAGGTTTCCAGCTCAACGAAGAACTTAGCTTCATTCTTGAGGTGATGGTCATTTCCAAATTGTTGCACAGGTGGGCAAAAATGCTTACAAGCTCGACCTTCCAGGTGATTATGGAGTCAGTGCCACGTTTAATGTCTCTAACCTTTCCTTGTTTGAGTTGGATGACGACTTTATGGACTCGAGGGTGAGTCCTTTCAAAGAAGGAAGGACTGATGGAAATATGAGGATTGAGACAACTTCACAACATAAAGAATCAAATTCCTACCCAAGAGAACAAGCTAGACGTGAAGAAGAGAATTCACCTACAAAGAGATGTCCACAATTTGATCCATTGCAAGACATTGGAGGGCTTATGACTAAGTCAAGAACCATGAGAATGCAAGCTGCCTTAACAACTCTTCTAATTGAATTAATTGAAGCTCAAGCTATGGCAGCAAGGAAGACCGATGAACCTAGTTCACAAAGTTCACCATATGTCATTCTACTTAGTATTGTGAATGATGAACCAAGTGTTTCTAGTCTTTCTCCATGAATGCAATTCGTTATGGCAATCCAATTCAAGAGTAGAAAGCTCCAGCTCGGCCGAACACAAGTGACCACGTCTCTCTAATCCTTTTTGCACTTGGATTTTAGTTTAGGAAGTATTTCCTTTTTCTTAGAATATGAGTCTTTTAGTAATTTGTTTCCTGAAAGTATTTTAGTTTCCTAAGAGACAAGGAATTCTAATCCTTCTAGGGGATGACATCTTTCCTTGCTGCACATTATCAAACTCTATATTAAGGCCATCGACTATATGAAGAAAGACAAAATTTTGATTAATACAAACTGGAGAGCATATTGTTTTTCTTTTAGTTCTGGCTTAGAACTAGTTTCGAGACTTGAGAGTAGTCTCTTAGGTTCATATTTTAGCTATTTTTTGGAGCCTCTTTCCCTCAACAATTTGAGCGTGCTTCTTGGTTCCAAGGGATAGCCTTCTCACGAATGGGTGTTAGGAATTATTCCTTCGGGTGTCAAAAGGACAATAGCAACGGTCCTTCTCCACAACTTGGAGTTGGTGTCTTGCTCGAAAAAAGAACCATTTCAACCTAGAGGACGATACTAGGACTTACACTCTAGTGTATTTGTTGTGAATTCAATATTTAGGTAAAAGATTCGTATCAATAGCTGAAGAAACTAGTCGAGGAATGATGATCCTTTACATTTAGGTGGAATCCCTAAACATTCGGAATATCCCTCGGTCTATGAGAGTGAACACTCACGGTGCACGACTCCAAAGCAAGATGCTTTGCGGGCCCGGAGACAGTGTGAAACGGATGATAGAGCTTTTATGGAGTTCATTGTGTGTAGTTTGAAAAGTTTTAGAGGGCTAGGCATAATCCACGGCCATCTGAGGACAAATCAAGACCTAATAACCAAGAACGCAGTCGCCGAAAAAGGAATGATGACAGAAATGAAGTTTCGGCCTCTCATGCCGACAACAATTATGTAAATGACTGTTCTAAGGTTAGGTCAAAACATGATCCTAAGTGACCCCGACATGACGATTTTTCTCAAATTAGTAATAGAGTGGCTGATGATATTCATGGTCTGTTGGGTTTTGAAGACGAAAGGGACGCCCTATCACCTTTCACGAATGATATAATGCAGTAACCAACACCATCAGTATTTAAATTGCCCAATAGAATTCTATCCTATGAAGGGGATTCTGACCCCCTATATTCAAATCAAGAATCTTTTAAATATCAAATGCACTGAGATATATATGCTTTGTCGTTTTGGGTGTTAATTTTTTATTTAAGCACCCTGCTTTCTGCAATAGGATTAATTACTTAGAAACAGGCGGAAAAATGATAGAATCAGATGATAATTCAAATTTAAGTGAAGAATCAGATAACTCAAAAACACAAAAGATTAATAATGTAGAACAAGAATTTAGAGATAATTCGAAAATAGAAATTAATAGGATAAAAAGATACTTTAAGTTATTCTATTTATCAAACTATTTTGTACTTTCTATTTCTTTTTTATTTGTAATCATTTTTTTATGGCTTAAGGGTGCTTTAATGCCTTTAATTCCAAAGGCTTCACAGAAGTTTCCGACTTCTTCCTTTTGTCTTCCATATTTATTTTGAAGTTTTAATTCCATACATAATTCTAATCCTTCTTTTTGTATAAAAGCAAATAATTGTCCATAATTGAATTGATTAAAATCAATAAAATCAGTTTGCATATCATTTTGAATTTTTGATATAATTCTATGAGAAAATAACCTTGGTAAACCTGCAACAAATTTTTCTTTCCAATAAGATGAATTTGCATCTGGGCGTTTTAAGACTTGAGTTAAAAAGACATCTTTATACTATCTAAAATCAAATAAGGCTGGACACCTTAAATTTGTTAATTGAATTTTTGAGCTTGTTAAACTTTCTTTAGGATTACCAGTAAAGCAAGCTGATAAACATACTATCAAAAAATCTACAACATCGGATATACATTCAGTTATAGGTAGAGGGGGTTCAGGAATTGGTGTTTGGAATCTATGACTTGACTTGCTGGTGGTTCGGCAGGGGTAACTATTCTTTCTATTGTATGTTCTATGCATTTCTTTTTAATACTTGAGTAAGAAATACATCTTTATACCATCTAAAATCTGACAAAGTTGGGCATCTTAAATTACTTAACATAATCTTTGAACTAGGTAAAGTCTCCTTTTTGGAAAGAAAAATTCATTACAGAATCACCTACTTTATTTTCACAATGAATAATATCTAAATTGCCAAAAGAGATAGGAAATGATTACATAGATTTCAATACAATATCTTTTGGTCAATTATTTGCTTTTATTAAAAAGCAAGGATTAGAATTATGTACAGAATTGAAAATTCAAAATAAATATGGTAGAGAAAAACAAGAAGTTGGAAACTTTTGTAAAGCATTTGGTATTCGAGGAATTAAAGCTCCTTCAGCTCAAAATAGAAAATTGGAAAAATATAAAAGACATTCAAAATTTAAGAAACATAAGAATTATGATAATAATAAATATTATAAAGAATATACAAAGAAGAAATATAAAGAAAATAAAAATGCTAATAATAATGATAATTCAATAACTTGTTGGAAATGTGTTCGCTTTGGTCACAAGGCTAATCAATGTAAAATGAAGAAAAAGATAAATGAAATATTTCAAGAAGAAGAGCTAAAAAAGAAAATGATAGCTTTATTAATAGAAGAAACAGATATAGATGGACATAATATTCAAGATGACATAGATTCAGACTCAAGTCTAGAAAGCGTAGAAAAATGCAAGTGTATTAATGTGATTTCAAAAAGTAATAAAGAAACATTATTTGAAATGATTGAAAAAAATATATGATAAAGAATGTAGACAAGAATATTTGAAAAAATTAAGAGATTTAATATTAGAAGAAGAAAAACCTAAAAAGTTTGAAGAACCATTTAGTATTTCAAAATTATTAGATAAATATCCAAATGAAAGATTATTAGGAATCAGGAAACCAGATGAAGTAAAAGAAGATATTAAAAATTTAAAAGAACAAGTTAAAAAATTACAAAAAGATATAATAGAATTAAAAACAAAAGATTTAGAATTAGACACAAAAATAAGTTTGATAAAAAAATGGGGTATCCCCAGACAATTCTTCAAAAGGAAAAGAAATTATGGATGATGTTCACGACTTAAGTTCTATTCAAATAAATAATGAACAAGTTTAAGATAAAATGTATATTCATATGATAAATAAAATAGAATATCAAAAATGGTATTGTTTTGTTACAAAAGGAATAAATGATTTTAAACTTACAGTATATTCTATGGTAGATAGTGGTGCTGATATAAACTGTATTAAAACGGGGATAATTCCTACAAAATATTGCCAGAAAACTGGTGAAAGTTTATTACCAGCAAATTCAAGTAGATTACATATTAAACATAGAGTAATATTAAATGTATGCAATGATGATTATTGTATTAAAAATTTATGTTATGTAGTTGAGGATATTGCTCAAGATTTATTTCTAGGATTACTATTTTTACATCAGATTAATTATATCAAAGTAGATAATGAAGGTATTCATAAAAATATCATGGGAAGGAAGATTTCATTCAAATTTATTTCTCCTAAAAGACAGAAAGATATAGATTTAATTCAAAAGTGTTCAATATTTAAACAAATCAATAATATTAATCATATTAAAAGTCAAATAGGAATAAACAACTTATAGGCCATTTGAATTTCTAGAGGGTAAATATGTTCAGTACATCCGAGATATATCCCCCAGTTGTAAAACCAAATTGGAATAGAAGATACATGGGATGAAAAGATTTTATGAAATGTAAAAAACCAGGAATGATTGAATGCTCTAAAGTAAAAAGTTTTATACCAAGCTTCCAAGTAGTCTTGATACATATAGCCTTTATACTGAGTTTCTGTTGAAAATTGTTTGAGTAAAGAGTGACTTCCCCACTCGTCAAAGGAACAAATTTTTCTAATAATAACTTTTGAATAGGCAACTCTAGTGGCATCTTTGTCATCTAAAGTATGCCTAATATTTACTGATCCTGAATCTATCAAAATTAGAAGATAGAATTTAATATATTTTTTAGCATTGAATGGAATGCAATTGCAGTCTGGATATATGGTTTGGTCTATGTATTTGGAAAAGATTTGAAAGTCAGGATTTTGAGTGAAACAAGTCAGAAAAAGTGGTTCAATTATTTCTTTGGTAAAATATTGAAGGTTTGAGCTTGAAGGGTTGTTTTGTTGATTTTGAGTTTGAGTAGTTTGGACTATGGCTCTTTGAATAGAAGTCTTTTAGTAAGGTGCTTCTAATGCTTGTGCAAAATTTATGGGAGCATAATCAAAAAGGGATTGAAATTTATTTGGCGAAGCCAAATGAACAAGTTGAAGTTTTTTGGAATCTTCTTCTTTCTTTACTAAATTCATGTTGAAATTTCAGTTAAAAATTCACGAGTTAAAAAATCAGGCAAACAGTTCTCCTTAGCTTTTATGTATTCTATATCAAAGTCAAATATAGATAGGATTGCTTACCATCTTGCAAAAATTTGTTTTGAAACAATATTCTGAACATCTTTTGTCAAACATCTTTTGTAGATTTACATTCAATTCTTAATAAAAATTTCTCATAATATAAATCATCTGGATATTTTGAAATACATAAAACAAAGGAACAAATTTCTTTTTTAATAGTTGAATAATTTTTTCTAGCCCCCACTGCACTCCACTATGGAATCGAACTAACTATTCAGGACTAGCGTGGTCTATTTTCTGTTTGAGTATTCCCCCATATACTAGATCTGACGCAGTAGTTTCAACTATCATAATAGCCATAGAATGTGGAATAAGACAAGGTAGGGCCTTAACCTTTTCCTTAATATCTCGAACTAAGAATCTTACTTTAGTTTGGAATAATTTAATTTTTGATGCTGAAACAACTAATCCATTCTTCTTCACTACTTTGAAAAATATATCTAAATGTTTAAAATGTTTATCTATATTGTTGAAATAAACTAAAACATCATCGATATAAACAATCATAAAAGTTGAATACGAATTAAAAATATCATTCATAATATTTTTAAATTCTGATGGTACATTTTTTAATCCAAAAAGCATAACATTCCATTCATAATGTCCGAAGAGAACTGTGAAAGCTATTTTGTATCTATCTTGTTCAATAATTTGAATCTGCCAATAACCTGATTTCATGTCAAATTTTGAGAAAACTTTAGCAATAGCTAGTCTATTAAGTAAATCTCTTTTATTAGGAATGGGATATCTAATCCATTTTAATATTTTATTTAATGGTTTATAATTGATTATTAACCGAGGAACTCCTCGTTTTTTTTTAGCTTGATTCATGACATAAAAAGTTGGACGAGACCAAGGAGACTTTGAAGGTCGAATTAATTTTTTATCTAATAAAGTTTGAATTTCTTTTTTACATACTTCTAATAATTCTTTATTCATTTGAATAGGATGAGCTTTGGTTCTTATTTCTTTTTCAAAAACATCTTTTTCATAGGTAAAGATACCTCATGTTTCTTCCTTTCCCAAAAAGCATTAGGTAAATCAGAACAGATTTCTTGTTGAAAAACTTTTTCTAATTCTTGAATCTTTTGTCGAATTAGCTTATCTGTTGATTGTTGTTCAATTCTGGAATAAGAGAATTTCTTCTTTTAAAATTGCTATATTATTCTTTTTTTTGTCCAAAAGAAATCGATTATATTAATGTGGGAAATCCCAGATTAATACAGTACAAAGAAAGACCCGAAAAGGTATAGCCTTCACTGGACAGGCCCTAACAGAACTAACCCAAATCTAGTAGGGGTTAGTTAAGGCAGAACCCCGATTTAAACGGGATAATACCTCCTAGTTACTCTCTAGCTAAGAGATTAAAAACCCACCTAGCTTGTCGGCCTTACGGACACAGCTCCCCTAAGTAGGAACAGAAGAAACAGACCGTAAAAATCTGTGTAGTGCGGTTTTGCGTTGGTAGATCCCTCCTATTCTTGCGCGGCCTTACGTTGCGTTGCATTGTGCTTGACCCTCCTTTCAAACTAAGACCCTATAACCTTTGAGTAGGGAAACCTCGTTGAGATGACTCAGCGCTGCCGCCCGTACTAAGAACCACTACCCCTCCGTAAAGAAGTCACACCAATACCATCACGAACTAACCACTTGCTTACTCCCGACTTCAGCAACAGCCATCCCTGAAACTGTACAGCGCGTCCTCCCATACGAGGAACACAAAAACCGACGAACGCTGGCCACTAAAAAAACGAACGTTAAATTTTACTGTTCATGAACAGTAAAAATCGCACCGAATTCACACTGAGGATCGCCCCTGGAACAGTAAATATTGTTTCTCTCCAGCTTTCTAACCTTTTCCTTTTGCTATATTATTTTGAATATGACTTATATGATTAATTTGGCTAAACACTGATATGCAAATCATTTGAAATATCTTCTTTATTAATTTGAATTGAATCTAGGCCTTCAATTTCTCCAATAATGTCTTTTCTTTTTGAATTAGAAGCTTCATTTTTTAATGTTAATCGTGTATTTAATTCTAAATCTTTAGTTTTCAACTCTATTATATCTTGTTGTAATTTTCTTACTTGTAATTTTAACATCTTAATTTCTTCGTTAACCTCATCAAGTTTACAAATTGTGAATAAATTCTATTGAGGATATTGTTCTAATAACTTTGTAATACTAAAAGGTTCTTTATATTCTTTTGGTTTTTCTTCCACTAAAATTAAATCTTTCAATTTTTTGAAATATTCTTTGTTACTATCTAAATCATTACTTTTATCTATCATGTCGAATAAAGTTTCTTTTTTTTTTGAAATAACATTAATACAATGACATTCTTGTTCTTCTTCTGAACTAGAATCATAATCATCTATATTATCTTCATCAATATCTATATTTTCAATTAATAAATTAATCATTTTTTCTCGCATATCAATATCTTGAAAACTTCATTAATTTTCTTCTTCATTTTACATGCATTTGTTTTATGCCCTATTTTTCCACATTTAAAACAAGTAAGTTTGTTTTTATTCTTTTTAAACTTCTTTTTCTTAAAAAATTTATTTTCTTCTTTATTATATTTTCTAAATTTTCTATCTTTTTTATTTGTAATCATTTTCTTATGGCTTAAGGGTGCTTTAATGCCTTTAATTCCAAAGGCTTCATTGAAGTTTCCGACTTCTTCCTTTTGTCTTCCATATTTATTTTGAAGTTTTATCCATACATAATTCTCATCCTTCTTTTCTAATAAAAGCAAATAATTGTCCATAATTGAATTGATTAAAATCAATAAAATTAGTTTGCCTATCTTTTTGAATTTTTGATATAATTCTATGAGAAAATAACCTTGGTAAACGTGCAACAAATTTTTCTTTCCAATAAGATGAATTTGCATCTGGACGTTTTAAGACTTGAGTTAAAAAGACATCTTTATACCATCAAAAATCAAATAAGGTTAGACATCTTAAATTTGTTAATTGAATTTTTGAGCATGTTAAAATTTCTTTAGGATTACCAGTAAAATGAACTGATAAACATACTATCAAAAAATCTACAGCATTAGATATACATTTAGTTATAGGTAGAGGGGGTTCAAGAATTGGTTGTCTGGGATCTATGACTTGACCTGCTAGTGGTTCAGCAGGGGTAACTATTCTTTCTATTGTATGTTCTATGATATGATTTCTATTTTCTTGAGTAAGGTAACTATCCCACCAATTTTTTAATTGACGTGAAAATCTTGATACCAAAGCAGAACAAATGTTTTTTTGATCCATATTTTTGTTTGATATGTTGTTTTAGCCAAACCCATTTCTAGAAATACATTTAATGTTTCATATTCTGATATCCCATCTATATTCCATTCATAAACAGAAGTACCATCATAATAATGAGTTGAAAATTTACCTCTTTCTTCGTATTGAATATCTAGAGGTGTAGGTCTAGGATAATAATTTCTAGTATTTCTAATATTCCAATTTAATTTGTTATTTTTATTAGAAGTGTTTGAAGATTTTCTTTTGATTTTATTTATTTGAATTTCTTCTGGTTCATTATCTAGAAATTCTTTTTCTACTAAATTTAATTTTTTCTATATCTGAATTTATACTTGAATTATCATCATTTTCAGTTTTTGAATCTTCATAATTACCTATTTGTTCTATAATACTAATTCTTGAAGTGGATGTCTTGTTTGTAATATTTAATCTTGCTAATTTTTTTAGTAATCTTATCTATCATATCATCATTACTTTTACTCATACTTTTAATTAATTCTTCCTCTGCTTTAGGAGGCAAACTCCTAGGTTTAAAATGTGGCATACTTATTTCATTAGGAAATGTTGAATTTACCTTTTCAATGACATTAATCTTGTCTTTAGGAATGGAGTCAAGTTTAACAGATATATAATCTACATGATTACCAATAGTATGTAATATCTGATTTGAATAATTATTCTGTTGATAAACCTTTTTAATATCATCTAAAACAACCATTTGAGCATCTTCTCTTCCTATTTTAAAAGGTTCGCTTCTATTTCACTATTATTGACTTGAATTTTTACAGACTATAAAGGAGGATGAATTGAAGTAACATTAATAGTATCGTTAATTTTCCATTTTTTTATATAAATTTGTTTGAACATTTATACTTTTCTCTTGAAAAATATTTGAAATCCTTTCATTTCTTGAAAGCAAGAATTATAACCATGAAAGTAAAGGTATATTACATCTTAATTCTTTCATGTACAAAATCCATTCATTTCTTAGCTGATCTTGAATAATATAGTCTAATGATAAAAACTAGATCTTTTTAGTTGTTTTAGACTTGTCAAAAGTTTCTTGTAAAATATCAAAATCTATATGAAAATCTTTATCTAAAGTTATAACATTAATTCCCATATATGTTTTCGTAGGACATAGAAGGTGAAGTAACTACTCTGGGAATTGGTGATTTAAACATATATTTAGAATTTCCTTCAGAGATTATAGAAGGACTTTCTGAAAATGACTTTCTGGAATTACGAAAAGCAGCTTGAGCACTAGATTCTCCTTTTTCGCTAATGGAATTATCCCTAAATGAATTAAATCTAATTAAAAATTTGCCATTATCCTGTTCAATTATATTCTTAATTTCTATACGTTGAATATTTCTGGGAGGTTGAATAGATTCAATTTGAAATTCTTGTGGAATAGTAATTTCATTCTATTTTAAAGTTTTGGGAATATGAACTGAACGATTATCTACTTGAACTTGTAATAAAACTGTTTCTTCTTTGTCTGGTACAATCAATTTAAATCTTGAATTTATTTGTGAATTCATTACTCTAAATAAACTCTATAAATAACTACAAAATTCTTACAAAATTTATGAAATTCATTATTTTGTAAATGAATATCTAATATTAATGAGTCTAAAATAAGTGGATCTGCTAAATCTACTAAGAAGTTTGGAGCACAGTTAAAATAAATAAGTCCATTACATATATTAGTTTGAATTACTGAAAGTAATGAAGACTTATAACTTTTTAATCTTTTATCTCTTAATGCAAGGAATATAGGAGCATCAACTCCGCAATGAACAAGTAGTTTTACAGCAACTTGAATCATTCCAAAGTGCATATCCCTATATCCTTTATCTAAATATTTATTAATAGATGAAAGTTTTTATGCCTTCTCTCGCAAGAACAACTGCAATGAAGAGCAACAATTCCCTCATCCAAACAAACAGTCATTGAAATCTACTGGGATAATCCTAAAGTGCGGCGCGATAGCAAGAAGGGAGCATAATGTATTGAGTCATACATGACAGGGATGTGTACTTCTATCCCTTTATAGTGTACGGTAAATTTCCGGAACCTAGAAATTTGAAATGCAGATTTTGTTAAATGTTTGATGTGGTTAATGGGGTGGTATGGAGATGAGAAATGCCTTTTTTGTTGGGCATAAAGATGAGATTTTGTTGAATGGTAGTGCAGGTTTGTCAAGTAAAAGGTTCACATGTTTATGTTATGGGATTTGACAATATAAAATGTGTTTATTTCGTTATGTAAGAATGAGTTGTACTTGAACTTATTAGCTTTGCGTTCTTTGAAATGTTATAAAACTAAAGGGTGGTCCTCACTGTCACCATTATGGCATACATGTGGTCCTGCCTCTTTTGATTGCAGAAACTATTGGTTGTACATACGTTAATGTTATGACATAAAGTTTTGATTTTCTAAACCAGTATATGCACTATCACTTTTTTGTTGCAGCTAGTTAATGTATGTATTTTACAATAAGACTACACCATAGAGGGAAAATAACTAGAGATAAGTATGAGTCATACACTAATGGTGAAGTTGTATACTTTGACATATGTGATGGAGATAGATTTAGTCATGCAGAATTTAATGAAATGGTAAAGAAATTAGGTTGTTCTAAAAAAGAAACCATTTTGTATTATTATTTAGACCTAAGGGGTGACATGAACAATGGTTTGAAGAGATTGCTAATGGATGAAGATGTTATAGAATTTATATCTTGGGTGAAGGATTAAAAGGTTATGGAAGTATACTGTGATCATAGATCCATAGATGAAATATAGCAAATGTTGACACTTGAGAAAGAGAAGTTAGTAAATGAAGTAGAAAAGTCCAAAAAGAAGAAGTGTGCAGTAGTCATAAAAAAGATAGGAGGTCGAGGTACAATAGTGTTCACCCAAATAAGATGACATTTAGGGTAAGGAAGAAAATGCTTAGTCAAGCACCCAAACAGTTAGCACTTGAATGGAGTGAATAGTCATCCAAGGAGAAGGCGGATAAGGAAGATGAAGTTAAAAAATTTGGCACATTTCACCATGAAGTTGATTTGCATCCAACGATTTAAAGTATGTGGTTTTAACTTGGCACACACTAATTCCTATCACCATTGTGCAGGTATGAAACACAGTAATTCAAATCAAGTGATGCCAATAAGGCATCAAATAGTGCATCTAGAAATGCATCCTGTTTGATTCTTTACTTTTATGTGTTGTTGACTTTTGAAATTCTAACTTGGAAAGTCTAGTGACCAGTCATGAGTCATCTAATTATTTAATTCTATATGTCACCCCTTAGGTAAATAAGGGGCCCAACATCTAGAAAATGAAGTGGCTTCTAGAGAGCTTATTGAAGAAAATGGATTTGAGCAAATGAACACATTGATGGAAAAGTGAACAACGTACAAGATGAAGGTAAAAAATGTTGGAACATTCAAGTATGAATGTGCCAAAAATCCAACGTGAATGGTTTGTGGTTTTATTCCTATCACCTTGTCTGTGTAAATATTAGATTGAAGAGTATAGTGACCAAACGAAGTCATCTAACTATTTATTATTGTATACTGACACTTAAAGTCTACATAGGTCCCCATTTCTAGAGATTAAAGTGGCCATTAGCGAGCCTATTCAACAAGATGGATTTCAACATAGCAAACAGAATGATGAGTATGCAAATAGACAAGAGGAGGATCCTAATGTCGTATTCAGTTATGAACATAAGAAGATGAACTGGGTGATGGGAGCATCACCCAATCAGATATAGATGACAATGGGGAGGAAGAATAGGGAAATGAATCAAGGGATGGGGGCATCACCTAACAAATGCTACAGACAGAGAAAGTGCTCTACAAGAACAAGGGGAAGAGGTGTTAACTCAAAATAATGTTGTGGTTAAAGATGATGTTAGTAGCAATGATGTGTTGGATTATGCCCTAAGGACCAATTATGTGATGATGGCTTAGGCATATATTGGATCATAATGTTTATAATTAATAACAATGATTATTATGTTTATTTCCATATCTGCGCTTTATGAATAAATATAATAATGTCCCAAGAATTTAATTGTTCTTAAATTATCCCTAGTTGAGTATTATCATTAAATGGGACAATGATAATGCATTAAGACTAGTTTGTGTAGTGACTGATGAAATGTGTAATGAAATGAGATATCAAGTCAACATATATGTACAAGTTAGAGAACTATGTATTGGATCGACCCGCCGTGAGAAATGCTACATGGGTTATCATATGAAGTGTCATAAGCATTTCTCATAGTGATGATGGTCTAAGTGATCCTTAGACTTGAGGTCACCAGAGATCCCAATATGAGTAGTTGCATATTTTGATGTTACTAAACGTTACTTGTAACAAGGTGAACTATAAAAATGGCAATTGGATATGTAATGAATCATGTAGTGAGATGTTGAGTGATCAAGATGGAATTCGTCCCACCTATATAATGGGAGTAATATCTTTGGACCCCATGATCAAGTGAGGCCATAAAATACATAGCCGTGCTCAAATGAGTCGATATGTGATATCAAGCTAATTTGCTTAAATGTGTCTACTTGGGAATCAAGAAATGCAAAAATTGAACTATACGAGTGTGACACACTCCATGGCTCGTGTTCAATCAAGATATCTAGGGCAAAGAGATTGAATTATATGGTAACATCTATCACAAGAAAAGTAATGTCGAATTACTAATATTCTTATAACTTGGGTAGCATTAATGTGTTGCTAGACACCGCTCAATGCTTATGGCATAAAATAGATTTTATGTCATTACCAACGTTATAAGAACCTATTGGGTCACATACTTAGATCGTATCTAAAAGAAGTGTAAAATTCATGTGATGAATTTTGGTTAATTTAAGAATCCTATTATGAATAGGACTCTATATGGTTTCTGGTATAAATCGGTATTTGGTTTTGGTTTCTAAATGGTTTTGTTTTGTGTTAATAAATTTGAAACAGTTTTGGATTTATTAATTCATGCAATGGCCAAAAATTAGAAGAAAAATAAGAATGGGATTCTTGTTTTAGCAACTAATGAAATTTGGAAAGCTAAAATTTAGAAAGTTCTAAAATAGATTAGAACTTGGGGTTCAAGTAAACCTTCTAAGTTTTGCCCTAATCTTTTTCTATATATTTGGCCATAAACTTTCAGCAGCCTCCAACCCAACGTGTGATTTAGAATTCACATTTTTTCTGCAAGAAAACCGAAGTTAATTTTTCCTTAAGAAAGAAAAATTTTGAAGAAAATTTTCCAGGCAAAACCAAACCTATCTTCTTGTTTTTCAGCAAATCTTTTTCGGCCCTTTTTCCAGAGAAGAATAAACAGCCAAATTCACAAAAACATAAGGAGACTTTCTACTGTTCTTTAGAAGAAAAAACAGCAACTTCTTGTGTGGGGAAAAAGTAAGAAAAACCGAAGTTTGGAGAAGCTTCAAAAAAGGTGAAAACTGAAAGCAAAATTCTAGGCTAGCACCAACGGTTCTTTTGCTGCTTCTTCAATTGTGTGACAATTAATTTGGGACTTGGAGATGATCGTTTGGATACCATAGAGGCAAAGCTCCACTGGGTTTTGCTGTAATTCGATGAGCAAAGTCTTCACAAGAAAGAACAACTGTTACCGGTAAAGGTAAATCACTTCACGATCGGTTTGAAATCGCTTTATAAGGATCTTTGGAGGAAATAAAAAATTTTAAAATTTTACTGCACGCTATATTTGATTTCCAACAATGGTATCAACCACTTATGAAGACTCAAATTGATTTTATGTGAAAACATCTTTATTTTCTTAAATTGTTTATGAATAAGCATGCTAAAAATTTGGATTATGTGAAATTGTTCATCAAATTTGAATTTGTGAAGTTGTTCATTAAACATATATGATATTTTTATGTTTATTAAACCAAGTTAGGGTTTTCTTTAATGTATTATTGTTGGATTTGAATAATACAAGTTATATATATATGTGATATATATAACCAAAGTTCAGCTTTTCTAGATTTTTTAGCTTGGTTCCGAGTTTCTCAATTTTCTTTGATTTTCGTTTTGATAAAATTTATTAAAATTGAAAATAATATGTGTTGAATCATATTGAGGCCAAATATGTAAATGATGCATAAAATTGGCTTCGGTTTTTTCCTAGAAAATTTGATCAAGTTCGATTTTGTGCTTTGTGCTAGTTTCGGTCGGACAGAAAATTCTGGCTTCGGCTATTGCAATTTTGGGAGGCCAATTCAGTTTCAATTTTATTTTTGAGGCTAAAATTAATATGTGATATATATATATAGATTACAACCAAATTATATATGTGATATATAATAGTTCCAATTTAAAAGTTTACTGAAACTTTGCAAGGCTTGAATTCCTGAATTTTGAATGGTTCAATTTTTTGAATTCTTTTTGCCCAAATTGCACATTTTTTTTAATTGTTTGTGACTAGCCAAAGTTTAATATATATGATATATTAAGTTGAGGTCGAAAATATTTAATATATTATTCACAAATTTTTCAATAATCAAGTTTGGCCGAAAATGAATATATATGATGTGTTTCATTCTTGGCCGAATTGAACATAGCTTTGGAATTTTATTATGGCTGAAATTTGATATATGTATCATGTTAAGGCCAAAAATATATGAGATATATTTTTCATAAATTTCTAATGAGCTAGAATAGCTGAAATTTGCATTTTAAACCCGAACCTTCCATGCATAATATATTATTCAAAAAATCCTAATATTTGAGTTAATGTTAATTGTCATAAATTAATTAGATTAATGTATTTAATTGTTAAATATGAATGAAAATTGTACACGACATGCACATTTTGTGATATTTGAGTATGGTGCATAGTTATAGCCCTAAACCCAATAGGATTGGATAAATTTGTATTGGTTTTTAAATATGGCCTGCGTGTCATGCCTTGCTCTATTTCTAGTTGTAAATTCTTTTCTCATCTAACTCCCCTCGAATGTAACTCGAGGTTTCTCTAAAAAATGTAATAGTTAGACTAGAGATAGGACTAGACTAGAAATCAAGGAGGCAAGGAGTTGGTAACCATACAAGAAGAACAAAGGAGGCACTTGGAGTAGATGCAGATACCCTTAGGTTAACTTTACAATTCTCTTATTTGCTTGAGATAACTTTTAAGTTGGGCTATGGCTATGTCACATTTAATTTTATTGTTCATGTATGAGATGCATACAATGTATGTTTATTGGTTAAAGGCATAATGTGATTATGATTGTAATATTAATTAGAAAATTATGTGATTAATTAGACTAATAATTACAATAACCAATTTACATAAAATAATGAGATTTTAACAAATCCCTCAAATGAATATTAAGTCTAAGATACCTTCCAATGCTTAGCACTCATCAAGGCTTTGATTGATCATGTGTAGGCTTGCCAAAGTAAGGTGCCGTGGTTAATCTTAGTAAGATGCGACAGGATAATAGTAATATCTAGCTGCTAATCATTGGGTTTAACTTAACTAGGTGGACTCAATAAGATTGAGACCTAGAGGCATAGAGTTGGGGCTTGGTTTATTAGATAAGTTAGAACAAAGAGTTGTTCATCCAACTATCCGAGAGTTGTATGAGATACAATTGACAATGTGTTGTATACCTAAATAGCCAAGTTTTGGGCAATTAGCCAAAGCTAACTCAAAATTAGGTCAAATATGGATCTTAGCCCACTAGAAAGTTAATTAGATTAATTTTTTCAAATTAATATTGAGAGTTATTAATTTGAGTAAAATAGTGAGAGTAACATTTAATAAAAAATAATATTAAATGTTTTGCATTTATAATACTTATTTTTGCATATTTCTGTTGTGGATAACCATGGCATATAATTCTAATAACAACACATTATCATTACGATCTGTCCTTGAGAAGGACAAGTTGATTGGGACAAACTTCCTAGACTGGTACAAGAACTTAAGGATAGTCCTCAAGCATGAAAAGAAAACGTATGTCCTAGAGGAACCTTTATCTTAGAAACCTGAGGATGGCGCTCCAAGAGCTGAAAGAGATGCTTATAGAAAGCATCAAAATGACGCTCTAGACGTCGCATGCCTTATGCTTGCTACCCTGAACTCTGAGCTTCAGAAGCAACATGAGAACATAGAGGTATACAATATGATCGAACACCTCAAAGAGCGATGTCAAGAGCAAGTTCGCCAAGAGAGATTTGATATCTCTAAGGCATTACTTCGGTGCAGAATGACAGAGGGAGCACATGTTGGTGCTCATGTACTCAAAAATGATTGGGTATATTGAAAGCCTTGAAAAATTAGGTTTTCCATTTGGCTAAGAGTTGGCCATGTAGGAAACCAAATCAAAGAAGACAGCGAAAATTTTAAAATTTTATTGGTTTCCTCAAAGGATCCATACGAAGTGGAGTCAAATAGGTAGGTGAAATTCAAACCTTTTCTAGTAACAGTAGAAGATCATATGTCGAATGTAGAATCACATGCAAAACCAATCTAGCCTTGCCTCTATGGTATCCACACGATCATCTCCAAGTCTCAAGTTAATTGTTAAACAATTAACTAAAGAAAGAAATAACAAAATCTTTTAGTGCTAGCTAAGATTTTGTTACTCGGGTATTCCCTCAAGTTCTCAACTCAAGGATTGGTTTTCTTTCAAGCTCTCAATTTAAAATTTGTTTTTTTCTTATTTCTCAAATAAGGATTGGTGGTTTTATTGAATAAGAAAAGACTAAAGAATAATAATTCATGAACTAAAGAATAGCTAAGATTTTTCTCCAACAAAAAAAGCTTAAATAGAAAGCTCTCAAATAGAAAGTGTCTCTTCGGCTATCCTTCAATTGCATTCAATTATTCATTCATGTGAACAGCTGCCTTTTCACATTTCATATTCTAGAAACTGAATTGCAATATGTTGCACATGGTTGCTTCTTCATTTTCCAAGAAACGGCTGCCCTTTCATTTTCATAAAATGAATTACAATGTATTACATATACACTCATGGCTACCTTTTCATTTTCCAATAATAATATCCATTTTGATTATTATTTAATTAATAAATCTAAAACTCATTTTGGATTAATTATTATTAATAGAACCAAAATATTTTGGCTTTAAATCCAAAACCATTTTAAAACAAAACCCGATAGATTCCTATTCTCAATAGGATTCTTAAATTAACCAAAATTTCATCACATGAAGTTTGCACTTCTTTTGAATACGATCTAAGTGTGTGACCCAATGGATTCTCATAACGTTGGCATTGACATAAAATATATTTTATGCCAAAAGTAATGAGCAGTGTCTAGCAACACATCAATAGTACCCAAGTCATGAGAATATTAGTAATTCGTCATTACATTTCTTGTGATAGGTATTACCGAATAATTAAATCCCTTTGCCCTAGTTATCATGATTGAACATGAGTCATGGAGCATGTCATGCTCGTATAGTTCAATCTTTGCATTTCTTGATTCCCGAGTAGACATATCTAAGCAAATGAGCCCGATATCACATATCAACTCATTTTGAGTATGGCCATGCATTTTTATGGTCTTACTCAACCAAGGGGCCCAAAGATATCACTAACATTATATAGGAGGGGCAAATCCTTTCTTGATCACTCAACATCCCACTACATGATTTATTACATATCCAATTACTACTTTTATAGTTCACCATTTTACGGGTAACGTTTAGTAGTATCAAAACATGTAACTCCTCATGTTGGGATCTTTGATTATCTCAAGTCTAAGGATTACTTACACCATCATCACTATGAGAAATATTATGACACTTTATATAATAATCCATGTAGTATTTCTCATGGCGGGTCGATCCAGTACATAGTTCTCTAACATATACCTATGTGTTAACTTGATATCTCATATCATGAACCATTTCATCAGTCACTACACATACTAGTCTTAATGCATTATCATTGTCCCATTTAATGATAATACTCGACTAGGGATAATTTTAGAATAATTAAATTCTTGGGACATTATTTTGTTAATTTCATAAAACACAGTGCCATTAATTATGAGCATTATGATACAATATATGCACATACCATCATCATATGATTGGTTCTTAGGGCATAATCCAACAAACTCCCACTTGAACTAAGACCAATTAGATATCTCTCTAATGCCTAATGATCTAGTATGACAATTATGCTTCTGCTGCGCCAGAGGCTTTGTCAGTGGGTCAGCTATATTATCATCAGTTGGTACTTTGCATATCTTTACATCCCCTCTCTCAATTATCTCTCGAATAAGATGGAAGCATCGAAGTATATGTTTGGATCGTTGGTGACATCTGAGTTTCTTAACCTGCGCAATGGCTCCATTATTGTCACAATAGAGCCCAATTGGATTGGCAATGCTAGGTATAACCACAAGTTTTGTAATGAACTTCTTGATCCAAACTGCTTCTTTTACTGCATCAGAAGCAGCAATATACTCGGCCTCTATTGTAGAATCGGCTACTGTTGCCTACTTTGAACTCTTCCAGCTCACAGCACCGCCATTTAAGGAAAACACATAACCCGACTGCGATCAATAGTCATCCTTGTCAGTTTGGAAGCTTGCATCAGTGTAACCAGTTGCATTGAGCTCTTCCTCACCTCCATATATCAAGAATGTATCCTTAGTTCTTTTTAAGTACTTAAGGATATTTTTGACAGCGATCCAGTGACGTTCACCGAGATCTACTTAATATCTACTCGTTAAGCTCAAAGCATATGAGACATCGGGACGAGTACATAGCATGGCGTACATGATAGATCAAATAGCTTATGCATATGGAATCCTACTCATACGTTGTCTCTCTTCTTATGTCGAAGGACAATGTTCCTTCGAGAGAGTAATTCCATGCCCCATAGGTAAGAATCATTTCTTAGATTCTTGCATACTAAACCGCTTTAGCACTTTATCTATGTATGTACTTTGACTTAGGCCAATCAATCTCTATAGATTTTGATACCTAGTATATAGGTTGCCTCACTTAAGTCTTTCATTGAAAAACAACTTCCCAGCCATATCTTTACATACTGTAAAGAAAGAATGTCATTCCCAATAAGTAATATGTTATCTACATACAATACTAGGAAGACAATAGTGCTCCCACTAACCTTCTTGTAGACACAAGGTTCATCTTCATTCTTGATGAAACCAAACTCTTTGATTGCACCATCAAACCAAAGATTCTAACTTCGAGATGCTTGTTTCAACCTATAAATGGATCGTTGTTTCAACCCAGAAGAACAATCCCTAGTCAAGTATTATCATTAAAGGGACAATGATAATGCATTAAAACTAGCATATGTAGTGAATGATGAAATGTATCATGATATGAGATATCAAGTCAATACATGGGTACATGTTAGAGAACTATGTACTGGATTGACCCGCCATGAGAAATGCTACATCGGTTATTAAATGAAATGTCATAAGCATATCTCATATTGATGATGATGTAAATGATCCTTAGACTTGAGATCATTAGAGATCTCAACATGAGAAGCTATATGTTTTGATACTACTAAACGTTACTTGTAAAAAGGTGAACTATAAAAGTAGCAATTGGACATGCAATAAATCATGTAATGAGATGTTGAATGATCAATATAGGATTTGCCCCTTCTAAGTAATGGGAGTGATATCTTTGGGCCCCTTGATCAAGTGAGACCATAAAATGCATGCTCGTGCTTGAACGAGTCGATATGTGATATCGAGTTCATTTGTTTAGATGTGTCTACTTGGGAATCAAGAAACGCAAATATTGAACTATGCAAGTGTGACACGCTCCATGGCTCATGTTCAATCAATATATCTTGGGCAAAATGATTAAATTACATGGTAACATTTATCATAAGAAGAGTGATGTCAAATTACTAACATTCTTATAACTTGGGTAGCATTGATGTGTTGCTAGACACCGCTCGATGCTTATCACATAAAATAAATTTTATGTCAATGCCAATGTTATAAGAACCTATTGAGTTGCACACTTAGATCGTATCCAAAAGAAGTGTAAAATTCATGTAATAAATTTTGATTAATTTAAGAATCCTATTGCGAATGGACTCTATAAGGTTTTCGGTTTAAAATAGTATTTGGTTTTGGATTCTAAATGGTTTTGGTTTTGTGTTAATAAATCCAAAACAGGTTTGGATTTATTAATTCATGTAAAAATTGAAATGATAGCCAAATAAGAATGGGATTCTTGTTTTGGTAGCCACTTAAATTTAACAAGCTGAAATTTAGAAAGTGCTAAAATAGATTAGAACTTGTAGTTCAAGTAAAACTCTTTAAAAGAAGTTTTACCCTAATCTATTTTCTATATATTTGAACTTATAATTTCAGCAGCATCTAATCCCTAAATGTGAGCAAAAAGCACGTTATTATTTTCTGCATCAAAAAGCCACGAAATCAATTTTTCTTGTGAAGAAAAATTCTGTAGCAAAAGAAAGCCAAAACCGATCCTTGCTTGCTATTCTGGAAAAATTCCTTTTGGCCTTTTCTTGTGAAGAAGCAGACATTTTCAAGAACACAATAAGTAGCACTTCAGCTATTCTTTAGAGAAAATAGTAACTACTTTCTTGTCAAAGAAGCAAGGAAACACCAAAGCTTAAGAAGCTTCAAATCTGGAAAAACCGATGGCAGAAATTGTTGGCTAGCACCATCAGGTTTTGCTACTTCTTTTCTTGGGTTAATTGTGTGAAAATTAACTTGGAACTTGGAGACAATTGTATGGATACTGTAAAGGCAAGGCTCCACTAAGTGTTGCTATAATTCAACAAGCAAAAGTCTTAAAAAGAAAGTTCAATCGCTACCTTTAAAGGTAAATCTCTTCACAATCGATTTGAAATTACTTCGTAAGGATCCTTAGAAGAAATCAAAAAATTTTAATTTTTGCTGCATGTCATATTTGATTTCCTATAGCATGTAGACCCATTATTTGTTTGGATGGCTATTTCACAAAAAGTATCTATAGGGGTCAATTTCTAACAGCAATAGAAGTTGATCACAATAATGGGTGGTGGCCCATAGCATGGGCAGTGGTGGAGAAAGAGGCCATATAATAGTGGCATTGGTTTTTGAGCCATCTTATTGAGGACTTGGAAGTCGTCAAAAGTCATCACTATACATTCATGTCTGACTAAAAAAAGGTTTGCGTACCAATTGGTCAAAGTGGATGGATTGATATAATATAATTATATGTACAACTTGCAACCATTTCTAATTATTTAATATTGTATTACAGGGACTTGACAGGGCTTTGGGTGAATTGATGACTAACAGTGAGCACAGGTATTGTGTCCAATACCTGTATAGTAATTTCAAAAAAAGGCATCCAGGCAAATGTTTAAAAACAAAGGTGTGGAGTATAACTAGTGTCACGACTGAAGAGACTTATGAGGCTGAGATGAATTCCCTATAGGCACTTAATGTTGAGGCTTATAGAATGCTCCTCCACCTAGGCATTAGTGTAAGGCCTTTTTCCCTTTTCATACAAAGTGTGACACATTAATTAAGAATTTGTGTGAGACTTTTAATGCGAAAATTGTGGAGTTTACGAAAAAAACCAATTATAAGTTTGTTGGAAAAAATTAGAGTATATCTAATGACGAGAATCCAATAATGAGCTAATTGGCTAAAAAAGTACCCATTTAGTGTGACCCCAATAATTAAAGAATTGCTTGAAGGTAGAGCAAAGAAGTCAAGGATCTAGAAACCCCTAAGTCATGGGGTAGTGAGGTTGAAGTTAAAGGACCCAAGGGACAATTTGTAGTGTACCTTAGGGAAAAAACTTGCAGTTATGATTGTGGCAAACAAGTGGTGTACCCTGTTGTCATGCTATCTCATGCATTCAAAGAAACTGTGAGAATGTTTTCAGCTATGTGGACATATGTTATAGTAAGGATGGGTTTTTGAAATTGTATGCCAATGTTTTGAATCCTATAAATAGAAGAGATTTATGCCCTAAGTCAACAAACATCCAATTAGAAGTCCCCACTCCATGTGCACAACCTAGCAAACCTAAGAGAAGTAGAAGGCAAGACCCTAAGGAAATTGTGGGAGGTGACGGGGTGAAAAGGTTGAGGAGACAAATCTTAATCCATTGTATGTAATGTGAAAATACTGGCCATAACACACAGACATGTAGAGCTCAACCTAATGAGGGAAATCAAAGCCCAATGTGAAGTCCACTGGTGTAAGTACTAGCCCTCAACACCCAACAACTGATCCAATACCCCAGCAACCTACTGACCAACAAAATTTGAGCAATGTTGTATGTAGTTCAACTTACAGAATGGAAAAGATTCAGGTCTGATTGATGGGCTTTTGTAATCATCATTATTTCTGTGTTTTAAGTTCTGCTCATGCATAGGTCTTTACGAACACTTGTGATATTAAGTGAGACGATGTAGAACAAGGTCTACTACAATGAGTCATGATGTGCAACAAAGTCAACATCCAACTATTGATCAAATACACAAGCAACCTACTACATAAGACCCATAAAATTTAAACAATGCTACATGTGGTTTAGCTCAAAGAAGACCTAACATTTAGGTATGATTGATGTGCTTTGTAGTTATCATTATTTTTAGGATTTTAAGTTATGCTCATGTATCAGTCTTTGGGATACACCTGTGACGTTAGGTTAGAAGATGTAGAAGAATGTCTACTACAAGATCTTAAGATGAGCAACAATTGAATGAGGAAGGAATGAGTCAACTTTGGACAACCACAAATGAATCTGTACGTCTAGAGAGTGTGCATTAGTCAAGTGGTCCATTATCCTCTAGGCTAAAGAGGAATACGTATGTTCCCAGAACTCAACTATCTGATGTTGAAAAATCAGAATTAATTTGAACTACAAGTATTTGGGCAAAGAGCCACTTTACAAGGTTAGCTATTGGCCAAGTAGAAGAAGGGGGGCAAGAATTGGGAAGAGGACCGATTGACAAATGTAGGAAATTTGGTAGATGTTCATGTCTTTAATGCTGGCCTGATGTAATGGATGTTTTCAAACAAAATGTGGGTTATGATGTAACGCTTTATGTTGTAATGGATGTTTTGTGACTTTTGTACTTGGAATAGAATATTTGTTTCCTATTTTGTTTTATGGGTTATGATCCTGCATATGGCAGGAACACCAACACACATTACACTTTTATATTGATTCTAATCTCATGCATTATTGGGTTTCCAGTGATTATGTTGCTTTCAAATTCTTTTAAACTGTGTCAATTCAATCCTTCCCCTAATTCATGTGTTTGTACTTTCCAGAATTGAGATTAGGATAGTCATGTTAGCTATAAACAGCTAAACCAAACCAACAGTTGCTCAAATACAAACGTATCTAGTTTAAATGGTACACAAATACTAAAATTCATCAATATTGACACAAACTTCATCAATATAATCGTTAAATCCAAATGGGGTACATTGTCCAGATACATAACTATTAATTTAGGATAGTAGGATTGAGTTGTAGGATCATATGATCTAAGAAAATTTGAGAAAATATAATTTATAAATTATTTTTAAATGAATTATTAATCAATATATAAATAGATATGTATAAAATTCATGTATAGTTTATAATTAAATTATCTTACTTCAATTTTTTTGTTATAACATTTTATATGATTTTTTCAATATTTCAGTTGTCATCTCGATCGAATGGTATTTATGTTTAATTTATTTATTTATTGTTAACAGTTAATAAAAGTATGATTAAATTAATTAAATTATTTATATAATGATAAATGTTAATTTTACTTATATATGAATTTTTTATATAAATTTAATTATATTTTATTCACATAATAAAGGTAGGGTCGTAGTTAGAATCGGAATCGTTTTAGTAAATTTTGATTGTAGAATCGTAAAATCGATAAAATTAGATTGGGATTATAAAAACTATGCCCGCACCCCTCACCCTTGTCTGCTACCTCTCTCTCCCACACACCACCCTAGCCCTCCCTCTCTTTCCCTCCTGCATCCCACCCTAGCCTCTCTCCTTGTCCCCCAGCACCTCACCCGCCCTGACCACCCTTCTCTCCCCACTCACACCCCATCCTAGCCCTCTCCTCTTCCTCTTGCTATATCTCAACCCCGCTCCACCCTCACCCCCACTTTCCCAAGGCAGAATCTCCCCCTTGCCTTCAAATTTTTTTTCCAATTGCAGCCAAAAGAAAAAAAAGAGAAAAAAAAACCCTCACATTTGGAAGGGAAAAAAGCTAAAGTAGGTCCTCAAAACTTTCATTTTGCAACCCAAAGGAAAAAAAAAAACTTATATTTTGAGGGAAGAAAACAAAAGTAAGAGGCAAAAAAATTCGACGAAGGTAAATTATTTTTGTATTATAAATTATCCATGTATAATATTTTTATTTTGCAATACATTGTGAATATTATATAATTGCTGGAATGATTTATTGTGAATAATGATTTTGTTGTAAATATCGTATGATTGTTGGAATGATTTGTTGAGAATAATAATTTTATTGTGAATATTTTATTATTATTAGAAAATTTGCTATGAATAATGGTTTTATTGACCATGATGCTGAAAATTTATGGTTGAATTTGATGCAATATAATTTTGAATGTTTAATTAGAAGTAAGTGATTAACAAAATGAGTGGGAAAAGTATTTGTACTGTTTGTATTAAAAGAGAAAACACCCAAAATAGTCCTTCACTTTTCAGAAAAAAATCTTTTTCGTCCTTCACTTTTAAAATTGGAAGAAAAAGTCCTTTACATTTTATTAATGTATTCGTTTGGTCCTTCGTTACAATTCCGTTTCTTTTTCTATTAAATGAGCCCACGTGCGTTTCACATGACCTGTTAAGGATGGGCAAAAGTGGAATTGAACAAAAAAAATAACCCTCCCCTTTCCTTTAACCCTTGACTGAACGAAGAAGTAAATTTTATTTACATCCCAACGTGGTCTCTTCCTCCTCTTTCCAACGGTATCTTCCTCCCTGTAGCCCTAACAAGCCGGCAAACTCATCGAGCTCATCAAGCCGGTGAGCCATATCCCTTCCATTGTTCTTCTCTTTGTACAATCCAACCGAGCGGGATTCAGATCACTATAAAATGGTGAAACGAATAATTCACAGTAATCACTCGCCAGGGATAATGAAGAGAGTTTGGGAACATTTCTAAACCACATTTTTCTTGTTGGGCCTACGAATTTGAAAGATGCAAGATTTGGAGCTGAAATCTCCACATTCTTTACACTCAAACAATATATGATCCCCAAGTGATTCAATTTAAGTGCTTGACCAGAAACTCACATTTTGTAGATAACATGCACGTTCCATCGCATTGCTCCAGAATGCACACGTTGACAAGAAATATTCCATGATCAGATCCGATACGCAAACCGACTTCAAGCATAGGGCGCTTAGCTCACAAAGCTGGGTAAATCAAGAGGAATATCCAGCAACCAAGATGGGAAAGGGTAGGTACAGAAACTTTTCAATGATCCATAAAGAGAATTCAGGTCCAATTCCAGTCTTTGAACCCATTTAACAATGGCAAAGTCAACCCATTTATCGATGGTACTTCTAACAAAATAGCCACAACCCTGCATATCAAAGACAATCGTCGATTGTTCCACGGTCGATCCCTCGTGTGTTTCCAACACTCGATTCACCAAATCTATATATTTTAGTGCTTCATCTGGACGTGTTCTGTTATCATTGTGCGCCAGCTGCAGCATCGCATCTTTTGAATCAAAATCCAAACTACCAGAGATTTCCAAAGGTTCCTCCACCTAGGGTTGATTTGGAATGCGAGGACGACGTTGTCACTGTCTGCTGGGAGGAGGACGATGGGGGTGTTGGTGAAATTAGGGTTCGGCGAATTTTGGGGAAGGGGCGAAGACGACGGTGATAGGTCAAGGGCTTGGGACGATGGCGATGGGTCAAGGGTAAGGGGACCACGGTCAAGGGTTAAAGGGGAGGGTTATTTTTTTTGTTCAATTCCACTTTTGCCCATCCTTTACAGGTCACGTGAAACGCACGTGGGCTCATTTAACAGAAAAAGAAACGGAATTGTAACGAAGGACTAAACGAATACATTAATAAAATGTAAAAGACTTTTTGTTCTCGTTTTAAAAGTGAAGGACGAAAAAGATTTTTCGCTGAAAAGTGAAGGAATATTTTGGGTGTTATCTCGTATTAAAATGTATTAAAAGAAGATGTAGGACATGATTTTACTGTATTAGTGGTTGAAAGTTATGTGTTTGCTTGTTTTTAATTACACTGTATGCTAATGAAAATCTAGAAAATCCATGATTTTAGATGATTACTTGAAAACATTTTAATATCTTGTAGAATATAAATATGGGAAAGGATCGCATGAGACTTGTATTATATTGGGATAGAGAAATAATTAGTGGTGTGAATAGGTCCCAATACAATATTAGTCCAAAACAGTTTATTGACGTGGATCATAAAGTTAACTTGCTAGAACTTTTGGAAATTTTGCATCAAGTAACTAGAATTAATGCAAGGTAATCTAGGATAAAGTTGATGTGCCGCTATCATGTTAGCATCGTCTTTCATGCAATCATGTACATACATGTTCCCGTGAAGAATGATGATATGTTGAGGGAGATGTTGTGCATTCCAAAAACATTTTTTACTTATAATGTTGTCAAATTGTACATAAGTTAGGAATTCATTCCTAATCACTTTGATTTTGGGAATAATATATCATTTGTTCCTCACACAAGTTGTAAGGCATTCACGTTGTTGTTAAGGTGAAGAGGACATTCTTAATGATCTATGGCATTTATATCGAATGATATGTGTTTGCCAAAATTAAGGATTGTACTGGGGCCTTCTTTTGTCTACGGGGGTCCAAATGATGTCAATTTGAATGAGAAATCAAGTAGTGCAACCTTAAATAAGTAGGTTTATACTCCAAGGCCTAGTGGGCAAGTTATAAATAGCGTACCACTTGCAAGTACAAGTCACGATGTGTGTTATTGTGGTGATCCAATAGAGGATTGGGTAGACAATGGTAGTGATTCACCTAATGATAGTGATGATGAGCATCAATTGGGTGGTGGTGAATGTGAAGGAGGGACTTTGAACCCAATTATCAACGCTACAATGGATGACGTAGTGCCGACATTCCTCGGACATTAGTGATGAAAAATATTTTATATTAAACAAGTTCAATGATTATTGATGACCAGTTTGGGTTGATGATTGAATTTCGAAATTAGAGGTTGGAATACTTTTTCAAAGCAAAGAAGGGAACCAACATGTAGTTAAATGTTGATCTGTTCGTGCATATAGGTATTTCAAAATGTATGAAAGCATCCCTACTAGCTGATTTGTTCAATGTCTTTATTATGAATACAAAAATTGTTTATAGAGGGAATAGGAAAAGTTGAAGAAGCAATAGGGCTTTTTTGAGATTACAAAGATGCATATGAAACACACGTGTTTCCCCGATGTACAACCAGATGATCATCCAAATTTAGATTATGGCATGATTGGTTCTTTGGTTTGGAACAATATTAAGGAAAATGTTTCTTACAAGGTCCTTGACATACTAAAAAATGTGCACTCTATTGGGGTAAACATATCATACAAGAAAGCCTGGTTAGGAAGAAGAAAAACTATTGGGATGGTATATGATAATTGGGAGTCATCGTATACCATACTATCAAAAATCTTAATTGCACTCCGATCTTATAATCCAGGTACAATTATGGAGTTGGGATACATTAAAAATAACATTGGAGATTTCAACATTTTTCATTCAATATTTTGGGCATTTAAGCCTTGTATTGATGGTTCTAAACACCATCGTCCTGTGATTAACATTGACGAAATATTTCAATACGAGAAATACAAGGAGAAAATTCTTATTGCGGTCAATGCCAATGCAGTTAGATATATTTTTTTCCTAACTTTTGCTATTGTTGATAAGGAAAACCTAACAAATTGATTATGATTTTTGTATAATTTAACACAACATGTTATTTGTGACCGCCAAAAGATTTACTTGATTTCAGATCAAGTAAGGAAAATATTACAAGCAGCTGAGAATAACTGTGAGCTATAACCACCGTTTGTTCATCACAGAGTTTGCTCGCGACATGTCAAATATAACTTCAGTCCTCATTTCAAGACTAATGCTTTGATGGAGTTGATGCACCGCGCTACTTATTCACTCAAGCAAAGAAATTTTGCCAAATAATGGAATCAATTTGATAATTGAATAAAAATGCCCATAAATGGCTGATTGACATTCTTTTCGAAAAATGAGCACTACGCTATGATGTTGGGGTCTAATATGGTATAATGACCACTAATTGATCTGAATTATTCAATAGTGTTTTGAAAAATGTTAGAAAGTTGCCTATCACTACTTGTGTGCAGACGACTTTTTATCGGATGGTTAAATATTTTGATTCGTACCGAATTGAGACCTGCAAACATGTTGATGATGAAAACCCTAGGCCACCAAATGTGTTTGAAAGTTTTTTTCAAAATGAGCAAAAGTTCAAATATCATTAGGTCATAGCATTTGTGTGGGAAGAGGGATTATATCAAATCACCACCAGAGTATATGGTGACAAAGAAGATAATGTGCATACAACACATCTTAACAATCACATTTTGACATGCTATTTTCTGCAAATGCACAAAATCGTGTTAAGTAGTAAATCAATATATTGTCCCACAGAGAATTTTTAAAACTGACTATTAAAATACTCACTATGTTTGTTTGTTTAGACACCAAAATTAGGTTTTGAACTAAAATTACTAATCAAAGTAAAAACTGAATTCAATCAAATGTAAAAATTAGGATTCTTATTCTCAATTTTAACCATTTATTAAGATTGATTAACCAACAAGGTCTATGTTAATTCTAATCCATCTTGAAGGGATCTTAAGAACCATAGATCTTCCTCTCAGATAGTACCTATGATTAATTGATAATTAATTAACACTAAGTTTGACGGCTCTCACCAACCTAATGTCTTTTAACTCCAATTTGAATGAACGACCTTTTAATCAATTTTAACCACTTAACTGTCTCTCAACTAATTAAACTATTAACAGGTTATTGCCTAATCCTACAGAACCTATCTCTCAATCAAATTCTATAGTATTGATTCAATCTTAAGGTGATCAAACCTAAAATGACATTAAGCAAACAATAACCAATGAATCAGAGCTAACAACCTGCATTAATCACAATAAGCACATGGTCAAATTGGAATAAGAACCCTAAAAAGGATTTAGCCACTCATATTAAAAATAAAAGACAAAGATAAAGAAATGAAGAAAACAAATCCAAACATCATAAATAATAAAGAAAATTAACCATCAATCCTTCCTTTGAATCAGAAAAGAGGGTTTAGCCATTCATGATAGCACATGGCTGTTTTAATTTTTCTAAGAGAATTTCTAAAACTAAAGAAATACAAGAATGTGAGTTTTTAGGGAGAGAGAGAGGGTGGCTCCTTCTGTTCATTTTCTTTATGCTTTTCTCCTTCTAGGGTTTTTTTTCCAAACCTAGCTAAAAAGGTCATCTAAACCCTTTCAAACTCTATCTAGGCTATAGATAAGAGATAAGCTCCATCCTATCCAACTTTAGCTCTATCTCTTATCTTGTTGGCTACTCTATTCTTCTTTGTATGGGTTTGCAAGACAGCTCCTCATCTTGAGTCCTAAGCTCATCCAAACTCCAAAGGTTTGTCCTATCATCTTCACACTGCATCTTTCAAAACAAAAACTAATAAAAAATTATCTATTTAACATAAAAAATGATTAATTTAAAATAAAATGACATTATTAACTAAACTAACTAAAATTAATTAAACATGCAACTAACTAATCCTAATATGCATAAAATAGAGTGTTTAAACTAAATATTTTGCACACTCATCAAATTCCCCCACACTTGAGCTTTTGCTTGTCCTCAAGCAAAAAGAAATCAAGTAAGACAGTTATTTAGGATGACGTCATATAGCTAGCCTCAGAGATTTCTTAGAAACAACTTCATGATAAATTTCTGTTGGATTATGCCTTAAGAACCAATCATATGATGATGGTATATGCATATATTGTATCATAATATTCATAATTAATGGCACTAATTATTATGTTTATCTTATATCTACGTTTTATGAAATAAACATAATAATGTCCTAAGAATTTAATTATTCGAAAATTATCCCTAGTCGAGTATTATCATTAAATGGGACAATGATAATACATTAAGACTAGTATGTGTAGTGATTGATGAAATGGTTCATGATATGAGATATCAAGTCAACACAAAGGTATATGTTAGAGAACTATGTACTGGATCGACCCACCATGAGAAATATTTCATGGATAATTATATGAAGTGTCATAAATATTTCTCATAGTGATGATGGTGTAAATAATCCTTAGACTTGAGATATTTAGAGATCCCAACATGAGGAGTTACATGTTTTGATACTACTAAACGTTACCTGTAAAAGGGTGAACAATAAAAGTAGTAATTAGATATGTAATGAATCATGTAGTGGGATATTAAGTGATCAAGAAAGGATTTGCCCCTCTTATATAATAGGAGTGATATATTTGGGCCCCTTGGTTTAGTAAGACCATAAAATGCATGGCCATGCTCAAATGAGTCGATATGTGATATCGGGCTCATTTGCTTAGATGTGTCTACTCGGGAATCAAGAAATGCAGAGATTGAACTATACAAGCATGACATGCTCCATGGCTCGTGTTCAATTATGATATCTAGGCAAAGGGATTTAATTACACGGTAATATCTATTACAAGAAAAGTAATGTCGAATTACTAATATTCTCATGACTTGGGTAGTATTGATGTGTTGCTAGACATCGCTCATTACTTTTGGCATAAAATATATTTTATGTCAATGCCAACGTTATGAGAACCTATTGGGTCACACACTTAGATCGTATCCAAAAGAAATGCAAAATTCATGTGATGAAATTTTGGTTAATATATGAATCCTATTGGGAATAGGAATCTATCGGGTTTTCGTTTTAAAATGGTTTTGGATTTAAGGCCAAAGATTTTGGTTCTATTAATATTAATAAATCCAAAATGAGTTTTAGATTTATTAATTAAATAATAATCAAAATGGTTATTGGAAAATGAAAAGGCAGCCATGAATGTATATGTAATACATTGTAACTTATTTTATGAAAATGAAAAGGCAGCCATTTTTTGGAAAATGAAAAGACAACCATGTGCAACATATTGCAATTCAATTTCTGGTATATGAAATGTGAAAAGGCAGCTGTTCACTTAGATACAAATGAAGAAAAACCGTTGGATGCAATGAAGAAACCGAATGAACACTTTCATTGAGATAGTTTTCCTTTTAAACTTTCTTTGTTGAAGAAAACCAAAAAAGCTATTCTTGGTGCACAAATTTTATTCATTATTCTTCTCTTGTTCAATATAGACACCACTCCTATTTGAGAAATAAGAACAAAACCGAAATTTGAGTTGATAACTCAAAATAGAAAACCAATCCTTAAGTTGAGAACTTGAGGGAATACCCAAGTAACAAAATCTTAGCTAACACTAGAAGAATTTTGTTATTTCTTTCTTTAGTTAATTGTTTAACAATTAACTTGAGACTTGGAGATAATCGTGTGGATACCATAGAGGCAAGGTTAGATTGGTTTTGCTTGTGATTCGACAATCAACAATCACCAACAATCAACAAGGCTACACTACCGATAAGGTAACAATCTTCACTACTAATTTGATTTCACTTCGTATAGATCCTTGGAGGGAACAAAAAAAATTTTAATTTTCGCTGCAAACTATGCATATACCATTATTGTATGATTGGTTCTTAGGGCATAATCCAACAAACTCCCACTTGAACTAAGACCAATCAGACATCTCTCTAATGCCTAATGATCTAGTATGACAATCATGCTTCTGCTGCGCCAGAGGCTTTATCTGTGGGTCAGCTATATTATCATCAGTTGGTACTTTGCATATTTTCACATCCTCTCTCTCAATTATCTCTCAGATAAGATGGAAACGTCGAAGTATATGTTTGGATCGTTGGTGAGATCTGGGTTCTTTAGCTTGCGCAATGGCTCCATTATTGTCACAATAGAGCACAATTGGATTGGCAATGCTAGGTATAACCCCAAGTTCTGTAATGAACTTCTTGATCCAAACTGCCTCTTTTGCTGCATCAGAAGAAGCAATATATTCGGCCTCTGTTGTAGAGTCGACTACTGTTGCCTGCTTTGAACTTTTCTAGCTCACAGCACTACCATTTAAGCAAAACACATAACCCGACTGCAATCGGTAGTCATCCTTGTCAGTTTAGAAGCTTGCATCAGTGTAACCAGTTACATTGAGCTCTTCCTCACCTTCATATGTCAAGAATGTATCATTAGTCCTTCTCAAGTACTTAAGGATATTTTTGATAGTGATCCAGTGACGTTCACCGGGATCTACTTGATATCTACTCATTAAGCCCAAAGCATATGAGACATCGGGACGAGTACATAGCATGGCGTACATGATAATCCAATAGCTGATGCATATGGAATTCTACTCATGCATTGTCTCTCTTCTTGTGTCAAAGGACAATGTTCCTTCGAGAGAGTAATTTCATACCCATAGGTAAGAATCCTTTCTTAGATTCTTGCATGCTAAACCGCTTTAGCACTTTATCTATGTAAGTACTTTGGCTTAGGCCAATTAATCTCTTTGATCCATCTCTATAGATTTTGATACCTAATATATAGGTTGACTCACCTAAGTCTTTCATTGAAAAACAACTTCCTAGCCATTTCTTTACAGATTGTAAAGATGGAATGTCATTCCCAATAAGTAGTATGCCATCTATATACAATACTAGGAAGACAACAGTGCTCCCACTAACCTTCTTGTAGACACAAGGTTCATTTTCATTCTTAATGAAACCAAACTCTTTGATTGCATCATCGAACCAAAGATTCCAACTTTGAGAAGTTTGTTTCAACCCATAAATTGATCATTGTAGCTTACAAACCTTTCCAGCATTTTTCGGATCGACAAAACTCTCAAGTTGTGTCATGTACACATCCTCAAGAAGATTTCCATTAAGGAAAGCAGTTTGACATTCATTTGCCAGATTTCATAATCATGGAATGCAGCTATCGCAAGCAAGATCCTGATGGATTTAAGTATTGCGACTGGTGAAAAAGTCTCATCATAGTCTACACCATGAACTTGTTTAAAACCTTTTTCAACCAATCGTCCCTTAAAGGTATGCACTTCACCATCCATGTCAGTCTTCTTTTTGAAGACCCATTTGACCCCTATGGGTTTTACTCCTTCAGGTGGATCAACCAAAGTCCATACTTTGTTTGTATACATGGATTTCATCTCAGATCTCATGGCTTCAAGCCATTTCTCAAAGTCTAGCCCCGATATATCTTCTTCATAGGTTGTAGATTCATCTTGATCTATTAGCAAGATGTCACCACTTTTAGTCACAAGAAATCTATATCTCTGTGGCTTACGATAAATCTTAGTAGATCTACGCGAGGCTTATGTCTCTTGAACAACTTGTTCTACAACCTTTTGTGGTGTTTGCTCAATTTCCATCTCATCAAGTTCAATAATATTTTGTGGTTCTCGAATTTCTTCAAGTTCTATTTGTCTCCCACTAGTTTTTCTAGAAATAAATTCCTTTTCTAAAAAAACACCAGTCCGAGCAACAAACACTTTGTTCTCATTGGGATAATAGAAATAGTATCCTTTTGTTTCTTTAAGATACCTCACAAAATTACATTTACCAGATTTGGATCCAAGTTTTTCGGAGACTTGACGTTTGATGTAAGCCTCACATCCCCAAATCTTCATAAAAGACATTAGGACGCTTCCTAGTCCATATCTCATATGGTGTCTTTTGAACTAATTTAGATGGAACTCGGTTTAGTGTGAAAATAGCTATAAGTAAAGCATGTCCCCAGAAGGATTTTGGAAGATCTGCATGACTCATCATAGACTGAACCATGTCTAACAAAGTTCGATTTCTCCTCTCAGACACACCATTCCATTGTGGTGTTCCAAGATGAGTAAGTTGTGAGACTATCCCACACTCCTTTAGATAGTCATTGAACTCTTGGCTTAAGTATTCACCTCCTCGATCAGATCGAAGTATTTTAATACTCTTACCAACTTGGTTTTGTACTTCATTCTTGAATTCTTTGAATTTTTCAAATGATTCCGACTTGTGTCTCATAAGATACACATAGCCGTATCTACTGCAGTCGTCAGTAAATGTAATGAAGTATTGAAAACCACCTCTAGCTTGTGTATTGAATGGTCCACATACATCAGTATGTATTAATTCCAATACATTGCTTGCCCTTTCACTATGTTTTGTGAAGGGGGCTTTGGTCATCTTGCCCAATAAACATGATTCACATTTCTCATATGATTCAAAATCGAATGAGTCCAAAAGTCCATCCTTTTGGAGTTTGGAAATGCGATTTTCATTTATATGGACCAGACGACAATGCCAGAGATAAGTCGATTAAAATTATCTAATTTAATCCTTTTAGTATTTACGTTATAGATAGGCATGTCTAGATTTAGAACATAAAAGCCACTAACCATTTGTGCACTTCCATAAAAGATATCATTTAAATAAAAGGAACAACATTTGTTTTTTATTATAAATGTAAATCCACTCTCGTTTAAACAAGAAATTGAAATAAGATTCTTCGTAATGGAAGGCACATAGTAGCAATTATTCAGTTCTAAAACAAGCCTTAAGGGCAGATTCAAGACATAAGTCCCTACAGCTAATACAGCAACCCTTGCTCCATTCTCCACTCGTAGGTCGACTTCGCTTTTAGCCAAAGTTCTACTTCTTCTCAGTTCCTGCATATTCACACAAATGTAAGAACCACATCCACTATCTAATACCCATGAAGAAGAAGTAGATAAATTAATTTCTATAACATGAATACCTGAAGTGGAATTTTCATTCCTCTTCTTCTTAAGTTCTTCCAGGTAAACCTTGCAGTTTCTCTTCCATTGTCCGGTCTCACCGCATTGGAAACATTTTCCTTCTTTGGCAACCTTTCTTTTAGGTTTCAGTGCAGTTGCAAAGGACTTGGACTTGACTTTCTTGCCCTTTCTTTTTGCCTTGGTCTTACCTTTCTTATTTCCCTTATTAATCATAAGGATACTATTGGGCTTAGACTTCTTCATGTTAGCTTTAGCAGTTCTCAACATGCCTAGTAACTGTGGCAAAGGTTTGTCAATTTCATTCATATTGTAATTAAGAATGAATTGACCATAGCTATCTGGCAATGATTGCAAGATAACGTCAATGGCCAACTCTCGGCCTAATGGAAAACCTAATCTTTCAAGGCTTTCTATGTACCCAATCATTTTGAGTACATGAGCTCCAATAGGAGCTCTCTCTGCCATTCTGCCCTGGAATAACGCCTTAGAGATATCAAATCTCTCTTGACGAGCTTGCTCCTCATATAGTTGCTTAAGGTGTTGAATCATATCATATGCCTCCATGTTCTCATGTTGCTTTTGAAGCTCAGGGTTCATGGTAGCAAGCATGAGGCAAGCGACGTCTAGAGCATCATTTTGATGCTTCCTATAAGCATCTCTTTCAGCTCTTGTAGCACCATCCTCTGGTCCCTAAGGTAAGGGTCCTTCTAGGACATATATCTTTTTCTCATACTTGAGGACTATCCTCAAGTTCCTGTACCAATCTAGGAAATTTGTCCTATTTAACTTGTCTTTCTCAAGGACAGATCGCAGTGATAACGTGTTATTGTTAGTGTTATTTGCCATGGTTATCTACATCAAAAATATGCAAAATAAGGATCATGAATGCGAACATTTAATATGGACTTTTATTAAATGTTACTCCCACTATTTTATTCAAATTAATAGCCCTCAATATTAATTCGGGAAGATTAATCTAATATTTTTCTAGTGGGCCAAGATCCATATATTTCACCTAATTTTGAGTTAGCTTTGGCTAATCACCCAAAACTCGGCTATTTAGATAGACAACATTTGTCAATTATATCCCATATAACTCTTGGATAGTTGGGTGAATAACTCTTTGTTCTAGCTTATCTAATAAGCTAAAGCCCAACTCTATGCCTCTAGGTCTCAATCCTATTGAGTTCGCCTAGTTAAGTCTAACCCAATGGTTAACAGTCGGATATTACCATTATCCTGTCGCGTCTCTCTAAGATGGATCATAGCACCTTGCTTTGGCAAGCCTACACATGATCAATCGAAGCCTTGACGAGTGCTAGGCATTGGAAGGCATCTTAGACTTAATATTTGGTTTGAGGGATTTGTTAAAATCTCACCATTTTGAATTGGTTATTGTCATTATTAGTCCAATTAATCGCATAATTATCTAACTAATTATTACATACATGATCTTATCATATATTTAACCAATAATCATGCACAACATGCATCTTATACATGAACAAGAAAATAAACGTAACATAGTTATAGCCCAAACTAAGTTGATTTTCTCAAGCCAATGAGAGAACCAAAAGGTCAACTTAAGGGTATTAGCATCTTCTTCAAGTGCCTCCTTTGGTCGTCTTCATATGGTCACGAACTCCTTGATTTCTAGACTAATCCTATCTCTAATCTAACTATTACATCTTTTGAGAAACCTCGATTTTCGTTCGAGGGGAGTTAGATGAGAAAAGAATGTACAACTAGAAATTTAGCAAGACATGACACGCAAGTCATATTTAGTTACAACCATTACAAAACCATTTCCAATCACATTGGGCTAAGGGCTATAACTATGCACCATGCTCAATTATCACAAAATGTGCATTTCATATATGATTGTCAATTATATATATTAATCTAATTAATTAATAACAATTAACATTAAATCAAATATTCAGATTTTGAATAATATATTATGCATGGAAGGTTTGGGTTTAAAATTGCAATTTGCTCTTAATATTATATATAGATATATATATCACACATATATATATCTCACATATTAATTTCAGCCTCAAAATAGAGATTGAAACTGAAATAGCCTCCAAAAAAATTGCAACAACCAAAACTAGGATTTTTTTCCAACCGAAAATAGCACAAAGTACAAAACCGGAGTTTATCAAATTTTCTAGGAAAAATCCGAAGTCAATATTATGCATCATATACATATTTGGACTCAATATGATTCAACATATCTTATTTTGAATTTTAATAAATTTTATCAAAACCAAAACTCAAGAGAATTAAGAAAACCCGAAATTCAACATTAAAATTCCAGAAAAGCTGAACTTTGTTTCTTCCATGCTTATTCATATATATATCACATATATATATCTCATATTATTCATATCTAGCAATAACACTTTAAAGCATACCCTAAACTGATTTAATAGACATAAACATATCATATATGTTTCATTAAAATCCAGATTTAATGAACATATTCATAAGATCCAAATTTCAACATACTAGTTCATAAACAATTTAATCAAACAAGCATGCTTCTCACTTAAAACCAATTTGAGCCTTCGTAGGTGGCTCTGATACCACTGTAGGAAACCAAATCAGAGTTTTTAATGGAAATTAAAAATTTTTTTGTTCCCTCCAAGGATCCATACAAAGTGCAATCAAATTGGTAGTGAAGATTGTTACCTTACTGGTAGTGTAGCTTTGTTGATTGTTGGAGATTATTGATTGTCGAATCACAAGTAAAACCAATCTAACCTTGCCTCTATGATATCCACACGATCGTCTCCAAGCTTCAAGTTAATTGTCAAACAATTAACTAAAGAAAGAAATAACAAAATTCTTTTAGTGCAAGCTAAGATTTTGTTACTTGGGTATTCCCTCAAATTCTCAACTTAAGGATTGGTTTTCTATTTTGAGTTATCAATTCAAATTTCGGTTTTGTTCTTATTTCTCAAATAAGGAGTGGTGTCTATATTGAACAAGAGAAGAATAATGAATAAAATTCGTGCACCAAGAATAGCTTTTTTGGTTTTCTTCAACAAAGAAAGCTTAAAAGGAAAACTATCTCAATGAAAGTGTCCCTTCGATTTCTTCATTGCATCCAACGGTTTTTCTTCATTTGTATCCAAGTGAACAGCTACCTTTTCACATTTCATATACCAGAAATTGAATTGCAATATGTTGCACATGGTTGTCTTTTGATTTTCCAACAAATGGCTGCTTTTTCATTTTCATAAAATGAGTTACAATATATTATATATACATTCATGGCTGCCTTTTCATTTTCCAATAACCATTTTGATTATTATTTAATTAATAAATCTAAAACTCATTTTGGATTTATTAATATTAATAGAACCAAAATCTTTGGCCTTAAATCCAAAACCATTTTAAAACGAAAACCCAATAGATACCTATTCCCAATAGGATTCTTAAATTAACCAAAATTTCATCACATGAATTTTGCACTTCTTTTGGATACGATCTAAGTGTGTGACCCAATAGGTTCTCATAACATTGGCATTAACATAAAATATATTTTATGCCAAAAGTAATGAGCGGTGTCTAGCAACACATCAATACTACCCAAGTCATGAGAATATTATTAATTCGACAATACTTTTCTTGTGATAGATATTACCGTGTAATTAAATCTCTTTGCCCTAGATATCGTAATTGAACACGAGCCATGGAGCGTGTCATGCTCGTATAGTTCAATCTCTGTATTTCTTGATTCCCGAGTAGACACCTCTAAGCAAATGAGCCCGATATCACATATCGACTCATTTGAGCATGGCCATGCATTTTATGGTCTTACTCAACCAAGGGGCCCAAAGATATCACTCCTATTATATAAGAGAGGAAAATCCTTTCTTGATCACTTAACATCCCACTACATGATTCATTACATATCTAATTACTACTTTTATAGCTCACCCTTTTACGGGTAACGTTTAGTAGTATCAAAACATGTAACTCCTCATGTTGGGATCTCTGAGGATCTCAAGTCTAAGGATTATTTACACCATCATCACTATAAGAAATATTTATGACACTTCATATAATAATCCATGTAATATTTCTCATGGCGGGTCGATCCAGTACATAGTTCTCTAACATGTACCTATGTGTTGACTTGATATCTCATATCATAAATCATTTCATCTGTCACTACACATACTAGTTTTAATGTATTATCATTGTCCCATTTAATGATAATACTCGATTAGGGACAATTTTAGAATAATTAAATTCTTGGGACATTCTTATGTTTATTTCATAAAACGCAGATATACGATAAACATAATAATTAGTGCCATTAATTATGAACATTACAATTTCAAATACATTCTCATGTAATCATCCAATCCAAGAAGTAATTTTCCATCCAATCAAGACTGTGTGTGTGTATAGCTCTTCTCATTCAAGTATTCAGGGCTTAGAAAAGTTTCACACATTCCAAATATCTTCAATTCTTTCTTATTCTTTTGCAACAGATTTTTTTTTAATTATTATTATTATTATTATTTTCTCTGGACTTGCTTTTCATGACACTCTCCACTAATTTATAAACAACCAACCCAATTCAAATCAAGTAGGACTTTTAAGCTTGTAATGTTAGGCTTAGGGACTTGGCTATGAAATGAAAGGGATAAAGGATAAAAATCAAAGAAAAGAGTTTATGCATATCATAGAAATACTTTTAACACTTCACCCCAAACTCATTTTTACATATATCCCTCTTTCTTGCATAATACAACTCAAAACAAGCTCACAACCCTTCCTGGAACTTATTTTTTTCAAAATAAAACAATAGAACATACTTACATTTTTTTTCTTTTTTTTTTCCGACACAGAAAAATGCAAAATGTAAATATGAATACTTCCCAAGCCAAAATGTATGAATCCCCTTTTTCCATCAATTCTTACCCCTTACCATTCATCCTTTTTCTCCCTTAAACACTCTTTTACCCATGTATCCGTATTTGATAAAAAAAAAATATGCATTAAACTCTGAAAAGTGAAAAAGAAATTATGAAATTATAGGCTAAGGGTAGTCAATGTGGTTTAATAGAAAGAAAACGAATGGTGGTTTCTCCATTCTTTCTTTTAGGCTCAAAAAGGGACCTAGGAATATAACATTCAATCCGGTTAGTTTGAAAGGCTCAAACAGTTCAAAGAAGGCCTTACACCGTCATTTTTGGATCAAGTAAAGTCATCTACTCATTCTGCTTCAAGTACCAATCAAACCAGTCCAAATTCACATCTTTTTTTTTTGTTAATAAATAGTAAAGACTTTAGTTTTAGAAACCCACCTTGCACATAAATAACCAAATGAGTACAGCTTTTAGTGCTCAAGAAGGTTTAGCAGCTTTAAACCACAAAAAAAAAAAAAAAATTCCACAGGATTGAATTATACACTACTCAAAGCATTCTTCATTTGTCACTAGTGCAAACCTTAAAACCAATCTCATCACAGGCCATAAAACCAATCCTTCAAAAGGAAATTTTTTTAGATTTTCTAATTTTCATTTTTTTTGGGTTATATAGTAAAAACACTATCAAATGGAAACAAAGCAGCAAAATATTCTCTAATCATTAACAGAAGTATCAACAGCAAAAATCAACCAAATATCACCAAACACATTTATCCATCAAAATCGACAAAATCTCCCCCCCCCTCCCAAACTCATTTTAGTCATTGTCCCCAATGGCTGGAAATAAAAAGCAAATAAAACTCACTCCCCTTCAAGAGCGTGATACTTCTTGGTCTCTCTCTTCCTCATCTAAAAATGGATTTGGCGGGAGTTGCAACTTCGCTAAATTTTGTTTGGTCACCATTTGAAATTGCCCCAAATATTCTTGTTGTGTCGTAACTTCTGCACAACCTTTTAAACAATTTCAAATAGATGAGAAAATTTCTGTTATTGTTGTGAAAAGAAGATGATGAAGATTTTTTATTTATTTTTTTGTTAAGAAGAGTGCAAAAAAAAACTATAAAAACTATGCCATGTCATGAGTATTCATGCAGTGGCCATAAGATTTTTGAACAGAAAATATCTTTACAAACTATGCCATGTCATGACATTTCATGCTACGATTGTGAGCTTTTTGGAGTCCTTCTGCTAAACCATGCTATGGCATGATTTGTCATGCTACGGTTGTCTATATTCTGGAAGCCCTTCTGCTTAACCATGCTGTGGCATGATTTGTCATTCTACGGTTGTCAATATTCTGGAAGCCCTTCTGCTTAACCATGTTGTGGCATGTTTTGTCATGCTTTGGTTGTCAATTTTCTGGAAGCCCTTCTGCAACATGATTTCTCTGCTGTTGTACCTACAACATGGAAGAATCATTATGTCAACTCTCTCTTTTTTTCTTTTTTTTTCCCTAACGAAAAATTAACGAACTATTTGAAATACAAATAAAAACGGAAAAAAGTTGGTTGAACCCCCAAGAAGCGCTCTTTTAGATCTATTAGCTTAGACCATCATATTCTTCAAGGAGTTGAATCAGTTAAGAAGGCCGATTAGCGTGAATTTTCCAATGCGCCTCCATGGTAGACTTTCAATCTTTGACCATTGACTTTGAACTTTTCTCTTTGAGTGTTGCAAACTTCAACAGCTCCATAGGGATATACATGGCTCACTGTAAATGGTCCCGACCATCTACTCTTTAGTTTCCCTGGGAATAGTCTAAGTCTAGAATTGAATAGCAACACTTGGTCTCCTTCTTGAAAACTCTTAATCTTTACCTTGGCATCATGCTATCTCTTTGTACGTTCTTTATAAATTCTGGAGTTTTCATATGCTATCTCTCGTATTGTCTCCAATTCACTCAATTATAGAAGTTTCTTTTCAACAGATTTCTTGCAGTCGTAATTTAATACCTTGATTGCCTAGTAAGCCTTATGCTCAATTTCTACAAGAAGATGGCATGCTTTTCCATAAACCAACCTCCAATAGGTGTCTTAAATGCTGTTCGGTATGCCCATAAAGCATCATCCAACTTTCTTATCCATTCTTTTCTTAATTTGCTCACTGTTTTTTCAAGTATCTTCTTTAATTCTCTGTTGCTTACTTCCATTTATCCACTTGTCTAAGGATGCTATGGAATGACAATCTTGTGTTTTACCCCATAACGAGCTAGCAATGCTTCCATATTCTTGTTCAAAAATGTGTTTCTCTATCACTTATGATAGCTCAAGGCATCCCAAACCTAGCAAAGAGTCTTCTCAAGAATTTGCAAACTACTCTTGCATAATTTATGGCACATGCTTGAGCTTCAACCCATTTGGATACATAATCCACATAGACAAGTATATACTTGTTCCCATCTGAAACAAGAAATGGCCCCATGAAATCTATGCCCCAAACGTCAAATATTTCGACCTCTAGAATTCCAGATTGAAGCATTTCATCCTTTTTTGAATTGTTGCCACTCCTTTGACATGCGTTGCAACTGAGTACAAACTTTTTAGCATCATGAAAGAGTGTAGGCCAATAGAACCCTGCTTCAAGAACCTTAGCAGCAGTTCTTTGTGGACCAAAATGACCACCATTGACCATCCCATGGCAGTGTTGAAGAATTGAACTGGTTTCTTCTTAACCTACACATCTTCTTATCATGCCATCTCTGCATAGCTTCCACAGATACGGATCATCCCACCAATAAAATTTAGCATCATATATGAGCTTCTTCCTTTGTTGACTATTGAATTCTTCCGGAAACTTTCCACTTGAGATAAAATTAGCATTGTCAGCAAACCATGGTACATTTAAACTTTGAATTTCCAACAACATCTCGTCTGGAAATAGCTCCTGGATTGGTTCTTTAGTTTTATTTTCTTCTTCTTGCTCTAACTCCAATCTTGAGAGATGATCAGCTACCAAGTTCTCTGATCATTTCTTATCTCTAATCTCAATGCCAAACTATTGTAAAAGAAGTACCCATCTAATGAGCCTTGGCTTTGAGTCCTTCTTGTTTAAGAGATACTTTAGTGCTGCATGATCTGTATATACAATTAGAACCAAGAAGATAAGATCTAAATTTATCAAAAGCAAAAATTACTGCTAGCATCTCCTTCTCGGTTGTGGCATAGTTAAGTTGTGCATCATTCAAAGTTCGGCTTTCATAATAGATGACATGAAGTTTATTCTTTGTTATTTGGTCAAGTACGGCTCCTATTGCATGATCACTTACATCACATATTAATTCGAATGAAAGGTTCCAATTAGGTGATACAACTATAGGAGCTGATATCAAGGCTTTTTTCAACCTGTCAAAGGCCAATTTACAAGCATTAGTAAAATCAAAAGGAGAATCTTTCTCAAGTAACTTAGAAAGCGGTTTATAAAATTTTGAAAAGTCTTTGATGAACCGTCAATAGAATCCTGCATGTCCTAGGAAATTGCGAACTCCTTTAACATTAATGGGATGTTGAAGCTTTTCAATGGTTTCTACTTTAACTTTGTCCACTTCAATTCCTTGTGTTGATATTCTATGTCCAAGTACAATTCCTTCTTCCACCATAAAATGACGCTTTTCCTAATTCAACACTAGATTTGTTTTTTCACACTATGTAAAAACTTGCTCCAAGTTCTCCAAACATCCTTCAAAAGAGCTTCTATAGACTGAGACATCATCCATGAACACATCCATGATTTCTTCTACCAAATCTGAGAATATGGCCACATGCATCTCTGGAAGGTTGCTGGAGCATTATATAATCCAAATGGCATTTTTCTATAAGCAAATGTGCCATAGGGACATGTGAATGTCGTCTTCTCTTCATCCTTTGGAGCAATTGCGATTTGATTATAACCTGAATAGCCATCTAAGAAGCAATAGAAAGCATGCCCTGCTATCCTCTCCAACATTTGATCAATGAATGGTAGTGAAAAGTGATCTTTCCTTGTAGCAGAATTTAACTTTCTATAATCAATGCATACCCTCCATCCATTCACCACTCTTGTTGGAATCTACTTACCTTCTTCATTTTCTACAATGGTCATACCTCCTTTCTTTGGAACACACTAGATAGGGTTTACCCATGAACTATCTGAAATTGGATAAATAATTCCACCATCTAATAGTTTAACCACCTCTTTCTTCACCACTTCCTGCATGTTTGGATTGAGCCTTCTTTGCCTTTCAATGGTTGGCTTGTATCCTTCTTCCATCAAAATCTAGTGCATGCAATAAGATGGACTTATTTTTTTTATATCAGAAATTTGCCAACCAATTGCTCTTATTCTCCTTTTAAGCATTCTTACAAGCAAGTCTTATTGGTCTTGGGTAAGTTTAGAGGATATGATCACAAGTAACGTTTGATTTTCTCCAAGAAAAGTATACCTCAAGTGTTGAGGCAGAGGTTTCAAGTTTACATTTGGTGGTTTTATGATTGATGGTGGTGTAGGTTCAATATTTGGTAACTGGATTTGAGAAAAATTTGTATGATGTTTAAGGTATTGTTCATCTTGGGAAGATTGTACGTACATACACTTCTCAATATTCTCCAATTCATCACAATTTGCCAACCTCCTTCGTTGGACTTCATTCACACATTCATTCACAACATCAACTCTCAAACATAAATCATAATCAGAATAATGTTTCATACCTTGATAGATGTTGAACTTACAACTCTCATCTCCTACTCTTAATGTCAATGTACCATCATAAACATCAATAATTGCTTTGGCAGTGTAGAAGAATGGCATACCAAGGATCAATGGAACATCTTCATCTTCTTCAAAATCAAGAACAACAAAATCTACTGGAAAGATGAATTTTTCAGCCCTTACAAGCACATCTTCTACTATGCCTTCTAATTCAGTTACTGTCCTATCTGCCAATTATAATCGGATGTTTGTTGGTTTTGCTTCTCCGAGTTCCAATTTCCTATAAACTGACAAAGGCATAAGGTTAATAGAAGCACCTGAATCACATAAAGATTTTTAAAATGTTAAATTTCCAACAGAACATGGAATAGTAAGACTCCCTGGTTGCTTCCTTTTCAAATGAAGTTTATTAGAAATGATTGCATTGCACTCCTTTGTAAGTGTGACTGTCTCGAATTCCTGCAACTTCTTTTTGTTGGAAATCAACTCCTTTAAGAACTTTACATACTATGGCATTTGGGCTAGACATTCCACAAAAGGCATATTGATGTGGAGAGTCTTAAATCTTTCCAAAAATTTTGCAAATTGCTGATTAGGCTCCTTTTTTTCAACCTTTGTGGATATGGTACTGGAGGATCATATGGTTGAAGTGGTGGTACTTTGCCTTAATTGTGTTCTCCACCTTCTCTTCCTGTTCTTTATGTTTTTCAACCCATTCACTTTCTTGCTTTTTCTTCCCCTTCTTCTTCTTTTCTTCATAGTCTATTGTTGCTTTAGGGTTTGGATCTCTATACCACTTCTCAAAGTGATAGCTTTTACATGCTCTTTTGGATTTCTTTCCGTATTGCTTGGTAATGTACCATGATTTCTTGTTGATAAAATATCTGCTAATTGCCCCATTTGCACTTCTAGATTATGAATAGAAGAATGGTTTCGAATCATTTGTTCCATCCTCTTTTGAGCTTCATCTTGCTAACCCATCTTTGCTATTATAACATCCATGAATTTATCCATTTTACTTTCGATCAAAATTGCCCCTTTTTCTTGTTGAAACTGATGTTGAGGTTGTTGTGTATTTTGTCCTCCAAATCCTGGTGGTGCATGTGGTCGCCACTGGTTATTCCCTTGATTTCCTTAAGAGAGACTGGGGTGGTTTCTCCAACTTGGATTGTAGGTATTACAATAGACTTGATTTTGAGGTCCATTGAAGTTCCCCATATAGTTGACATCTTCTGTAGACATTCCTTGCATCATTCTACACTCTATTGTAGGATGGCCCCTTTGACATAATTCACAAGAGGATGATAATGAGGATACTGCATTAATGTTTACTTTGTCCATCCTTTTTGTGAGAGCATCAAGTTTTGCATTCAACATGGTAAAATTGTCCACTTCCATTACTCCTGCCTTCTTTGAAATGGTCCTCTCATTGGACCACAAACTTTGCGTATTGGCTATCTCCTCAAAGAGGTCTAAAGTGTCTTCTGGTGTTTTTGACATGATTGCACTGTTGGATTATGCCATAAGAACCAATCATATGATGATGGTATATGCATATATTGTATCATAATGTTCATAATTAATTGCACTAATTATTATGCTTATCTTATATCTACGTTTTATGAAATAAACATAATAATGTCCCAAGAATTTAATTATTCTAAAATTATCCCTAGTTGAGTATTATCATTAAATGGGACAATGATAATGCATTAAGACTAGTATGTGTAGTAACTGATAAAATGGTTCATGATATGAGATATCAAGTCAACACATAGGTATATGTTAGAAAACTATGTACTAGATCGACCCACCATGAGAAATACTACATGGATTATTATATAAAGTATCATAATATTTCTCATAGTGATGATGGTGTAAATAATCCTTAGACTTGAGATATTCAGAGATCCCAACATGAGGAGTTACATGTTTTGATACTACTAAACGTTACTCGTAAAAGTGTGAACTATAAAAATAGTAATTGGATATGTAATAAATCATGTAGTGGGATATTGAGTGATCAAGGAAGGATTTTTCCCTCCTTTATAATGGGAGTGATATATTTGGGCCTTTTGGTTGAGTAAGACCATAAAATGCATGACCATACTCAAATAAGTCGATATGTGATATCGAACTCATTTGCTTAGATATGTCTACTCGGGAATCAAGAAATGCAAAGATTGAACTATACGAGTATGACACGCTCCATGGCTCATGTTCAATCATGATATCTAGGGCAAAGGGATTTAATTACATGGTACTACCTATCACAAGAAATGTAATGACGAATTACTAATATTCTCATGACTTAGGTAGTATTGATGTATTGCTAGACACCGCTTATTACTTTTGGCATAAAATATATTTATGCCAATGCCAACGTTATGAGAACCCATTGGGTCACACTCTTAGATCGTATCCAAAAGAAGTGCAAAATTCATGTGATGAAATTTTGGTTAATTTAAGATTCCTTTTGGGAATAAGAATCTATCGGGTTTTGTTTTAAAACGGTTTTGGATTTAAGGCCAAAATATTTTGGTTCTATTAATACTAATAAATCCAAAATGAGTTTTAGATTTATTAATTAAATAATAATCAAAATGGATATTGGAAAATGAAAAGGCAACCATGAATTTATATGTAATACATTGTAACTCATTTTATGAAAATGAAAAGGCAGCCATTTATTGGAAAATGAAAAGACAACCATGTGTAACATATTGCAATTCAATTTCTGGAATATGAAATGTGAAAAGGCAGCTGTTCACATGGATGAGCAAATGAAGAAAACCGATGGGACACTTTCATTTTGAAAGTCTTCTATTTAAGCTTTCTTTGTTGAAGAAAAATTGAGCTATTCTTTAGTTCATGAATTATTATTCCTTAGTCTTTTCTTGTTCAATAAAACCGCCAATCCTTATTTGAGAAATAAGAACAAAACAAATTTTAAGTTGAGAGCTTGAAAGAAAACCAATCCTTAGGTTGAGAACTTGAGGGAATACCCGAGTAACAAAATCTTAGCTAGCACTAAAAGATTTTGTTATTTTTTTCTTTAGTTAATTGTTTGACAATTAACTTGAGACTTGGAGACGATCGTGTGGATACCATAGAGGCAAGGTTAGACTGGTTTTGCTTGTGATTCAACATTCGACATACGATCTTCTAAGGCTACAAGAAAATGTATGAATTCCACCTACCGGTTTAACTTCACTTCGTATGGATCCTTGGAGGAAACCAACAAAATTTTAAAATTTCTGTTGCTTTCTTTGATTTGGTTTCCTACATGCCTCCAGCTGTTGCATCAATATTGACTCTAACCGCATGATTGACTCCTTTACAGAATGATTGCACCAAATTCCATGTAGGAATCAATTGAAGTCGGCATTGTTTTTGAAGGTCCTTGAATCTTTCCCAGCACTCAGAGAATGTTTCATCATCTCTTTAAAAGAAAGAGTTAATATTATTCCTAATCCTCATCACCTTTGCAGGTGGCAAGCATTTGTTAAGGAAAGCTGTATAGAGCTCTTGTCAAGTGTTGATAGAGTTAGGTGGTAAGCTTGTAAACCATCGCTTTGCTCGTTCCATAAGAGAAAATGGAAAGAGGATCAACCGGATTGCATTAGGTTGTACTCCATTCATCTTAAAAGTGGAGCAATACTCCAAAAATCGTGACATATGACCAAATGGATCTTCATGTGGCAGGCCGTGAAATGGTGAATTCTAAATCATCTGTATCATTGCCGGCTTAATTTTGAAGTTATTAGCTGCAACTGTTGGTGTTACAATTGGTGTTTGGTCACCTTGCACATTAGGACTCACAAAATCTCGCATTATTCTTTGGCCCCTAAGAGGGTCATCTCTTTCATTGTCCCTTCCGTTCATGTTGCTTTGTTGCTTTTTCTTTTGACGAACTGTCTTTTCTAGCTCCAAATCAAGTGGTATCAACGAAAATCCTTGTTTGCTTGCACTCCGTGTGATGTGCATACACTAAACAAATTCCCGCAATACCATAATTAAAAATAAAATTAAAATAACATCTAAGTCAAGCAACACAATTTTTTCTTAACAATATCAATTTTATCAAAATTCCCTGGCAACGGCGCCAAAACCTTGACGTGCTATTTTCTGCAAGTGTACAGAGTCGTGTCAAGTAGTAAATTAAGATATCGTCCAACAGAGAATTTTTAAAACTGACTATTGAAATACTCACTATATTTGTTTGTTTAGACACCGAAATTAGGTTTTGAACTAAAATTACTAATCAAAGTAAAAACTGAATTTAATCAAATGTAAAAACTAGGATTCTTATTCTCAATTTTAACCATTTATTAAGATTGATTAACCAACAAGGTCTATGTTAATTCTAATCCATCTTGAAGGGATCTTAAGAACCATAGATCTTCCTCTCAGATAGTACCTATAATTAATTGATAATTAATTAACATTAAGTTTAACGGCTCTCACCAACCTAATGTCTTTTAACTCCAATTTGAATGCACGACCTTTTAATCAATATTAACCACTTAACTGTCTCTCAACTAATTAAGCGATTAACAGATTATTGTCTAATCCTACAGAACCTATCTCTCAATCAAGTTCTATAGTGTCGATTCAATCTTAGGGTGATCAAACCTAAAATGACATTAAGCATAACAATAACCAATGAATCTGAGCTAACAACCTATATTAATCACAATAAGCACATGGTCAAATTGGAATAAGAACCCTAAAAAGGATTTAGCCACTCATATTAAAAATAAAAGACAAAGATAAAGAAATGAAGAAAACAAATCCAAACATCATAAATAATAAAGAAAATTAACCATCAATCATTCCCTTGAATCAGAAAAGAGGGTTTAGCCATTCATGATAGCACATGGCTGTTTTAATTTTTCTAAGAGAATTTCTAAAACTAAAGAAAGACAAGAACGTGAGTTTTCAAGAAGAGAGAGAGAGCGGCTGTCTTCTGTTCGTTTTCTCTATGCTTTTCTCCTTCTAGGATTTTTTTTCCAAACCTAGTTAGAAAGGTCATCTAAACCCTTTCAAACTCTATCTAGGCTAGAGATAAGAGATAAGCTCCATCCTATCCAAATTTAACTCAATCTCTTATCTTGTTGGCTGCTCTATTCTTCTTTGTATGGGTGTGGCAAGACAACTCCTCATCTTGAGTCCTAAGCTCATCCAAACTCCAAAGGTTTGTCCTATCATCTTCACATTGCATATTTCAAAACAAAAACTAATAAAAAATTATCTATTTAACATAAAAAATGATTAATTTAAAATAAAATGACATTATTAACTAAACTAACTAAAAACTAATTAAACATGCAACTAACTAATCCTAATATGCGTAAAATAGAGTCTTCAAACTAAGTATTTTTCACACTCATCACATTTGCACATGTGAAAATTTTGAAATTTACAAACCTTTTTGTTTGCATGCGATGAAAGTTTGTGAGAAATGGGAAATGTATCTTTGGCACTTGTTAATGAAGTATACACATCACTGAAAATAGTTGAAATATACTCTGCAAACTTCTACCCTTATGTCCCACGAGAATTATTGGCCACCTGTACCTTTTCATCTGATGGCGAATTGAGATCGTGTTACTGATCAACTCGATCGTCGAAAATTCACTTGTATAAGGAATGAAATGGATCGAACCCAAAGACATAGATGCAAGACAAGTGGAGAAAATGAACATAATAGGAGAGCTTATCCAAATATGGGTAGTCTTAAGGATAAGGCAGCCATGCATTCGTAATGTGATATAGTAACTTTGAATTGATTGTTTAGGGTTTTTATGTAATTTTTGCATTTAAATTTGAAAGTAACATTGTTGAATGACACTGTCGAATGAACTTTTGCTATATTGATTCTACGTATGACATTATAGTATTTAAATTTATATGCTTGTTCACAATATCAAGATGATTCATACACTATTACGAAATGCAATTTTGATGTACATTAAATAAATTGTTTCAATATTATGTACGAAATAATTGTTAATAAATTTAATTTTAAATATATCTTTTAGGTGATGGAGGTTGAGAAGACTTCATACAGACTGCCACATTTATCTCTAGGATCTTGCAGGCCAAATGTATTGACATTATAGTCGTCTTATCAGTTGGAGATCATTTGGAAAAAGTCTAATAACCTTCCAATGAAAATACATAGGTCGGATTCCGAATTTTGGAGAGCTATCCTACTCAACATTAGAGTGCATGCCATCTTATTTTGAGTAGAATTTTATAGTGTGTTTATGACGTGGTCGATATAGATAGATCACTCATTGATTATGGCACTGATAAAGAGATGTCGATAGGAGACTTAAACCTTCCATTTTCTAGTAGGTGAAGCAACTGTGACATTATAAGATGTCGCAGCACTGTGGAATTTACTAGTATATGGGATATAGTGATTGGTCCAAAATCTAATTATACGATTGACGAGTGACAAACTATATGTCTAGAACTTTTGAGTTACATGCCGTCTTATGAAATTTTTGATGGGGATAGACTAAAATTAAAGGATATCTCTATGAATTTAGAATTTTGCTATCTAATGCTCGAGGCTGTAGATGTTGAGGTATTATAGCATGTTAGGTGTTCGATGATGCGTATTATAGAATCTATTATGAATGATAAGTCAGACACTAAAATTAAACTGATATACTTATTATTATTGAGAGACATTAATTATGCATCAAAATATAGTTGGGTACTACTGTTTTAACATCTCTGTATAAGGTATTGTGTTAGGCATCACAGAAAGTTACGACTAGTATATGTGGCCCATTATGCATTATGCAGTTGTGGGCATAAGAAAGACTATCGATGATTAAATTGCAGTGTCATGTGCAGACCCATTCCATTTTTATTTTTCCCAACATGTCCAATTGACCTCAAGTTTGCATGTGCATTTTTCTAAATTTTGCATTTACCATTTGTCTTTTTTTTTTGCACTATATCTTATATTCCATATTGACATGCATAATTTATTGCAGGTGGAACACGAGTTTGAGTTTCGTCGATGTTGATTCCCTTGTGTTGAGCATGTATCGAAATCGATTAGACTATTTGATGGAGGATGATGTAAGTAATACAACATTAATATTTATTATTTTATTCTTTTAAAAAACTTATATTCATTGAAATGATAATTACAATTATCTTTTGTTATATTACAACTTATTTGCTAGCTGTTTTCAAATGGGAATTTATATAAGTTGTTTGATTATTGCTCATAAGAACAAGATACTTGGTGTGAAAGTGAGCATCTTATTAACTTTGATGTGGTTGAACTGCATTTACCTGAATAGGTTATGAGACAATTCAATTATCATTAGAATATTCTTGTTGTTGTTGACATCGATTTGAGATTGCATAGGATTGATCGTCGAGGCAGAAAAGATGATAATTGGATAGCTTGTCGTGCACACCATATTGATAGATGAATGAGACGAAGGGATAGTATTGTCCATGAACTCCTTGCAAGTGGACCTATGGAGTATTTTTAAAAGTATATAATTTGGTATCGCCAAATTACTTGTTTTCTGATAGGTAATCTCGAGTACCGTCCTGCACAGGGTGTCCATCTAGTTGCATAAATTGTGGAGTTTTGGTATGTGTATGATATTTTTATTATTGCAATATTTAACAATGTATGCAACTCATTACCTGTTATTGCTCTTTTATTTATATGGTGAATGTTGGGGCAAGTATATGATTTGACCAACAACGCACTCAGCAATGTGGAGATAAATTTGAGACAGGTCATTGTCAATGAACGTGATGTTTTTTCTCGTGCATTGATGATTATTAAGGAGAGTCGCCGAATGCCAATGACACTTTCTAATTTTCAAGCCCAAATGGATTTCAACAATCACACAATCAGCCATCTACGTCTAGTTACCATATTGAAGATGATGCAAATGAGATATTTAATATTCAATCATCTTCTCAACAGTCCAGTGAGTAATAAGAAGAGACACAAAAAATTGAGCATTCATTGAATTTTGATGATAGCACATTGTATCGATTTTTTACATATGATTTGTTCTATGAACGTTGTAAGCGTCCTCATGGGAACCACGTATAAGTAAATTCATTCCATTTCTTCTAGACTTATGGGAGACACATGGGCTACAATGCCAATCCTATATAAACCCATAGTCCCAACCCCATGGGTGACAACTACAAAGAAATATTAGACATTTTTCTTATAGAACATGATTTTTTTTTTTGTAAAATGTATAAAAATAAAACTTTTTTCTAGATTTTTTATTGAAGTCCGTGTGTTTGACGTTGATATATTGTGAATTTTATTAGTTTTTTATGATTAGTTATGTACAAGAAATTAGTTAAAAATATAATAATTTTTTGTTCAAAAAAATGTAGGAAAAATAATGTATAAAAATATACAAAAATAATGTACAAAAATAATGTTCAAACACAATGTACGAAAAAACAAAAGACAAAATAATGTACAAAAATATACAAAAATAATATTAAAAAATAATATTCCAAAATAATGTATGAAAAAATAATGTACAAAAATATACAAAAATAATGTAAACAAATAATGTACAAAAATAATGTTAAAAAATATAAAAAAATAATGTACAAAAATATTTTTTTGTAATTTGTTCAAAAATAATGTACAGAAAATTAGTTAAAATAACAATATTTTCTTAATTTAAAGAAAAACAATATTCACTTACATAACTCAAAAGAAAAAAATTATAGACGAATATACTAACAAAATTCTATAAAAAATACATTAAATTGGTAAAAGAGCACTTAAATAAATAAAAAAAATCCTTAAAAACGAATAATGGTAACCGAAGGGTTCGTAACAAAGGGGAGTTCATGTGCAGTAGTGCTATAATAGTGTTGTTTGGCCCACGGGTAATTGCGACAAGATTGCACTTATTTATTTAGGGAAAAAAATTTGGTGACGCGCTCGGCAAAGTTTTTCTTGCCTCTCGATTTTGATTGCTTTTCAGTCCCCTACCCCACTGCCCACGGCAGCCCCCTCCCCTTATCCCAGGTTACGGATCCCTCCCTCCTGCCTATACGTAAAGAATCACAGAGAATCGGAGGTAATTTTGGTTGATTTTCTTTTTTTTGGCGGATTCAATTGCATGATTATTAAATCAGTTTTAGAAATAAATCTGAAACTGATAAATCTATATTTGTTTTGGAGGAATTTAGGGTTTGAGTTATAATTTTGGGCAACTGTTTCGTTAGGTTGAAAAAATGTGGTTGGTAGCATGATTAAAATGGATATATATGGGTGAATTAAGTGCCAAATGTGGTCCGTTACTGGTGGGATATTGTTTATTTTTTTCGAGAACTTGGTTGGAGTTATGATTGCGGACAAAGAATTGAAGAAAGCAGTATGGCTCAGCAGCAATCATCGCGTCTTCATCGACTGCTCACTTTATTGGACAGTATCCTTTGGTTTAGTCTCTGATTAGTGATATTTTGTTTGTTTGTTCGTTTGTGCTTGCACATTTTTATTTTTTGCGTATTTGATGTAGTCTCTCTGTGCATATTAATTCTGTTTCACTGAAATGGAATGGTGGATTCATGTTGGTATTGTTCTGTGTTCTGTTTAATGTAGTTTGATAGTATGCACTTTGGCTGGCAATGGGTTCATAAGGAATGCAGTCATACTAGCTGAAGTATATAATGTTTTTATGTCGTGCTGTTACATGTTGTGAATGAATGGTATGCTTTCGTACTTGTATGTTTCTTTGTTACTGCTTCATATCTTTTCATTTGCAGCATTTTTTGGTGGAAAGAATGGAATCAAATAGTGTTTTTTTCCCATTGCTTGCTTCTTTAACGAATGCTAAGCTGGGTCAACCCAGGCGACGAGATTTACTGCAGCTAAGCAAATTGGGGAAATCGCAAAATCACATCCACAGGATCTGCATTCTCTGTTGAGTAAGGTATGTATTTATTATCAAAGTTGATTAAGTTTGTCTATATATTTTTTGTTATAGTGACAATCTGTTTCTTTTTCTGGCTACCAGTTATTGCATTTGTATGGTTTATATTTGGGATGATTATGGTTTTATATTTGGGATTATGTATGAATGTATTAATTTTGGATGCAAATTTAACTAGTTTTGCTACTTCCCAGTAGTGATGATGACGACGATGATGATGCTACTTCCCAGTAGTGCCACTGCAAAAAGAAGTGAATTAATGCTGCTTGAATGCAGCATTTAACTCATTAGTTATATTATTTAGACACTTTCGTAGGCTACCTTGTTCAGCTTACATTCTCTGCCTTATATATTTTTCTCACACAAGCTTATAAGTTAGGCCATAAAATTGGGCCACGAAATTGAAATTATTGACAATAGTGATTCTAAGACTTTTAAGTTCAGGATCCCAGCAACAAAAAGTTCTTCACAATTTGAATTTGTTAGTCTTTGTCATTATTGTTGGTTGAAAGTTTACTCTTGATACTCCTAGTTCTGCAGTGTGTTCTCTAGGAAGATCTGGTGAAAAAGTGTTCCTTTATTTGACATTGTTTGTACACATTGAAGGGGTCGCCAACTTATCAAGAGCCCTGAACAGTTATCTGGGCTCTGCAATGCTTTTAAGCTTGTATCTTCACATATTTATTTACAGTAAAGTCGATTATGAGTTTTTATTTGGTAGGAGTAGGACTTCCTTGTATTTGGTAGACAGCCATATTTCCACTCAGTTTTTCCAATTTTCTGAGTTTTGTTGATGCTCCATCACTTCTTATCCAGTGATATCCAGTAAAGAAATACTTTGCCTTGGCTAGCATTACAACTTAGAGAAATGATAAACTCGTCTGTTAGTCACTATTTCTTTTACAAGTTTTTCTATGGTTGTGGTAGTAAACAACGATCTTATGGTTGTGGTACTTTACCTTGTAAGGATTTATTCATGGTTGCTTATAAGGGATGGTTTAGCTAATTTTTGAGAGAGAATTCGGAAATATCTTATGAGCATATGTTGTATGGTTTTTGTTCTGAGAGGCTGCGTCCAGCCTTCGTACTTTTACTTCACGCTTCTGGATTTTTATTGGGTATGATGGATTAAAGGAAGCCTCATCATGTTTCATTCAAAGAACTTGCTATTTGTTAGCATCTTTCTTTTTAGCTCGTGATTTATTCGAATGCCTCAAGCATAGGTAATAGGTGGTTAAAAAAATCTGTCTCTACATTATACTAGGTTGTTTTATAACCTAACTGAGGAGCACAAGGTTTATAATTTATATGAGTAGCATGTGATAAAGGCTGCAGTGATCTACCCAACACAACAAGCAAGAAATAGAGGAAATGATGGCTGGGCATGTTTTTATGTGGGCGTGGATGTGAAGGATGGGTGTTGATTTTTAAAAGTTTGTTAATGATATTTACTTTATCCATGCCATTGGGAAGAAATGATTTGGCAGCATCTACCTTTTTATTTCCTTTAATTGTAATTGTGAGCAAAAATCTCACATTTACAAGAGTCAAATTATTGTAAAGAAGTTCATTTGTTCTTTGAAGCAATCCCACAAGAGTTTCCTTTTTTCACATGTATGCCATTTTTGCAGTTGATTTTCTTTATCTTAAGAGTCCTCCCTCTGTCCCAAAAAGAGATTCCACTTTGGTTTAGGTATAAATTTTTAATAATTATTATGTACAACACACTTAATGCACCAACTAAATGTATAATTTTACATTTTTATCCATATTTTTTAATGGTGAGTATATACAATTATTATTAATAAGGATATTTTAGTAATTTGGATTGAAAATGGACTCTTTTTTTGGGACAAGAAAATTTTTTGAAAGTGGACTCTTTTTTTGGGACGGAGGGAGTAGTAGTTTTCTCATTGCTTTTACTGAAAGGTCTTATTCAATTTGTTTATGCTGCTTTGTAAGTGTAGGTTTCTCCATATCTTCGCAGCAAAAGGTGGGATACTAGGGTTGCTGCAGCTCATGCCATTGGAGCTATTGCTGAGAATGTTAAACACATATCATTGTCTGGCTTAAATTCATGCCTTGAGAAGAAGCTGTCAAACTCAGGACTCTCTTTTACTGTTGATGATGTGATGGAGTGGTCTTACTGGTACTCTAAATTTTTAGAGAGTACTTCATTTAGAAGGTTGTTCTTCTGCCCTTGTATTTGGTTCATATTTGTATCTGAGCTTATTCTTCTGATCCTCACATGTGATAGAATTTATCTAGTCATATGGCAATTTTAGAAGTTCGAAATCAGTGAATTTGAAGCTTTTTGTCTCATCAAAACTGAATATTGCAGTTTCGATCTAAATAAAGTGTTGGAGTTTGGACCTTTATTGGCATCTTGGGGACAGGTAGTTATAATTCTTTTTGTAATATGTATTTGTTGGTTTTCCATACTTTATGGTTTTTGTGATATTGCAGTGATTGCTTGCAATTACTCGTATTTACTTTTTGATTTGGAATAATACATTGTGTTCCATGCATTTGTTTCCAAAGTTTATAAATTTTTGGTGGACATTGGAGTCTGGTTTACCATGATATTGCAAATAGAAAAGTGAAAATGATATCTTGTAGGATGTTACTCTAGTGTGCGTGTTTTATAGGGACTTCACTTGATGGGTTGAAGCTGGAAAACTGTGCAATAGAAACCCTTACTTTTTGCTTATTGTTTTTGATATGTGACAATGGAAACTGTGTCATAATATACGAAGTTCCTGGTCAAATATGGTTTATTCCTCGCTCTTTCTTGTGTGATCATGCTTTATAAACATTCTTAGACACATAGTTGAGGAGATTGTGGAGGCAGATATGTTTTTATTCTGGATAAACAAGTTAAAAATCAAGTATTTAATTGTATGGAGCAGTCAGCCAAAACTTGATAGACAGATTAATTGATGGAGATTTTCTTGAAATGAACCCGTTCATTGTCATAGAAAGAATAAATAAGATTTTGTTTGTGCTAGATGTTGACATGAATCTTGGAGCAGTTATTCCAATTTAGACATAAACACTTGTTGCCCTGTTTTCCAAACCTTGTAATACGTGTTAACATCTATTCTAAATTTTGTCTGAAGTTACACTGTACACCTCTTGTATATGGGGAACACCCTCTTCCAAATAAAAGCACCCAGTTTCTATAATTTGTTTGTGAATTGTATCACTACCTTTAAGTATTGCTTGTCTTAATACACCTAGTTCCTTTTATTTGTCTGCGAATTGTGTTACTGCTGTCCAGGTGCTGCTTATCTTAATATTGGAAATCCTATTGTTTCCTTTATTCCATTTCTAATAGATTGTTGAGCTGTTTGCCTGCGTAGCTTACTAAAATATTATTTTATTAGGCTGGATAGTATATTGATTTTGCCATAGTTATATTGAAGTTAAAGTTTGTGAAAAGGCGAATTATTCAAGTGATGGTTTCCACGGTATTGCAGCATATTTGTAGTTGCTCAGTCATTTAAGCAGTGGATCTGGCAGAATTATTGTAAAAAATGTATGTGGATGTATTTTTCAGTTATTCCATTGACCATTACACAAAATAGACCAAATCATTTGTTAATAAGTTTATATCTGGTTTATTGTATTCAAATATCAGAAACTGTATCAAAAGTATTATTTTCATTGACTACTTGTATCACAACAAGCAATATTGCTATCAAAAAGAGTCTTGAGTAAGAGGCCCACGGTAGGATTAGTAATGTGTTTGGTCTTGGTTTCTGGTCATTACATTACCACAAGCTTAGTGCACATAAGCTGAGGGGAAGGTTTGAGGGCTCTTTGGAATTGATATATTATCCTGAGGTGTATTAAAATGAAAGAAACTAGGAAATAACCAAATTTCTAGAATTTAATAGTTTGTGTAAAACGCTTATTTATATTTCTAGTAAATTCTATTGGAAGGAAATATGGTAATATTTAAATAGGTAAATTATTATATTTATATAGGTGACCGAGCTCATAGAAATGGTATAACATCTATTGTTGTTAATGTAACTATCTTGATTTTTTAAATAGATCAATTGGATGAGGATTTGTCTTGAATGCATTTCAGCCATGGTTAATATGATGAGAAGAAACAAAGAGTCTTAAAGCTCCTCTACTTTTTAAGCTCAATAATTCTTGGGCTTTTGAATTCAGGACACTGACTTCATCTTTTCGAATTTTGTGGGACAATTTGGACAAGTGAACTGCCAAAGATATTGGCACCGCAGCTTTGCTCCTGTGGTTAAGATAATAGGTCTGTAGATGGAAGCAAAGTTTGTTTATGAGATGAATGAGTGGTATGACGAGTGAAAGAGATGTTTGAATTTGTTTGCTCTAACAGAAATTATAGTCTTGTCACTTATATTCTTGACATCAGCAATGACTACATTTTACGTGCTTTAACATTGTTGAACCAAAGTCTTGCAATTTTCCATTTTGAAGCTGTTTCTGTAGATAGGAAGTCATTTTATTTTCTTGTTCTAATCTGTTGCGAAGGGGCGGCATGGTGTATGTGTTATTTATTTTATTTTATTTTGTTTTTTTTCCCTTTTTACATTCTATTCAAATGTGACTTTAAATAAATGGATTGTTGCCCACAATGGCCTTTTGCTTGGTGCTCTTTAAACTTCAATTTTCATATTTCATTATTTTAGGAGTATGACATTCCAAGTGATAGCAGCAAGAATCCAAGGGAGCGTTTGGCTCGACAAAAACAAAATCTTAAATGCTGCGTCTTGGTGAGTTTGCGTTACTGCTTTTCTCCATAACCGTATGGTTGGTTTATTTATTTATTTTTTAATTTTTCCCTTCTCTCATAAGCATGTGTTTTCTATCTGTTTCTGTTTCTTGTTTTATGCTTTACATATACACATGGCCACAAGTATAGTCTGATATGGTATTGTTCGTCTTTTAATTATGTTGATGTCAGACTTTAGTACATGCATAACTGTTGTGTCTTACTAGTCCTTCAGAAGTAAGATTTTCTGGAACATTTTCCCTTCATACTGATCAAGTGGTAACTAACATGAGTTCCGAGTAGAGATTAACCATTTACTACCGTGTACTGATAAATAGTCAAACGAACGGAATCTTGAGGATCGTGTTCACATAATTCTCAAGATGGACCATCTGAATAGAATATTTAGCTCAGTATTTAAGTTGGGAAATTGGGTAACTGTAGAAACTTATAGTGATCATATAGACAATATGATTCAGATGTGAGTTACCCTACGAGTTTCTCATATTGTTGCATATCATAATCTCTCTCCATAGGTGAGTAGCTTATACAGGTTTTGTTTGCTGTTTGAGGTGTTGACTTTGTGATGCAGGATTAGGTAATTTGATTAGATAGGACCTAAGCATTTAATGTTTTTCCCCTTTGTGTAATTTGGGTACGTGAGTGAGATTTCTGCTTGTTGCAGTCACCTCTGTTGTTTTTCGCAGGTCTCGTTAGCTGCCTTAGAATTTCAGAAGGGTTTAGGCGTTTCATTTTGGTTGGGACTTCTCTTATAAATAGAAACCACTAATGTGGGAGAGTCCATTTTGACTTGTTCACAAACTCTTGTGTTGCTGCTTCATACTGCCACATTTTTGACACAGTTGCCCTTGATCAATTAAATTTTAATATCTATATTGAGGTCTCTGACATGCTGGTGATTTTGGGTTACCTGTACCAAACAAACATCGCTGATTGGTCACTGCCATATTGGTGATTTGGCTCCCCTATGCCACACAAACGATGCTGCTTCATCAGTACAAAACATCAGCAATTAATTCTACTTCTCTTAAATACAACACACAACAGCACTCCGCTGCTGTCCTGTAATCCACAGTTCAAATCCTCCCTTTGCTTAACTAGTTAATGTACTCACAGCCCATGTATGAGGAATCCACAAATCATGTCCTCTGTATGGTGCTGACCTTCCAAGAAACCAAAGTTCGCTTTGAAACTGCACAAATCTCTAGCCTTTTTATTGTTGATCAAACCTTTGAACCAACTCTTTCAAGACTCAGCATTTTCTTTTTTAAAATTTCAGCCAATAAACAAGACTGAATTCTTTCTCAGTGATTGCTAGAAAGAACCTTCTATGAGTTTTGTGTGGGGTTCAAGAATTGAAAAGTTTTAAATAACAAGTCAAAATTGAAGGGTAAAATTGATTAAGTATAATTTTCGTATAAGACAAAAAAGTATTCTGTATGCTAATTCCTGCTTTGGCATCATCACCAGCCTTCTCTCCAATGATATGCAAACAGGGCAATTTTAAGAGAAGTCCTTACCAAAGCTAAACTGCTAAACAAGTTAATTACTCCACTTTAACAAGGAGATGATAAGGTAGCTAAAGAGACCTGAAGAAATATAATTATAAACACTTGAATTGTTAATCACATTATACAACTATGTAATCCTCCATCATTTAGGTTTTGGGGCTCATACAATGCTGTTTTGTGTTGTGATTTCTAGCTTTTACATCGCTCTTTTATGTGGATGATGGTATTTAATCTTGCAACAGTAACTATGCGTTTCACTTGTTTTTGCTTTGTTCGTGACAAATCTTGTGGGCCAATTTGTTCAATTGTTAGTCAGAAAATTGCTATTGTTTAAAGATATTACTAGCTTTTTCTGAGTGGAGCAAGTTGACATGTAATAGGAACTGGGGATATTGTATAATAGATGGATGCAGTTACAGCTTGAGTTTACAATGACAGTTTCAAGAGTCTATGCATGTAGGACATATCTGCCTGCTCTAAGAAAACACGTAAAACAAATTTAAGTGCTTTTATGACCCACTTGGATACATACTAAGGATTGTAAATTGAATAAGTTAAGAAATTCACTAGAATTCACATTCTTAATTACTATTACTGTAAAATATCTTTAGTTATTTAAACATCTCTCTTTACTTTATCTTTAAGTCTAGTTATATGGATGGATCTTATCAATGTCCATGAAAGATAAATCCTAGATGGAAACACTGAATTGGTAAATGGGTACTCTTATACATTTTTGTATCAACTAAAGAAAAATTGGGGTAATATCACATAGATTTGTATTAGCTAAAGTTCATGAGTTGGAGATACATGAATATTGATTTTGCCAGTGTAAGATAGAAAGAACCCTTTTACATCTCACTTGATAACTCTCATTACCAATCTTGGCTCAAGTCTTTGTATCTTTAATTTTATCCATGGGAAAATTTTTTTCATTTTTAAATCAGGAGGAGGTTCGTTTAAGCCCTGAAAAGATTTTCCGATTTCTTTCTTTCCTTATTGCATGAAATGTAGGAAACGCAGCACATTGCGAAGCTTTTTTGCTGCAGGTATATTTACCCTGCCTTCTCCAATGAATATATCACTTCTAAAAATCTTGCATGACCCAGTGGAAGCCTAGCAATCTTCACATTAAGGAGCTCAGTTACAGTAGAACAAATGATCTGTATTTTTTGCTGTCTCTTTGCTGAAAAAGCACTAAATTACATAAACTTTATTCTACTTCTTGAGCATTCAGCTCTTTTCCTAAGCTTACTGTTAGATCACTTTACTGTGAATGCTCCATTTTTTCTGGTTCCAGTTCCACTGTTGGCCCCCCACCTACCTACTAAAGCTGAAATTCTATTATCAATCAGATTGATGAAGATGAAAGTGAACTCAAGGAAATCCAAAATTAAGGATTTCCCTAATTGTGCCCAAGTTCCATTAGGATTTATGAAGGAATCCAGCGAGTCAGAAAGCTGAATGAAGTGAATGAAGTTGTTTTCGAATCCTAAATCTAGTATTTGATTGCAGGAATTTAGTTACTCTTTTAGTCACTTTTTGTGGCAGAAGTTGTTTCAGTAAATTTGTTGCTTCACATGATTTCTTGGTGTCAGTTTTCTTAGTCTTGTTAGGAATGTGTTAACTTTTGGTAGTGTGGTCTAGTTGGGAATGTTCTTTTAGTTTTGCTATAGTGACTAGGTACCTGTAATAAATTCTTATTTAGGCTAGGCCTACGACGCTTTTATCTTCTTTGAGGGTTTGAAGTAACTTTGCCTTGGGTGTGATGCCTAAAGGTCCCTAGTTATGGTGTATAAGGTTCTCTTGGTGTGGTTCTTGTTCTTGATCTGTTTATCTTTGTTTATCAGAGTATACAATTTTTGTCCAGATTTCAGCTTTGTTTGCCTTCTAATCATATAATCATGAGTGTCTAAATCTCTAAGAAAAGCTTCCTGATCTTCTGTCTATAATTTCAGTCTTCCTAATATCTGATAAGCGAAATTGGTGCTTGTGCTGAATCACAGATGTTGAAGGGGTTGAATCTCCCAAAGTTGTTGAGACCTTCTGAATTGAATGTTGCATGCTACATTTTTACCAAATTAAGCGACACACTATAGGTCTGTCAATTCTATGTTAAACAGAGTAGGAAATTAATCTTTTATGTCCATGCTCAATTATTGATGCTTTATGTTCAAGTGGTTTCTGGGTTGTGTGTGAACTGCAAGCTAAGATTAATTGTTAATTGGTTATACTTTCTGAGTATCACTTAGTCTCTTTTATGTTGATAACTTTCTGTCTTCCTTTTTCCCCTGAGATTGATAATTTTCACACAATAACAAGGAAGGACTTTTGTACAGGTTTGGATGTGTGTGAGCAGTTTATGGATGTGAACGATATGATAAGAGATGAGGATTTTTTGGTGCAGAAGTTCCACTCCACAGGCAACGGCATTGCTCCTCAATATTTTTCATCAAGGTCTACCCACAATATCCAGCAGTTCGTTGCAAACGTGGTCCCTGGAGTAAAATCAAGGAGGCCAAGTGCAAGGGAACTGAATCTATTAAAACGTAAGGCAAAAATAAGTTCCAAAGATCAGTCAAAAGGGTGGTCTAAGGATGGAATAGTTGATGTATCACAATCACAATCACAAGAACCAGATATGACATCACCAAAAGGCACTTATCCTGACATATTGAGCTTGAACAAGGTACAAAGCTAATATTTCATGTCATTTATTGCTGTCATCTGGACCTAAGCTACTGGTGTCTGAAGTTATTCTGTATGAGTGGATGTATGCCCACCTCATATGCCTCTTTTTAAATGTTTATCTTAATTGAAAGCCTGTTACTTATTTTGTTTAAAGCATGAGTTAGGGGACTATTTGTTTTGTACTACACTAGGCTGTGAATGGGTTGGACCAAACCTGCAATGCTTTTCATTGGATATGTATTGGGTGTGTGGGGGGTGGGGGTGGGGGAGAGATTGGTGGCTGTCTTTTGTGGGTGTGTGTTTTTTTGGGCCGGGGGGTGGGGGGTGGAGGAGGTAGAGATTTTAATCTGCTTTTTTGATCTGGATCTAGGTGTAAATTGAATCACCTGGGTTGGATCTTGGTATTTTTGTCCATTTAGAATACATCACAATTGGATTTTTGCTTTTTCTGATCCGTTCTATGTGTTTTGATAGAACGTGATGGTGAGATATGATCCATATAGCCAACTCCACATATTGAAATAAAGGCTTAGTTGTTTTTAGTTGTTTTGCTCACATTTGATGCTCGAGTTTTAGTTGCTGTATTGCTTCAGACTGTTTCTCTCAGCCTTTAATTTCACGTGTATGTTCTATGTGGGAAAAGCAAACGATGCCAGGGGCTAGGGTTTAGAATTTTGATTTCACCTTGCTGTAATGTTTTGATTGGGAATTTTGACTTTTCATGTAGCATTCTCAGAACTGGAATTCCTTGGGTGGAAAACACTACATCATAAACATAATCTTTCTGACCTTTTATTGTTATTTGGCTGATTTCTAGCTCTATTGCACATTACTGAGTGATGCAAGAAAGGTTTGTGTATGTCTTTTTGTGATATGTTATGTGATTTATTAACAATTGGTACAAGCTTAATAAAAATCCATCACTCTGGTCTAACATTTTGTTTAGTCTTTCTAAAATTACCCTATTTTACCTGCATTCATTTTAACCCCTCCAAGCGTGCAGCTTCCATTTATTTATTTATTTTGAAATAATATTTGTTGGTTTTGGATTTCGAAGGGCAACATTGGGTGAATCAATGAAAAGCATTCTTATTCTGTGTATTCGTGAATCTCGATAGCGTGGAACTTTGTTAGCTAATTGGGCTCTTGTAGTTAGAACTCTAGATATTTACCGTTATAATTGATTGATATCAGGCCTGATGTTTCTCTGCTTCATACATTCCATTCTTTGTAAATTTATATCTGGTATTCTTAGTTGTTACCAGTTCACTAGTTCAGCTTTCTGCTTAAATATTGTGGAACTATTTTCTAGCCTACGACAACTGAAGATTGTTATCTGTAAATAGCAGATATGTAGCTATGGTTTCCGTCTCACATTTCCTCTACCACAAGCTTTTAATGAAATTCCCTTCAGTAGCCTCTATCATTGAATTGAAGGCCTTGAGCACGATCAATAGCAAATACATTGCTGATTTGGTTGGAGTGATTGCTATAGCTAATGTCTTCAGTACATTTGCGAGATGATGAACTTGTGTGAACTTCATAAATATTTGATGTGTTCTTGGTGGAATTGTGTGTAGGTGAATATTATATTATTAACCTGCTTATCAAGAAATTTGTTTAACTTCTGTAATGTTGAACATAATGTCATTCATTTACATTATCTCCTTTCTTGATGAACATTTGGTGTTTTATCTGAACACATGTTTTTGGTGCAGCAATTTACAGATACTGTTTCAGATGATGATAGCTTTGACAATGATAATGAGGGTGTTTGGCCTTTCCAAAGTTTTGTTGAGCAGCTCCTAATTGATATGTTTGATCCTGGTAAATGACTGCTCCATTAGTACATAGTAGTTGAAGCTTTTGTGATTTTTCTTATCTAATGCAACTTTAATCTAAATAATTTCAGTTTGGGAGCTCCGTCATGGCAGTATTATGGCTTTGAGAGAAATATTATCCTATCAAGGTGCTAGTGCTGGAGTTATTATGCCCGACTTGAACAGTGACAGTATATTGGGGTCTGCTTTAAAACATAAGGGTGAAGAAAACAAAATTAAGAGGCCTATTGACCTGAATATGCAAATTTTGTGTGATGAGTATCAGCCTCCCCTGAAAAGACCCAAGATTGAAGGTCCGTCATCTCAACTGTCAGACATAGTGATAACTTTCAGTAAAGATGATGACCTTGACATTAATACAAATGTTGAAGATCCTGGATGGAATCTGCCTATGGGGCATGCAAACGGTGAACTTGCTACTTCTATTAAGAAGGAGGTGATGCCTCAATCTGACCTTGATAGTGCATGGGATCAGACTAATGACGTGGGAAATACCAGGATTTACTGTGAGGACAAGAGGTCCCTTGAAAAGACTGACATTCTTAATAATCTTCCTGAAAATTCTGAGCTGCTCAACTTCGTTAAAATGGCTAGGCATTCTTGGTTTAAAAATTGTGAATTTCTTCAAGATTGTGCAATCCGATTCTTGTGTGTCTTGTCACTGGACCGGTATGATTCTGTTGTTCCGTTGGATACTAGTAGTGATATGCATAACTTTTTGTCGTTAATAGTTTCTACTGCTGTAAATAGCTTTAGTTGGTTGTCACAAAGTCTTCTATTTGTTTGTTTTCAAATTTTTATTTCTCCTTGATGCACAGCTTCGGTCAAAATGATTTTGTTTAAAGTTCGATTTTTTTTTCTGAGGTCAATATGCATGTTCTAGCAAACACAATTAAAGGGTTATATGATGTATCTAGTGTGGAAGTAGGCCAACATTTCTATTGGAAAATAGGGGATTTCCAAGTCCACATCCAAGTATTTATTACATCTTGGGTTGTAATTGCTACTAGTAGTGATATATATAACTTGCTGTTGTTAATAGTTTATGCTGCTCTAGATGGCTTTAGTTGGTTATCACAAAGTCTTCTATTTGCTTGTTTTCAAATTTTTATTCCTCTTTGATGCACATCTTCACCTTATGCATTTTTTTTTGAGTATTACCTTAAAGCAATTTTAAAATGATGTGATCCCTATTTGTTAAATACTTTCTACAGTTTTGGAGATTATGTGTCCGATCAGGTTGTGGCTCCTGTACGAGAAACCTGTGCCCAAGCATTAGGGGCTGTACTTAAGTTTATGCCTCCTGCCTTGGTGCATGAGACTTTGAAGATTTTGCTTCAGATGCAGGTAAATATCTAGTGGAGTAAGTCATAAGATGGATGATTTTATTTTGTACTTCCTCTCTATGTCATCCATTTTAATTAGCCCTTCTGTTTCTTCAGCGTAGACCAGAGTGGGAAATTCGTCATGGAAGTCTTTTGGGTATCAAATATCTTGTTGCTGTGCGGCAGGTGAATTCTGTCCAATACTACTAAACAAATTTTCTTCTGTGGTAGTTCTTGATGTGTGTTCTTCTTTCAGCAGATCATAAAAAGCTGCAAAATATTTGTTAATAGTAAACCTTAATGTTTGAAGCATGTACAACCTAAGATACTTTTGCAAAATTGGTTCTTATATTTTACAGAATCCTACCTTTAGATATCTGGTGGATGAGAGTGTAATTATGTTTGTTGTGTTGGTAATATTTGGCATTCTTTGATTATTTTCCTCTAATGAGCATTTTGCCTTGTCAGGCTACTGGTTACTGCTTTTTCCTTTACATGTATTAGTTTATCAGTCCTACCCCTTCCTTGACATATGTTAGGCTGCTTTTGCACTTCTAGTATTTCTGTGTGTCTCATGTGTAATGGTGAAAGCTGAAGCCTTTTTCTGATGGGGAAAAGATTTAAATTACATCTTTTCTATTGTTTCTTGTTGGATGGCCTTTACCAACTTTTCTATGTTTTGATTGAGATTGAGTGTATGGATACTCAGCCTTTTTCTTTTCTGATTGTTTAACTCCCTCCTGTCAGTGGTGATTGATCTTCCAACCCAAAGTCATTTTTCCCTTTGTTTGTGGATCTTGAATTTTCCTCAGTGTTTGTTGATTACCATCTTTTAATTTTGAATGGAAATCTTATTCTGGGTTTGAAATTTGAGGACTACTAAGGGTGTTTGAATTTCCAAACACTTTCAAGCTTTAAAGAGGACTAGTGACCTGGTTAATTGAAAGAGATGAACCTGTCTTACTGTCTCTTGGTTTCATGACATAATGTGCATATTATATTGGGGGAGATGTGCGAGCAAGACACAGAGCTTGGAATGTAGTGATCCACGCCATAGAATGATATTTCCGTGCTGTATTATAGACATTTGACTTCTAATTTCCTATCTTTAGAGGTCCCGACTTCAAAACCTGCTTCATTTAAAAGAGCTAACTAGCACTTGTCTTTTCTCACACACTTGGTTGAAATGGAATCAAAATTTTTCTTAAGCATTATGTATCTATATGAAGGGTCTGTGGAGACAAGAAGTGCATGTGCAGATTGATGCAAATGTAATGATCTACAAAATTATGGATTTTTGTTTCTTTCTCCTTGATCTAAACTCTAAAGGCTCTGGGGATAGCTATTTATTTGTTGGTGCTTTGAAAATTCTTGCAACAGAAATATTTTCCTATGATTTATGGTGGAGGAAAATGTTCCTTAGGTCTTGCATAACCTTATTATAATACAGGTTCTTCATATTCTGCTTCTGAATAAACAAACTTTATATTTTTCATTGTTAGTACCTGCAGTTACTAAGCAAATAGTTGATGGTTCTCTTTCTCTCACTTCTGAGTACAGTATGGTTGGTGGGCTGGTGTGGTAGCACATTGCTTTTTTATGCTATTTTGATAACTGGTTAATTGTTATATTGTTTATTAAGTGTTTTTCTCCCAGATTTGCTCATTAATTTTGAAAATCCACCACCTTTATTGCCCATGTTAAAGTTCTGGGTTCTGTGAATTTGACGTGCTTGTCTTTCTTCTGGCCTCAACCGTTCTAACCAATTTTAAGGTTCTTTTTGGCTGCAGGAAATGCTTCAAGATTTGCTCGTTCATGTTCTTCCAGCATGTAAAGCTGGGCTTGAGGATCCTGATGATGATGTAAGAGCAGTGGCTGCAGATGCCTTAATACCTACTGCCATTGCTATTGTTTCTTTGAAGGGTCAAATTTTGCATTCCATAGTTATGCTGCTGTGGGATATTTTACTTGATCTAGATGATTTAAGCCCATCTACCAGCAGGTGCTTCTTGATTTTTGGATATCTTTGTTCTGATTTGATTTATTATTTATTTTAATAACTCCATCGTCTCATGTTACATGGCCTCTTGCTCTTCTTTATTCATTAGTTTTGATATTTCTTCTCATTTGCTTTCAAATGTATGATTTCCGCACTTACATAATGAGGTGCCTGAATTTTATGACCTTTAGCCTTACATTGTTTCTCAATTTTTGTTGGTTATTCATGATTTGTTATCATTTTCTGCTTTCTGGTTCTTTCATTGCTCTCTTGGTTATAGAGGTAATTCGCCACTGTAGCATAGAAAACTGTGTTTTTGAAATCTGAATGTGTTTTTGATACTACTTGGTTTGTATTGCAGTGTTATGAATTTATTGGCAGAATTATATTCTCAAGAGCAGATGTTTCCCAAGTCACTTGGGTCCACTGTATCATCTGAGGAACAGGAATTTGATCTAAATGAAATCGGTAATCTAGAGCCCATGGGAGAAGAAATGAATTCTCTTGAAAATCCCCGTATGTTATCAATATTAGCACCAAGGTTATGGCCATTTATGCGACACAGTATCACCTCTGTCCGTTTTTCAGCCATTCGAACTTTGGTATTATCCTCTCTTCTGTCATTTTGCATTATCATGTTGTCTGTAGACAATTGTTAGCCTTCTATGGGTACCTTCATCTACCAGTGTATTTTAATTAAAGAAATGAAGAGTTTTCTGCTGTCAAACCTGTCAGAGTTATTCTAATCAAATAAAAAGGTTGGATAATGTGTTATTTTGTTGCAGGAGCGTTTACTTGAAGCTGGTTATAAGAGGAGCACCTCTGAATCGTCTAGCTCTTTTTGGCCTTCTGTTATTCTAGGTGATACACTTAGAATTGTTTTCCAGAACTTGCTGTTTGAATCAAATGAGGAAATTTTGCAGTGCACTGAAAGAGTGTGGAAGCTTCTCCTTCAGGTTGTTCTGGTTAGCTATGTGTAACTGCATTTTCTTTTTTGTATTTTGCAATTACAGCTATCAGTTTAAAAATGTCAAAATGCATCTTCCTTTTTCTATCCATGCTAACTGCGATTACCTGACATTAGCAAAAATTTAAGTCCTTCATCCATTTAAATTGATATAATGAACAAATTAAAAAAGGTTTAGCTTTCTGTACCTTTTCAGAGGTTGCCTTGTTGAATATATTTTTTATATTTAAGGAAATAAATGTTAAAATATGTATGTTTCCATTAAGCCTTCAAAATGTGATTTTATTGCTAGTGAAAAGTAAGCATGTAAAAGTCTCAGATAATTTTTGGATAGACAACATTATAAAATTTTGTTCCATGTTTGTCAATTTTAGCTGCTTCCATGGTTATCAAATTTGTTTTGGAGTGTATGTTCATTTTAGTTGATTTAGTTACTATCAAATGACCTTTGTCCGACCTTTACACTTGTCTTCTAAGACATCTTTAATAGCATGTTATTATATGCTATGGATGATCTTCAGGACAATATAATGCTGGAACTTTCTGGATAGTTTGATTAAAGAGTCTTTGGGTCTTACTTGTTCTCCTCCAAATTTTCGTCTTTTACTTATCTGAATATACATTCCTTTTGGAAAACAAGGTGACAATTGTGTACATGTTGAGTGTTTCATATATAGTTTCAAGATATGTTTACCATGATATTAGGATAATGTATTTTAGTTAGATCTACAGTTGGAAATTTGCATTGAATGTAGAAAATATTGAAGTCAATGTATTTCAGTTAATCTAGAGGAGAAGAAATTGAATGCTACACTCCAATAATATGTTTCTCCTTGAAATTAGGGGCCACTGGCTGCTAATAAATAGCAGGAGGATATATTTAAAATGAGAGCAAGAGCTGAAGTGAATTTTGCTGACTGCTAATAGTTTTAAAGTATATGGGGACAGTATCTGGAGGTCGATCACTATTCCAATTTGCTAAGTAAATTAGCACATGTTCTGGAGTTTGCAAGGCTAAGTGCTTTTCAGTTTACTTTTCTCTAGAAAACTGAATTGCATATATGCGCGTGTGCTTTTACCATCGGTTCTAGTGGTGTTTCTTTTCTTTGTGTTTTATCATTAGTATCAAAATCGATTTGGACTTTGTAATATAAAGCTGAGTGCTTTTCAGTTTACTTTTCTTTAGAAGACTGAATTGCATATATACGCATGTGCTTTTACCATCGGTTGCTTTATTTAAGCCCTTAAATTTACTTGATAAAACATGGTCTTTTGCTAAATATTGTGCTTGATATTGACATATGATGTTTTTGGGAGAAGAAACTGAAAGCTTTGTTTTTTTGTTTTACCATGTTATGAGAAACTTGGATGGGGGGAGGAAGAGGTACTTCAAGGATTATCTCACATGTGGTTAGTCTGTGGGGTTGGAGGTGACTTCTGTTTTTTGTTCTTGACTACCATTTAGGGTCTGTTGTTTGGACAGGAGCTCAAAGGATAACCAATATTTTGTTTCTGTGTCATTGGATAATTTGGATATATTGGAAAAGGCATTTATTGATAATCTTTGTGGTGTGGGACACATAGAAAGGAACAAGGATATTTGTAGAACTTGAAAAATCAAGTATATCTGAATCTTCTAGCTGCTCGTAAGGATTTACTTCACTTTATTTTGATGCCATAGCAATAATATTTTTATGTCCTTCACAACTTCAGCTGTTGCATGGTAATTATTCCGATGTCAGAGCAGTACTTTTATGTGTTTTAGAACTTTAGGCTCTGAATGGTAATTCTGTAAGTTTAATGTCTGCTGAAGAGGGTAAGTGCTGTGGTTGCATCTTGTTCAGTATGATATGCTTCCTGTCAGAGTTTGTATTAATGGACAAAACGGTGTTCTCTAAGGTATATGACAACAACAACAACAACTAAGCTTTTATCCCACTATATGGGGTCGGCTATATTGATCGCATCCTGCCATTGCATTCTATTGAAACACATTTTTATTTAAATTTAGATAATTCATGTCTTTTTTTAATAGTTTCTTCGAAGTCTTTTTAAGTTTTCCCCTTATTTTTTTTAATTTGAATTAATAACTCTCTATTTTCTACACGTTTTACTGGTGCATTTAAGGGTCTTCTATGCACATGCCTGAACCACCTTAAGCATGTTTCTCTCATTTGCTCATCTATTGAGGTTATCTCTACTTTCTTTCTAATGTATTCACATTTATTCTATCTGGTTTAGTATGCTTACGCACTATGTTACCCGGACCCTTCACATGACCTGAAAACACGCGTGTTGATACAATCCGACATGAGTTTGGGTGCTGGGTACGCACATGATTTGGTCAAAAAATTTTGGATACTTTGACCGTAAAAATAGCGGTCAAAATTATTTTGACTTAAAAATAGCAGTCAAAATTATTTTGACAGCAAAATGGCAGTCAAAAAGACTTGGGGTGTGCGGGGGCTCTGGAAGAGAGAAGGAGAGGAAGAACGGGAAAAGGAGGAGGGGGAGCGAGGAAGAATGGGTAAGGGGGGAGATAGTGAATTCTGATCCTTTTAAATTGGTGCTTTGAACTTTTCACAATTAGGTCATTGCTAGTGAAGATGGAAGATGGAAAAAATGCCTCAACATCAAAAGCTTGCCTTGTTAGTTGTCACCGAGGGAAAATTAGCTACCATTACCGTATACTATTGCAGGAGAGCTGTCTTTTGGTTTCCCAAGAATAGAAGAGACTAGCCACTTAGCAGCTAGTATCATTAAGAAAAGTATGTTAAATATTGATTGGGGGAGAGTTGAAGCGGCTAAGCTTTTATAGTTTCTCAATAATATAATAAATTAAATTTGTGTTTTCTTTTACACAAAAGAAGGAGAAGATAAGTTTGACTTCAAGTGAAACTTGAATTTCACATACCCAAGTATATCACTTGAAGTCAAACTTATCTTCTCTAATAAGTATTAATAATTTAGAATAGTAACTTCGTAATAAGTAGTAACTAGCAAAGCCAGAAGCATTATTTAGCTGTATAATAATTGATTTTTATTAGTTTGTGTTAAATATTTTTAAATATATTAAATTTTAGTGACGCGTACCTGTACCCGTATCTGATGCTTTAACCGTATTACCGTATCTTATGAACTTTACATATTTGACACCTCGATTTACACCCATACCCGGCGCCCGTACCTGAGTCCAGGTAACACAGCTTACGCATCCATCTCAACATCCTCAATTCTGCTATCCTCATTTTCTGTTCATGTTCATAGTTAGTATCTCAACACTCTGTTCCATAAAACATCGCTGATCATATGGTTGTTTTATAAAATTTTCTTTTCAATTTTAGTAATACTTTATGATCACAATATTGCTTTTTGCATTTTCAGCTGTTAAAAATTCATATGGCTACCTCATTAGGTTAGGTGTAGGGGGCTTGGGGGAAGGAAAGCAGCATGTGGGAGTGAGGCAGCAAAAGTGGGGCTGTTAGTATAGGAGCAAAGGACTGAAGATAGAAAGTAATTGTGTAGTGTTGTCTAAGAGTTTATGATAAGCTGAGGTATTGGTGAGGATGGAGGAAAGGAGATGTAGGAGAGAAGGTAGCAAAGAGAGGAGGTAGGTTGTATTAAGGTGACTCCTTCAATAAGGAAATTGCAAAGGCTGGTTTGGCCGGTGATCTGAATTCTTTTTTTTTTTTTTTTTAATTATTTTGCTGTTTTTATAACTATTAGCTGAGTAGTTATGTGAATTAAGTGGTTACCCTTGATATGATCACTTATAATTTTAAATTAAAAATGGATGGAGTTAGGTGTGTATGAATTTTTTCACTTTTCGAGGTGGTCGTTGTGAGATAGGAGATATATTGGAAAGCATTTTAAAACACTAACCATTGGTCTTTTTATTATTTTTGGTGTTTTTTAACTTATAACTTGGACTGCATAGGTATTTTCTATTTTTTTTGAAGAGACCATTATCTAACATATCTTGGGAGGTGAACATAGTTGTCCCAATTTTTAAGAACTTTGAAAAACACACAAAGTGGAATGAGAATCTGCCTGGTTGTTTTCCTTGATATTGATATGTTTCCCACGTTGAATGCTCCATATCTGTTAAGTCTCATCATTTATGCATAGTGAATTGGTATGGTAGATTAATTTCACAGAATATGAATGGTGATAATGCAGGGCTGCTAGAATAGTATGAGGTCTTATCTCTATGGTCATTGAAATCAAAAAGGTTTATCAAACTCCCTGGGCATAAGATCTGTAATAAGTATATAGGATTGTTGTACGCCTAATAACATGAAAGGTGTTTATTTCAGAAGAGGAACGCCTTATTGTTTTTTAACAGAGCACTAATTGGATTTTTGCAAATAGAATGAATGTGGCAAACTTCAGGAGAAGCAATCTGCTACCGAGCTGTCTTGCTTGAAATAACAATCTCTTTTGCTTGCTTAACTGCGATGAACAAAAGCTTATGATTCTCCTAGTTAATATTCATCATCAGTTATAGCAATAGTAAGTGATCTAATAGCAGTTATCTTCCTTTTGTGGTGATGGATTTTTACCTTTAATAATAAACCTCTACTTTCTATTGATGATTTACTTTCTCAGGAATTGGGTATTTTAAGTTGTTCATGAATATTAATGCCTTATATTATGTGTTTCTGCTTCTCTTTTCATATTTTAATACTTTAGACAATTGAAACTATATGCAGGCATAGGCATCTTTGTCTACAGCAATTGTCATGACTTTGTTGTCTGTTTTTGTTTGAAATTGAGTTACTGATTCGTTTAGAACTGCATATAATTAGCTATCTTATACTAAATTTCAGTTTTCTGATCAATATAGGTAGGTGCATGCTTGTATTTTTGTATGTAAATATGTTTATATATGAGTGTGTAGCTCCTTTTATGTATTAATATGCTCCTTTTCTGCTTCCTGCTTTATGTGTCCAATTGCCAGTGCCCTGTGGAAGATTTGGTAGGTGTTGCAAAGTCATACTTTTTCTCATGGATAGAGCTTACAACTACTCCATATGGTTCACCACTAGATGCCACAAAAATGTTTTGGCCCATTGCCCTTCCACGTAAAAGCCACTTCAAAGCAGCAGCTAAAATGAGAGCCGTTAAGCTTGAAAATGAATCTTCTAAACCTTCAGTTGATTTTTCTGAAGGTGTTATTTCACAGGATAAGATTGGGGATTCTTCTGCTGCTACTGCTGCTAAAATAGTTGTTGGTGCTGATGAAGATGTCTCAGTGACTCGTACACGAGTTGTTACAGCTACTGCATTGGGTATTTTAGTTTCCAGGTTGCATGACACATCATTAGGATTTGTCATTGATCCATTGTGGAAGGCACTGACCTCATTATCTGGAGTTCAACGTCAGGTATAAATCAGCCTTGGACTTGGGAGGAAATTCTCCCATTTTTTTTATCCATCATATTGTTCTTCCTCTTTTAACTTCTTTTTATTGGGTTACGGTACTTTGAAATAATTTTTGACTATCAGGTGGCTGCAATGATTCTCATTTCTTGGTTCAAGGAGTTGAAAACAAAGGAGCTTTCCATGTCTGGGGACGTTGTTACCTCCGCTTTAAGTAGTTTCAAAAACTGGTTGTTAGATTTATTGGCGTGCGCTAATCCTGCATTCCCAACAAAAGATTCACTTCTTCCATATGCTGAACTTTCAAGAACATATGCCAAAATGCGGAATGAAGCTTCTCAAATGCACTCTGCTGCTGAGTCATCTGGCCTGTTTGATTGTCATTTGATTGCTTCCAAATTGGACATAGAAAATTTTACTGCAGATGATGCAATAAATTTTGCAACAAAACTTCCATCTCTACGTAGTGAAACTAGTGATGAAACATCCACTGAGAGAAGCATTCCTGATGAACTAGAGTCATCAAAGCAAAGACTTCTAACAACAGCAGGGTATCTAAAATGCGTTCAGGTGTGTTCAAGTTGGATATTACTTTCTCTCTTCATTTACACACTCTTAATGTCTTTTCCATCAGCTTTTTGTTTTGTTTTGATTTTATGTTCAATCAATGTGCAGGGTAATTTGCACATCACCGTTTCTGCTTTACTAGCTGGTGCAGTTGTCTGGATGTCTGAGCTTCCTTCAAGACTCAACCCAATCATCTTACCATTGATGGCTTCTGTTAAAAGGGAGCAGGTAACGTTCTCTAGGGGATATATTTTGATAAGAAAATAGCCTTCACTTATCTATTTCTGCTTTAAATGTTTTTCTGCATTATTTTGCAGGAGGATATACTGCAAAGTAAGGCAGCTGAATCTCTTGCAGAATTGATTTCTGGTTGTATTGAACGCAAGCCTGGACCTAATGAAAAGTTGATTAAAAACCTTTGTAATTTGATGTGCCTGGATCCTTGTGAGACACCTCAAGCTGCTGTTCTTAATTCTGTTGAGATAATTGAAGAACAAGAACTCTTAGCTTCAGGAAGTACTTTCAGCAAACAGAAATCAAAAGTTCATGTGCTGGCCCCTGGTGAAGACAGATCAAGAGTGGAGGGCTTCATTAGCAGGCGTGGATCAGAGCTTGCACTGAAGTATTTGTGCCAGAAATTTGGAGGTTTGTTATTTGATAAACTACCTAAGCTGTGGGATTGCCTGGTGGAAGTTCTTAGACCTTATAACCTCGAAGGGTTGACTCCAGAAGATGAAAAGCATATTGATGAAACTATTGATTCATTCAAGGATCCTCAAATCTTGATAAACAATATTCAGGTAATGATTTTCAGTCTATAATTTCGTTGCTGTCTTTTCTTAGTGAATTTCAATATAGAACATGATGGTGAGATATGATTCATATGGATAAAGCCTTAGTTGTTGGTTGTTGGGTCTTTTCTTAGTGAAATTAGATTTGTTTATCAACTAATATTATGCTGATTGATTTTTCCTTTATCGAACAATATGAAATATATTTATTACTCCATCTATATCTTTGTTATTGGTCCCTTTGACTATGAACCTTTTGACTAGGCATATAAAGTATAAAATATGATCTGCACATGATTTTACGAAGATGCATGAAAACTACCTACCATTAATCTTTCAGAATTTCTAGATTCATGAAGGAAGACTTTAATTGTTGTGTTATGGGATGTTGGGAGTACTATTCTTGGTCAAGTACAAAATAGTTCCTGAGTAGTCCAAACGTAGGGATCCTTTTGCCCATGTACCACTTGTAATAGTTCTTTGGGTTTTGTTAGTTGTTTTAGTTCATCTAAAGTTCATTTGCATCTATGAGTCTATTCACCCTGTTATGGAACTGTGCATGTTCAAGTAAAAAGAATTGGAGTATTGTTAACTGCTCACAGCTTTGGAGTTTCATGCATAAAATTGTAATACTGTCAGTTGGTATTCTATTCCCAATGGTTAATTATTCACAGCTTAATTGTCATATATCTTTTGGATTTTTGTAGGTTGTTCGATCTATTGCTCCTTTGTTGGATGAGACATTGAGACCAAAACTGCTCACACTTCTCCCATGCATCTTTAAATGTGTTCGTCACTCTCATGTAGCTATTAGATTAGCTGCATCAAGATGCGTAATGACAATGGCCAAATCAATGACTGAGAATGTTATGGGTGCTGTTATAGAGAATGTCATTCCTTTGTTAAGTGATGCATCATCTGTTCATGCCAGACAGGGAGCTGGCATGCTTGTGAGCTTGCTTGTTCAGGGACTTGGTATGGAGCTGGTACCTTATGCTCCTTTGTTGGTAGTTCCTCTCCTTGGGTGCATGAGCGATTGTGATAATTCTGTCAGGCAGAGTGTAACACATAGTTTTGCGGCCCTTGTGCCACTTCTTCCCCTTGCCCGTGGTGTTGCAGTACCTGTTGGTCTTAGCGAACGCTTAAATAGAAATAAAGAAGATGCACAATTTTTGGAGCAACTGGTTGACAACTCTCAAATTGATGATTACAAGCTCTCTACTGAACTGAAAGTTACTTTAAGAAGGTAAAACCAGCTCCTTGATCAGATTTTATTTTTTATATTTATTTATTCTTTTGCATTTCTTAAGATGAGCATTTCTTTCACCTCACAACATATGAAATCTTACTGAGAGGACACGACATATCTGCATTCAAGAAATTAGTTCTACCCTCACAATGTTCGTCCAAAATGTTTCAAAATACCTTGTAATTTGATATATGTTTGTTCCTAATTTCCTCTTTGTGTGCATTGATTTTTCTATTCTTGTACTGGTTCTTTTTGGACGTGTGTAGGAAACCTTTAGATGCATCATTATGGCGTCTAGAGATTAGAGAAACCCAAACTAGAAGGGGAAGTGGAAGACCTGAAAAGAGTAGGAAATAAACTGTTAAAGACTTGAATTATCTAAATTTAAAGGAAAATGTTTTTTAATAGAAAGCGATGGGGAGATATGATTCATATGGCTGACCCTACGTAGGGATAAAGACTTGGTAGTTATTGTTGTTAATTTGCTGGGTCCTTTTCCCACAATGTATTTTTGTATTGGTAGATAGTAGCCTTGATCTCTTTTTCTGTACCACCTGGTTATTGGTATATAGGTGATGCAGCATAAGTGTGGGTTCAAATTCAACAGACCTTATTAAACTCTTCTAGGCTTTAAGAAGGTAGAAAATTGTGGTTGTTAGAACAAGGAAACTGAGATCTGTAAATAAATTGTAGGAAAATAAGAAATATATCTAGGAATCACTCCTATGATCCTTCGGTTGTCACACCTAGGGACCTTTGGGCATCACACCCAAGGCAAAGTTGAATCACATAAACTTTGAAGAAGACAAATTGTTTGAAGGAATTTTATTGAACTCAAAACTCTATCTAACAGACATAGCATATATAGTACATATTGGTCATACTGGATGTTTAATTCTGCAGTCTATCAGTGTCACTGCTCAAACAACTGTAGAACAATGTGGATGATACTCTCTAGGTTTTTTGCTTCCTTGTTAGCAGGAATTTCTCCTCGCAAGAAGTTAATGGGTTAGATATTTTCTACTGCACCATCAACTTAGCATTGAAAATCATTCTCCAAGCCTTATCCTATCCGTCATTCCATTTAACCCCTCTGCATGTATATTCATTAGGGATATAAAATGCTTTCCTTGTCTTACGCTTAAGTAGTATAAGAAATCTTTTGGGAAACTGTCATTTGCTATTCGCCTGATTGGCATTATAATCAGCAGACACCAAATTTCATCTATATTGGTTTGTGAATACTTTGAATTCATGATCCAGTGCTGGATAGGGGACTGCTGAATTCAAGAATGTGGAGATCTATAATGTGGACATCCTGAGATTTCTGGCTACCTTTGGCTCCTTCCTTTCAATTAGCCACCTGTTATTGATAGAACCTTTGAGACCATTGTCAAGACGATAGCATAAGCTAAAGACTACTTAAGCAACTGATGTTCCTAGATTATGGTTTTTAGCTTTGATGTCCTCTGGGCCTGGTATAGAACCTCTGGACAAACAATTCTTTATTCTTAGCTTCTGATTTCACCATGTGGAGCTTTTAAGAATTGTCTTTGCAAAAAATCATTCCTTTTTTTGGAATAATTTTCTCTGTTATGTAACTATGGGCTTATATTTATTATAAGTGTGAGATTTAGAAGAAACAGAGGAGAATAGACTTCATTCTTATTAACTTATTCACCCCAGGATTACAAAGACTCCTCTATATATGAGATAGTACTAACTTATTCACAGTAACAAGATCCTTGATTGTAGGGATCTCATTACTGAACTTACCTAATCTGAATAAGGTAATACATATATTTAGGAATCCTATCCGATCTTATCTAAATATCTAATTCATACATATATTTATCCGATCTTATCTAAATATCTAATTCCAACACTCCCCCTCAAGCTGGTAGGAAGATGTTCTTCATTCCCAGCTTGCTTGTATGACCATCAAACAGTGGTTTAGCCAATCCCTTTGTGAGAATATCTGCAACCTGCATTCTGGAAGATACAAATGGGGTACATATCACTCCATTCTCCAGGTTTTCCTTAATAAAGTGCCTGTCCACCTCAACATGTTTAGTCCGGTCATGTTGCACCGGATTCTGAGCAATGCTTATAGCTGCCTTATTGTCACAAAACAGCTTCATAGAACCTTCAGTCATTATGCCTAAATCTCTGAGAACCTTTCTCAACCATAACAACTCACAAATTCCATGTGCCATGGCTCTAAATTCAGCTTCAAGCATACTCGCCACCACATTCTGCTTTCTTGCTCCTCCAGTAACCAAATTGCCCCATATGTAAGTGCAATAGCCAGAAGTTGATCTTCTATCAGTCACTGAACCAGCCCAATCTGCATCAGTATAGGCTTCAACATCTCTCTTCTCATTCTTTCTGAAGAACAATCCACTGCCTGGGGTTCCCTTCAAGTACTTGAGAATCCTGAACACTGCATTCTCATGCTCCTGCCTTGGAGAATGCATAAACTGACTTACTAGGCTCACAGCAAATGCTATATCAGGTCTTGTATGGGATAGATATATGAGTTTCCCACCAATCTGGTATCTGCCTCTATCAACCTGTTTTCCACTGAATCATCTCCTAGTTTTGCATTTGCCTCAATTGGAGTATCAACCGGTTTACACGCACTCATTCCTGTCTCTTTCAACAAATCTAAGATATACTTCCTCTGAGAGACTACTATACCCTCGTGTGACCTAGCCACTTCCATTCCCAAAAAATACCTAAGTTGTCCAAGATCCTTGATTTCAAATTGTGGCCAACCGCTTTAGAGTACTTTCTTCCTCATCATTGCACGTTAATATGATATCATCTACATATACTATCGTGGATGGCAATCTTCCTCAGCTTTGACCTTTTTACAAAAAGAGTATGATCAGAGTGGGCCTGCTGATATCCCTGCCTTCTCATAAACCTTGTGAACCTATCAAACCAAGCCCTAGGACTTTGTTTAAGTCCATACAAGGATTTTTTTAGTCTGCACACCTGTGATCCAAACCCTTTCTCAAATCCCGGAGGTGCTTCCATATATACTTCTTCTTGAAGATCACCATGAAGAAACGCATTTTTGACATCCAACTGATTTAAAGGCCAGTTAAGATTAACAGCAAGTGACAATAGAACTCTCACTGTATTTAACTTAGCCACTGGAGGAAACGTTTCTGTGTAATCAATTCCATAGGTTTGTGTAAAACCTCTTGCCACTAACCTAGCCTTTCTTCTTTCAAGGGAACCATCAGCCTTGTACTTAATAGTAAATACCCACTTGCATCCAACTGGAACTTTGCCCTGGGGTAATATGACTTTTTCCCAAGTAGCATTCTTCTCCAACGCCCTCATTTCCTCTAAGACAGCCTCCTTCCATTCTGGAACATCTAGAGCTTCTCTAATATTATTAGGAATTGTAAGTGTAGAGGTTTGAGAGATAAAAGCAGAGTATGAAGGAGACAGTTTTCCATAGGATATAAAATTGGACAGAGGATATTTAGGGTTTTTAGTGCAAGTTCTAACCCCTTTTCTGACTGCAATAGGAAGGAAGTTCTGAACATTTTCAGAAGTATTACCTGTTGCGTCTACTGTTTGATCTTGGGTTGATGGTGGATTCTCTCCCGGACAGACTCTTGGAGATGCTGTTCAGGTGGAAGATCTTTCCCTTTTCTTGAGTACACAATGCCCTTCCATCTTTCCTCATTCATGGAGGACTAGGACTAAAACAGTCCCGGGATTTATGCTCAGACTAGGACTAGAACCAGTGTCCCGGGATTTATGCTCAGTTCGTGTTCAGTAGTAGTAGTGGACATTGGTGGTCTCATCAAGGAAATGTTGAGGAGACTTAGGTGGAGGTTTAAATGGAGGATTAGGAAGAACAGAATCCTCAAAAATAGCATAGGAAGGATAGGAAGGTCTTTCAGATTCATGAGATTGCTCCCCCTGAATCTGAAATACCTGAGCTTCATGGAAGGTAACATCCATGGAGACAAAGATTTTCTTAGTGGAAGGATTGAAACATTTGTACCCTTTCTGTGTGTTTGAGAACCCAACAAATATACCCTTATGAGCCTTTGGATCTAATTTACCCCTATGAGGATCATGATTAGGATAAAAAACAGTACACCCAAAGACCTTAAGAGGCATGGTAGTGACAAGTCTGGACTGAGGAAATGCACAAAGAAGGTTGTGGACTGGTGTTTGAAACTGAAGGGGTTTTGATGGAAGTCTATTGATGAGATAGGTAGAATGAAGTAAGGCTTCTCCCCAGAGATAGGATGGCACATGAGTGGTAAAAAGAAGAGCTTGGGTCATTTCTAGTAATTGCCGATTCTTTCTCTCAGCCAGGCCATTTTGTTGAGGAGTATATGCACAAGAATTTTGATGTACAATCCCTTTTTCAAGGAAGAACTTTCTAAGATGGTTGTTCACAAACTCTTTCCCCTGATCACTCCTAACTACCAGATCAGCTTTGAAATTGAGTGAGTACCATTTGGTAAAAAGATTGAAAGATATCACTAACTTCACTCTTGTCTTTTAAAAGAAAAACCCAAGTAACCCTTGTGTGGTCATCAATAAAAGTTACAAACCATCGTTTTCCAGATAAAGTTGAAACTTTAGATGGTCCCCAAACATCACTATGGATAAGAGTAAAAGGCGTTGGTTTGTATTGTTGTGGAAGATACGAATCGTGAGGATGTTTTGCCAATGCACAAAACTCACCTTTGAAAGGAGTCTGACTTTTATTGAGAAACAAACTTGGTACCAATTTTTCATGTAGAGAACATTAGGGTGTCCTAGTCTATAGTGCCAAAGCAGCACTTTATTTTCAGAGACACCAGAAAGCCCTAATCTAGAATTAGCACAAAGAGCTGCCTCAGGAGCATGTGTATCAAGAAGGTATAAACCATCTACTTGTCTAGCAACTCCAATCCTCTTCCCCGAGATTGAATCCTGAAAAACACACCCAGAAGCAGAAAAAATAATAGTGCAATTATGTTCTATTGCGAGCTTACTGATGGATAGTAGATTATAAGAGAGTTTAGGTACATGAAGGACATTTTTCAATATTAAAGAAGGTGTCAAAGGCACTGATCCTACTCCCATAACAGGAGAATATGAACCATCTGCCATTTTCACTTGTAGAGTAGTTCTACAAGGTGTATAGGTTGAAAAGAACTTGAGGTTTCCTGTCATATGATCTGTGGCACCAGAATCTGATGCCCACACATCATTTTTTGCTGTACAAATGAGAGAAACCCTAGAGTTTTTACTCCTCAACTAGGTTTGAGGAAGGATTAGCAGAATCTTGGGTTTGGTATAACTTATAGAGGTGCTCAACTGCTCCTTCATGGAAGAAAGACTGCCTAAGGGAGATTGTCATGCTGTCCAGATCCTGAATTGCTAACTTGAAAGGCCTGCTTCTCCTCAGATTTGTACTCACCAACCCTTCTCTTAAGGTTGGCTGGTTTACCATGTAATTTCCAGCAGGTTTCCTTGGTGTGGCCTAATTTCTTGCAGTGGTCACACCAAGGCCTGTTCTTTTTCTTCAGATCCCCTTCTCCAGCCCTTGCTACCAAAGCAGATCCTTCTACCTCTCCCTTGGATGAATCTTGGTTTCAAAGATCACTTTTCTTCTTCCTTCTTCTGACTTCTGCAAACACTTCTCTCATACTTGGTAATGGATGTTTTCCCAAAATTCTCTCTCTGACTTCATCTAGGTCCTTGTTCAGACCTGCAAGGAAGACAAATATCCTCCCCCTCTCTACCTTCTTCCTGTACCTTGCACTGTCTCCCGTGATCCGTCCATCCTTCTTCTTCAAACAAATCTAATTTATGCCAAATTCCCACCATGTGGTTATAGTACTCAGTGACATTTCTTGCCCCTTGCTGCATTTTCCACAATTGAGAGTTTAGGTTATATAGATGTGAATGATCCTCCAGGTCTGAGTAAGTCTCCTTGATCTCCCAGACACTTCTTGCAGTTGGAAGAAACATAAAGGACCTCCCAACACTTGCATCCATGGAGTTAATCAACCAGGACATGACCATGGAATTCTCTGAACTCCACTGGGCATATCTTGGATCATCTGTGGAGGGTGCTGAAGTTTCTCCAGTAAGATAACCCATCTTCCCTCTCCCATTGATGGCTAATCTGATTGATTGTGCCCAAGTAAGATAGTTGGCTCCAACCAATTTATGAAGAGTGATATTTTGGGTGATATTCTGGAATGATCCCTCTGTGAGAACTTGAATGTTGCCCTCGGATGAGGATGTACCACTAGATGCATTAGTGGTAGAGGATGAGGATGAAGATGAAGTTCCAGCCATAAAGGCTGCTTTGTAATCCATGGAAGAGCCTGAATGCTCTGATACCATGTGAGATTTAGAAGAAACAGAGGAGAATAGACTTCATTCTTATTAACTTATTCACCCCAGGATTACAAAGACTCCTCTATATATGAGATAGTACTAACTTATTCACAGTAACAAGATCCTTGATTGTGGGGATCTCATTACTGAACTTACCTAATCTGAATAAGGTAATACATATATTTAGGAATCCTATCCGATCTTATCTAAATATCTAATTCATACATATATTTATCCGATCTTATCTAAATATCTAATTCCAACAATAAGCAATTGGATGTTTATAAGCAGCTGTGCATTTTTGAATTTTGTTGTTCATAAACATTTGTTTGCTTCATTCACTGATCAATTTTTCACCATAATATGCTACTATCTTCAATTTTTAAGCCTTGAAGACTTGTGTATCAATGAAGTACCTTAACAAAGACTTTTTAAACTCAATTCAGTTTACCAATCTAATACTCTGCTGTGACTATTATGTGTTAAATGTCCTTATTTGGGAGCTCTAATATGTTTTCTGCTTCTAGGTATCAACAAGAAGGCATAAACTGGTTGGCATTTCTAAGGCGTTTTAACCTTCATGGGGTTTTGTGTGATGACATGGGCCTTGGTAAGACTCTCCAAGCATCTGCCATTGTGGCATCTGATGTGGCAGAGCATGCAGCAAACAATAATGCTCACTATCCACCGTCAATTATAATATGTCCTTCAACACTTGTTGCCCACTGGGTCTATGAGATCGAGAAGTTTATTGATACCTCTCTATTGACTACACTCCAGTATGTAGGTTCTGCGCAAGACCGCATTTCTCTGCAGTCCCATTTTGATAAATATAATGTTATTGTGACATCATATGATGTGGTGCGCAAAGATATTGATTATCTTAGACAGCTATTTTGGAATTATTGTATCCTGGATGAGGGACATATCATAAAGAATTCAAAGTCTAAAGTAACATGTGCTGTAAAACAATTAAAGGCACAGCACCGCCTCATTTTGAGTGGCACACCTATTCAGGTTCTTTTGCTGACAAATTTCTGTCCATAATTTGTAGATCTGATTTAGTTTTCTTGACAATTATCTACTTCAACTTGCAGAATAATGTTTTGGATCTCTGGTCTCTTTTTGACTTTCTCATGCCAGGATTTCTTGGAACAGAAAGACAAGTACGTGAGACACTTCTTTTAGACTTGACTTGTTGCATTTGTGTCAAAAGTGTAATATACTGTTATTAGACAGTTTTTTAGAATTTTAAATTAGTCGATATAGGTTGCCTTTATCTTCTTCTGCAAATACTGCTTGTATCTTTGTCAGATGATGCTCAGTTCACTTGGGGCTAAGGGAACCTATAATTGTTGCATCCCAAAATTACAGTCACATCTAGAAAACTTAACTTTTTTAAGGGAACCTATAATCATTATGTTTAGATGAAGTTGTCAGGTCTGAATGTACAAACATAATCTCACAATTTAAATATTCATTGATTAATATTCCATTGGAATTTGAGATAGGTTCCTTTTTCCACCAGCATTATTGGAAAGTATTTGTTAAAAGTTAAGTTTGACACTTATTTTGGAACAATGAAAAAATAGAAAGGTGACAATAAAAATGAGACAAAGGGAGTATGTAATTTCTGTATGCACTTAAGGGGTTGAGGTTCGAGAAGTTTACTTGAGATGCTTAATTCTTTTTACCCCCTCTGATGCAGATACTGATATGCCACAATTTCAACTTTGAGAGTTTGCTTTTTATTTTAAGGTTTGAATTTGATGTTGGGAGAGCAGAGTTTTTCGGGATTTAAAATTTAGATAAAGCATCTTGAAGATGGTCCAGGAATAGCTATTTTTCTTGGAGTATCATCTTTTGTTGAGGTTTTATGATACATAAATTTTTAGTAGGGATTTATGCCACTTTTATTGTGTATTTACTTCTGGAAAAGAAAATGAGATTATGAAAAAAATTACGCCAGTTTCTCTTTTTGATTTGTGTTGGAAGTTGATCATTGCTGTGGAACTATTTTGTTTGTGGTTAGCATTGTTTGTAAGTCTTCTCTTGTTGCCTTCTATAGTTCCAAGCGACCTATGGGAAACCACTCCTAGCGGCCAGGGATCCTAAATGCTCTGCGAAGGATGCAGAAGCAGGTGCACTTGCGATGGAAGCATTACATAAACAGGTGCATTCTTTTTTATCTCAATAATTATATTTTAAGTTTTCTTCCCTGTCACAAGGGACTAAGCGGTTTTCAAAAAAAGACTGAGTGGGTCGAACTGCGCAGCTCATAGGTATCCAATTGATATGTAAAACGAACTGAGTTTGTGGTTCAAGTTTAAGGTTTCAAGTGCTTTTCCAATTTTTGTGATGAAGAATTTGCAAACTGAAGGATATCTCTGTTGCAGGTAATGCCGTTTCTACTGCGCCGAACAAAAGATGAAGTCTTGTCTGATTTGCCTGAAAAGATAATCCAGGATAGATATTGTGACCTGAGTCCCCTACAGCTAAAGCTTTATGAACAATTTTCTGGTTCACATGTAAAACAAGAAATCTCAAGTATGGTGAAGCTGCATGATGTAGATTCAGGAGAAGGAAACCCTTCAACCAAAGCCTCATCTCATGTTTTCCAGGTAATTTCAGTGCCATTCTTCACCATTCTGTTGCTGTATTGTGCCTGATTGCTTTCCTCCTATTTTTCAGGCACTTCAATACTTGCTAAAACTGTGCAGCCACCCATTGCTTGTGATTCGTGAAAAGTTTCCAGAAACACTATCACCCCTTATGTCAGAGCTCTTCCCTGGTATATCTGATTACACCTCTGAACTCCATAATATCCACCACTCTCCTAAACTTATTGCCCTTCAAGAGATTCTGGAAGAGTGTGGAATTGGGACTGAAGGTTCAAGTTCTGAAGGTTCCATTGGTGCAGGAGAACACAGAGTTCTGATATTTGCCCAGCATAAGGTAATAATGCATCTCTAGTCAACTTGTTCACTAGTTGCAGCAAGAAAATTTGGAATGAATCTTTCGTTGATGTCAGGAGTGTCTATTCTTTCTTCTGGCTTTTAATTATGACTAGTCATGCAGGCACTTCTGGACATAATTGAAAGAGACTTATTTCGTGTCCATATGAAGAAGTAAGTCTTATCCTCAACTATGTTTACTCCTATAATTGCCACATGAAAGCGCATATGCTTTAATCCCTTAACTGCTGTCGTTCATTATTGTAACTAGTAAGTGACCTTTTCTTCTACAGCTATGTAAAATTGTTTCATCATCAAACCAGCAAGTATTCTAAGCTAATGTTCCAACTGCTTAATCCATCACCTATGAGTTGGCACGAAAATACTTTAGTGTTCTAAATTGTGGCAAGGCATTATTCTGGTTACACTTAACCTTTATATGTTCCAAGGGATGGAGGGTGCAACCTTAAATACAACAACTAAGCCTTTATCCCATTATGTAGGGTTGGCTATATAGATCATATTTTGCCGTTGCGTTCTATCAAAATGAATCATTTAAGTTTAGATATATCATGTCTTTTTTGGTAATTTTAGATCTTTTCCTTCTCGTTTTAATCCGAGTTAATAATTCTTTAATTTTTACACACCGTACTCATGGATCTAAAGGTCTCTTACACACATGTCCGAACCCCCTTAAGCTCATATATCTCTCATTTTCTCATCTTTCTTTTTAATGCATTCATTACTTATTCTATCTAGTTTACAATGTAACCTTAAATGTGGAAATGTTTTGGAGTGAGAACTTGAGGGGTTGCCCTTGGAAGCAATAAGTTCATTGATTTCAAATCTTTTGCTTATAAACATTTAAAATAGGTCTGTGCAAGCCAAACCATTCTTAAGTTCTTGAATGCCAATAAAATTTATGCAATATCATCAGTGTTTTTTCTTTTTCTTAATCACAATTATTTTGGAGATATGACCTTGGCTTGCGCATTTTAAGATTTTGTTGCAGCAGTTGGAATGTTAAGTGAAGTGAACCAATTTGCTTTCTTCATTGCCAATCGAATCATTATTTGCAACACAAGATTCTTCTTTAGCATTAATCGAATTCCTGTTCACCCATTGTTTCCCCACTATCAGTGAATACTTCTTTACTTATACCTGTCAGGCCAAAGTCTTTTGCCTTTCAATATCTGCTCCCAAAGTTCAGCTGATGCTGGCATTTGATAAAATAACCTGGCCCCAAGCAGTGACAGAAAATAATGTATTTCTGTTTATATAGCTGTTAGTTGGTTGAAAGTAGTGTGCTATAATATAACCATCCAAGCAGTCCACTAGAGGACAAATTTAAATTCCTTATTTGTCTTTGTAAGGTGGTTCTTTCTTGAGTTGGTATAGTTAAGATATGCTTGCTTCAACTAACTTGTGCTTGTGTTAAACCAGTGTTACATACTTGCGGCTTGATGGTTCTGTTGAACCTGAGAAACGTTTTGAGATTGTGAAAGCCTTCAATTCAGACCCTACTATTGATGCATTGCTGCTTACAACACATGGTAGGATTCTATGGACGGAATTATTAGGGTACTAGTTGTTTGGCTTCTTTAAAATATACTCAGATTCACTCTTTTGCAGTTGGTGGATTAGGATTGAATCTGACCTCTGCTGATACTCTTGTTTTTATGGAACATGATTGGAATCCAATGCGAGATCATCAGGTATATGCCCAAGTTCTTTGGCCTTTTCCTTCAGGTCACTTGCTGTTGAGGATTTTATATCTTAGGTTTCTTTTCTGAATAACAAGAAATTGAGAAATGGAGGTTTGCATCTGTTCTGGTTTTAAAGGGCGTGGGTTGAATTACCCTTTGCATCTGTTCTTGACAATTACCTTTTTTAGTCCATTTCATTTATAATTAATATAGGGGTAACTGGGGTAACCAGGCCCATCAGCCACATAAAGGCTATTATATCTAAAATAGAAAAAAAGAGAAATTACAGTTTTTGTGGTGCTTTATTATGGCTTTTCCATAGCTTTACTTGAGATTTGATTTGGACATCCCAAACCTCCTCTCCCTCTATATTTTTATTTTAATGTTTTAAAAAAAAAAAATTCCATCCATTTTGGTGGGGTTGGAATAAGATATTTGGCTACTTGAAGTCTTGGACCATGAGAGCATGAAATGTGAAACATTTAATAGCTTCATTGTGATCTGCCTTCTTAAATTGCTTGAATTTAGCTGAATTTAGTGAAGCTCTATGCATCGATGTTGGACTTCTTGTTATCACGCATCAACCATTTTCAACCTAAGTGTTCCTCTCCTTTTTATTTATCCTAACATGCAAACACGTCGCTCAGTATATTGAGGTTTTAGTGGAAGGAGTATCTGTAGGTTTCACACTGAGATTATCATTACCTAAATATCTGATTCCGAGGTAGATTCTATTCTTCCTCTTCCAGCTGTAAAAATTTGAATTCTTTATGTGGCTGAGGAGCCCTCACAACATTAAAGAAGTGCATGCTAAGTACCGTATGGAGTTTTGGTTTTAAGAGCTTCTTCATGGCTTAGGAACAAATGAATAATTTTTCAACTTTGGAATAACTGTTAAAAATAATAATATCCCACGTCAAGTTACTTGGAAGAAAGAAAAGAAAAAAAAAGAAGAATGCTTCTTGGAGGTTAGATTTATCACTGAACAGGTTTTAATGTTTGCAATTTCTCTTAAGCATTGGTGAAAACTTTGGACAATTATTTTATCGACATTTCAGTAGATATTGCTTTTGACAATTCTCTTCAAGAGTACAGGATACCTGCTTTCCTTGTTATCTTGTTTTCTAATTAACTATTTTGATGTGTCATCCACTTGCAGGCAATGGATAGAGCACACAGGTTAGGACAAAAGAAAGTAGTCAATGTACATCGTCTCATCATGCGAGGCACCTTGGAGGAGAAAGTCATGAGCCTTCAAAGATTCAAAGTATCTGTTGCAAATGCTGTCATTAACGCCGATAATGCTAGTCTGAAGACAATGAACACTGACCAGTTGCTTGACCTATTCACTAAAGTGGAAAATACAAAGGTAAATTTTAGATGCAAGTTTTGAGTCGGCTATTTCATCTAGAGAAGCATCATGCTATATTTAGAGTGTTTCAGTTTGTCCAGTTAATTTGACAAATTCGGCATCTTAAATATTCAGGGACCTGGTATATCGCAGCATTCCACTGAGTATTTGGATGGTGAAACTAAATTACCTGGTGGTGCGAAGGGACTTAAAACCATCCTTGGTGGACTGGATGAGCTCTGGGATCAGTCTCAGTACACGGAAGAATATGATTTAAGCCAGTTCTTAGCGAAGCTAAATGGCTAATTTTTGACATCGCTTTTGGTTGGGCAGATTTTTGGGGCGAAACAGGCAGATTGGCTGAATTTGTGTTCAGTAATGGCAAAGTTACAGCAGTTTAATCCATTACCGAACACGTAAAAATTGTATTATCTCTGTGGTCAAGTTCGAGAATTTTGACAATCTAGGAGGATTCCATTTTTTTTTTAAAATTATATATACCTCCTTTTGTCTCCTTTTTCCCTACCTTTCATCCTCATAATCACATGTTTACCTTAGACAGGGCATCAAAAAAGATGGTCCTTTAGTTAGTACAGACTGAGTTTGACAAGGAGAGTCGAACCACTGTTGTAGAGGGAAGGGGTAAAATTTTGAGATTTTTTGTATGTACATTGATTTTTTCTTTTTTGTCTTTTTTTTAACAAAAATCCCAAAAGCTTTTATTTGAATAAGCATTCTCGATCAGCACTTCATGATATGCTTCAAGGGTTTTGTGCATTTTTCTTGCAAGTACTATGAAACAGCACACCCTAAAGAATATAGTTACGATTAGATAACAAAAAAAAAAATACAAAAAAAAACATTGGTTGGCAAATTAGACACGGATCAAAGGTGTCTTGTACGAAAAATAATAATGCAAACACAGCAAAATATTGTTAGGAAATTTTGAGAAGTATAATTAGCAAAATCCATGCTGTACGTAACAGAAACAAAGATAAATATTGATGAAATAAGAAGGATTTCCAAAGTGCTAAAGTCCATCATCTGGATATCGACTTCAAAGTCGATATTGACTTTAACACTTTTTTTTTTAAAAAAAATTATACAATAAAACTAGTCAATTATTTTTGTACGTTATTTTGTTAATATTTTAGTATTTAGTTATTAAAAATTATGACGACTTCAAAGTCGATATTGACTTTAACACTTTTTTTTTAAAAAAAAATTATACAATAAAACTAGTCAATTATTTTTGTACGTTATTTTGTTAATATTTTAGTATTTAGTTATTAAAAATTATGAAAATAATTAAATTTTGAACAATATTTTTGCAGTAATTTTTTGTATATTGATATTCTGTACTAATTTTTTGAAGGGAGAAAAAGTGTAATGCCCAATTTTTAACCAGAATGAATGAGGTGAATATTTTGTTATGTAATCATTGTTATACATAACTTTTGTTTAATATTTTTCTATACTTTATTTCGTAACAAACCATAAATATATTTTTCTATGCATAAGAAAAAATTTAGTTTTGAAAATTACATTTATATATTTTTATTTCGTAACAAAACGTAGGAAAAATTGTGTCTGGACATTTGTTTAGTAATGTTTGTATATTATTTTTTTGCACATGATTTTTACGATTTTTTTCTTAAATATTTATTAGGGTTTAGGATTTAGGAGTGTCATGTGCTGCCCATCCCCTATCCTCTCTCGCCCTGATACATCCCACCTCAACCCTTTCCATCCCTCACAAACCCCTGCCCCCTCACCTCCAATCTAGCCAGATCGCATTAAGAAGTCAATTTAGGTGAAATCGACTTTGAAGTTGATTTGTTCAAAGGTGACTTTGAAGTATAATTTCAGAAAATCGACCTCAAAGTCAATTATTCCAAAGTCGACTTTTAGAAAATCGACTTCGAAGTCGCTTTTCCCATACAGTGCATATCATTTTATGAAGCTTATTTGAAAAAAAAATTCAGTTAATTTGCTCAAAATTTTACCATTCGATAATTGAATAAGAAGTTATTACCAAACGTTGCAAGAAAAAAACTAGAAATAGAAAGAAGTTCTAAATTTAAACAAATTACAATAAAAAAATCAAGTTCTACAGCGAGGTTCTCTAATATTCTTACGTGGCTGTCGCCAAGGGGGTTGGGCTGTGGGTTTATAGTGGATTGGTTTTGAAACCTCTACGTCTTCGATGAGTCTGGATCAAAAAAATGGATTGATCCATAAGTAATCGTTGACGAGGACACCTCCGACACTCATAGACCAACTCATACGGAGGGACGTGAGATGACGTGCTAGTGTCAAATTGCGATGAATGCTCAATCTTAGGTGTTTCCTTAAGTGGCTCACCGGACTGATGAGGAAATGAACTAGCATTAAATATTTGATCAACATCATCTTCTATACAACGACTCGATGTAGATGAACGACCAAATGTAGATGGACAACCTAATGTAGATAGACGACCTTGTGAATGTTCAAATTCACCTTGGTCTTCAAAGTTTGAATGTGTTATCTGCATTCGGCGACTCTCTGCAATCATTGTCAATGCACTAGAAGAAATGTCACGTACATTTGCAATAACTGCTCTCGAATTTATCTCAAAATTGTTAAAAGCATCATATGTCAAATCATACATTTACTCCCAATATTCACCTTGCAAATAAAAAAGCACTAACAATTAAAAAGTTGAATACTATGTTAGCACATGATTAAAATTAAAATATCATATACATACCTAATACTCGACAACAGATGCAATTGACAAGACACCCTGGGCAGGCGAGTGCGCGGGATTACCTATCAGAGTCCAAGTAATCAGACGATACAAAACCATATATTTTGAAAAATGCTGCATGAGGCCACTTGAAAAGAATCCATGTACAATTTTCTCTCTCCACCTGTTCTAGCCATCAATGTAAGGTGCATGCTGATCAAGTCTATGCAATCTTAAGTCCGTGTCGACGACAGTAGGAATAGTTTGCTGATAGCCCAACTACCGTATAACCCGCTCAGGTAAATGCTATTCAACAACATCAAAGTTTATCATAGGCATGTTTACACACCAAACATCATGTCCACGTAAACATTAATTTGGCAAATGGTACAAATTTTATGAGAAATACGATTACCAGATAAATTGTTAAATAAAAAAAAGTTAACATTAATTAGCGTGTAAACTAAGCTTAAATTTAAAGTTGAAAAAATTGAAAAATATTAATTATGTAATACTTACATCATCCTTTGACATATAGTCCAAACGATCTCGATACATGCGCAACACATGTGAACTGACATCATTGAAACTCAACCCCGTGTTCCACTTACAACAAATTGGGGACGACAATATAAAATATGAGACACATTGACAGATAAAAGAAATGAACAATGAAAAAGCATCAAAAAACGTACATGCAGCCTCGAGGCTCAATAGGCATGCCGAGAAAATCCGGGATTGATTGATCTCTCACATTACGATATTGCAACCTAATTCTCAATAGTCTCTCCCACGACCATAATTGCAGAATGCAAAGTGTGCCACATATATCGGATGTATCTCTCACTGACGCCCGACACAATGCCCTATATAGCGACACTAAAACATCACTCCCTCAACTATATCGATGCAGTGGCTACATCCCTCAGTAAAAATAGGCACATCAATTTGATTTTTGTACCTGACTTGTCCACCATAATTGACCCTATAATCTACATCATCCGACATTGGGCATGCTGTAAAACCTCATCATTTGTGGCCTCGGGTAGCAAAGATGCACTTGCAGATGCATGGAGATACTCTTCAATTTAAGGCGATCTCCATCAAAATTTTTCGGGGGCCGACATGTAACCTAACATCTATTGACATATATTTTGCCAGTCCTCTAATGTATGGCTCGAATCAGAACCAATCACTGCATCTCTATTGACCGGTAACTCTCAAAGTATTGCAACATCTTGTAATGTCACGGTTGCTTCACCAACTGGAATGTGGAATGTATAAGTCTCTTGTCGCCATCTCTCCATTAGTGCCGTGATCAATAAATTGTCTATAAGTATACATCCCGCTATGTATACACCATAAAATCTCACTCGGTAAAGGATGTCATGCACCCTAATGTCGAGAGGAGTAGTTCTCCAAAACTCGACATCTGACCTATGCACTCTCAACGAGAGCATATCGGGGTCTTCCCACACGAGTTCCGAATGATGAATGAACTGTAACGTCAGTACATTTGGCTGACATAGTCTTGGAGTTAAATGTGCAAACCTGGATGAAGCACCTTCTCCCGTCATAATCTAAACATATTAAAAACACTTTTACTAGATTATTTTTAACATAATAGTAACACGTAAATTATGTGCAAATCTGGAAATTATTTCATTATAATATTACATAAATGTTGGCACATAATCTCAAACATTACATAAAACCATAAACAACATTCAAAATACAAATATTACATTTGAACCTGAAATCAAATATTGTATAAAATAAGCCACTACAATACTGCTAGAATACATCACGGATGATAGTTGCCTTATCCATAAGTCTCTGCATGTTTGGGCATGATGTCCTATTATGCCCAATTACGCCACATGTCTTGCACTTCTACTTTTGTACTTGATCTATTTCACCCCTTATACGAGTAGATCTTGGACGGCCGGGTCAATCATTGACTCGTTCTTGATTAATCACAAGATGAAAAGGTATAGGTGGCCAATAGTTTTCGTGGGGCATGGGGTAAAAATGGAAAGAATACGTTTCAACCATCTTCTGTACATTGTACACTCCATCTACAAGGGCCAGAGTGACCTTTCCTATTTGAGTGCAAACCTTAAACGCATGCTAGTAAGGAATCTTATAAATTTCAAATTTGCCGCACGTGCATGTACAGTTATTAAGATATACTGTATGCACGTTGCTTCATTTGTCACCATGTACCCCTGTGGTGATTTGATATAATCTTTCTTCCAGCACAAAGGTCGTGACCTGATGGTATTTGGACTTGTGCTCATTCTTAAGGAACTTTTCAAGCACATTTGGTGGTCACAGATCTTGATCAGTAACATGCTTGCGAGCTTCAGTGTGGTGCGAATCAAAGTATTTAACCAGGCGATAAAAATTCGCTCGCACACAAGCTATTATCGACAACTTCCTAACACCTTTCAACACCCTATTGAATGATTCTTTGCCTTATAGCGAAAGAAGATCCAAATAAGCCTTCAGATTCGATACAAAGTGAATTGCCCAGTAATTATGTCTTGCTCTTCATGGCTTGGAACCAACTTTGCTAAAGCATCATATAGACCCCTCATAACCTCTTCATCATCAGATATGTCATTGTTTGAGTAGCAAAATTCAGGATTCAAAAAATACCCTGCTGCATGTAAAGGTCTATGGAGTTGACATTCCCACCTATTATCTATAATATTAAAGGCTTCCTTATGCTTCTCTTCATTTTCATTGAAGGACTTTGCAATTGCTTCTTTAGCCCTATCCATTGCTTCATAAATATATCCCATTGGTGGTTTTTCTCACCATCAACCAATCTGAGCACACGAACTAGAGGACCAAATAACTTCAAAATATAGACAATGCTGGTCCAAAATCGAGGCATCATAATAATACTAGCCACTCTTTTCCCAGAAGACTCTTTTGACCACTTACTTCCTGTCCAATCATCAGAAATAAACATCTTTCTCAATTGATGCTTCAATTTATGTATGCGTTGAAGTGTGAGAAATGCAGTAGCAAATCTTGTGACGCCTGCCCTAACAAGTTCTTTATGTCCAGTGAATTGCCTTAGCATGTTCACCACCCCTACGAACATAAATATAGGCATTCAAACTCACAAATTTTTCAATGTCCTTTGAACACTAGATATCTTCCTATATCCTCCAAAATAAGGTCAAGACAATGAGCGACATGGAGTCCAATATAAATGCGGCCTTTTTATTTCTAATAATTTTCCTATCAAAGTAAAAACATGACTAACATTAGTATATAAGACATTATTATTGGCATTGCACATCATGTAAACATAATTTTGAAAAACAACAAATTAGAGTAAGAATTTCTTACCTGCAAGCACATTAGCACTAGTGTCACAAGGACAACTGAACAACATTCTTTTCCCCAACACGTTCTACTATACCATCAAGTAATTCGAACATCTTTTCTCCCGTCTTTGAATATTCAGAAGCATCAATAGATTCAAGAAAAACAGTTCCCTTGGGAGAATTTACTTAAAATTTTATCAAAGTTCTATTCTTCTTGTCAGTCCAACCATCTGACATTATAGAACAACCATATTTTGCCCAATCCTCTTCATAAACCTTCATTGCAAGCTTCATATCCGAAACTTCCTTATTAAACAAAGGAACTCGCACTTCATGGTAACTAGGTGGTTTCATACCAATACCATATTGTCCAATCGACTCAATCATCACCTCAAAACTTGAATAATTGACGACATTAAAAGGAATTGCCGCATCATACATCCATCGAGCTATATCTCTACAAGCTTTCTCTCTCAATTCCTTCTTGCATGCTTCATTGATGGTAGTTTGCTTCAGTTTTGATTGCTTCCTATTTTGCACAACTTTTTCTGCATTAGGTGTGAAATATATGTCGATTGGACCTTTTTGTCTTGGCCTTTTGGGCTGATTAGTCGACTTGCTGCTTCCTTCTTTTGAGTAGCTCATGCTCAACTTTTCAACATCATCCTCTTCCTCATCATCACCACATGTCTCATCATCATCAAATTCCATATTTTTTTTTGCAACCTTGTTTACCATATAACTTTTGATTTCTTCATCTACATGGGGAGGACATTTCTTGCATATTGTGGTATTTTGAAATCCTCCAACAATATGTTGCTTTGCTCGATAAATTCCACCTTTTGTTACTTTCTCACAGAAATCACAAACTATATCATTTTTGTTATTTGGATTTTGCAAATGAACATACTTCCAACAAGGATCCTTTCTAGAACTATCACAACTAGAACTTTCCATACTTCAGAAAATAAAAAGAAAAGGGTGCCGTCTGGTCTCTGGTGGTAGCAGAGAAAAAGAAGAAAAGAAGAATAAAAGGAAAAAAAAGAAAAAGAGAAGCTGCCGTCTGGTTGTAGCAAAGAAAAAGAAACCGCAGAACAGAAGAAGATGAGCAGAAAAGAACGAAGGTGCCGTCTGCTTCTCGGGAGAAAAAGAAAAAAATAAAAAAAATTAGAAGAGAGGTCAGAGAGAGGGCAGAAACCGCAGAATAGAGGGTGAGAAGAAGAAAAGGAATAAAAAGAAGAAGAGAAGCTGCCGTCTGGTTGTAGCAAAGAAAAAGAAACCGCAGAACAGAAGAAGATGAGCAGAAAAGAACGAAGGTGTCGTCTGCTTCTCGGGAGAAAAAGAAAAAAAAATAAAAAAACAGAAGAAGATGAGCAGAAAAGAACGAGGAGAAGAAAAGAACGGGGAGAAAAAGCAATAGATAACAGCAAAAGAAGAGGAGCCCAGAAGAAAAAGAAAAAAATTAGCAGAAAAGAACGAGGAGAAGAAATGGGGAGAAGAAAAGAACGGGGAGAGTCTGTCGGCGCCAAGGAGAAGAAAAGAACGGGGATAGTCTGTTGGCGCGAAGGAAACTATATCCTTCTTTTTCTTTTTTTTTTTTAATATGAAACCCTTGTTTGGTAGGCGATCTGCACGCCATTGTCGCTAAGGAAAGCGTCGCGCTTTGATAAGAAGCGCCGCTGAGAAACGTCGTCGCTTTTGGGTCAGGCGCCGTGGTCGCGCCTGCGAAATTGCGCTTGAAGCGCGCCTTTAATAACTACGGTCATGGCACATACCCTGTTACTGGGATTACAAATTCCTTGAAAGCTTGTTCACTTGTAACTTCTATTAATTCCCCAAGACCCAATGCAGCCTGTTCTCTGAGTTCAGCTGATCCACTTATAAGACCCTACAACAAAATATTAATCATGCAAGTCATTAAGTGTTGACATGTATGGGGCCTGATAATAGATAATAAAGAATCTCCTCTAGATACAACTAAAGAATCTCAATAAGCATGCCCAAGATCAATATCAAACAGAAAAAATAGAAATCTTTTAGAAAAAACAGAAAAACAAAAATCAATAAGCATGCCCAAGTTCAATATCGAAATAAAAAAAGAAATCTTTTAGCCAAAAAAAAAAAATAGAAATCAATAAGCATGCCCAAGATCAATATCGAAATAAAAAAGAAATCTTTTAGCCAAAAATAGCAATCTATAAGCATGCCCAAGATGAATATCGAAATAGAAAAAACAGTAAATCCCATATCAAATGGGTGTAGCGAAACAAATGGGTGCAGCTTGTTCTCTAAATTTTTCTCACAAGTGATCAACAAATGGGTGCAATAAACAAAAATGCAAGAGAAAGATGATATGGATGCACCAATTTGCACCTTGCATGTCGACACATACTGAATTTTTCTCACAAGTGATCAACAAATGGGTGCAAAAAACAAAAATGCACGAAGGACACATATGGACTGCACCAATTTGCACTTTGCGTATCAAACACATATTGAAGTTTTTCATCCAAGTGATCAACAAATGGTACGCAGAAACAAAAATGCAAGAGAAGGACAGATATGGATCACTAATTTTCAGCCTTGGATGTCAAACACGTACTGAATTTTTTCTCACAAATAATCAAATACAAATGGGATCAATTTGCAGCTGGAACATAGAGAATAGGAGCAAACAAACCGTAGATTAGAGCTTCACGCTTCAAACCAAATTGGAGTTAGGGTTCTACGAGAAAAACCCTGCAAAATCCATCAAATTGGAGATGAAGAATATTGAATATATAAATTTCACAAAGGTAGACCAAGTAGAAGTTTAAAAAGGTTTGGAGAAATAATACCTTGTGCGAATCCTCTTGTCTCCAATTGCAGAGAAATTTTGTCTCTCAAATTGAGAGAGATTCATTCCAATTGCAGAGAAGTTTTGTCTCGCTTGGAAGAGATGGGCGTCCAATTGCAGAGAAGTTGAAGGGTATTGGGATTGCACAGCGCGGTAAAACGGAAAAGCCCCTAAAATTTTAGATTTTTCCTCCAAAAAATTTTTTTGTTTTAATTTTCATAAAGTCTATTTGGATAAAAACATGAATAATTAAAAAAAAAGAAAAGAGTAATATTGATTTCAATTGAAAATTAATTCATATCTTAACTAATATAGATTTTAATTTAATCAATTTGATCTAATGCAATTAACTAATATTGATCTTAATTAAATTAAATTCAATTCATGTCAATTAAAATTGATAAGTATATATTAATTGGATTAAGATCTTAATTCATAGATATATTTGTCTAAAATGAATACTTTGTAGTGTTTCACGTTTATTCCTTGATATATTTTAAAGAAAGTAAGATTGACATGAATTAAGAAAAATTTTCTTAATTCAATTAAGTATAATTGATCTTAAATTGAATTGGTGTTAATTTATGTGAAAGCTATTGCCTTAGCCAATTTTCTTTATACTCAAGTCTATTTCAATAGTTGAGTCAAGTGTCTCACTTTACTGTTAAATTAAGTTTAAGTAACCTTTGTCATACAAGATTTTGGTTGACACTTAAGAACTTTCTTTGGTTATTGATAAAATTCTCTGACTCTTTTACATGCATTTTTTAAATTCAAATGAGATGCAACTTACTATTTACATTTTCTATAAGTTTTATAGTTGAAAATTTTAATTTAGCAAAAAAGCATAATCTCACCTCAAAAGTTAATGATCTAAGAACCTATAATGGGATAATTTATATTATTACTGAAATCAACATAAAAATAAAAAGAAATACATATTACTTGGGAAAAAAAATTAAATTTCAGTAATAATATTGTCCTAAAAATATGACTTTAGAAATTAAATTATACTTAACAAATAATGAAATTAAAAAGAGACTATTTTCACTTACATAAGCTTTCATTGAATAGCTAAAGCCTTGTCAACGAAAAGAATTTTTTTTTTTTGAAACCATTATTGTTGGCTTTTGTGAGGGCTTAACACTTTCAAATAAGCCCTCGTGAACAAGTTAATTTAGCGAGTAAATTGCACTCGCAAATAAAGACATTATCCCTTGCCAATAAAAAAAAAAGGTGCCCCATGAATTTTCATTCCATCCATAAGTTGCGAGAGACATAAATGTTATTGTGAGGGCTACAATGCTAGCAAATAATAATTTTATGTATTTATTGTGATGCATTTGTGAGAAAACACTCCCTCGCAAATAATGGGAGAAAAAGTAGATATTGACCTTTTTTTGTGAGGGCGTAACACTCACACATATGCCCTCACAAACTAATTTTTATTGCGAGGACCACATCCCTTGCATAAAATGATAGAAGCCCTCGCACATAAAAAATAAAAAAGGCGAGTGACATCAGTGCTATTGCGAGGGCTCGATCCCTCGCAACTAATAATTTTATTTATTTATTTTTAATTGAATTTTCTTGTGAGGGATGTTTTTGTGAGTATGTTATCCCTTGCAAATAATGGGAAAAAAAAAATTCAATGTTGACCATTTTTTGTGAGGGCTTCCCGCTCGCACATATGCCCTCGCAAAAGAGTTCTTATTGTGATGGCCATAATCTCGCAAATGTTGATGTAATCTCTCGTAAATAATAAAGAAAAGTGTGGGAATCACTTCCCATTCCCGCCAAACCTAGCAAGGGCCATTAGTGCTTTTGCGAGGGCGATCTCCCTCGTAAATAATAATTTTATTATTTTATTTTTAAATAAAATTCATTTGTGAGGGATTTTATTTGCGAGGCAGGTTACCTCACAAATATTAGTTTTAAGCGAGGGCTTGTTGGCCCTCGCAAATATTCAAAATTCTTATAGTGCACTTTTCTTTGATAAAATCAATTGCCATGTGTTGTACATGCATTGGTCCAACACTCTTCCCTTTTGTAGAAAACAAAGCCATGTGTTGTACATGCATTGGACCAACACTCTTTTCTTTCCATGTGTTGAACATGCATTAGACCAACACTCTTTCCTTTGCATGCCATGTGTTGTAGATGCATTGGACCAACACTCTTCCCTTTTGTAGAAAACAAAGCCATGTGTTGTACATGCATTGGACCAACACTCTTTTCTTTCCATGTGTTGAACATGCATTGGACCAACACTCTTTCCTTGCCATGTGTTGCACATGCATTGGACCAACACTCTTCCTCCCTTTCATTTATTAATTAATAAATCTAAAACCTTTTTGGATTTATTAAAACAATAGAACCAAAATCTTTTAGCCTTAAATCTAAAACTGCTTTAAAACAAAAACCCGATAGATTCCTATTCTCAATAGGATTTTTAAATTAACCAAAATTCATCGCATGAAGTTTTGCACTTCTTTTGGATACGATTTAAGTGTGTGATCCAATAAGTTCTCATAACGTTGGCATTGATATAAAATACATTTTATGCCAAAAGTAATGAGCAGTGTCTAGCAACACATCATTACTACCCAAGTTATGAGAATATTAGTAATTCAACATTACTTTTTCTTGTGATAGAAGTTACCGTGTAATTAAATCCTTTTACCCTAGATATCTTGATTGAACACGAGCCATGGAGTGTGTCATGCTCACATAGTTCAATCTTTGCGTTTCTTGATTCCGAGAAGACACATCTATACAAATGAGCCCGATATCACATATCGACTCATTTGAGCACGGCCATGCTTTTTATGGTCTCACTCAATCAAGGGGCCCTAAGATATGACTCCCATTATATAGGAGAGGCAAATCCTATCTTGATCACTCAACATCCTACTACATGATTCATTGCATATCCAATTACTACTTTTATAGTTCACCCTGTTACGGGTAACGTTTGGTAGTATCAAAACATGCAACTCCTCTTGTTGGAATCTCTGAAGATCTCAAGTCTAAGGATTATTTACACCATCATCACTATGAGAAATATTTATGATACTTCACATAATAATCCAAGTGATATTTCTCATGGTGGGTCAATCTAGTACATTGTTCTCCAACATGTATCTATGTGTTGACTTGATATCTCATATCATGAACTATTTCATCAGTTACAACACATACTAGTTTTAATGCATTATCAATTCCCATTTAATGATAATACTCGACTAGGGATAATTCTAGAATAATTAAATTCTTAGGACATTATTATATTTATTTTATAAAATGCAGATATAAGAATAAACATAATAATCATTGCCATTCATTATAAACATTATGATACAATACATGCCTAAACCATCATCATATGATTGGTCCTTAGGGCATAATCCAACAACACACTGAAACAAAAAATTAGACTAAAGAAAATTGTATCCAATTTCCAAAGTTATTCAAGTCATAGTTCATTTTTGGTTTTTGAGGTGGGGTTGGGTGAAACGCTAAGCCTTGAGAAACTCTAGGAGACCTAATATAATTCTTGGGATTTTTTAGTCTTCTAATTTAAAATGTAACTATTAGATTTCATAAAGAAGTTCAATGTGGCCCATAATTGACAACTTGATAAATATTTACGACACTTATCTCGTAGTTGCCAAGTTTAGCAACCTCCTTGACTTGGACTTCTTGAAGTAAGCCATTTAAAGATTCTTTTAGTTTCTTAACTCAAAATCTGGTCATTGGATCATGGATGTTGCTTGGTCGATCTTTGGATGTTGAACTCACATCTTGAGTCTCAATCTTAGCTCTTTTCAAGTGCAACTTCTTAGCTATATTATCTCCCATTTAACCTTATGCACTAGAGTTTTCATCAACTCCTTCACGATTGATTTTAGACACTTATAATCCTGATAATGATCAATCTAGTTCATCTCGTATACTGTAGGTATGGCAATAGTAAAATGACATATAAGATGTACATTTTGTTATGTTTACTTTGAATTCTTACTTTGAATAGAGTGCTAGTTTGAAAGGGAATATGACTTCCTTTATTTCCCCTAGAAAGTTAACTACATTATCTAAACATCTATATCCTAATCCTTCTAATGTTGGCATTGATTGTGGCACTGGTGGTAATGGAATAATAGGTATAACTGTTTATCACATTGAATTGTATATTGAAAGTTACGACTGCATTTTATGTATATATTTTTCTACCTGAGACATTATTTTTTCCAAGGGTAATAATGATTCATCTCCTAAGTTTGGGAATTTGGCGTCGCATCTCAAATAATGAAATGCTGGTCCCTCAAACTTTAGTTTGGGACATAAGAATGGTATTTTAGTAAAGGTATAGCTATTAGTTCATTTTTAACAGGTTTCTTAACATTGTTATATTAACTTGGTAAGTATTTATGTTTAAAAGTGTTGTTTCCAGAGGAAATATTGCTTCCTCACATGTGAATTGCAAGCTAACATTATTGTCCAAGCATTCAAATGTCGCTTCAAATAATGGCGTCGAGGTTTGGGTATTTGTATAATTTTTTTAAACTTTTCCACTCATCAACTAGTTAGGTATTACAACTTAATTTTTACAATATTAAATGAATGTCCTCTTCAAAGTTTTTAATGGTTGGTCATTATATATCTTTTCATTAAATTAGTTTTTTCTAATTATGAAGGCATGGAGATGGATTAAACTGTTTACTACTTAAAGCATATTTGGTTGAATTAGGGAACATTGATAATTTGTATAATCATTAACTAAGGTATTGTTTTATCAGCGCTTGTCATACATGAAATGTAGTTTTCCTTGGCTTTTTATGCTCTTTGAATACAAGCTTCATCATTCCCTTTTATTCCCATCATTTCATGATTAACTTCCTTATGCTATTATCACACAATTTGTTAGGATTAACTTCCAACCTTGTCTCCATTTCATGTCGAGTAACCATTTTTTTCATTTCCTAATTTATGCTATTGTCACATGAATTTTTATGTCTGTTTTTATTCTATTCTAGACATTTCTTATTGTAAGCTTTGCCATGTAAAAATTCTGCATTTATTAAAAGAAATATGTATGGACATTTTGATTTCATTAGAAAAAAAAGAAAAAAGAAGATAGTTGCTTAAGAGTTGAGAGATTATACGACCATGCATTTCCTTTCATTCCATGAACCAGGATGTTAATTAGGTTGAGTTACTCAATTTATAATTGGCATATACCAACTATTTTCCATTAAAATGTTAATTTTTCATGTCCTATTTTTTTCTAGGCCACGTCATAGACACGAACCATTCAAAACTCGTTACATTCATTTATTGAGAAGAATGGTGATGATATTCCTACTTTTTCATATCCAGCTTCCAATGGATTTGCTAGTCAAGGATTCACTAAAACACATGAGACTATGGACATTGGTAATAATTGTTCAATAACTATTACTTTGGTCTATTATTTTTATTACTCTTAGAGTTTTTTTTCTAAAAAAATTCTAAGCTATTTATCTTGTCTAATTAATGGTGATTTGCTACTTAGATCTTGCTAAAGTATAGCGTGAAAAAGGAGAGACTCAAATATTGCTCATTTGAAAAAGAAAACAGCTAACAAACAAGTTTCCTTTATCATATTGAGAGATACTAGAAGATTAGCTGGACATTTGATGTCATGGAAAATGGAAAAATAGGATATTTGATGTCAGAGATAGTGAGGTGAATGTTATTTCACAAGGAAAGATTAGTTCCCTTGGGTCAATTGTCAAAATCTGCCAAGGAAAAAATGCTAAAAATGATTGATGCAAGCACTTCATACAAAATGCTTTGTAAGTGTCACCTCACCAATTTATCTTATACTATTCTATTTCTACTTAGCCCCTTAAATGATCATTCATATTATATATCAAAATTAATGTGTATTTTTGTACAAAGGAGTTAGCATGAGGACAATGAGTATGTGAAGTCAAAACTAAGAAAACAAGTGAAGAGACAATATAGGAGTGAGAGGCACAAATATTGTAAGTATTTCTAGCATCTTAGTTCTAAAGAGGAGACACTCATAAATCAACAAGAAACAACCAAGTGTCTCCTCTTTAGAACTAAGCTGGGATACAAGGTGGGATACGCCTTGTACCCAAGTGTCATGATTTTATAGGTATGATAGTGAGATAGTTTGGAATTTGTGCACTTATGTGTTTACCTGGAGATGCCTGGTGATGGTGTAAAACCTCATTTTTTATCTATAGTAAATTTTTACATTCGATCAAAAAAAAAAAAACAAGAAACAACCAAAGATCATGAAGGTTAGATGTTTCTATGTGAATTATTTCATCTAAAGAATTTAAGGTCTATTTTTTCTTTATTAATTACAACTAGGTCACTTATAATTATGGTTTTGTATAATGGTATTTCTTAAAGTGGGTAACATTTTTAAATGTAGAAACTCAATCAAAGGTACAAGAGAAATAAAGATACAAAAAAGACCTCTCATGTAGGAGGAACAAAACCTTTTGCATGCCATAAATATGACAAGGTATTTTGAATGTTTTTGACTTGTGTTTTTTAATTGCATGCCTTTCTTATTGTATTATATGATATCAATAATATTTTTGTAACATGAGATTAAGGAAAGTAAAAAATTTGGACATATAGACCTATATGGAGATATGCACTTTAATACAAAAATGAATGCTATGATTTATGAGCTCTCAGCAACTAAGCATGTGAGATTTCAAAGAGTTATGTTTAGCATATTTATTACTTCAATACTTTAGCTTTTTAAAAATTATTTCACTTTGTACTTCTAGGCCCAAACGAAAAATATTCAATCCAATCTAAGGTAGATGGATCAAATAGAACTAATGAAGACATTGTGATCCAAGTAGATTGACATTTTGATACGAATTCTCTACCAAAGTATAAAATTTAAAACAAACACCAGAGTGTAGGTCCTAGTATCGTCCTCTAGGTTGAACTAGCTCTTTCTTTAGCAAGACACCAACTCCAAGATTGAAGGACCTTTATTTTGTCCACTTGACACCTGAAGGATCCGAAATTTTATCCAATCTATTCAAATACGGATCAGATCATTCATTTTGAACACCCTTAATAAAATCCTACATTGATATGCAATGAATAAAAGTGATGGTATTTGCTTTACCAATTGAATCCTTTCTCGATCCTATAAAAAAGTGTCTATTTCTTAATTTTTTTTCTAAAAAATAGAGTTTATCTTTAAGATAAAATTTCTACATTATTCTTGATTCGAAGGATTATGTGTGTCTATAATTAAAAATTTCTACATTATTCTTGCTTCGAAGGATTATGTGTGTCTATAATTAAAAATTCAAAATAAAAATGAAACTTTACACACTTAATAATACATAAAGTGTGTTGTACTTTATAACTAATAAAATGGTATATTCAATCGAAAGTGAATCTTTTTTTTCAAAAAAGGACTAATATTTATCTTTTTTTTTCCAGAGTTGATTGAATAATGTAAACTTATACTACCAAATAAAAATATTTTGTCAAATTAGTTTAATAAATAATAACCTCCCAATCACACCAAATATAGCTAACAAATAACGAAATCTAAAACAATGTCTAATTCGATACTTGTACATGTAAACAATGGAAAAATAATAAACTAGCCAATACTCATGAATTAAGAGAGTTTATTATGAAATTCACATTGAAAAAATAATGTTTTATGATGAAAATCATCACGGCGATTTTATTTTTTATTAATGATGAAAGTGAGATCCGCAATCCGATCCAATGAACTCAACTCGCAATATTATCAATGAATCAATCCATGAATACATACAAAACAAATTTTGGAGTGGTTTTTTGGAGAAAAAACTTTGATGCCTGAGTCAGTTTTTGGCCTTGGTGATTGAAAATTCAGAGTAGCAGAGTAGCAAAAATTACGATTCTCTCCTCTTTATTTGCCTGCCAATTGTGAATATATATCTTACCTCCAAGATCCACGGAGAACGTTGTAATGGTCATCCCAAAATATCGCATACCATTAGCCACTTATGTTTTTTTTTAGATTGGACCGTCTTTACATTAACGCTCGGGTAGTTTGAATTCCCACATTACTGAGCCATGGGTCGAGATTCGATATACATCATAAACTCCCTAGACCTTAGTGTGACTAGTCGGGCCGAGGTGTCACCCTTGTTAGGGTTTAGAGATCAGAGCATAGGGTTTAGGTGCAATGATGATGAATGTTACATCCACCGCCTAAGAGTCGCTATCATCATTAATGGTGATTACGTTCGCTCGATTTCCAACACACAAACGCCAATAAAGGGACATTTGAAAAGACACGCAGGAGATGAAGAGGTCATTATAAAAATGGTTTCGCTCTCATTTGCCATCACTTTTTTCTCTATTTACTCTCAAATTGGCAGAAGCTTTCTCCTGCGTATCTCTATTGCGATTTTCTTCAATTCGGCGAGCAGTTCATCTAGCAAGACCACCTTTTGCGGCAAAACTTTTCTTTCCAAGTGCAAAACACAAACAAAAGTAAGCATGTCTCTCTCTAGTTCTTTGTCTGAGGGGTCTTTGAGGTTTGGGGATAGGCCTGCATCTTTGGTCGGTGACGGGGAAGAAAACAATTTAATTGGGTTGTCCAGCCAAGGAGATAGTGAATTTCAAGAGATTGGTTAGGGGAATGTTAGGAAGGTTGGAAAAGGAGAAAAAAAAAAGAATAGTAGCAAGTTTAGAAAGGGAACCATTGCTAGCGGAAAGTAGGTTTAACTCACCAACGACAATGAGTTCGTCTGGGGATAAAGTGGAGAATTTTATGCCTAGATCTTTAGAAGCTTATCCTGAGAAATTTTCCCCAACAGTTGAGGCCTTAACCTTGGTCTTGTGGAAAAACGATGTCAGGAACCTTAGAGAGAAGTATTACATTCCTAAAGAATATGAGGCAAAAGCTACAGGATAAGAATTGAGGGTCTATCGACCTCCAATAGGGTACTGTGCAGTTTATGAGGAACAATTGAAGGCAGGGTTTAGGTTTCCCTTATGTAATCTAATGACTGAGATTAAGGTATTATAAGATAGCTTTGGCTCAATTGGCACCCAATTCAGTTAGAACTATTATTGGACTTAATGTTTTATGTTGAGAGGGCCAGGCTGTGAGCTTGGTCAATTTATTTAGGTATTTTTATTGTATGAAAAATTTTGTGAAGTCAGAACCTTGTGGGGTAGAGATGGAATGGTTCTATAGGGATCCTAATGATACTTGTAGGAATCGAAAAAAGTGTAGCCCCCTAGGCCGAGAATACATCGAGCTTTAAGAAGAAAGGGTTGGAAGGTATACTAAAGAAGAGTTGGTGAGATACAAGTTGAATCCAGCCGTAGTAGATGTCGGACCTTGGACCTCGAGGCCCATTCAAAAGAAAAAAGCAAAGGGTAGGGTTGTTGTGCCTTAAAAGGGGAAGAAGCATAAACTACATAGAAATCTGTCATTATTGTTTTATCTCGGGGTAATTCCTCACAGTCACGGCCAGCGTGATTATTCTCACAAGATGTATTACCTCATAAGAAAAAGTTACTAACGGCATACTTGCGGGTCTCAAGGCACCAAAGTTAATTTCCAACTTGCAGAAGAAATCAAAGTACATAACGTCTATATCATTGTCATCATCTATGTATACCCTATGCACCTCTTTGTTGGCAATTATGGCTTTAATCACCAAGGCATCATTATGAGGGCTAATATGTGGGACTACATCCTCTTCAAAAAAGGTAATAACCTTAGACAGCTTAAAGCGCTTATGGACTGGTTCTTGAGGAGAGATTGTCCTTGCATTGGCCTTTATAGCAGATTGGGACTGCCCTTCTAGATATCCCTCAAATATGGTGTGAATTACACTTGTGACATTGTGATTGTTGTGAGAATCTGAGGTGGTTGTGGTTGTGGTTGTGGTTGTGAAGGATTACCTTGATATTGTTGATATTCTTGGTTCATAGAGGAGTCCCATCTCAACTGATAGTCCATTCGATCTCCATATGCACCTCGTCCACCTTGACCTTGTCCTCTACCGTGTCCACCATTGTGATAGCCGTCTTGCCAGTCTCCTGACCGAGGTTGGGCCCTGTCAAAGCGTGGTTTCCATATCTAAATGTACTGTCCTAACATTTCATTCCGAATACAATCCACAATTTTTTTCTTTAAATCCTTATATTCTTTAGTGTTGTGCCCATGATCTTTGTAAAAGGTGCACCACAAGTGTCAAGGCCACTTGTGTGGTGCTGTAGTGAATGGAACTGGAGGTCTAAGGAGATCTCTATGTATGACTAGGATCTCAATGCGACTTTGGTGAGAGGTATAAGGTTCTTGTCTAGAATTTGAGGTTCCAAACGACCACGATTGTAGCTACCCTATCAAAGTACTCTTCTAGCCACCCTTTCCTCTAGTATCTTCCTGTAGATTCCTCTTTCCCCCTTCTTTCTATTGATCTTTTCTCCCTTCTGTAGCTATCCATCATCTGCCATAGGCCTTGGGCATCAGTGGGTGTGTCATGAGCTGACTTGGTGTAGAATGGTCTAGGATTTAGACAATTCATAAAGGTCGAGATTGGCAACTAATTTGTGTGATCTATCACTTGCAAAATCTTATCATTGAACCTCTCCACATATGACTTCGGGATTCATCTTTCCCTTGTTTGAGGTTTATGAAGTTAGCAGCAGTTTTTGTGGAACTTTTTCCTTTGGAACAAGCGAGCGTGGAAGAGTTGCATAAATAGGAAACGCTTTTCACATTACCTTCATTGGAGAATTGTTGAATTTCATGGCGTATTTGAAGCGGGATAAGAAGTCTAAGGGATAACTTGGGATCCCATCTGGCAATTTGAAACCTTTGAGTGTAGGGTACTGAATAATATATGACGTGAATGGGGATGAGGCATCTTCCTCATCATCAGACCCTAACAAATTTTGAATGTCATCTGCCACTCTATTGCTAATTTGGGGATGGTCATTAATGCGAGGCCTCTTTGCATCTTCTTGGGTTCTAGCACTAGAATGGCCATCTCGGTAATTATCACTAGCATGCAAGTTAAAGGGCTCTTTCTAATTGTTATATCTTCACCTGCGTGTATGGCCAAGATCTTTATGTCCTCGATCATTTTTTGAAGGCCTCTTGTTTTGCCTTACTCTTCAAAATTCTTCGAACAATGCCCGATTTGTTCTAGAAAGGCTTTCTCATCATCATCATAGTGTCTGTGCATTTGTCAGCCAACATGATTTAAGGTGGAATGGCATGAATGATTTCCTTCACGAGTGTATGGCCGCTTAGATATTTTTAGTATATCATGTAAGTGCCACCCCTAGCCGGGTTATAGCGATTGGGTCTCTCTTCTCTCCTGTCTGTGCTCTCAACTTGCTTACGGCCACGAGAGCGGGTATCCACCATTTTTCAATATTCGGAATTATCAAACAACATTGGAGAATGAGTATGTTGATATACCTATTATGAAACAAGTATCCTACAGACGGTGCCAGTGATGAAGGTAAGATTTGCAACCCGATCTAGTGAACTCAGCCTGTAATATCATGAATGATTTAATCCATGAATACCTACAAAACAAATCCCATAGTGGTTTTCTAGGGAAGAAACTTCGATGCCTAAGTTAGAAATTGGCCTTGGAGACTAAAAACTCATAGTAGAAGAGCAGCAAAAATTAGGGTTCTCTTCCTTTACTTAGCAACCAACTATGGATATATATCTTACCTCTGAGATTTACAGAACACGTTGTAATGGTCCTCTCCAAATGTCATATGTCATTAGCCGCTTATGTTTCTTCTTGGGCTAGGCCCTCTTTACATTAACACTCAAGTGGTGCGATTTCTCACGTTGCTAGTGTGGTTCGAGTTCCAACATTATTGGGCCATGAGCTGAAGTCCGATATACATCAATTAACAAAAACAACCTTTAGCAATAAGGTCTAAAATTATCAATAGTTTAGTGTTATCTTATCAACTTTAATATTAAGTAAGCAAAATTGTCACTAAATCATTACTTACTATGGGGTGTGGAGCATTTTTGCGAACTGAACGACAATTGATCATGAAACTTCGTGATGAGATGATCATAAAAAAATTGGAATAAATAGCATCATTCGTTTCTTAATTTGATACGTTATTTTGACTTAATCCCTTATTTTAAAAAATTTTAATTTAGTCCTTAACTTGCAAATTCAGTTCTAATTAGACCTTTGAATAAAATCAAACTAAATAAGCCTGAATACATTTAGTCATTGACTTACAAAATTTATAAATATTTTATTTAAATTATATTTCTAATTATGTAAATCGCTTATTATTTTGACATTTTTCAATTTAGATAGTGAAAGATAATTTCATCTACTCATAATATGTTTTTGAAAACTAATAAAAATTTATGTATGTTGTGAAAATTATAAAGTTGGAAGTGATAAAAATAAAGAGTATTTAGTCATTGATTTGCAAAAAAAAATAAAAATTATTTAAATTATATTTGTATTTATGTAAAACACTTTCGATTTTGACGTTTTTTAATTTAGATAGTTAAAGAGTAATTTTATTTGTTTATAATATGTTTTCAAAACCTAATTAAAATTGATGTATGTTGTGAAAATTATAAAGTTGGAAGTGATCAAATACAAAATAAAACTTTTAGAGATATTTTGCTAAATATTAAAAGTTTAAAATAGTTATTTACAATTTACTATTTTTATTTTAGTTTCTTCCACTACCTTGTACCCTAAATATATGTAAGTCATGTGATTAAATGTATTAAATTCTATTTGGTTTTATTAGAAGGACCAATTAGAATTAAATTTGTAAGTTAAGAACCAACTTGAAAAATTTTAAATATGAGAGACCAAATCAAACTAAAGTTTTAAGTTGATGGACTAATTGTACTATTTAACCAAAAAATTGGATGGCAAAAAATATTTCAAAAAGACTTGCGCACCAACCATCCAGCGGTATTTTTACGTTATGCATACATAACAGCAATTAATAAATACAACAAAGTACATATGTGTGTGTATATATATATATATATATATTTGGGCTTGCTGATGAAAATGGATGTACATGAAAAGTAGTTGTAGACTTTATGCTGTGAAAATCTGACCAAAAATACAGAGAGCAACTCCAACCCCAAGTGGCTCACTTTGTCCTACATTCAAAATTGCATAGATTTGTATCTTTCTTTCCTTCGTAGTGTCCACCATGTAAGTACTGACAAATTCCTTTGGTTTTACTCGTCGTTAATTTCAAGTGGCCAGTAGAAACAAATCAAATTAACTAATATTGGAATCAGTGTAGAAGACAATTAATGATTTTTTACACTTAAACTACATATGGCATTATGATCAATACTTTTGTATTGACTCTGGATTCAGATGTTGAAAGCAGAACCAAAATCCATGGAGTCTGGAGGAGGAGGAGACCACCAAAACCACCAGCAAAATTCAAGTCTCCACCAAAGTTATAATCATGATCACGTTGTTCGTAAAGTTCTCAAGATTATGCTCATATTCGCTGCCTTTGCACTTGCCGTTCTTGTTCTGTATCACTCATCAGATCGTTATCAGTTCATTCCTACTTCATTCTACAGTTCATTTTCCTCTTCTGTAAGTTACTAAAACGCTTTCTCTTACTTCAATTCCTGCATCATCATTGTTCTTACGTTGGTTTTACTTCTTTTCTTTTTTTTCTTTAAAAAGAGTAATCATATATTATTGGTAGTTATTTTGAGGCTATCGAGATAATTTTGATCTTTAAGTCCAATAATTAAGGATTTTTTGTTAAAAAGATAAGATCATTTTCCGCGTAATCTTCTACTATATCCTTGATTTAATTTCCATTTGTTTCTAAGCCAGTGTTATCAAATTTTTTTTTCAATAATCTTTTAAATTGAAGTTTACCAAGCCAATTTCTCTTAGTCTTTAGTTAACCAGAGAACGAGAATGACACGATCAGAATCTAAGAAATGAGAACTACAGAAGTAGAAGATGAAGGAGGTTTAGTGAAGACGGGAACTGAATTTTCCCTTCTGACTTTCACTAATTGGAAGCAATTTTTAGGATAAGTGGCAGTTTACGCGGACTTCTTAGCCTTCACTGGCCCACAACCTTAATGATTTTGACAAGTCCCTATCAGTTTAATTGTCATTGGCATTTAATAAACATGAATGATGAAGTTTACAATTGATGCAATATGCGCCTCTTAAGAGGTTCCCAAATAATGCCTGCAGGACTTAAGAATTAGGATAAATTATATTTACCTTTTTTAAATTTGACTTTATTACTAACTACTTTTAAGGTTTAAAAATATTACAATCTCTTTTTTGGCCATTCAAAAGTTAATTTCTTATTAAGAAAGTCAAAAGAAAACTAAAAAACTAAATAAAAGCCTGAGTAGAAAGTATTTTCAAAATACATAAAAAATGAATTTAAAACTATTTATTTAAAAGGATATGCATTAAAACTAGACATAATTAGCACTATGAAGCAAATTCAATGTGAAAGACAAATTAAACTCTTGCATTGTCCAGTTTTTTTAGTCATTTGATGTATTTTATAATTAAATATTAACTTTTAAATAGTTAAAAAGAAAAATCATAATAATTCTAAACTTCAAAAAATAATTGATAATAAATTAAAATTTCAGAAGAAGTAGTTGTAAGTTAGCCTATTAACTGAGATCAAAGAAAGCTCGGAAACATTTTTGGTTCATTCTCTGTTCGCTTTCTGAACCCACCATATCAGAAAATTAGCGAAGAATGGATAACTTTTATGGCATCTTTCGTCATTTTGGACCAATTTATTGTAAACACAAAACCAAATACGGTTGTATGTGACTTATTAGTCACATTAATACATCTTCCAGAAAAATCATCAGATAGTCAGTTATTATATTAGAATCAGACTCTCTGTCACCATGTAATTAAAAGTCATTTGGAATAATGTAATAACACGAATTTTCTGTTTCCAAATCAATAGGTGAAATCTGCGGTGTAAAATTTGTATCATAATTTGAATTTGTAATTAAAATATTTATAAGTTATTGAAAGGTATTTATTCCATTTTTTAACTAGTTTTGGATTCTTACTTTCACTTATTTTTGTTCATCCCTCTACTTCTTATTTTACAGTCATCTCTTTTAATTAATTTATGTTTTAAAAAATTTGCAAGTAATTGTATCATTTAGTTTAGAAAGATAATATTGATATTCCATTGTTTTTAATTTTTTTTTTTTTTTGCAAAATTACAATTCCAGATGTAATTTTATACCTTTAATGACCCCCAAGAAACGTAAATCCTTTAATAACATATAAGGATTGCAAAAAATAAAGTCGAAATGCTAATACTATTAGCTGTTAGTTAATGGAGATATTTTTTTCCTCATATTTTCTGTGGGTTACTTTTCCATTGTTTGCATTCTTTTAGGAACATCGTGAGTTGAAAAGTGCATTGCAAAAGGCAGCTACAGTTGACAAAACTGTTATTATAACCACTCTGAATAAAGCATGGGTTGCCCCAAATTCTATATTCGATCTATTCCTTGAGAGCTTCAAAATAGGGAACCAAACAAAATGGCTGCTGAATCATTTGTTAGTTGTTGGATTGGATCAGAAGGCTTATGCTCAATGCCTAAAGTTACATCCCCATTGCTACACCCTGAGAACCGATGGCATTGATTTTTCTGGCGAGGCATATTTTATGACACAAGACTATTTAAAGATGATGTGGAGAAGGATTGAGTTTCTGCAAACTGTTCTTGACATCGGATACAACTTCATTTTCACGGTAACCTTCTTTTGCTTTCGTACTTTTCCGATCCATAAAAATTATGTTCATAATTTAACACACACTAATTCCTTATTTTTCATCCTGAAAATTGGAAATTGATAACAATAAATAAATCATAGGTTGAAGGACTACGGTTGTGTTAAAATTAATGTTTATTATCAAAGTCACAAATGGATAAAAAAAAAATGGTTTCTATAATGTAGTTCAAATTGATGTTCATTTCTGAAATTCGTACAACCGAATAAAAAGAACATTTTTGATACATAAAGTGTAAATGAGTTGAGCCATGCCTAAGTTTTGCTATTTTCAATTTAGAACTCAAAAATATATGAGAACTTAAACTCGAGCTCAAACATACTCGCGTTCAAACTCATTTGTGCTCAAGCATAAAATAAATGAAAGATATAGTTTTATAATGTAAAAAAAAAAAAAATGTATGTGTTTGCTAGATTTAATTTTGGCTAAATTTGAATATATATATATATATATATAGATATGTACACATATTATAAATATTACCGTTAGACTTCGACATTTTAACCTAATTAAGTCGATTAAATTTTTCTCCACCCCAGTCGAACTCAAAATAGAACCATGCTTCGATTGAGTGAACTTGTGGGTTGGTTCATATATACTCTTAATTTTATATATTCTCACTTCTTGAACTAAAGATTGCAATATATACACCATATCTTTAAGAATGGAAACTCCAATTGTTTTTCAGTGATTGACTGCAATTACCTATTACCTTAGTTAATGGTAGTTAGCTAATCAACAGAACAAACGTGGTCCAGAACATGAGTAATCACTCAAACCAAGAAGCTCCTTTCAAGTGCACTACCACCAAAATGTTAAAAAACAAATGAATGAAAATACTTTACTAGGAGCAAATTAAATACTGAATACTGCAAGAACAACAATTGTCACTTTAGACTACAACAGTCCAACTATACTTCATATAGCTCTCATAATTTGTTCAACTCTGAGAGTAGGAAGTCTTATATTTCTTATCCAACGCGTAGAAATTCCAAAATAAGTTTTTGTTCCCTTATGTATGTACTTTAGTTTAATTGAAAATCATAGCATTATTTATACATAAGAGGTTTTGATAGTTTTAATACCAAAAGTTTTTAGGTTGACCAATTTAGTTTTTATAGTTTGAATTTGTAATAATTTGAGGACAACTTATAGCAAAAGTTAATAACTTAACAATTGTAGCATATAGTGTTCACGTGTATATATAGTTTTAGTGTAATGTTTAAAGATTTGACATTTTTAGTTGTTTAATAATTTAAGTGAGCAAATCTAATTTTTAAATTTTCAATTTATTACAACAAAAAAATAATGACCTTACTACCTTAAAAGAATGGGAACCGTAAATTAACATACATTGTTTTTATTTTTTTTTTCAATCAGTATCAATACAAAAAAGAAAAAATTTACTTCTACAAAATTAAATTATATAAATTAGTTACTTTTACCATCCTTGTGATAATATATTTCAACATTCCTTTTCTCCTTATACAAAGCACTTTATGACAAATTTTCATTTTTTTTTTAAATTCGATATTTGCATTTTAGGATGCAGATGTCATGTGGTTTCGAGATCCATTTCCACATTTCCATGCAGATGCTGATTTCCAAATTGCTTGTGATTATTTTCGAGGTGACCCTTCCAGCTTGAACAATGACCCTAATGGAGGTTTCACATATGTAATATCAAACAACAAAACAAGACAGTTTTACAGATTTTGGTATGAATCAAGGAAACTCCATCCACAAAATCATGATCAAGATGTGCTTAACAAGATAAAGTATGATCCTTTTCTCCAAAAGATGGGATTGCAAATCAGGTTCTTGGAAACAAAATTTTTTGGCGGATTTTGTCAACGCAGTGAAGACTTTGATTTGGTATGCACAATGCACGCAAATTGCTGTGTGGGTTTAGACAACAAAATATATGATCTGAGGATCATGCTTGATGATTGGAGGAAGTTTATTTCGGTATCTACAAACAAGTCATCAGAAAAACCATCCTGGACGGTTCCACAACATTGCGGGTATCATTCAACACTAGAAGTGGAGTGATTTTTAAATGCTATTAAAATCACCGATCAACATAATAATTTTTAATTTAATTTTTAAAATTTGCTTTGCAGTCCGGCATCTTTTCGTCATCATAATCCACCAAAGAGAGGAGTTGAACAAGGGACATGAAACTCATGATATGCCGAATGCTATACGGAGTTAAAAATAGACAATATTGAAGGTAACCTTTTCTAAAGATTTGAATATTAGAATTCTAATCCATTCGACGCCTTGATAAACACTCAACATTTGGTATTTGGAGATTTATTTTTGATTCATTTATGAAATGTAACGGTGGCTCCTAATTGATAGCACATAAATAGCATAAACCCAAGATCAAACATATACATAATTAAAATATAGAAACAGAAATAAAGAATCGTGTACCAGACTTTCAATCCATAAGTGTATGCGGAAGTAAGATGGATCCTGGCTAAGTTCTTCACCTCTATGAACCCTTGTATAAACTGGCTTTAATGAGTATGCCTCTTTTTCTCCTTGATCTTATGAGTAGAAAGTGTTTCCAAAGATTGGGGTTAGAGGAGGGAACCCAGCTGATATTTAAAGTTAAACCCTAGTCCCCTCATCATGGGCTAGGCTAACTGTAGCCCATACTAGCCAGTCCCACATTAGACTAATTAAAAGCCTTTATATCTAATTTTATTAAACTAAGCCAAAAACAACATTAATTAATATAAGTCCACATATAGAAAAACCTTACATTCTCCCACTTGGGCGAATATTAATTAAAGCTGTTATTTAATGTGCACCTTTATGCTGGTTTAGAGATTACTTTTAATAGTCAATCCTATCCCATAGAGCCTTTAACACCGAACCATGGCAGTAACCGCATGTAATCATACAGAGCCATCCATGATCACAAATGCTGTCAACTCTACTAATATGGATTCAATGTGGAAGTGTGGCAAACCTGATAACACCTCATATAGAGTCAAACTTTATGCGTTATTCATTTTGTCAATTCCTATTCTCTCTCCATCAGTGTCACAAAACCTTTATGTGCCACTAGAGAATAACTTTATAGTTCCAATGAACTTCCATATGTCTTATCTTTATTGTTGACAGAACTTTATGTGTGCAAGACATATATCCCAAACGAATAATTGTATGCCCTTTTAATCTGTGCTCAAAGTTTACACAATTCACTGAGACTTTCACTTTATATACATGTATTCAGCATATAACCAGAAAATTGATCAAACTTTATTGAATTCAAATGCGAATACACATATAAAAAATGTCACTACATGTAACAAAACACTGATGAAAACTTTATGAGCATATATAACATGCAACTCCCACTAAACTATAGCATCCCATGATGCAACTAAGCCCATACTTTTGACATGTCCTTCTAACACACATGGGCGAAGTCCTTTTATTAGTGAGTTTGCATCCATATCATCTGTAAGATATGCTCTATTGTTATGTCACCATTCTGTACTATTTCTTTAATAGTCAAGTATTTGATCTCCATATGTTTAGACCCCTTGAGACCCTTATGAGTATTAATGAATAATACTGTTGAATTATTGTCACAATACTACTGTATGGGTCTATCCACAAAATCAAATACAACTAACTTTTTTATGAGATTACGGAGCTAAACAAATTGAGTAGTAACTGTAAAGCATACTATCTACTTCGCCTGGATACTGGAAGACGAAATTATCTTTTATTTCTCACTTTTCAAGACACTGCAACATTTGCTAATTTAAAGACATAACCAAATGTTGATTTTCTATCATCCTTACAACTAGCAAAGTCTGCATCCGTATACCCTACTAGCTCAAGGTCCTGAATATATCTATATGTGACTATATAGTCTTTTGTCCTCTTTAAGTACCTTAAAACCTTCTTGGCAGCTACCCAATGATCATGTCCTGGGTTTGCCTGATATCTGCCCAGAAGACCAGTTGCCAAAAGCAACGTCTGACCTAGTGCATACTTGAGCATACATAATGCTCCCAAGCGTACTAGCATAAGGTATGTCTTTCATATTGGTTTTCTCAATATCTGTATGAGGGCACTGGGACTTATTTAGTTTATCACCCTTGACAACGGGAGCAATTCCAGGTTTGCATTCCTGCATACTGAATAGCTCTAGAATACAGTCTATGTAAACCCTCTGAGATAAACCCAACAACCGGCGAGAACGATCCCTATGGATCTCTATGCCAAGGACAAATGACGCCTCACTAAGGTCTTTTATATCAAAACTATATGACAATATTTACTTTGTCTCATGCAACAAGCTGAGATCATTACTAGTAAGTAAAATATTGTCAACATATGATATGAGAAGAATGAAATTCCTTCCACTGGCCTTGCTATATACATACTTACCTATCTTGTTTTCAACAAAATTAGATGATGTTACAATTCTATGAAACTTTAAGTAGTATTGTTTAGAAGCCTTTTAAATCTACAGACTTTTAAGTTTACACACAAGCTCTCTAGAATCATCAACTGCAAAAACTTTCGTGTTAAACTATATAGACCTACTCATCAAGGTCTCCATTTAGAAAAGTTGTTTTAGTATCCATTTGGCGTAGCTCCAAATCCAGATAAGCTACTTATGCCATGATCATTCTAAAAGAATCTTTAGAAGAGACTAGAGACAATGTCACTTCATAGTCTATTCATTCCCTATGAGTGAATCCCTTGGTTACCAATTTGGTTTTAAACTTTTTATCTTTCCTTTAGAGTCCTTTTTGGTCTTATATATCCATTTACAGCTAATGAGCTTGCAACCCTTAGGTAACTCAACAAGCTCCAGACATCTTTATTTTTCATATATTGCATCCATCATTCATGGTATTCATCCACAGACTTGATTGAGGACAAGAAATAGCCTCTGTATAAGTTACTGAATCTATCACGAGCCAATTTCATAATCATGCTCTCCAAGATAGACCATGTAGTCTAGTGGTATAGCAGACCGTTTCTCTCTAATAGACCTCTTGAATGGAGCTATCACAGTCTCATTCAGTTTTTGATGAGATTGAGAAGTATCATTAGGCATAGGCTCAATGACATTATCCTCAACTCCCACTGAATTAGGGCGTGATATGTAAAGCTCCATAATAGTCTGTACAGGTAGAGAATGTGACGTAATGGTCTCCACCACACTACCATCTTTAATGGTCTGAGAACAAGCATTCTTTTCGGCCACATCTAACTCCAAAAACTTAGTTGTTTGTGATTCTATAATTCTTGTACCTCTATTTGGATTATAAAACTTGTATCCCTTTGAATGATCTGGATAAGATACAAAATAACACATAGTTGTTCTGGATTCCAACTTTCTTAATGTTGGATTATACAACCTTACCTCTGCAGGATACCCCCAAACTCTAAGATGGTTTAAATTAGGTTTACGTCCCGTCCATAACTCAAATGGTGTTAATCTAGGTATTTGGCAAATGGCCCTTTAAGTTGTCCAGCATCGCCATGCCTACCATAATATTCACCACCCCTATCAGACCTGATGACTTTGATAACTTTTTCCAACTGTTTCTCGGCTTCAGTCCGAAATATCTTGAATTTCTCAAGAGACTCAGACTTATCCTTAATCAAGTACAGATATCCATATCGGGAATAGTTATCAATAAAAGTAATGAAATAAAATTTCTTCACAAAGTCACTTTATATGGACCACTGATGTCAGTATGCTTGATCTCAAAGAGATCAAAACTTTTAACTGCCATCTTCTTCTTCGCTTTAGTCATTTTACCCCTACAGCAGTCTACACAATCCTCTAAGTTACCTTTAAGAGTAGGTAGGATGTCAACCTTTATCAACCTTTCTACTCTTTCCTTAGAGATGTGGCTTAGTCTTTTATGCCACAATGTGTAAGACTGTTCCTCAGATAGAGGTCTTTTGGAAACAACTTTGTTAGCTGTACAAGCGATGTATTTATCATTAGAAGACAAACCCAATCTATACAATCCATAATACATAATGTAACTACTAACTTTATTTGAACTAAAGAACAAAGAAACCATAATGTTCTTCATTTCAAAAATAGCCACATTAGTCTAAACTTGAAAAAGAAATTAAATTCTTTCTAAAGGAATGTGCATAGAAAGTGTTTCTTAATATTATATTATAGTCAAATTCTAATATTAAGATGACATCTCCCATGAACTCTAGATCAACTTTTCGTTGTTTCCTACTATCAGACTTGATTCATCCTGATTTGGCTTCTTTTGATTTCTAAACACCTGTATGGTGAACGCAACATAATTCGTTGCACCACTATCTAGCCACTATGAACTGGATGGGACTTCAGATAGACTGGATTCACAAACCAAAGCCAACGAATCATTACTTGTAACCTCATGCTTGGCTAACCAAGCCTTATATTTGTCACAGCTTTTCTTTATGTGACGTTTCTCTTGTAGAAGAAGCAACAATCTTGTTTCTTACCCCCTGAGTGCTATCAGTGGTCTTATGAGTATCTTTATGGGCAAAAGTTTTAGATTTCTTACCCCTCTTACCACTAGCACTAGAAACATACATGACCTGATGTCCCTTTTCATCTCTCAATTTCCTTTCCTCTGCCACCCCCCTGGCTATTAGATTACTAATAGACCAGGTCTCATTCAAGAATTGTAATTTGTCTTTATAATTCTGAATTTAGGTGAAAAGGGTATTGAAAGCCTGATGGACAATATTAGTAGGAATAATGATCTTAAATGCCTTAAGTTTACACTGTAATTCTACCATTTTTAAGACATAATTCCTAATTTCACTAGTACTATCATACCTTATGTTGAAAAGTGTTTGCAAAAGGACCCCCTATCTCAATATAGGATGACACTCGACACATGTCTAACAGGTGCTCTATCATTCGTTTAGCAGTACAATTAACCGTTAAGGTGCCCTTAAGATGATCTGAATGGATCACTGTATGGACAGTCAACAAATTCAATTGCTCTTTCCCCAAGCTGTAAATTTCTCATTTCAGCATTGATACTTTATGCAGTGAGATTTGCAGGGTTGTCCTTATAAAGAGCATCAGACATGTCCGCCAGAACCATTCTAAACATTATATCATCTTTCTATTTCTTAAAAGGAAATAAGTGAGAATCTTTATAGGGAGTGAGTTGCCATTGACAGAAAATGTGACTTATAATAAAAAATATTTAAGAATAGTGCAACTTAATATAAACCGCGTAAGTGCACTCCACAGAAAGTCACACGTATCATCATACAATCACCTTTGGGCAGAATGCATGATATACAATTGTAAACTTTCTACATGAACAATGGCCATGAAAACTTATTCCAAGTTTTGTGAATTCACCACCTTTGGGTGTATGAACCACTAAAATCAGTCATTTCTCAAGCACATGTTATACATGTATCCTTCCACTAACTAATACCCAATCACCTCCTTTGGGAGTATGACAAGACATTAGAAAGGGAGACATCCCCAACAATACAAGACCAATATTTCATAAAACCAAATGAGTGTGTCACTTTGGCGGTCACTGCCCAATGGAATTTATAAAACTCTCTCATACCAAGGATATTAAACTTTATTTTTTACATAAGACTTTATATGCAATTTTAAACTATATAAATGATAAGGGCAATACGTCATTTAATTGCATTTAATCATGTTCTACACAACATAAAATGAATATTTGCATATTAACACGGTTGACATATTTAAAAATTCAAAATACAAATAAAACCTTTAAATTTTATACTCAAAGCATAAAATTAGATTTTCACAAGTATAACAGTGTCAAAAAATATGCAAATCATATGTCAAAATGTAGATCATGAAAAACTGAATCCAATGATATCAAAATCATCCAAAATGGACTCCAGATGAGCCTGAAAACAACCCGTAAAGGTTCTAGAAAAAAGTTTCTTTGCGTGGGACCCGCAGCTGACGCATGCTAACCCAGCATGCTATGCATGCGCACTGCTGCCTCCTGATGCTAACTTCATCAATGTCGTCAGCCCTATGTAGCGCCTTAAGCGTGCGTCTGCTAACTTTTTTTTTTTTTTCGGCGGCCTCCACCCTTAATTTTTTTATGTTCTATCTTTTTCAAATTCTCGCATGCCTTATGTATTTTTTTTAATAATACGTACTTGATGCATATGATTCTGAATATAGGATCATAGAACATAAAATATATTCTAATCATAATTTATACCTATGCTCTGATACCACATGATAGCACATAAATAGCATAAACCCAATATCTAACATATACATGATTAGAATATAGAAACAGAAATAAAGAATCGTGTACCAGACTTTCGATCCATAACTGTATGCAGAAGTAAGACGGATCTTGGCTAAGTTCTTCACCTCTATGACCCCCTGTATAAACTGGCTTTAATGAGTATGCCTCTTTCTCTCTTTAACCTTATGAGTAGAAAGGGTTTCCAAAGATTGGGGTTAGAGGAGAGAACCTAGCTGATATTTAAAGTTAAACCCTAGTCCCCTCATCGCGGGCTAGACTAACTGCAACTCACACCAGCCAGTCCCATATTAGACTAATTAAAAGCCTTTATATCTAAATTTATTAAACCAAGCCCAAAACAACATTAATTAATATAAGCCCACATACAGAAAAACCTTACACTAATGGCTAAATCTAAATTACATTTTTTTGTGCGAAATTGTCTAAACTGTCATTGACAACTTTTGTTATATGTATTTGTAAACTTTGATATGGTAAAGTTTAAAACATCCTTCTAAACATCTCTTAACACTGTAGGTTTTTTCTTGAAAGGAGTGCAATATGCCAAATATAGAGTGGGTTCTTTATTATGTCTCAGTAATGAAGATCCAAGATATGCACCTAGAAACGTCTTACAAATAAGCATATCTCTACCGGTACATTTTTTGTTGTACATTAATTGTTTTTGTGAATTTTGACATAAAATTAAAGTATCATTAGAACTTCACCGAATCCTTTTGTTTGTTCTTTCTTAATGCATTGAAAATTTAATTAATTTTGAGATTTCTTAATTTCGAATGGCAAATTAATGTGCTAACATCAAGATATACGATATTTACCGTTGTTGTAATTTATAATTAATATTTTCATTTTAATATTTTTAATTTTATTAATCTGTTTTAATTTCAAAATGGCTTATCCATTGAAATGCATGTAAACAATATTGAAACTTATTTCCAATATAAATCGCATCTATCTACTGATTATTCATGACGGGAGTGAGCAAATATTTGGTTGGTTAGAGCATTTTTTAAGGTCAGAGAACTGCTCTTTCTTGTATTGACTCCAAAATTCTAAACCGTATCTTGCTCTTACAAAATGCAACATTTACGTTACACCATATTTAAAAGGTAAAGTAGACATGGTGCTAGATAGCATCTCATTTGCTTATTAATGCAATCTTCATCTAGGCCTGTACGAAGAAACCAATGCTTTTTTAATCTTTCCTCTTTAGATATACTTTTACACATCAGAAACAATGAAATAATATCTTTTACCATTACGGAACAAAGTAAATATACTTGTAACTAAAACCAATAAGTAAATACCATGATCTCTTTTAAAAAAAAATAAAAAACTGATTACTACAAACTTAGCGTAGGATGTTTGTCTCTAGAATATTAAAAAGTAAAAAAAAAGGTGAAAAAAGATAGATTTTTTTTTTAAAAAAAAAGAGTTTTGAATAAAGGTCTTACATTATTCATTTATTAAGTTTTGATTCAGACGACTCTCCTTGAACTAATTCAAAATCCTCACAACCACCATTTTTGTCTTTGAAAGTGCTATCAATTTCATCATTCTTGTTATCAACCACGATGACCAAATTGCTCTGTTTGAAGTCCATGTCAAAAGAATCATCATCACTAGATGCACAGTTTTGATATCTAAGATTGGGAGGATAGGAGAAAAGGCTGGAAACACTTGAATCTGAAACGAAGTCTGCCTCATCTTTGCTCTATTTTCTCTTTCCTTTCTCTTCTCCTTTCTCACTGAACAAACAATGGTTGGAACGACCTCATCTTTGTCTTCTTCCCTCTTTCTTTTCTCATTATTTTCAACTGGAAAATGACAGGTTCTTGGAGAGATTCCTTAGGGGTCTTCTCACTTAAATCAAAAGAAACTATTTTTCTTGCACTGCTATTCAATTTATCTTCATTCTTTTCCTTAATTTCCGCATCGATTTTAGCCATTTCAGCAACATGGGCTTCTTCAGCTGCTGTCTGATTGTTGCATAAAAGAGCTTCCTTTATTGCATTGGTGTCACATAAATTCTGCTGATCTTTACAGTGAGTTGGTGGCCTTGGATGCTTTTTGGTTTTGGTATGCTTTGATAGGGAGCTAAAACAGGCAATAAAGCACACCATAATTAGTAGGCTGGTGGGTTCCTTTGAGCAAAAAAGATGGGGCTTGATTTTAGATGGCCATGGTTTTCTTTGAATAAGATCTTTTAGTAGCAGTTCGTAATTGAATTCAACATTTGGTTGAAGAAAGAGATGTGATTAGGCAAAAGTGGGAACCTTTTTCATTTTTTTCCTTTTGCCATTCTATTCTTCTCCACCACCACCTCCTCCACTGCTGTCCTCTACTTTTGTAACTTTCTTGGCAAACATTTCGTCCCTCATTCTTCCCTGCTCTTCCTCTTCCGGCAACAGAGGAATTGGGATTTGGGGATTAGGGCTTCAGATGGAACAAAAATTAGAGTTTTATTTTTAATTAGGGATTTGGTTCTTCTGGGGTTTTTTTAAAGAGTGATATTCGGTAGGACTATTTTGCCCTTCATTATAGTGTCACATAGCGCGAACATGAACCTCGCAGACGGATTCCGTCCAAGATAATAGACGAAGGTTCAAAATAATCATATTTGAATTTAAAGGGACTAAAAAATCATTTTAAAATTTGTGGGACCAAATAAGTTAAAGACCTATTTTTGTGGGACTAAATATACTATTAATCAAAATGAAGTCTTCAACATGGCATTATTCAAAATTTTATGAACTTGTAAAGTCTACTCTCTTTATGGCAATTAGTACCTACTCAAATCTTAGTTGTTCTGAGAACTTAAATAGTTAGATTCAAAACCAAAAATCTAAATAAATAATAATACTCAATTCCTCTTACAAATAACGTTGTCTGATATTACAATTCTAATACAAATATATCTTTATATCATCTGCATTTTTGTTGGTTTTTACTGGTTTTCTTTTTGCCCCAAGATTATTATGAAATGATGGCGATTTTTTTTTAAAAAAAGGTTGAGTTCTTTATTTTATTGTAGAGTTTTTCATTGAATAATTTATTCCTAAAATAGTTAGCATAAGTAACAAAATAAACGTCGAGATTGATTACATAAAAGGTTTCTTTCTAGTATAGATATGTAGAGTATCGAGGATGTCAGATTATTAGTAAATTCAACAACATTAATAGTTATAAGTGAAATTAGTCACGAGTTGCATGATTATTCAATCTCTAATGGTATCCACACACATTTCTCCACATTCTCATAACATTGACCAACCATAAACTTTTGAGGGCTAGTTTGCTTAAGTATTTGATTGAACACTAACAACTAGAGTTTATATAAACCCTAATGTTGTCCCAAATAGCAACACTAGAGAGAGAGAGAGAGAGAGAGAGAGAGAGAGAGGGGGGGGGGGAGAGGGGTGAATAGGGTTGCTTAAAAAATTTACAAATAAAATTTTAACCTGTAAAATTAGTATATCGCAATGAAAATGATAATCAAATATGGGAAAATCACGAAAACGGATTCAATATATTTTAAATGAAGAGTAAGTGATAATATATGCAATAAATATAAAGAGAAGGGAAGAGAAACAAACACAAGTGATTTATAGTGGTTCGCCTCCAATCTTGCCTACATCCACTCCTCAAAACCTTCCTTAAGACTTTTCTACTATTCTTTGAATAACTTGTTGCAAACTAGCTTCCAAAGGTGCTAGAAAACCTTATCAAGTGATTCTATCCCCAAATCACTTACACCAAGTGATTTTATCCCCAAATCACTCCACAAGTCTTCTTCAAATAATATCTCCTAATCATGGTTCTAACACTTGGACCAAGATTAACAAGAGTTCCCCCAACTCTCACAAAAACAAAAAGGTAATAAATTTACCTTTCTTACAACAATAATGATGAGTTTAAAAACTCAATCAACAAAGAACAAAACTCTCACAAATTTGAATATGAAATATGAAGCACAATTGTGAGAAGAATTCACTCAAAAACTTATTTTCTGTTTGTAAGCACTTCTTTCTTGTCTTATCTCTTTTTCTTTTCTTACTCTTCTACAGTAATCTAAGTTTGAGGCTGTATTTATAGGAAAAAATTCCAAAATGGCCGTTGCTAAGCGAAAAGAAACTATTACCCTTCAAAGAACTTGAATTTCCTTGCTTCCATTACTTCTTTTCAAATTTAGATTTTCCAAGATATATTTGTGACTATTTTTCACCTTCATAACGTCCACATCTAACAATCACGCAGAGTCATGACTTTGTATCTGTAGACGTTGACTATCATTTGGACAAATTTGAGCTTCATCAAACAATTAGATATTCAGATATAGCCTCTAAATCGAGACTAACTTCAGATAAATTTTTCTGACATTCTGCATCTATGTTTACACTTTAAAGATATTGTTTCACCATTATGTTTTCTGAATTTGGTAAAAATTAAAACCAAAAAGTTGTATATCTATATGTCTTAGTTTCACACACCAAACATTAGTACTTTTAAAGTTGTAAATTATGATTTATGCCTCAAAAACAAAAACTAGCTCCAGAATTCAGAATTAAAGTATCTTCAGTAATGACTAATCTTCCAACACATTTTTGAACAACTAAACTTCAGATCTAGAACATGTTTAGTTTAGTAAAGTTGTAGATATAAAAGTTTAGTTTACTATATTAAAATTGCACAATAATTTAACTGTTAGATCTTTAGATATTACCAAAATACTAACATATACCTGATTTCTTTATTAATCCAAGTTAACCTTCTAGTTCAAGTTTTCATCTTTCATTAATTTCCATTACTTTAAACTTTGAAATTCCTTTCTTGCTTCATCCAAATTAGGTAAAAATGCCTTAAAAGTAATATTAATCTTTTCCAAGCATATTACCTTCAATCTATCAAATTAAAATATTTCATTGAATGTCTTTTTGAAAATTAATTATGAAAATTCAATTCAATGTTTGTTATCATCAAAATCAATTATAAAATTGAGTTATAAACCTTGTGTCAACAATCTCCCTCTTTTTGATGATGGCAAACCATTGATGATTTAATACTTAAATTTTCAAATGACATAAATCAAGAAAATATTTTCTACCTCTATATATCAATCATCAATGTTGTCTTTCTCCCCCTTTGACATCATCAAAAATATTTTTAGGAGAGAAAAATAAAAAATAAAATAGGTCATATTGCTCCCCCTAAATATTTGCATCAATGTCAATGTAAAAATATATTTAGCTCCCCCTTAACATATGATAGCGTCAATGAACATAAAGGAGATTAAATCAATATCATATTGGATTAGACATACCAAGTTCTCTCCGAATATAACAAAATCTATCCTCATTCAATGGTTTAGTAAAAATATCAGCCAATTGATTTTTTGTCCCAATAAATTCAAGAGTAATATCACCTTTTTGAACATGATCTCTAAGAAAGTGGTGTCTAATTTCAATGTGCTTGGTCCTAGAATGTTGAATGGGATTTTTTGATAAATTAGTAGCACTAGTATTATTACAATTAATTGGAATTTGATTGGAGTAGAGCCCAAAATCTTCTAATTGTTGCTTCATCCATAAAATTTGTTCACAACAACTTCCAGCCGTGATATATTTGGCTTCTGTGGTGGATAAAGCTACAGAACTTTGCTTTTTACTATACCATGATATAAGTGAATGACCTAAAAATTGACAAGTTCCACTAGTACTTTTTCTATCAACCTTACATCCGGCAAAGTCTGCATTGGCGTAACCAATAAGATCAAAAGAAATGTCCCTAGGATAAAATAATCCTAAATTAGAAGTTCCCAATAAATATCTAAAAATACGTTTAACTGCAATAACATGAGATTCCTTAGGACATGATTGAAATCTAGAACACATACATACACTAAACATAATATCGGGTTTACTAGTAGTTAAGTATAAAAGTAAGCCAATCATTCCTCTATAAAGTTTTTCATCAATTTTCTTACCTTTTTCATCCTTGTCAAGTTTGGTTGAAGAACTCATAGGGGTCCCAATAGGCTTTGGATTTTCCATTCCAAACCTCTTGAGTAGATCTTTTGTGTATTTGCTTGGTTTAGGAAGATGCCTTCCTTAGTTTGCTTAATTTGAAGTCCAAGAAAATAATTTAGCTCTCCCATCATACTCATTTCAAATTCACCTTGCATGCTTTTAGCAAACTCTTGACAAAGAGAGTCATTTGTAGCACCAAATATAATATCATCTACATATATTTGAATAACAAGTATATCATAATTTTTATTTTTAATAAAAGGAGTAGTGTCAATTTTTCCTCTAGTAAAACCATTATCAATAAAAAATTTACTTAACCTTCCATACCAAGCTCTTGGAGCTTGTTTTAAACCATATAAAGCCTTTTTGAGTTTATAAACATGATTTGGAAATTCATAATCTTCAAAATCAGGAGGTTGTTCAACATAAACTTCCTCCAAAATATATCCATTTAAAAAAACACTTTTAACATCCATTTGATAAAGTTTGAAATTTTTTTCAAACATACAATTGCAAGTAACATTCTAATTGCTTCTAATCTAGCTACCGGTGCAAAAGTTTCATCAAAATCAATTCCTTCTTCTTGATTAAAACCTTGGACAACTATTCGAGCTTTATTTCTAATAACTATCCCGGATTCATCCATTTTATTTCTAAAAACCCATTTTGTTCCAATCACAGAATAATCATTAGGTCTAGGGACTAAATCCCAAACTTTATTTCTTTCAAATTGATTAAGCTCTTCTTGCATAGCTAAAATCCTACTTCATCATTTCGGCTTCTTGATAAATTTAAGCTCAATTTGAGAAAGAAAAGCTAGGTTATTACAAATATTTCTAAGAGATGAGCGTGTGATTATACCTTGGATAGATCACCAATGATTAACTCCTTAGGGTGATAGTGAGTATATCTCCACTCTTTAGACAAGTCTTCTTTATTGTTCTTGAACTCATCAAAATTTGAAGCATTCTCAATGGCTAAAGGTATTTCTTTGTCTTCCTTCATTGAGTTTACTTCCCCTTCTTGACTAGTAATGATTTTCATTCTTTGTTCTAATCCTATGTCATCATCATTTTCAATATTATTGGAAGAAAATTTGTTAGTTTCATCAAATGCAACATGAATAGATTCTTCTACAACTAAAGTTCTTTTATTATATTGCTTCATCCGATTTGGCATCAAATTTTCCTAAATTATCTTTATTATTATTCAAAACAAAACATTTACAACCAAATGCATGAAAATAACTAATATTAGGCTTTTTATCTTTCCATAACTCATATGGAGTTTTCTTTAAAATGAGTCTAATCATTGCTTAGTTTATAATATAGCAAGCCTTCTTAACCGCCTCAGCCCAAAAGTACTTTGGTAGACTATTTTCACAAAGCATAGTTCTAGCCATTTCTTCAAAAGTCCTATTTTTCCTCTCAACTATGCCATTTTGTTGTGGAGTTCTAAGAGCCGAGAAGTCATGGTTTATACCATGTTCATCTCAATATTTTTCAAAAGAAGAATTTTCAAATTCTCTACCATGGTCACTTCTAATTGAAGAAATAAGAAATCCCTTTTAATTTTGAAGTTTCCGACAAAGTTTTATAAAAGCATGAAAAGCTTCATCCTTATGAGCTAGAAATGCTACCCATGTGAATCTAGAGTAATCATCAACTACCACAAGTGCGTATGATTTTCCACCAAGACTTAAAGTCCTAGTAGGGCCAAATAGATCCATGTGTAGTAGTTGTAATGGCCTAGAAGTTGAAAACATATTTTTAGATTTGAAAGATGTTCTAACTTGTTTTCCAAATTGACATGCATCACATAATTTGTCTTTTTCAAATTTAATATTGGGTAAGCCAACAACTAAATCATATTTGGAAAGTTTTAAAATTAAATCTATGCTAGCATGTCCAAGTCTTCTATGCCATAACCAACTATTATCACTTATTGCCGAAAAACATTTGACATCATTCAAAAATAAATCATTTAAATAAACAACATAAACATTTTCATGTCTGTGCTCTAGAAATAATGTCTTGTGGTCTTTGATGTTTTCTATGATGCAATGGGAATGATCAAATATGACACGATTATTTTATCACATAATTGACTAATACTAAGCAAATTATGCTTTAAACTTTCAACTAATAATACATTTTCAATGGTAGGGAATGGAGGTTTACCAATATTACCAATACCAATAATTTTTCTTTTGCTATTGTCTCCAAAAGGGACAAATCCTCCATTTTTAGAAGACAAAAAGGTGAATATAGTTGCATCACCCATCATATGCCTTGAGCAAGCACTATCAAGAAACCATCTTTCACTCTTTGATTTAGATTTCAAGCAAACCTACAAAATAAAATCAACCATTGAATTTTGGTACCCAAATCTTCTTGGGTCCTTGAGGGTTCGACATATCATCATTTATTTTCTTCTTTGGAACCCACATTATTTTGTTGAGAAAGAGAAGAGACATTTTTTTTTAAAGAAACATTCTTTAAAGCAATTTCCTTAGATTCATGATGTAAATCTTCAAAAGCATTTAAAAGTTCATCATAAGTAAATTGATTAGAAGATTCATATACCTCATTCTCTTCTTCTTGAGCCATGAAACAAATGATTGCAATTTCTTCTCTATGTGACTCATCATCGGAGGAACTATCATCACTATCTCCCCAAGTTGCCACCGTTGCCTTCTTTTTGTCCTTTTATAACTCTTTTTAAGTTGAGGACATTCGGGTTTGATACGATCGGGCTTTTTGCATTCATAACAAATAATATATTTCTTACTTGAATCTCCATTGATTATCTCCTTCTTGTGAAATTTTCTTCTGCCTTGTTTCTTTTTGTTGATGTACTTCTTGAATTTTCTAGTGATCATAGCAATGTCTTCATCATCTTCATCACTTGATTCGTCAATACTTTCATCATTAAATGTGGACTTGAAAGCAATCCCTTTCTTCCTGATGAAAATCTAAGAGCCAGGGTTGAAACAATTAGCCATTTAGCCAAGACAAATCAACCAAATCTGAAAGAGACAATTCTAAGAGTACAAGTTGGATGTTTAGTTGAGAATTCGCCTACAAAGAGACGTCCACACCTTAGTCTATTACAAGGCATTGGAAGGAATATGTCTAAGTTAAGAACTAAGAGAATGCAAGCTGCTTTAGCAACACTTATAACCCAGTTAAGTGAAGCTCAAGAAACTAAGGTAGCAAGGAAAGCAAGGACTTCCGGTTGTGAGTTAGCAAGTCTCATTCTACTTATTGTTGTAAATGATGGATCAAGTATTGCCACTACTTGATCATGAGCTATATTTGAAGCTTCCAACTTCATAGCCATGAAATATAAAGAAGCTTCCGCATCCACTTCAAGCCTGGACGAAATCAAACTTGGCCAAATCCAAATACAACTCCAACTCTCGGCCAACTCAATCCTAACCAGCCTTGAAGTAGTTTTAGGCAATTTTATTGGTTGTTTCTTTTTATTAGATTAGGAGTCTTTTCTTTTAAGTAATTATATTTCTAAGAGGCAAGGGATTCTAATCCTTTTAGAGGATAGATTAGGTCACCTTGGCCGCCCTTTTGTAATTTTATAAAACAAGGCCATCGGCCAACATGCAACAATAGAATTTTGACAATACAAACTTGAGAGCTTTGTGCTTTTCTTTGAGTTCTAGTTTAGAACTTGTTTTGAGTCTTTAAGGATAGCCTCTTAGGTTCATTTTTAAGCTATTTTATTGAGTTTCCTTTCCTCAATAATCTAAGTGTGCCGGTTGATTCCAAGGATAGTCAAAGTTCACATCTTGAGTCTTTGATAATTCCATTGGGTGTCAAGTGGACAAAAGCAAAGTCCTTCTTCAATCTTAAAGTTGGTGTCTTGCTAAAGGAAGACTAGCTCAACCTAGAGGACGATACTAGGACAACACTCTGGTATAGGTTCGAATTCTTATTCATTGGTTTTAAGATTCGTATCATTTCCTTTTGGATTCTTCTTCCTCATTAGCTTTTAAAGTAATTTCATGGGTCATAAGAGAACCCAAGAGTTCATCTAGGCACAATCTCGTCAGATCTTTAGCTTCTCGGATCACCTTTGGTTTTCACTCCTTTGGTAATGATCTAGGAATTTTTCTCACCATTTCAACATTAGTATAGATTTTACCAAGAGATTTCAAACTATTTATAAAATTGGTAAATCTAGTAAACATTTCCAAAATATATTCTTCTGGTTTCATTTTAAACAATTCATAATGATGAACATGCGTACTAATTTTATATTCTTTAACTTGATTAGTACCTTCATGAGTGACTTCTTATTTATCCAAAATTTATTTTGCATTTTCACTAGTAGAAATTCTATTAAACTCATTAGGATCAAGTGCACAATACAACATGTTCATAGCTTTAGCATTTAATTGGACTTTAGCTTCATCCACTTCGGTCCATTCATTTTCATCCTTAGGAACTATCTTGTTATCTATGGTTTTAGAAGGAACATAAGGACCATTTGATATAACCATCCATGACCCATAATCCATGGCTTGAACATAAATTCTTATTCTAGCCTTCCAATAATTATAATCTGTTCCATTGAACAAAGGCAATCAGTGGGTTGATTGACCTTCAAAAGTGGAGATTCCAAAAGAGGTTGCCATTATCTTAACACTTAGATGATTAAGTCAAAAAAAAAAAAGCGCCCTTGCTTTGATACCAATTGTTGTCCCAAATAGCAACACTAGAGGGGAAGGGGGTGAATAGGGTTGCTTAAAAAATTTACAAATAAAATTTTAACCCGTAAAACAAGTATATCACAATGCAAATGATAATCAAATATAGAAAAATCACAAAAAAAGATTCAATATATTTTAAATGAAGAGTAAGTGATAATATATGCAATAAATATAAAGAGAAGGGAAGAGAAACAAACACAACCGATTTATAGTGGTTCAGCTCCAATCTTGCTTACATCCACTCCTCAAGACCTTCCTTGAGATTTCTCCACTATTCTTTGAATAACTTGTTACAAACTCGCTTCCAAAGGTGTTAGAAAACCTTATCAAGTGATTCTATCCCCAAATCACTCACACCAAGTGATTTTATCCCCAAATCACTCTACAAGTCTTCTTCAAAGAATATCTCATATCTGGGTTCTAGCACTTGGACCAAGATCAACAAGAGTTCCCCCAACTCTCACAGAAACAAAAGGGTAATAAATTTCCCTTTCTTACAACAATAATGATGAGTTTAAAAACTCAATCGACAAAGAACAAAACTCTCACAAATTTGAATATGAAAAATGAAGCACAATTGTGAGAAGAATTCACTTAAAAATTTATTTCTCTTTGAAAGCACTTCTTTCTTGCCTTATCTCTTTTTCTTTTCTTACTCTTCTACAGTAATCTGAGTTTGAGGTTATATGTATAGGAAAAATTTCCAAAATGGCTATTGCTAAGCGAAAAGACACTGTTGCCCTTCAAAGAACTTGAATTTCCTTGCTTCCAATACTTCCTTTCAAATTCAAATTTTCTAAGATACATTTGTGACCATTTTTCACCTTCATAACGTCCATATCTGACAATCACGTAGAGTCATGACTTTGTATCTGTAGACGTTGACTATCATCTGGACAAATTTGAGCTTCATCAAACGGTTAGATCTTTAGATATAGCCTCTAAACCGAGATTAGCTTCAGATAACTTTTTTTGACATTCTGCATCTATGCTTACACTTTAAAGATATTGTTTCACCATTATGTTTTCCGAATTTGGTAAACATTAAAACACAAAAGTTGTATATATATATATATATATATATATATATTGTCTTATTTTCACACACCAAACATTAGAATTTTTAAATTTTTAAAATTTAAAATTATGATTTATGCCTCAAAAACAAAAACTAGCTCCAAAATTCAGAATTAAAGTATCTTCAGTAATGATTAATCTACCAACACATTTTTGAACATCTAAAATTTAGATCTAGAAAATGGTTAATTATGTAAAATTGTAGATATAGAAGTTTAATTTAATTTATTAAAATTTCACAATAATTCAACCGTTAGATCTTTAGATATTATCAAAATACTAACATATATATGATTTCTTTATTAATCCAAGTTAACCTTGTAGTTCAAGTTTTCATCTTTCATTAATTTCCATTACTTTAAACTTTGAAATTCCTTTCTTGCTTCATCCAAATTAGGTAAAAATGCCTTAAAGGTAATATTAATCTTTTCCAAGCATATTATCTTCAATCTATCAAATTAAAATATTTCATTGAATATCTATTTGAAAATTAATTATGAAAATTCAATTCAATGTTTGTTATCGTCAAAATCAATTATAAAATTGAGTTATAAATCTTGTGTCAACACCTAAGTATTTATTTCATATGATACCTAATAAATTTCAAACCTTACTCAAAACCTATAGTTGAGACAAATTCATAAGTAACCTTAATAGGCTTGGATTACATACCAAGTAGCTAATGAATTATTTATTAGTAAGTTTTGAAAATTAATTTATTAAATTAGTCCAATAGTTATCACATAATTATTATATTACTTTAACTAAAGAAATTATTTTATTTTGTGAGATCCATTAGAATCCCAAAATTAAATAGATTTAGGACATAAAGCCAACAAATTCTCACTTAGGCTAAAGACAATTTCTTGTAAGGCTTTTGGAATTAGATAAATTAAAAAAATTAATTTATCATTGATTTACTAATTAATTAATTTATTGGCCTCTATCTAAGTATCATAATCACCCAAGTGTTAGAAAAAATCATGTGATCATTTTTACCTTTCTATGAATTTAATTATAGTTCATTTCTTTTCTCCATACTATATCACAACTAGTTCAAGAGTAAAGAATAGTGCCAACTTAATAAACTAATTATACTTTCTTTGTTATTGAAATGTAATTCATTTAAAGATGAATTTACAACACTTCTAAAATCACTTTCAATTTGAGCCGAACACTTCTCGAGTCAAATTCCAATATGAATCCATAAATGAGATATACTCCTCTTACTAGTATAAGTGACAAATGTTTTATTGATCATAAACTATCCATCCATATTTCATATTATGCCAAACTTTAAAAGCATACATAACTAATTTCGGTTAAGGACAAAAGTAGTTAAAGTATACTAATTAAACTTTAAATACTCTTAAAGTCTAAGTCGAAAGATTATTAACACTTCCATCACCTTGAGATTTGGGTTGCAAAATTTTCTAATCCCAATATGTACCTATTGGAATGAGGCCCACTAGGTTTTCTATTCTCATTAAAAAAGATTATGGGTTGGTTCATTAATAGGTAATGGGATTTTTTTTTTTCGAAATAGCCATTACAAGTTTGGTGAGCTTAGCTACCCTTTTATTAGTAGTAGAGAAATAAAATACATTGGAGAAGGGTGCATAAATCTTTCCTATCCCAGAATTATAGATGAATGGAAGCCATTAACCATACTGCTAATATACAATACATGATTAAATTACTTAAAATGAAAAGTAGAATTTTGATCCCTATCTAAATACAAAGATGCCCTAATCAATGACTGGGAAGGGGGAGGGGGGGGGTGTGGGGAGGGAGTATCCCTCATTTGCATATGCTAACTTGGGAAGACCATCTACTATTAAGTTTTCCCCCTTGTAACGTTGAGAAAAAAAAACTACCAACTCTTTATAACTAGATATCGTACAAAAATCTCTTAAATGCTTAAGTATAGATGCCTTCCTGTTAACCACGTTTGTCAAGGCTTGGGAATCACATTACACTTCAAGGCTTAGAACCCAAAATATCTCACACAAAACTAATCCAAGAAACAAAGATTGTCATTCTATCCTCATACTCGTATCATTCCCAAAATGATCATCATAAGCAAGCACAAATTTTCCCATGTCGCCTTGTATAATTCTCTTTCCAAAGACTCCCTAGTGGCTCCAAAGCAACTTCAATCCATATTAAGCTTCTACCTTGCAGTCCTTGGAAACTTCCACCACACTTGCAACACCTAAGAAGATCCTTGAATCGCCTCTATATAGCATAAAAAATTCATCCATGCTTGTCCTTTAAAATCTAGCTCTAGATATTCCAAATATCCAAATGACAAAAACTCCACCTTTTTCATTGTTGAATCATTTGACAAAACAACATTTTGAAATATAAAAGAATTTCCTACTTTGCAAATCACCTAGTAGATAAGATGACGAAGCATTCTAATTGACAATTACAAAAGCTTCTTTTCACACCACATATTCCATATATCATTTGTAGATAGGGAGTCCACTAAACCTAATCGTTGCTCAAAGTGATCCCAACATTCGAGGCAAAATCTCCAATGGAAAAAACATGATTAATTCTTTCCAATTTGTGATCACTACAACAATAACATTGAGAAAGACCCATGATTTGAAAATGGTACAAAACCGAATCCACTGGAATACATCCTCACAACGTAGATGAAATGAAGAAAGCTATAGAATCCTTAGCTTGTATGTTCCAAACATTTGATCAAAGGGAAGTCCAGCTGGATGTCCTCCATAAGCCAATTCACCATGAACTTACTAGTTGAATATAACTTCCAAGAATGTTGAGCATCCTCTCCATTCTCAAGTTCAATAGGGAATGACAATTTATTCTTGATGTCAAGAGGCAATAAAGACTCCAAAATTCCAACATCTCATTTATTCGATTCAACAAAATCCAAAATTGGGTACTCTCTTAAATCCACATAATTATGCAATGTATTGGTCCTCATCCAGTTATCTAGCAAAAAAGACACACTACTAGCTTTCAAATCCCATGAAGTATTTTGATCAACAAATTTCCTAAATGCTCAACATTTGGCTTCATACATGCGACTAAACTCTTGAATATACGACCAGAAAAGGATGTCCATTCTCTGCATATTTTGCTGCCATCCATGAGGACTAAAGAGATGCTTACCACATAAATCACAACCACAATTTATAATTAGATGCCATAACTAATGAAGGGAACAAGAACCCAACCACCCCCTTCCCCCACCCCAAAAAACGGAACACAAAAATTGACCATTTTTGCCATTGATACTTGGATCCAAATTTTAACTTTCCTAAAAAAAAAAAACAAAATTAGTAACTATCTTTATAAGTACATGCTTTATGAAATTGGAATGGATGCAAGTACATGCTTTATAAGTACTGCCCTCCCTCTAATTGACATATATTTCTTAGACTATCCAAAATATTCTACTTCTTACATCTTCAACCAAATTTGTGAATAAGGATTTCATCTTTCTCCTCGTATATAAAGGAAACCTTTGATATTTCTTAGGAAGGGACTTGAATGTGATACTGGATTATGCCCTGAGAACCAATCATGTGATGATGATTTAGGCATATATTGTATCATAGCACTTATAATTAATGGCAATTTATTATTATTATGTATAATTCTATATTTGCATATAATGAATAAATATAATAATGTCCCCAGAATTTAATTATTCTAAAATTATCCCTAATCAAGTGTTATCATTAATGGGACAATGACAATGCATTAAGACTAGTATGTGTAGTAACTGATGAAATATGTCATGATATAAGATATCAAGTCAATACATGAGTACATGTTAGAGAACTATATACTGGATCGACCTTGCCATTAGAAATGCTATATGGATTATTCTATAAAGTGTCATAAGCATATCTCATAGTGATGATGATGTATATGATCCTTAGACTTGAGGTCATTAGAGATCCCAACATGAAGAGTTACATGTTTTTATAGTACCAAATGTTACCTGTAATAGAGTAAACTATAAAAGTAGCAATTGGATATACAATAAATCATGTAGTGGAATGTTGACTGATAAAAATAGGATTTGCCCCTCCTATATAATGGCAGTGATATTTTTGGCCCCCTTGAATGAGTGAGACCATAAAATACATGGCTGTGCTCAAATGAATCGATATGTGATATCGGGCCCATTTGTTTAGATGAGTCAACTCGGGAATTAAGAAACACAAAGATTGAACTATGCGAGCGTGACACGTTCCATGGCTCATGTTCAATCAAAATATCTAGGGCAAAAAGATTGAATTACATGGTAACATTTATCACACGTTAAGTAATGTCGAATTACTAACATTCTCATAATTTGGGTAGCTTTGATGTGTTGCTAGACACCGCTCACTGCTTATGGTGTAAAATAGATTTTATGTCATGGCCAACGTTATGAGAACCTATTGGTCACACACTTAGATCATATCCAAAAGGAGTGTCAAATTCATATGATGAATTTTGGTTAAATTAAAGAATTCTAATGTGAGTAGGATTCTATAGGGTTTTCCAGTTTAAGACAGTATTCGGATTAAGGACTAAAAGGATTTGGATTTTAGTATTAATGAATTGGAAATATTTTTAGATTATTAATTAATTAAAATCTGAATTTAGAAGTCCAATTTCAAATGGGATTCCTGTATTTGGTAGCAAATAGATTTGTGGAATCTATAAATCCTAAACATATTAGAATTTGGTAAGAGATTTTACCCTAATCTACATCTATATATATTGGGATTTTTGGGCAGCCACCACACTAATGTGAAACACAAGAATAACCACGTCCTTGAGGTTTTTCTTCTGAAGAAAATCAAGTCATCCTTAAAAGAAAATTCAATAGAAAAAGAGAAGCTGTTGAGAAAAGAAAACCGAAACTTAGAGAAGCCAAATTCTTGAAGAAACCAAACATAAACTTGAAGCTAGTAGTTCAGGTTTTTGTGTGCTCCTTTTCTAGTTATTTGTGTAACAATAACTAGAGACTTGGAACGATCGTGTGGATACCATAGAGGCAAGGCAGAATTGGTTTTGTTGGTGATTTGACAAGCAATAATCTTTGCAAAACAACTCTACCAGTTCTACCGTTACTAATAAGGTACAGGCCCTAAATTCCGGTTTGATTTCACTTTGTATGGATCTTTGGTGGAAACCCAAATTTTAAATTCTGCTGCGTGATGTACTTGGTTTTCTACAGTGGTATCAGAGCCACTTACAAAGCCTCAAATTGGTTTTTTGTATAAGCATGTTTGTTTGGTTAAATTGTTTATGAACTAGTATGTTGAAATTGAATTATATGAATATGTTCATTAAATCTGAATTTAGATTTAAACAAATATGATATGTTTATGTTTATTAAATCTATTTAGGGTTTTATTTAATGAGTTATTGCTGGATTTGAATAATACAAGATACATATATAAATATGCATGAAACCCTAGCTTCAAATTTTTTTGAATTTTGCCAAGCTCCGAGTTGTAATTTTGGCTAGGTTCAGGGTTTTAATTCTTTTGGCCAATTTTGGTTTTTTTTTTTTATGATGAAGCAGAGTTGTCAGTAAATAAAACGAAATTGACACTTCGGTATAACTTGTAGCAAAATTTCTACACTAAATTGTCTTTGTCAATCTTTTCTTCATACACTTGCAGCTTCATATTTTAAGACAAATTTATGGTACTTAGTAGCTATCAACTATCCATTTTCCTTCCTCTTCATTATATATACAATGTGCCTGCAACCTACAATACAATGTAACTAAATTATTTCAGGGTAACAAAAAATACCTTCCTATGCCACAATCATTCATACTTTACAGAAAGATGTCACTACCATATTAGTTTTACTACTCTCTCTTTTTCTTTTCAACCTGAGCTTAAACCATTTTTTTGCCACTTTCAAACTTTATACTTCAACACTACATTTGTGCTTGTTGGTCACAATTGTTCTGTTGTCATAATGATCAATAGAGTACTAAAAAAACATCTTTACCTTATTTGCAAGATACTAGAGATACTACAAAACTATGTACATGATAACATACTGAAACTCCTCTCCATCGATTTATTTTACGAAATACAAAGCTGCTACTGAATAATCTGCTATAGAAACATCCCTTGCCTATGTGTCTATCTACAAGTTTTTTGTTCTATTTTTTCTTTTTTATGATATTTCATTTGTTCTTCTTTTCCCGTTTTGCCTACCATTGATAACTTGTGCTCCAAGTTGTTCTTCTCTTCACTTTTCATACCACAATGCAAAATTACCAAAATCCATTTCGGAAATAGATATCTAGGAAAAAGGAACAAAAGAGAAAAAATTTTCTTGTTACTCTTTCCTCTGAACTTATCCATGCAACCACAATTTCAACAACTTTCTTCAAGACAAGAAAGTATAGAATATGTTCTAAGTTTATGCAATTATATCGAAGATTGTATCTGTATGTTGATGCTCCAACCTTTCATTTTACCAAATCAATACAATATTGGCTTCAAAATATAATAACAGCTCTGCCATATGCTTTTCTCCCCATAGGTAATGCACTATATCTTATCTTGTCCCTATTTATACTTATAATTCTTTCATTTACCAATCTTCCTTCATTATGCAAAAATATTATCTATACCACGGTATTATGAAAATACCAAAAACCATAGTGCTTTCTTTTGGAATGCAAAGATATATATACATAGGTGAGCTAGCTATGTAAATCTAAACAATTTCCCTTAATTCAGTTATAACTAATTGTTTCTTTGTACAGAGAATTCCCTTTATTACATATGCCATGAATGACTTAGAGGAAAACCAACAAATCACATTCTATCATGGAATTTCTAGTTGACAAATAAATATCCAATCATAATGTTTTACAAAAGGATGGAAAGAGTTTTCTCATGACAACCTCATTGAACCAAACACACCCATCTTCTTGAGGGCTCGTGGATGTCTTAACTTCAATGTCATAGACATTACCAAGCACACATTCTACTACCATGGACTTTTAATTTGCCAACATAAGTTCTGATTGTATCAACTTAAATCAGCTTTATATTTAAGAAAAAATAATTATCTTTATTTTATTAATATTCTGATTCAACAACTAAAGACAATGAAAAGACAATTTCATCCTCATTACATCCATCATTCCAAACCAATTTCGAACTATCTACGTGTTTCTATCAGAAGTTCATTAATATCTACAGAAAGAAATAAGTATGAACTTTTATTCTTAAGCATCTTTTTCTTTTAGTCTAATTATCTCTTATTAGAACAAACTAAAACTAATTATTTTAAACATTCATTGCATTCAATTACGATTTATGCACATTCAAATTTACAGGAGCATCTCACTCCTATGGTCACTCTCACAAGTGGCCGCAAAACTTACAAAATTGAACTTAAGAGATCAAGCTTTCACCAAAATTGGGTGCATTTTGTCAACGAACATCAACTACAAAATAATGATATTTTGGTATTTTTACTTCAGTGTTCAACTAGATTTGCATGTTGGATTATGCCCTAAGGACCAATCATATGATGATGGTTTAGGCATATATTGTATCATAATGTTTATAATTAATGGTAATGATTATTATGTTTATTTTTATATCTACGTTTTATAAAATAAATATAATAATGTCTCAAGAATTTAATTATTCTAGAATTATCCCTAGTCGAGTATTATTATTAAATGGAACAGTGATAATGCCTTAATACTAGTATGTGTAGTAACTGATGAAATAGTTCATGATATGAGATATCAAGTCAACACATAGGTACATGTTACAGGACAATGTACTAGATTGACCCGCCATGAGAAATATCACATGGATTATTATGTGAAGTGTCATAAATATTTCTCATAGTAATAATGGTGTAAATAATACTTAAACTTGAGATCTTCAGAGATCCCAACGTGAGGAGTTGTATGTTTTGATACTACCAAATGTTACTCGTAACAGGGTGAACTATAAAAGTAGTAATTGGATATGCAATGAATCATATAGTAGGATGTTGAGTGATCACGATAGGATTTACCTCTCCTATATAATGGGTGTCATATCTTAGGACCCCTTGATTGAGTGAGACCATAAAATGCATGGCCGTGCTCAAATAAGTCGATATGTGATATCGGGCTCATTTGTATAGATGTGTCTTCTCGGGAATCAAGAAACTCAAAGATTGAACTATGCAAGTGTGACACGTTCCATGGCTCGCGTTCAATCAAGATATCTAGGGCAAAGGGATTTAATTACATGGTAACTTCTATCACAAGAAAAGTAATGTTGAATTATCAATATTCTCATAACTTGGGTAGTAATGATGTGTTGCTAGACACCACTCATTACTTTCAGCATAAAATGTATTTTATGTCAATGCCAACGTTATGAGAACCTATTGGGTCACACACTTAGATCGTATCCAAAAGAAGTGCAAAAATTCATGTGATGAATTTTGGTTAATTTAAGAGTCCTATTGAGAATAGGAATCTATTGGATTTTTGTTTTAAAGTGGTTTTGGATTTAAAGCTAAAAGATTTTGGTCCAATGCATGTACAACACATGGCGTCCAAAAGGTAAAAGATTTTGGTCCAATGCATGTACAACACATGACTTTGATTTTTTGAAAATTGAAGGGGCTTGGCTGAACACACATGAAACAAAACAACACATTGATTTTGATTTGAAAAAAAAAAAAAAAAGGAGCCTTAGGTAAAAATCGATCATAAGCTTCTTGAGTGAATGTGATTTATTTTTTTCTTTTTTGCTTGCTTGTGTTGGCCGAATCTTGGGAGCCAAGTGTTTGGTTTTTCTTCTTGGCCTTCTTCTATCCAAAACAGCCACCACATATTTCTTGTTAGAGTAACAAAAGGAAAGAACATAGTCCTCAAGTTGAGAACTTGAGGAAGAACCCAAAGAACAAAGTTCTTGGCTAGCACCAATGAATTTTGTTAATCTCTTTTGGTTAATTGTTTGACAATTAACTTAAAGACTTGGAGACGATTGTGTGGACACCATAGAGGCAAGGATCTTTTGGTTTTTACTGGAAATTCAACAAGGAAAAACTTCACAAGGTGTTTCTACCGGTTTGAAGGTAAACTTTCTTGACAACCAATTTAATTTCACTTTGTTTGGATCCTTGGAGGAAACCAGTTTTTTTAAAATTTCCGCGGCAAACTCTGATGTGGTTTCCAACATTGCATTCATCATTTCTATTGAAAATGGTGTAGAAAATTTATATCATTGGCATTAAAAATTCAAACAAATAGCATAATGTAACATGTATGAGACTATGATTATTTACTTCTTTGAATTCAATATTTTATTTTCACTCCATCCAAATATATGAAACATATTATTTTCATTCACTCACACAACAACTATTACCTTTCATATATGAGCACTTCACAAAATGTTGCCCACTTTAATACCAACTTTGAATTGAGATTTATTTTTTATTACGTTTCTTACTACACAATTGAAAAATAATTTAAGGTTTTAAACACCTCAAAAAGGGTCTAATTTAATACAAGCGAGGCAAAATTCTTGTCCTATTAGTTTTCAGTAAATATAACACTTCATGTGTCTAAATTGAGATCTATTTTTTTTTTATCTCCTTTCTATTCTACATATGTAATTCTATCTTTTTTATACATATCTAACATTGCTTCTCGCTCTATGACCTCCGCACTTGGCTGTAAGACCTCAATGGAGAGATTCAAAATCTTATTTCTATATACCACAGTTTGCACAGCCAAGGCTCTCTCAACTTTAACAAGGCTACCTATCACACCCTCTTACTTTGCTTTATCTTCTTCAATTAATTGGCTTGATCCCCCTAGGATGAGTAACCTGAGTTTTGAGTTCATTATTCTCTTCACTTAGTTTGTTTATGGTTTCATTGAGTGCACCTATTTGGGCCTTAATAATTTCCACCCTTTCATTCACGACATTATGCCTAGGATCCATAGAACATATGTGGCTCTGAGAATGTAAAAAGATTGAATTTTCATTAATTGACAAGTTTTCATTACAAGCCCAAAAAAGAAAAGAAAAACTAAAAACTACCCTATTTTCTTCTCTATTCCTTATGAGATGAGCCCTCCGTTTTGGGCTCTTGCTCACCCATCCCTTCTCCGTTTTTCAAGGTCCTAAAGTCCATATCCTCATCCACCCTACAACCTTCCAACTCTTCCATAGTCATGGGAGAGTCTTGGGATGCAAGGTGCCCAAACAAAGTGGAAGAGTCGTCAAAATCCTTCACAGGCTCCATGTAGGCTTGATTAGCTTTGACATGGGCTTCAAGATCATACCCGGGCAACTACTCCAACTTCAGCTCAGGGAATTTCTTTTGGATCTCCACAACGGCCTCATGTTTTCTCAACTTCACAGCCGCTCTAGAGAAATTTCCCACAAATTCACCAAAATCATTTGTGTGGAAGAGTTTCTTCACTAGCATCTGAAGAGAGTGGCCTTGATTGATGCCCTTCAGTTTTTGGACTTCCATTTCACTCAACCCCAGTTGTTGGCACAAACTTACGATCTCAACTTCAGCTCTTTTTTCAGTTTCCTGCACAGTTGCTAGAGCATTGTGCAAGTGAGTGATCTCAACTTGTTTATGGTGGCCTCTTCCTCTAGTTGATTTGTCCTATGCATGTACTCCGTCCATATAACCAAGGTCTGTCATCATTTGCACAAAACTTTAAGTTAGCCAAAGATATAACCAGTGATTAATCACTAACTACACACATATCCTATCTTCTTACATGAGGAATTGACAAGGCTGCGTTGTTATTTAAGTTCAAAAATGGCAGGCCTTCCATGATCATTTGCTCTTTTTTCATGCCCTAGATTGCCACACCTGGAGAGAACTCCCCAAGAAAACAAAAATGAAAAACTATGTTTGAGATGCTCACCTCGGATTCTTCTGGCCAGCTTTCTCCATGCTACTAGCCACTTTAATCTTTTTGCTCTTGGTGCCAATTCTCACCTCGGTCCCTCTCTTTTCCTCCTTTTTCTTGACTAGACCTAGGACCACTGCCTTCCATGATAACGAGGTGCCCTTCTCAGCCTCTCTTTCCTTCACACCTTTTTGAGGTGCCATTTCTTGCCCACTAACCTTAGATGCGAACTTCACCACTACACAAGCAAGAGAATAACAGCTAGCTCATCACCTTAATTGATAATAGATAATTATTTCCAAGTATAACGATCCTACCCTTGTCTCTTTTCGCCTCCTAGATGGGTCTTGAGGTCCGCGATATGACATCTACTACAGCCAAACTCAGGCCATATTTCGCCGCCTCGATTTTTATATAGTTCTCAATCCTTTTCTCTCAGAGCTCAATGTACTCTTGCACAAGGGGGCTGTGTTTCTTTCAATTTTTGTAAGTATATTTAGCATCCCTATAGAACTATCCCATCTCTACCCCCTCCCCCTCCCCCCGTCCCCCTCACAAGGCTTCGTTTTTACAAAGAAAAATCTTTTTTTCCAATCATGGTGGATTGTCTACTTATCAACTTTGCTCTATACATTGGAAAGAATGCGAAATAACCTATAGAATTCACCGACTTCATTATATAACAAAAGTATCAAATCAAACTCACTGAACTCACAATCCCACTCTCGACACAACACTTCAAAGCTTATTATAGTCCTGACTAAGTTGGGAGCCAGTTACACTAAAGTTATATTGTAGTACCTCAGGACCTTAATCATAAGGCTACAAAGAGGAAACCTCGATCCTGGCTTTAGTTGTTCTTCATACACTACACAATAACCTAATGAAGGTTGGCATGCCCTCCACTCGGGCCCCGCAACTCTCACACATATTCTTTGGGATGTGGTAATTTTTTCTAAGATTTCGCACCTCGATTTCTCCTAATACCGAGGCTATAGTCTTTGCTATAGGGGTATATTTGTCTGAATACACATCTAAGAGTCTAGGCCCTAAGGACCAATCATGTGATTATGGTTTAGGTATATATTGTATCATAACGCTTTTAATTTATGGCAATTTGTTATTATTATGGTTATTCTATATCTATTTTTTAAGAATAAATATAATAATATCCCAAAAATTTAATTATTCTAAAATTATCCCTAGTCAAATATTATCATTAAATGGGACAATGATAATGCATTAAGATTAGTATGTGTAGTGGTTGATGAAATATGTTATGATATTAGATATCAAGTTAACGCATAGGTACATGTTAGAGAACTATGTATTGGATCGACCACCATGAAAAATGCTACGTGGATTATTATATAAAGTGTCCTAACCATATCTAATAGTGATGATGATGTAAATGATCTTTAGACTTAAGGTCAATAGAGATCCCAACATGAGGAGTTGCAAGTTTTGATACTACCAAACATTATTCATAATAGGGTGAACTTTAAAAGTAGTAATTGGATATACAATAAATCAAGTAGTGGGATGTTGAGTGATCAAGATAGGATTTACCCCTCCTATATAATGGGAGTGATATCTTTGGGCCCCTTTATTAAGTTAGACCATAAAATGCATAGCCATGCTCAAATGAGTCGATATGTGATATCGGGCTTATTTGTTTAGATGAGTCTACTCGGGAATCAAGAAACACAAAGATTGAACTATGCGAGCGCGACACATTCCATGGCTCATGTTCAATTAAGGTATCTAGGGTAAAAGGATTGAATAACATGATAAGTAATGTCGAATTGCTAACATTCTTATAACTTGGGTAGCTTTAATGTGTTGTTGGACACGCTCAATGCTTATTGTATAAAATAAATTTTATGTCGTGGCCAACATTATGACAACCTATTGGACCATACACTTAGATTGTATCCAAAAGGAATGTAAAATTCATGTGATGAATTTTGATTAATCTCGAGGATCCTAATGTGATTGGGACTCTATAAGGTTTTCCGGTTTAAGACGATATTTGGATTTGTGACTAAATCATTTTGGTTTTGTGTTAATAAATTTGAAAAAATTTTGTATTTATTAATTCATGTGAAAACTAAAATTAGAAAGCCAAATTATAATGGGATTCTTGTTTTGGAAGCCACTAAAATTTAGAAAGTTCCAAAAATAGATTAGAACTTGTAGTTCAAGTAAAATTCTTTAGAAGAAATTTTACCCTAATACTTAATCTATATCTATATATAGGGGCTTGTAATTTCTGTAGCCACAACCCTAACGTGAACAACACAATCCCTATCTTTTTTTTGCAAAAGAAAGCAGAAGTTCTTGCTTTCTTTGAAAGAAAATTCTGTAACTTTTCTTGTGAAGAAAACTGTCCCAAAAACCGAACCTTGTTTCTTGTTTAGCAAAAAGAATTTCTTTGACCTTTTCTTTTGAAGAAATAGCCACCACTTTTTCAAGAACACAAGAAGCTCTTCAGCTATTCGTTAGAGTAAAACAACAACTGCTTCTTTGTCAAAGAAACAAGAAGAAAAATTGAAGCTTAGAGAAGCTTGGAAGTTGAGAACCGAATGCCGAAATTCAAGCAAGCACCATCAGATTTGTGCTGCTCCTTTTCTGGTCATTTTGTGAAAATAACTAGAGGTTTGAAATGATCGTGTGGATACCATGAAGGCAAGGCTGTGCTGGTTTTGCTGGTAATTCGATGAGCTACGATCGTCGTAGAAAAACTCTATAGCTACCGATAAGGTAAAATCCTTCACTACTAGTTTGATCTCACTTCGTAAGGATCCTTAGAGAAACCAAAATTTTAAATTTTCATTGCATGTTGTAATTGGTTTCCTATATGTCTTCCTCGTAGCTTATAGGAAACCAAGTATATCATGAAACAGAATTTAAAATTTTTTGTTTCCTCCAAAGATCCATATGAAGTGAAATCAAACCGGTGTTTTGAGCATGTATCTTAGTAGTACCAGTAGAATTGTTTTGCAAAGACCGTTGTTTGTCGATCACCAGCAAAACCAATTTAGCTTTGCTTCTATGGTATCCACGTGATCAATCCAAGCCTCTAGTTATTATGACACAAATAAATAGAAAAAAGAGCACAAAAAATTCTAAACTGCTAGCTTCAAAATTTTGCTTCGATTTCTCAAGATTTTTTATTCTCAAGAGCTTTGGTTTTTCTTTTCTCAAAAGCTTCGGTTTTCTTCCTGAATTTCTTTCAAAGATGGCTATTTTTCTTTAGAAGAAAAACCTCAAGGATGACTGTTATTCTTGTGTTTCTCACATGTGTAGTGGCTACTCAAAAATCCCAATGTATATAGATGTAGATTAGGGTAAAACCCTCTTACCAAATTCTAATCTATTTGGGATTTGTAGATTCTATAAATCTATTTGCTGCCAAATACAAGAATCCCATTTGAAATTTGACTTCTAAATTAATATTTTAATTAATAAATAAAACCAAAACTATTTCGAATTCATTAATACTAAAATCCAAATCCTTTTAGTTTTTAATTCGAATACCATCTTAAACCGGAAAACCCTATAGAATCCTACTCACATTAGGATTCTTTAATTTAACCAAAATTTATCATATGAATTTTACACTCCTTTTTTGATACAATCTAAGTGTACAACCCAATAGGTTCTCATAACATTGGCCATGACATAAAATCTAATTTATGCCATAAACAGTGAGCGGTGTCTAGCAACACAACAAAGCTACCCAAGTTATAAGAATGTTAGTAATTCGACATTATTTATCGTGTGATAGATGTTACCATGTAATTCAATCCTCTATCCCCAGATACCTTGATTAAACATGAGCTATGGAATGTGTCTGATGCACACCTCACAGCTATTGGAGCCGACAATAAGCAACAAGTGAAACAGGACCCAAGACTTAACTTACGAAATTATTAGAACCGGCAGAATTGAGACCGAATGGATGAAACGTCGCCACAACTTAGGGTTTTACCAGATTGATAAGACTCAAAGATGCCACAAGCTACTCAAGTTTGATAAGCCCATTGTTCTTTACAAGAACAGAGAGATTGAATCACTCAAACTCCCAAAGACATAATGTCACAAAATCTTCTAATTCATCTCTATTGATGTCTTGGATGAATGACCTATTTATAGAGTACAAAGATGTCTTGAAAAGGTAACAACTGAATCCTAATCCTACTCTATAACTAAAAAGGGCAGCCAAGATTCCTCAAATCAAAAAGGAATTAAAAACCCTAAAACCAATTGGACTTGGAAGTTTGGCCCTTTAAGGCTTCCTTCAAGCTTACAAATTTGGCTACTAAAATTACCTAATAATTTCACTATTCACGATAGTATTCATAGTACTATTAAGTATTCACATTTTGGCCCTTCAAGAATTAATAAATTCCTAAAAATAAAACCACAAAAATTAATTAAATAACCTGGCCTATTATCACACTAGAATTCGACCAAGGCAAAACTAGTATTCTTCAAATCGGACTTACAATAAATTAATGACTTGCAAGTCATGACCGCATACTTAACAAGCTTGAATGTCTTGAATTTAAACCACTTAAAGGTTTCTTGAAGTTACTTAGCTCCAACTCTCGCTATCGACTCTGTGATATGCCTTAATGGATCAAATACTTGGCAAGTAGATTGCACAGCTCCTAAATTCCCATCAAGTAGGTTGATACCAAACTGATGTGCACCTCACGGCTATATAGAGCCGCCAAAATGCAACAAGCAAAACAGGACCCAAAACTTAACTTACGAAATTGCTAAAACCGGTAGAATTGAGACTGAATGGATGAAGCGTTTGTAGGAAACCAAATCAAAGAACGCAGCGGAAATTTAAAAATTTTGGTTTCCTCCAAGGATCCATACGAAGTGAAATCAAATTGGTAGTGAAGATTGTTACCTTACCGGTCGTGTAGCCTTGTTGATTGTTGGAGATTGTTGATTGTCGAATCACAAGCAAACCCAATCTAGCCTTGCCTCTATGGTATCCACACGATCGTCTCCAAACCTCAAGTTAATTGTCAAACAATTAACTAAAGAAAGAAGTAACAAAATCTCATAGTGCTAGCTAGGATTTTGTTACTTGGGTATTCCCTCAAGTTCTCAACTTAAGGATTGGTTTTCTATTTTGAGTTCTCAACTCAATTTCGGTTTTTGTTCTTATTTCTCAAATAAGGAGTGGTGTCTATATTGAGCAAGAGAGGAAGAAAAGAAAGAAATTTCGTACTCAAAGAAAATCACAACATTTTCTTCAACCCACAAAGCTTAAACAACAAAGAAAGCTTAAAAGGAAAACTCTCTCAAAGAGAGTGTCCCTTCGGTTTCCTTCATCCATGTGAAACAATTTGCCCTTTCACATTTCATATTCTAGAAATTGAATTGAAATATGTTGCGTATGGTTGCCTTTCCATTTTCCAATGAATGGCTGCCTTTTCATTTTCATAAAATGAATTGCAATATGTTGCCTTTTCATTTTCCAATGAATGGTGGTCTTTTCATTTTCCAATGAATGGTTGGCTTTTCATCTTCCAATATAAAATCCATTTTGATTATTATTTAATTAATAAATCTAAAACTCATTTTGGATTTATTAATATTAATAGAACCAAAATCTTTTCACCTTAAATCCAAAACCGTTTTAAAACGAAAACCCGATAAATTCCTATTCTCAATAGGATTCTTAAATTAAACAAAATTTCATCACATGAATTTTGCACTTCTTTTGGATACGATCTAAGTGTGTGACCCAATAGGTTCTCATAACGTTGGCATTGACATAAAATATATTTTATGCCAAAAGTAATGAGCGGTGTCTAGCAACACATCAATACTACCCAAGTCATGAGAATATTAGTAATTCGACATTACTTTTCTTGTGATAGATATTACCGTGTAATTAAATCCCTTTGCCCTAGATATCATGATTGAACACGAGCCATGGAGCGTGTCATGCTCGTATAGTTCAATCTTTGCATTTCTTGATTCCCGAGTAGACACATCTATACAAATGAGCCCGATATCACATATCGACTCATTTGAGCACGGCATGCATTTTATGGTCTTACTCAATCAAGGGGCCCAAAGATATCACTCTCATTATATAAGAGGGGCAAATCCTTTCTTGATCACTTAACATCCCACTACATGATTTATTACATATCCAATTACTACTTTTATAGTTCACCCTGTTACGGGTAACGTTTAGTAGTATCAAAACATGTAACTCCTCATGTTGGGATCTCGAGGATCTCAAGTCTAAGGATTATTTACACTATCATCACTATGAGAAATATTTATGACACTTCATATAATAATCCATGTAATATTTCTCATGGCGGGTCAATCCAGTACATTGTTCTCTAACATGTACCCATGTGTTGACTTGATATCTCATATCATGAACAATTTCATCAATCACTACACATACTAGTCTTAATGCATTATCATTGTCCCATTTAATGGTAATACTCGACTAGGGATAATTTTAGAATAATTAAATTCTTGGGACATTATTATGTTTATTTCATAAAACGCAGAACATAATAATTAGTGCCATTAATTATGAACATTATGATACAATATATGCATATACCATCATCATATGATTGGTTCTTAGGGCATAATCCAACAAACTCCCACTTGAACTAAGACCAATCAGACATCTCTCTAATGCCTAATGATCTAGTATGACGATCAAGCTTCTACTGCGCCAGAGGCTTTGTCAGTGGGTCAGCTATATTATCATCAGTTGGTACTTTGCATATTTTCACATTGCCTCTCTCAATTATCTCACAGATAAAGGGGAGGTGTCGAAGTATATGTTTGCATCGTTGGCGAGATCTGGGTTTCCTAGCCAGTGCAATGGCTCATTTGTCCTCACAATAGAGCTGAATTGGACTGTAAATGCTAGGTACAACCCTAAGTTCAGTTATGAACCTTTTTGATCCAAACGACTTCTTTTGCTGTGTCATACACAGCAAGATACTTTGCTTCTATTGTAGAGTTGGCTCTCGCCGTTGCTTGGAACTCTTCTAGCTCACAGTACCCACCATTTAGGCAAAACACATTAACCAATTGCGATCGATAGTCATCCTTGTCAGTTTGGAAGTTTGCGTCAGTGTAACCAGTTACATTGAGCTCTTCCTCACCTCCATATATCAAGAATGTATCCTTAGTCCTTCTCAAGTACTTAAGGATATTTTTGACAGTGATCCAGTGACGTTCACCGAGATCTACTTGATATCTACTCGTTAAGCTCAAAGCATATGAGACATCGGGACGAGTACATAGCATGGCGTACATGACAGATCCAATAGCTGATGCATATGAAATCCTACTCATGCATTGTCTCTCTTCTTGTGTCGAAGGAGAATGTTCCTTCGAGAGAGTAATTCCATGCCCCATAGGTAAGAATCCTTTCTTAGATTCTTGTATGCTAAACCGCTTTAGCACTTTATCTATGTATGTACTTTGGCCTAGGCCAATCAATCTCTTTGATCTATCTCTATAGATTTTGATACCTAATAAATAGGTTGCCTCACCTAAGTCTTTCATTGAAAAACAACTTCCTAGCCATTTCTTTACAGACTGTAAAGATGGAATGTCATTCCTAATAAGTAGTATGTCATTTGCATACAATACTAGGAAGAGAAAAAGGTTCTACTAACCTTCTTGTAGACACAAGGTTCATCTTCATTCTTGATGAAACCAAACTCTTTGATTGCATTATCGAACTGAAGATTCCAACTTCAAGAAGCTTGTTTCAACCCATAAATTGATCGTTGTAGCTTACAAACCTTTCCAGCATTTTTCGGATCGACAAAACCCTCAGGTTGTGTCATGTACACATCCTCGAGAAGATTTCCATTAAGGAAAGCAGTTTTGACATCCATTTGCCAAATTTCATAATCATGGAATGCAGCTATCGCAAGCAAGATCCTGATGGATTGAAGAATTGCGACTAGTGAAAAAGTCTCATCATAGTCTATACCATGAATTTGTTTAAAACCTTTTGCAACCAATCGTCCCTTAAAGGTATGTACTTCACCATCCATGTCAGCCTTCTTTTGAAGACCCATTTGCACCCTATGGGTTTTACTCCTTCAGGTGGATCAACCAAAGTCCATACTTGGTTTGTATACATGGATTCCATCTCAGATCTCATGGCTTCAAGCAATTTCTCAGAGTCTGGCCCCGATATAGCTTCTTGATAGGTCGTAAGTTCATCTTGATCTATTAGCAAGATGTCACCATGTTCAGTCACAAGAATCCATATCTCTGTGGCTCACGATGAATCCTAGTAGACCTACGTGGGGCTTGTGTCTTTTGAGCAACTTGTTCCACAACCTTTTGTGGTGTTTGCTCAATTTCATCTCATCAAGTTCAGTAATATTTTGTGGTTCTCGAATTTCTTCAAGTTCTGCTTGTCTCCCACTAGTTTTTCTAGAAATAAATTCCTTTCTAGAAAAACACCAGTCCGAGCAACAAACACTTTGTTCTCATTGGGATAATAAAAATAGTATCCTTCTGTTTCTTTAGGATACCCCACAAACTTACATTTATCAAATTTGGGTCCAAGTTTTCCGGAGACTTGACATTTGACGTAAGCCTCACATCCCCAAATCTTCATAAAAGACATACTAGGTCGCTTCCTAGTCCATATCTCATACGGTGTCTTTTGAACTGATTTAGATAGAACTCGATTTAGTGTAAAATTGTAAGTAAAGCATGTCCTCAAAAAGAATTTGGAAGATCTACATGACTCATCATGGACCGAACCATGTCTAACAAAGTTAGATTTCTCATCTCAGACACACCATTCCATTGTGGTGTTCCAGGAGGAGTAAGTTGTGAGACTATCCCACACTTCTTTAGATAGTCATTAAACTCTTGGCTTAAGTATTCACCTCCTCGATCAGATCGAAGTATTTTAATACTCTTATCAAGTTGGTTTTGTACTTCATTCTTGAATTCTTTGAATTTTTCAAATGATTCCGACTTGTATCTCATAAGATACACATAGCCGTATTTACTACAGTCATTAGTAAATGTAATGAAGTATTTAAAACCACCTCCAGCTTGTGTATTTAATGGTTCACATACATCAGTATGTATTAGTTCCAATAAATCACTTGCCCTTTCACTATGTTTTAAGAAGGGGATTTAGTTATCTTGCCCAATATACATGATTCACAATTCTCATATGATTCAAAATCAAATGAGTCCAATAATCCAAATTTATGGAGTTTGGAAATGCGAATTTTTATTTATATGGCGCAGATGACAATGCCAGAGATAAGTCGGATTAAAATTATCTACTTTAATCCTTTTTTCAGATCCTCCAAGTAAACTTTATATTTTTCTCTTCCAATGTTCGGTCTTATCACAATGGAAAGAGTTTCTTTCTTTAGGTTCCTTAAGTAAGGGTTCCTCTAGGACATATCACTTTTTCTTTTACTTGAGGACTATCCTCAAGTTCCTTTACCCATCCAGGAAATTTGTCCCATTTATCTTGTCCTTCTCAAGGACTGATCGCAGTGATAACGTTTTGTTATGTTATTTAACAATAGAAATATGCAAAATAAGTATCATGAACGTAAACATTTAATATGGTCTTTTATTAAATGTTACTCCCACTATTTTGTTCAAATTAATAACCCTCATTATTAATTTGGAAAGTTTAATTTAATTAACTTTCTAGTGGGCCAAGATCCATATTTGACCTAATTTTGAGTTAGCTTTGGCTAATCGCCCAAAACTCGGCTATTTAGGTAGACAACGCCTGTCAATTGTATCTTATACAACTCTTGGATAGTTGGGTGAACAACTCTTTGTTCTAACTTATCTAATAAGCAGCCCAACTCTATGCCTCTAGGTCTCAATCCTATTGAGGCTACCTAGTTAAGTCTAACCCAATGGTTAACAGTCGGATATTACTATTATCCTGTCGCGTCTCACTAAGATGGATCATAGCACCTTGCTTTGGCAAGCCTACACATGATCAATCGAAGCCTTGACGAGTGCTAGGCATTGGAAGGCATCTTAGACTTAATATTTGGTTTGAGGGATTTGTTTAAAATCTCACCATTTTGTTTGAATTGGTTATTGTAATTATTAGTCTAATTAATCGCATAATTTTCTAACTAATTATTACATGCATGATCTCATCATATATTTAACCAATAACCATACACAACATGCATCTCATACATGAACAAGAAAATAAACGTAACATAGTTATAGCCCAAACTAAGTTGATTCTCTCAAGCCAATGAGAGAACCAAAAGGTCAACCTAAGGGTATTAGCAACTTCTCCAAGTGCCTCCTTTGGTCGTCTTCATATGATCACGAACTCCTTGATTTCTAGACTAATCCTATCTCTAATCTAACTATTACATCTTTCGAGAAACCTCGATTTACATTCGAGGGGAGTTAGATGAGAAAAGAATGTACAACTAGAAACTTAGCAAGGCATGACACGCAGGTCATATTTAGTTACAACCATTACAAAACCATTTCCAATCACATTGGGTCAAGGGCTATAACTATGAACCATGCTCAAATATCACATAATTTGCATATCATATACAATTGTCATTCATAATGAACAATTAATTTTAAATCAAATATTTGGGTTTTGAATAATATATTATGCATGGAAGGTTCGGGTTTAATATGCAAATTTCGGCTATACTAGCTTATTAGAAATTTATGAAAAATATATCTCATATATTTCTGGCCTTAACATGATACACATACCAAATTTCAGCCATCATAAAATTCCCAAGCTATGTTCAATTTGGCCAAGAATGAAACACGTCATACGTTTTCCTTTTATGGCCACACTTTGATTATGAGAAATTTGTGAAAAATATATCTTATATATTTTTTCCAGCCACAACATGAAATATCACATATTCCATTCAGCCAACCTTTGATCATAATTAATTTGTGAAATTATATCATATACATATTTTTGGTCAAACCCTAAAACCCCAACACATGTATATAGCCAAAATAATTTTTCGTTCACAACGTCAAAATTTCGAAACCAATATATTTCGCAAATATATTTTCGGCTCAATATGCTCAACATACACATGTTTAAGGTTCAACACAAATTAATTAAAATAAAACAAGTACCCAAATTGGCAAAATTAACTTTCGGTCTCAACTTGATATATCATATATATCCATTTTTGGCTAAACATAATCATTGAAAATTTTGTGAATAATATATCAAATATTTTAGGCCTCAAATTAATATATCATATATATTAGATCTTGACCAGTCACAAACTAGTTCCAATAATATGCAATTCAGCCAAACAGAAATTCAGAAATTTGAACCATTCAAAATTTTCAGAAATCCAAAGTTTTGGTAAACTTTTAATTGGTATTATTATATATCACATTTATAATTTGGCCTTAATATTATATATATCACAAATATATATCTAACATATTAATTTCGGCCTCAAATTAAAATTGAAACCGAAATGGCCTCCCAAAATTGCAACAACCAAAACTAGGATTTTCTGTCCAACCGAAAATAGCACAAAGCACATAACCGAAGTTTATCAAATTTTATAGGAAAAATCCGAAGCCAATATTATGTATCATATACATACTTGGACTAATTATGATTCAAAATATCTTATTTTGAATTTTAATAAATTTTATCAAAACCGAAAATAGGTGGCAAAATGACAAACCCGAAATTAAGCCTTAAAATTCCAGAAAAGCTGAAACTTTGTTCTTCCATGCTTATTCATATATATATCACATATATATATCTCATATTATTCATATCCAACAATAACACTTTAAAGCATACCCTAAACTGATTTAATAGACATAAACATATCATATATGTTTCATTAAAATCCACATTTAATGAACATATTCATAAGATCCAAATTTCAGCACACTAGTTCATAAACAATTTAATCAAATAAGCATGCTTCTCACTTAAAACCAATTTGAACCTTCGTAAGTGGCTCTGATACCACTGTAGGAAACCAAATCAAAGAACGCAGTGGAAATTTAAAAATTTTGGTTTCCTCCAAGGATCCATACGAAGTGAAATCAAATTGGTAGTGAAGATTGTTACCTTACCGGTCGTGTAGCCTTGTTGATTGTTGGAGATTGTTGATTGTCGAATCACAAGCAAAACCAATCTAGCCTTGCCTCTATGGTATCCACACGATCGTCTCCAAACCTCAAGTTAATTGTCAAACAATTAACTAAAGAAAGAAGTAACAAAATCTCATAGTGCTAGCTAGGATTTTGTTACTCGGGTATTCCCTCAAGTTCTCAACTTAAGGATTGGTTTTCTATTTTGAGTTCTCAACTCAATTTCGGTTTTTGTTCTTATTTCTCAAATAAGGAGTGGTGTCTATATTGAGCAAGAGAGGAAGAAAAGAAAGAAATTTCGTACTCAAAGAAAATCACAACATTTTCTTCAACCCACAAAGCTTAAACAACAAAGAAAGCTTAAAAGGAAAACTCTCTCAAAGAGAGTGTCCCTTCGGTTTCCTTCATCCATGTGAAACAGCTGCCCTTTCACATTTCATATTCTAGAAATTGAATTGAAATATGTTGCATATGGTTGCCTTTCCATTTTCCAATGAATGGCTGCCTTTTCATTTTCATAAAATGAATTGCAATATGTTGCCTTTTCATTTTCCAATGAATGGTGGTCTTTTCATTTTCCAATGAATGGTTGGCTTTTCATCTTCCAATAATAAAATCCATTTTGATTATTATTTAATTAATAAATCTAAAACTCATTTTGGATTTATTAATATTAATAGAACCAAAATCTTTTCACCTTAAATCCAAAACCGTTTTAAAACGAAAGCCCGATAAATTCCTATTCTCAATAGGATTCTTAAATTAAACAAAATTTCATCACATGAATTTTGCAGTTGTTTTGGATACGATCTAAGTGTGTGACCCAATAGGTTCTCATAACGTTGGCATTGACATAAAATATATTTTATGCCAAAAGTAATGAGCGGTGTCTAGCAACACATCAATACTACCCAAGTCATGAGAATATTAGTAATTCGACATTACTTTTCTTGTGATAGATATTACCGTGTAATTAAATCCCTTTGCCCTAGATATCATGATTGAACACGAGCCATGGAGCGTGTCATGCTCGTATAGTTCAATCTTTGCATTTCTTGATTCCCGAGTAGACACATCTATACAAATGAGCCCGATATCACATATCGACTCATTTGAGCACGGCCATGCATTTTATGGTTTTACTCAATCAAGTGGCCCAAAGATATCACTCTCATTATATAAGAGGGGCAAATCCTTTCTTGATCACTTAACATCCCACTACATGATTTATTACATATCCAATTACTACTTTTATAGTTCACCCTGTTACGGGTAACGTTTAGTAGTATCAAAACATGTAACTCCTCATGTTGGGATCTCTGAGGATCTCAAGTCTAAGGATTATTTACACTATCATCACTATGAGAAATATTTATGACACTTCATATAATAATCCATGTAATATTTCTCATGGCGGGTCAATCCAGTACATTGTTCTCTAACATGTACCCATGTGTTGACTTGATATCTCATATCATGAACAATTTCATCAATCACTACACATACTAGTCTTAATGCATTATCATTGTCCCATTTAATGGTAATACTCGACTAGGGATAATTTTAGAATAATTAAATTCTTGGGACATTATTATGTTTATTTCATAAAACGCAGAACATAATAATTAGTGCCATTAATTATGAACATTATGATACAATATATGCATATACCATCATCATATGATTGGTTCTTAGGGCATAATCCAACAGCGTTGCCACAACCTAGGGTTCTACTAGATTGATAAAACTCAAAGGTGCCACAAACTGTTCAAGTTTGATAACCCCATTGTTCTTTACAAGAGCAAAGAGATTGAATCACTCAAACTCTCAAGGACATAATGTCACAAAATCTTCTAATTCATCTCTATTGATGTCTTAGCTGAATGACCTATTTATAGAGAACAAAGATGTCTTAAAAAAGTAACAACTGAATCCTAACCCTACTCTATAACTAAAATGGGCAGCCAAGATTCCTTAAATCAAAAAGGAAATAAAAACCCTAAAGCCAATTGGACTTGGAAGTTTGGCCCTTTAAGGCTTCCTTCAATCTTACAAATTTGGCTACTAAAATTACCTAATTATTTCACTATTCATGATACTATTCATAGCACTATTCAGTATTCATGTTTTGGCCCTTCAAGAATTAATAAATTCTTAAAAATAAAATCACAAAAATTAATTAAATAACTTGGCCTATTATCACACTAGAGTTTAGCCAAGGCAAAACTAGTGTTGTTCAAATCAAACTTGTAACAAATTAATGACTTGCAAGTCTGACCGCATACTTGACAAGCTTGAATGTCTTGAATTTAAACCACTTAATGGTTTCTTGAAGTTACGTAGCTGTAACTCTCGCTATCGGCCCCGTGATATACCTTAATGGATCAAATAATTGGCTTAGTAGATTGCACAGTTCCTGAATTCCCATCAAGTAGGTTGAACAGCTCCTGGGATCTCATTAGTGTCATACTCACATAATTCAATCTTTGCGTTTCTTGATTCCCGAGTAGACTCATCTAAACAAACGAGCCCAATATCACATATCGACTCATTTGAGTACGGCCATGCATTTTATGGTCTCACTCGATCAATGGGCCCAAAGATATCCCTCCCATTATATAGGAGGGGCAAATACTATCTTGATCACTAAACATCCCACTACATGATTCATTGCATATCCAATTTCTACTTTTATAGTTCACCCTGTTACGCGTAACGTTTGGTAGTATCAAAACATGCAACTCCTTATGTCTAGATCTTTGATGAGCTCAAGTCTAAGGATCACATACATTACCATCACTATGAGATATGCTTATGACACTTTATATAATAATCCATGTAGCATTTCTCATGGCGGGTCGATCCAGTACATAGTTCTCTAACATGTACCTATGTGTTGATTTAATATCTCCTATTATGACACATGTCATTAGTCACTACTCATACTAGTCTTAATACATTATCATAGTCCTATTACTTGACTAGGGATAAGTTTAGAATAATTAAATTGTAAGGACATTATTATATTTAATCGTAATACGCAGATATAGAATTAAACATAATAATAACAAATTGCCATAAATTATAAGCATAATGATGCAATATATGCCTAAACAATCATCGCAGATTGGTCTTTAGGGCATAATCCAACAAACTCCTATTTGCACTAAGACCAATCAATCATATGTCTAATGCCTAATGCTTTAGTGTGACGATCATGACTCTGTTGCGTCAGAGGCTTTGACAGTGGGTCAGCGATGTTATCATCAGTTGGTACTTTGCATATCTTCATATCTCCTCTCTCAATGATCTCTCATATGAGATGGAAGTGCCGAAGTTTATGTTTGGATCGTTGGTGAGATCTAGGTTCCCTAGCCTGTGCAATGGCTCCATTGTTGTCACAATAGAGCTCAATTGAATTGGTCATGTTATGTACAACCCCAAGTTTGGTTTTGAACTTTTTGATCTAAACGGCCTCTTTCACTGCGTCAGAAGTAGGAATATACACAGCCTTTGCCGTAGAATCGGCTATTGTTGCTTGCTTTGAACTTTTCCATCTCATAGTACCACCATTTTGTCAAAACACATAATCTGACTATGATCAATAGTCATCCTTGCCGGTCTAGAAGCTTGCATCGATGTAACAAATTACGTTGAGCTTTTTCTCACCTCCATATATCAAGAATGTATCTCTAGCCCTTCTCAAGTACATAAGGATATTCTTGATAGTTATCCAATGACATTCACTAGGATCTACTTGATATATGCTTGTCATGATTAAAGCGTACGAGACATTGGGACGAGTACATAGTATGGCATACATGATAGATCCAACAGCTTATGCGTATAGAATCTTACTCATTCATTGTCTCTCTACTTGTCTCAAAGGACAATATTCCTTCGAGAGACTAATTCCATGTCCCATAGGCAACGACCCTTTCTTAGATTCTTGCATGCTAAACCGTTTTAGCACTTTATCAATGTATGTCTTTTAACTCAGGCCAATCAATTTCCTTGATTTATCTCTATACATCTTGACACCTAATATATAGGTTGCTTCACCTAAGTCTTTCATTTAAAAACAACTTTCTAACCAGGTCTTTACAAATTGTAAAGAAGGAATGTCATTCCTAAGAAGTAGTATTTCATCTACATACAATACCAGGAAGACTACAGTGCTCCCACTAACCTTCTTGTAGACACTGGGTTCATCTTCGTTCTTGATGAAACCAAACTTTTTGATTGCATCATTGAATCGTAGATTCCAACTTCGAGAAGCTTACTTCAACCCTTAAGCATCATTGGATTGTTGTAGCTTACAAATGTTTCCAGCACTTTCCAGATCGACAAAACCTTCAGCATGTGTCATGTATACATCCTTAAGAAGATTTCCATTAAGGAAAGCAGTTTTGACATCCATTTGCCAGATTTCATAATCATGGAATGCAACTATTGCAAGCAAGATCCTGATGGATTTAAGCATAGCAACTGGTGAAAAAGTTTCATTATAGTCTATACCATGAACTTGTTTGAAACCTTTAGCATCCAATTGTCCCTTAAAGGTATGTACTTTACCATCCATGTCGGTCTTCTTCTTTGGAGACCCATTTGCACCCTATGGGGTAAATGTATGCAACTGGTGAAAAAGTTTCATTATAGTCTATACCATGAACTTGTTTGAAACCTTTAGCAACCAATTGTCCCTTAAAGGTATGTACTTTACCATCCATGTCGGTCTTCTTCTTTGAAGACCCATTTGCACCCTATGGGTTTTACCCCTTCAGGTGGTTAACTAGAGTCCATACCTGATTTGTATACATGGATTTCATCTCAGATCTCATGGCTTGTTGATAGGTCATAGGCTCATCTTGATCCATAAGCAAGATGTCACTACTTTGAGTTACTAGAAATTCATATATCTGGGGCTCACGATGAATCCTGGTGGACCTACATGAGGCTTGTGTCTCTTGAGCAGGTACTTTTTCCACAACAGTTTGTGGTGTTTGCTCATTTCCATCTCATCAAGTTCAGTGCTACTTTGTGGTTCTCGAACTTCTTGAAGTTCTATTTGTCTTCCATTAGATTTTCTAGAAATGAACTCCTTTTCTAGAAAGACACCAGTCCGAACAACAAATATTTTGTTCTCGTTGGGATTATAGAAATAGTACCCTTTTGTTTCTTTAGGATACCCCACAAAGATGCACTTATTAGAATTGAGTCCAAGTTTATCAAAGACTTGACGTTTAACGTAAGCCTCACATCCCCATATCTTCATAAAAGACAGACTAGGACGTCTCCCAGCCTATATCTCATATGGTGTCTTTTGAACTGATTTAGATGGAACACGATTTAGTGTGAAAGTGGCTATAAGTAAAACATGTCCCCAGAAGGAATTTGGAAGATCTTCATGACTCATCATGGACCAAACCATGTCTAACAAAGTTTGATTTCTCCTCTTGGATACACCATTCCATTATGGTGTTCCAGGAGGAGTGAGTTGTGAGATTATCCTATACTCCTTTAAATAGTCATGAAACTCTTGGCTTAAGTATTCTCCTCCTCAATTAGATCGAAGTGATTTGATACTTTTGCCAAGTTGGTTTTGTACGTCATTCTTGAACTCTTTGAACTTTTCAAATGATTCAGACTTGTGTCTCAAAAGATACACATAGCCGTATCAATTGTAGTCATGAGTAAAAGTGATGAAGTATTGAAAACCACCTCAAGCTTGTATATTTAATGGTCCACATACATCAAATGTGTTAGTTCCAATAAATCACTTTCCCTTTCATTATGTTTTGTGAAAGGGGCTTTAGTCATCTTGCCGAATAAACAAGATTCACATGTCTCATATGATTCAAAATTGAATGAGTCCAATGGTCCATCTTTATGGAGTTTGGAAACGTGATTCTCATTAATGTGGCCAAGACGACAATGCCAAAGATAAGTTGGATTAAAATTATCTAATTTAATCCTTTTGGTATTTACGTTATAGATAGGCATGTCCAGATTTAGAACCTAAAGACCATCAACTAGTTATGCACTACCATAAAAGATTCATTTAAATAAAAAAAGCAAAAATTGTCCTTTATTATGAATGAATATCCAATCTTGTCTAAACAAGAAATTGAAATAATATTCTTAGTAATGGAAGGCACATAAAAATAGTTATTAAGTTGTAAAAAAAGCTCTGAGGGCAAGTTCAAAACCTAAGTCCTTACAGCTAATGCAGCAACTCTTGCTCTATTTCCCACTCGTACTTTTTCAGTTCTCGCACATTGACACAAATGTGAAAACCACATGCGGTATCTAATACCCATGATAAGAATATTGATTACATGTGTGAAAATCATCCACACTCAATCCTTCATTCTTGATTCTTCATGGATGACTAGAATGACATATGATGAACTAGGATTGGAAGTCTTCCCTGCTTTCCTTGCTGCCTTGACTTGAACTTCAATTAATTCAATTATAAGAGATGTTAAGCAGCTTGCATTCTCTTAATTTGTGACCTAATCATATGCCTTCTAATGCTTTGTAATCGATCAAGGCATGGACATCTCTTTGTTGGCGAATTCCCAACTAAACATCCAACTTGTGCTCTTAGATTTGTCTTTTTCGAATTTGATTGAGTTGTCTTGGCCGAATGGTTGATTCTTTCAACCTGGCCTCTCACATTTTCATCATTAATCCTAACAAGTTGTAGCATCTTCTACCCTATTATTTATCATATTGTTCATTTGATTATAGTCTAAAGTGTTAGGTAGCTACTATTATGCATAGCTTGCTAGCCTTAACCAAAATTGGGCATGTGGTTTCATCGGATCATATGATCTAGTTCAATTCTTGGTGCGTTCTAGACTTGTCGAGCTTGTCTTATTGAGATGTCCTTTCTGGCCTTTAGGTGCATCAATTTTTTGGTATCAAAACAATTTGGGTTACGTCAAATTTGTTCATATTTTTATTTTTATTCTCTTGCTCTTGTTCTTATTTTAGTTGTTATTTTCGTGTGTGCTTTTCATGTCTTCTTATTTCTTTTTCTTCATTTCTTTCCTATGAATAACTTGTCAAGTCTTTTGTTCTTGATCTATCCATGATTATTGATCATAAACAAATATATATATCATCCTATTCTTATCAAATTTGGTCCTGTCAAATTGTCCAATTTTTTTTTTTGTGGGTCAACTTGCTTCTTGTTGTCTCGAAATTGATTCTGCCTAAAATAGTTACTTGTTCTTAGCTAAAACATAAATCTTTTCCATAAAAGTCCATTCTAGGTTTAAATTCTCTCTAGTAGAAAAAAAAGTTCTTGTAGCCGAAAGTGGAATTTGCTTAACTTCACCTATTCTCCGAATTGTACATGCTCAAATATCCTTCCCGACTTCATCTTATAATTTTCCAATATTGTTTGTCCAATTAAAATTGGTCTTTCTAAATTTATATTTGGTGTATATGGGACCCAAACCCCCTATTTTAAACCAAAGACTAGATCTCAACAATACATGTGATGGGACCTCATCTCGTCCAAAGTTCGGACCTCAGCAATATATGATCCGGACCTCGGCAATATATGAAAGCCAAGGACCTAAACTTCAGCCGACAATATGTTCCCTAGCTAGACCTTGAACTCTAAGTCTAAGTATAAAGATTGAGAATAGAAGCTCATAGAAATCACACCAAGTGTACGGGACCTCGAACTAAGGCAAGTGAGGTCTCAAACTACACTGACAATGTGGGAATTCGGTGAGATCATGCTTATCCATAAATGCGTAACAATATACTTCAATCAAAGAGAAAAATAAGGGTGTGCAATCAGTAGTTACAACTATAGCCAACGTGTTAAAACATGACAATGAATCCTGCAAATGGAGAGATGAGGTATATAAGTCCAAAAAACAACCACGTATAGGGACTCTCTAGCAAATTAAGAATACAGTACACTTATTAAGTGTGACTTAAGTATCGGAGGATTTATTCCGGAGAACCAGTATGGGATCTATTTTGCAGGAATGTTTACCATCTAGGAAGATGAAGAATTTCATATTAAAATCATCTTATCATATCTTAGTTGGGTTGCGGATACGGCTTTCATCAACCAGCACCGTCTGTTTTGATTGATTCATATTAATATTCGCAATCTTCTTTCTTATTTTGATTGATTCAAAGATGGTGGACGCCAGATTCGGAGAACAAAGGGTAGCTGAAGGAACTACTCGAGGGGGAGCATGACGTATTCATTTAGACCCTATAAAAAATAACCTATTACGTTTAGGTGGGATCCTTGAACAATCGGAACATTCGCCCATGAAAGTGAACATTCACGACGCACGGCTTTGAATCGAGATATTCTCCAGTACGGAGACAATATGAAGAAGACAATAAGGCTTTTATGAAGCAACATTGTGCGCAATTTGAAGAATTTTGTTGAGCCAGATATAACCCACGTCCATCTGAGATTGAACTGAGACATAGTAATCGAGAACATGGCTAACAAAGAAAGAATGGCGATAAAAAGGAAGCTTCAGCCTCTCGCGCTGATAATAATTTTGAGAACGACCATTCTAGAGTTAAATCAAAGCATAGGTAGAAGCATCCCCAACATAGTGATTTTCCTCTAATCAACAATAGAGTGGCTAATGATATTCACGGTTTGTTGGGTTCCGACAATGAGGGAGACGCTCCATCACCCTTCACGCTTGACATCACGCAACACACAATGCCTGTAGAATTCAAATTGCCCAACAGAATTCCATCTTATGAGGGGGACTCTAACCCCTTAGATTTTTTATCGTAATTTAAATATGCGATGAACTTTAAAAATGTCTAGACAGAGGTGATATGTAAAGCATTCTCCATCTATTTGAGTGGAAAAGGCGCAAGTGTGAATCATTGATCTACCACGTAATAGCGTCTTATCTTTCAGGCAGTTGCATAGCTTTTCCACACCTGCTTTTTTCAAAGGAAGAAATTTCACAAAAATGCTATAGACCTGATGAATCTAAAGCAAAGGAAAGACGAATCCCTAAAATCATAGGTGGAAATATTCAACAACAGAAGTCTTCAAGTGGTTGATCGAACACATAAATTGGTAATCTCGACTTTTATGAATGTTTTAAACCCTAACCATTCTACACGAAATTAGCACGAGACATGCCAACTAACGCTCAAACATAGTGGCAAATGGTGGAGAGTTATACTAGAGGAGAAGAAGCAAATAGAAAAAAGCGATCAAGAGGATGCTAAAAGGAAAAACACCCAAAAGAGTACCTTTGATAGGTTGAACTACAATTGGGGTTGTTTGGACCCTCGAATTCAGGAAAAAAGTCCCACACCACTGACCAAGAATCATTCTGAGATCCTATCTATACATAGAGATCTCCTCAAACCCCCGGTTTCGTTAACCACAGCGTCTCGCAAAAGGCCACGACATTTGTGGTGTGCTTTTTATAATGACCATGGATATGATACCGAGGACTGCAAAAACCTCAAGAAATAAATAGAAAATTGCATCCGTAGTGGAATGCTTGGTTAATATGTCCACAGATGAAACTCTTGCATTGATGGAGCCCACCTCGGTTTGGAGACCAAGGAAGTGGCTACCATTCAGGAGGGCGGGGTGGAAGACAAGGTGGACAAGATCCACCCTCACATCAAACGAACTTTCAAACAAGGTGGACAAGATGGGACCTCTCCATGAATCAACCATATCAACAGTAAAAGGGAAATCCTCCACAACAGCTAACAACTCAACCTCCACCACATGACAACCGTAATGTTACTGGTGTCATCCACATCATGTTTGGTGGTTATCCAGAAGGACAATCACAGTTTACAATTAAAGCAAATGCTAGGAAAATCCCTCATCCAAAGCCAGTCTATAAACACTTCAAACTCTCAGAGGATATCTCTTTTTCAGAAGACGATATAGTCCCTACCATCAGCCCACACAATGATGCCTCAGTGATCAAGCTATTTTCGTTAATAAGGAAGTGTATAGGGCTGAGAAAAGGTTAGAATACTTATTGAATTAAATCCCAAACACCCTAAGGGGTGAGGACCTCGGATCACTTATTTCATTAGAATATCTAATGAATAAAATCCAAAACACCCAAAGGGTGGGGACCTTGGGACAATTACTTTATTTAAACAAACATATTACATACATGGGGAGTTCACAAATTTCCCTTTCCTTTCCTCTTCTCTTTCTCATACTTAAATGTACTCGAAGATACATGTTAAACACTACTTCTTTTCTCTTATATGCAGTGTTGTCTTTCTAACCTTGTTGGGCCAAGAGTTCCAACTCTTCTAGCATCGTTTCAATAGGATTTCTATCTACAAGTGCTGTCTTCAGACTCGCCTCCCTTAGGCAAGTTTCCATCCTTTCTTCTTCGACGTTCAGGTCTTGCATTCAAATTGCAACTCAAAGATCTACTTCTTATATAGCCCAAGCACACTTTAGAGACCTTGAATCTCTCGATGCTTACCATCCAACTTGGCAGTCATAGTATGGATTACTAAATCTCTAACTTTTATTTCAGAAGAAATATATTTAATTTCAGTAGACAGTGTAGCAATCCTCTCCATATTCTTTTCATTTTCTACGCTAGCCAATCTCTCCCTAAGGATCAAATCTTCCATTGCTCATTGCGTTTCACCTTGTCTTCATTAAGACTATGGTTCAAATGTTCAAGACGGGCAACTTGATCCTTGAAACCTTTATTTTCATAGTGTCCTGAAGCTCAGTATGTGTAGCTTCGAGAGTCCTAACTTTCTCATGCAATTTATTAAAAATAGCCCTTGAAGACAACTGACGACCTTGGTATAGTAGAAATTGAAGAAAAATTAGAACTTTATTAACCAAAGGAATTGTCCTTACAAAAAAAAGCAAAAAGGCGTAAGAGCTAGCCTCTTTCTGGGTCTCTTCTCTCCGAGACTAGGTCTTAGCTTCTTGCTGGCCTCCTGGGGTTTCACTTTCTAGAGTTTTAAGGTTTGGAGCAAGCATCAAGCTCCTCCAAGGTCATAGGAGAGCTCTAAGATGCCACATGTTGCAATAATGTGAATGAACCATCAAATCCCTTCACAGTATCAACATAGGCCTTATTAGCCCTTGTCATGGCCTCAAGATCATAGCCAGGTAGCTCTTCCAACTTAAAAGTTGGCAACTTCCCTTTAATTTCACGGCTACTTCATGTTGCCCTATTTCCTTGGCTGCCTAGACAAATTTACTGCAAAGTGCCCAAAGTCTTGTGATACGAATCTTAAACAAAGAATAAGAATCCGAACCTATATCAGAGTGTTGGTTCTAGTATCATCCTCTAGGTTGAACTAAGTCTTCCTTTAGTAAGACACCAACTCCAACTTGTGAAGAAGGACCTTGCTTTTGTCCACTTGACACCCGAAGGAATTATCCAAACTCAAAGTTGAGAATTGAACTATCCTTGGAACCAAGAAGCACACTCAAATTGTTGAGGAAAAGAAACTCAACAAAATAGCGTAAACATGAACCTAAGAGGCTATCCTCAAAGACCCAAAGCAAGTTCTAAATTAGAATTCAAACAAAAGCTACAAAGGTCTCAAGTTTGTATTGTCAAAATTCTCTCTATTTTCTTGGGGCTGAATGCCTCTATTTATAGATTACAAGTTGTAAGAATTAAGAAAGCCATTCCCTAGTTGGATTAGCTTTTTAGGAACTAACTAAAGAAACTATTACTTCAAAGAAACAACTAATCTAAGAAAAGGAAATAGCTAATCTAAAACTGCCTAAAACTAATCCAAAGACTACTTGGATTTGTCCTGGCCGAATGTTGCTTGTTTTGGTAGCTTCTATTCAGTGTCTTGTATTTGGTAGCTTCCTTAACTTCTTCATGCAGGCTTTAGAAGCTTCTTCAATTTATCTTGGCAATGGATTTGAAACTTCTTGTGTTGCCTTTTTGTTTCGGCTAAGTAGAATTCTAATCCACCTTGGATTCGGTTAACATCATTCCAATCTGAACTTGGCATTTGATCTCTCATTTTCAATACTAAGTAGAGTGATGTTTTGTGACTGAAATCCGGCCATCTTAGGTGCTGCTTGAGCTTCCATTAATTTATTATTAGTGTTACTAGAGCAGCTTGCATTCTCTTAGTCCTTGACCTAGTCATAGGTCCTCCAATGCCTTGCAATGGATCTTGTTGTGGAGTTGTAGGTGGACTTGGTTGAACGGATGTCCCGGCCCTCCTTGGGTTTTCATCAGTCCTTCCTTCTTTGAAAGGACTCGTCCTCGAGTCCTTTAAACTCGTCATCGAATTCAAACAAAGAAAGATCAGAGACATTAATTTCTAGTTGATCAATTCTTCTATAAATTAATTCGAGAGCCGAAGGCAAGGTCTTGAGATATTCCTTCATGTCGTTTTCTTGCTCTTTGGGGTTTGTAGCCATCTCTGCACAAAACAATGTTAGTAGAAAAGTAACCTACCTCACTTCCCTCTAATCCGATTACCCAAGTATGGATCTCTCACCAATACAAGGCTAAACCCTCCTTTTTGTGGTGATTGGGTTGTTGAGTAGGTTCTCTCACACTCAATTGCTTTTCTAAAAGTTCTAACCTAGATAAGCTTCAAGACTCACAAGCAATAGAAAATTCGATTCAAATTAAAGCAAGAAAGAAAACATAAGAGGTCAAAAAGAAAAACGATAGAAAAGGAACTAGAACAAGATGATAGAAATAGGACTGATTTTAGATTAACAAAACAGGGGTCAATGCAAGCAACTATATACAAGTGGTTCTTAAAGTGCTCGTGATTGAATATGCTTTGTGGCTATGAAGTTAGATTGCTCAATATATCAACCGATCACAAGCTAGGAATAAAATTCTGGTTTCTGGACCGACTTCTTGCTGCCAGGATTTCGGTTTTTTTTTTTTTTCTAGAATTTTCTTTCACAACAAGGCACAAAAAACAAAAAAATAAAATGAAAATTCTGCAGCCTATTCACAACTTGTAACACAATTTTGACAGCAAATTCAATAAACTGAAGCCTTATTCACAACTAATATGCACAACCGAATCACAACCAAGCAGAATTTGGTCTTTGTGATGAGGATTCTGCCCAAAAATTTCCAGCAGGATTTCACAATTTAATAACACACTTTCCGCCCACAAAGTTCAACAAATTGATTTCCTTTTGATCAGGTAATGAGCACAAAACAAGAGCACAAAGATGGCGATGAAGCAGAATTTTTTTTTTTTTTTAAGCTAAAGCAACAACAAGACCGAATAGCAACCTGAAGAAAAATTCAGGATGCTAAAAGATTTCACGGGACAAGAATTCAGATTTACAAGAAACAACAACTGGAAGAAAAAAAACAAGAAAACGAAAGAAAAACAAAAAGGATATGAACAACAAAAAGGAGCAAACAAGATTCACAAGAATCGATATAGCATAAAGCTGGGAAGAACTAGAAACATGCAATATCTTTCTGAAATTTTCTTCTTCCACAAGTTTCCAATTTTTCCAGCAGTTGAATCCTCAATTTATAACACCCTTTAGGCATAAAGATTCAACAAGACGAGGTCTTATTGATCAAACAATATCCACAAGAAAAAGGTATACAAAGAATGGGACAGAATTTTGAAGGATATGAAAAAAAGGCAGGAAATGGGTTTCTTTCTGAAAATCCCAGCAAGTTTCCAAATTTTCTCTAGCAGCGGTTTTACAATTTGGAAACAAACTTTCAGAAACCAATAAAACGATCTTGGCAGCAAAATTTCAACAAAATCTGAAACCTTTTAATCAAGAATTATGCAAGTCGAAGTCAAAAGCAAGAAACAGGCAGGTTCGGGATTTCAGGCTCTCCGGCTTTCTTTGTAGCTTTTCTTTCACAGGAAATTTCTAAATTTTCGGGTAGATTTTTATAAGTTTTCAACACTCTTTTGGCAACAAGTTTAAGCCTTTGTGATCAGAGAATATTCACAAAACAATCTGATCAATATCAAAGTAAGAGCAGGCAGAATTTAGAAAAACTGGGGTTTGGTTTTCTTTGTTGGCTGTTCGGATTTTTAGATGGGATTCAATAGGCTGATTCACGGTTTTTGTAGCACAATTTGATAGAAACATTCAAGAAGAATAAGCCTTCTTACTCAGGTAATGATCACAAGAAGATACAACAACAAAAACTGGCAGAAACTTGGTTTCAAGATGTTCGGTTTTCTAGATTTGTGTTTAGCTACGGGTTTTCTTAGTTTTCTTCACACTTTCAGCAGCAAAAACTCAAGAACCAAAGTCTTATTAATCAATTAATATTCACAAGACAATATAGCACAAGAACCAGGGTTTAAAACAAGAAAGAAGCGAAGAAAAAATTCAGAGACAGAAACAAGAGAAAAACTGGGCAGAAACGGGACTGAGATTTTGTTTGGTTTTCAACACAGAATTAAGAAGATAATCACGAAGAGATTATGGACAGAAACAAGACTCAGATATACAAAACAAAAACACAGAAGAACAAAGAAAAATAGATACACGAAACAGAAACAAAAAAGATATGAAAGGCAGAAGAACTGGGCAGAATTTTTACAATCGGGTGGAACTTTTTCTTTTGGTTTTTAAGCATGGAATTTAAGAAGAATTTGAGCAAGTATTCACAAGGACAACACAATACTTACAGCACACAAGAACAGTAAGTTGGAAAGGAAACAAATATATACAAAAAGATATGAACAACTCAAAGGAACAACCCAAAGGCAGCTCTGATACCAAATTGATACGAATCTTAAACAAAGAATAAGAATCCGAACCTATATCAGAGTGTTGGTCCTAGTATCATCCTCTAGGTTGAACTAAGTCTTCCTTTAGTAAGACACCAACTCCAACTTGTGAAGAAGGACCATGCTTTTGTCCACTTGACACCCGAAGGAATTATCCAAACTCAAAGTTGAGAATTGAACTATCCTTGAAACCAAGAAACACACTCAAATTGTTGAGAGAAAGAAACTCAACAAAATAGCTTAAACATGAACCTAAGAGGCTATCCTCAAAGACCCAAAGCAAGTTCTAAATTAGAACTCAAACAAAAGCTACAAAGCTCTCAAGTTTGTATTGTCAAAATTCTCTCTATTTTCTTGGGACTGAATGCCTCTATTTATAGTTTACAAGTTGTAAGAATTAAGAAAGCCATTCCCTAGTTGGATTAGCTTTTTAGGAAACTAACTAAAGAAACTATTACTTAAAAGAAAAAACTTATCTAAGAAAAGAAAATAGCTAATCTCAAACTGCCTAAAACTAATCCAAAGACTACTTGGACTTGTGCTGGCCGAATGTTGCTTGTTTTGGCAGCTTCTATTCGGTGTCTTGTATTTGGTAGCTTTCTTACCTTCTTCATGTAGACTTTAGAAGCTTCTTCAATTTATCTTGGCAATGGATTTGGAACTTCTTGTGTTGCCTTTTTGTTTCGGCTAAGCAGAATTTTAATCCACCTTGGATTCGGCTAACATCATTCCAATCTGAACTTGGCATTTGATCTCTCATTTTCAATACTAAGTAGAGTGACGTTTGTGACTGAAATCTGGCCTTCTTAGCTGTTGCTTGAGCTTCCATTAATTCATTTATCAGTGTTACTCGAGCAGCTTGCATTCTCTTAGTCCTTGACCTAGTCATAGGTCCTCTAATGCCTTGCAATGGATCTTGTTGTGGAGTTGTAGGTGGACTTGGTTGAACGGATGTCTCGGCCCTCCTTAGGTTTTCATCATCTTGAGTATGAAAAACCTTCTTCACTAGCAACTTTGCAAACTCTCCCTAATCGATGCTCTTAAATTTTTGGACCTCAGTGTCCCTCTCCCCCAACTGTTGGTGGAGGAAAGCAACCTCTTCCTCCAGCTTCCTCTTCACCTCCAGATATGCTACCTCAGCCTCTTTTAGCTAGGCTACCTCAATCTGATGCTTGGAAACTTCCCTCCCAAGCAACTATCTTTGTGGATGAATTCCGTCCACACAGCCAGTGCCAGTGATTCAAATGATACATTAATATTATCACTTATAACACAAACTTTTAAACAACAACTTCGCTAATATTTTTATACATGTGGCACTGTAGAAGCCAACTCATTATTAAGGTTGGCCATTAGCATCTCGATTATTAAGGTTGGCCATTAGCATCTCGATCAACCTTTTTTTGATGATCCTTCATGCCTTGGACCGTCATCCCAGTTGAATCTTCCAAAGGCATGAAGAAATGAAACACTATATCTGAGGTCGAAACCTCGGCCTCTCCTTGGTTGGCCTTCATCTTCTGGCCAGCCACTATAATTCTTTTTCCTTTCTCCAAGGTCCCAACCTCAGCCATCGTCTTCTTATCCTTCTTTTTCGAAGGCTCTACCACCATCACTCTCACAGAAGAAGGTGCCTCTCCAATGCGGGGTTGCACCTCCTTTGATGGACCAGCCTTGACAAAAGTGCTAAACTTCACTATTGTACAAACAAAAAACAAACACAAACATCAGGTAAAACAATAATAGCAAAAAATTTTATTCTAAAGCATAATAACCCAACCCTTATGCTCCTCTGTCCGACTTGATTGAACCATTAGAGATTCAGACTCTGCAATAGCAGAGCTCATCCTATACTTAAACAAGCTCCTCCTTAGTATAACTACCTATTCTTTCTTTTTAGAGCTATATGTAAGTACAGCCTGGAGGGTTCTGTTTCTTGCATTTCTTGTAATTGGCATTCGTATCTCTATAGAACCACTCTACATCCAGCCCACAAACTTTAGCCTTTACAAAGAAAAACCTTCTTTTCTAGTCATGGTGGGCTGAAGGCTTCATAGCCCTACTTCCGGATCTCGGAAAGAAGGCAAAATAACCCATTGAATTTGCAGACCTCTTCATACAATAAAAGTACCTAATCAGGTTCGCTAAACTCTCTACCTCCCCTCTCCGTATAACACTTCATATCTAATAATAGTCCTCACCGAGTTCGGGGCTAGCTGGACTACGGCTATCCTATAATACTTTATAATGTCAACTATGAGTTGAGAAAAGGGAAATCTTATCCCCTTCAAATGTTCTTCATAAACGGCCAGGTACCCTATGAGAGGGCGACATGCCCTCCACTCGGAACCTACAACCTGGGCCCCATACTCCTTAGGAATATGAAACCTTTTTCTTGTTGGATTATGTCCCAACGACCAATTATGTGATGATTGTTTGGACATACATTGTATCATAACGCTTACTGTTTATGGCTTTTTATTATTATTATGTTCAATTATACATTTGCTTAACATGAATGAATATAATAATGTCCCTAGAATTTGAGAATTCTAAAACTATCCCTAATCAAGTATTATCATCAAATGAGACAATAATAATGCATTAAGATGAGTATTGTTGTATTATACCCTAAGGACCAATCGTATGATGATGGTTTAGGTATATATTGTATCATTACACTTTTAATTTATGGTAATGTATTATTATCATGTTTAATTCTATATTATGAATAAATATAATTATGTCCAAAGAATTTAATTATTCTAAAATTATTCCTAGTCAAGTATTATCATTAATGGGACAATGATAATGCATTAAGACTAGTATGTGTAGTGACTGATGACATTTGTCATGATATGAGCTATCAAGTCAACACATGAGTACATGTTAGGGAACTATGTACTGGATCGACCCGCCATGATAAATGCTACGTGGATTATTATATAAAGTCTTATAAGCATATCTCATAGTGATGATGATGTATGTGATCCTTAGACTTCAGATAATCAGAGATCCCAACATGAGGAGTTGCACATTTTGATACTACCAAACGTTACCTGTAACAGGGTGAACTATAAAAGTAGTAATTGGATATGCAATTAATCATGTAGTGGAATGTTGAGTGATCAAGATAGAATTTGTCCCTCCTATATAATGGGAGTGATATCTTTGAGCCCCTTGATTGAGTGAGATCATAAAATACATGGCTGTGCTCAAATGAGTCGATATGTGATATTGGGCTCATTTGCTTAGATGAGTCTACTTGGGAATCAAGAAACACAAAGATTGAACTATGTGAGCATGACACGTTCCAAAGCTCATGTTTAATCAAGATATCTAGGGTAAAAGGATTGAATTACATGGTAACATCGATCACATGATAAGTAATGTCGAATTACTAACATTCTCATAACTTGGGTAGCTTTGATGTGTTGCTAGACACCGCTCACTGTTTGTTGTATAAAATAGATTTTATATCATAGCCAACGTTATCAGAACCTATTGAGTCACACACTTAGATCGTATCCAAAAGGAGTGTAAAATTTATATGATGAATTTTGGTGAATTTATTAATTTCAAGAATCCTAATATGAAAAGGATTCTATATGGTTTTCAGGTTCAAGATAGTATTCGGATTAAAGAATAAAAGGGTTTGGATTTTAGTATTAATGAATTCGAAAAAGTTTTGGATTTATTAATTAATTAAAATCTGATTTAGAAGTCCAATTTCGAATGGGATTCTCCTATTTGGTAGCAAATAGATTTATGAAATCTATAAATCCCAAATAGATTAGAATTTGGGAAGAGGTTTTACCCTAATCTACATCCATATATATTGGGATTTTGTGTAGCCCCAAAAAATGTGTGAGACACAAGAAAAACCCAAAAAAAAACCATCCCTTCTTGTTCTTGAAGAAAAATTATTTGCCCATTCTTTTGAAGAAAATAAGAAAGAAAAACCGAAGCTTAGAGAAGCTAAATTCTTGAGAAACCGAAAGTAGAATTTTGATTCAACAAACAACCGTCTTCGCAAAACAACTCTACCAGTTCTACCAATACTAACAAGGTACAGGCCTAAACTCCGATTTGATCTCACTTCGTATGGATCCTGGAGGAAACCAAAATTTTAAAATTCCGCCACATGATGTACTTGGTTTCCTACAAGTATGTGTAGTGACTATTAGCATGTGTCATGATATGAGATATCAATTTAACACATAGGTACATTTTAGAGAACAATGTACTGGATCAACCCGTCTTGAGAAATACTACATGGATTATTATATAAGTGTCATAAGCATGTCTCATAGTGATGATAATGTATATGATCCTTATATTTGAGTCATCAGAGATCCTAACATAAGGAGATGCATGTTTTGATACTGCCAAAAGTTCCCGTAACAGGGTGAACTATAAAAGCAGTAATTGGATATGCAATGAATCATGCAATGGGATGTTGAGTGATCAACATAGAATTTGCCCCTCCCATTTTAAACTAGAAAACCTAGAGAGTCCTATATGATTTTATTTCAAGAGGCCAGCAGCTGTTTTCTCGTCAAAAGGATGGCCGAAGGGTTTCTTGTGTTTTTTTTTTCTATTTTATGGCTACCGAAAATCCTAGTATTTATAGACCAAGGTTGTAATTCTAGGGTAAAATTCTTCTAAAGAGTTTTACTTGGACTACCAGACCCTAGTCTGTTTGGGATTTCTAGATTCAATGAATTTATTGGTTGCCAAGCACAAGAATTCTATCCCATTTAGATTTGGACTTCAAAAATTTGGATATTTCCATTACTAAGACTAAAACTATTTTGGATTTATTAGTGCTAAAACCCAAACATTTTCAGTCTTAAATCCGAATACCATTTTAAAATGTTTGGGTTTTAGTACTAATAAATCCAAAATAGTTTTAGTCTTAGTAATGGAAATATCCAAATTTTTTAAGTCCAAATCTAAATGGGATAAAATTCTTGTGCTTGGCAACTAATATATTCATTGAATCTAGAAATCCCAAACAGACTAGGGTCTAGTAGTCCAAGTAAAACTCTTTAGAAAAATTTTACTCTAGAACTACAACCTTGGTCTATAAATACAAGGATTTTCGGTAGCCATAAAATAGAAAAAAAAACACAAGAAACCCTTCAGCCATCCTTTTGAAGAGAAAATAGCTACCGGCCTCTTGAAAGAAAAATCAAAAAAGAAAACCTAAAACCTTGAGAGCAAAATTTGAGAATCCCAAACACAAATTTTGAAACTAGCACTTCGGATTTTGTGTGCTCCTGTTCTAGTTAATTGTATGACAATAACTAGAAACTTGAATCGATCATATGGATACCATAGAGGTGAAGCCGAATTGGTTTTGCTGGTGATTCGACAAACAACAATCTTCGCAAGCCGACTCTTCCGAAACTACCAAGGTACAAACCCTAAACCCTGATTTGATCTCAATTCATATGGATCCGAGAAGAAAATTGAATTTTAATATTCTGTTGCTTGATGTACTCGGTTTTCTACATTCCTAAGTTCCCTAACCTCGGATTCTCAAAAAACTGAATTCAAGTCCTTGGTAGTAGGTGTAAATTTTTCAAGAAACACCATTGCCAGCCGGGCAATAAATTCATCCGACGATGAACTTACAGCCGAAGGTGATGCCAGCCTATCGTTAGGCACACTACCTCCCTCCTCAGAACTAGACACCACAAATACTTGCTTCCTCCTATTCACCCTTCTCCCACTAGACTCACCAACATCATAATCAGAAATGTTCCCTTGGCTGGACAAGCCAAAAGAACTACCCGTCTAGCCGGTTAGGGACATAGTTTTATCCTCCCACCTTGAATATTTAGAAGACAAAGATTGAGAAAAAGACATACTTACTTTTTCTTATCTTAGAAATCTCAGTTGAACTCGAACAGAAGATTCGCTAGGCAAAGATCGTCTCACCAGACTCTCGTTGGATCTTAGAAGGCTGGTCATCGGAAGAGAGCAATAGAGTTTCTCAAAGAAAAAAGACAAACAAAGCAACAACACATAATGAAAACCCTAGAAGCGAGACATGCAAACTTTTTTATACGAAACCCTAGAACTTACGTACGTGTCTCAATCAAATCTTCTAGGGCCCCACGGCATTAAATGTTTTAGCCTTAAAAGATTAGCGTTATCTAATTACACAAGATATGATAAGTATTGAAGGATGATAAATGCGGCGATTCAAATAATCACGTCTACCCTTATTTTTGAAAACCTAAAAACCCTAGGCTTGACAAGACCTCGGTCTGACATTGCCATGCAAAGGTTTGGCGGGGCTATGATTTATATAGGACCCAACCCCTTATCTTAAACAAAAAAAACTAGACCTGAGCAATACACGTGAAGGGACCCATCCAAGGTTCGGATCTCAGCAATATATGGCCCGAACCTCAGCAATATATGAAGGCCAAGGACCTAAACTTCAACCGACAGCATGTTCCCCAGTTAGACCTTGAACTCTAAATCTAAGTATAAAGACTGAGAATAGAAGCACACTGAAATCACACCAAGTGTACAGAACCTCGGACTAAGGCAGGTGAGGTCTCAGACTACACTAACAATGTGGGAACTCAATGAGATCATGCTTATCTGTAAGTGCGTAACAATATGCTACAATCATGAAGAAATATAACGACGTGTGATGTATGTGGGACCCAACTTCCTATCTTAAACCAAAGGCTAGATCTTAGCAATACATGATGAGGCAGGACCTCGTCTTGTCTAAGAACCAAAAGCTAAATCTCAGCAATACATGATGAGGTTGGACCTCATCTCGTCCGGGGTCCAGATCTCAGCAACATATGGCCCAGCCCTAAGCGACATATGAAGACATATGAAGGTCAAGGGCCTAAACTTCAACCGCATGTTTCACAATTAGACTGAAACACACTAAAATCACACAAAGTGTAAGCGACCTCAGACTAAGGCAAACGTGGTCACAAACTACAAGGTGGGAATTTAATGAGGTCGTGCTTATCCATAAGTGTGCAACAATATGCTACAATCACGGGGCAATATAACAACATACAATCAGCAATTACAACTATAGTCAACGTGCTAAAACATGATAACAAATCCCACAAATGAGGGAAGGTGATATATAAGCCCGGAAAAAAAAACCAGGTAAAAGGAGACTCTGGCAAATTAAGAATACAGTACATTTATTAAGTGCTGACTCAAGTATTGGAGAATTTACCCGAAGAACCACTTTGGGATCTATTTTGCAGGAATACTATTATCCAGGAAAACAAAGCATTGCGGATTAAAAACCATCTTATTGGATCTCAGTCTATGGATACGGGCTTCATCAAGTGGCGTCGTCCATGGGAAACTTTAAGTTTTGAAGGAATATTCGCAATCTCTTTTCTTATTCTGACCGATACAAAGATGGTGGATGCTAGATCTAGAGGACAAAGGGCAGCTGAGGGAACTAGCAGAGCAAGAGCACAACGCAGCCGTTCAAGCCCTGCTGAAAACAATCTATTATGTTTATGGGAGATCCTTGAATGATTGGGACATCCCTCCATTCATAAGAGTGAACATTCACAGCACATGGCTTCAAATCGAGACAATTCTCTAGCACAAAGACAATATGAAACAAACGAAAGAGCCTTTATGAAGCAACATCGTGCGCAGTTTGAAGAGTTCCATAGAGCTTAGCATAATCCACACCCGTCTGAGGCTGAACCAAGACATAGTAATTGGGAACATGGCCAACAGAAGAAGAATGACGATAGAAATAAAGCTTCAATAACCCACGCTGACAATAATTATCCAAACGTCTATTTTAGGATTAGATCGAAGCATGATCCGAAGTGTCCTCGACATAATGATTTCTTTTCGATTAGCAATAGAGTGGTTGATGATATGCATGGTCTGTTGGGTTCTAATGATAAAGGAGATGCTCCATCACCCTTCATGCCTGACATCATCTAGTACCCAAAACCGGTAGGATTCAAATTGCCCGATAGAATTCTATCCTTTGAGGGGGACTTTGACCCTCTAGACTTTCTATCATGGTTTAAATATACAATGAACTTTAAAAATTCCCCGATGTAGGTGATGTACAAAGCATTCCCCACCTATCTGAGTGGAAAGGCACGAGTATGGATCGATGGTTTACCATGTAACAGTGTCTCATCATTTAGGCAATTAGCACAGCTTTTCCACACCCGCTTCTTTCAAAGGAACAAATTTCACAAAATGACTGCAAATCTATTGAACTCAAGAAAGGGAAAAATGAATCCCTAAAATCGTATATGCTGGCTTATCGAATAGATCAATTGGTAATCTCGGCATTTATGAATTGTCTAAATCCTGAACCATTCTACACAAAATTAGCATAGGATACACCAACTAACACTCAAACGCTGTGGCAAATGGTGGAGAGTTATACAAAATGAGAAGAAACCAATAGATATAAGCAAGAAACTTTAAAAAAATGAGAAAAACATCAAGACTATGCCGAAGTGAAGAACACCCAGAAGAGCTCTTTTGATAGGTTGAACTACAATTGGGGTCATCTGGAGCCTCAAATTCAAGACAAAAATCTCACGCCATTAACCAAGAGTAGCTCTAAAATCTTGTCTATATATAAAGATCTTCTCAAACACCCCCAGTCTCTTTAACTGCAGCATCTCATAAAAAAACCTTATCACCTTTGGTGTGCTTTCCATAATGACTATAGACATGATACTGAGGACTACAAAGACCTCAAAAACAATAGAGGATTGCTTCCATAATGGGATGCTTGGTCATTACGTCCAGAGATGACACTCTCATTTTGATAGAACCCAACCTCAGTTTGGAGGCCGGGAAGGTGGTTACTATTAGGAGGTCGGGGTGGAAAGCGAGGGAGACAAGGTCCACCCTTACATCAGATGGACTGTCGACTGATATGGGACCTCTCTATGAATCAACCATACTAGCAGTACCAGAGCAATCCTTTACAACAGCTAACATCCCAACCTCTACCTCATTACAACCGCAATGTTACAAGCATCATCCACGCCATATTTGGTGGTTATTCGGAAGGTAAATCTCAGTCTACGATTAAAACCAATGCTAGTAGAATTCCTCCCCAATAGCCAGTCCACAAATGCTTTAATCCCTTCGATGTCATCTCTTTTTTAGAAGATGATGTCGCTAATAAGAAAGTTCACAGGGTTTATGTTGATCATGGCAGTGCAGTTGATGTTCTGTATATTGATTGTTTTCGCAAGTTAGGAATCGACTTCGCGACATTAAAACCATCCAGTATGCCTTTAGTGACATTTTCTTACAAAGTTGTTCACCCAGTGGGCATAATTACACTTGCAGTTACAATAGGGGATTACCCCCGAAACAAAACCATAATAACAAATTTCTATATCATGGCTGCCCTATCTCCTTTCAATGCGATCATCGGGAGATAATAGATAAACAAAGCCAAGGCCATTTGATCACCTTATCATTTGGTCATGAAATTCTCTATGGAGCATGGAGTGGCATTGGTCCGTGGAGATCAATATGCAGCGTGAGAATGCATGCATATCACCACCAAAGGCAAAGACAATTTTAATGAAAGGTGTACATGCCATCCAGATTCCGGAGATGTCATGACTTGATCCCAATTGACACCTCTGGGAATGATGGATAAAGGAAAATGTACAATAGTCCCCTCTGAAAGTCCTGAGGTCACACTTCAGAACCTCGAAGAAATTAGAAATTCTGAGGTCACACCTTGGGATACTCTTGGAAATTCCGATGTCGAACCTCAGAAACCCTGAGATACCCAGAGTTCTGAGGCCACACCTTATGGCTCCCAAGGCGTTGGCACAAAAGAATGTCCTGATGAATTAGTTCACTAATGAAGTGCAAGAAGTTGTAGTAGATGACAAGCATATAGACAGGACGGTTAAGATGGGAGTTAAGCAGCCTATTACAATTAAAGATCGTATTGTTCATCCCCTCCGCCAATACAAAGACTTTTTTGCATGAGGCCCAGAGGATATGCTTGGGATCTCGCCATCTCTGATAGCGCATAAGTTCAACATCAATCCCAGGGTAAGCTTGTCCAGTAAAGGAAGAGATTATTAACCCTAAACAAAAATTTGGTGGTCAATGAAGAGGTGAAAAAACTACTCCAGTCTAATATTATCAAAGGGGTATTTTACCCTACCTGGTTATCTAATCCAGTATTGGTCAAAAAACCCGATGATAGTTGGTGAATGTGCATTGATTATACTAACCTTAATAAGTATTGTCTGGAAGATTATTATCATTTACCAGTGATTGACCAAAAAGTTAAAGCCATATCGGAATATGAGATACTTATGTTCCTCGATGCCTATAAAGGTTATCACCAAATCCTGATGATTGAAGAAGATGCTGAGAAGATAGCTTTTATCACAAAGATGGGAGTTTTCTGCTATAAAAAGATGGCATTCGGCTTGAAAAACGAGGGGGCAACCTATCAATGCCTAGTCAACCAAGTGTTTTCCAACCAGATTAATAGGAACTTGGAAGTATATGTGGACGACATGGTAATAAAGTCAAAGAAAAGTGAAAGTGCACCTAGAGATCTGGAAGGGACTTTACAAACTATGTTTAAGGTTGGAATGCGTCTGAACACCAAAAAGTGTACTTTTGGGGTAGGATTTGGCAAATGTTTAGGATTCATGGTTTCTAAGAAAGGAATTGTTGGATTATGCCCTAAAGACCAATCATGTGATGATGGTTTAGGCATATATTGTATCATAACGCTTTTAATTTATGGCAATTTGTTACTATTATGTTTAATTCTATATTTGCGTTTTATGAATAAATATAATAATTCCCAAAAATTTAATTATTCTAAAATTATCCCTAGTCAAGTATTATCATTAATGCGACAATGATAATGCATTAAGACTAGTATGTGTAGTAACTGATTAAATGTGTCATGATATGAGATATCAAGTCAACACATAGTTACATATTAAAGAACTATGTACTGGATCGACCAATAAGAAATGCTACATGGATTATTATATGAACTGTCATAAGCATATCTCATAGTGATGATGGTGTAAGTGATTCTTAGACTTGAGGACACCAGAGATCCCAACATGAGGAGTTGTATGTTTTGATACTACTAAACGTTACCCGTAAATGGTGAACATGAGGAGTTGATGTTTTCGTAGACGCCGCTCAATGCTTATGGCATAAATAGATTTTATGTCATTGCCAACATTATAAGAACTTATTGTGTTGAACACTTAGATTGTATCCAAAAATAAGTTCAAAATTCATGTGATGAAGTTTTTAGTTAATTTAAGATTCCTATTGCGAATAGGACTCCATAAGGTTTTCCGGTTAAAGACGATATTTGGATTTGTGACTCAGTCATTTTGGTTTTGTGTTAATAAATTTGAAACAGTTTTAGATTTATTAATTCATGTGAAAACCAAAATTAGAAAGCCAAATTAGAATGAGATTCTTGTTTTGGTAGCCTATGAAATTTAGAAAGTTCCAAAATAGATTAGAATTTGTAGTTCAAGTAAAACTCTTTACAAGAAGTTTTACCCTAATCTATTTCTATATGTATTGGGACTCATAATTTCAACAGCCACTCAGCCCCTAACATGAGCAACAAGATCACATTCTTTTGCTACATCAAGCAAGCCGAAATTAGTTTTCTTGGTGAAGAAAAATTCTGCAACAAAAGACAACCAAAAACTGAACCCTTTTTCTTTGTTCAACAAAAAATAAATTTGTGGCATTTATTTTGAAAAAATAGTCACGAATTTTATCAAGAAAATAAGAATCCTTTCAGCTATTAGTTGGAGAAAATCAGCCACTACTTTTGTGTTAAAGGTACAAGAAAATCCGAAACTTAGAGAAGCTTGGAAGCTGAAAACCGAAGACAAAAATCCAGGCTAGCACCATCGGGTTTTTGCTGCTTCTTCCTTTGGTTAATTGTGAAAAAATTAACTTCAGATTTGGAGACGATCACGTGGATACCATAGAGGCAAGGCTATGCTGGTTTGACTAGTAGTTCGACAATCAATAATCTTCACAAGAAAGTTCTACCACTACCGATAAACGTAAAACTCCTCACAACCGGTTTGATTTCACATCGTAAAGATCCTTGGAGGGTATCAAAAATTTTAAATCTTCAATGCGTGCTATATTTGATTTCCTATAGTGGTATCAGAGCCACTTACAAAGGCTCAAATTGTTTTATGTGGAAGCATGCTTGTTTGATTAAATTGTTTATGAACTTGTATGCTGAAATTTGGATTACTTGAATATGTTCATTGAAATCTAAATTTTTCGATTAAACCTATATGATATGTTTATGTTTATTAAATCAATTTAGGGCCTGCCTTAATTAGTTATTGCTGTATTCTAATAATATAAAAAAATATATACATGTGATATATACATACATATATATATATATATACATACATACATACATATATATATATATAAGTATGCATGAAAACCTAGCTTCCCATTTAAGAAAGAAGATTAAGCTTTTCTGGAATTTTGGCAAGCTTCAGCTGCTTTAATTTTTCTTGGCTCTTTGGTTTTGATTTTTTTTTATTAAAGCCAAAAATAATATGTATTGAATCATATTGAAGCCAAATTATATATGTGATATATAATTGTACTGAATCAAGAAGTATTAAATCCTGAAAAACATATGATAGTTGGTTTTGGATTTTCTAGCTTTTGGCTAGCTTTTAGGTTTCAACTTTTATTGCCAATTTGGTTTCAATTTTTTTAATTATTGAGGCCGGAATTAATATGTGATATATATGTAATATTAAGGCCAAATTATATATGTGATATATAATTGTTCCGGTTTGAAAGCTTCAAATTTTCTAAAATTTTGGATGCTTCGGATTTCTGAATTTTGAATGGTTCAAATTTTTTGAATTTATAGAAGGTTCAGATTTTTGAAAATTTTGGCTAGTTAAAATTTCTAAATTTTGGTTAATTCTAATTTTCTGAAAAATGGCTGTTTTTGGATTTTATTTTTAACCTAGCTTTGATTTTTCAAGTCCTTAGCCAAGCTTTGGAATTTTATTAAAAATAATTTATATTATTTTCTGCTAAGGCCAAAGCATATATACGATAAATTACATTAAATACCACATTATATATGTGATATATAATTTTTTTGGAATTTTGATGTAATATTCAAAAATTAGTTTTGGACATATACATGATTTTGGTTCTAGCGTTTGGCCGAAAAACATCTAAATATAAGATATTTTATGTTTGGCCGAAATTGGATATATATGATATATCAAGTTGGGACTGAAAAATAATATTTTGGCCTTATACATGTTTACAAGTTTAGAATTTGATCAAAGTAGATATGGTATATTTTTCAAAAAGTAATCATGATCAAAAGGTTGGCCAAATGGAATATATGATATTTCATGTTGTGGCCGAAAATATATATAAGATATATTTTTCATAAATTCCTTATAATCATGGTTGGTCAAATGGAGATATGTCATGACCGAAAATTAGTTTTGGACATTTATATGTGTTCGGTTTTAGGGTAGCCGAATGCATATATTTGACATATCAAATTGAGGCCGAATTGTACACGTGTTCAGAATTTTGTGCGGCCAAAATTGATATATGCGATGTTTCAAGTTGTGACCGAAATTATATGAGATATATGTTTCACAAGTTTCTAATGATCACATGATGGCCAAAATATGTACTTTGAATCCGAACCTTCCATGCGTAGTATATTATTTGAAACCCTAAAATTTGATTTAATAATAATCGTCATAAATTAATTAGATTAATATATTTAAGTGTTAAATATGAATGACAATTATATGTGACATGCACATTATGTGATATTTGAGCATGGTGCATATTTATAGCCCTAACCACTAAGCCCAATGTGATTGGATAAATTTTGTATTGGTTTTAAATATGACCTGCGTGTCATGCCATGCTCTATTTTTTGGTTGTAAATTCTTTTCTCATCTAACTCCCCTCAAATGTAACTCGAGGTTTCTTTAAAAATGTAATAGTTAGATTAGAGATAGGATTAGAGTAGGAACCAAATGAGGCAAGGAGTTCATGACCATATAAGAATGACCAAATGAGGCACTTGGCGAAGATGCTATTACCCTTAGGTTGACCTTTTGGTTCTCTCATTGGCTTGAGAGAATCAACTTTGTTTGGACTATAACTATATCACATTTATTTTATTGTTTATGTATGAGATGCATGCAATGTATGTTTATTGGTTAAATGCATGATGTGATCATGATTGTAATAATTAGTTAGAAAATTATATGATTAATTGGACTAATAATTACAATAACCAATTCAAACAAAATGGTGAGAATTTAATAAATCCCTTAAACGAATATTAAGTCTAAGATGCCTTCCAATGCATAGCACTCGTCAAGACTTTGATTGATCACATGTAGGTATGTCAAAAGTGCTGTGGTCAATCTTAGTAAGACGCAATAGAATAATAGTTATATATAACTGCTAATCATTGGGTTTGACTTAACTAAGTGAACTCAATAGGATTTAGATCTAGAGGCATAGAGTTGGGCCTTGGTTTATTAGATAAGCTAGAACAAGAGTTGTTCACCCAACTATCCAAGAATTGTATGGGATACAATTGACAAGTGTTGTCTACCTAAATAGCTGAGTTTGGGTGATTAGCCAAAACTAACTCAAAATTAGGTCAAATATGGATCTTGGCTCACTAGAAAGTTAATTAGATTAATCATTCCAAATTAATATTGAGGGTTATTAATTTGAGCAAAATAGTGAGAGTAACATTTAATAAAAGGCTATTTTAAATGTTTGCATTCATGATACTTATTTTCCATATTTCTGTTGTGGATAAACATGGCATCAAACACTAATACTAATAAACTACCACTGCAATCTGTCCTTGAGAAGGACAAGTTGAATGGGACAAACTTCCTGGATTGGTACAGGAATTTGAGGATACTTCTCAAGTAAGAGAAAAAGCTGTATGTCCTAGAGGAATTCTTACCTCAAGAACCTAAAGGAAAGTTAACTAAGGAAGGGAACTGTTTCTATTGTGGTGAGATCGAACATTGGAAGAGAAATTGTAAAGTTTACTTGGAGGATCTTAAGAAGAGAAGAAAGAAAAATGAAACTTTCAATTCATGTATTTATGTTATAGAAGTTAATTTATCTACTTTTTCATCATGGGTATTAGATACTGGATGAACATTTGTGTAAATGTGCACGAACTGAAAAGAAGTAGGATTTTATCTAAAGGCGAAGTCGACCTACGAGTTGGAAATGAAGTAAGGGTTGCTGCATTAGCTGTAGAAACATATGTCTTGAGCTTGCCCTCAGGGGCTTCTTTTAGAACTAGATAATTGTTATTACATACCTTCCATTACTAAGAATATTATTTTTCTTGTTTAGACAATATTGAATATTCATTTATAATAAAGGACAAGTGTTGCTCCTTTTATTAAATGAAATCTTTTATGGTAGTACACAACTAGTTCATGGACTATTTGTCATAAATCTTGACATGCCTATCTATAACATAAATACCAAAAGGATTAAATTACATAATTTTAATCCGACTTTTCTCTGGCATTGTCGTCTGGGCCATATAAACGAGAATCGCATTTCCAAACTCCATAAAGATGGACTTTTGGACTTATTTGATTTTAAATCGTATTAGACATGTGAATCATGTTCACTAGGTAAGATGACTAAAGCCCCTTTCACAAAACATAACAAAAGGGCAGGTGATTTATTGGAACTAATACATACTGATGCATGTGGACCATTAAATACACAAGCTAGAGATGGTTTTCAATACTTCATCACATTTACTGATGACTACAGTAGATATGGCTATCTGTACCTTATGAGAGTCTGAATCATTTGAAAAGTTCAAAGACTTCAAGAATGTACAAAACCAACTTGGCAAGAGTATCAAAGCACTTCAATCTCATCGAGGAGGTGAATACTTAAGCCAGGAATTCGATGACTATCTAGAGGAGTGTGGGATAGTCTCACAACTCACTCCTCCTGGAACACCACAATGGAATGGTGTATCTGAGATGAGAAATCGAACTTTGTTAGACATGGCGAAGGCTGATAAGGCCTATGTTGATACTGTGAAGGGATTTGATGGTTTGTTCACATTATTACAACATGTGGCATCTCATAACTCTCCTATGACCTTGGAGGAGCTTGACACCTGTTTAGTTGATGAAGATCCAAACCTCCTGACCCCAAAAGGTGAAGCCCCAGAAGCCAATAGGAAGCCGAGACCTCGTCTCGAAGTGAAGAGACCCAAAAAAAGGCTAGCTTTTAGGCCTTTTTATTCTTATTTTTGTGTTTTGTAAGGACAATTTTCTTTTTGGTTAATAAAGTTCTAAAAAAAAATTCTTTTTAATTCTTATTATATCAGGGTCGTTTGTTGTCTTCAAGAGCTAATTTGAATAAATTACATGAGAAAGATAGGACACTTGAAGCTACGCATACGGAGCTTCATGGTACTATACTTAGAATAAGGAATGAGAATAAAGATCTCAAGGATCAATTTGCTTGTCTTGAACATTTGAACCACAGTCCTAATGAAGACAATGTAAAATAGCAACGAGCAATGGGGGATTTGATCCTTAGGGAGGGATCAGTTAATTTAGAGAATAAAAAGAATAAGCAGAGGATTGCCATACTCTCCGCTAAGATTGAAGGTGTTACCTCTGAGCTGAATTCTAGGGATGAAGTAGTCCGTATCATGGTTGATGAGCTTGATTGTAAGTGCCAAGAGATCCAAGATCTTCAAAAGTGCACTAGATCCATACAAGAAGCAGATCTTTGAGTTGTAATTTGAATGCAAGACCTAGAGGTCAAAGATCGAGAAGATGTAGGCTTGCCTGAAGGAGGTGGGTGTGAAGACGGCACCTGCGGATAAAGATCCAATTGAAACAATGATTATGAAATTGGAACTTTTGCCCCAACAAAGTCAGGCAAACACTGCTGCATACAAAAGAAAAGAGGCAGTGTTTAATATGTATCTTTAGGATAGGGTTAAGCATGAGGAGGAAAAGAGAAAAGGAAAATGGAAGTTGTAAACTCCTCTTGTATATAATATGTTTATTAAATAAATTAATTGGCCCAAAATCCCCACCCTTTGGGTGTTTGGGATTTTATTCTTTGGTTAATCCAATGAAATAAGTAATTCGAGATCTCCACCCTTAGGATGTTTGGTGACTATGAGCAATCAGAGATCCCCACCCCTTCAGATGTTTGGGAACTTTAAGCAATCAAGGTCCCCACCCCTTACGATGTTTGTGAACTTTAAGCAATCAGAGGTACCCACCCCTTAGGATGTTCGGGAACTTTGAGTATTTAAATTTTTTCTCACCCTATAGGATGTTCCATTTTATCACCCTCATAGATGTTCACATTCTCCTCGCCCACTTGGAATATTATGGAGTTCGCAACTAAACTCAACTAAACTGAGGTTATACGTGATTTCCTTGATTTTATAATTTAGCAAGGTGGTTTCACCAAACTTGAGCCGAGTTTAGGGCAGTTATCATTCCCTTACTCCATTTAAAAAGAATAAGCATAAAAATGATATTATATTCATCAGGCCAAACATTAAACATAAGAACACTTTAAGTTGCTGACATGCCAAACTCGAGGTAATAAGTTCCCTTCTATTGTGGCCAAGTGATAGCTTCCGGACTTTGATGCGTCAATGACCCTGTAAGAGCCTTCCCAATTGGCTTTTAGCTTGCCATGCTTTTGAGCTCAGCTTGTTTCATTTTTGCGTAAGGCCAAATCTCCTGGGGTAAACTCGTTGATTTTCACCCGTTCATCGTAATATTTTGCCATAGCATGTTTGTATTGTGCTTTCTTCACTGAGGCTAGATCTTGGCATTCTTTTAATAAGTCTAGGTTCAACCAAACTTCTTCATTAGCCTCAGTGTTGAAGGCTACAACTCTGGGACTTGGAACTCCAATCTCCTCTGGAATGACAGCCATTGAGCTATACGTCAGGCTATAAGGGGTTTCCTTCATTGCTGTTCGAGGTGTGGTGCGATAAACCTTAGGATGTTTGGAAGATTTTCCACAAAAACCCCTTTTGCATTATCTGGCCGAGTCTTGAGTCCTTGCAATATCGTGCAATTTGTGACTTCAACCTGGCCGTTGACTTGTAGGTGCACAACGGAAATGAAGTTTTATTTAATATGAAGTTCTTCGTACCAAGAACGGAAAGGATCTTCTACAAACTGTTTCTCATTGTCTGAAATAATCACATGAGGGATACCAAATCTCCACGCAAACGATTTTGTTCCACGCAAACTTTAGTACATTTTTACCAGTGATAGTAGCTAAAGGTTTGGCCTCTACCCACTTAGTGAAGTAGTCGATAGCAACTATTAAGAACTTCAAATGTCCTGGAGCTTCGGGAAAAAGTCCCAGAATATCAATCCCCCATTGCATGAAAGGCCATGAACTTTGAATGTTGATCAACTCCATTTGGGGTCTTCTAACCATAGGAGCATAAAGTTGGCATTTAATACATTTTTGCACAAAGTCAGGCGCATCTTTAAATATGGTCGGCCAGTAATAACCCCAACTAATGATCTTTTTAGTGAGCATGCAAGGTCTTACGTGACTCTCACAAGATCCGATGTGCACTTCTTGGAGTATATGTTCCGTCTGCTAAGGCCCGATGCATCTGAGCAAAGGTTGGAGGTAAGATCATTTATAAAAAAACACTACTTTGTATTATATAGCAGGGCGCCTTTAGCTTCAATTTTCTCACCTCATTCTTGTCATCAGGTAATTTTTCACTGCGCAAATATCTCCATATAAGAGTCATCCAGTTATCTCCCCACCTCTTTGATGGTCATTGTGACCTTTTATTCAATGCTCTTATAAGAAAATACCTCCACCAAGAACTTTTTTGTTAAGATGGGAAAAGGCGGAAGATGCCAACTTGCTTAGGGCATCAGCCTTTTTATTTTTCGATCTGGAGATCTGTACAATCTTGAAACTATCAAAAGAATGACCAAGATGGCGTACCTTATTGAGATACTTATTCATTTGGAGTTTCTTAGTCTCATAGAAACCTTGTACTTGATTAACGACTATTTGGGAGTTTTTATATGCATGTACCTTTCTCGCTTTCATTCTTTGAGCCAATTTCAACCCTGTAACCAAGGCTTAATATTTAGCTTCTTTGTTAGCTTCTTTGAAGTCAAAAAGCAAAGCATATGTAATCTCCGTGCCTTCTAGACTTTGAAGCAACAGGCCCACTCCACTTCTATCTTCGTTCAAAACACCATCTACGTATAAGGTTCAAGCCTTTGAGCCCTCCATTTATTTCCCTATGGACACAGGCAATGGTGAAAGGTTGACATCCAGGGTGATGTGGACATCGAACCCTATCAAGAGCCCTATCGAGAAGAAGGTGCTAGAGACCCATTGTCCTATCCGCTAGGCCTGATCACTCGAACGAGAGCAAAGGGATTCAAGCAAGCTGTCGGCATCATGGTTCAAGAGCTATGGAATATAGACAGTATGGATTCGAGACTGGAAGATTCTAAAGCTCCTTGGTGCAACACAATTGCTCTTGGTCCAGCTGCTGATCAATACTCACTACTTTAGTAGTGATTGATGACGTTTTAGCGAGTCAGAGTCATATAGATTGACTTTTAGGAGTTTTTTTTCTATTTTAGGTGAATTTTTAATTAATTAAGGGTATTTTCATTTTTTTTGCCCTTTTAGGGTTAGCATCCTATGTAAGGGTGCTTATGAGTTTCTGACGACAAATGATTGATTTTAAGATTAATAAATTTAGAGGAATTTCTTTCTCTTCTTTGAGCTCTTCGGGGCAATTGATTTGACTTATCGAACAAGTCAGTGAATTCGCTTGTTCGTGGCATCTATAACATTGGTTGGTTGACACAGGTTCGTCAACAGGTCAATTTTATACCGAGGTTACCAATCACATGTTCGATTGGGGGTCGAGGTCAACGATTCACAACTCCTGGACCTTCATAGAACAATCAGTTTCTGTATCGATTCACATCATTTGGTATCAAAGCTGGTTCTACAAGGTCTAGTTATTAGGGTTGGTCATGGTCTGGTTGAACCAAATAAACCAACCGAGAAAACCGAACCGAAAAACCGAATAAACCAAACCAACATTGAATTCGGTTTATTCAGTTTGGTTAAAACCAAACTGAATTATTTAGTCGGTTTTTGGTTCAGTTTATGGTTTGGGATTCTCCAAACTGAATAAACCGAATCGAATAATGGAACCGTATCGAATAATGGAATCGAACTGAATAATGGAACCAAATCGAATAACGGAACCAAATAAACCGAATTTTTATAATTTATAAATATTATATATATATATATATGAATACAAAAATAATTAATATAAATATATGTTATTTTATAGTTATGGTTTATAGTTTATAAAACCATTGTAGACTTTGTAGTTATGTACATATATTTTTGTATAATTAATTTATTGTTATTATAGAATTTATCATGTATAGATAATGGACAATATATAGTATATACTAAAAAATTTATAGTTTATACTAGAATTTATCAATTTATTTAAAAGTTAAACAAATATGAGATATCAAATTGCAAATAAAGAAAAATAAAAAAAAAATGCATAAGTTGTTAAGCATATAGAAGGTGTAACGTGTAGGATATACTATATAGCATGCGATTATTATGTTTTGTATATTTAACTAGAATCAAATATAATAGATTCATAATATCATAAATGATTCATATAATTGTCAATAATTAATAACTTATTGGTGTTAACTAAGTGATTACTAAGTATTAACTATTAAATGACTAAGTGTTGAGTTTGTTGAGTAATAAGTAACAACTATATAATACTTACTAATGGTTATTTATTCAAAATTATAAATTATGTATGATTAGCAAACTAATTATATGTATTTAAATCGAGTCAAATATCATGATAATTAATGCTTATAATTAGTTATTATTAATCAAGTAATTATTATTACAACTAAGTACTAACCTAGTTAAACTTATAATACTAAGAAGTACTAACTTAGTTAATACTAACTTAGCTATAGTAATAAGTTAATAACTAATGATTAATGAGTACTAACTAACTAAGCACTAAATTAGTTAGTAATTATTTAACACTAACTTAGTGTTGAGTAATACTTAATATGCATAAGTTAATAATTAATATTTATAACTAATTATTATTAATTAAGTAATTATTATAACAACTAATTATTATTTAATTAAACCTATAAAAATGATAAGTACTAACTTAGTTAACACTGATAAGTACTAAATTACTAACTAAGCATAAACTTAGACAATACTATCTTAGTTTTTAGTAATAAGTACTAACTTAGCTAATGCCTAATAGGCTAATAGGCTAATACTTATATATTATAACTTATAACAATGACAAATTAATAATTACAATATGCAAATGATTTTTATATTACAATTACAAACTTAAACAGATAAACTAAATAAGCAATGAAGATATAATATTCATATTTTGCTATTTGATTATATTAATTATTAAGTGTATAAATAAAAAAGTGATGTGTTAATTGACAATTTGTTAAATATTTTATTAAAGTAACGAGTTTTAATTGAAATAAAAAAATATACATTAAGGATGTAATTGAAATGATTTATAGTTGTTGTAGGTTAAAATAAAATTAAAAAAATTAAATTATGATTGTTATATAATTTTGTTCATTTTTTATGGGTCTAATTTGTAAAATAAAAAAATACAAATACAATTAGTAATTTAATCAAAGTGAAATCCATTTAGTCATTGCCTTTTGGCCCTTTTCTGTTTTAATTTGACGATTCTGAACGCTTGCTGCTTGGTATAGAGCTTAATATTTCTGCTCCTCCTCTGCGAAGGTCTCTCCACTGCACCTTAGTTTCTCTTCGCCATGCCACTTTCTCTCCTCCTTCTCTACCACACCTCTAGGGTTTAAAATTTCTGCTCCTCCTCTGCAAAGGTCTCTCCATCACAGATCGGGTTTCAATTTAAATTGGTAATTTCCCTTGACAAATGCAAATTCCTTGGGGTTTTTTGGTTTCTGTTAGAGCTCCTTGGTTTTTTTTTCTTTTTCAATTTATCATGTTGTACTGACTCCACTGAGGATTATGCCGATTTGTGTGAGCTTTCCATCATTAGAGGGATTGTGTGATTGGGATTTTGATAATGTTCTAAATCTTCTAAATTCTATTTGAACTGTGCCTCTGATTTGTGCGGATTGTTTTTACATTTTCTGATTTGATGCCGATTTGTGCAGATTTTTTTTACATTTTCTAATTGAACTAAATTCTGATTGGGATTTTGATCATGTGGAGTGGCGGATGATGCATTCATAACTGTGGTGTCATTGGTGTGAAACTGTGAACTGTGACTTTTTTATATTCATGTGCAGATTTTTTTTAACATTTTCTGATTGAACAGAATTCTAAATTCTGATTGAACTGTCTACGGCTTGTTTTCAATTTTGATTGATAAACATGTGGAATTTGATTGAAATGATTTCTGATTTCAGATTTCTAAATTCTGAATTCTGATTGAAATCATTGTGAAGTTTGTGATGTTTAGTTGTTGAATTTAACTACTAAGTACTGAATTTAGTTAATGTTCAGTTTCATCTCCTTTGCTGAATTTAAACTGATTTTACAGATGACTGAAGGAGGTCAAACTACTTTAAACTTGCCTTCCCCAAGCACCAAAGTTGAGGGATCAACACAATCCGCACAAAGCACATTAGTATCAGGTGCAACAGCCGCAACAGTTGTCAAACATAGGGAATATCCAAAAAGGTCAACAGTTTGGGATCATTTTGATGAATATATTAGTGCTGATTGTAAGAAAAAATGTACTTGTAAACATTGTCCAAAAAATTATGCATGTAATTCTAAGAGTGTTGGGACTTCTACATTGCGGAGTCATCTTTTGGTTTGTCCTGGGTTACCTAGTAATATTAGATCTTCAACGCAAACACAATTGACTAGCTGTAGTGGTCATGATTTAGATTATGAAGTGGCCACCACTAGTTTGATTGCTTGGAAATTTGACCAAAAGAAGGTTAGAAGGTCTCTAGTTGAGATGATTGTTGCTGAGGAACTTCCTTTTAGCTTTGTAAAAATAGCATTTTTTAGACGATACATGAAAGCATGTCAACCTTTACATGTCATCCCTTCTAGGAGTACAATAAGTACGGGTTGTTATCAGTTGTTTTGTGATGAAAAGGCAAAGCTAAAAGGTCAAATGAAAAATTCAGCCAATACTATTTGTTTGACCACAGACACGTGGACCTCTTTGCAACAAATAAATTATATGTGTGTGACTGCTCACTTCATTAATCAAGATTGGAAATTGCAAAAGAAGGTAATAAATTTCTGTCCTGTGTCAAGTCATAGGGGTCACGACATTGGAAAAGTTCTTAAGGCAACTTTAGTTGATTGGGATTGGCAAAATGTTTTCACGATTACTGTTGATGCAAGTTCAAATGATGTTGTTGTTGCTTACAGTAGAAATAAAATTGTCAATTGGGAGGATCGATGTGTGTTGCAAGGAAAATTGTTGCATGTTAGATGTGCTGCTCATATCTTGAACTTAATTGTTCAAGATGGTTTGAAAATGGATGGAGAGTCAGTTGACAGAGTTAGGGCAGCAGTGAAGTTTGTTAGGCAATCACCAGCTAGGATTAAAAGGTTCACGAATTATACTAAAATAGAAAAATGTGATTGCTGTAAATCTTTGGTCCTTGATTTTTCAACTCGCTGGAATTCTACTTATTTGATGTTGAATGTTGCAATATTATATCAGTGAGCATTTGATAGATTGTATTTAGAGGATGCAACGTATAGGGAAGATGTTGTGTGTAAAATTGGTGCTCCAACTTCTGATGATTGGAAAAATGTTAAGTCACTAGTTTTTTTTTTCAACATTTCTATGACTTGACTGTAAAAATTTATGATTCTAAGTATGTCACTTCAGACTCGTTCTTGGATGATATTTGTGTTATTCATGACTTGTTGAAAAGAAGTATTGTGAGTGAAGATGAGAACTTGGCAAATATGGCAGCTTTGATGCAGATAAAATATGACAAATATTAGGGAATGCTTGAAAAACTTAATATGCTTGTCTTCATTGCTAGTATGCTTGACCCAAATAATAAATTTGATTTTGTTCTAGCAATTTTGGTTCGGATGTATGGTGAACATGAAGCGGTAAAACTAGCTGCACGTGTAAAAGATGGATTTGCTGAGTTATTTAATGACTACAAAAGGATTTCCTCCACACCTACTGGTCCATCTTTACCTCACTCCACTTCTCTTAATAAGTATAGCTCCCCAAGTTCAAGCTCAGTCCAAACAATCAATTTTACTGAATCTGGAATCAGAATGGAATTGAGAGAATTAAAAGACACCTTAAAAAGGAAAAGGTTGGAAGATAGTGGAGATGCTAAGTCTGAGGTGGATATGTATTTGGCTGAAATTGCAGATGAAGATCTCAAAATTAGTGATGGCCACTTTAGTGTTTTAGCCTGGTGAAAGATTAACAGTCCGAGGTTCCCTATATTGTCTTTGATGGCTCGTGACATTTTAGCTATTCCAATGTCCACGGTGGCATCGGAATCTGTTTTTAGCACTGGAGGGAGAGTTCTTGATGCATTTAGGAGTTCTTTAACTCCTAAAATTGTACAAGCTTTGATATGTACCCAAGATTGGCTTCGTTCAAATGAAAGCCCTATGAATGTGGAAGAAAATCTTGAAGATCTTGAAAATTTTGAACGAGGTGATCACTGTTGTCTACATTATATCTTTATTTACAGTTGTTTCATATTTTTTGAATTTCACCCTTTCTCTTTTTAATTTTTTTTTCCTCTCTTGTATGGCAGAAATACCTCAACCACCAGCTGAATCGACAATTATTGATGTTTAGTGGTTCAATTGGTTCAAGCCTTAGTATTTACGGTATCATCTCATTTTTGTTTCCACAAGTGCTAATATTTGTGCCTTTGTGGGTTTCTGTTTTGCTTCCACAAATTGCCATGTGCATATTTGTCTATTTCCTTGTCTTGAACAATGATCAATTCATTTTCTTCCAAAGTTTTATTATGCTTTTCCGAAAGTACTCTCTCTCTCTCTCTCTATGTGCACGTTATCATTTGCACGGTGTTCCTTTTCCATTTGGTTAAAGACTGTGTTTATTTGTTGTATATACCATCATTTTCTGAAATGCTAATGAATGGCTAAAAACAAGAAATGATAGCAAAACCGTTAGAATGTAAGAAATGGTATGCAATGAACAACAACCTCATCTGCCTCCTTTCTAGTAAAGGGGGGACTGTTCTAAATCTTAATAATTTCTGTATCTTCCCCTGCTCCATCAATTATCTGCATTTTTGCAAATTTTCCTGAGTTTTGACTTCTCTTATGTTATAAGCAAATACTCTCCACCATATGCTTTTAGGGCTGATTATTCAGTATAACCTCATTCCTAATGTGAGTGAAGCAGTCGGTTTACAGTTTAGGAATGAAACCTAGTGCATATTCTCGTTGAATCTTTCATAGTGCAGCAAAATGCTAGATTTGTGTATTTTTAGTTTTGTTCCACCAAACTAGCTGCTTTGTTTGAGTAATTGTGGTGGCATATTGAATACATGAACAATATTGAAGGTGCCACCTTATTAAGAACTCTCATAGATGAATAAATAAACTTCATTAGTTGCATATTAGTTATGCACTAAAATGGCAACTAATTTTGCTGAACATTAAGTTACTTTAAGAACTGACTGATGATTTGTGTGTAGTGAAATCTATGCCAGAAACACTTGAAAACAATATGTGGGAGAGAAAATATGCTTGTTGGAATTGATCTCCGAAGTGCATTGAATTTGATAATTGTACCAATAGGCTATAGCACTAGTTGCATGACTTGTTAGGCTGCATTTGTTTGGGACCATTTGCATAATTAAGCTACACTTGAAAACCCAACGAGGCTAAAATTGCCTTGTTTTCAGTGAAGAATGATACTGAATTGTTGGTTTTGTACTAAAGCCAATTAAATCTAAGATTATAATTTGTTATTTATTGCCAAGTGATTAAGAACCTAAAGGGTCACACACATAAAGAATTTGTTCTTGGATTAAAATGAATAAATAATTATGGGGGTTAATTTGTAAAATAATTAACCTAAAAGATCTCCTATAAGATAAGTTGTGATAAGATAAAATTGTTTTATCTTAATAGAATTAAAATTAGTTTTAATTTTATTAAAAGAATTCTATTACGATAGAATGTCTGATCGATCTGTTAGGTATCTATGAGATAGATAAATTTACCTTTTAATAGAGAGATGGACACTAAGTTCCATAGAGGCGTGCGTCTGCAATTTTGACATACAAGACAGAGGGAAAAAGTTCTTCTTTTGTTTTGTTAGAGTTCTCTTGAACTCTAAAATTTTGCGACGCTCATTGAAGGAACTAGTATATTGGCTTGGTGTCAATCAATCCTAGGAGGATCCTAAGAATAAGTTCGTATGGATACCTTAGAGGCCGGACGTCTGTGCGGCTGTGGTTGACAAAACTTCCTTCGACGACACAATCTTCAGTCATCAAAACAGGTTTTTTATTTATACGTATATTGAAATTGATCCTGGTGAAAATCATGTTTTAATTCTGCTGCCTATAAATTTGTTTATGGCATACATGATTTCCTTATATGACTGAGATCTGGTACTAAAGGACCAAGAGGCACTCCTCTTTGGAATTGAGTTTGGTCACAATATATGTTGTTTATAGAGCATAAAAAATTACAACTAAAAATAACAGTGCATGAATTCGGGAATTTCATGTGGTGTCTCACTGTCTTGCCATTTATATTTTTTTTTCTTGTTTAGCTAAACAATCATTTGATGTGTGATTTTTTTTTTTTTTGTTATTTCTGCCCGTGATTTGGCAACAGGAATACACCATGGAAGATATCCTAGCGCAGCTAAAAGAAGATATGGCTACACCACATAACCGTAAGCTAGTCCAGCCACCAGAAGGAACCTATTTTTAGCATAAATACTATGTTGGTCATCTTGGCCATATGCAAATCCTATAGTTTGTAATGCTTTGGTGAGCCATATGCAATATATCCTATGATTCTTTGAAGTTGTGAACTGTGAACTTGTGAAGTGTGAACTACAGTCATGAGTTTGTAAATGTTTCCTTTTGATGGTTTTGAAATTTCAGTAGGGATATGTGTGATCAATGAAAAGGAATCTGTTTAGGTTCCAAAAAAATTATTTTTGAAGGTTTCAAAAAAAAAATGTGAAGGTTTCTGTGAAGGAATCTATTTAGGAATAGTTCAAAAAAATTATTTGGATTTTAGTTTAAAAAAAAAACAAAACAAAGAACCTAAATAACAAATTTGGTTTATTTGGTTAACCGAATTTCTTAATCGGTTTCAAACCAAATTAAAATCTAATTTCTTATTTGATTTTATTCGGTTCAAATTGAACTGAATCAAAAATTGAATAAGAAATTCGATTGGTTTTCAATTCGGTTTTTGGGTAGGGGGGTCAAAAATGTCAAATCGAATAAACCGAAAACCAAACTGATGAATAGCCCTACTAGTTATCCTAACTTTATTGTTTTTCATTCAGCAGTTTCTGCACGTCTCTGTGTTTGATTCGGTAACAGTTCCAATCCATTAATTCTATGAGCCAAATACCCTGTCTATTTTGTGCCTTGTGTTTGATTTGTCCGCTTGCTCGCGTGTTTGTCGTGGTTAAAATCTTGGTTGCCCAATTTTTAGACATTCGGCCTCATCTTGATTCAAAATCAATTTTGTACTATAGGAATTTTGTCCCTTTTTGAGCATGGTTTTTTCCTTTTCTTTGCTTGTTTTCTTGATTTTTGATTAGTTTTGTTGTTTCCTTGTTTGCTCTTGGCCGAAACTCTTCTCTTTTGTCTGTTTGTGCATGTGTTGCAAACTTTCTTGTCCCTGTGAAACATCAATTTTGTCCATTCTAATTTGATTGGCCAAAGTCATCCATGACCAATTCATCTTTTTTTTCTCTTCTTAATTGTTTTCGGCCAAGCTTTCATCCAAATTGTTAACCAAGATTTTTTTTTTGGGCATCCAAAATTCCGTACGGCTTGGGAAGATTTTATTTAATCTTCATCTGTTTTGAGTCCTTTGGGATTTAATTATATTTTATCCCAACATGAATTAGGATTTTCGGTCCTAGGATTTCATATTGTATTTGAGTTCGTCAAAAAAAAGAAGAAAAAAAATCGGTAAAAAAAAAAAACACCAACAAAGCCGAACCCAAAAAAAAAAATCAAGAAGGTAACTCGTTTGTTAGTTGGACCGAATTATATTTCAATAGCAGAGATTGAGTTTTTTTTTTAACAAAAGTTTGATAATTGTATTAACTTGATGGAAGTTAAAGATTACAAGCAATGTCCCCAAAATTAGACTCTCCTTAGCTCAAAGTGTGGCTAAGACTAAATGACAACATGTCATGTCAAATTCAACCCGTACTCCCACAAAAATACACCACAGAAAAAATAGAGGCACTACCAATTAACGGAGGAATACCTCAAAATGAAAGGTAGACTACCTAACTGCCGTGTTCCCCCAGCTAAGTACTAGTCAGCCATTGATCAAACGCATGATCCTAGCTAACTAATCTAACACACTTGCTTGGTGAAATTCTAACCAAGCATGCCTCGCCATCTCTACTAAATCCTTCTCCCTCATCCATTCTCCTTGAAAAACCCAAAGATTTTGGCTCTTCCATATGAACCAAAGTAGATATGCAATGAACTATGCTCGGTCAGTCCATATATCATCTCTTGGCCTATAGCAAAGATCTTGCCAGCAATGCTAGAAAGTTTATTGTTGTAGTCCCTCATTAACCCAATTGACTTGAGCCAACTTCCAAATGATTTTGACTCAAGAACAAGGAAATGTCATATGTTCCATAGTTTCATCCAGTTCTCTACACATTAAACATGTAGCCTCCACTTGCTTTTTTTTTTTTTTGTTCAACTTAGCAAAAAGAGGCAAAATATTATGACAACAACGCCAAACAAAATGCTTAACTTTACTTGTGACCTTCAACTTCCAAGTGGCTGGCCACAAATGGTGCCTCTGTCTTGAGCATTGCTGCATTTAGGTGGTTGAGTTGCATGTTGCCTAACCTACTGCAATTGATTAGAGGCATAGCGAGTAGAATAATCATGGTCGGGACTAAGTGACCAACTAATACACGGCCCGTGCAATTGAATCGGGACACTAGTCGGCACACCATAGCTTGTCTCCCCCCTCCTCGAATGATACCCCTTGTTCCTATCCAACTCTTCCAAAGCCAAGAAGCATTCTTCTTATCTACAGTCTCCAACAAGTCTGTATGAGGAAAATATTTTGCTTTCATGACTTTGCTCATCAATAGATCCGGTTTGGTAATAACTCTTCAAATTTGTTTAGCAAGTAAAGCATCATTGAAGGATTGAAGATTTTGGAAGCCCATCCCTCCTTTCTCCTTTTCTTTAGTAAGCTCTTGTCATTTTTTCCAATGAATTCTCTGCCTTGCATCCTTGTGTGCTTCCCACCAAAAATTTGTCGTGATGCGACAGATTTCTTGGCACGCTCCCACTAGTAACTTAAAATAGCCCATACATAAGTTGGCAATGCATTCACCACTGTTTTGATGAGAATTTCTTTGCTTGCTAAACTCAAGAACTGAATCTTTCAATTATGAATTCTTTGCTTCACCTTTGCAATAATAAAGTTAAAAACCTCCTTTTCTGACTGCCCAATCCTCATCGGCAACCCCAAGTAACGAGCATTCGATTGTTCCTACACACCCCCTATAACTTGACAAATCTGACTTCTTGCCTCCCTGGACACATTAGGACTGAAGAACACTGAAGATTTGTCTAGATTGATGGCTTGTCCCGAACATTAACTATAAGTTTGGAGAATATCATGCAAAAGCTGCGCCTTATGTGAATCTGCCTCACAAAATAACAGTGAATCATCGGCAAAGAACAAATGTGTAATAATAGGGCCATTTCTACTAGCTCTCATTCCCCATCTCGTTCACTCGCTTGCATAATAAAGTGGGATAATGCTTCAAAAATTATCAGAAACAGATAAGGCGAAATAGGATCCCCTTAACGAATGCCTCTAGTTGGATTTATGTACCCACATGGCTCACTATTAATATTAATGGACAAATTACTTGTACAAAGACATTGCCAAATCCACTGAACAACCCCCCAAGCAAATCCCATCTTCTTCATGACCATCTCTAAAAATTGCCACTCCACCATATCATAAACTTTGGCCATATCTATTTTAAATGCCATGCACCCCTTCTATCCTTTTCTCATCGAATTCAAGGTATGAATACTCTCATGAGCTATAATCACATTATCAAGGATTTGCCACCCAAAAATAAAGGCTTACTGATTCTAACTAATACACTTATCAAGGCACAACTTAATACGATCAACCAGAATTTTAGAAAGAATCTTATAGACCACATTACACAAGCTTATTGGCCTGAACTGAGATATAGACACAGGAGAGGGAACCTTAGGTATCAATATAATCAAAGTATGATTAAGTTTCCGAAGCAATTTCTTACTTTGAAAAAACTCCTTTACAGCATTGATAAGATTAAGTTTAACCTCATTCCAATAAGTTTGAAAAAAAAGGGTCATACCATCCCAGTCGGGAGCTTTATAATGATTCATTTGGAATAGTGCATTCTTAATTTCAGCTTCCTGTGCAAGTCTCAGCATCCGACTATTCATAGCCCTAGTGATAGATTTAGGTAAACCTTTAAGCACCACTAGACACTGCACCGGGTGACTCGTAGCATATAACTTTTCATAGTAGCCTACAATTTCATCTTGTATGTCCCCTTTGGTCACACATAGCTGCCCCATGGTTGTTGTCAATCTTGTAATATTGTTCACCTTTCTCCTCTAAAGTGTGGTTGTATGGAAAATTTTGGAATTTCTATCTCCTTCCTTCAACCATTGATTCCTTGACTTTTGTTGCCAATATCCTTTTTCTGCCTGATACTCTTTTCGGAAATGATCCTTAAACCCATTCCATATTCTCCAATCCCTACCTCCCCCCTTCCACAGTGGCTGACGTCTTTTCGGTCTCAAGACCTCCCTCATCGATCCTTCATACCATTTGATCATGGCCTAAACAAACCCTAGAGGTCCACCTACTACAAAAAAAATTGACCTTTAGTGACAAGTCAAAAGTGGTCATTAAATATATAATAGTCGTCTCAAATAAGATTTAGTGACCAAAATCCTATGGTCACATGGTGGTTTGCAAAATTCGGTTAGTAAACACGTTGGTGACATGGTGGTCACTAATTGATACAGCTAGTGACCACAACATAATTTTTTTTGTTATTGATAATACAAGATAGTCACGAAAAATAGTGATTGGTGACCAAAAGTGATGACCACTTTTGGTCACCACATATGGTGGTCAAGAAATATAAGAAGGTCAACACCATTTGTGACCATTTAAAGTCGTTAGTAAATTGTGAACAAATAACAATAATTAATGACGAAATATTATTGTCACGTATTGTCATATAGACAACCATTAGTGACCACATTATTTTCTCACCAATTTGCCATTAAATATTATTTGAAATTAATTATACATAAAGTATTGAACAATAGATAAAACTAACATATCTCTACAAAATATGACCGTTATATCATTTACACGACAAAAGAGTTAGGACAATATCAACCTAATGATGTACAAAAAGAAAAGCACAAGCATCCAAAGTTAATGCACCAAAACAAAAACAACATTTCTTATCCTACAAAAGTACACAACTAAAGTTTCCAAGCTATCCATTTATCTAAGGCACCATTTACAGCCACTATCTCCTTTTCCTCAAAATTCTTAGAGCTTTAGCTGCAACAATCAATGGAAATTTAGTCCCCCAAGCTATCCAAATCTAAGGCACCATATATAGCCTCTTTTTCATTTGGAAGTCCAGAAATCTGCAAAGTGAAAGATTTTCCTTAAACAACACAATGTGATCAGAAAGCCAAGTAATCCAATAAAGCCACTATATATGTGAGGAAATTATGTAATTAAAACACCGTCAAAAGCATTCATCTTTTAGTTTTCAAAACTAGAGAATGGACTCTTTAGGAGAAAATAAGATGCACATAGTTTGATATCATAATCAGAATCATGATACAAGACATTTACAGTTAAGCTTTATCCATTTTCAGCGTACCAAGCATACAGTTTTCTTCAAGAAGGATAAGCCATGTGCTATATCTTTTTTACCTCTTTTTGCTTGCTGGCCACCAGTGCCTCGAGTTCTATACATAACTTGGCAACTGACAATTCCTGGTCTTTCTCCAAATTCATTTGTTGAACCAAATTAGAAATGCACCTGAATGGTGAACTTGAACCCCTTGGTTTCAGTGAAGTTTTCTTTATGTTCTCCAACATTGGTGCTCCGCACATTACATTGGATGAATCTGTTGTAACTTCATGCACCATTAACTCTAAGTTCTTGTACTGGACATGGATGGGGAGTGCACAAAATATAGATGGGTCAAAAGAGAAGAAGTACAATGGAAAAAGATAAAAAGAGAAAAGAAAAAGTTTATGAATGTACTGGAAGTTGAAGATGTTTAAGCCACTGGTATACTAGACAAACAGCAAGCTCAAAGTTTTGAAAGTCTATTCATTTTCCAACTTGTACTTTCTATTTTCTGACAACCAAGTCAGGAATCATACAGCAAGTAGAGACCAGAAAAATCAGAAATTTCAAGTCTTGGTACCACTAGACAGCAACCTCTTTCTTCTCCATGCTAATTTAAGATACATTAAGTTTTCCCTTCCCTAACACTGAAAAATCTGAAGTCAGATTATAAGGTAGAAGAATTGAAGCAAACTAACTTAACAATGATTTGAAACAAACTTAGTATCCAAAGAAAATGGCTAACAAAAAGAATAGAGAAACAATATAAGGTAAGAAAAGGAAGCCTCAGAAATTTAAAGCCATCGCCTAACACGGATACACAAATGACAAAATTGTGAAGAAAGGTAACAAACCTTATTCTATTTGAGCAACTCAAATACAGTCCGCATCTCCCACTTTTAAGCGAGCTTTATCCATAAAGACATACAAAACAAACTTAACCAACAGCGGCCTCCCTGCTTCATACGAAAGTGCCACAACGTTAACACCACCATAACTAGTGGGAGGAAGCTTTATATAGAAGTACCGTGAAATCAACTTTATCCTAAAGAGTATTATGTAAATTGTAATTTTAACCTTAAAGTCAAAGGATTACAACCATGCATCTTTCTCACCAACATGCTAAGTATGAAACAAACCGTGTGTTCAACTTTGGACCAACATGCTAAGTATGAAACAAAAGTTTGACCCTCTAAAGAATGGCAATTAAAAGCAACGCCATCATTACAAATATCAAAGCAACAAAAGTGAAAGATTGCAATTACAATGGTGAGAAAGAACTATCCCTTTTCAAGTCAATGCATATAGGAGCACAAGTAGCGCCACCTTCACCAGTTGGCTATAACCAATAGAAAACAAACAAAAAATTAAAATTGCCACACAAAGTGTTTTTGGACACTCAGAATTGCAAAAGACACAGGATTCATTGAGAGAGGACTAACCAAAGCAGGATGCCCAATTAAACTGTTTAATACAACTGATTTACCTGCAACCTAGACAATACTTGCATGATTTGAAAAAATAAACATTACTAACATATCCAGAAAAAAAAAGACTAATGAAAGTAGAAAACTATCATAGAATTTAGAAGATGAAACCAAAGCAATTACATAGCACCTTATCCTCAGCAATACACCTAAAAACAAAACAAACTTGAGAACTCTAGAGACTTTTATCAATAATTGTAACAGAAATATATATATATCAGGTTTCATATCAAGCAAGCCAGCCTTAATGGCTAACATCTTCTTTTATCACCTCAATACAGGCAGAAAAATGAAATTTTACACCACTACTCTAGTTGCACAAGTTTGAAAAAATTTTGGACAACTGAAAGTGTCACCTAAGTACAGAAACACTTTTTTATTAAAAATCAAAATGTAAAATGAAGATAAAAAGAACATTCTGAATTTGAAAAGAGACATTTAATAAGTGGCAAGATGGACTCATGCAAATTCACACAGGCATATTAATTCCACAACTAGAAGGGCACATATCCAACATAACAATAACGATTCTCAATGACCAACATGGTAAAAGCAATTCATATGCCAACAGCCAAGGTAAAAGCAATTCATATACTAAATGAAACTTTTTTAGGTTCCAATTTGTTGAAGCACAGCTCTGGCAAAGCTGAAATTCATCTTGTGGACCAAGAAACTCTATTACATGCTACTACACGTAAGAGAACATGATCATCATCACAACTTAGATCTTTCTTTTATTTTTGCCTGTTATTCATACCATATGTAATAAACTAAAACATGTCATGGTACTGGATGCTCTTTGGGTGATGCTTCTTCTTGCAATCCCAGTGGCATTTCCAAGAATACAAAGAGTGAAGATCTTCAACCTTGTAGACCAAATTGCAATAAAATCGTGTATGTATATATATATATATATATATATATATATATATATATATATGTATATATATGTACACTTCAAACATATCAAAATAAACAAATCAAGTAAGATGCAATTATGTATTCCAATTTCATCCTTGGAATTATGTATTCCATCTACAATGAAAATGCTAGAATCAACAAAAGTAAGATGCAATTCAATATTAATTTGAAGTGTTCTACCTCAAAATTCCTAAGTTGCCTCATTTCAAATAGGGAAAAACTCTTGATTCCACAATCTTCTTTCCAACCATGTTCTGCAATGACTATACGTGCACAAGTACAAGTACTTGACTGTTGTTTCAATTATAGGGCATCTATTATGTATAACATGAGAGTACTATACAAATGAGTATGTAATCAATTAAATGTAACTATGATTATTTAGGAAAACAATGAATTTGAGATTACGAGTTTTCCATGTATACTTATACATATATATAGTTTAAAAAAGAAAACTAACAGAGTTAATATTTCATGTACAACTCAAAAAATAATGATGCATCTGATTACCATCACATATCCCTCATTTGGAGGATAAAACATTATATGGATGGTTGAAGATATATAAGAAAATAATGCAATATCATTTAAATTTCAAAGAACATGAAAATATTAATTGTCACAAATTACCGCAAGTTTTTAGCTTGGAACATCATATCAGAAAAACTAATCTCCACAACACAAAACCACCCCCACCCCCCCCCCCCCCCCCCCCCCCCCCCCCCCCCCCAAAAAAAAAAAAAAAACAACAACAACAACAAACAAAAAAAGTGTTTATGTCATATTCAAGGCTTTCAGTGGAATTTGGAGCATAAAGATATGTTTTCAGCACTCTCATTTTCTTACAAAATCTAACTGTACTTTTTGAGAAAATTTTTATACCATCCCAACCTATAATAAAATGAACTTTGGCCCTCGTGTTATACTAATAGAGATATAATCAAGCCTAATCATTTAAGATAAGGAGGAAGAAATTACCTGTTCGCTGCACTAGTAATCTTATCACGAACCCCTTGGTTAGCTGCTAAAGCATGCCCAAATGAAAATGTCCCACCAAGAACTAAAGAAGCTCCTGTAGTTCTTTTACCCATTCTCCGTGAAATAACAGGCATTGCCCACTCTCTAAGCACCCACAAGAACAGATCGAAAAAGGCGTAACCTCTAAATTGGAGACGGCAGGATTGCACCATTGGATAACAGTTGGTCATAACTAGTAAGTACAGGTTCCATTGCACCTTTGCAAGAAGCATAAGACAGTCAAAGCAGTTCAGTATGCAACAAAAATGTCCAGTAAAGTTCCAAATACCAAGCAATAATAACTTATTTAGCACACACAGACAGCATGTCTGATTGAACAAAGCAGTTAACAAAGAACTCAATGACCTCGAAGCGCTTAAAATTTCATCAACAAAAAGACATCCTACCAATTCAAATTTCTATCACCTTAATGACACACAACAGTAACCATATATGTTTAATGTAAAAAACTTAGCGAACACATAGGCAATCGGTAACCCAATCTATTACCAGCTAGTGAATCTGCTCCACATCCAAGCTCAACTACTTCGGGCTGATAAGAGAGGAGGAAGAGTTGTGAAGAACAGATCCGGTGAGAGGGGATGGAGAGGCGGGGAGAACCAAATGATTGGAGCCTTGGAGGGGATGGGGGCTGCCGGCAGGGAGGGAGATCCGAGATGAGGGGGAGAGGCGGCGAGAAGGGAAAAGGAGAAAGGAAAGATAGGCTTCAGGGGAACTATAGAAGGGTTGAGGTGGGAAATAGGAATTTTGAGTACAATTTTCGTGGCTGCTTTTTTTTTTTGTGAGATTTGAGAAAATAGCGTTGACCAAAGATATTTGCAAAAATAGTAGGTTGATCAATTCATTTGCAATAATAGCAGGAAGATCATAAAAGTGACGGGAAAATACCTTTCAACCCCTGATGTTTTAGAACTTTATCGTTTAACTTTATGTCCCGTTCTTCTGCATTCTTTCATTTTTCATGGATTGAACATTCTATTTCCACGGTGTGTACATGAAGTTTGATTTCATGACCGACGAACAAACAACTTATTTGATTTCGTAAGTAATAATAAAAAAATGTAAAAAACATCCCGACCGAGGAACAAACAAAATCTCGACGTCTCAAACTGGTAATTGGATGTTTCAAGATAGCCGAAAACTTATTAAGGTTCTACGACAAATAAGGAACGAAGCCGGCATCTGTAGGACAAATAAACGATTAATTAGTCGACGTTTCGTCGAGAATTTAATCGACTTTTAGTCGACAAAATGTCGAGTTTTTAATCGACGTTTTAGTCTATTTTTTGTCGACGTTTTATTCGACGTTTCGTCGACATTTTAAACATCGATGAACATATTACATCTTATTGTGAATCACATTTTATTGCTGTTTGAAAAATCGAGGTGTGCTATTTTATTTGATATTGAAATAAAAGAAACTTATATAAGTCCATCAACATCTACTGGTAGGAAGAAATAAGGTTTTCTACTGTTTTGATTTGTGTGTTTTGTAATACAATGAATCAGAGAAAAGGAGAAAAAAACCAACAAGAGTCATAATATTTTGGAGCTTTCTTTCATATAGAGCTTCATGCATTTTGTTAAACAGTTTATAGTTTTTGAAAACAAGTACAAATTAAGAGGCTTTAGCACAGTTTCTCGTTATTTCCATGTGTTTTGTTTTTCATTTTTTAACATTTCTATCACATATTTCTCAATGGTGTACAGAATATCATGTTTGAAACGAGCGGATTTTAACACTTAAATATGTCGACAGAAAGTACTGAAATGTCGAATGAGTATGTGTTTTATTGATAAAACATAATATGGATAATGAATTGTAATTATTCATTACATCAAACAAGATAGTGTCAACAATTTTTGTCCCTACAAACTAATTGATTTGAGCAAGTTTGCCGGTTGTGTCAACGCTATCCACAACGACCACAGTTCTTTTCAAATTTTTTCTTGGCGGTTGAAGGAATTCTCTTTATTTTAGGCCGACCACTCTTAGCCCTTGGTTCTGGGGGTGATAGTTGAATGGATAAAATTTCTTCTGGCACAATCCAATCCTTAGGATCACCAACGGGCATAATAGGCTCTGCATAAGCGCCTATAATTGCAGCGGTGTGATAAATTGGCGAGCATAAGGTGTAATGGTCAATTTGACGGCGTCGAACTGTAGCTAGTGCATGCACACATGGGAGTTGATCCATATCAAACACTCGACACGTGCATGTTTTTTCAAGCAAATCCACTATAGCAGTACGGTTTGCAATATCTCGTAAACACCATCTATTCATATCGACTGGATCAACAACATAAGATTGTGTTTCTCTCATCCTCGATCCTATTAAGTCTTCACAGTATGAGGTGGTCATTGTGTTGATTTCGCAGGCAGCTGTATGCCTATCGTGAAACCATCTTTGGAGTGTGTTACGGATGTAATCCACCAAGGAATGAATAGGTAATTCGCAGGCATCTTTCAACAGTGCATTCAGACATTCTGCAATGTTGGATGTCATTATTGTATAGTGTTTCCCACCAGAATGTGCCCTTGACCAACGTTCAACCCCCACCTCTCTTAAATACTCGCCAACCCGTAGATTTTGTAGTGAAATAATTCCAAACAACTCATTGAATTCAATAATAGTGTAAGCCTTTGCAGCCTTAAAGTAGAATGGGATCAGGGCTTCTTGTTTGAATTTGGATTTGAGGTTGTTGCTTAGATGATAAATACATGCTCCATAGAAGGAATTAGGGAAAACATTGGCAATACTTTTGGCGATGCTCTTATGTCGGTCAGATACAAACACCAACCTATCTATATCGGAGCCAATTGCAATCTTCAACCTTTCGAGAAACCACTCCCATGATGCTTCATTCTTTGAATCAACTATTCCCCAATCTACAGGATATACTTGGTTGTTACCATCTATGCTAGTTGCAACAAGTAATGAACCGGGATATTTTCCTTTCAAGAAGCAAGCATCAACGGCAATAACTGGCTGCATGTGCCTTTGGAATCCACGAATCGATGCATCAAATGCGAAAAATAAATACTTGAAGCTCCCATTTTCTTCTCGACATACTTCAACAACAGTTCTCAGGTTCAACTCATTCATCACATGCAAATAAGATGGAAGTATCCGATACGAATCCTCAAAACTTCCTCGAACTTCCTCCAAAGCAGCTTCCCTTGCGCGCCACGCCTTGTTGTATGTTATGTTAACACCTAACTCCGACCGAATATCTGAAATAATTTCCTTCGGCCTATATGGCCGACATACATCTGTGTACTTACATTTGATCCATGAGCCAAGTACTTCGCGGCTGGCGTGCTTATGATCACTTTGGACCAATGATGATTGGCATGTATGGTTGTTAGCATATTTTGTGATCTTCCAGGCTGAAGAATTCCCAACGGCAGCTGCATTCAACATCCACTTGCAATTTTTGTCCTTACACCTCAGGTACCAGAACTGCCTATTAGCCCTAACAACCTTCCACTCGAAGAAATGCTTCACAGCCAACATGGACATTCTCATGAACAAATGCCGCCTAGTTTCAAACACATCTTCCACTGCAACATCAACCACTGCAGCTAATCTATCAGAAGACGTACCACAATCCACATGTGATGATTGCGTCGCGGTAATGCAATGCATTTTTCCTGCAACCATCCTGTTTGTTTCCTTCTGCCTTGTTCCCACGGGAACTCTTTGTTCAGCCTCCGAGATAAACATTTCCGGAACGCGATCATCCTCCTCATCACTAGCGTGAGGATCTTCATCCGGTATGCAAAGGATGTTGCCATCGATCTGTCTTGTATGTATGACATCGTCCATCCGGGTCGAACAAACAGAGCTGCAACGATTTATTGGCGAGTTGCTAGCACCGAATTCATCTTCCGTAAGTCCACCATCTCGAACGGTGACACATAATGGTATCCTTGCATCACCCCGCTTAATAATCTAATTCAAAAAACATTGGACGTGGTGATAATTTTTTATAGGCAACACCGATATCTTGGATAGGTACTTTGGTAGGTATTCGATCACCAGTTTTGGTGTGATCTCCGAACCCAAATCCATTATGCCTACGATTTGATTCATCATTTCCAAGAAGCTTGAGTCTTCCTTTAACAAAATGGTTTCAATCCTCTTATAGTCCACGAATCTATTTTCATTTGTGGCGGGGTCAACACTCCATTCTCCGCCAAGAAGCACATGAACAGCCCATTTATCATTGTGCGCCATTCCGTCACCTATGCCACGGGTAAATCATTTGATATGCATTTAATCAGTTAAGGCGCCAATAATGGAAATAAGCATGGAAGAAAAAATCACTTCGTCAATTTTAATCATCCAAGGGAATGACAAATCAGGGAATGACAAATCATATTAGGGAGTCATTAAGGAGCGTACTTGATACTTACAAATTGTCTGGAGGGAACTGCGTTTTCCTTTTACGCAGCAGAAAATCGGTTCGGTGCCCTGGATGGCCGCAATGTGCGTGTGAATTGTATAGTTAGGTCGATTGAGTACAGAATGTTTCCTAATCGTTTCTCACTCCATAGGCTCTGTTTTTTTTACTGGAGATTGTTGAAAAATTCATTTCCTGCACTTGCCTCGCGCTAACACCGTTCTGTGCACGAATAAGTCGAGAGTGTCGCTCCCTTGCGTAAATGTCGACAAAGTGTCGACTAAATATTGACTAAATGTCGATTAAAGTATCGATTATACCCTCGACAAAATGTCGACTATAAATTATTGAATTAAACATCAACTAAATGTCGACTAACTGCTTTGTCTTCTTTGTTTGGCCTCATAAAATTGATTTTTACCCCACGCAAACTGAGCTTCAAATCCAACATTTTCTTTTGTGCAAATGATTATACATATATACAAAAAGAAAACCGTATCTCTTCTCTCACATCTTACCACGTGTATTAATGTCCATTTTCTTTTTCACTTTCAAAAAAAAAAAAAAATTCTTTCTCTAGTCTACATACAAAAATTTGATGTGTAATAAAATATACTTTCTTGTAAAAGAAAGATTAGTTTTAGTCAAATACAATAATTTTTTTGTCATTAATTATAGCATAGGGGGTTTAAAACAATAACAGAACTCCCAGTACACCTACTGGAAATTGGTTTAAAATCTTCACTATAGAGCTACCTAAAACTAATGGGATGGTCCAAATTTGAACTCTTTCACAGCTTTATCAATAAGCACATTTTTTTATAGCACATTTTTTCATGTTGTCATTAAATATAGCACATTTTTTTATCTTTTAATGGGGGTTCATACATAATAATTATTAATAAGGATAAGTTATAATAATTATATAAATGTACACCAAAAGAAATAGAAAGAGATATATTTAAAAGTACCAAAATGAAATAATCAATTGAAATTGTAGGGGGAAAAAACTCCAAATTGTATGGATAAGAAAGATGACTAATATGACTGAAAATGATATAAATATGTAGATTTATGACTGAATAAGAATTTTTTACATACGTTTTTTGTTAATATTGTTTCAAATGACGAAGCAAATAGAAAATAATTACACATTCACATAATGGACATTAAACGAAGTTACAACATTACACTAAATGTTCTAAATTATGAGCAACGAGTGATTCCTAGCTAAATTATGTGCAACAAATGATTCCTAAATTATTTGGCTCCCCATCTCAACCTAGGCTTCCCTTCTTGCTTTCCTTCCCTTCTGCCTAATGCTCTCTTTCCCTTGTTTCTTTTGTCCCCTTCTACCTTTCTTCCTCTGCTCTAGATGGAATTTATCCTCCTCAAGTGCGTGGATGTAAAGTGCATACGCCATCTGTTTACGCAGAGCAGTAGCGTTCGTCGGTGCAATGGTATTTAGCGGGAGGCCATGGATTATGCATTCTGCCCACTTCAGTACGTAAATACCACAGTCGCCGCTACTGCAAGCACGATGGAACACAAATTTCTCAAATTATTACATTCTATGTGATCAAACATGACGTAAACAAAAAAAAAAGAGATACTAGCCTCGGTTCTTGGTGCTCCTCAATGTGCTCGACCACAACTTCCCATGTATCTCCAACTGGTTGTTGTTTGCGATAGCATGTGTTAAAGTCACACGCCTTGATTATCTTGGGCATTGTTGTAGTTAGATAGTCTTACTTTGCCATCACAACTGTGCCATGAGGCGATGGGTTGTAAACACAAAATTTCTGCTCATTTATATCCATCTTCACAAGCATCCAGTGGGTGCCATCTAAGTGACATGGGAATAAGAGGAAGTCCAACTTCGTAAGGTCGTGTGCAAACGAACCATCACCGACGAATTGCTTCAGTGCCATGTCATCCACGTTTGCATCCTCTTGTCATTATGAATCATTTTCAAGCCAGTCTAACACAAACAGGAATATGCATCGCATTAAATACGATTATAAAATATGTTTGGTTATTTATGTGAACAAACTTACATCGAAGGTAGACTCCATAATTGACAAATCCTTGCGTTTGCGTAGCATTGAGGTATACAAATCAATTTGCTGCAACAAAAAAGGATTCAAGTATGGGAGATAAGCATCACTAATAAAGGTTTTAATTGAAGAAAGAAAAATCCAGCCTTACTAGATCATTGAGCCAATATCCTTTTGTCCACATAGTCTTTAGCAAATCGGAGTCCAAAGAAATCCCTATTCGTGTTCACAAATAGAGTGTTGGTTTGTGCCGCATCCACTCCTTCATTGCGTTATCTTGTGCTTCCGTTGGAAGCAAAGATGCCAGACTAAAACTCACCTCCGCTGCGAGGCCAAGAGTTGGGCCCAAATTTTGCCCCATCGCTTCCTCCACTAGGGATTTGGCACCTTTTTCCTTCATTGGGGGTGGTGGAGCACTCTCTGCAGGTACCGGGACATTGGGCGAAGGAGTTCTGTGTTCGATACTGAGCTGATGGACAATCTCCAACACAGCTGACTCTTCCTTAGACCTTTGCTCTACTTGCCCCTCCTGGACCGGCCCTAAGGTCTCTCTTGGCGTCTGCCTTTCATCACCGACCGCTCCAGTCCGTTCTTGAAGGCCTATGTCTGCCCTAGTCCCTTCGTCAATCCCAACCGACCCAGTCCCTTCTTGAAGGACTTTGTTGTCATTGGCAACAGATGAACCCTCTGCGGCTGTAGCAATGACCTGTGCCCCTGGAATTTTATTTACATCAAGGCTGTTGCTTGGGGAAGTGCCTTGCAAGAGGCTGGATTCAAGGGACGGTCGTCGCGTTGCCTTATGCGACATAAGGATGTGCACATACTCTTCCAACATGTACACCTTTGCTGTCATCACATCGAGGTCCTCTTTAAGGGTCTTCACTGTATCATCTGTCTGAGACTTTAGAAGCCTCAGCTCATCTTGACACTTAGACAATTCTTCCTCGGTCTTGCTTTGTCGTTCAAGTAGCTGTTGGATGATATCATTTGGTCGCTCTACTTTAGCCTCGACCTTATGGCGGACTTTCTGCCGCTTTTCACGGGAATCGACGTCTTCTTCTCTACTCTTCTTCCTATAGGACACATAAAAATCAGCAGAATCGGCATTCTCGCCCTCCAACTCCGCATCGTCCCCCTCTGCCTCCTCTGCCTCTTGTTCCCATTGCAAGAATTTTTCTCGTTCTTCTGGAGTAGGCTTCATTCGGGTTATTTTCACCTTCTGCATGAAAGGGAACATAAATTTTGGTGCATGAAGACAGTTACATTACGTAAAGAAGTATACAAATCATGAACATTGTGTGATGTCATACCTCGCCGTCGGCTGTTCGTTTTCCCCACACCTGCTTCCTTTTTTGTTCTCTCTGTTGACAACTCACACCTTTCCATCAAAACATCCTCGGCTTGTCCCCAAAGGATTCGACACTTTGCACCATCCTCAAACGCTCAAGATGTGGCATTATCTCATTTGCGAACACCTGAGAAAGAGGAAATATTAGGATCAATGTATTTATATTATGCATGTAGTTATAGAACTTAAAACACAGGTGAATCGTATTCTTACCCCAAATGCCACTGGGAATCCCCTAAGAGTGTATGTCCTGTTTCCAGGCTGAGTTGTTTGCTTCAAGGCATTAATCATGCTCTTTCTAGCACCATCGACTGTCGCCCTGTAGGAGAGTTCACCGCACGAGATTTGATCAAAGCTCTTCCAATCACAGGCCAAATGAAGAAGCTTGTCTTCAATTTTAGTTCTCTTTGCCATGCCGTTGAATGATATGTAAAGAAGTAATAGTGTCAGGCTCACGACATCAATGTTTGAATAACTTGAGTTTATCCGATCGTAGGCCTTTATCACTTCATCGTATGTAGCTTCCTCCGTCGAACCAAGGTGTTTAATGAACTTCGATATTGATGAAGGACCATTAAGTGCGCGGTATTTGGCATATGCAGTATCAAAATCGCCCATCTTCAGGCCTGTGATTATGGTAAACTCCATCTTGCCAAATTTCACCTTCTTACCCACAACGTTGAAGTATATGCTATTTTCCCACTTGGATTTCTCGTCGGGTTTGAGTTGCCTCAATAGCAATGAATGTATGATCTGTTTGCACCAGAATGTATGCTCGTTGTCAAGAGCAATTTCAGCAAGACAACTCTCCCTTCGAAGTATTTCCTTTTGCGTCTCTGTTAATTTCGACCAAATCATCTTCATATTGGCTTCATAATAGCAGTATTGCGAAACCTGAGCGTTGAAAAACTCTCCCTGAACGACCATTTGCGCCTTCAAATGTCCCTACACATAACAATGTCAAATATGTAAAATTATTGCACACGCATACTCTCACATTTTACTATGAAACATGGAATATATGCATTCAATGTTATTTGGCAAACTATAAATTTTACAAGTTTTGGGAAACTTTTATAATTATATACTTGTTTGATATGGAAAATTGGGACATATTAACTTTATGATTTATGTCAACACCTCGGGACGATTAATTGTAAGAAGTTGTTATTTATAATCAATTTATTTGAAGGCCATTCATAAACTAAATACAATTATACACTTGGATTTGTTGCATCACCGTTCTAGTGTTGGTTTGTTTGTGTGATATAAATCATATAAGATCAAACAATGGTGTGAAAGTAACCAAATGAAAGTTTAGAAAAAATATCGCACATTACAAAGCAAAGAGAGATAGATTGAATCGACACTTGCTCGAGGCTTTGTGCCGACTCTTTGATCGATGCTTTGTATCGACTCTTTGATCGACACTTGATCGATACTTGATCGAGACATATTCATTCGGCATACAGTCGACACATTTGTTCGACACTTGGTCGAGATATTTTGGGCATTCAGTCGACACTTGTTCTCGGCCAAGTGTTAATCATTAACATGGTTCTTGAGTGTTTTGTCGACAGTTTTTGTGTGTTTAAGGTTATAAAAAAACAGTATCTCAACGGTATGAAAGGGTTTAAACATGTGCAAAACCCTAACAACTATAACAGCTTCTAAACGAAATGCGCGGCAAATACACGAAAATGAGTAACCAAGCACTATGATTTCTAAACGTAACAAACATGAAGCAACATGTGAACTAACCTTCTTCTTGTCCTTAGTCGGCTTCTTTGATGTCTGCTCCATTGCACCAGCTGCCGGACGTCCACCTTGCGTACGTGCCATTTGAATTGCAATGCTTGAATATGGTGTAAATGGTGGATGTAAATGGGTTATCAAGATCAGAGAATGACAATCGGTTGAAAAATGTTACTTCTGTGCTCTTCGGCGACGTAAGTGATGGTGGGAGAACGATCAGTCGAGAGAATATGAGTGGGCGCGGTTTTCAAATAATAATTTCGTAATTTTTTATATCGACGAAACATCGACTAAAACGTCGATTATTAAACATCGACTAAAAGTCGATTAAATGTCAACTAAACGTTGACTAAAGACTCGATTAAAGTCTCGAATAATAGACTAAAATGTCGATTAAACCATCGACCAAGCATCGATTAAATTCTCGAATAAATTCGTTTATTCGGCCAACACATGCCGTCTTCGATCCTTAATTGTCTGCAGAACCTTAATAACTCTTCGGCCATCTTCAAACATCCAATTCCCAGTTTGAGACAAGTGGATTTTGTTTCTTCCTCGGTCGGGATGTAGTTTACATTTTTAATTGTTACCTATGAAATAATCTGTACGGGACATTCAAACTGGTTGTTTGATTTCATGTACGCACCTTGAAAATGAGATGTTCAATCCATGAAGAATGAAAGAATGCAGAAGAAATGTGAAATGAAGTTAAACGATGAAGTTCATAAGCATCAGGGGTTTTTCGGTATTTTCCCGTCGCCTAAACGGTCAACCTGTTATTTGTTGTAAATGATTTGGTCAACCTGCCATATTTGCAAATGTCTTTGGTGGAGCTGCTATTTTCTCAATTCCTCTTTTTTTTTTCAAGTGTTGAAATTTTGAGCGGAATATTTTCGCACCAAATGTTGAAGCTACAGAATTCACTCCGCTTCTCTATCTCTAATTTAATGCGCCCTTTTTTTTTTACTTAACATTTTCTATTTTTTACCTTTTTTAGACCTTTTCAATAATAAATGATAAGAACTTTCAAATTTAATATTTTATAACTAGTTTTCTACCCATTGAAATTCATTAGTTTATAGTGGTAGTGAAAAGAAATTTTATTTTTGAAAATGAAATTATTTACATTTTGAAAACTAAAATTCTAATTAATTATTTAATGACCAATTAAAAAAATTAAGGTAAATCAAGGGAAAAAATAAAGTCTAAATTTTAATAAAGAAATAAAAAATTATCTATATTGGATATTTAAGTTTTATATAAATAATTTATAGAAAATTTTAATTACAATACTTATTCAATTTAAAAGTTTATAAAAAAAATTTAAGTAATAAAATATAATAAATTTCACCTAACTAAAAGTATGACATCCTTATTGAATAAGGACAAGCTTTTACGCACAAGCCAACAACATTACACTCTCAACCCCATCTAAAATGTAAGTCAGTCATTTGACTCTAGGACTAACACAACATTTATCAATGAATAAGTATTTTGTGGGTGACTTTACGTTTTTTAGTTTGGATTCACCTTTGACATTGTACAAGAATATGTAGAGCTCAGTATATCTAGAAGCACTAGAAAATATTATTTTATGAATATTATTACTAGTATTCAACATTGTATCTATCTATAACTATATACATGTACGGATTACTTACATTATGTACTAACTAGTTATATTAATTATAACTATACTATGCACTAATTAACTATATATATAATATATATAAGTTAGCTAAGTTTGGTCTGATAAATACTTGATGCTAGCGGTATCAATCCTTGGTGGGTGAGAAAGCCAATTAGTACTAATCAATAGTGCATTCATTATTCTTAGTCCATAATGAAGAGTCATAACATAATTAAGCAAATGAAGCTCAACCTAATGAAGAATATACTTAGTCAATTCGTTATTCTTAACTAAAGAAAGCCAATTAGTAATAATCAATACTGTATTGTAATACTAAAAAACTGCGCGATTAATGTACAATTATATGGACAAACAAAAATATTATGGTGTCCTAGTAAAATTATTAGAAATTAAGAGTTATAATATAAGTAAATTAAGTTTGGCATAAGGAAGAATATGTTTAGTTCAATCATTATTCTTAGCAAAAGAAATCAAATTATAATTAATTTATATTGTATTTAAAAAAAGTCTCTATGTTTGAAGTAAAATAATATAGGCAAATTCATATAGATTAGGATGTATTTGTGCAATTATTAGAAATTAAGAGCCATAAATTAAAAAAGTTAAGTTTGGCCCAATGAATAAATTACATAGCCCAATTATTATCTTTAGCCAAACAATTCCAATCATTATTTAAGTGGTGGCAATCAAAGAAGGCTTTTTTTTTTTTGTTAGTGTAAAATTATGTGAACAAATTCATAAATATTATGTGTCTTAGTACAATTATTAAAAATTAAGAGTCATAATACAAATTAGCTAACTTCGGTCTAGTGAATAAATTATTTAACCCAATCATAATTCTTGGTCAAAGAAGGCTATTAGTCAATAGTGTATTTTAATGCTAAATGATTATGTGATTTAGGTAAAATTATAGAGCAAATGTATAAATATTAGGGTGTCTACATACAATTAATGAAAATTAAGTGTCATAATACAAATTAGTTAAGTTTGACCCAATAAAAAAATTGTTTAGCCCAAACCTTATTTCTTATAATATAAGCCCAATTAATATAAAGTTAGGCCCAATCATACTAATGTTTAAGCCCAATTAATTTGTAAGCCAAACCAATACAAGCCCAATGATAGGTCCATTATTAGCCAAATCATAACCTTTTAGTGACTACAAAACATTGTCACTAAAAGTTATAAATTTAGTAACTATTTTTTGGCACCAAAACACATTTTGTAATTTTTTCGTGACAAATAGAATCGTCATCACCAATACTGGTCATTAAATGTGGTCAACTTTTGGTTGTCCTTTCACACTATAACAATTAGTGACCATGTGGTGAGCACTTTTTCTTTCTTGTCATTAAATGATGTCATTTAATGACCACTTGGTGACCACTTTTTCGCGTGGTCAAGAATGAATACATTTGTGACCAACTTTTTGTGACTACATTTTTCTCATTGCTAAAGGCTACTTTTGGTGACGAAAAATGTTGTGGTCACTGCCTTTTTGGTCACTAAAGACCAATTTTCTTGTAGTGACCACAAATGCTTAGATTAGCTCCAATGGCTTGGCCATTCCTCAGGGAAATTATCTATAGACTCAACTTGTCAATCCATCCGTCCATGGGGACAAGTCATGCATTGGTAGTAGTTCATCTGGAGCCGTGCTATGGCCACGAGGCACTCAGTCCTCCTATGGCTTACCACGTTGAAGCATCTCCCAACACTGGTTTTGTTATATACCTATAACCGTATCTCGGAAGCAACTTGTGCTTTTTGTCGTTCTATTCCGGATAGTGTTGACCATCTATATTTTCAATGCCATTACACTGGGTTGTTGGCCTCTTTTTGGGCTTTGAAATGCAACCTTACATGGTCTAATCGTTGCTGGTATGACAATCTTCAATGGGCCAGTCAACACACCAGGGGTCATAACTTCTATAATCAAATGGTTTGTTTCTCTTTTGGTGCTCTCTGTTATATTATATAGAGGGAAAGGAATCACATTCTATTTTGCAACAAGCCCCTCCATATGCTGGCCATCGAGCTACAACTTCAGCAAGTAGTCAAAGACAAGGCTCTCACTTTTAAGCATGTTGAGGATACTCTAAATAGGGGGATGCAAGCTTGCTGGGAAATTGACCCTTCTTTTTTCTTAATTTAAATGGTGTAATATAAGCATGTATTCTTGCCTGTAGCTGGCTAGTTTTTTTTTGTAGCAACCGATTTTATTTAGCAAACTTCCGCTTGCATTTTTGTGAGTCTATGCTCCACTATTTATACCGTCACACTCTTGCACTTGTTGTGACAAGTTTTTGGTATCACCACAAGTGAGTTTTTGTAGTGTCCAGTCCTCTTTTGTTGTAAAGTTCTACTTGCTATATAATATAGGACTTACCTTTTCTAAAATTAAAAAAAAAATTATTTCTATGGTTTGTTGTTGGTGCTGATGGAATACAAGTTGATGAAGAAAAAGTGAAATCCATCCGTGAATGCCCAACACCTAAGACAATAGAAAAGGTGCCAGCTTTCATGGCTTCGTTAGTTTCTATCACAAATTTGTGAAGGATTTCAGCACAATTTCCGCACATTTAACTGAGGTTATGAAGAAAAACGTGAACTTCACATGGGGAGAAATGCAAGAGAGAGCATTCAATTTGTTAAAGGATAAGCTAACTAATGCTCATTTGTCTTTACCAAATTTCAGTGCTACTTTTGAAATAGAATGTGATGCTTTTGGTACAGGAATTGGAGCCGTGTTAATGCAAGGAGGATGTCCCATAGCTTATGTCAGTGAGAAGTTAAGCGGAGCAACATTGAATTATCCAACTTACGATAAGAAGATGTATGCTTTGGTGCGAGCTTTGGAGACTTGGCAACATTATCTGTGACCAAAAGAGTTCGTGATCCACACCGACCACGAGACTTTAAAGTACTTAAGGGGCCAACAAAAGTTGAACAAAAGACATGCCAAATGGATGGAGTTTATTGAGACTTTTCCATATGTAATCAAGTACAAGAAAGGTAAGGAAAATGTGGTAGTCGATGCACTTTCTTGAAGGTACGCAATTCTAACTACTTTAGAAGCGAAGTGTCTAGGATTTGAGCATATCAAAGAATTATATACTGATGATGATGACTTTGAAAGAGTGTTTGAAGCTTGTGAGCATGCTACATTTGAAAAATTCTATAGGCATGATGGATATCTCGTGCTTGAAAACAAGTTGTGTTTGCCAAAATGTTCTTTGCGAGAGTTGTCAGTACAAAAAGCGCATAGTGACGGCTTAATGGGATATTTTGAAATAAATAAAACTTATGAAGTACTGCATGAACATTTTTATTGGCCACACATGAAACGAGATGTCACACGTGTTTGTGAAAGATGCATTGCTTGTAAGCAGGCTAAGTGTACAACTAAACCGCATGGCTTGTATACTTCTTTGCCTATCCCGACACATCATTGGGTTAATATTTCTATGGATTTTGTATTAGGATTTCCTAGGTCTAAGCACGGTAGGGATTCTATTTATATGGTTGTAGATTGGTTTTCGAAAATGGCTCATTTTATACCTTGTCATAAATCTGATGATGTATCGCATATTACTGATTTGTTCTTTCATGAGGTTGTGCGTTTGCATGGCATGCCTAGGTCCATTGTTTTTTATCGAGATACTAAATTTCTTAACTACTTTTGGAAGACATTGTGGAAGAAGTTAGTTATGCAACTTTTATTTTATACTACTTGTCATCCACAAACTGATGGTCAAACTGAAGTAGTTAATAGGACTTTAGGGAGTTTATTACGTGCTATCATTAAGAAGAATATTAAGTCTTGGGAAGACTGTTTACCTCATGTTGAGTTTGCTTATAATAGAAGCGTGCATTCTGCTACTAAATTCACACCGTTTGAGGTTGTCTATGGTTTTAATCCTTTAACCCTATTAGATGTAACCCGTTTTCCTGTTGATAAGCGTGTGGATTTAAATCGTGCTAAGAAGTTGAATTTGTGAAGACTTTACATGAAAAAAACATGGCTAAATATTGAGCATAAAATAGAGCAATATGAAAGCAAGCCAACAAAGGGCAAAAGAAAGTAGTATTTGAACTCGGTGATTGGGTTTGGGTTCATATGAGCACAGAGCGTTTTCCTGCACAGAAACGTTCTAAGTTGTTACCACGAGGGGATAGACCATTTATGATATTGGAGAGAGTCAACAATAATGCCTACAAGCTTGATCTTCTAGGTTAATATGGTATTAGTGCTACTCTCAATGTTTCTGACTTGACTCTTTTCAATACAGGCAATGATTTGAGGGAAATCCTTTGCACGAGGAAGGAAATGATGTGAACATCGAACCCTATCAAGAGCCCTATCGACGAGGAGGTGCTAGGACCCATTGTTCTATCCGCTAGGCCCAATCACTCGAGCAAGAGAAAAGGGATTCAATCAAGCTATCGACGTCATGGTTCAAGAGCTATGGAATAGAGACAATATGGATTCGAAACTTGAAGATTCTGAAGCTCCTTGGCGCAATATGATCACTTTTGGTCCAGCTGCTGATCAATACTCACTACTTTAGTAGTGATTGACGACGTTTTAGCGAGTCAGAGTCATTTAGATGGACTTTTAGGGGTTTTTTTTCTATTTTAGGTGAATTTTTAATTAATTAATGGTATTTTTATCTTTTTTCCCCTTTTAGGGTTAGCACCTTGTATAAGGGTGCTTATGAGTTTCTGAAGACAGACGATTGATTTTAAGATTTATATTGAGAGGAATTTCTTTCTCTTCTTCGAGCTTTTCGTGGCGATCAATTTGACTTATCAAGTAAGTCAACAAATTCGCTTGTTCGTGGCGTCGATAACATTGGTTAGTCGACACGGGTTCATCAACAAGTCGCGTTTATAATGAGGTTACTAGTGAACAGTTTGGTGTGTGCAAAAGTGTGTCAAAATATAGCTCAAATTCACACAAATTTACACCTAAACCTCACTTAATTAATTATAGTAAAGCTTAAGGATCATTTTCCACAGCGAATGGGACAAAACAAGAATTTAAGTGCAATAAATCATTTGCTATCTATGTTACCTAATGCAATGGCATAAAGAGTGATATTTAACTAAGAAGCATGAAGAAAAGTATGCAAATAAATGGGAATACTAGAATCTAAATGCTAAGTTAACCAACTCAACTAAGACAAGGAGAGAAACACACAATTGAGGAAGGAGGGTGATCCTTGGGTTCAATGCAAGAGTAGGCTACTTCGACTCCCAAGGGCAACCGAGTTTAGGGCAACATAACTAAGTGACTACATCCGTTCGCTCCGAATCTCCTTTCAGTCTCATCGGAATTGTAGAATGGGGAATCTCCTTTCGGTCTCATCCACACCTAGTGTACATTAGCGCCTATGGCTTCCACACAACTCTAATGCACAATTTTAACCCTAGATGTTTTAGCCAACTACTTCACATTCCCTAGTTTAAGTGTTTAATCTAAGAAAGCCACCTATTTTTCACTCCATATCTCCTTTCGGTCTCCATGGAATTAAAGGATAGAAGATCTCATTTCGGTCTCACTTCTACCTTATGCACACTAAAACCTATGGCTTCCACACAATTTTAATGCACAATTAAGCTCATGTGGTGGTTATTTCTTGTCTCAAACACCTAAATTTAGTGAATGTTAGGTAGTTCTTCCTACTTTTGGCCTAAATTCATGCATGTCCTAAAACACACACAAACACCAAGAACACACACTAAATGTGGCCACATTCAATGCATGTCATTCATTTAATACAAGTAGGAAGACTTTAATTAATGCAAGCCCATCACTCTACAACCCACAAGGAATCAAAATAAACCTAACCCTTACATCAAGCACCAAGAATCACCCAAGACAATTTAGCCACTCATGGCTTCAAGCAAACAACAACCACAATGAGATATAACAATTAAGAGCACAAGGAATTGAAAGAAATACTCCCCTTAATCAAAAGAGTGGTGATTCCGACCAAATCCTATACTTTACAAGCAAGGTTAGCTCCAAAGATTGAAGTTTTCTCTGCCACAAGGGCCAAACCCTAGACTCCCAAAAGAAGTCATGGTTTTGAGTTTGGGAAATATGAAAATATCTAAAAACTAACCCTAACTCTCTAATTCTCCGTTTTTCTACACAAAATGGGGTATTTGTACAAGTAGGGAAATTGGGGAACAATTGTGAAGCTTCAAAAACATGTGGGACTCAAAGTGCAAAACTCCACATTTGCAGTCGAAGGCTGACCGCTGCGGCGGTGTGGATGACCGTAGCGGCGGTCCAAAATTTCTGTCCCACATTTGCATTTGTAGGTTGACCGCCGCGGCGGTCAGAAAATTCTGCCAACTTCTCTTTGGTTCGCGCCTTGTTCTGCTATTGTCTAGTTTTGGTCCCTTTCCTTCCGGAATTTGAGAAAAATTTCTCATGAAAGTTTTTGCTCTCTTTCTTAGCTTTCCATAGCATCTTCAATCATCTCATTTGGACGCTTGCATCAAGAGTTATGAACTCCGGAAGATGGTTGATTTTTCTCCCATTTTTCCTACAAAAAGAGCAAAAGATGAGAATCAACAAGTATAATGTGATTTCTCTTATAAACATAGCATATCTCAATGAAATCTGTGCAAAAGCATGAAAAACACATAGTTAAGTTTATGAATATTTGATTCTCATCAGTTACCAATCATAGGTTCGATTAAGGGTCAAGATCAACAATTCACAACTCTTGAATCTTCGTAGAATGATTAGTTTCCGCATCGATTCACATCACGGGGCCTCTATGGTAGGCATCTCGGCTATGAAATCTGCAAGATCTTGAGCCTTTGTCGCCATTCGATGGTGATAATATATATCATGTTCCCCTAGCTCTATGGCTCATTTTGCCAACCTCTCAAAAGCCTCCGGTTTGGAGAGTATCTTCTTGATTGGTTGCTCGATAAGAACACATATAAGATGTGCTTGAAAGTAAGGTCATAGCCTACGGGCGGCGTGAAATAGAGCTAGGATTATCTTATCTGCCCGAAGATACCGCATCTCGACTCCTTGAAGGGCGCAACTGACATAGTATACTGGTGTTTGCATGCTGTTCACATCTCAGATGAGCATCGTACTAATGGCATTACTTGAAGCCGCCAAGTATAAATATAAGACTTCCCCAAGTGTAGGTACCGTGAGTGCTAGTAAACTTGCCAGATATCTTTTTAACTCCTCAAAAACTTTCTAGAAATCTTCATTCCATTGAAAGTTCTTGGCTTCCCTTAATGTCTGGAAGAATGGGAAATGCCGATCTGCAGACCGCAACAAGAATCTATTCAAGGCCGCTAACAATCCAGCCTACTTCTGAAATTCCTTTAAGGTTTAGGGAGGTGACATATCTGCATTGACCTTTATCTTGTCAGGGTTGGCTTCAATTCCTTTCTTAGAAACCATGAACCCCAAAAATTTGCTGGATCCTACCCCAAAAATACACTTTTTGGGGTTTAGATGCATTCCAACCTGTAATATGGTCTTTAAAGTCTCTTTCAGATCTCTGGGTGCACTTTCTCCTTTCCTTGACCTTATTACCATGTCATCCATGTATACTTCCAAGCTTTTACCAATCTAGTTAAAAACACTTGGTTGACTAGGCATTGATAGGTTGCCCCTACGTTTTTCAACCCGAAGGGCATCTTTTTGTAGCAGAAATCTCCCATCTCTGTGGTGAAAGCTGTTTTCTTGGCATCTTCTTCATCCATTAGGATTTGATGATAGCTTTTATAAGCATCAAGGAACATAAGGACCTCATATTCTATATGTCTTCAACCTTTTGGTCAATCACCGGCAAGGGATTACTATCTTACGGACAATGCTTGTTAAGGTTGGTATAATCAATGCACATTCGCCAACTGTCATCTGGTTTCTTGACCAATACTGGATTAGATAACCAAGTTGGGTAAAATACCTCTTTGATGATATTAAACTAGAGTAGTTTTTCCACTTCTTCGTTGACCACCAGTTTTCTGTCTAAGGCCAGCAATCTTTTCTTTTTCTGGATAGGTTTCACCTTGAGATCGATGTTGAGCTTGTGAGTCATCAAAGATGGTGAGATCCCTGACATATCTTTTAGGCCCCATGCAAAAACTTCTTTGTATTGGCGGAGGAGACGAATAATGCGATCTTTGATTGTGACCGGCAGTGTGCTCCTACTTTTACCGTTCTATTGGATGGTTGTCATCTACTATGATTTCTTTTATTTCGTCAGTGATCTCTTGTGATTCAATCGAGCCTTTTTTTTGTGCTGATATCTTGGGTGCTACGAGGTGTGACCTCAGAGGTCTTAGTATCTCGGGGTTTCTAAGGTGTGACCTCAAAATTCCCAAGGGTATCCCGATGTGTGACCTCAGGATTTCTAGTTTTTCCGAGGTCCCGAGGTGCAACCTCAAGACTTTCATAGGGAACTATTGCATCTTTTCCTTCGTCTATTCCCCCCTGAGGTGTCACCTTGGGTTGTAACATTTCCAGAGTCTAGATGGCATGTACATCTTTCATCAAAGTATTTTTGCCTTTGATGGTGGTACACATGCATTCCCATGCCACATATTGATTTTCTCGAACTGATATCACTCCGTGTTCCGTAAGGAATTTCATGACCAAATGGTAAGGTGACTAAATGGCCTTGGTTTTGTTCATCCATAATCTCCTGATAATCGCATTGAAAAGAGATAGAGCATCCACGACATTGAAATCTGTTATTATAGTTTTATCCTGGGGGTAATCCCCCATGATAACTACAAGCATAATTATGCCCATTAGATGAACAATTTCATGAGCAAATGTCACTAAAAGCATACTGGAGGATTTTAATGCTACTAAGTCGATCCCCAACTTGCTAAAACGATCAATATACAAGACATTGACTGCGTTGCCATCATCAACATAAACTCGACGTGCTTCTTTATTTGACACGATGACCTTGATGATTAAAACGTCGTTGTGAAGACTAATTGTGAGAACTGCATATTCTTCTAAAAAAAAGATGACCTCAGAAGGTTTAAAGCGTTTGTGGACTGGTTCTTAAGGAGGAATTCTCTTAGCATTGGCTTTAATCGTAGACTACGATTGACCTTTAGGGTAACCTCCAAATATGGCGTAGATGATGCCAGTAACATTGCAATTGTCATAGGGTGGAGGTTGGGATGTCAGCTGTTGAGGAGAGTTGCCCTGGTACTACTGATATGGTTGGTTTGTGGAGGGTCCCACCTTGGTTGATAGTCCGTTCGATGGGAGAGTGGACCTCGTCTGCCTTGTTTTCCACATTGTCCTTCTAAGTGGTAGCCACTTCTCCGACCTTTAGACCGAGGTTGGGTTCCATCAAAGCGAGAATGCCATCTTTGGAAGTACTGACCAAGCATTCCATTGCGAATGCAATCTTCTATTTCTTTCTTGAAGTCTTTGCAGTCCTCAGTATCATAGTCATGGTCATTATGGAAAACGTACCACAAATGTCATGGTCTTTTGGGAGATGCCGCAATAAAGGGAATCGAATATCTAAGGAGATCTCTATGTATAGATAAGATCTTAGAGTGATTCTTGGTAAGTGGTATAAGACTTCTTTCTTGAATTCGAGGTTCTAGGCAACCCTGATTGTAGTTCAGCTTGTCGAAAGCACTTTTTTGAGGGTTCTTCCCTTTGGCGTCTTCTTGATGTTTTTTTTCTCATTTTTCTTATATTCTCGCTTCTTTCTATTGGCTTCTTCTCATTTTGTATAAATCTCCACCATTTGCCATAGCGTTTGAGTGTCAATTGGAATGTCTCGTGCTAATTTTGTGTAGAACAATCCAGGGTTCAAACCATTCATAAAAGCCGAGATTACCAACTGATTTGTCCGATCAGCCACTTGAAGGCTTTCAGCGTTGAATCTTTCCACATACGATTTGAGGGATTCTTCTTTCCCTTGCTTAAGATTAATTAAATCTATAACCATTTTATGAAATTTCTTCTTTTGAAAGAAATAGGTATGGAAAAGCTGTGCCAATCACCTGAATGATGAGATGCTATCACGTGGTGGGTCATTGATCCACACTCATGCCTTTCGACTCATATAGATGGGAACGCTTTACACATCACATCTATCGGAGCATTTTTAAAATTCATTGTGTATTTAAACCATGATAAAAAGTCTAGAGGGTCAAAATCCCTCTCATAGGATGGAATTTCGTCAAGTAATTTGAATCTTGCCAGTGTTGGGTACTGTATGATGTCAGGCGTGAAAGGTGATGGGGCATCGTTTTCATCATCAAAACCCAATAGGCCATGGATACCACCAACTACTCTATTGCTGATTGGACGGAAATCATTAAGCTGGGGACGCTTCGAGTCATGCTTCGACCTAACTCTACAATAGTCGTTAGCATAATTATTGTCAGCATGAGAGGCTGAAACTGCATTTCCATCGTCATTCCTCATCCATCGGTCATGCTCTCGATTATTATGTCTTGGTTCAGTCTCAGAGGGATGTGCATTATGCCTGGCTCTGCAGAATTCTTCAAACTGCGCATGATGTTGCTCCATAAAAGCCCTCTTGTCTGCCTTATATTGTCTTCGTGCTAGAGAATTGTCTCGTTCTGAAGCTATGCGCCATGAATGTTCGCTTTCATGGGGGGAGGGATGTTCCCATCGTTCAGGGATTCCCCCTAAAAATAATGGATCGTTTTCTGTAGGGCCCAAACGACTACACCGTGTTCTTCCTCAGTTGCTCTCTGTCCTCGGATCTGGTATCCACCATTTTCGCATCAGTCGGAATAAAAAGGAGATTGTGAATATTCCTTCGGAAATTAAAATAGAGAATCCCCACAGACGGCACCACTTGATGAAGGTCATATCCGCAACTTGACTAATATCTGATAAGATGGTTCCGATTCGAGATTCTTCATCTTCCCGGATGATGAATGTTCCTGCAAAACAGATCCTGGATTAATTCTCCGAGATAAATTCTCTGATGCCTAAGTCAGAACTCAGTCAAAGTATTTTATTCTTTCAATTGTTTAAGAGAGTCCTCATACCTAGTTGTTTCTTGGGCTTATATATCTCCTCCCTTCATTTGAAGGATTCGTTTTCACATCTCAACACGTTTGCTATGGTTGCAACTGCTGATTGTGCACTGTTATATTGCTCCATGATTGTAGCATATTGTTATGCACTTATGGATAAGCATGACCTTACTGAGTTCCCACCTTTGCAGTTTGGGACTCCGAGATCCCATATGTTTTGTGTGATTTTAGTGTGATTCTATTCTCACCTTTTAGGCTTAGAGTTCAAGGTCTAGTTAGAGAACATGCTCTTGAAGTTTAGGCACTTGGTTTTCATATGTTGTTGAGGTCTGAGCCTTCACATGTCGCAGAGGTCTAGCCTTTAGTTCTTGGACGAGACGAGGTCGCATCTTGTTGCTCTAAGATCTAGCCTTTGGTTTAAAATGTGAAATTGGGTCCCATACACATCACACAATAACAACAAGTACATCAGTAATTTAAAAAACACTAACTATCAAATTTGGACTATAAATCAAAACATTGGACACAAAACTTCAAGAAAGAGACCAGTAGTTAACAAGGGGAGAAATAAATCTCCATTAAGTAGAACAAGACCTTAACATATAAGGACTAAAAATGAAGATAATTGAAAATAAAGAAGGATGTCCACCCTTATTCTCCAAATCTAAAGAGCGATGGACGAAGGAAGAGACTTTTGTTTTGATTTGTATTTTGAGGTTTAGAGAGAAGTTAGGGAAAAAAAGAAGGTGAGTGATTAACGATGTTTGGATTTTATTAAGAGATATTTTATTTAACGGTTAATAACTCACTAGTGTGTTTTTTTTTTCTTTTCTTTTGGTAGGGGAGGGGAGAAATTTTGAAAATGGCAATGGACGTTATCAAATTAATAAAGATGGCATAATTTTGTCGTAATTTTTAATAAGGGTAAAGTTATTTTTCTTTCTAAATAAAATTGTATTTTTTACAAATTTCAAATTTTTTAAAATGGAAAATTAAAAAAATTCAAAGTTAGAATATTCCAAAAACTATTGTAAGCTAGAAAATTTGTATAAATAATTTCTTTTTTTTTCTTTTTTTTTGTGAATTTTAAAATTACTTAACATTAAGTTTCACAAAGGCTTAAAAATCAAATATCAAAATGTTTAAGTTATTTTTAGTAATTTGTAATTATGGAATTATTTTTTGATTTTTAATATTACATAACAATGAAGTTCGCAAAAAAAAAAGGAAAAATATTTAAACTTAAAAGTTTTAAATAAATTTTTTAAATTGTGTGATTATTTATTTAAAACTTCTTCTTTCTTTTTTTCCATATTGAAACTAAAGAACTGTGACCATTTAATTTCATATTGAAACCTTTAAAGTTATACATATATATTTTAGGTTCAGAAATAAAAATTATTTAAAAGAGTAAAATTGTGTTAGAAAGTCAAAATTGTTTTACCCTTGAAAATGATATCTACTTTACTAATTATATAACTTTCATTGCTGTTGCCGAAAATATTTATTCTTTTCTTTTCTTTGAACTGCAGTTCGTTAAAAGATTAGACAACATTTGTTTATATTTCGGGAAATTTGCAAAAATAGCAGGAACAAGAGCCACATTTGCAAGAATAGTAGGTCTAACAAAACCTTTGGAAATATAACAAGTCAACCGTTTTTTACCAGGTGAAAATATCAAAATGACCCTCAATTTGCAAAAAACTGTCTGAGGCATTCGAAACCGTTGTTGTTCTACTGCTAATTGTCTATAACGGAATTAATTGCCAATTATCCTTCATTGAATCAACATCCCATCTCCCTCATTCCATTATCATTATTAGACTATGGGTGAAAGTAATGGAATGTATGCAAGGAATGCAAATGCCGACAAACAGTAAACGGGAAGATAGTCCGGCGAAATTGCTATATTTGCTATCACACGGAGTGCGTTTTCGATCATAGGCTACCAATTAGAAGGGCTGATGACGAAAAAATGTAGACGAAATGTAGATAAACAAGTGGACCAAATATCGACCAATATGAAAAATGTCGACAAATCTGTCAAGCAAATGTCGACTAATATGTCGACAAATATGTCGACTAATTTGTCGATAAAACTTGGACAAATAAGTTGACTCATTTGTCGATAAAATATGGACAAATATGTCGACTGACTAATTTGTCGATAAAATATGGAAAAATATTGAACAAATACGTTGAACACGGTTCGCTATATATGTATTACAAATGTCGATAAAAAATGGAACACATGTCCATAAAATAGTCGTATAGCTTTCGCTAAATGTCGAGAAATATGTCGAGACTCTTCTTTAAAAAATAAACCAAATGGCTTCATAGCAATCCATATGGGTTTTTTTGAAATATTTAATGGTTTGCTAGAGAAATTAATGGAATATTGAATTTATTTTATGCCTCAAAGTTTTGTGTTGTAGTAATAAAACATCATGTTTCCTTGTGAACCTGAATAAATTATAATATTCAATAGAGATAAGCAAATAGTGTCATAAATTGTTCTCCCTACAAACGAATGGATTTTTGCAAATTTGGCGGTTGTGTCCTCACTGTCCATAAGGGCCACATTTCTTTTGAACCACATGCTCGCCTGTTAAAGGAATTCTTATTTTCTTACGCCTACTACTCTTAGCCCATGGTTCCGGTGGTGATATGTGAATAGCTAAAACTTCTTCAGTCCAATCCTTAGGATCATCAACAGGTATAATAGGATCTGTATATGCACCTAAAAGTGCATCTGTGTGATAAAGTGGTGAGCATAAGGTGTAATGGTCAATTTGTTAGCAACGAGCTGCAACTAATTCATGCACACAAAGGAGTTGATCCATATCAAATACTCGACACGTGCACGTTTTCTGAAGCAAATCGACTGTAGCTGCACGGTTTACAATGTCTCGTACACACCATTGGTGCATATCTACCGGCTCCACAACGTACACTTGTGCTTCTCTCATCCGAAATCCGATTACATCTTCAATGTATGAGGTTGTCATTATTTTCATTTCGCTAGCAGCGGTCCGCCTATCGTGAAACCACCTCTGAAGTGTGTTGCGGATATAATCGACCAACGAATGGACAAGTAATTCCCAGACATCTTTCAACAATACATTTAGATATTCTGCAATGTTGATTATCATTATTGTATATCGTCGCCCACTAGAATGCGCCATTGACCAATATTCAATCCCAATTTCTCTTAAATGCTCTCTCACCCTTGGATTTTGGAGTGAAAGAATTCCAAACATTTCATTGAATGCAGCAACCGTGTAAGCCTTTGTAGCCTTAACGTATAATGGGATCCCATCATTGTGTTTGAATTTTGCTCTTAAGTTATTGCTCAAATGGAAAATACGTGCTTCGTGAAATGATTTTGGGAAAACATTTGCTATACCTTTTGCAATGCTCTTATGTCGGTCTGAAACAAATACCAAACCATCCATATCGTTACCAATTGCAGTCTGTAGTTTTTCTAAAAACTAGTCCCATGATGCGTCATTCTCAAAATCAACAATTCCTCATCTGATAGGATAGACTTGGTTGTTACCATCCATGCTAGTTGTAACAAGTAATGATCCTGGATATTTTCCTTTCAAGAAGCAAGCATCAACGACAATAATTGGTCATATGTGGGTGCGGAATCCCCGGATCGATGAACCAAATGCGAAAAAAAGATACTTGAACCTACCATCTTCTTTAATACTTAGCTCAATAAACGTTCCAGGGTTTACTTCTTTTATCACGTGTAAATAAGATGGAAGAATCCTATATGAATCCTCAAAACTGCCTCTAATTTCGTCCAATGCAGATTCTCTTGATCGCAACGCATTGTGGTAGGTAATGTTAACACCTAACTCTGTCTGAATATCGGAAATAATTTCCTTAGGCCTAAATGGACGACACATGTCCGTGTACTTACACTTGATCCACGATCCAAGTACACGGCTGTTAGCCTGCCAATTATCACTTCGGACCAAAGATGATTAGCATGTATGGGTATTGTCATATTTTGTGATCTTCCAGGCTTCTGAATTTCCAAAGGCTGTTGTATTCAACATCCACTTGCAATTTTTGTCCTTACACCTTAGGTACCAGAACTGCCTATTTGCCCTAATAACTTTTCACTTGAAGAAATTTTTCACGGCCATCATGGACATCCTCATAAACAAATGAAACTTGGTTTCAAACACATTATTTACTGCAACATCAACCACTGCGAATAATCTATCAGAAGATGTACCAGCATCCATATGTGATGAGTTTGTCGCGTCAAGACAATGTACGGTCTCTTTAATAGGCTCGACTATCTTCTTCTATCTTGTCTCCGCCGAAACTCTATGCCCCTGATCCTTCCCAAGAAAGGTTTTATGAACTCGATCCTCCTTCTCATCACTACCTCCGTCATCTTCATTCGGTATGGTAAATATTTGCTCATCCATTTGTCATGAACGAATTACATCATTAGTCCATATTGGACAATTGGAGCTCAATCGCTTTATCGACGAGTTGCTTACACCATCTTCAACGTCCATTGCTCCAACATCTCGAATGGTCAAACATATTGGTATCCTTGCGACCTCAGAACGTTTTATAATCTCCTTCAAAAAACATTGCACGTGGTGATCATTCTTTATGGGGTAGGATGGAGATGTTTGATAGGTACTTGGGTAGGTATTCGATCACTAGTTTACTTTTAATCGTCGGGTCTAAATCCATGATACCCATGATGTGATTCACCATTTCTGTGAAGCTTGAGTCTTCTTTCAACAAAAGGGTTTCAATCCTCTTATGGTTCACGAATCTATGTTCATTTGTGACTGGATGGACGGTCCATTCTCTGCCGAAAAACACATAGACAGACCAAATGTTTCGGTGCGCCATTCCTGCAAGATTTCAACAGAATACAACATTGAAATTAGAAATAGCAATGACCAATATATGCCTAATGCGAAGCTAACATTGAATAATACGCCCATTATGTACCATCTTGATAAAACTCATACAAGAAACATGTAGGCTAATGAAATTAGCATAAACCAAAGTAAATCGTTAACAATATGAACACTCCTTACTCGATCCTTTACACGACTGAAATACAAGCTGAGGGATGAAAATGCGATGCAGCTACCAAATAGGGAATGTAATTGATAGAATTGAGTAACGTTATCGTTAGGGCGAACAGATGCTTGATTTTTCCCACTATATTGTTTGGCGGTCTTTTGACAGATTTGTAATAAAAAAATAGAATGCGCTTTTCCATTTCCTGCGCCTAACCGACGTTATTGCCTGTATAAATGTGGAAAAAAAATTCGAACAAAATGTTGACATATGGGTTCCACTAAATGTGTTTTGTGGGCTAAATTGTCGAATCAAATATCGATCAAAGTGTCGACTATAGTGTCAAGTAAAGTCTCGAATAAAATGTCAAATTAACTGTCGATTGAAATATCAACTAAATTGTGGAATAAATTGTCGATTTAAATGTGGAATAAATTGTCGAATTAAAAATTGAATGAATGGAAAAATGATTAAAACTGTTGACTAAAAATTTGGGTGAAACTTCCATATAGAACAATTATCCCAATAAAGAATGATTTATATATTTTATAGTATATACTAATGCACGACCAAATAATATGCCACAGCCGCACAATTGGGAAGAATGGATTTATAGTATATACAAATGAACAACCAAATAATGTATCTACAACGATGAATGTACTTTTTACAAAGTAATATCCCCAAATTTATAAATGTGTACATTAACAAATTATGAAATGTAAATAAAGACATTGTATTTCATTTGGTCTTTCTAGCTTTCTTCCTAGCTTCCTTTCTAGCTTCCTTTCTAGCTTCCTTTCTAGCCTTCTTTCTATCCTCTGGCGCAAATTCATTCTGCTCGGACAAGTGAACGTAAAGCGCGTACGCCATCTATTTACGCAGTTTCAAAGCATTCGTCGGTGTAATTGTATTAAGCGGCTAGCCATGGATAATGTATTCATCTCATTTTGATATGTAAATACCACAGTCGCCGCTCTTGCATTCTCCACAAAGTGCAAATTTATGTTAGAGGTCTGACGATGTGATTGAAAAGTATGTGCAAAGTGTAGTTGTCACTTACGCCGGTTCTTGGTGCACCATATTGGCCTCCACAACGACTTTCCAATTGTCCTCCTTTGGTTGTTCTTTGGCGTAGTATGTGTTAAACTCACACCTTGAGTATCTTGGGCATTGTCATAATGAGATACTTTAACTTTGGCACCACAATGTCCCCTTGAGGTGATGGATTGTACACATGGAATGTGTGTGCATATAAATCCATCCTCACCAACATCCAATGGTTGACATCTATGTGGCAAGGGAAGAACACGAAATCTAACTTCCTTAGGTCGTGTGGAAATGGACAATCACCAACGAATTGCTTCAGCGCCATATCATCAACATCTACATCCCTACTTTGGCTATGTATTAGCTTTATGCCAGTCTAACAAATAGGGAGAAGAAGGAACTGATGAAATGAACATATCAAAGGCATATAATGTAATTGTATTAAAATACATATCGTTTGTCGACTATTAGTTTAAAATTAATTTCCAACATAAATTTCATATTCACTAAAATATTTAAAGCTCCAACTTACATCAAAATATGACCTAATAATGGAAAATTTTGCGCTGCCCATTTCAATGATCCGTTTACGTAGCATAGATGTATACAAATCAATTTGCTGCAAAAAAAAAAAAGATTCAAATTGAGGAGATATTTATCCTAAATGAAGTGAGTATAAAAAAATAAATGTTTACACATATTACGTAATCAGTGAGCCAAAAACCTCTAGTCCACATTGTTTGGAGCATTTATGAGTCCAAACAAAAAAGTGGCGTCCATAAGTAAAGGCTGGGTCTCTTTCTCATCCACTACTTTATTTCCAAGTCTTGTTCCTTAGTGGGAGGCAAATCTAAAGAACTGACTAGCCCCGTAGCTTTATCATTGTCTTTGGTTGCTTCTAGGTCAAGAGACGGCCCCAAATTTTGCCCCACGATGGCTTCCTCCACCGTAGATTTGGTACCTCTGTCTTTCGTAGGCGGAGGTGGAGCACTCTCTGCAAGTAGGATGGCTTTGAGCGAAGGAGTATTGTGCTCAAAAGTGAGCTGTTGGACAATATCCATTACATCCGCTTCTTCTTTAGCCCTTTCCACTAGTTGCTCATTTTTCTCTTCAAGGGCCTTTTTGCCATCTTCAGAGGCTTTACCCCCCTCTCCAGGAGTTGAGTTGCACTCTCCAAGGGCTGTACCCCTATTTCCAGGGACTGTACCTTTCTCTTCAAGGGCTGAACCACCCTCTCCATAGGCTGAACCCCCATCTCCAGGGGTTGAACTGCACTTTCCAAGGGTTGAGCCGCACTCTCCAGGAGCTGAATCCCCCTCTCTATGGGCTGTACCCCCATCTCCAGGGGCTGTACCTCATTCTCCAATGGCTGTACCCTCCTCTTCAGGGTTTGAACCCCCCTCTCCTGAGGCTAAACCCCTATCTCTAGGGGCTGAACCCCATTCTCTAGGGGCTGTACCCCCCTCTCCAGGGGCTGTACCCCCCTCTCTAGGGGCTGAACCCCCTTCTCCAGAGGTTGAACCCCCCATCTCAAAGGGATGTACCCACCTCTTCAGGGGTTGAACCCCCCTATTTAGGGGCTGAATCCTCTCTCCAGAGATTGAACCCCCCTCTTCATTGCTGTCCTCTTTAGAAGTACCAAGCAAAGGACTTTATTTTGTACTGGCTAGTGAAGGCGAAACATCCTTGGCAATAAGGTGGTGTGCAGAAGCACTCAGCTACTCGACTCTGGCAGACATCTTTTTGAGTTGAATAGTCATGCCATTTACTTTATAATCCATCTCTGCCTTTAGACTCTTCAGCTTCTCTTTTGTCTCGAACAATTCTTGCTCAGTCGTAGTTTGTCGCTCAAGCAGCTGAGTGATGAATTCATTTCTTAGCTTTGCTTCACACTCAGCCTCATGGCGTACTTTTGTTCTATTTTCTACTCCGGAAACATCTTCTTTTTTGATCCTCTTCCCATATGACACAAAATAAACTGAGGAATCTCTTTCTTCTCCTGATTGATCAGCCCTTTCCTCATCCGTCTCATCTTCCCAATGCAAAATTTTTTCTCCTTCTTCCGGTGTTGGCTTTATTTGTGTTACTAACACTTTCTGCAACACATAAAAGTATTATAAACCAATAATTTAATTACATAGTTAACAAAACAATAAATTAAATACAAAAGTAATAATAAACATGGCATCTAAATTTAAATACAAGTATACAACAACCATAGTTAAATGATAACAAAATAGTTCTCCAGTTAGCATGCATAAAAGATAAAATATGACAATTATCAATAACAACAACAAAAACAACAACAATGGCAACAATAAAAATAACTTAACAATAATCATCAATTACACAAATCTTACCTCCCCGTCGGCAGTTCTTTTTGCCCACACCTTCTTTCTTTCTTGTTCTCTACGTTGTGCATTCACAACTTCCCATCTGAACATCCTTGGCTTTACCACATCGGTGTGGACCTTTTGAACCATCTTCAAATGCTCCAGATGTGGCATTACCTCATATGCAAACACCTAGGACATTGAAAGACAAATTATATGTACTTATACAACTACAGAAACCGTAACTTAACAGGCGTTCGATAGCCTTAGCCCAAATGTAGGTAGAAATCCCCCTAAAGTGTAAGTCATAAGATGTGGGTGACTAGTTTTTTTCAAGGCATTTATCATGCTTTTCCTAGCACTATCTACGGTGGCCTTGTAAGATAGTTTACCCCATAGTAATTCATCGAACTGAGGCCAATCACATGCCAAATAAAGTATCTTGTCTTCGATTTTTGTTTTCTTCGCCATGCTATTGATTGATGTGTATAAAAGCAAAAGTGTAAGGCAAACGACATCAGCGTCTAAATAACTTGAGTTTATACAATCGTAAACCTTTAACACTTCATCATACGTAGCTTCATCGGTCGAACCCAAGTGTTTAATGAACTTGGTTATTGATGAAGGACCAGTTGGGGCGTGCTATTTGCCAAAAGCAATATCAAAATCTCTTATCTTAAGACCCGTGATAATGGCAAACTCCCTCTTGTCAAACTTCACTTTTTTACTTGCGAAGTTAAAGTATATGCTATTATCCCATGTGGATTTGTTGGGCTTGATTTGCCTCATCATCACTAAATGTATGATCTGTTTGCACCATAATGTATGCTTATGATCAAGAGCGATTTCAGCGAGACAACTCTCCCTTTGAAGTATTTGTTTCTGTGTCTCCGTCATCTTGGACCGGATCATCTTCATATTGGCTCGTAGTAGTAGTACTGCAAAACCTGGGCATTGAAAAACTCTCCTTAAACGACCATTTTAACCTTTAGATGTTCCTGCACATAACAAAAAGGTTTGAACAATGCAGTCGACATTTTTGTAGACAATTGGTTCGAAATAGTTTCGTCAACAGTTTAGTCAATAGTTTAGTCCATAGTTTCGTTGACAGTTTAGTCGATAGTTTCATCTATAGTTTCATCGACAGTTTCGTTTAAGGTTTAGTCGATAGTTTAGTCGACAGTTTTGTCAACATTTACATTCGCCATACTTGTCGACAGAAATGTCGGCATTTGTTGTCGATATATTTCTCGACCTATTTGTCCACAAATTGTTTATGGCTAACATATTTGTCTACTATTTGTTTGGCAATTTGTTATATATGAACAAAAAACACTATGTGATAAAACCCTAACTTAAAAAGCTTCAAATAAGCTGAAATAAACAAAACAGGAAGCTAAAATATTTGTGGTTACTCACCAAAATAGGAAGCTTCAAATAAGCAAAATAATAAGCAAAATGCGCACTTAGAAAAACATGCATGAAATATATAAACTAACCTTTTTCTTTGGCACAGTCACCTTCTTTGATTTCTTCTCAATTGCATCAGATGACGGTCGTTCACCTCACGTGCGTGCCATTAATGGTGTAGGTAAGTGTATTTGCTGAATAAGAAATAAGGCCGAGGCTTAATTGGTTTGGAAATCACGTTATGGAGGGTAACTGAAGTGATGGCGAATGGGAGTGGAGAACGAACAGTCGTGTAACTGCAACAGGCACGATTTTCAAATAGGATGGCATTTTCATATTTTTAACCTGCTCACACATAAAATGTTGATGAAAATATCGACAAAAATGTGGACTAAAATGTCGATGAAAATGTCGACAAAAATGTGGACTAAAATGTGGAATAAAATATCGACCAAAGACGAAAATATCAACCAAAATGTCAACTAAAATGTCAAACAAATATGAATACATCAACAAATGTGGAATTTTTGACTTTCATGCCGGAGATATGATGGCCCTATAAAACAACCAATTTCTAATGGATTTGGATTGGATTGTTTATCGATCGGGTTTTGTTTTACATTTTTCATGATTACTTACGAAATATCTACACAACCACTATGACATTCAAATTGGGTGACCATGGGTGACCATTCAAGTGGGAACTCAAGAAAATGAGATGTTGAAGCGATGAAGTTCGCAAATTGAGAATGAAGAATAATGAATATAGAAATTTGCTCAAGAATGATAAGGTGAAGTGAAACGATGAAATTCTGCAAATTGAGGGTCATTTTGATATTTTCACCTAGTCAAAAACGGTTGGACTGCTATATTTTAAAAAATTTTGTTGGGCATGCTATTTTTGCAAATGTGGCTCTTTGAGATGCTATTTTTGCAAATTTCGGTTGTACTTCTAACCAGCAACATCACTACTTTACCAGCAACATCACTACTTTACTCATTTCTTACTTTTCTTGGTCAACTCTGACTGCTCGGCTCCTCTCTTCCTTTCTACTCCGTCTTCGGCATCAAACCAGCTTCGCATTTTTCTCGATAGACATGGACACAGCATCACAAGCAGATTCTGAGCAAAATACACAGAACCCATCTACAACAACAACAACAACAACATCATCATTGCCAATTTCTTCGGAGGCAGACGGTAGGCGTGAGGTAAGGCCTCTTCCTGGATTAGGGGGAACTCATCCAGGTTTCATGGGAAAACATAGAATGGCAGCAGCCATAGCTTATCTTGATCAGCAAATCCAAATCATCCAGGTTCTCCTCTGTGAATTGTTGGGACCTTTTTTTTTTTTTTTTTTTTTGTCATTTGAAATTTTGAGTAGAGATAAATTTCTTTTCACCCAGGAAGAGATTGACCAACTGGAAACGCTTGGTGAATCCTCAGTCGTATGCAAAGAGTGAGTAAATATAAACAGTAATCTTAGAATCAAGTTTCTGATTAAATTTGTGTTCTACACTTTAGGATTTCATGAATTTCTTGAAGGCTAGTGGCAACATCTAAATTGACTTTGATGAAAATAAATCTAAATTGGTTTGTGAAAAGGAAAAAGTTTATCTGCTCTATTTGAATTTAGAAGAATTAAAGAATTAAACCTTTTGATTATTCTAAAATGGGTTTTATATTTCATTTTTATTTTTATCACATAATGATAAAGGAAATGAAATGACGAAATAAAGTGTAATGTTATTTCGTTTGCAATGTTAGAAATAATATAAAGAACAAAAAACAAAAGAAAAAGGAAGGAAAGCTGTTTGAACTGTGGTTGGTCCCTTTTAACAGATTATATCTCTCTTCTTGCAGGCTTATAACTAGCATTGAGTCAATTCCAGATGCTTTACTTCCTGTGTAAGAACATTCACTTCAATTTATGATTAATGTTTAAGAGGTCTTATTTTGAAAGAGGCTGAGGATGGTGGGATTTAGTGGCTTAAATTTAATTATTTTGGCCAATACTTGTAGGACTAAAGCTCCAGTTCAGATTGATTGGGATAGGTGGTTTCAAGGAGGCCATGGCTCGAGAAATCGGAAAAGATGGATTTAATGGATAATTGTTCCATTACTAAGGTAGAAGAAAGGGAAAAAATAGCCATTTAGGCATCTTTTTGGGGCTACAAATTTTGATGTTTTTGTGATATGGTTGGTCTGCTTATGTTGTCATCTGTTGGCCTATATTGATTAGTTTCCATTCAGAAACGGAAAGCAACAACTGAAGTATGCAATCAATTCTGTTGATGGTGTTGCAAAATGGGTACTGCTGTTAATTAGTATCAGTAAGCATATGAATGGATTAGTCATCCGTTTCATTTTTCCTTTCACTTCATAGAGAACGAGTCACTTTTTTAGTTTAGCTAAATGCTTTTCCCGTTCTTTGGGTAGAGCTTTGGCCTCTGTTTTGCTGAGAGAGTGGAGTTCAATTTGAAATATTCTATTGCGAATAGTTGTTTTTATTAGTACTGCAGGACATTCAAAATAAAAATGTGCTGTACTATGTAATTAAAATATTAGCCTTTGTTCTTCCAAAAATATAAAAATCCAGCTCATTAATATGGTGCCTTCATCCCTCCTCTTCCTCAATCTTTTCTTCAGCTTTTTCCCCAGATAAATAATAATAGAAATTTTATTTTATTTTATTTGTAGCTTGGGAATTTGTGAGGGCTTTACCGAATTAATGGGAGTCGGTGAGTTTGGAGCCCTATATGGTGGGCACTAAGGAGTTTTGCTCAGGTCTTTTCCCAAGTAAATAAATATAGATTTACCAATATAAAGTTACGAGCCTGATACGTATATATATGTGGCTAAAAATATAGAATTTTTTCTAGGAATATTTATTATATTAATACAAATTAAATAAATATTATAGTTTTAAAATGAGTTTGACAAATAAAGAAATTGACATTAAATGCTGATTTTAAAGTCGGCATTTTAAAAAAAAAATCCATCCTGAAGTTGATATCCAAGATAGGATAAATAAAAAAAAAATGTTTCATTTCCATTTTCCTAACTTTTTTTGCCATTTTTATCCCCCAACGCTGCTGCATTGCACCCCTCCCCTTCGGTCCCCTTCCTGTCGCAAACCCCTCCCCCAGTACCCCTCTCCCCCTCGGTTCCCTTTTCTACCGCATCCACCTCCCCCTGACCTTGCCAGCCTTCCCCTATCCCTCCCTTCCCCCCGCACCCCCATCCCCCAGGCATAAAAGAAAAAAAAAAAATTGTAGCCTCCAATTTTTTTTGGAGGATTTGAGAATATAGCAGGTCCACCGAAGTCTTTTGCAAAAATAGCAGGTTGACCAAGTCTTTTGAGAATATAGCAGTGTCAGAAACGAAATGTCCAAAACCCACGATACTTATGAACTTCATCGTGTAACTTCATTTCACCTTTCTTCTGCATTCTTTCATTCTTCATGGATTGAACATGCCATTTTCACGGTGCGGTGCGTACGAAATCAAATCCACGTCTGAGTTAATTCGTTGTTAATAATTAAAAATGTAAACTACATCCCAACAAACAAAATCCCGGCGTCTCAAATCGCATCTTCACCTTTCTTACGCATTCTTTCTTTCATTCTGCATTGATTGAACATGCCATTTTCACGGTGCGGTGCGTACGAAATCAAATCCACGTCTGAGTTAATTCGTTGTTAATAATTAAAAATGTAAACTACATCCCGAACAAACAAAATCCCGGCGTCTCAAGCGGCAATTGGATATTTGAAGATAGCCGAAGACTTATTAAGGTTCTACGACAAATAAGGAAGGAAGTCGGCATCTGTTGGACGAATAAACGATAATTAGTCGATGTTTTGTCGAGAGGTTAACCGACTTGTAGACGACCTTTAGTCGAGGTTTTGTCGAGTCTTTTTACGATGTTTAGTCGAGGTTTTGTCGACTCTAAGTCGATGTTTAGTCGACATTTTAAGCGTCGATGAACATATTACATCTTATTGTGAATGACATCTTATGGTCATTGGATAAATCGAGGTTTGCTAATTTATTTGATATTGAAATAAAAGAAACTAACATAAGTCCATCAACATCTCTGGTAGGAAAAAATAAGGTTTTCTACTGTTTTGATTTGTGTGTTTTGTAATGCAATGAGTCAGAGAGAAGGAAGAAAAAAAACAAGAGTCATAATATTTTGGAGCTTTCCTTCATATAGAGCTTTATGCATTTTGTTAAACAATTGATAATTTTTTAAAACAAGCACAAATTAAGAGGCTTTAAGATCTCGTTATTTCCATGTGTTTTGTTTTTCATTTTTACATTTCTATCACATATTTCTTGTGGTGTCTGGAATATCATGAGCGAAACTAGCGGATTTTAACACTTAAATATGTCGATTGTCGACAGAAACTACTGAAATGTCAAATGAGTATGTGTTTAATTGATAAAACATAATACGGATAATGAACTGTAACTATTCATTACATCAAACAAGAGAGTGTCAACAATTTTAGTCCCTACAAACTAATTGATTTGTGCACGTTTGCCGGTTGTGTCCGCGCTGTCCACAACGACCACAGTTCTTCTCAATTTTTTTCTCGCCGGTTGAAGGAATTCTCTTTTTCTTGGGCCGACCACTCTTAGCCCTTGGTTCTGGGGGTGATAGTTGAATGGATAAAATTTCTTCTGGCACAATCCAAGCCTTAGGATCACCAACGGGCATAATAGGCTCCGCATAAGCGCCTATAATTGCAGCAGTGTGATAAAATTGCGAGCATAAGGTGTAATGGTCAATTTGACGGCGTCGAGCTGCATTTAGTGCATGCACACATGGGAGTTGATCCATATCAAACACTTGACACGTGCATGTCTTTTCAAACAAATCCACTGTAGCTGTACGGTTTGCAATATCCCTTACACACCATCTATTCATATCGACCGGATCAACAACATAGGATTGTGCTTCTCTCATCCTTGATCCTATTAACTCTTCACAGTATGGTGTGGTCATTGTGTTGATTTCCCCCGCAGCTGTACGCCTATCGTGGAACCATCTTTGGAGTGTGTTACGGATGTAGTCCACCAAGGAATGAATAGGCAATTCGCGGGCATCTTTCTACAGTGCATTTAGATATTCAGCAATGTTGGATGTCATTATTGTATAGCGTCTCCCACCAGAATGTGCCCTTGACCAACGTTCAAGCCCCACCTCTCTTAAATACTCGCCAACCCGTGGATTTTGTAGTGAAATAATTCCAAACATCTCATTGAATTCAGCAATGGTGTAAGCCTTTGCAGCCTTAAAGTATAATGGGATCAAGGCTTCTTGTTTGAATTTGGATTTGAGGTTGTTGCTTAGATGATAAATACACGCTCCATGGAAGGAATTAGGAAAAACGTTGGCAATACCTTTGGCGATGCTCTTATGTCGGTCAGATACAAATACCAACCCATCCACACCAGAGCCAATTGCAATCTTTAACCTCTTGAGAAACCACTCCACGATCGTCATTCTCTGAATCAACTATTCCCCAACCCACGGGATATACTTGGTTGTTACCATCTATGCTAGTTGCCACAATTAATGAACCGGATATTTTCCTTTCAAGAAGCAAGCATCAACGGCAATAATCGGCGCATGTGCTGGAATCCACGAATAGATGCACCAAATGCGAAAAATAAATACTTGAAGCACCCATCTTCTTCGACATACTTCAACAACGGTTCGGGTTCAACTCATTCATGACATGCAAATAAGATGGAAGTATCCGTCGAATCCTCAAAACTTCCTCGAACTTCCTCCAGCGGCTTCCCTTGCGCGCCACGCCTTATTATGCGTTATGTTAACGCCCAACTCCGTCCGAATATCTGAAATAATTTCGCCTATCGGCCGACATACATATGTGTACTTACATTTGATCCATGAGCCAAGAACATCTCGGCGTGCTTATGATCACTTTGGACCAATGATGATTTGCATGTATGGTTGTTAGCATATTTTGTGATCTTCGGTGAAGAATTCCCAACTGCATTCAACATCCAACTGCAATTTTTGTCCTTACACCTCAGGTACCAGAGTTGCCTATTAGCCCTAACAACCTTCCACTCGAAGAAATGCTTCACGGCCAACATGGACATTCTCATGTACAAAAGCCGGCTAGTTTCGAACACATCTTTCATCGCAACATCAACCACTGCGACCAATCGATCAGAAGACGTACCACACTCTGCATGTGATGACTGCGTCGCGGTAATGGTTGGCAAATTTCTTGAGACGATCCTGTTTCCTTTTGCCTTGTTCCCACGGGAACTCTTTGTTCATCTTCTGAGATAAACATTCCCACATCGGGATCATCCCCTCATCACGGCGTGAGGGTCTTCATGGAATGCAAGCGATCGTCATCGATTAGTCTTGTATGTATGACATCGTCCGTCCGGGCCGGACAATCAAATGAAAGATTAATTGGCGAGTTGCTAGCACCGAATTCATCTTCCGTCGTGTCCCCATCTCGAATGGTGACACATAATGGTATCCTTGCATCACCCGCTTAATAATCTCATTCAAAAACATTGGGCGTGGTGATCATTTTTATAGGCAACAGATATCTTGGATAGGTATTTTGGTAGGTACTCGATCACCAGTTTTGGTGTGATCTCCGAACCTAAATCCATTATGCCTACGATTTGATTCATCATTTCCTAGAAGTTCGAGTCTTCCTTTAACAAAATGGTTTCAATCCTCTTATAGCCCACGAATCTATGTTCATTCGTGTCAACACTCCATTCTCCCGAGAAGCACATGAACCATTTATCATTGTGCGCCATTCCGTACTGGAAATAAGAGGAGTTAATTTTGTAATCAGTTAAGGCGGCAATAATGGAAAAATGCTAGGAAGAAAAATCAATTCGGCAATTATAATAACCCAAGGGAATTACAAATCATAAAAAATCAAGGAAGAAAAAATCCCGCCGGCAATTATAATAATAACCCAAGGGAATTACAAATCATATTAGGGAGTCATTGAGGAGTGTACTTCATACTTACAGATTGGTATAATGAGGAGTGAACTTGATATCTTGGAGGGAAGTTCGGTTCGGTGCTCAGAGTGGCCGCAATGTGCGTCTCAAATGTATATTTAGGTCTATTGAGGACAAAATGTTTGCTAATCGTTTTTCACTCCAGAGGCTCTGTTTTTTTGTACAGGAGATTGTTCAAAAATTAATTTCCCGCGCTTGCCGCGCGCTAACATTGTTTTGTGCACGAATAAGGCGCTCCCTCGCGTAAATGTCGACAAAATCTCGACTAACTATCGACAAACTATCGATTAAATATCTCGAATTTTGCCTCGATTTAATCTCGATTATATGTCGATTATATCTCGACAAACTATCGATTATATCTCGAATTTTCCCTCGAATATATGTCGACTAACAGAAAACCGACCTTCATATAATCTCTCGCTTCTACAACATTTTGGCCTCCTTTTCAATATTTAATAATTTGTAGTGTCTTAAATATATTGAGTGTCTTGACTTGAGTATTAATGACTTTCATGGTTCTCTATCGTTCAAAGGTAAGTTTGGGTAAATAATAATACTATATGCCACAAATTTGAATCATGATAAAAATAATGCAGGAATTATGCATTATTTTCTGAATCAAAAAGAAGTCCAAGAGGAGATAAATATTAATTTTTATTACTTATGATATACAATATTATGTTTGTATACAACAAAATAAAGTAATTACACATTCACATAATGGATATTAACATACGCTTACAAAATTAGTCACTAAATGTTCTACATTTACCCAAATTCCTAGCTAAATTATGTAAAGTTATTGATTGCTACATATGCTTCCCTCCTTGCCTTCCTTCCCTTCGCGCTTGCTCTCCTTCCCTTCTTGCTTTTTCCGTTCTACCTTTCTTCCTCTGCTGGCTGGAATTTATCCTCCTCAAGTGCGTGGACGTAAAGTTAAATCGCCATTTGTTTGCGCATCGCGATTCGTTCGTCGGTGCAATGGTATTTAGCGAAATCCATGGATTATGCATTACGCCCACTTGAGTACGTAAATACCACGATCGCCAAGCACGATGGAACACATATTTATACAAATTTCACATTATAAGTGATCAAACATGCCGTAAAGGAAAAAATAAAGATACTAGCCTCGGTGCTTGGTGCTCCTCTATGTGCTCAACCACGACTTCCCATGCATCCCCAATGGATGTTGTTTGCGATAGCATGTGTTAAAATCGCACGCCTTAATTATCTTGGGCATTGTTGTAGTTAGATACTCTAACCGCAGCAACAAGCGTGCCAGGGCGATGGGTTATAAACACATAATATCTGCACATTTATGTTCATCTTCACAAGCATCCAGTGGTTGCCATCTACGTGACATGGGAATAAGAGGAAGTCCAGGTTTGTCAGGTCGTGTGGAAACGAACCATCACCGACAAAGCGCCATGTCATCCACGCTTGCATCCCTCTTGTCATTATGAATCATCTTCATGCCAGTCTAACACAAACAGGAGTACGCATCGCGTTAGATACGTTACAGATTTTAATAAAAATTAGTCAGTCAATTTACATACGTTATAGCTCACAATAAACTTTATCCATTCTGAAAAACACGTCTATAAAACAGTAGTAACATTTTTACCAAGTCAATAGAAATCTATTTCATACAATCCAAATAAACCACTTTTTCTAATAAAAAGTAAAAAAGTGGTATTGACTAATCAATAGCGACCGTGACATAATAGGACTATTAGTTGTTCTATTTCATGAATAAAGTTAATTTAGCTTATATGTTCTATTTCATGAATCTAATTTATTGAACAGTACACTTATTTTTACAATTGAAAGAAGTCACCGGATCTAGTACTTTGTAATTGTACTTGTTATCTAGCATTTCCATAAAAAAAATTCCCGTAGGCTCAAAAAAAAAACAAAAGTCCATTTTGAATTGATTATAATTTTTCAGTTGTTAACATAATACTTTTAATATATTATTAAATGTACAAGATTATATTTTTTTCCCTTATTTTTTAATTATGATAATATATATTTATTACTAGTATGAGTAATATAAAACTTTTATAAGAAAAATGATTTTTTAGATAAACAAATTGAAGTCAAAATTAAAATTTTTTAAGAGGAAGGGGCATGTCATTTACTTTAAATTTAAAGTAGGCAAAATTCGAGTAAGGGATCAACCAAGACTTGTAATATAATCTTTTGCAAAAAAATTATTCAAACTCAAACACCAATAAACACAATCAATTTTAGGTGAACAATCTTACATCGAAGGTAGACTCCATAATTGACATATCCTTGCGGCCCATGTTAATGATCCGTTTGCGCAGCATTGAGGTATACAAATCAATTTGCTGCAAGGAAAAAGGATTCAATTCAGGGAGAAAAGCAAATATTAGAAAGGTTTTAATATTACGTCGACTAAAAACCCAGCCTTACCAGATCATTGAGCCAATATCCTTTTGTCCACATAGTCTTCAGCAAATCGGAGTCCAAAGAAATCCCTATTCGTGTCCACAAATAGAGCGTTGGTTTGTGTCGCATCCACTCCTTCATTGCTACATCCTGTGCTTCCGTTGGAAGCACAGATGACAGACTATGTTCCTCTGACGCAAGGCCAAGAGTCGGGCCCAAATTTTGCCCAACCCCTTGCTCCGTTGGGGGTTTGGTACCTCTTTCCTTCATTGGAGGTGGTGGCGCACTTGTTGCAGGTACGGGGACATTAGGCGAAGGAGTTCTGTGTTCGATACTAAGCTGATGTACTATCTCCAACACAGAGGTCTCTTCCTTAGACAATTGCTCCACTAGCCCCTCCCCGCACCGCCCTAAGGTCTCTCCCGCCGTGGCCTGCTCATCACCGATGAGCCCTCTTCGGCTATAGGAATGCCCTGAGCTGAAGGAATTTTATTTATATCAAGGCTGTAGCTTGGGGAAGTGTCTTGCAAGGGGCTGGACTCGGGGGATGGTCGCCGCGTTGCACCACGCGACATAAGGATGTGCACATATTCTTCCAACATGTACACCTTAGCCGTCATCACATCCAGCTCCTCTTTTAGGGTCTTCACTGTATCATCCGACTTTAGAAGCCTCAGCTCATCTTGACACTTAGCCAATTCGGCCTCGGTCGTGCTTTGCCGTTCAAGTAGGCTTGGATGATATCATTTGGTCGATCTCCTTCACCTCGACCTCATGCGGACTTTCTGCCGCTTTTCACGGTCGATGTGTCCTTCTCTGCTCCTCTTCCTATAGGACACATCAAAATCAGCAGCATCGGCATCCTCTCCCGCCAAATCCGCATTGTCCCGCTCTGCGGCCTCTGTCCCTTGCACCCCTTGCAAGAAAGTTTCCCTTTCTTCTTGAGTAGGCTTCATTCCGGTTATTTTCACATACGCATTAAATTTTGGTGCAGGAGGAAAGTTACATTTCGTAAAGAAGATCTCAAATCATTAACACTGTGATGTCATACTCGCCGTCGGATGTCCGCTTTGCCCACACCTGCTTCCTTTCTTGTTCTCTCCGTTGACAACTCACGCCTTTCCACCTAAACATCCTCGGCTTGTCCCCAGAGGATTCAACCCTTTGCACCATCCTCAGACGCTCAAGATGTGGTATTATCTCATATGCAAACACCTGACAAAATGGGAATATTAGGCCATTGAAGTCAATATTACACATGTAGTTATATAACTTAAAACACAAGTGAACCGTAATCTTACCCCAAATGCCAGAATCCCCAAGAGTGTATGTCCTGCTTTGGGTGAGTTGTTTGCTTCAAGGCATTAATCATGCTTTTTCTAGCACTATCGATTGTTTCACGAATTTCATCAAAGCTCTTCCAATCACGCCAAATGAAGGAGCTTGTCTTCAATTCGAGTTCTCTTTGCCATGCCGTTGAATGATATGTACGTAAGTAATAGTGTCGGGCTCACCACATCAATGTCCGAATAACTTGAGTTTATCCGCTCGTAGGCCTTCATCACTTCATCGTAGGTAGCTTCCTCCGTCGCACCAAGGTGTTTAATGAACCGATATTGATGGAGGACCATCAAAGCGGTACTTGGCATATGCACTATCAAAATCGCCCATCTTGGGCCCGTGATTATGGCAAACTCCTCTTGCCAAATTTTACCTTCTTCCCAAAGAACGTTGAAGTAAATGCTATTTTCCCGCTTGGATATCTCGTCCGGTTTGAGTTGCCTCAACAATAGGGAATGTATGATCTGTTTGCACCAGAACGTATGCTCGTGGTCAAGAGCAATTTCAGCTAGACAACTCTCCCTTCGAAGTATTTCCTTTTGCGTCTCAGTCAATTTCGAGCGGATCATCTTCATATTGGCTTCATAATAGCAATATTGCGATACCTGAGCGTTGAAAAACTCTCCCTGAACGACCATTTGCGCCTTCAAATGTCCCTACACATTGCATTGTCAAATCCGTTCAATTATTGCACATAGTCACTCTCACCTTTTAATATGAAACATGGAATATATGCATTCACTGTAATTTGGAAAACTATAAATTTTACAAGAAGTTGATATTTATAATCAATTTATTCGAAGGCCATTCATAAACTAAATACAATTATACACTTGCATCACCGTTCTAGTTTTGGTATCTTTGTGTGATAGATTAAATCGACACTTGGTCGAGGCATTTTGTGAAATTAACCAAATAATCTCATTAGAAAATAATATCGCACATTACAAAGCAAAGAGAGATAGATTAAATCGACACTTGCTCGAGGCTTTTTGTGAAACAAACCAAACGAAAGTTTAGAAAAAATATGGCACATTACAAACCAAAGAGAGATAGACTAAATCGACACTTGCTCGAGGCTTTTTGTGAATCTAACCAAATGAAAGTTTAGAAAAAATATGGCACATTACAAACCAAAGAGAGATAGACTAAATCGACACTTGCTCGAGGCTTTTTGTGAATCTAACCAAGCGAAAGTTTAGAAAAATATGGCACATTACAAACCAAAGAGAGATAGACTAAATCGACACTTGCTCGAGGCTTTTTGTGAATCTAACCAAGCGAAAGTTTAGAAAAATATGGCACATTACAAACCAAAGAGAGATAGACTAAATCGACACTTGCTCGAGGCTTTTGTGAATCTAACCAAATGAAAGTTTAGAAAAATATGGCACATTACAAACCAAAGAGAGATAGACTAAATCGACACTTGCTCGAGGCTTTTGTGAATCTAACCAAACGAAAGTTTAGAAAAATATGGCACATTACAAACCAAAGAGAGATAGACTAAATCGACACTTGCTCGAGGCTTTTTGTGAATCTAACCAAACGAAAGTTTAGAAAAAATATGGCACATTACAAACCAAAGAGAGATAGACTAAATCGACACTTGCTCGAGGCTTTTTGTGAATCTAACCAAACGAAAGTTTAGAAAAAATATGGCACATTACAAACCAAAGAGAGATAGACTAAATCGACACTTGCTCGAGGCTTTTTGTGAATCTAACCAAATGAAAGTTTAGAAAAAATATGGCACATTACAAACCAAAGAGAGATAGACTAAATCAACATTTGCTCGAGGCTTTTTGTGAATCTAACCAAACGAAAGTTTAGAAAAAATATCGCACATTACAAACCAAATGAGAGATAGACTAAATCGACACTTGCTCGAGGCTTTTTGTGAAACTAACGAAACGAAAGTTTAGAAAAAATATCGCACATTACAAACCAAAGCGACATAGATTAAATCGAGGCTTTTTGTGAAATTAACCAAATGCAAGTTTGTCCATTCTTTGATCGATGCTTTTGCCTCGAGCCTATGATTTACAATTGATCGAGGCTTGATCGAGACATTTTCAATCGGCATACAGAGGACTCATTTGTTCGAGACTTAGTCGAGTTATTTTGGGCATTCAGTCGACACTTGTTCTCGCCCAAGTGTTAATCAGTAACATGGTTCTCGAGTGTTTTGTGGACAGTTTTTGTGTGTTTCAGGTTATAAAAAAACAGTATTTCTAAACGTAACAAGCATGTGCAAAACCCTAAAAACTATAACAGATTCTAAACGGAATGCGCAAATATAAGTAACCATGAAGCAACCAAGCACTATGATTTCTAAACGTAACAAACATGAAGCAACATGTGAACTAACCTTCTTCTTGTCCTTAGTCGGCTTCTCTGATGTCTGCTCCATTGCGCCAACTGCCGGACGTCCACCTCGAGTACGTGCCATTTAGTTTGCAATGCTTGAATATGGTGTAAATGGTGGATTATATGGGTTATCAAGATCAGAGAATAACAATCGGTTGAAAAATGTTACTTCCATGTTCTTGTGAGTGATGAGGGGAGAACGATCAGTGGAGAGAATACGAGTGGGCGCGGTTTTCAAATAATAACTTCGTAAATTTTTATATCGCCGAGAGAATACGAGTGGGCGCGATTATTAAACATCGACTTAGGGTCGACAAAACCTCGACTAAACATCGTAAAAAGCCTCGACAAAACCTCGACTAAAGGTCGTCTACAAGTCGGTTAACCTCTCGACGAAACATCGACCAATTATCGTTTATTCGTCCAACAGATGCCGACTTCCTTCCTTATTTGTCGTAGAACCTTAATAAGTCTTCGGCCATCTTCAAATATCCAATTGCCAGTTTGAGACGTCGGGATTTTGTTTGTTCGTCGGTCGGGATGTAGTTTACATTTTTAATTATTAACAACGAATTAACCTGTACGTGGATTTGATTTCATGTACGCACCGCACCGTGAAAATGGCATGTTCAATCAATGCGTAATGAAAGAAAGAATGCGTAAGAAAGGTGAAGATGCGCTTGAGGCGTCGGGATTTTGTTTGTTAAATCGGGATGTAGTTTACATTTTTAATTATTAACAACGAATTAACTCAGACGTGGATTTGATTTCATGTACGCACCGCACCGTGAAAATGGCATGTTCAATCCATGAAGAATGAAAGAATGCAGAAGAAAGGTGAAATGAAGTTACACGATGAAGTTCATAAGTATCAGGGGTTTTTCGGACATTTCCCGTCGGTTTTACAGCCAGCCTGCTATATTCTCAAAAGACTTGGTCAACCTGCTATTTTTGCAAAAGACTTCGGTGGACCTGCTATATTCTCAAATCCTCCATTTTTTTTCATTGCAACCCTTCCCCCTCCCCCCTCACACCCTCACCCCGAAGTAGAAAAGAATTTTTTTTTTTTGGCAACCTTAAATTTTTTTTTTAATTGCAAGCTAATTTAAAAAAAAAAAAATCCTCACATCTTCTAAGGAAAAAACCTCCTAATTTTTTTTGGCAACCCCCTAATATTTTTTTACATTGTAGCTAGTGGAAACAAAAAAAAAAAACCCCTCTTATCTTGTAGGGGAAAAAATTGAAGTAGTTCCCCAAAACTTCCATTTGTAGCCAAAAGAGAAAGAGAAAAGCCCACATTTTGAGCAGAAAAAAAATACAAAAAGAGGAGGAAAAAAAAGTTGCTATGTATGGATCCAGTTCCCAATGTCTCATCTCAGATCCAAAGTTAAGTCTTTGCTTAGAGTCAAGTTGCCAATCAGAGGCTAGGTCTTTGAGCCCCAATGTGGGACCTTGAAGCCAAAGACTAGATCTCAGTGACATGCAAAGTTTCGGACCTTTACGGTAATCTTAACAGCATGATCTCCACTTAGACCTTGAACTCTAAGTTTAAATACCACAATGATAACATATTAAAATCACACTAAGTGCATGAGACCTTTGAGCCCTAGGTCACAAGGTGGGAACTTAGCAGAGAATTAGCCCCAAAAAACCACTCCAGGATTTGTTTTGTAGGAATAATCATTAACCAGGAAGACGAAGAATCTCAGATTCATACCATCTAATTGGATCATAGAAGGGTTGAAGATTTTGCCCTCATCAAGTGACGCCGTCTATGGGAAGAAATTTCTTGATTTCTGAAAGAGTATTCGCAATCTTCCTTTTGATTCTGACCTATACGAAGATAGTAGATACTAGATCTAGATACTGGAGGGCGGCCGAAGGAACTAGCCGAGGCCGAGCACAACATACTCGTTCGGCCCTGTAGATAACGATCCATTGCATTTAGGTGGAATTCCTAAATGTTCAAAACATCTCTTTATCCATGAGAGTGAACATTCACAGCGCACGACTCCAAATCGAGATGATTTGCTTACCCAGAAACAACATGAAGCAAATGAGTGAGCTTTTTATGGAGTTACATCGTGCGCAGTTTGAAGAGTTTCAAAGGGCTAGGCTTAATCCACGCCCATCCGAAGATGAACCAAGACTTAGTGACCAAGAACACGCCAAAGGGAAAAACACTCAAAGAAGCCTTTAATAGACTCAACTATAATCGAGGTTGTTTAGAGCCTCGGATTCAAAAGAAAAGCCTAACGCCACAAACCAAAAGTGGCACTGAGATTCTATCTATAGAGAGGGATCTTCTCAGACTTCCAGTCTCGTTAACTATTAGTTCTCATAAAAGACATTGGCATTTTTGGTACGCTTTCCACAATGGCCACAGACATGACATTAAGGATTGCAAAGATCTCAAAAAGGAGATAGAAGACTATATCCGCAATGAAATGTTAGGTCAGTATATCTAGAAGTGGCATTCGGGGACACAACCCCGGTCTGGAGGTTGGGGAAGTGGTTACCACTTTAGAGGACAAGGTGGAAAACAAGGCGGCCGAGGTCCATCCTTTTATCAGGCAAACTATCGACAAATGTGGGACCCTCCTATGAATCAGCCATATTAGCAATATCAAAACAACCATTCACAATAGTTAACATCTCAGCCTTCACACAATAATAACTGTAATGTAACCGATGTAATCCACGCCATATTTGGTGTCAACCCAGAGGGTCAATCATAGTCTGTGATCAAAGCCAATGCAAGGAGGATTCTCCCACAAGAGCCAATCAACAAACGCTTCAACTTTTCGTAGTCATCTGATATTTGAAAGAATATGCAATTCCCACCATTAGTCCGCACAACGATGCTTTGGTTATTAAAGCCATAGTAGCGAATAAGGAGATGCATTGAGTCTATGTTGATGATGGTAGCACGATCGATGTCCTAGATATTGATTGTTTTCGCAAGTTGGGGATTGACTTTGCAACATTAAAGTCGTCCAGTATGCCTCTAGTAACCTTTTCTCATGAGGTTGTTCATCCACTGGGTATAATTACACTTGCAGTTATAGTGGGAGATTGCCCCCGAGACAAAACTATAATGACGAACTTTTATGTCGTTGATACTCCATCTTCCTTCAATGCAATCATCGGCAGATCATGGATGATCAAGGCTATGATTATTTGGTCACCTTACCGTTTGGTCATGAAATTTCATACTAAACACGGAGTAACATCAGTATGAGAGGACCAACACGTAACAAGAGAATGCATGCGTATCGCAATCAAAAGTAAAAACACTTTCATGAAGGGCGTACATGCCATTTAGACTCCAGAAGTGTTACAGTTCGACTCCAAGGTGCTACCCTTGGAGACAATGAACAAAAGCAAAAGTATACTACTTCATTTGGGAAACTTTGAGGTCACACCTTGGAGATCCCAAGATGCCAGAAACTCTGAGGTCACACCTCGGAGACCCCAAGATGTTAGGAACTCTGAAGCTACACCTCAAAAACCCTAAGATGCCAAAGGCTCAAAGGTCACGCCTTGTAACTCCCAAGAGGCCAATTCATACAAAGGACCCGTGGAAATCACTGACGAAGTGCAGGAAGTTATAATAGACAACGACTACCCAAACAGGGTGATTAAGGTTCGAGCTACATTGCCAGCCTTGATAAAAAATCATGCTATTCATCTCCTCCGCCGATACAAAGAAATTTTTGCATGGGTCCCAGAGGATATGCTTGGGATCTCGTTGTCTATTATAACACACAAACTCAACATTAATCCCGGGGTTAAACCCGTATAACAAAAGAAAATATTGTTGGCTCCAGACAGGAACTTGGTGGTCAATGAAGAAGTGAGAGATGCAATAAGCTCATAGGACATTTGGGAGGTTTTCCACCTAATCTCTTTTTGTTTTATCTAGCCAAGTCTTTAGTCATTATGCGATCTGTGACTTAAACTTGGCCGTTGGCTTGTGGGTGCGCAACGGAAGTGAAGTTTTGTTTGATTTGAAGTTCTTCGACTAGGAGTGGAAAGGATCATCTACAAACTGTTTTCTGTTGTCTAAAATAATCACATGAGGGACACCACATATGCAAACGATTTTGTTCCATACATATTTTAGGATTTTTTCTAGTGATAATAGCCAAAGGTTCGACCTCTACCCACTTAGTGAAGTCGATGGTGACTATTAAGAACTTCAAACATCCTGGCGTTTCAGGAAAAGGTCCTAGAATATCAATTCCCCATTGTGTGAAAGGCCACAAACTCTAGATATCGATCAACTCCATTTGGGGTCTTTTGATTATGGGAGCATGAAGCTGGCATTTGACACACTTTTGTACGAAATCATAAGCGTCTTTGAACATAGTTGGCTTGTAGTAACCCCAGCGAATGATCTTCTTAGCAAGCATATGGGGTCCTATGTGGCTTCCGCAAGATTCGAGGTGTACTTCTTGGAAGATGTAGTCCACCTGTTGAGGCCCGGTGTATCTGAGCAAAGGTTGGACGTAAGATCGCTTGTAAAGGATGCCGCCTTGTATTATATATCGACGCACCTTTGGATTTAATTTGCTTGCTTCATTTTTGTCATCAGGCAGTTCCCCATTTTGCAAATATCTCCATGTAAGAGTCATCCAGTTATCTCCCGCATCTTCAATGGTCACTGTGATTTTTTCTTCAATGCTTTAGCAGGGAAATACCTTATCGATATACATCTTCATTTGGGGTTTTTTTAGCTTTGTAAGAGCCTTGTACCTGATTGATGACTATTTGAGAATCGCTGTATACACGCACCTTTTTACTTTCATTTTTTGGGCTAGCTTGAGTCCCAATCTTTAAGGAGTTTGTGTACAAAGACCCTTGAAGCGCCATCTACATGTAAGGTTCAGGCATTTGAGCCTCCTATTTCCTCGTGGTATGCATCTCTGTTATGAAATCTGCAAGTGTTTGAGCCTTTACTATTGTCCGGGGTTGATAATAAATATCATGCTCCCCAACTCTATGGCCCATTTTGCTAGCCTCCCAAAAGCTTCTAGTTTGGAGAGTATTTGTCTAATGGGTTGATCGGTGAGGACACATAGAGAATGTGTTTGGAAGTAAGGTTGCAACCTCCAGGCGACATGAATTAGAGTTAGAATTTTCTTCTCTGTTGGGAGATATCCTATCTTGGTTTCTTGAAGAGTGCAACTGATGTAGAGGTATTTGCTTGTTGTACATATCTCGGATAAGTACCGAACTTACAACATTGTCTGAGGTTGCTAAGTATATGATTTCCACCGGTGTGGGCATCGTGAGTGCTGGTAAACTTGCTAGATGTCTTTTTAACTCGTCAAAAACTTTTTGGCATTCTTCATTCTATCTAAAGTTCTTGGCTTCCCTTAATGTTTGAAAGAAAGGGAGATGCCAATCCGCGTACTACAACAAGAATTTGTTCAAGGCTGCTAAAGATCCGCTTAGCTTCTGAACTTTCTTTAAGGTTCGAGAAGGCACCATTTCGGTGATGACCCTTATCTTGTCTGGGTTGGCTTCAATTCCTTTCTTTGAAATCATGGATCCCAAAAATTTTCCAGATCCTACCCCAAAAGTACACTTTTTGGGGCTCAGATGCATTCTAACCTTTAGCATGGTTTATAAAGTCTCTTCTAGATCTGTAGGTGCACTTTCACTTTTCATCGACTTCATTACCAAGTCATCCACATATACTTCTAAATTCCTACCAATTTGGTTAGAAAATACCTAGTTGACCAAGCGCTGATTTGTTGTTTCCGCATTTTTCAACCCGAAAGGCATTTTGTGTAGTAGAAAACTCTCATATTTGTGATGAAAGCTATTTTTTTGGCATCTTCCTTAGCCATTAGGATTTGATGATAACCTTTGTAGGTTAGGACCTCATACCCTCTTTGATGATATCAAATTGTAGAAAATTTTCCCCTTTTCATTGACCACTAAGTTTCGATAAAGTGTTTTTACCTTTGATTGCTATAGGCATGCATTTTCTTGCCACATATTGATCTCCTCGTACTGATGTCACTCTGTATTCGATAGGAATTTTATTTCCAAATGGTAAGGTGACCAAATGACTTTGACTTTATTCATCCATGATCTTCCGATGATCGCATTGAAAGGAGATGGGGCATCCACGACGTTGAACTCTGTCATTATAGTTTTGTCTCAGGGGTAATCCCCCACTGTAACTACAAGTGTAATGACACCCACTGGATGAACAACTTCATGAGCAAATATCACTAAAGACATACTGGATTTTTTCAAGGCTGCGAAGTAGATCCCCCACTTGCAAAAATATATCAGACATCGATTGCACCTTGCTAACCTTATTCTTCACCTTGTCCCTTGGAGTGGTAGCCACTTCCCTGATCTCCATACCTAGGTTGGGCTCCATCAAAGTGAGAGTGCCACCTTTGGACATACTGAACAAGCATCCCATTATGGATGAAATCTTTTATCTTTTTATTTAGGTCTTGGAAGTCTTTTGTGTCATGACCATGATCATTGTGCATAGACAAGATCTCAACATTGAGATTCTTATCTTGAATTCAAAACTTCAAGTGACAAAGGTGGGATGAATCAATGGTCGGACCTCAGTGACAAGCGAGGGCCAAAGGTGGGATGAACCAAAGGTCGGACTTCAGTGATATGCGAGGGCCCAAGGTGGGACGAATCGAAGGTCAGATTGACCTCAGCGACAGCAACATCTAAAGGCCAAGAGCCTAAATTTCAACAGCGTGTTCTCTGACTAGACTAGAAATACACGGGACCTCCGTTATAAGTCAAAGGTACTTTTTTGAGTATTTGTTCCTTTGGCATTCTTATGATGCTTTTTTCTCATTTTTCATTTTCTCGCTTCTTCTTCTTGTCTTTGTGCGAGAGAATTATCTTGATTTGGGGTCGTGCACTGTATTAAAGTTCTTTGATCTGATTGAGGAGGTGAATACTTAAGCCAAGAGTTCGATGACTATATAAAGGAGTGTGGGATAGTTTCATAGCTCACTTCTCTTAAAACACCACAATAGAATGGTGGTATCCAAGAGGAGAAATTGAACTTTGTTAGATATTGTTCGATCCATGATGAGTCATCCAGATCTTCCAAATTCGTTTGATTATATGAGTCTATTTGGGAATCAAGAAATACAAAGATTGAATTATGCAAGCGTGACATGTTCCATGGCTCATGTTCAATCAAGGTATCTGGGGTAGAAGGATTGAATTGTAATGGTAACATTTATCACAGGATAAGGTTATATCAAATTACTGACATTCTCATAACTTGGGTAGTTTGGATGTCTTGCTAGACACCGCTCACTGCTTATGGCATAAATAGAATTTATGTCATGGCTAACGCTATGAGAACCTATTAGGTCAAACACTTAGATCGTATTCAAAAGGAGTGTAAAATTCATATGATGAATTTTGATTAATCTTAAAAATCATAATGTGAATAGGACTCTATAGGGTTTTTCAGTTTAAGATGGTATTCGGATTAAAGAGTAAGTGGGTTTGGATTTTAGTAATTAATGAATCTAAAATAGTTTCAGATTTATTAATTAAAATCCGAATTTAGAAGTCCAATTTCGAATAGGATTCTTGTGTTTGGCAGCCAATAGATTTATTGAATCTATATATCCCAAATAGATTAGAATTTGGTAAGATTTCACCCTAATCTACATCTATATATAGTGGGATTTTTGGCCAGCCACCTTATTGTGAGAAACAAGAAACTCTTTGGCTATTCTTTAGAGAAAAATAGCCACCATCTTCTTGTAAGAAAACAAGAGAAAAACCGAAAAACCTTGAGTGAAGTTTTGAGAAACCTGAAAGTAAAATTTTGAAGCTAGCACATCAGATTTTGCTTGCTCATTTTCTAGTTATTTGTGTGACAATAACTAGAGAGTTGAATTGATCATGTGGATACCGTAGAGGTAAAGCAACAAACAATGATCTTCACAAATAGGTTCTACTGATACCAACAAGGTATAAGCCCTAAACCCCGATTTGATCTCACTTCGTATAGAGCCTGGAAGGAAATCAAATTTTAAAATTCCAATGCTTGATATACTTGGTTTCCTACAGTGGTATCAGAGTCACTTACAAAGAATCAAATCGGTTTTATGGTTGAAAGCATGTTTGTTTGATTAAATTATTTATGAACTAGCATGCTGAATATGGATTATATGAAAATATTCAATTTAATCGAATATGTTTATGCATATTAAATCAATTTAGGGCATGTTTTAATAGTTATTGCAAGATTCGATAAATACATGATATATATGTATGTGTGTGTGTGTGTGATATATACATATGCATGGCAGGGCTAGCTTCGGATTTCTTGGTTTTGGCTAACTTCAGATTTTCTATTTTTGGCTAGCTTCAGGTTTCTTGGTCTTTCGGCTAGCTTCAGTTTTTAATTTTATTTGTTTTATTGAGGCCAAAACTAATATATGTTGAATCAAAATGAGTACAAAGTATATATGTAATATATAATGGTTTCGGAATTTTGATGTTGTACTCGAAATATAGTTTCGGACATATACATGTGTTCGGATTTTGTGTTTCATCGAAAGGATATATATGATATATCATGTTGAGGCCGAAAAGAAAGATATATGATATATTATTCACGATTCCTCATTATCAAGGGATGGTAAATACAATTTACCGACCAGGGGCGTTGCCCCCTTGACCTCTGCTCACTAACTGGCTAGCAAGACTGCCGTTGGGAGCTCTGCCCCAAACCCCTGCAAGGGGCGCTACCCCCTTAACCCCACAAGGGTCGTTGCCCCTTTGACCCCCACTTAGAACTATAGCATTTTCATGCGTAGGGTATTATTCAAAACCCTAATAAATGGTTCAATAATAATTGTCAAAAATTAATTTGATTAATAAATTTAAATGTTAAATGGTATGTGAATGACAATTATATGTGACATGCACATTATTTGTTGATGTATGAATGCATGCTATGTATGGCTATTGGTTAATTAAATGATAAGATCATGGCAGTAATAATTAGTTAGTAAATCACATGATTAATTGAACTAATAATTACCATAACCAATGCAAATAAAAGCTAAGATTATATCAAATCCCTCGAACACAATATTAAGTCTAAGATGTCTTCCAATGCCTAGCACTCATAAAGGCTTTGATTGATCGTGTGTAAGTTTGCCAAAGCAAAGTGCCATGATCCATCTTAGTGAGATAAGACAAGATAAAAGTAATATCCGACTGCTAATCATTGGGTTTGACTTTACTAGGTAAACTCCACAGGATTGGGACCTAGAGGCTTAGAGTTGGGCATTAGCTTATCTAAGCTAGAACAAGTGTTGTTCACCCAACTATCCAAGAATTGCATAAGATGTGATTGACAAGTGTTTTCTACCTAAATAGTCGAGTTTTGGGTGATTAGCCAAAGCTAACTCAAAATGAGGTCAAATATGGATCTTGGCCCACTAGAAAGATAAGAGATTAATCTTTCCAAATTAATATTGTGGGTTATTAATTTGAGAAAAATAGTGGGAGTAACATTTAATAAAAGCCCATATTAAATGTTTTCATTCATGATACTTATTTTGTATATTTCTATTGCAGATTACCATGGCATCAAACACTAATAATAATACACTATCATTGTGATCTGTCTTTGAGAAGGACAAGTTGAATGGGACAAACTTACTGGACCAGTACAGGAACTTGAGATAGCTCTCAACCAAGACAAAAAGCTATATGTCCTAGAGGAACCCTTGCCTGAAGAACCTCTTGGTAATGTTCTAAGAGCTGAAAGAGATACTTATAAGAAGCATCAAAATGAAGTTGTTGACGTCGAATGCCTCATGCTGGCCACCATGAACGTTGAGCTTCAGAAGCAACATGAGCAAATAGAGGCGTACAATATGATCGAACACCTCAAGCAGCTATACGAAGAGCAAGCTCGTCAGAAGAGGTTTGATGTCTCTAAGGCATTATTTCAGTGTAGAATGGTAGAGGGAAAACCTGTCGGTGCTCATGTGCTCAAAATGATTGGGTACATTGAAAACCTTGACAGATTGGGTTTTCCACTAGGCCGAGAGTTGGCCACAGATGTTATCTTGCAATCGTTGCCTGAAAGCTATGGTCAATTTATTCTTAATTACAACATGAATGAAATTGACAAAACTCTACCACAGTTGCTAGGCATGTTAAGAACTGCCGTAGCAAACATGAAGAAGTCTAAACCTAATAATGTCGTGATGATTAGACAGGGCAAAAAGAAGGGTAAGGCTTAAGCAAAGGGCAAGGACAAGAAAGCAAAGTCCAAGCCCTCTATATCTGAACTAAAACCTAAAAGAGGGGTAACTATGGAAGGGAACTTCTTCCATTGTGGTGAGACCGAACATTGGAAGAGGAATTGTAAGATTTACCTAAAGGATCTACAGAAGAAGAGGAAGGAAAATGATACTTCCACTTCAGGTATTCATGTTATTCAAGTTAATTTATCTACTTCTTCATCATGGGTATTAGATACCGAATGCATTTCTCACATTTGTGTTAATGTGCAGGAACTAAAAAGAAGTAGAATTTAGCTAAAGGCGAAATTGACTTACGAGTGGGAAATGAAGCAAGGGTTGCTGGATTAGCTGTAGGGACTTATGTCTTGAACTTGCCCTCACGGCTTTTTTTAGAACTAAATAACTGCTATTATATGCCTTCCATTAGTAAGAATATTATTTCAATTTCTTGTTTAGGCAAGATTGGATATTCATTTATAATAGAGAACAACTGTTGCTCTTTTTATTTAAATGAACTCTTTTATGGTAGTGCACAATTGGTTGATGGCCTTTATTTTCTATATCTTGAATGCCTATCTATAACGTAAATACCAAAAGGATTAAATTAAATAATTTTAATCCAACTTATATATGGCATTGTCATCTGGGCCACATTAACGAGAATTTCATTTTCAAACTCCATAAAAATGGACTTTTGGACTCATTTGATTTTGAATCATATGAGACATGTGAATCTTGCTTATTGGGCAAGATAACTAAAGCCCCTTTCACAGGGCATAATGAAAGAGCAAGTGATTTATTCGAACTAATACATAGTGATGTATGTGGACCATTCAATACAGAGGCTAGAGGTGATTTTCAATACTTCATCACATTTACTGATAACCACAGTAGACACAGTTATTTGTTTCTTATGAGACACAAGTTTGAATCTTTTGAAAAGTTTAAAGAGTTCAAAAATAAAGTACAAAACCAACTTGGCAAAAGTATAAAAGCACTTTGATCAAATCGAAGAGGTAAATACTTAAGCCAAGAATTCTATGATTATCTAAAGGAGTATGGGATAGTCCCACAACTCACTCCTCCTGGTACACCATAATGGAATGGTGTATCCGAGAGGAGAAATCAAATTTTGTTAGACATGGTTCAGTCCATGATGAGTCATGCAGATCTTCCAAATTCCTTTTGGGGACATGCTTTACTGACAGCTACTTTCACACTAAACCCGTTCCATCTAAATTAGTTCAAAAGATAGCATATGAGATATGGACTGCGAAATGTCCTAGTATGTCTTTTATGAAGGTATGAGGATGTGAGGCTTACATTAAACATCAAGTGTCTGACAAACTTAGACCTAAATCTGATGAGTGCATCTTTGTGGGGTATCTTAAAGAAACAAAAAGATGCGATTTCTACAATGCTAACGAGAACAAAATATTTGTTGCTTGAACTTGTGTCTTTCTAGAAAAGGAATTCATTTCTAGAAAATCCAATAGGAGGCAAATAGAACTTCAAGAAGTTCGAGAACCACAAAGTAGCACTGAACTTAATGAGATGGAAACTGAGCAAACACCACAAATAGTTGTGAAACAAGTACCTGCTCAAGAGACACAAGCCCCAAGTAGGTCCACTAGGATTCATCGTGAGCCGTAGAGATATGGATTTCTAATGAATCAAAATGGTGACGTCTTGCTCATGGATCAAGATGAGCCTACGACCTATCAAGAAGCAATATCGGGGCTAGACTCTGAGAAATGGCTTGAGGCCATGAGATCTGAGATGGAATCCATGTATACAAATCAGGTATGGACTCTGGTTGACCCACCTAAAGGGGTATGACCCATAGGGTGTAAATGGGTTTTCGAGAAAAAGACTGACATGGATGGTAAAGTACATACTTTTAAGGGACAATTGGTTGCTAAAGGTTTCAAACAAGTTCATGGTATAGACTATGATAAAACATTTTCACCAGTTACTATGCTTAAATCCATCAGGATCTTGCTTGAAATAGCTGCAATCCACGATTATGAAATCTGGCAAATGGATGTCAAAACTACTTTCCTTAATGGAAATCTTCTTGAGGATGTGTACATGACACAACCTAAGGGTTTTGTTGATTCATAAAATGCTGTAAAGGTTTGTAAGCTACAACGATCCATTTATGAGTTGAAGCAAGTTTCTCGAAGTTGGAATTTACAGTTCGATGAGGCAATCAAAAAGTTTGGTTTCATCAATAATGAAGATAAACCTTGTGTCTACAAGAAAATTAGTGGGAGCACTGTTGTCTTCCTTGTATTGTATGAAGATGACATACTACTTATTGGGAATGACATTCCTTCTTTACAAAATGTAAAAACTGGTTAGGAAGTTGTTTTTTTATGAAAGACTTAGGTGAAGCTACCTATATATTAGGTGTCAAGAACTATAGAGATAGATTAAAGGAATTGATTGGCCTAAGTCAAAGTACATACATAGATAAAGTGCTAAAATGGTTTAGCATGCAAGAATCTAAGAAAGAGTTCTTGCCTATGGGACATGGAGTTAGTCTCTCAAAGGAACATTGTCCTTCGACACAAGAAGAAAGACAGGACATGAGTAAGATTCCATATGCATAAGCTATTGGATCTATCATATATGCCATGCTATGTACTCATCCCGATGTCTCGTACGCTTTGAGCATGACAAGAAGATATCAAGTAGATCCTGGTGAACATCACTAGATTGCTGTAAAAAATATCCTTAAATACTTGAGAAGGACTAAGGATACATTCTTGATATATAGAGGTGAGGAAGAGCTCAACGTAATTGATTACACTGATGCAAGCTTCCAGACTAACAAGGATGACTATTGATCGCAGTTAGGTTATGTGTTTTGCCTTAAAGGTGGTGCTGCGAGCTAGAAAAGTTCAAAACAAGCAATAGTAGCCGATTCTACCATGGAGGTTGAGTATATAGCTATTTCCAACGTAGCGAAAGAGGCCGTTTGGATAAAAAACTTCATAACTGAACTTGGGGTTGTACCTACCATTGCTGATCCAATTGAGCACTATTGTGACAATAATGGAGCTATTGCACAAGCTAGGGAACCCAGATCTCAACAACAATCCAAACATACACTTTGGCACTTCCATGTCATTCGAGAGATCATTGAGAGGAGGGGCTGTGAAGATATGCAAAGTACCAACTGATGATAATATCACCGATCCATTGACAAAGCCTCTAATATAAGAGAGACATGATCGTCACACTAAATAATTAGGCATCAGATATATGACTGATTGGTCTTAGCACAAGTGGGAGTTTGTTGGATTATGCACTAAAGACCAATCATGATAATGGTTTTTTAGGCATATATTGTATCATTATGCTTATAATTTATGGCAGTTCATTATTATTATTATGTTCAATTCTATATCTGCGTATCATTAATAAATATAATAATGTCTTTAGAATTTAATTATTCTAAAATTATCCCTAGTAAAGTATTATCATCTAATGGGACAATGATAATGCATTAAGACAAGTATGTGTAGTGCCTGATGACATGTGTCATGATATGCGATATCAAGTCAATACATTGGTACATGTTAGAGAATTATGTACTGGATCGAGCCGCCATGAGAAATGCTACATGGATTATTATATAAGTGTCATAAGCATATCTCATAGTGATGATGATGTATGTGATCCTTAGACTTGAGGTCATCAGAGATCCCAACATGAGGAGTTGCATGTTTTGATTTTGTCAAACATTACCTGTAACAGAGTGAATTATAAAAGTGGTAATTGGATACGCAATGAATTGTGCAGTAAGATGTTGAGTGATCAAGATAGGATTTTCCCTTCTTAATAATATGAGTGATATCTTTGGGCCTCTTGATTGAGTGAGACCATAAAATGCATGGCTATGCTCAAATGAGTTGATATGTGATATCAGACTCGTTTGATTATATGAGTTTACTTGGGAATCAAGAAATACAAAGATTGAATTATGCAAGTGTGACATGTTCCATAGCTCGTGTTAAATCTAGGTATCTAGGGAAAAATAATTGAATTACATGGTAACATTTATCACAGGATAAGTTATGTCGAATTACTGACATTCTCATAACTTGGGTAGCTTTGATGTGTTGCTAGACACTACTCACTACTTATGGTATAAAAATTTATTTTATGCCATGGCCAATGTTATGAGAACCTATTGGGTCGTACACTTAGATCATATCCAAAAGGAGTGTAAAATTCATATGATGCATTTTGATTAATCTTAAGAATCCTCATGTGAATAGGACTGTATAGGGTTTTCTAATTTAAGATGGTATTCAGATTAAAGACTAAATGGGTTTGAATTTTAGTATTAATGAATCTAAAATACTTTTGGATTTATTAATTAAAATAGAAGTCCAATTTCAAATGGGATTCTTGTGTTTGGCAACCAATAAATTTATTGAATCTATAAATCCCAAACAGATTAGAATTTGGTAAGAATTTTACCCTAATCTTTATCAACATATAGTGGGATTTTCGGCCAGCCACCTTATGTGAGAAATAAGAAAATCGGCTATTCTTTAGAGAAAAACAGTTGCCATCTTCTTGTAAGAAAACAAGAGAAAAATTAAAAGACCTTGAGTGAAGTTTTGAGAAACCTGAAAGTAAAATTCTGAAGCTGGGACATTGGATTTTGCTTGCTCATTTTCTAGTTATTTGTGTGACAATAACTAGAGGCTTGGATTGATCATGTGGATACCATAGAGGTAAAGTTGAATTAGTTTTGCTGGTGATTCTAGAAACAACGATCTTCACAAATTGGTTATATTTAGATACCAACAAGGAGCAAGCCCGAAATCCTGATTTGATCTCACTTCGTATGGATCCTGGATTTTTAAAATTCCACTGCTTGATGTACTTGGTTTCCTATAGAACCTTCCACAATCACCCAAGTCCACAAGAAAGGAAATGGAGAGCTCAAAGGTCTACACCTTATACGTAGATGGTGCTTTGAACGAAGATGGTAGTGGAGCTGGCTTATTGCTATGAAGTCCAGAGAGCACAGAGATTAAGTATGCCTTACTCTTTGACTTCAAGGAAACTAACAATGAAGCTGAATATGAAGTCTTGATCACTGGGCTAAAGCTGGCTCAAAGAATGGAAGCGAGAGATCTGCACGTATATAGTGACTCCCAAAAAGTCGTCAATTAGGTACAAGGTTCCTATGAAGCTAAGGAACCCTAGATGAAGAAATATCTTGATAAGGTACACCATATTGGTCATTCTTTTGATAGTTTTAAGATTGTATAGATCCCCAGATTAGAAAATAAAAGGGGTGATGCCCTAAGCAAGTTGGCGTCATCCGCATTTTCTCACTTAAACAAAAAGGTCTTGGTAAAGGTACTTCTTTGTACGAGCTCTGAAGAAAAGATAACAATGACCATCGAAGAGGCAGAAGATAACAAGATGACTCATATATAGAGATATTTGCAAAATGGGCAACTACAAGATGACAAGGATGAAGCTAGGAAATTAAAGTTAAAGGCGCAAATCATTCGTTGGGGTTACTACTGGCCAACCATGTTTAAAAACACCCATGATTTTGTGGAAATTGTGTCAAATGCCAACTTCACGCTATCATAGTTAGAAGACCCCAAATAGAGTTGATTAATATCCAAAGTTGGTGGCCTTTCATGCAATGGGTGATTGATATTGTAAGGCCTTTTCTCGAAGCGCTGGGACATTTGAAGTTACTAATAGTCACCATTGACTACTTCACTAAATGGGTAGAAGCTAAACCTTTGGCTACTATCATTGGGCAAAATGTCCTAAAGCTTGTATGGAACAAAATTGTCTGCAGATTTGGTATCCCTCATGTGATTATTTCAGACAATGGGAAATAGTGTGCAGATGATCTCTTCCATTCTTGGTGCGAATAGCTTAAGATTAAGCAAACCTTTATTTCCGTCGTACATCCACAGGCCAACGGTCAATTTGAAGTCACAAATTGCACGATATTACAAGGACTTAAGACCTGGCTAGATAAAGCAAAAGGAGATTGGGTGAAAAACCTCCCAAATGTCTTGTGGGTTATCGCACCACACCTCGAACGGCAACAGAAGAAACCCCTTATAGCTTGACATATGGCTCAGAAGTTGTCATTCCAACAGAAATTGGAGTTCCAAGTCCCATAGTTGTAGCCTTCAACGATGAGGCTAACGAAGAAGAGTTCCAGTTGAACCTAGACTTATTGGAAAAACGTCGAGATCTAGCCTCAGTAAAGGAAGCACAATACAAATAGGCTATAGCAAAACATTATAATGAACTGGTGAAAATCAACGAGTTTACCACAGGAGATCTGGCCTTACGCAAAATGAAGTAAGCCGAGCTCAAAAGCTTTGCAAGCTAGAAGCCAATTGGGAAGGCCCCTACAGGGTCATTGATGCATCAAAATTCAGAAGCTATTTCTTCACCACAATGGAGCGGAACTTATTACTCTGAGTCTGGCATGTCTGCAATTTAAAGTGTTTTTATGTTTAAAGTTTTACCTGATGAATAAAATATCATTTTTATATTTACTCTTTTTAAATCAAGTAAGGGAGTGATAACTACCCTGAACTTGGTTCAAGGTTGGTGCAACCACCTTGCTAAATCATAAATTGAGAAAATCATGTGTAACTTCGGTTTAGTTTAGTTTAGCTGAGAACTCCATAACATCCCAAGCGAGTGAGGAGAATGTGAACATCCATGAGGGTGACAAAATGAAACATGCTACGAGGTGAGAAAAAATTTTAAATACTTGTCAAATTAAATCCCAACCATCCCAAGAGGTGGGAATATCAGATTACTCAAATTAAATTCCAAACATCCCCAGGGGTGGGGATCTTGGATTACTCAAATTAAATCCCAAACATCCCAAGGGGTGGGGATCTTAGGCCAATTATTTTATTTGAATAAACGTATTACATAAAGAAGGATTTTACAATTTCCCTTGTCATTTCCTCTTCTCCTCTTTGTACTTAAATCAATCTTGGAGATACATGTTAAACACTGCTTCTTTTCTCTTGTATGCAGTAGTGTCTGTCTGACCTTCCTGGACCAAGAGTTCCAACTCTTCCATCATCATTTCAACAGGATCTGAATCCGCAGGTGCTGTCTTCAGACCAGCCTTCTTCAGGCAAGCTTCTATTTTCTCGATATTTGACATCCAGGTCTTACATTCAAATTGCAACTCGAAGATTTGCTCTTATACAGCACTAGCGCACCTTGGAGACCCTAAAAAATCTCGATCGTTACTATCCAACTCAGTAGTCATGGTATGGATTACTAAATCTTTACCTTTTATTTCAGAAGAAATATCTTTCATTTTGGCAGATAGTGTAGCAATCCTCTCCTTGTTGTTTTCAACTTCTACCCTTGCTAATCTCTCCTTAAGGATCAAATCTCCCATTGCCCATTGCTGTTTACCTTGTCTTCAACAACTCAAGATGAGGAACTTGACCTTTGCGATCTTTACTTTCATTCCCTAATCTAGTATAGTGTCTCGAACTTAGTATGCACAGCTTTGAACATCTTTACTTTCTCATTAAATTTATTAAAAGTAGCCCTTGAAGACAACAAACGACCCCAACATAATAGAAATTGAAGAAAAATTAGAACCTCATTAATCGAAAGAATTGTCCTTACCAAAACAAAAAAAAAAAAAGAAGAAGAAGAAAAAGAAGAGAGAAAACAAAACAGCAATAAAAACAAATAGGGATAAGAGCTAGCCTCTTTTTGGGCCTCTCTAACTCGAGACGAGGTCTTGGCTTCTTATTGGCCTCTCAAGTCTTCACCTTCCAGAATTTGGAGGTCCCAATATTCATGAACTACACAAGGATCAAGTTCCTCCAAGGTCATAGGTGAGCTCTGAGATGCCACATGTTGCAATAATGTGAAAGAACCATCAAATCCTGTAACAGTATCAACATAGGTCTTATCGGCCCTTGCCATGGCCTCGGGATGATACCCAGGCAACTCTTCCAACTTCAAAGTTGGGAAATTTTCTTGAATATCGATGGCCGCCTCATGCCGTCCTATCTTCTTGGCTGTCTATGACAAGTTTACCGCAAAGTGCCCAAAGTCTTATGTGTGAAAGACCTTCTTCACTAGCAACTTTGTGAACTCCCCCTAATTGATGCTCTTAAATTTTTGGACCTCTGGGTCTTTTTCGCCCAATTGTTAGTGGAGGAAAGTAACCTCTTCCTCCAACTTCCTCCTCGCCTCCAGAGATGCCGCCTCGGCACCCTTTAACTGAGTCACCTCAGCTTCATCTTTGGAGGCCTCCACGGCCAGATGATTATCCCTCTGGATGAATTCTGTCCATACAGCTAGCGCTTATAATCCAAACAGTTGGTTAATAACAATATTCCTTAGAACAAAGCCATAAAAAGATTAGCGAACACAAAAACCTTCCACAATCACCCAAGTCCACAGGAAAGAAAATGGAGAACTCAAAGGTATGGACTTTATACATAGATGGTGCTTCGAATGAATAGGGCAATGGGTAAGGCTTATTGCTACAAAGTCTGGAGGGCACAGAGATTATGTATGCCTTACGCTTTGACTTCAAGGAAACTAACAATGAAACTGAATATGAAGCATTGATCACTAGGCTAAAACTAGCTCAAAGAATGAAAGTGAGGGAGGTGCACGTATATAGCGACTCACAAATAGTATTTAATCAGGTACGAGGTTCCTATGAAGCTAAGGAACCTCAGATGAAGAAATATCTTGATAAGATACGCCACATTGGTCATTCTTTTAATAGTTGTAAAATTGTACAGATCCCCAAATCAAAAAAATAAAAGGGTTGATGCCCTAAGCAAGCTGGCGTCATCCGTCTTTACTCACTTAAACAAAAAGGTCTTATTAAAGGTACTTCCTTGTAGGAGCACTAAAGAAAAGGTAACGATAACCATTGAAGAAGTATGAGATAACTGGATGACTCCCATATGGAGATATTTGCAAAATGGCCAACTACCAGATGACAAGAACGAAGTGAGGAAACTATAGTTAAAGGTGCCCCAGTATGTAATACAAGACAACATCCTTTACAAACGATCTTACCTCCAATCTTTGCTCAGAAGCATTGGACCTCAGTAAGCAGATTATATACTCTACGTAGTACACCTTGAGCCTTGTGAAAGCCACGTGAGATCCTGCATGCTTGTTAAGAAAATCGTTCGTTGGGGTCACAACTAGCCAACCATGTTTAAAGATGCCCATGACTTTGTTCAAAAATGTGTCAAATGCCAACTTCATGCTCCTATAGTTAGAAGACCCCAAATGGAGTTGATTAATATCCAAAGTTCCTGGCCTTTCACACAATAGGGGATTGATATTTTGGGGCCTTTTCCCGAAGTGCCAGGACATTTGAAGTTACTAATAGTCACCATCGACTACTTCACTAAATGGGTAAAAGTTAAACATTTGGCTACTGTCACTTGGAAAAACGTCCTGAAGTATGTATGAAGCAAAATTGTCTACAGATTTGGTATCGCTCATATGATTATTTCAAACAATGGAAAACAGTTTGCAGTGATCCTTTTCGTTCTTGGTGTGAAGAGTTTAAGATTAAGCAAAAACTTCACTTCTGTCGCACATCCACAGGCCAACGGTCAAGTTGAAGTCACAAATCACACAATAATACAAGGACTCAAGACCCGGCTAGATAAAGCAAAAGGAGATTGGGTGGAAAACCTCCCAAATGTCTTGTGGTTTTACCGCAACCACACCTCGAATGGGAACGGAGAAAACCCCTTATAGCCTGACATTTGGCTCAAAAGCTATCATTCCAGGAAAAATTGGAGTTCCAAGTCCCAAAGTTGTAGCCTTCAATGCCTAGGCTAACGAAGAAGAGGTCCAGTTGAACCTAGACTTATTGGAAGAATGTCGAGATCTAACCTCCGTAAAGAAAGCACAATACAAATAGGCTATGGCAAAACATTATAATGAATGGGTGAAAATCAACGAGTTTGCCCTAGGAGATCTGGTCTTACACAAAAATGAAGCAAGTCGAGCTCAAAAGTTTTGCAGGCTAGAAGCTATTTGGGAAGGCCCCTATAGTCAAAGTCCAGAAGCTATCGCTTCGCCACAATGAAAGGGAACTTATTACCCCAAGTTTGGCATGTCAGCAATTGATGTGATTCCAATCCAAAGAATTAGGAACACTTAGAAAATTTGACCAAGATATGTCTAAGAGAATGCTAGTTTGGATTAGTGTAAACCTTGACCTATTATCTATAAAGAGATGGGAACCTTGGTATAAAACGCCACGACCAACTACACCAAAATTGGTTGATAAGTTTAGTTTTGAACGCCACAAGTTTTGGAAGAAAACTTGATAAGTTCTAAAGTTCTCAAAGAACCCAAAGATGAGATAAACTCACAAAATTTGTTATTCAAAGCTTCTTAACAAAAAAAAAAAGGTACAAAAGTGGCCTATTTATAGGCTAAAAAAAGTCTTGTAAAGTTCTAAATAACCTTGTCTAGAAACTAGGAGATATAATAATTAAGTTTGACTAACTCCTAGACTAGACTTTGACGAGACTAATATTTTGGTTAAAAAAAATTTGCGCATTGGAATGGTGCTTTGACCAAGAGTTGGAATGAGTAGATTCATGCATTTTGAGCTAACTTTCAAGACTTCATTAAATACTCATTTGATTGATGTTTTAGCCATGAATTTTCGTCCCCCTATGCCTTAAAACGGATGATTGACCTTGAATTTGAAGTCTTCAACACTTGAATATTTGACTTTTTGAAGACTTGAATTTGGACCGTTACTCTATTAAATTGGATGTGAAGTTCGGGCTGAGTTCACATCTTTGGCCTAGTTCTCATGACTGGAAGTTGGAGCCGAGGTCACATCTTTGGCTACTGAGTTTGCATTTTTGGCTGCCAAGTTCACATCATTCCCTTCCTTTTTAGAGGGATTTGTCCTCAAATCTTCAGCACTTGCATGATAGGGACTTAAATCAGAAGCATTGAAGACATTATGAACATCATACTCAATCGACAAATCAAGTTTGTAGGCATTATCATTGATGTGCTCTGAAACTTGAAAAGACCCATTATCATTGATGCGCTCTAAAACTTGAAAAGACCCATCTCCTCTTGGTTGTAACTTAGATTTTCTTTGTGTTGGAAACCTTTCTTTTCTCAAATGTAGCCAAACCCAATCTCCGGTTAAAAAATGAGCTTATGACGCCCTTATTTTCTCATCTTCTCCTTGATGTTAAGTCTTGCCTTCTTATGGATTTACTTCACAAATTCAGCCTTTTTTTTTTGCCATCTAAATTCAATATCTCACTCACAGGAAAAGGTGTTAGATCCATTAAATATACTGGACTAAAACGATAAAAAATCTCAAAAGGAGAAAATTTAGTGGCAGAATGCACATTCCTATAGTATGCAAATTCAACATGAGGTAAACAATCATCCTAAGTCTTAATGTTCTACCAATGACTAACCTCAACAAAGTAGATAAAGTGTGATTAACAACTTTAGTTTGGCCATCGGTCTGGGGATGACAAGTGGTAGAAAACAAGAGTTTTGTACCTAGTTTTCTCCAGAAAGTTTTCCAAAAATAATTCAAAAATTTGGTGTCTCGATTATACACAATGGTTCTTGTCATGCCATGCAAACATACAATTTCTTTAAAGAATAAATCAGTAATTTGTGATGCATCATTCGTTTTGTTGCATGCAATGAAATGAGCCATTTTTGAAAGCCTATCAACAACCACAAAAATTGAATCTTTTCCATGTTTAGCTCTCGACAAACCCAAAACAAATCCATTGAAAGATCAACCCATGGCTCTTTTGGAATTGGCAAAGGTGTGTATAAGCCATGAGGTTGGACCTTTGATTTGGCCTTTTTGTAAATGATGCAATTTTCACAAATTTTCACAACATTACTTTCATTTTTGGCCAAAAGAAATACTTTGGCAAAATAGCCAAAGTCTTGGCTATACCAAAGTGTCCCATAAGGCCTCCACCATGCGCTTTCCTAACTAAAAATTCACACAAAGAAGAGTTAGGAATGCAAAGCTTGGATTCTTTAAACAAAAATCCATCATGCTTAAAAAACTTCTCAAAAGAACCCTTTTCACAAGCTTGGAACACTTGACCAAAATCAAAATCATCATGATACAACTCTTTAATTTGTTCAAAGCCAAGTATCTTAGATTCAAGAGAAGAAAGCAAGGCATACCTCCTAGAGAGTGCATCGGCTACAACATTCTCTTTACCTTTTTTATATTGAATGACATATGGAAAGGTCTCAATGAACTTCATCCATCTTGCATGCCTTTTGTTGAGCTTGTATTGGCCTTTCAAAAACTTCAATGATTCATGATCAGTGTGGATCACGAACTCCTTAGCCCATAAGTAGTGCTGCCATGTCTTCAAAGCTCGGACCAAGGCATACAACTCTTTTTCATAGGTTGGATAGTTGAGAGTTTCCCCACTTAGCTTTTCACTAAAGTATGCCACAAGTCTTCCTTCTTGCATCAAGACAGCACCTATCCCAATTCTTGAGACATCACATTCAACTTCAAATGTTTTGTCAAAATTAGGCAAAGAAAGCAAATGACCATTAGTTAAATGAAATTTAAGCTTTTGAAAAGCTTGCTCTTGTTCTTCATCCAATTTGAACCCCATATTCTTCTTGATGACCTCGGTTAATGGTGTAGCGAAAGTCCTAAAGTTCTTGACAAATCTCATATAAAAACTTGCAAGGCCATAAAAACTTCAAACTACACTAACACTTTTGGGAGTTGGCCATTCTTGAATTGCTTTCACATTTTCCATGTCAACTGAAATCCCAATGACACTTACAATGTAACCAAGAAAATTAACCTCATTAGTACAAAAGGTGCACTTCTTCAAATTGGCATAAAGTGTCTGATATGAATCTTAAACCAAGAGAATAAAATTCGAACCTATACCAGAGTGTTGGTCATAGTATCGTCCTCTAGGTTGAACTAGCTCTTCTTTTAGCAAGACACCAACTCCAAGATTGAAGAAGGACCTTGCTTTTGTCTACATGACACCCGAAGGATCAAACCAAAACCCGGATGTGAGTTGGACTGTTTCCTTGGACCCAAGAAGCACACGCAAATTGTTGAGGGAAAGAAACTCAACAAAATAGCTTAAACATGAATCTAAAAGGCTATCCTCAAAAACCCAAAGCAAGTTCTAAACTATAACTCAAAGAAAAGCTAAAAGTTCTCAAGTTTGTATTGATAAAAGTTGTGTCTTCCTCCTTGGCAAATGGCCTCTATTTATAGATTACAATTTGTAAGAATTAAGGAAGCCATCTCCTAGAAGGATTAGCTTCTTAGGAAACTACTTTAAGAAACTATTACTAAAAGCTCCTACTTTAAGACAAAGATGAAAAAACATTGCCTAAACTATAAACTAAGCATTCCCTAAACTGAAGTCCAACTGGCTTGGAATTGTTGGACTGCCTAAACTGAATTCTTGCTGGTTGGAATTTCTAAAACTGAAATTGGAATTCCCGAAATTGCAACTCCAAGTGTTGGCTGGAATTTGAGCTTCCTAAATCAACAGCCAAGTGATAAATGGAATTGAGCTAAATTAAGCTGGAATTAAACCATCCTTGAACTACCAAAATTTTGAAACTCAAAGCTTTCTAAAGTTGAATCTTGAAGCAACTTCAATATGCTAAAACCCGAAGTTTCTAAAACAGCCGTCTGTCTTCGACCTTAGCTAGAAATAACCTTTTTGGTTTACACACTTGGCTCACCTTCCATAACACTAAGTAGAATGACATATGGACTAAAATTGCCAACCTTCATGGCTTCCTTAGCTTGACATTCAGTTATTAAAGATGTTAAGGCAACTTGCATTTTCTTAGCTCTTGACCTTGTCATAGGACCACCAATCCCATGTAACGAATTCAATGGATCAACGGCCCTTATGTTCTCATTTGTCCTTCTTTCTTCGAAAGGACTCATCCTCAAGTCCATAAAATCATCATCCAACTCAAACAAGGAAAGCTTAGAAACGTTAAATGTTGCACTAACTCCATAATCACCTCAAAGGTCGAGTTTGTTAGCATTCTCGCCCACACGTACAATAACTTGGAAGGACTATCTCCTCGAGGATGAAGGTTAGCTCTTCATTGAGCTGGAAATTGTTCTTTGCGCATGTGAATCCACACCCAATCCTCGGGTTGAAAGATAACTTGCTTTTTCCCTCTATTAGCAACTTGAGCATAATGTTCGTTCTTCTTGAGGATTTGAAGGTGTACATTCTCATGCAAGTTTTGAACAAACTTTGCTTTTGCTGTACCATCAAGATTCACTTGCTCATTGCTTGGCAATGGCACTAAGTCAAGAGAGGTTAGTGGATTAAAACCATAAAGAACCTCAAACGGGGAATAATCGGTGGTAGAATGGACAGTTCTATTGTAAGCAAATTAGGCAATTGGTATGCATGCTTCCCAATCTTTAAGGTTTCTTTTAATTAATTCATGCAATAAAGCACCGAGAGTGTGATTTGTTACCTCTGTCTGTCCATCGGTTTGTGGATAACTGGTGGTGGAAAATAACAATTTAGTGCCCAACTTCCTCCATAGAGTTTTCCAAAAATAACTCAAAAATTTAACATCACGATTGGATACTATGGTTCGTGGAACCCCATGGAGCCGAATGACTTCTTCAAAGAATAAGTCAACTACATGTTTTGCATCATCTGATTTTCTACAAGGTATAAAATGAGCCATTTTAGAAAATTTGTCAATGACCAAAAAAATGGAATCCTTACCCTTTTGTGACCTCAGCCACCCTAAGATAAAATCCATAGAAATGTCAATCTAGGGCATAGAAGGAACAGGTAAAGGGGTATATAAACCCTGAGGGTTGGAAATAGATTTAGTCATACAACATTGAATGCATGAACTACACAACCTTTCTACATTTCTTTTCATATTAGGCCAATAGAAATGCTCAGTTAATATGTCATATGTCTTTAAAACTCCAAAATGACCCATGAGACCCCCAGAGTGTGGTTCTCCAACTAGTAACTCCCTAAGTGAACAATTTGGCACACACAATTGTTTTTCACGGAACAAGAACCCATTGTGCCTATAAAATTTATTAAAGGCTCCTTGTTTGGTAGATGCATAAAAACTAGAAAAATCAGGATCAGTAGAATAAAGATCTTTAATATATTCAAATCCTAAAGTTTTAGTATCTAATGAGCTTAAGAGAACAAACCTTTGTGAAAGTGCATCGGCGACAACATTCTCCTTACCTTTTTTATACTTGATAACATAAGGAAATGTTTCAAGAAATGAACTCCACTTAGTATGTCTCTTGTTCAACTTACTTTGCCCATGAAAGTACTTTAGAGACTCATGATCAGTGTGTATAACAAATTCCTTGGACAACAAATAATGCTGCCATGTCTCTAAGGCACGAATGACTACATAGAGCTCTTTGTCGTAAGTTGGATAGTTGAGAGTAGCCCCATTCAATTTTTGCTCGATCCACCTCAATACCTTCGGCAGAGATTTTATGGCCTAGAACAATACCTTCCTGCACCATAAAGTGACACTTTTCCCAATTTAAAACAAGGTTAGTCTCTTCACATCTTTGTAACACCAAATCCAAATTGTTCAAGCATGAATCAAAAGAAACACCAAGCACAGAAAAATCATCCATGAAAATTTCAATATGTTTCTCTATCATGTCAGAAAAAATTGCCATCATGCATCATTGAAAAGTAGTAGGTGCATTACAAAGACCAAAAGGCATTCTTCTATATGCAAAAGTACCATAGGGACAAGTGAAAGTTGTCTTTTCCTGGTCACTGGGTGCAATAGGTATCTGATTATACCCTGAATATCCATCTAGAAAGCATTAAAATGCGTATTCTGCAAGTTTTTCTAGCAGTTGATTAATAAAAGGCAAAGGAAAATGATCTTTACGGGTGGCATCATTTAATTTTCTATAGTCAATGCAAACACGCCATCCTGTGACTATTCTAGTAGGAATTAATTCATCATTGTCATTAGTTAAAACAGTCATGCCTCCTTTCTTAGGTACTACTTGCACAGGACTTACCCAGTCACTATCAGAAATTGGATAGATAATACCTGCATCAAGAAGCTTGATCACCTCGGCTTTCACTACTTCTTGCATTTTTGGATTAAGCCTCCTTTGTGGTTGGATGACCGGCTTATATTTCTCCTTCATTAAAATCTTGTGCATACAAATTGAAGGGCTAATTCCTTTGATATTTGCAATGGTCCACCCAAATGCACTTTTGTGCTTTCTCAGCACCCTTAACAGCTTTTCCTCCATCACACCTGTCAAAGAAGAAGAAATAATTACTGGAAGATTTACCATCAAGGAAAGCATATTTTAAATGAGAAGGAAGAGGTTTAAGTTCAAGAGTTGGTGCTTCTTCAATGGATGGCTTCGGTTTCTTTGTATTCATCCCCAATTCTTCATATTTTGGTGCTCTCCACCTTGGATAAGGTGGATTTGCCTCTAATATGCTCACTGCTTCCCTTATTTCATCATCTTTGGTACTTTCTCTCAATGACTGAACCATACACTTCTCAATTGGGTCCTCAGTCATGGCATGTAATGCAAAATTTTGGACAATTTCGTCCACCACTTTAATTTGCAAGCAATCACTCTGATCAGAAGGAAATTTCATTGCCTTGAGCACATTGAAGGTGACTTGCTCATTTTGAACTCTAAGAATTAACTTTTCTTGTTGGACATCAATTAGAGCTCTTCTAGTGGCTAGGAATGGTCGGCCTAAAATAATCGGTACTTCAAAGTCTTCCTCCATTTCTAACACAATAAAGTCTGCAGGAAAAATAAACTTGTCAACCTTGATCAACACATCCTCCACCACTCCCCTTGGATATTTATAGATCGATCTGCTAGTTGAAGAGACATAGTGGTGCCCTTGACTTCTCCTAGTCCAAGTTTTTTAAAAACAGAATAAGGCATTAGATTAATACTAGCACCAAGATCACATAAAGCTTTGTCAAAATAAGAATCACCAATTGTGCAAGGAATCGTAAAACTCCTTGGATCTTTAAGCTTTGGTGGTAGCTTATTTTGCAGAATAGCGGAGCATTCTTCAGTGAGGTTGACGGTCTCATAATCCTCCAACTTCCTCTTGTTTGCCAAGATTTCCTTTAAGAACTTTGCATAGCTTGGCATTTGAGCCAATGCATCTGCAAAAGGAATGTTAATGTGCAATTTTTTAAACACATCAAGAAATTTGGAGAATTGCTTATCTATTTTGTGCTGCTTAAGTCGCTCCGGAAAAGGAATAGGAGGCACATATGGCATAGGATTGTCGGGAAATAGCTTGCTTTGAGGTGGTTTTTCTTTTGAGATTTTTGGGTCGGCTTCATCCTTCAAATCGGCTTTGGACTCCTCTTTTTCTCCTTCACATTTTTCTTCATTTTTAAGCTCTTTTCCACTCCTTAAGGTGATGGCTTTTGCATTCTCGATTGGATTCTTCACAGTGTTGCTCGGAAGACCACCATATGGTCTCTCGGATATTTGGCTAGCAAGTTGACCAATTTGTTTTTCCACATTCCGTATGCTTGCCTCCATATGTCGAATTTTTGCATCTTGAATGTTCATGCGACTTTCAAAGTGATTCACCACTTCTTGATTTGATTGAATAAGCTTTGCCACCATTTCTTCAAGGTTATTATTCGGCTTCTCCATTGGTGGTGGGAATGCTGGTCTAGGTGGGTTCATCGGTTGCTGATTTTGCCCTCCCCAAGAAAGATTAGGGTGATTCCTCCATCCAGGGTTGTATGTATTTGAGTAAGGATTATTTGGAGGTCCCCTATTGAAATTAGAAAAAAAATTAGCATCTTCGGTAGTATAAGAATTATGATTTACCTGACAAGCAGTTGACTCGTGTCTTCCACCACAAAAGTCACAAGTTGTCTCCTTTATCTTCAAAACCGAATCTATCTTTCTATTCAAAGCAGCAAATTGAGCAGCAATGGCAGTATTAACATCAATCTCATGTACTCCACTAGATTTTCTGGCATTGAATCTTTCAGTTGGCCATTGATAGCTATTAGACGCCATTTGATCAATCAACTCAAAAGCTTCTTCAGGCGTTTTATTATTCAATGTACCACCAGCTGCGGCATCTATAGTACTTCTCATATTTGGACCAATTCCATTATAGAACGTTTGCACTTGCATCCAAATTGGAATAACGTGGTGTGGACATCTCCTTAGTAGCTCCTTAAACCTTTCCCATGCCTCATATAGGGATTCTCCATCATTTTGTATGAATGTGGTGATATCATTCCTCATTTTTGCTGACTTGGCAGGAGGAAAATACCGGCTTAAGAACTTTTGCGCTATATCCTCCCAAGTGATGATAAAGCCTGTAGGAAGAGAAGATAACCATGCCTTAGCTTTATCACGTAAAGAGAATGGAAATAGCCTAAGTCTAATAGCATAATTGTGAACTCCATTATATTTAATGGTATCACAAATTTCAAGAAAAGCTTCAATGTGGAGGTTAGGATCTTCATTCGGCAAGCCACTGAATTGAACAGCATTTTGAAGCATTTGGATCAAGGACGGCTTGAGCTCAAAATTGTTGGCTTGAATTGCTGGCCTTCTGATGCTTGAAGTGGAATCTTGAACCGTTGGAGCGGAATAGTCCATCAAAGTTCTCCTTTGAGGTTGAATTGGGAGATGTTCTTCTTCGGCCGCCATTGGATTTGTGTCAATGACTAACTCTTGCTCTTTCAATTCTCTTAGAATTGTTCTTTCGGGTTCAGGATCAAATTCTTCCAGTTCTCCTTTCCGACTTCTAAAATTCATGCAACTTTTGAATTCCTTTGACAAGAATCCAAGAAAAAGAAATAAAAATTAAATGGCTAGTCTCTACCAAGAATCAATCAATATCAATAGCAATTGGAAAAAATTAGTAAATTCAATCCCTGGCAATGGCGCCAAAAACTTGTTCGGTGAATTGCAAGCGTACAATATCAATAAGTAATAAAGTGATGAGTAGAGTATCATTCCCACGAAGATTGATTTCAATTTAACCAATTACGTACCAAATTGACTAATTCAAGAACAAGCTAACCTATTAAAAAGCTTTCATGCAATTTAACTAAACTTAACAAAGAATGAAAATTTATAACAATAAACAAATACTAAAAATTTACCAAATTAATAAAGATGTTAGAGATTTTGATTTCACTTAATCAATCCTAATTAACTCTCTTGACTTGTCATGCAATTAACTTAAATTCCAAATTATGATGGTGAAATTTCCCTAATGTAAATTAATAGCCGACATCGGTCTAATAACCCTATTTAGATTAAAATCAACTCACACTTGATCTAGGTGAATTTAGATTTCTAAATGCATTAAGAACTATGGAAATTCCCGGATTCAATCTAAGTAGCCACGACTTAGTTCTACTACCGAAACCACATGAACAACCTAGATTATTACCGTCTAAATTGAATTCACGGTTTAATATCACATGAGCACATGCATGTCATCTCCACACGGTATCAAACAAGCATCAAAAATTAATTAAGTGGTGATCAATCACCTAAAAGCATTAAGAAGATGATATTAAACTCATAATTGAAATATAGATTGCATGAACAAGTCTTAAGAATTAATTATTCATGATTAAGATCCATCTAATCTCTAACAAAAGAAATTAGAACATAATGAAGCTTAAACTAACCACAAAAATAAAAGTAGACATAATTAAAATTGAAACAAATTCTGAAAATTAAAGTAACTATTAGTCAATAATTAAACACAAAACTATAAAATAGTTAATCATTGAAGATAAACCACAGCTAGAAGTTCATAACAAAACACAAGGAATAAAGCTACTAAAATTAAAGATAAGAAAAGAAAAATAAAATGGCTAAACTAAACTAACTAAAGAAAGACAAGAAAAGACAAAACCCAAGACTTGAAGTCAAACAACAAAATTCTGCATGGTTTGTTGTTTCTGCCCGTAGCTTCCAAAGAGAAACAAAAACAACAATTTGCTGCCTCTTTGTAAGTCAAGCTTGGCGGCTGTGGTCTCTATTCTTCCTAAGACAAACTAAAACATAATAAAACAAGAAAGAGACGGAGGTGTGCAGTCCAGGAAACAAAAGACAATTGACCGACTGATGTTGCTGAAGAAAACCGTGAGTGATCAACTCAAGAGAATCGAAAACAGGAAGAAGAAACAAGAGGATGACTGAAATTCTGCTGAGAAAAACCGAGAGGAACTACTGCAAGATTCGGAAGAAAATCGACGAGAGGAACTACTGAGTATTCTAAAGAAAACCGCGACAAGAAGAGAAACAAGAAAAACAAAGGACGTGCGGTTCCAAGAATAAAGAAGACGGCTCCAGAAAATTCTGCTAACCCGAAGTTAGACGGCTACTTCTAAACTAATGAAAGAAAACAGAAAGAAAAGAAAATTCTGTTAAATCTAAACTAAAGCTAAAGAAAAAGAAGAAACGAATGAAGTGCTCCTAAAACTAAATCTAAACTAAAGGAAGAAAAGAATAAAAGAATGGCCCTCGGTTGTGTGGTTTATATAGAGAAGCTGATTTCCTAAACTCCAAATCTATCTTCAAATTGTAATCAGCTTCTTCTTTCTTGTTTCCAAATTCCAGCCGTATGTTGTTTCCAATTTGCAGCCCAGTTGAAGAAGTCTTTTCCTTTTTCCTCCATTGTTTCCAAATTCCTCTGCAGCTCAGTTTCTTCTTGTTGTTTTCGGTTTCTAGTTCCTTCTTTCCCTCTATGTGCTGCTCGGCTTTCATGTTTCCTAATTTGTACTCAGCTTTGTTTTGTTTCCTTGTTCTTGGTTTTCTTCTTTTTTCTTTCCCGATTCCTTTGTCTTGCAGTTGTCTTCTATTTCCTAATTGTAGTGATCTTGCTCTGTTCTTGTCCTTGTGCAGCACGATTTCTGTTTCCTAAATTTACTGAAGAATGCTTTTGTCTTCTTCCTGGTTGCAGCTGATTTTGTTCTTTCTTAATTACAATTGACTTGTATTTCCTTTTTTTTGTAGCTGCCTTGTAGCTGAAGTCTCCTTTTGTTCTTCCAATTGTGCGGCTGCTTTCTTTCTGGTTTTTCAGCTCGGCTCTTGGTTTCTTTGTTGCAGCCAAAAGAGTCTTCTTTCTCTTTTTGTTGAAGTAAATTGGTCAAGCTTTGATAAACTCTCTTGGCTATAAAGTAACAAAATAATTGGTTAGTCCTTTGTTCTCAAATTAGAAGAAAAATTCAAGATTAAGCTCAAAAGTTCTAAAAATATTAGAAAACTCAAAAATCATAAAATCAAAGGATAATTTGGCCAAAATATGTAAAAAATTAAAACACAAGCCAATTTCTAACCAAAATTAATAAAAATACACTATATAAAATAGAATTATCAGATGATACCCTCTCTTGAGGTCAATTTTAGTATAATTTTTAGACCCATGTAATTCTTCAAACATGTCACGAAGGCGAGGTATTGGATGTCTATACTTAATTGTAATCTTATTAAAAGCTCTACAATCAGTACACATTCTCCATGTACATTCCTTCTTTGGAACAAGGATGACTAGAACTGCGCATGGACTAAGACTTTCCCGTACATGACTTTTGTTTAGCGATTCCTCAACTTACCATTGGAGCTCTTTGGTCTCCTCAGGGTTGGCTCGGTAGGCTGGTCGGTTGGGAATTACTACACCAGGAACGAAGTCAATTGGATGCTCAATTCTCCTTAAAAGTGGTAATCCTTTAGGGAGATATTCTGGGAAAACATCTTCGTATTCTTGCAAAACAGCTTTCACTTGCGAAGGCAAGTCACTTGGCATCTCATCATTAGAAAATAGTGCTTCTTGAAAAATAATTAGCACAAAATTCTTACTTGCTTGTAAAGCTCTATCAACATCTCTCATGCAAGCATAGAAGCTACCTTTAAAATTTTCAATTGATAGCTGTGCTCCTTCGGTTTCACTCATGAGAACCAAAACCTTACCTTTAGAAGTTGAAGAAATTTGTGTACTCACGGGTTGAGCAGAATTTTGACCTTCTTCAACCTTCTTTTGTTTTATCCACTCCATTTGCTTTACCCTTTGTTGTTGTTGAAACTCACTAATTTCTAAGGGCGGCAATGGTGCTACTATGAGGGCTTTTCCATCCTTGTTGAGGTGGTACTTATTAGTCCTCCCGGAATGATTTGCATGACTATCATACTCCCAAAGTCGTCTTATTAGTAGGTGACTGGCCTACATAGGAATGACATCACAAAGAACTTTGTCAGCAAAATTTCCAATTTAAAAACTTACCAAAGTTTGCTTTGTGACTCAGAGTGATCCAATTTGATTCATCCATCGCAATTTGTACGGCTTTGGATGCACGGAACATTTGAGCTTCAATTTATCTACAAGATAAGTAGAAGTAAGGTTAGTACAAGATCCTCCATCAATAATTAACATGTAAATTTGATCTTTAATAAGACACTTAGAATGGAAAATATTGGCCCTTTGATTTTCAGTGTCTTCTTCAGGTTGGGCACTCAAAGCTCTTATTGTCACCAAACAATCTCCAATTGGTTGATCCTTTTCACGCTCCCAATGTTCATCAACATGATTTGCGGCCATGTCTTCATCTTGAATACTTAACTCCTCTTCACTCTCACTTTGATAGGTTCCATCATCTAAGATGGTCATCGTTCGTGAGTTTGGGTATTAAGAGGCTATATATCCTCGGCCTAAACACCTAAAACATTGAATAGAGGAACTAGTGTTAGTATTATTGAAACTAGAAGAGGGTTTAGAATTACTTACCTTTGGAGCATTTTGTGGTGTGAATTTCTTCCCACTTGTTAGATTGGAAGCCGACCCTCCCCTCCATTGAGTGCTTCCGGAACTTGAAGAATTAAACCTTCCACCTTGGCGATTATTGTTGTTGTTTTGCCAATCATTACTCGTGCTTGAGCTCCTCACATTTTGTGGCACCTTCTTGAGTTTCTTCTCAACCTTTTCAGCCATTTGTAATAGCTGCTTAAAGTTACTATTAAGGCCATTTATGAACCTTGGCATTGTAGATTCTTCATCTTCTTCTATATTAGTACGTAGCATGGCTAGATCCATCTCTTTGTAGTAGTCATCTACACTTTTGTTCTCCTGAGCCAAGCTTTGAAGCTTTTGTAACAACTCTCTTTTGTGATGAGAGGGAATATATTTCTTTCTCATAACCTTTTTCAAAGAAATCCAATATGAAATCGGTTGCTTAAAATTCTTCTCTCTTTGGCGAGAAGTTTTTCACCACCAAGTAGATGCATGTCTAGAAAATTCAACCACAACCAACTTCACTTTCTTCCTCTCAGAAAATTCATGGATATCAAAAATTTTATCAACTTTTTCTTCTCATTCCATATATGCTTTTGGATCATTCTTGCCTTCAAATTCTAGAATTTGTAACTTAATGCTAGCAAGATTATCATCCTTCTTAGATATCCTTTTACTCCTTGTAGAGTAGTGATCATCATCCGAACTTGGAGCTTCAGATTCCTCTTCCTCGGATGAGCTAATTGTTTCATCCATTTTGGACTTCTTCTTTTTTTCCTTAGGGTTTGTTTGAGTAACTTCTTGAAGCTCCTCAGCCTTGGCTGCTTGTTTGAGTAACTTCTTGAGGCTCCTCGGCCTTGGCTGCCTCCGAGTTGGATGCAACTTGAGCCATTGTAATTTCCATTTGGTCAATTCTTCTATGAACTAATTCTAGAGCCAAAGCTAAACCCTTAAGGTACTCTTTCATGTCCTTATCTTGTTCTCTCGGATTTTCAGTCATTTTTGCTTGATAAATTTAGTAACAAATTTTCCTACCTCGCTTCCCTCTAACCAATCTCCCAAAATATGAAACTCTCAGCAATGTAAGGCTAAACTCTTTTTTTATAGTAATGGGGTTGATGAGTAGGTTCACTCACACTCAATCACTTTTCTAAGAGTTCTAACCAAAACAAGTTTCAAAAGTCTTAAAAAAAATAGACAATTAAATTCAAATTAAAACAAGAATAAAATTTTTAGAGGTCAAAAAAGACAAGAAATGAGAAAAAATTCTAAAAACAAGAAACAAATATGAGGGCAACAAAAAAGAAACAAAGAACTTCAACAAGAGATAATTTTCAGCTGAAGTTTTCAAATAAGAGAAAACATGTTTATGGCCGAAAGGATGTTTGCAAGGTGGTTCTTTATGTGCTTGTGATGAAGTAAGACTTGGTGAATATGGTTGTATTTTGCTCAATATATCAAACCAAATTCAGACAGCAACTCAAGTTCTTGACAAAACCAATTCTAATCAGGATGTGCCTTCGGTTTTTGGCTGGTTTCTTAAACAGGGAGTTTCTAAATTTCCAGTAGGGTTTTTATAATTTGGCAACACACTTTTGGCAACAAGTTGAAACCCTTGTAATAAAAAAAAATCACGCCAACAACCTAATCACAGATCAAGATGAAATCGGGCAGAATCAGAAATTGAAGTGTTGGATTTCTTGCTGCTCTATCGGGTTTTCAGAAAGAATTCAGTAGGCTGTTTCACAGTTTTTGTAGCACAATTTGATAGAAAAATTCAAGAAGAAGAAACCTTCTTACTTAGGTAATAATCACAAGAAAATAAAACACATAAACTAGACAGAAACTTGGGTTCAAGATCTTTGGGTTTTTTTCTGGATTTTGTCAGCTATGGGTTTCAGGATTTTTTAGGATTTCTCATCTTTTTGGACTATTTTTCTTCCTCAGCAAATTTCTAAATTTTGGCTCAAGTTTTATAATTTCGAAACACACTTTTGGCAACAATTTGAAGCCTTTGTAATCAGAAAATATTCACGAAAAACAACCTGGTCAAGATCAAAGTAAGATCGAGCAAAATCCAGCAGAATTTTAGGATTGAATTTCAACAATTCGAATTGGGATTTTTATGTTGTTTTTCAAGCAAGAAATTAAGAAGTGAAACAAGAAGGGAATACGGATAGAACAAGGATGCAGAAATACAAGAACAGAAACGAAAAGATTAAGGAAACAGAAACACAAACAGGCGCTGAAAAATTGAGATAGAATCGGGAAGAACTTCTACAATTCGGTTGGATTTTTTGTTTTTAACACAGAATTAAGAAGACAATCATTAATTGATTATGGATAGAAACAAGACTCAGATATATGAAACAAAAACACGGAAAAACAAGAAACACAGAGACACGAAGAAAAAACACAAACGATATGAACAACTTCAAGGAGCAACCCAAAGGCAGCTCTGATATCAAATTGATATGAATCTTACACCGAGAGTAAAATTCAAATCTATACTAGAGTGTTGGTCTTAGTATCATCCTCTAGGTTGAATTAGCTCTTCCTTTAGCAAGACACCAACTCCAAGATTGAAGAAAGACCTTGCTTTTGTTTACTTGACACCCAGATAATCAAACCAAAACCCGGATGTGAGTTGGACTGTTTCCTTGGAACCAAGAAGCACAATCAAATTGTTGAGGGAAAGAAACTCAACAAAATAGCTTAAACATGCATCCAAGAGGCTATCCTCAGAAACCCAAAGCAAGTTCTAAAGTAGAACTCAAAGAAAAACTAAAAGCTCTCAAGTTTGTATTGATAAAAGTTGTGTCTTCCTCCTTGGCCAATGGCCTCTATTTATAGATTACAATTTGCAAGAATTAAGAAAGCCATCATCTAGAAGGATTAGCTTCTTAGGAAACTACTTTAAGAAACTATTACTAAAAGCTCCTACTTAAAGACAGATAAAAAACATTGCCTAAACTATAAACTAAGCATTCCCTAAACTGAAGTCCAAGTGTGGGTTGGAATTGTTCGACTGCCTAAATTGAATTCTTGTTGGCTAGAATTTCTAAAACTAAATTGGAATTCTCGAAATTGCAACTCCAAGTGTTGGCTGGAATTTGAGCTTCCTAAATCAATAGCCAAGTGCTAAATGGAATTGAGCTAAATTAAGTTGGAATTAAACCGTCCTTGAACTGCCAAAATTCTAAAACTCGAAGCTTCCTAAAGCTGAATCCCAAAGCAACTTCAATATGTTGAAACCCGAAGTTTCTAAAACAGCCGTCTGTCTTCGGCCTTAGCTAGAATCTTTCTCTTTGGTTTGCACACTTGGCTCACCTTCCATAACACTAAGTAGAATGACATATGGATTAATATTGCCAACCTTCATGGTTTCCGTAGCTTGATATTCAGTTATTAAAGATGTTATGGAAACTTGCATTTTCTTAGCTCTCGACCTTGTCATAGGACCACCAATCCCTTGTTATGGTTCAATGGATCAATGGCCCTTATGTTCTCATCAATGTCTCATTCCTGAGTACACTTAAAACACACATTAGATATTCAAGATGGTCATCCAAACTTCTTGAGTACACCAAAATATCATCAAAATAAAAATCACAAACTTTCCAATAAACTCACGCAAAACATGATTTATTAAACGCATGAAAGTCCTAGGAGTGTTAGTTAGGTCAAAAGGCATAACTAACCATTCATACAAACCAGGTTTTGTTTTAAAAGTGGTTTCCCATTCATCACCTTTTTTCATTCTACTTTGGATGGTATCCACTTTTCAAATCAATTTTGGAAAAGATAATTGATCCATATAACTCATAACGTAAATCATGTAATCGAGGTATAGGATGCTGATCGTTATGTTGTTCACAACACGATAGTCTATGCACATCCTCCATGATCCATCTTTCTTTGGCACCAACAAAACTGGCACAACACATGGGCTCATGCTTTCCTGAACCCATCCCTTGTCCAACAATTCTTCAACTTGCCTTTAAAGCTCTTTAGTTTCTTTGGGACTTGTCTTATAGGCAGGCTTGTTTGGAATTGATGCTCTCAGAACAAAGTTGATTTGATACTCAATACCAAGAAGTGGTGGTAATCCTTTTGGAACTTCCTCGGGAAACACATCTTCAAATTCCTGTAACATAGAAATAATGGTGCTCGGTAATTCACCGGCCAAATCATTAGTGGTCAAATGAGCTTCGTTATACAAAATCAGCACAAAAAGTGATTGGGAATTTAGAGCACTCAGGATCTCACTTTTTTTTTTGCCAAATACACAAAGTTTTTCTTTTTTTTTTTCACTCAAGATGAGTGCTTCTTTTCTCTCCTTTTGCTCCTTTTCTTTTCACTCAAACTCTCTTCATTCTCTTTTTTCTCACCCTCTTTCATTTGCTCACTTATTTTTTTTGCATCTTCTTGTAGCCTCACTTGATCTTCATAAATTTGATTTGGAGGCATAGGTACAAGAGTTACATTTCTTTGATTATGAACAAAAGAGTACTTGTTAGTAAAACTGTCGTGGCTAACTCATCTATCATATTGCTAGGGCCTCCCTAACAACAAATGGCTTGCTTGCATAGGGACCACATAAAAAATCACCTCATCTTTGTATTTCTCAATGAAAAATGGCACCTTTACTTGCTTGGAAACCCGAACTTCTCCACAATCACTAAGCCATTCTAGCTTGTATGGCTTTGAGTGCTTTGTTGTAGGCAATCCTAACTTTTCAACCATAGAAACACTAGCCACATTAGTACAACTTCCACCATCAATTATGACACTACATAGCTTCCCATTAACATAGCATCTTGTGTGGAAAATGTTCTCCCTTTGTGCCTCGTCGTTTCTTGATTTGCATATTAAGGATTCGTCTAGTGACCAACAATTCACCATGGACTGATAACTCCTTCTTATCCGATTCTACAAGAGATGACATGGAATCTGATGCTTGCTTGTCTTCCGTTTCATATTCTTCATCATCCCTTATCACCATTGTAAGCTTATTTGGACATTGGCTTGTGATATGACCCCCGCCTTAACACTTGAAACATTTAATGTCACGAGTTGGAGAGTTAGAGGATTCATTGTTACCTTTCGACGTCCCTTCTTTTGGGGTTGTTTTGGCTAGTTTTGAGAAAGTTGTAGGCTCCTCATCCTTCTTTGAAGTACTTTTCATCCAAGTACTTTGACGTGTACTAACTTCTCTCTTGAGTTGTTGCTCCACTTTGACAACCGTGTGTACCATATCTTGCAACTCCACATAATGGTACATTTCAACTCATTCTTGGATGTCACGGTTCAAAACATTCAAAAATCTAGCCATGGTTGCTTCTTGATCCTCCTCCACATTGGCTTCTATCATAGCAACCTCCATTTCTTCGAAATAACCTTCCACACTTTTGCTTTCTTGCCTAAGCCCTTGAAGCTTGTTGTAGAGATCTCGACAGTAATGGCTCGGCACAAATCTCTTTCTCATAATTGCTTTCATTTCCTCCCAAGTCTTCACGGTCTTTCACAATTTCTTCTCCTACTTATCACAAGTTGATCCCATCGTGTTAATGCATAATCGAAAACTCAGTGAATGCAAGTTTTACCCTTTTGAGATCGGAGTAGTGGTGACAATCGAACACAAATTTCATCTTTTTATTTCATTCAATATAGACCTCCGGATCGGATCTTCCTTGAAAAGGAGGGATTTTCATCTTGATGACGCTAAGTTTGTTGTCTTCTCCAAATTGGTCTTCTAATGCACCCAAAAGATTCCCTATCAAACTCATCATCAACTTCATCAAGCTCTTCATCTTCTACCCTTTGTGTTTTATGCTTTCTTTGGGTGTTGGTGGTGTGTGAACAAGCCATTTCTAATTCCGCTTGCAATTGATCAATTCTTTCATGCAATGGTTCAATTTCTTGTCATAGCAATCTTCTCATTTTTCCCATCAAGGCTTCGATTTGTAAGTTTTGTTGATGATCCTTCTCATTGGAATGGTGAGACATTTTGGAAATCCTGCAACCAAATGGTTAAAAAAAAAATCCTCACAAATAGTAATAACTCTCTTACATGTTTTTACTCTCAAGATTTTTTTTTAATGTGGTCACTCACACTCAAATTTTGTCACAAATGAGGTTGACATTTGTTACCTCTGTTAAGGTTCTTATTGAACTTAGTTGAGCAATTATCAAGTGAGAGTGTGACTTTCACAACTAAAACTTATCAAATAATTTAATTTTTGTTTTGGTGTTGTGAAATTGAATTCTCCAAGGAATAAGAGAAGATAACAACTTGAAAGATAGACAAAGATAAAAGAATAGTGAACTAGATGAACAATGGAATTTTATCCAAGGTTGATTGAGAACTTTGTCAATGAATCTTTTGGCAACTTGGATCACAAGAGAAAATAATATTAGATCTCAAAGGAATCACAATTTCAATAATTGAATTTGTTTGTGTCCCTTCTTCTTCTTCTTCTTCTTCTACTTTTTTTAATATTTGACCAACACTTTTTTTTTTGGCCTCTTTTATTCTTCTTTGTCTTTCACGTTTTCTTTTTCAATGAATAAAGTAAAAACGGAAGGGGAGATGAGAAGGTGACTTCTTAAATTCCAAAGCCACTGGTAGGAACCTTGCCAACCTATGACAAAACGCACCAAAAAAATGTGAATCTTGATTTTCAAAAAAGCCAAGAATAACAAAGGATAAAATCAAAAGAGAAAAAAAATAGGAATGCAACCCATAGAAATGGCTCGGATACCAAAGATGTGAATCCAATCCAAAAGATTAGGAACACTTAGAAAATTTGCCCAAGATGTGTCTAAGGGAATGCGAGTTTGGATTGGTGTAAACCTTAACCCACTATCTATAAAGAAATAGGAACCTTGGTATAAAACGCCACAACCAATTACACCAAAATTGGTTGATAAGCTTAGTTTGAACGCCACAAGTTTTGGAAGAAAACTTGATGAGTTCTAAAGTTCTCCAAGAACACAAAAATGAGATAAACTCACAAATTTTATTATTCAAAGCTTCTTCAAAAAATAGTACAAAAGTGGCCTATTTATAGGCTAAAAACAAGTCTTGTAAAGTCCTAAATAACCTTGTCAAGAAACTAGGAGAAATAAAGATTAAGTTTGACTAACTAACTTCTAGACTAGACTTTGACAAGACCAATATTTTGGTTGAAAAATTTGCACATTGGAATGGTGCTTTGACCAAGAGTTGGAATAAGTAGATTCATGTATCCTGAGCTAGCTTACAAGACTTCATTAAATAATCATTTGACTGAATTTTTGGCCGTGAATTTCGTCCCCCTATGCCTTAAAATGGATGGTTGACCATGAATTTGAAGTCTTCAACACTTGACTATTTGACTCTTTGAAGACTTGAATTTGGACCATCACTTTTCAACTTGGACCAAATGCACACTTGAATTTGGACCGTCATTCCATTGAATTGGATGTGAAGTTGGGGCCGAGTTCACATCTTTGGCCACTGAGTTCACATTTTTGGCCTCTAAGTTCACATTAGTAAATTTAAAGCGTTTTTATGTTTTAAAGTTTCGCCTAATGAATAAAATATCATTTTATATTTACTATTTTTAAATTGAGCAAGGGAGTGATAACTGCCCTGAACTCGATTCAAGGTTGGTTCAATGACCTTGCTAAATCATAAATAGAGGAAATCACGTGTAACCTCAGGTCAACTGAGTTTAGCTGCGAACTCCATAACATCCCAAGCGGGTGGGGAGAATGTTAACATCCATGAGGGTGACAAAATAGAACATTCTACAAGCTGACAAAAAAGTTTAAATACTGGTCAAATTAAATCCCAAGCATCCCAAGGAGTGGGGATCTCGAATTACTCAAATTAAATCCCAAACATCCCAAGGGGTGGGGATCTTAGGTTGCTCAAATTAAATCCCAAACATCCCAATGGGTGGAGATCTTGGGGCAATTACTTTATTGGAATAAGCATATTACATACAGGAGGAGTTTACAATTTCCCTTTTCCTTTACTCTTCTCCTTGATGAGAATTCGGGAGCTATTCAACCTACTTGATGGGAATCCAGGAGCTGTGTAACCTACTCGCCAAGCATTTGATCCATTAAGGCATATCACGGGGTTGATGGCAAGAGTTAGAGCTAGAAAACTTCAAGAAACCATGAAGTGGTTTAATTTAAGACATTCAAGCTCGTCAAGCATGGGGCCAAGACGTGCAAATCATTAATCTACTACAAGTTCAACTTAAAGAAAAAGTTGAAGAACACTAGTCTTGCTTTGGCAGAATGCTAGTGTAATAATAGGCCAAGTTGCTTAGTTAATTTTTAGCATTATTTTTAGGATTATGTGTGGCCGAATTTAGGTAATTAAAAGGCCAACCTTGTTGGATTTTTATTTTTTATGCACAAAATTTATATATTTATTTAGATGCCAAATTTGTAAGCTTGAAGGAAGCCTTAAAGGGCCAAACTTCTAAGTCCAATTAGATTAGGATTAGGATTTACGATTAGGTCTTTTGTCCACCTCCCCCTTTAGAAATTAGATTGGAATTAGGATTTAATTGTTTCCTTGTTAAGACAAACTTGTAGCCTATTTAAAGAGGCCATTCTGCCAAAACATCAAAATACACGTTGAGAAGATTTTTGTGACATTACATCCTTGAGAGTTTGAGTGAATCAATCTCTTGATTCTTTCAAAGAACAATGGGCTTATTAAACTTGACCTGTTTGTGGTACATTTGAGTCTTATCAATCTAGTAGAATCCTAGGTTGTGGTGACGTTTCATCCATTCGGTCTCAATTTCGCCAGTTATAGGATTATGCAAGTTAAGTCTTGGGTCCTGTTTCGCTTGTTGCATATTGCTAGCTCTTTATAGCAGCGAGGTGCGTATCAGTTTGGTATCGGAGCTCTAGGTAATTTTGAAATCTTGTAGATATTCTGTTTATATTGCTTCCATACATGAAAATTATATATATACCAAACTTCATTGTAGCTAAAAATTCTGTTTTCTTGTGTGATGAAGGCCAAATCCGCAACCCGCTCAAATGATCACGATTTGAAACTTTCCGTCTCTCTCATTAGGATTCTTAAATTAACCAAAATTTTATCACATGAATTTTGCACTTCTTTTGGATACGATCTAAGTGTGTGACCCAATAGGTTCTCATAACGTTGGCATTGCCATAAAATATATTTTATGCCCAAAGTAATGAGCGGTGTCTAGCAACACATCAATACTACCCAAGTCATGAGAATATTAGTAATTCGTCATTACATTTCTTGTGATAGGTATTACCGTGTAATTAAATACCTTTGCCCTAGATATCATGATTGAACACAAGCTATGGAGTGTGTCATACTCGTATAGTTCAATCTTTGCATTTTTTGTCATGCTCGTATAGTTCAATCTTTGCATTTTTTGATTCCCGAGTAGACATATCTAAGCAAATGAGCCTGATATCACATATCGACTCATTTGAGCATGGCCACGTATTTTATGATCTTACTCAACCAAGGGGCCCAAAGATATCACTCCCATTATATAGGAGGGGAAAATCCTTTCTTGATCACTCAACATCCCACTACATGATTTATTACATATCCAATTACTACTTTTATAGTTCACCCTTTTACGGGTAACCTTTAGTAGTATCAAAACATGTAACTCCTCATGTTGGGATCTCTGAATATCTCAAGTCTAAGGATTATTTACACCATCATCACTATGAGAAATATTATGACACTTTATATAATAATCGATGTAGTATTTCTCATGGCGGGTCGATCCAGTACATAGTTCTCTAACATATGCTTATGTGTTGACTTGATATCTCATATCATGAACCATTTCATCAGTCACTACACATATTAATCTTAATGCATTATCATTGTTCTATTTAATGATAATACTCGACTAGGGATAATTTTAGAATAATTAAATTCTTGGGACATTATTATGTTTATTTCATAAAACGCAGATATAAGATAAACATAATAATTAGTGCCATTAATTATGAACATTATGATAATATATATGCATATACCATCATCATATAATTGCTTTTTAGGGCATAATCCAACATTGAGATCATCAGAGATCTCAACATGACGAGTTGTATATTTTGATGCTACTAAACGTTACCTGTAAAAAGATGAACTATAAAACTAGCAGTTGGATATGCAATCAATTATGTAGTGAGATGTTGAATTTTCAAGATAGGATTTGCCCCTCCTAAGTAATGGGAGTGATATATTTGGGCCCTAATATCAAGTGAGACCATAAAATGCATGGCCGTGCTCAAATGAGTCGATATGTGTTATCGAACTCATTTGCTTAGATGTGTCTACTTGGGAATAAAGAAACGCAAAGATAGAACTATGCGAGTGTGACATACTCCATGGCTCATGTTCAATCAAGATATCTAGGGTAAAAGGATTGAATTACATGGTAACACCTATCATAAGAAAAAGTAATTCAAATTACTAACATTCTTATAACCTTGGTAACATTGATGTGTTGCTAGACACCGTTCAATGCTTACGGCATAAAATAGATTTTATGTTATTGCCAATTTTATAAGAACCTATTGGGTTGCACACTTAGATCGTATAAAAAAATAAGTGTAAAATTCATGTGATCAATTTTTTTGTTAATTTAAGAATCCTACTGCCAATAGGACTCTATAAGGTTTTCCGGTTAAAGGCGGTATTTGGATTTGTGACTAAATCATTTTGGTTTTGTGTTAATAAATTCAAAACAGTTCTTGATTATTAATTCATGTGAAAACTAAAATTAGAAAGCCAAATTAGAATGGGATTCTTGTTTTGGCAGCCACTGAAATTTAGAATGTTCCAAAATAGATTAGAACTTGTAATTCAAGTAAAACTCTTTAGAAGAAGTTTTACCTAATCTATTTCTATATATTTGGATTTATAATTTCAGTAGCTATACAACCCTAACATGAGAAAAAAAAATCACATTCTTCTTGCCGCATCATAAAGCTGATAATCAGTTTTTCTTTTAGAAGAAAATTTCTACAGCAAAAAGAAAACCCGAAAACTGATCCTTGTTGTCTTGTTCAGAAAAATCCTTTTCGTCTCTTTCTTGTGAAGAAACAATAGCCATTTTTTCCATAAAACAAGAAGCACTTCAGCTATTATTTAGAGGAAAATAGTAGCTACTCCTTATCAAAGAAACAAGGAGAAAACCGAAACTTGAGAAGCTTCAATCTTGAAAAACCGAAAGTAGAAATCTCTTGCTAGCACTCATGAGTTTTTGCTACTTCTTTCTTTGTTTAGTTGTGTGAAAATTAACTTGAGACTTGGAGATGATCATGTGAATACCATAGAGGCAAGGCTGTGCTGGTTTGGCTAGTAGTTTGACAATCAACAAACTTCGCAAGAAAATTCTACCGCTACCAATAAGGTAAAATGCTTCACTACCAGTTTGATATCAATTTGTAAGGATCTTTAGAGGAAATAAAAAATTTTAAATTTCTCATGCGTGCTATATTTGATTTCCTACAGTGGTATCAAAGCCACTTACAAAGGTTCAAATTGGTTTTATGTGAAAGCATGTTTCTTTTGTTAAATTGTTTATGAATAAGCATGCTAAATTTGGATATATAAACATAATTGATGTAGTCTGAATTTTAATTAAACATATATGTTTATGTTTATCAAATCAATTTAGGGTCTACCTTAATTATTTATTGCTTTATTCGAATAATATAAAAAATCTATATGTGATATATAATATATATATAAGCAGGCATGAAACCCTAGCTTTGGATTTAAGAAACAAGATTCATCTTTTCTAAAATTTATATAATTGTACCGAATCATGAAGTATTAAATCCTGAAAAACATATTATGGCTGATTTCGAATTTTCTAACTTTTGGCACGTTGGATTATGCCTTAAGGGCCAATCATGTGATGATGGTTTAGGCATATATTATATCATAACGCTTTTATTATATGGAAATTTGTTATTATTATGTTTTATTCCACATCTGCATATTACGAGTAAATATAATAATGTCCCTTGAATTTAATTATTCCAAAATTATCCCTAGTCAAGTATTATCATTAATGGGACAATGATAATGCATAAGACTAGTATGTGTAGTGACTGATAAAATGTGTCATGATATGAGATATCCGGTCAACACATAGGTACATGTTAGAGAACTATGTACTGGATCGACCCACCATGAGAAATGCTACATGGGTTATTACATGAAGTGTCATAAGCCTATCTCATAGTGATATGGTGTAAGTGATTGTTAGACTTGAGATCATTAGAGATCTCAACATGAGGAGTTGTTTGTTTTGATGCTACTAAACGTTACCCGTAAAAAGGTGAACTATAAAACTAGCAATTAGATATGTAATAAATCATGTAGTGAGATGTTGAATTTTCAAGATAGGATTTGCCCCTCCAAAGTAATGGGAGTGATATATTTAGGCCCCAATATCAAGTGAGACCATAAAATGTATGGTCGTGCTCAAATGAGTCGATATGTGTTATCGATCTCATTTGCATAAATGTGTCTACTTGGGAATCAAGAAATACAAAGATTGAACTATGTTAGTGTGACACGCTTCATGGCTCATGTTCAATCAAGATATCTAGGGCAAAATGATTGAATTACATGGTAATATCTATCACAAGAAAAGTAATGTCGAATTATTAACATTCTTATAACTTGGGTAGCATTGATGTGTTACTAGACATCGCTTAATGCTTATGGCATAAAACAGATTTTACATTATTGCCAATGTTATAAGAACCTATTAGGTTGCACACTTAGATCGTATCCAAAAAAAAGTGTAAAATTCATGTGATCAATTTTTTGGTTAATTTAAGAATCCTATTGTGAATAGGACTCTAAAAGGTTTTCCGTTTAAGGGCGGTATTTGGATTTGTGACTAAATCGTTTTGGTTTTTTGTTAATAAATTCGAAACATTTTTGGATTTATTAATTCATGTGAAAACTGAAATTAGAAAGCCAAATTAGAATGGGATTCTTGTTTTGGCAGCCACAGAAATTTAGAAAGTTCCAAAATAGATTAGAACTTGTAGTTCAAGTAAAACTCTTTAGAAGAAGTTTTACCCTAATCTATTTCTATATATATTTGGACTTATAATTTCAGCAGCCACTCAAGCCTAACATGGGCAACAAAATCACATTCTTCTTGTTGCATCGAAAAGTCGAAAATCAATTTTTCTTGGAGAAGAAAATTTCTGCAGTAAAAAGAAACCGATCCTTGTTTTCTTGTTTAGAGAAATCCTTTCGGCTCTTTCTTATGAAGAAACAGCTGTCGTCTTTTCAAGAACACAAGAAGCACTTTAGCTACTCTTTAGAGAAAAATAGAAGCTACTTCCTTGTCAAAGAAACAAGGAGAAAACCAAATCTTGAGAAGCTTGATTCTTGTAAGATCAAAAACCAAAATTTTGTTGTTAGCACTCACTACTTTTTGCTGCTTCTTTGTTTAGTTAATTGTGTGACAATTAACTTGAGACTTGAAGACAATTGTGTGGATACAATTGGGGCAAGACTGTTCTAGTTTTGCTAGTAGTTCGACGATCAACAATCTTCGCAAGAAAATTCTATCGCTACCGGTTCGATTTCACTTCGTAAAGATCCTTGGAGGAAACCAAAAATTTTAAGTTTCGTTGTGTAGTGTATTTGGTTTCCTACATGGCTAGCTTTTGGGTTTCAACTTTTATGGCCAGTTCAGTTTCAATTTTTTTTTTATTATTGAGCATGAAATTAATATGTTATATATATGTAATATTAAGGCCAAATTATATATGTAATATATAATTGTTCTGGTTTGAAAGTTTCGGATTTACCGAAATATTGGAATGCTCGGTTTTCTGAATTTTGAATGGTTCAAATTTTCTGAATTTTTTTGGGCTGGTTTGGATGTTCTGAATTTCTGGAAGGTTTAGATTTTTGGAAATTTTGGCTGGTTAAAATTTTCTAAATTTTGGTTAATTCTAATTTTCTGAAAAATGAATGTTTCGGATTTTGGTTTTTAACCCAACTTCAGAATTTTAATACTTGGCCAAGCTTCGAAATTTTAATAATTTTTTTATTATTCTCTACTAAGGCCAAAACAAATATATATTAAATTACATTGAAGGCCAAATTATATATGTGATATATAATTTTTTTTTTGTGGAATTTTGATGTAGTATCTGAAAATTAGTTTTGGACATATATATAATTCCAGTTTTGGGGTTCGGCCAAAAAGGTGTATATTAGATACACTAAGGTGGCCGAAAGTTTGTAACCTGACCCAAAATTTCCATGCATAGTATATTATTCGAAACCCTAATATTTGATTTAATAATAATTGTCATAAATTAATTAGATTAATATATTTAAGTGTTAAATATGAATGAAAATTATATGTCACATGCAGATTATGTGACATTTGAGCATGGTGCATAGTTATAGCCCTAAACCCAATGTGATTGGATAAATTTTGTATTGGTATTAAATATGACCTACGAGTCATGCCTTGCTAAATCTTTCTAGTTGTAAATTCTTTTCTCATCTAACTCCCCTCAAATGTAACTTGAGATTTCTCTAAAGATGTAATAGTTAGATTAGAGAAAGGATTAGACTAGGAACCAAATGAGGTAAGGAGTTCGTGATCATACAAGAACGACCAAATGAGGCACTTGGAGAAGATGCTGTTACCTTTAGGTTGACCTTTTGGTTCTCTCATTGGCTTGAGAGAATCAACTTAGTTTGGGCTATAACTATACCACGTTTGTTTTATTTTTTATGTATGAGATGCATGCAATGTATGTTTATTGGTTAAATGCATGATGTGATCATGATTGTAATAATTAGTTAGAAAATTATGTGATTAATTGGACTAATAATTAGAATAACCAATTCAAACAAAATGGTGAGAATTTAACAAATCCCTCAAACGAATATTAAGTCTAAGATGCCTTCCAATGCCTAGCACTCGTCAAGGCTTTGATTAATCATGTGTAGGTTTGCCAAAGTAAGGTGCCGTGGTCAATCTCAGTGAGACGCAATAGGATAACAGTAATATCCAACTGCTAATCATTGGGTTTGACTTAACTAGGTGGACTCAATAGGATTGAGACCTAGAGGCATAGAGTTGGGCCTTGGTTTATTAGATAAACTAGGGCCAGAGTTGTTCACCCAACTATCCAAGAATTGTATGGGATACAATTGACAAGTGTTGTCTACCTAAATAGCCGAGTTTTGGGTGATTAGCCAAAGCTATCTCAAAATTAGGTCAAATATGGATCTTGGCCCACTAGAAAGTTAATTATATTAATCTTTCCAAATTAATATTGAGGGTTATTAATTTGAGTAAAATAGTGAGAGTGACATTTAATAAAATTCATATTAAATATTTGCATTCATGATACTTATTTTGCATATTTCTGTTGTAGATAACCATAGCATCAAACACTAACACACTATCACTGTGATCTGTCATTGAGAAGGACAAGTTGAATGGGACAAACTTCTTGGATTGGTATAGGAACTTGAGGATAGTCCTCTAACAAGAGAAAAAGTTTTATGTCCTAGAGAAACCCTTACCTAAGGAACCTAAAGGAAAGATAACTAAGGAAGGGAACTGTTCCATTACGGTGAGACCAGACATTGGAAGAGAAACTACAAAGTTGATCTAGAGGATCAAAAGAATAAGAGGAAGGAAAATGATACTTCCACTTCATGTATTAATGTTATAGAAGTTAATCTATCTACTTATTCAGCATGGGTGTTAGACACCGGATGTGGTTCACACATTTGTGTAAATGTGCACGAACTAAAAAGAAATAGAATTTTAGCTAAAGGTGAAGTCGACCTACTAGTGGGAAATGGAGCAAGGGTTGTTGGATTAGCTGTAGGGACTTATGTCTTGAACTTGCCCTTGGAGCTTGTTTTAGAACTAGATAATTGTTATTACATGCCTTCCATTACGAAGAATATTATTTTTTCTTATTTAAACAATAGTGGATATTCATTTACAATAAAGGACAATGGTTCTCCTTTTATTTAAATGAAATCTTTTATGGTAGTGCACAGCTAGTTCATGGACTATATGTCCTAAATCTTGACATGCTTAACTATAACGTACATACCAAAATGATTAAATTAGATAATTTTAATTCAACTTATCTTTGGCATTGTCGTCTGGGCCACATAAATAAGAATTACATTTCCAAACTCCATAAAGATGGACTTTTGGACTCATTTGATTTTAAATCATATGAGACATGTGAATCGTGTTTATTAGGTAAGATGACCAAAGCCCCTTTCACAAAACATAATGAAATGGCAGGTGATTTATTGGAACTAATACATACTGTCATACTGATGTATATGGACCATTAAATACACAAGTTAGAGGTGGTTTTTCAATACTTCATCATATTTACTGATGACTACAGTAGATACGACTATGTGTATCATATGAAACACAAGTTTGAATCATTTGAAAAGATCAAAGAGTTCAAGAATGAAGTACAAAACCAACTTGGCAAGAGTATCAAAGAATTTCGATCTAATAGAGGAGGTGAATACTGAAGCCAGGAATTCGATGACTATCTAGAGGAGTGTGGGATAGTCTCACAAGTCACTCATCCTAGAACACCACAATGGAGTGGTTTATCCAAGAAGAGAAATCAAACTTTTTTAGACATGTTTCGGTACATGATGAGTCATGCAGATTTTCCAAATTCCTTCTGGGGCATGCTTTATTTATAGCCACTTTCACACTAAACTGAGTTCCATGTAAATCAGTTCAAAAGACACCGTATGCGATATGGACTGGGAAGCATCCTAATGTATCTTTTATGAAGATTTGGGGATGTGAGGCTTACGTTAAATGTTAAGTCTCCGACAAACTTGGACCCAATCTGATAAGTGCATTTTGTGGGGGTATCCTAAAGAAACAAGAGGATACTATTTCTATAATCCCAGCGAGAACAAAGTGTTTGTTGGTCGGACTGGTGTTTTCATATAAAAGGAATTTATTTCTAAATCTAGTGAGAGACAAATAGAACTTGAAGAAGTTTGAAAATCACAAAAGAGCGCTGAACTTGATGAGATGGAAATTGAGCAAACACCACAAATGGTTATAGAACAAGTACCTGCTCAAGAGACACAAAGCCCTGCGTAAGTCCACTAGGATTCATCGTGAGCCACAAAGATATGGATTTCTGGTGACTCAGAATGGTGGCATCTTGCTAATGGATCAATATGAGCCTACGACCTATCAAAAAGCTATATTGGGGCCAGATTCTAAGAAATGGCTTGAAGCCATGAGATCTGAGATGAAATCCATGTATACAAATCAAGTATGGACTTTGGTTGATCCACCTGAAGGGTAAAATCTATATGGTGCAAATGGGTCTTCAAAAAGCAGACCGACATGGATGGTGAAGTACACACTTTTAAGGGGTGATTGTCACTAAAGGTTCAAAGCAGGTTCATGGTATAGACTATGACGAAACTTTTTTGCTAGTTGCTCTGCTTAAATCCATCAGGATCTTGCTTGCCATAGCTGCATTCCATGATTTTGAAATCTGGAAAATGGATGTTGAAACTGCTTTCCTTAATGGAAATCTTCTTGAGGATGTGTACATGACACAACCTGAAAGATTGTCGATCCATAAATGCTAGAAAGGTTTGTTAGCTAAAATGATCCATTTATGGATTGAAGCAAGCATCTCGAAGTTTGAATCTTCGATTCAATGATGCAATCAAAGAGTTTGGTTTCATCAATAATGAATATGAACCTTGTGTCTATAGGAAGGTTAGTGGGAGCACTGTTGTCTTCCTAGAATTGTTTGTGGATGAAATACTACTTATGGGGAATGACAATCCTTCTTTACAATCTGTAAAGACTTGGTTAGGAAGTTTTTTTTCAATGAAAGACTTCGGTGTCAAGATCTATAGAGATAGATCAAGGAAATTGATTGGCCTAAGTCACATTACATACATAGATAAAGTGCTAAAACAGTTTAGCATGCAAGAATCTAAGAAAGACAACACATGGGACATGGAACTAGTCTCTCGAATGAACAGTGGCCGTCGACACAAGAAGAGAGATGACACATGAGTAAGATTCCATACGCATCAACTATTGGATCTATCATGTATGCCATGTTATGTATTCATCCCGATCGTATGCTTTGAGCATGACGAGTAGATATTAAGTAGATCCTGGTGAGTGTCACTGGATCGCTAAAAATATCATTGAGTACTTGAGAATGACTAAGGATACATTCTTGATGTATGGAGGTGAGGAAGAGCTCAATGTAATTGGTTACACCAATGCAAGCTTCAAAACAGATAATGATGACTTCTGATCGCAGTCAGGTTATGTGTTTTGCCTAATTGGTGGTGCTGTTAGCTTGAAAGTTCAAAGAAGGCAATAGTAGCTAATTCTATGATAGAGGCTGAGTATATTGTTGCTTCCGATGTAGCAAAAGAGGTCGTTTGGATCAAAAAGTTCATAACCAAACTTGGGGTTGTACCTAGCATTGGCGATCCAATTGAGCTCTATTGTGACAACAATGGAGCCATTGAACAATCTAAAGAACCCAGATCTCACTAAAGATTTAAACATATACTTCGGCACTTCCATCTCATTTGAGAGGTCATTGAGAGAGGGGATGTGAACATATGCAAAGTACCAACTGATGAAAACATCACTAACCCACTAACGAAGCCTTTGACATAACAGAGACATGATCGTCATACTAGATCATTAGGCATTAGAGAGATGATTGATTGGTCTTAGTTCAAATGAGAGTCTGTTGGATTATGCCCTAAGGACCAATCATGTAATGATTGTATTGGCATACATTATATCATTATGCTTTTAATTTATGGTGTTTTATGAATAAATATAATAATGTCCCAAGAATTTAATTATTCTAAAATTATCCCTAGTCAAGTATTATCATTAAATGGGACAATGATAATGCATTAAGACTAGTATGTATAGTGGCTGATGAAATGTGTCATGATATGAGATATCAAGTCAACTCAAATGTACATGTTAGAGAACTATCTACTGGATCGACTTGCCATGAGAAATGCTATATGAATTATTATATAAAGTGTCATAAGCATATCTCATAGTGATGATGATGTAAGTGATCATTAGACTTGAGGTCATCAGAGATCCCAACATGAGGAGTTGTATATTTTGATACTACCAAACGTTACCCATAATAAGGTGAACTATAAATTACCAATTGGACATGTAATAAATCATGTAGTGGGATGTTGAGCGATCAAGATAAGATGCCCCTCATATATAATGGGAGTGATATCTTTGGGCCCCTTGATTGAGTGTGACCATAAAATGCATGGCCATGCTCAAATGAGTCGATATGCGATATCGAATTCATTTGCTTATATGTGTCTACTTGGGAATCAAGAAACGCAAAGATTGTGAACTATGTGTGCATGACACGCTAATCAAGATATCTATGGCAAAGGGATTGAATTACATGGTAACATCTATCACAATAAAAGTAATGTTGAATTACTAACATTCTTATAACTTGGGTAGCATTGACTTGTTGCTTAACACCGCTCAATGTTTATGGCATAAAATAGATTTTATGTCATTGCCAATGTTATAAGAACCTATTGGGTAGCACACTTAGATCTTATCGAAAAAAAGTGTAAAATTCATGTGATGAATTTTTGGTTAATTTAAGAATCCTATTGCGAATAGGACTCTAGAAGGTTTTTCAGTTTAAAGCGATATTTGGATTTCTGACTAAATGATTTTGGTTTTTTGTTAATAAATTTGAAACATTTTTGGATTTATTAATTATGTTAAAACTAAAATTAGAAAGCCAAATAAGAATGGGATTCTTGTTTTGGCAGCCACTGAAATTTAGAAAGTTCCAAAATAGATTAGAACTTGTAGTTCAAGTAAAACTCTTTAGAAGAAGTTTTACCCTAATCTATTTCTATATATTTGGACTTATAATTTCATCAGCCAACAACCCTAGTGTGAGCAACAAAATCATGTTCTTCTAGCTGCATCATAAAGCCAAAAATCAGTTTTTCTTTTAGAAGAAAAATTATGTAGCAAAAAGAAAACCCCAAAACCGATCCTTGTTGTCTTGTTCAGAAAAATGCTTTTTGGCTCTTTCTTTTGAAGGAATAGTAGCCGTTTTATGAATAACACAAGAAGCACTTTAGTTATTCTCTAGAGAAAAATAGCTGCTGTTTCCTTATCAAAGAAACAAGGAGAAAACCGAAGTTTGAGAAGTTTGAATCCTGAAAAACCGAAGTAGAAATTCTATTACTAGCACTTATGAATTTTTTGTTTTTCTTTGTTTGGTTAATTGTGTGACAATTAACTTGAGACTTGGAGACGATCATGTGGATACTATAGAGGCAAGGATGTGCTAGTTTTTTTGGTAGTTCGACGATCAACAAACTTTGCAAGAAAATTCTACCACTATTGATAATGTAAAATGCTTCACTATCGGTTTGATCTCACTTTGTAAGGATCGTTGGAGGAAATAAAAAATTTAAATTTCTATTGTGTGCTGTATTTTGATTTTCTACATTCCTCTACGCAAATATCTCTATATAGGAGTCATCCAGTTATCTATTGCCTCTTTGATGGTCATTATGACTTTTTCTTCAATATTCCTGCAAGGAAGTACCTTCACTAAGACCTTGTCGAGATACTTCTCCATTTGGGGTTCCTTAGCCTCATAGGAACCTTGTATTTGATTCACGACTATTTGGGAGTTGCTATATGCGTGTACCTTTCTCGCTTTCATTTTTTGAGCTAATTTCAACCCTGTAATCAAGGCTTCATATTTAGCTTCATTGTTAGTTGCTTTGAACTCAAAGTGCAAAGCATACATAATCTTCGTGCCCTCTGGACTTCAAAGCAACAGGCCCGTTCTGTTGCCATCTTTATTCAAGGCACCATCTACATATAAGGTCCAGGCCGTCGAGCCCTTCATTTTCTTCCCTATGGACTCAAGTAGCGGTGAAAGGTTGACATCTGGGATCTTTGTTGTAGGGAAGCACGATAGACATTATCCCCTCGAATGGCAATAAAGGCTTAAGCTCTTGTAGATTTCGTAGTCGACCAAGATCCGATAAGATGATGTTAGTCCAAGATTCTTCGTCTTCTTGGGTAATGAATGTTCCTGGTTGTTTTTCTAACTTTTATATCTACTCTCGCCATTAGTGGGATTTGTTCTCCTTTTTCAGCACGTTAGTTATAGCTGTAGTTGCAGATTATGCACTGGTATGTCTCCCTATGATTGTTGCATACTGTTGCTCACTTACGGATAAGCACGATCTCACTGAGTTCCCACTTCGCTGTCTGAGACCTCGTTTGCCTGTGTCTAAGGTCCCATACCCTTAGTGTGATTTCAATGTGCTTCTATTCTTAGTCTTTATACTTAGACTTAGAGTTCAAGGTCTACCTAGGTAACATGCTGATGAAGCTCAAGCCCTTGGCCTTCATATGTTGTTGAGGTCTGGACCTTGAATAAGTTGAGGTCCCGCCTCGTCACGTGTTGCTAAAATCTTGCCTTTGATCATTGGGGGTGGATTACTGAGATCTAGCCTTTGATTGAGAATAGGAAATTGGGTCCCATACACATCAGGTAACAGTCTTCCGGACAATACTTATTGAGATCAATATAATCAATACACACTCGCTAACTATCATTAGGTTTTTTGACCAAAATTTGACAACCATGTAAGGTAAAATACCTGTTTGATGATGTCGAATTGAAGTAGTTTCTTCACTTCTTCATTAACCACTTCATTTCTTTCTGAAGCTCGTGAACTTTTCTTTTATTGAACAGGCTTCACCATGGGGTCAATGTTTAGTTTGTGTGTCACTAAGGACAGTGAGATCCTCTAGACTCCACACAAAGACTTCTTTATACTGGGGAAAGAGGTTAATGATTTGACTTCTGACCTCAACTGGTAGCCTAGCTCACACTTTAACCGTCATTTCAGGATGGTTATCATCTACTACAATTTCTTGTACTTTCTTATTGATCTCTTGTGATTCAACCGGCCTTTTCTTTATGCCAGTAATTTGAGATTTCTAAGTTGTAATCTTAGAATTTCTGGTGTCTCTGGGGTTTTGAGGTGTGATCTCAGAATTTTTGAGAGTTTCTCGATGTGTGACCGTGAGATTTTCAAAAGGAAACATTTTACCTTTTCCTTTTTCTACTTTTCCTCGAGGTGGCACCCTGGGTTAGGTTGTAGCATCTCTGGAGTCTATATGGCATATAAACCTTTCATCAGAGTGCTTTTTCCCTTCGATGGAAATACCCATTCATTCTCTTGCCACATACTAATCTACTCGTACAGATGTCACTTCATGTTCTGTTGGGAACTTCATAACCAAATGGTAAGGTGACCAAACGGTTTTTGCTTTGTTCATCCATAATCTCCCAATAATGGCATTGAAGGAAGATGAGACATTCCCAACATAGAAGGCCATCATGATGGTTTTATCTCGGGGGTAATCCTTCACTGTAACTGCAAGAGTAATTATGCCCACCTTATATTTGCTCCAAGGCATGACATCAAAATTTTTGGTATCTCAAAGGTTCCAAGGTGTGACCTCAAAATTTCAGAGAGCTTCCCAAGGTGTAACCTCAGGATTTTCATATGCTTCTGGGGACATTCCCAGATGAAGTTGTTCATTCGGTAGGCATGCAAGATGGTTTTAAGGCCTCGAAGTCGATTCCTAACTTGCAAAAAATTATATAGGACATTGATTGCACCTCATCCACCTTATTCTTCACCCTGTCCCCTGGTATAGTAGCCATTTCCTCGATCTCCAAACTTACGTTGTGCTTTATCAAAACGAGGGTGCCACCTTTGGACATACTGAACAAGCATCCCATTACGAATGCAATCTTCTATCTCTTTCTTAAGGTCTTTGTAGTTTTCTGTATCACGACCATGATCTTTATGAATAGACAGGATTTTGGCACGACTCTTTATGAGTGGAGTGAGATTCTTATCTTGAATTCAAGGCTCCAAGGGACCTCAATTGTAACTCAACCTGTTAAACGCACTCTCCTGAGTACTTTTTTCCATTGGCATTCTTTTGATGCTTTTTCTCATTTTTTATTTTCTCACTTCTTCTTCTTGGCTTCTTCCCATTTAATATAACTTTTGACCATTTTTGAAGTGTTTGAATTGACAAAGGAGGTTGTGAATATTCCTTTAGCAATCAGATTTTGAAATCGATTCCCACAAACAGCGCCAATTGATGAAGGCCAAATACACAACCCGCTCAAATGATCACGATTCAAAACTTTCCATCTCTCTCAATAGTAGATAGACCTGCAAAATAATCCCCGTAGTGGTTCTCTGGAGTAAATTCTCCGATGCTTAAGTCAAAGTTTTGTATGTATGTCATATTTTGCATTTGCCAGGAGCCCCTTATTAGTGTTTATTTCCACTTATATGTCCTCTTCCATGATTTGGGGGAATTTATTATTACAGCTCAATTTATTGGTCACTGATTACATGTTGTTTTATTTATCCGTCATTGTCACATGTGATTGCCGCAAACAATTGTGCCTATGATTGTCGCATATTGTTGCGCCTGTGATTGCCGCATACTTTATGTAAATTCCATATTCATCATTGTGGAAGTCAAATTAGTTGTTTAGCCCTAGTCTTCAAGACCCGGTTAAACCTTTTCTTGTTGCCCACTTTTTTTGTATATGATTTTGGTTTTAATTATTCTGTGAATTTTTTTAAAAAAATTTGTTGCCTATTTTTTTCTTAAAAAAAAATCCGAAGTGCTTTAGATTGTTTATCATGAATTTCCAACCTCCTTACTTGTCCATCCATAATCTTTGTATTTATTTTTTGGGAATTGATACAAATTCTCTACCAAAGTATAAAATTCGAAACAAATACTAGAGTATAAGTCCCAGTATCGTCCTCTAGGCAGAACTAGTTCTTTCTTTAGCAAGACACCAACTCCAAGTTTGAAGAAGGACCTTGCTTTTGTCCACTTGACACTTGAAGGTTCAATCCAAAACTCAGTTACGAATTGGACTGTTTCCTTGGAACCAAGAAGCACGCTCAAATTGTTGAGGGAAAGAGACTCAACAAGACAGCTTAAATTGAACCTAAGAGACTATTCTCAAAGACTCAAAGCAAGTTCTGAAATTAGAACCCAAAGAAAAGCAAAAAGTTCTCAAGTTTGTATTGAATAAAGTTGTGTCTTCTTTGTGTGGCCGATGGCCTTATTTATAGATGCTAATAAAGTTCGGCCAAGGACAAATCCATTCTCTAGAAGGATTATAACTCCTTGTCTTTTTAGCAAACTAACTACCTAAAGAAACAATTACTAAAAGAGCTATTATTCAAAGAAAATGAACTACTTCCTAAACTATAATCCAAGTGTGGATTGGATTTGCTTCTGTTGGCCAAATGGAGCTCTCCACGTTTCAATTGGATTTGGAAGCTTCTCTAATCATCATGGCAATGGATTTAGAAACTTCTCTAATCACCTTGGCTGTTCGATCGATCATAAAGAAGCACTGGCAAAACTTTGCTCATCATTTACAACACTAGTCATAGTGATCATAGTGACATATTGAGAGTCGTTCTTCATTGCCTTATCCTTCATTTTTTCCTTAGCTTGAAATTCGGTTATAAGAGTTGTTAAGCCAACTTGCATTCTCTTAGTTCTTGATCTAGTCATAGGACCTCCAATGCCTTGCAAGAGATCAAATTGTGGAAGTCTTATAGATGAAGTATTGGCAGCTTCATGTTCAGCAGCTTCAAGTTGTGGAGTTATCTTGGCTTGTGTAGTTGTCTCGGCCCTTAGGATTCCATCAGTCCTTCCTTCTTTGAAAGGACTGGCACTCGAGTCCATAAACTCGTTATCGAACTCAAATAATGAATGGTCGGAGACATTAAATGTAGATAGGAATCTTAAACCAAAGAATAAGAATTCGAACTTATACCAGAGTATTGGTCCTAGTATCGTGCTCTAGGTTAAACTAGTCTTCCTTTAGCAAGACACCCAACGGAATTACCAAAGACCCAAGATGTAAACTTTGACTATCCTTGGAACCTTACTTTTGTCCACTTGACACCCAATGGAATTATCAAAGACCCAAGATGTGAACTTTAACTATCCTTGGAACCAACTGGCACACTCAGATTGTTGAGGGAAAGAAACTCAACAAAATAGCTTAAACATGAACCTAAGAGGCTATCCTTAAAGACTCAAAGCAAATTCTAAACTAGAACTCAAAGAAAAGCTCAAAGCTCTCAAGTTTGTAATCGATCAAATTCTTAATTTTCTTGAGGCTGAATGGCCTCTATTTATAGGTTACAATGTGTAAGAATTAGGAAAGCCATTATCTAGTTGGATTAGCTTTTTAGGAAACTAACTAAAGATATAATTACTAAAGAAATACTTACTAAAAGTATTATAGTCTAAGAAAAGGAAATAGAACAACATAGTTGCCTAACATGCTTCACATGCTCTTCACATGCTCTTTTAAGCTCTTGCTATAAATGAGAATATCATCAAAATACACAACAAATTTTCCTATAAACTGCCTAATTACATGGTTCATGAGCCGCATGAATGTGCTAGGTGTATTAGTTAATCCAAAAGGCATGACTAACCATTCATACAAACCAAACTTAGTTTTAAAAGTAGTTTTCCATTCATCTCCATTGTTAATGCATACTTGATGATATCTACTCTTAAGATCAATTTTAGTACAATTTTTAGACCCATGCAACTCTTCAAACATGTCATCAAAGTGAGGTATTGGATGTCTATACTTAACTGTACATATTCTCCACGTACCTTCCTTCTTTGGAACACGGTTGACTGAAGCTACGCATGGACCAAGACTTTCTTGTACATGGCCTTTATCTAGCAATTCCTCAACTTGCCATTGGAGCTCTTTTGACTCTTCAGGATTGTCTCAGTTGGGAATTACTGCCCCAGGAATGAAGTCAATTTGATGATCAATTCCCCTTAAAGGTGGTAATCCTTTAGGGAGATCTTTTGGAAAATCATCTTTATCTTCCTGCAAAACAACTTTGACTTTAGAAGTTGAAGACATTTGTTTACTCTCAGTTTGAGCAGAATTTGGGCTTTCTTCAACCTTCTTTTGCTCTTTTATCCACTCCATTTGCTTCACCTTTTGTTGTTGATGAAACTTACTAATTTCCGAAGGTGGCAATGGCACTAGTATGAAGGCTTTTCCATCCTTATTAGGACAATACTTATTAGTCCTCTTGGAATGAATTGCATTGCAATCCTTCTCCCAAGGTCATCCTAATAGTAGGTGAGAAGCCTGCATAGGAACAACATCACAAAGAACTTGGTCAATAAAATTTCCAATTCGAAAACTTACCAAAGTTTGCTTTGTGACTTGGAGTGATCCACTTTGATTCATCCATTGTAATTTGTATGGTTTTGGATGCAAGGAACATTTGAGCTTCAATTTATCTACAAGGTAAGTAGCAGCAAGTTTAGTACAAGATCCTTCATCAATAATCAACATACAAATTTGTTCCTTAATTAAACATTTAGAGTGGAAAAGATTTATCCATTGATCCTTGATGTCTTCCTCAGGTGGAGCACTCAAAGCTTTCATTGTAACCAAACATTCTCCAGTTGTTTGATCCTCTTCATGCCCCCAATGTTTATTAACATTACTTGCGGCCACCTTACTCTCACTTTTATAGATTCCATCATCTAAGATAGTCATGGTTCGAGAGTTTGGACATTGAGAAGTCACATGTCCTCGGCCTAAGCACCTAAAACATTGGATAGAAGAACTAACGTTAGAACTACTTGAACTGGCCGAAGGTTTAGGGTTACTTACCTTTGAAGAAGTTTGTGGTGTAAACTTGTTCCTATTTGCTGGCTTGGATGCTTTCTTTGCGGATGCAACTTGAGCCAATGGTACTTCCATTTTATCCAATTTTTTATGGACTAATGCTAGAGTCAAAGCTATGCTCTTAAAGTACTCCTTTATGTCCTTGTTTTGTTCTTTTGGATTTGAGGCCATCTTTGCATAAGCAGTGTTAGTAATAAAAATTTTCCTACCTCTTCCCTCTAATCATTTGCCTAAATTATGAATCTCTCACCAATGTAAGGCTGAACTCTCTTTTTATAGTAATGGGGTTGATGAGTAGGTTCACTCACACTCAATCACTTTTCTAAGAGTTCTAATCAAAACAAGCCTCAAAAGTCTCACAAAAATAGACAATTAAATCCAAGTAAAGCAAGAACAAAATATTTAGGGATCAAGAATGACAAGAGAATGAAGACACAGTTCTGAGAACAAGAAGACAAGTTATGATATCAACAATGAAAACAAGGAATTTGAACAAGGAAGAATTTTAAGACTGAAATTGTCAAGTGACAGAAATTAGATTTTCTGGCCGAAAAGAATAAGCAAAAGATTGTTTTTTATGTGCTTGTGATGGAGTAAAAACTTGGTGAATATGATTGTATCTTGCCCAAGAGATCAAACCAAATTAAAACAGCAACTTCAATTCTGAACTAAAACCAATTCCAATCAGGATTTGTACTTCGGTTTTGGCAGAATTCTTCAACAATGGGTTTCCAAAAACTTCACCAGCAAAATCACGACTTTGAACACTATCTTGGCAACAAAATTCAACAACAATTCGCAGCCTTTTAAATCAAAAATTGAGGCAAAACCGAAGCTAGAACAAATCAGGAAGTTCAGTTTCAGGATTTCAGAATTTTCAGCTTTCCTGAACTGTTCTTCTTTCACAGGGAGTTGCTAAATTTTGGCTGGGGTTTTATAAATTTGAAACACCCTTTTGGAAACAAATTGAAGCCTTTTTGATCGGAAAATAATCACAAAAACATCTGGATCAAGGATCAAGAAGGTTTGGGCAGAATTCAGAAAACTGGAGTTTTGTTTTCTTTGCTGGCTGATCGGATTTTTAGATGGAATTCAGCGGGCTGGTTCACGGTTTTTGTAACACAATTTGATAGAAAAATGAAAGAAGAAGAAGCCTTCTAACTCAGGTGTTAATCACACAAAGATAGAGTGCAAAAATCTGGGCAGAAACTTGGGTTGAAGAGGTTCAGTTCTTTTCTGAATTTTGGCAGCTATGGGTTTTCTAATTTTGCAGCAGTTTGGCCTTACTTTTTTCAGCAGCAATTCAACAACCAAGGTCTATATCAGTAACCAATATTCACACAAGAAACCAAGAGCAAAGAACCAGGTTTAAAACAAGAAAAACAGACGCTGAAAAGAAGTCGATGGCGGTGTGGAAAACAACAAAACCGGGATGTAATTTAGTGGCTAGAAACATTTCTTGTTTTTCGGTTTTTAAACATGGAATTAATAAGAGAATCACGAAGAGATTATGGACAGAACAAGACTCAGATATACAAACAATAATGCGGAATATTAAAGAAAGAAACAGAGACAGAATACACGGGAAAACTGGACAAGAATGGGACTGAAATTTTCACAATTGTTTGGAACTTCTTTTGTTTGGTTTTTAACTCAGAATTTTGGAAGATAATCACAAAGAGATTATGGATAGAAATAAGACTTAGACATGCAAGCAATAACGAGGAAAAAGAACACAAGAAAACACAAGGATACAAACAACTTCAAGGAGCAACCCAAAGGCAGCTCTGATACCAAATTGATACGAATCTTAAACCAAAGAATAAGAATTTGAACCCATACCAGAGTGTTGGTCCTAGTATGGTCCTCTAGATTGAACTAGTCTTCCTTTAGCAAGACACCCAACGGAATTATCAAAGACCCAAGATGTGAACTTTGACTATCCTTGGAACCTTACTTTTGTCCACTTGACACCCAATGAAATTATCAAAGACCCAAAATGTGAACTTTGACTATCCTTGGAACCAACTGGCACACTCAGATTGTTGAGAGAAAGAAACTCAACAAAATAGCTTAAAAATGAACCTAAGAGGCTATCCTCAAAGACTCAAAGCAAGTTCTAAACTAGAACTCAAAGAAAAGCTCAAAGCTCTCAAGTTTGTTATTGATCAAATTCTTAATTTTCTTGACGCTGAATGGCCTCTATTTATAGGTTACAATGTGTAAGAATTAAGAAAGCCATTCCCTAGTTGGATTATCTTTTTAGGAAACTAAATAAAGAAATAATTACTAAAAGAAATACTTACTAAAAGTATTCTAATCTAAGAAAAGGAAATAGAACAACATAGTTGCCTAAAACTAAAACTAATCCAAGGCTGATTTGGATTTGTGTGCTAGCCAAACTTGTGTTGCCTTCAAGCCTTGTGCTTTCCAATCTTGAATTGAATTGGGAAGCTTCTTTAAATCTTCTAGCTCTGAATTTGGAAACTTCTCTAAACATCCTGAATATGGTCTTGGAAGCTTCTAATTTCATTCATGAAGAAGAAATAATATTGCCTAAAGCTGAATCCAAGTGTGGGTTGGATTGGAGAAGTGAATGGGGGCTGAACTTGTTTTGCCTCTTGCCAAATTAGAACCTTCCAAATTCGAACTTGGATTATGATGAGAAGTGGTCTAAGGATCTTGATTACACAAGTGAAAATCAACCACACTCGATCCTTCATTCTTGATTCTTCATGGATGACTAGAATGACAAATGATGAGCTAAGTTCAGAAATCTTCCTTGCTACCTTAGCTTCGGATTCCATGGATTCATTTATGAAAGAGATTAAGGCAGGATGCATTCTCTTAGTTCTTGACCTTGTAATAGGACCACCAATCCCTTGTAAAGAATCTAAGTGTGGATGCCTAGCTTCATGGTCGACTTCATGTGGAGTTTTAGTTGTCTCGGCCCTTAGGATTTCATCATTAAATGTAGCATTGACTCCATATTCACCTGGAGGTCAATCTTGTAAGCATTCTCACCCACAGTTGCAACAATTTGGAAAAGACCATCTCCTCGAGGATGAAGCTTAGTTCAACGTTGTGCTGGAAACCTTTCTTTGCGCATGTAAATCCACACATCCAATCTCAGGGTTGAAAGATTACATGTTTCACCCTCTATTGGCAACTGGAGCATAATGTTTGTTCTTCTTGAGGATTTGAAGGCGTACCTTCTCATGCAAGTTTTGAACAAACTTAGCTTTTACTGCATCATCAAGATTTACTTGCTCATTGCTTGGCAACGGCACTAAGTCAAGAGGGGTTAAGGGATTAAAACCATAAACAACCTCAAACGGGGAATAACCGGTAGTAGAATGGACAGTTCTTTTATAAGCAAATTCAGTAATTGTTATGCATGCTTCCCAATCTTTATGATTCTTTTTTATTAATGCACGCAATAAATTACCAAGAGTACAATTTGTTACCTCTGTCTGCTTATCGGTTTGTGGATGTCCAGTGGTGGAGAATAATAATTTTGTGCCCAACTTTCCCCACAGAGTTTCCAAAAGTAGCTCAAGAATTTGACATCACGATCGGAAACTATGGTTTATGGAACCCCATAGAGCCAAATGACTTCTTCAAAGAATAAGTCAGCTACATGTTTTGCATTATCTGATTTCCTGCAAAATATAAAATAAGCCATCTTAGAAAATTTGTCTACGATGACAAAAATGGAATCCTTACCCCTTTGTGACCTTGGCAACCCAAAAATGAAATCCATAGAAATATCAATCCAGGAAATAGAAGGAACAGGTAAAGGGATATATAAACCCTAAGGGTTAGAAGTAGATTTAGCCATACGACATTGAATGCATGAACTACACAGCTTTTCTACATATCTTTTCATGTTAGGCCAATGGAAATGCTCAATTAAAATCTCATATGTTTTTAAAACACCAAAATGACCCATGAGACCCCTGGAGTGAGATTCTCTAATTAGTATCTCCCGTAGTGAACAATTTGGCACACATAATCTCTTTTCACGGAACAAGAACCTATTGTGCCTATAAAACTTATTAAAGGCTCCTTGTTCAGTAGCTGCATAAATATTAGAAAAATCAGGATCAATAGGATAAAATCTTTAATGTACTCAAATCCCAAAAGTTTAGTATCTAAAGAGCTTACGAGAACAGACCTTCGTGAAAGTGCATCTACGACAACATTCTCCTTACCTTTTTTATTCTTGATAACATAGGGAAATGTTTCGAGAAAGGAACTCCACTAGACATGTCTCTTATTCAACTTACCTTGCTCATGTAGGTACTTTAGAGACTCATTATCAGTGTGAATGACAAATTCCTTGGACAGTAAGTAATGTTGCCATGTCTTTAAGGCATGAATGACTGCATAAAGCTCTTTGTAGTAAGTTGGGTAATGAGAGCAACACCATTCAATTTTTCAGAGAAAGAAGCTAATGGTCAGCCCTCTTTTTTCAAGATTGCTCCAATGCCTGTACCTGAAGCATCACATTCAAGCTCAAAGGTTTTGTTGAAACCAAGCAAAGCTACAACAGGTGTAGTCGTAAGATCTTTCTTCTATTGAGTAAATGCTTGCTCTTAACGTTCACCCCACACGAATGGAACATTTTTCTTGACAAGATCATTAAGAGGGGTAACCTTTGAAGAAAAATCTTTAACAAACCTCCTATAGAATGAAGCAAGACCATGGAAAGATCTTACCTCATGCACGATTGTAGGTCTCGGCTAAGAGGTTATAGCCTCAACTTTTGCTTGATCAACCTGTATACCTTTGGAACTAACAACAAATCAAAAAATACAACACTTTCCACACAAAAGGTACATTTCTTGATATTAGCAAACAACCGATTTTCATGCAAGACACTTAGAACAAATCTAATATGCTTCGCATGCTCTTCTAAGTTCTTGATATAAATGAGAATGTCATCAAAATACAAAATAACAAATTTTCCTATAAAGTGCCTAAATACATGATTCATGAGCCACATGAATGTCCTAGGTGCATTAGTTAATCCAAAAGGCATGACTAACCATTTATACAAGCCAAACTTAGTCTTAAAAGAAGTTTTCCATTCATCTCCATCTTTAATGCGTATTTGATGATATCCACTCTTAAGGTCAATTTTAGTATTAATTTTAGAACCATGTAACTCCTCAAACATGTCATCAAGGCGAGGTATTGGATGTCTATACTTAATTGTAATCTTATTAACAACTTTACAATCAGTACACATTTTCCATGTACCTTCCTTCTTTGGAACAAGGATAATTAGAACTGCACATGGACTATGACTCTCTCGTACATGACCTTTATCTAGCAATTTCTCAACTTGCTATTGGAGCTCTTTGGTCTCTTCAAGGTTGGTTCGATAGGCTGGCAGGTTGGGAATTACTGCTCTGGGAATGAAGTCAATTTGATGCTCAATTCTCCTTAAAGGTGGTAGACCTTTAGGGAGATCTTCTAGAAAAACATCTTCGTATTCCTGCAAAACAACTTTGACTTGTGAAGGCTCTTCATTAGTAAATAATGATTGTTGAAAAATAATTAGCACAAAATCTTTACTTGCATTTAAAGCTCTATCAAAGTCCCCCATGCAAGCATAGAAGCTACATTTAAAATCTTCAATTGATAGCTGTATACCTTTGGTCTCACTAATGAGAACCGAAGCCTTAGCTTTAGAAGTTGAAGGAAATTGTTTACTCACGGTTTGAGCAGATTTCGGACCTTCTTCAATCTTCTTTTGCTCTCTTATCCACACCATTTGCTTCACCCTTTGTTGTTGCTGAAATTTACTAATTTTTGACTGTGGCAATGATGCTAGTGTGAGTGCTTTTCCATCCTTGTTGAGGTGATACTTGTTAGTCTTCCCGAAATGATTGGCATGACAATCATACTCCCAAGGTCGTCCCAAGAGAAGGTGAGTAGCATGCATAGGAACAACATCACAAAGAACTTGGTTAGTATAATTTCCAATTCGAAAGTTTACCAAAGTTTGCTTTGTGACACAGAGTGATCCACTTTGGTTCATCCATTGTAATTTGTATGGTTTTGGATGCAAGAAACATTTAAGCTTCAATTTATCTACAAGATAAGTAGAAGTTAGGCTAGTACAAGATCCTCCATCAATAATTAACACACAAATTTGATCTTAATAAAACATTTAGAGTGGAAAATATTTGTCCTTTGATCCTTGGTGTCTTCCTCGGGTTGAGCACTTAAAGCTCTTATGGTCACCAAACAATCTCCAATCGGTTGATCCTTCTCGTGCTCACTGCTTGCAGCTAAGTCTTCATATGGATTACTTAACTCCTCTTCACGCTCACTTTGATAGGTTCCATCATCTAAGATGGTCATGGTTCGTGAGTTTGGGCATTGAGAACCTATATGTCCTCAGCCTAAACACCTATAACCTTGGATAGTGGAACTAGTGTTAGTATTATTTAAACTAGAAAAGGACTTAGGATTACTTACCTTTGAAGAATTTTGTTGTGCAAATTTCTTCCCATTTGTTGGATTGGAATCCAAACCTCCTTTCCATGGAGTACTTTCGGAACTTGAAGAATTAAACCTTCCACCTTGGCAATTATTGTTGTTGTTTCACCAATCATTGCTTGTGCTTGAGCTCCTCACATTTTGTGGCACCATCTTGAGTTGCTTCTCAACCTTTTCAGCCATTTATAATAGCTGCTTAAAGTTATTATAGTGGTGCAACTCAACTATATGAGTAATATTCCTATTAAGCCCATTCATGAACCTTGCCATTATAGATTCTTCATCTTTTTCTATATTAGCACGTAGCATGGCTAGATCCATCTCTTTGTAGTAATCATCTACACTTTTGTTCCCTTGAGTTAAGCTTTGAAACTTTTGCAACAACTCTCTTTTGTGATGAGGGGGAACATACTTCTTTCTCATGATCTTTTTTAATGAAATCCAAGACGAAATTGGCTGCTTAAACTTCACATCTCTTTGGCGACAAGTTCTTCACCACCAAGTAAATGCATGTCCAGAAAACTCTACTATAGCCAACTTAACTTTCTTTCTTTTTGAAAATTCATGGATGTCAAAAATTTTGTCAACTTTTTCCTACCATTCTATGTATGCTTCTGGATCATTCTTGCCTTCAAATTCTGGAATTTGCAACTTAATGCTAGCAAGATTATCATCCTTCTTGGATTTTCTTTTACTCTTTGTAGAATAATGATCATCATCCGAACTTGAAGTCTCGGATTCTTCTTCCTCGGATGAGCTACTTGTTTCAAACTTTTTGGACTTCTTCTTTTTCTCCCTAGGGTTTGTTTGAGTAACTTTTTGAGGCTTTTCGGCCTTGGCTGCTTTCGAATTGGATGCAACTTGAGCCATGTTGATTTCCAATTGATCAATTCTTCTATGAACTAATTCAAGAGCTGAAGCTAAACCCTTAAGGTATTCCTTCATGTTTTTTTCTTCTTCTTTTGGATTTGAGGCCATCTCTACACAAGTAATGTTAGTAATAAAAAATTTCCTACCTCACTTCCTTCTAACCAATTCCCCAATGTATGAATCTCTCACCAATATAAGGTTGAACTCTCTTTTTATAGTAATAGGGTTGTTGAGTAGGTTCACTCACACTCAATTACTTTTCTAAAAGTTCTAACCCCTTTCTCAGTATATAAACCAAGCTCAATTATGCAACAATGTACAGCTCTTACTTCAATCCTATTCAAAGTAGGATTTGGTTTCGATTTTTGAAAGAATTCTTTCATAACAAGTTTTTAAATTCCATAAGCTAATATCACAACTTAGAACACAATCTTGACAATAGAACTCAACAAGCCAAAGTCCTTTAATCAATTAGTACTCACAACCAAATAGTTACAACACATATCAGGAAGAATTTTAGACAAGAGGCGGTTCTTCTTTGCTGCTTTATCGGGTTTCTCAGACAAATTTTCAGTAGTCGGTTTCACAATTTTGCAGCACAATTTTGATAGAAAAATTCGTTAAGATGAAGCCTTCTTAATCAAGCAATATTCACATGAATAGATAAAGCACAGAACTGGGCAGAAACTTGAAGCATATGATGATCAGGTTTTCTATAAAAATTCTTTTTTCAATTTTCAGCACGCGATTTCTCAACTTAGAACTCACTTTCGATAGCAACAACCAACAAACCAAGTCTCTTTTAATCAGGTAATACGTACTCCAACAAACCAAGCACATAAATAAGTTATAACACAAGAAACGTACGATGGCAAAGAAAGAAAGCTGGACAGAATTCTCGACAGGGGTTCAAGCGGATGAAGATTTTTCTAGACATTTTTAAGCACGAAAAATTAATCAGAGAAACTAAGAAAAATCATGGGGAAGAACAATACTTATAGCACTCAAGAGCAGTAAGTTGGAAACAAAACAAATAACAGAAAAAGATATGAACAACTAAATGAGCAACCCAAAGGCAGCTCTGATACCAAACTGATACGAATTCTCTACCAAAGTATAAAATTTGAAACAAATACCAGAGCGTAAGTCCTAGTATCATCTTCTAGGTTGAATTAGTTCTTTCTTTAGCAAGACACCAACTCCAAGTTTGAAGAAGGACCTTGCTTTTATCCACTTAACACCCAAAGGATCAATCCAAAATTTGGTTGCGAATTGGATTGTTTCCTTGGAACCAAGAAGCACGCTCAAATTGTTGATAGAAAGAGACTCAAAAAAATAGCTTAAATTGAACCTAAGAGACTATTCTCAAAGACTCAAAGCAAGTTCTAAAATCAGAACTCAAAGAAAGAAATAAGCTCTCAAGTTTGTATTGAATAAAGTTGTGTCTTCTTTGTGTGGCCGGTGGCCTTATTTATAGATGGTAACAAGGTTTGGCCAAGGAGAAATCAATTCTCTAGAAGGATTATAACTCCTTTTCTTTTTAGGAAACTAACTACGTAAAGAAACAATTACTAAACGAGCTATTATTCTAAGAAAAGGAACTACTTCCGAAACTATAATCCAAGTGTGGATTGGATTTGCTTCTGTTGGCCAAATGGAGCTCTCCACTTTTGAATTGGATTTGGAAGCTTCTCTAATCACCATGGCTATGGATTTAGAAGCTTCTCTAATCACCTTGGCTGTCCTATCGATCATAAAGAAGAATTAGAAACACTTAACTCATCATTTACAACACTAGTCATAGTGATCATAGTGACATATTTAGAGCCGTTCTTCATTGCCTTATCCTTCATTGTTTCCTTAGCTTGAAATTTGGCTATAAGAGTTGCTAAGGCAGCTTACATTCTCTTAGTTCTTGATCTAGTCATAGGACCTCCAATGCCTTGCAAGAGATCAAATTGTGGACGCCTTGAGATGAAGTATTGGCAGCTTCATGTTCGGCAGCTTCAAGTTATGGAGTTGTCTTGGTTTGTGTAGTTGTCTCGGCCCTTAGGATTCCATCAAGAATTCTTCTTTTTTTTTTGATATTTCTTCTGTGAATTGCTCTGCACTAGCAAAAAAAAAAGAAGACCAAAGAGCTGAGGAAAAAAAACAGAAAAAAGGGAGAAAGAACAAACCGGAAGAAAGAAAAAAAGAAAGAAGGAAAGTAGAAGAGGAGAAGAAAAAATCTTGATTCTTGAATTCTTGAATTGTTTTTCTTGAATTCTTTGAAAATTTATGCCAAAAACCATGCTGCATAGTAGACTTTATTTCTTGACATTTTTGTTGCCATCACAAACTCGTAAGGTTTATCTTATTCCTGAATTTTGTTGAATTGTGCCTAAAAGCTGTGCTACTTTTAATTCAAGAATCATACTTGAATTCTACCTTGAAACCATACTGCATCCTTGGAAATTGTCTAAAATTTTGTTGATTTTTCTGCTAAAAAAAAAACAAGCTGCTTGTTCTTGAGTCATAACCAAATTGTGCTTGGCCAAAATTCCAGATTTTTGTGGCTAAAACTTTTAACTAAAATTTGGTTCTTCTTGGCTGAAAATACTTTTTGAAAATTTCTTTATTTGCTTCAAGAATTGTGACATTTTGGCAGCCAAAATTTTGGATCTTTGTGGCTGCAATTTTTGACTAAATTTTGGTTCCACCTGAATTCTTGTAGCCGAAAGTGGAACTTGCCTAACTCCTACACCAATTTTATTACTATGGAAATCTGCTTGATATCCTAATTGTTCTTATTCCAATTATTTCTAGCCACAATTAAGAGTGTTCTAGTCCTGTACTTTTTTTTTATTGGGTGCAAACACAAGCTTTTCTGGTTCCAAGACTTCCTTTTTGTGCCAAAAATTTTATTTCAGCCGAAAATACTCTTTGCCCAAAACATCTTTTGTCCGATTTTGAGTCTAAATCATGTATTGCTTGATCAACATAATTATTTTGACCCAAAACTAGTTTTGGCTAGAATTTTGATTTGTCATTATCCAATTGTAGTTTCTCAAAATTCTATTTCTTATGCAAAGAAAATGCTGGCCACAATTGGACTTTCTACCTAACTTCAATTGTTTTTTTGGAAATTTGGTACTACCCTCTTGATTTTTGTTCTTGAATTCTGATTGAAGAAGGTGTTTAGTTCTCCAAGAATCATAACCAAATTCAGTTTATTAAAAACGTATGCCTTGCTTAAAAGGAATCCAAGTGTGATTCTCCTAATCACAATTGGATTTGGAATTGGATAACACAACTCTTGGCAATTTCTTGTGACTAAAATTCTCCACTTTTTGGCAACTTATTTTGTCCAATTTCTTTTGACCAAAATTATTCATTCTTTTGGCAATTTCTTGCGACTGAAATTTTATTGCTTTTGGCAAGTTATCTTGAAAAAAAATTATGCAATTTGGTAACCTTTCTTAACTGAAATTTCTATACAAAAAGGGACACAAGAATTGTTTCCTAATTTGATTTTACTTGCAAAAATTGAATCCTAGTTGTATTGGGTTTCCTAGTTAGAGTTACCTTTCTTTAGTAGTCTTTCTTATTTGTTTCCTTGTAATTTCCATTTTTTTTCCTTTTTAATTCCATATTTTCTTTCCTTTTAGAGTCCATATTCAGATTTATTTAGTTTCCTTTTAATAGCTTTCCTTATTCAAGTTCACTTTGTAGTTGAATTTATTTTCCTATTCCTTTTAGTTTCTATTTTTTCTTCCAATTCCAAGTTAATTTCATATTTTTGTAGTTTCCTAATTTGTTAGTCTTTCTTCAGTCTTAGTTACTAAATTCATACATTCTTATTTGAGCTATCTCTTGGCCAAATTTCCTAAAAGGTTGATAAAGTGTGTTGTTCTAAGCAAGAATATAGAGAAAGATTGTTGAGTGAGGGGTGAGACAGAGAAAATAACCGGGAGTGTACTCATATACACCCTTACTACAAGTCTTCTCATATTTTTGTTTCTTTTTTTTTGTTGTACTAACCTTTTGTAGGTATCATGTCAAAGGAAAGTGTAACTCCAATCGACCAAAAGACTCTTCCAGATTGGATAGAGAACATGATCCGATCATATTCCAAAGTAGATGGTCAAGTTGAGGCTTTGCAAATGAAGCTTCAAGCTAATGACTATAAGATGGAGCAATTGGTCAATAGTATCAATGAGTCATTATTAAGAAAGTCGAAATAAAAAAGAAAAAATTCCTCAAGTTCTGATAAAAGTGAGGATTCCAACGGGGCTTCTACTTCCCATAGAGGCCGAAACAAAGTTGATAAAATTGATAGAAAATTGGGGGGCATGAAAATGAAAATTCCAGCCTTCCAAGGTAAAGGATGTTGGATTATGCCCTAAGGACCAATCATGTGATGATGGTTTAGACATATATTGTATCATAACGCTTTTAATTTATGGTAATTTGTTATTATTATGTTTAATTCTATATCTGCATTTTACGAATAAATATAATAATGTCCCAAGAATTTAATTATTCTAAAATTATCCCTAGTCAAGTATTATCATTAATGGGACAATGATAATGCCTTGAGAGTAGTATGTGTAGTGACTGATGAAATGTGTCATGATATGAGATATTAAGTCAACACATGGGTACATGTTAGATAACTATGTACTAGATTGACCCACTATGAGAAATGCTACGTGGATTATTATATAAAGTGACATAAGAATATCTTATAGTGATAATGATGTATGTGATCCTTAGACTTGAGGTCATCAGAGATCCCAACATGAGGAGTTTGATGTTTTGATACTACTAAACGTTACTCGTAATAGTGTGAACAATAAAAGTAGCAATTGGATATGCAATAAATTATTTAGTGGGATGTTGATTGATCAAGATAGGTTTTTCCCCTCTTATATAATGGGAGTGATATCTTTAGGCCCCTTGAAGGAGTGAGACCATGAAATGCATGGCCGTGCTGAAATGAGTCGATATATGATATTAGGCTCATTTGTTTAGATGAGTTTACTCGGGAATCAAGAAACGCAAAGATTGAACTATGTGAGTGTGACACGTTCCATGGCTCATGTTCAATCAAGATATATATGGCAAAAGGATTGAATTATAAGATGACATTTACCACGCGATGAGTAATGTTTTACTAACATTCTCATAACTTGGGTAGCTTTGATGTGTTCCTAGATACTGCTCAATGCTTATAATATAAAATACATTTTATGCCATTGCCAACGTTATGAGAACCTATTGGGTCACACACTTAGATTGTATCCGAAAGGAGTGTAAATTTTATATGATGAATTTTAGTTAATTAAGGAATCCTAACATGAGTAGGATTCTATAAGGTTTCCGGTTTAAGATTGTATTTGAATTTGGATTGTAAATGGTTTTGGTTTTGTGTTAATAAATCTGAAATAGTTATGGATTTATTAATTCTTGAAATAACCAAAATTAGAAAGACAAATTAGAATGGGATTCTTATTTTGGCAGTCAATCCCAAATAGATTAGAATTTGGTAATTCAAGTAAAACTCTTAGAAGAAGTTTACCCTAATAATACTACTAACATCTATATATATTTGGGATTAGAATTTTAGCGAAGGCACACTTGAAACCAGAAAGCCACCACCTCTTTCTTGTTGAAGAAGAAAACCTTGGCTCTTTCTTGAAAAATAAAAACAACTGCATCTTCTTGTTAGAAAAACAAAAGAGAGAACCGAAACCTTGAGAAACCGATAGCACAATTCAGCAGCTAACACTCACGAATTTTGTTGCTCCTTTTCTAGTTATTTGTGAGACAAGAATTAGAGGCTTGGATTGATCATGTGGATACCATAGAGGCAGAGCTGTGTTGGTTTTGCTAGTGATTTGACAAGCAACGGTCTTCGTAAAAACAACTTTACTAGTTCTACCGATACCAACAAGGTAAAAGCTCTAAAATCCGATTTGATCTCACTTCGTATGGATCCTTAGAGGAAACCAAAAAATTTTAAATTCTACTATGTGCTGTATTTGGTTTCCTACAGAGGAGATCCCAAGGAATATTCATAATGGGAAAAAAAAAGGTTGAAAGGATTTTTGATTGTCACCATTATTCTGAAGAAAAGAAGGTTAAGTTAGCAACTGTTGAATTTACCAACTATGCAATAATTTGGTGGGATCAACTTGTCACCTCAAGGAAAAGAATTGGAGAGTGTCCTGTCTGCTCTTGGGAAGAAATGAAATAAATTATGAGAAAGAGGTTCGTCAAATCCTATTCGCATAGGGAATTGTACAAGAGGCTGCAAAGCTTACAACAAGGTTTGAAAAGTGTCACTGAATACTTCATTGAATTAGAAGTTGCACTCATTCAAGCCAATATAGAAGAAGACAACAAGACTACATGGCTAGATTTTTGCAAGGATTGAATCCGGAAATAGCCATTGTCATTGAACTCCACCATTACTTGGAAATTGAAGAGATGGTCCACATGGCCAAGAAATTGAAAAGGCAATTGAAGAAAAAAAAGTTCAAAACCGAGGTACATGCTTAGTAAGTCTCCGTGCAAGAATAATTGGGATGAAAAAGGTGACTTGAAGAGTGACTTTAACCCATGGACCAATTCTTCCAAAGATAAAAAAGTCAAGAAGGAAAAGGAACCCACAATGTCCCTTAGAAGTCGAGATATCGTTTGCCTTAAATGTCAAGGCAAAGATCACATAGCTGCCAAATGTCCTAATAAACGAGTGATGATTACCTTAGATGATGGGGACGAGATTTCTCACAATGAATCCAACGATTCTATGCCTACTCTGACTGAATCTGATGATGAAGAAGAGACCATCGTGAGAGAAACAATTACTACTTTCAAGTCTATGCATTCATTGGTAAGTGATGAAAAGTCTTCAAGTGGAGAAGAACAATTAGTGATCATGAAATCACTTAGTGTTCAAATTGTGGAAAATGATAAACAAAGGGAGAATATTTGCCATATACAAGTTTATGAAGATCAACTCCATATTAGCAAGGAAGAGAAGAAGGTTGATGAGGAAGAAGAGCCTGATAGAGCAAATCCATTGAGTAGGGGTTATCAAACCATAAATATGCATGCCATAGATGACAATCTTCCACGCCTTGACTTTGCGTTTAGAGAAAGAAAATTTGACCACACTCCACCACAAACTTGGAGCCTTCAAAGATTGGCGGTAAAACACAATTACAAGAGTAGCTCAAAAAGAGGTAAAAAGAAAAGCCATCGATTTCCCTGGCCAAACTATTTATTTTACTCCTTAAGGGGTTCAAAGTATATTAATTTCATCCCAATGATGTTGTTGAAGATTCAAAAATGAATCCTTTCGAGAAAAGGGGGAATGATGAGAATCCAGGAGCTGTTCAACCTAATTGATGGGAATCCAGAGCTGTGCAACCTACTTGCCAAACATTTGATCCATTAAGGCATATCACAGGGCTGATGGCGAGAGTTAGAGCAAAACAACTTCAAGAAACCATTAAATGGTTTAATTGAAGACATTCAAGCTCGTCAAGCATGTGGCCAAGACTTGCAAATCATTAATCTGTTGCAAGTCCAACTTGAAGACAAAGTTGAAGAATGCTAGTCTTGCCTTGGCCGAATGCTAATGTAATAATTGGCCAAGTTGTTTAGTTAATTTTTAGAATTATTTTTAGTATTATGCATGGCTGAATTTAGGTAATTAGAAGGACAACCTTACCGGATTTTTAATTGTTATGGATAAAATTTAGGTCTTTATTTAGATGGCAAATTTGTAAGCTTGGAGAAAGCCTTAAGGGCCAAACTTCGAAGTCCAATTGATTTTAGGGTTTTTATTTTCTTTTTGTTGTAAGGCTCTTTTGGTCACCTTCCCTATTAGAAATTAGATTAGGATTAGGATTTAGTTGTTTCCTTGTTAAGACAAACTTGTAGCCTATTTCAAGAGGCCATTAAGCCAAAACATCAAAGTACATGTTGAGAATATTTTTGTGACATTACGTCCTTAAGAGTTTGAGTGAATCAATCTCTTGGTTCTTTCAAAGAACAATGGGCTTATCAAACTTGACCAGTTTGTGGTGCCTTTGAGTCTTATCAATCTAGTCGAACCCTAGGTTGTGGCAACACATCATCCATTCGGTCTCAATTCCGCCGGTTCTATGATTTCGCAAGTTAAGTTTTGGATCTTATTTCGCTTGTTGCGTATTGCTGGCTCTTTATAGCCGTGAGGTGCGCATCGCTCCTCCTTGTACTTAGATCAATCTTGGAAATACATGTTAAACTCTGCTTCTTTGCTCTTGTATGCAGTAGTGTCTATTTAACCTTGTTGGGCAAAGAGTTTCAACTCTTCCATCATCGTTTCAACAGGATTTCTATCCACAGGTGCTGTCTTCAGACCCGTCTATTTCAAGCGAGCTTCCATTTTCTTAATCTTCGACCTTCAGGTCTTGCATTCAAATTGCAGCTCGAAGATCTGCTTCTTATACGGCCCCATCACACCTTGAAGACCCTGGATCTCTCAATGCTTATTGTCCAAGTCGGCAATCATGGTATGGATTACTAAATCTCTACCTTTTATTTCAGAAGAAATATCTTATATTTGGGTAGATAGTGTAGCAATCCTCTCCTTATTCTTTTCAACTTCTACCCTAGCTAATCTCTCCTTAAGGATCAAATCTCCCATTGCCCACTGCTGTTTTACCTTGTCTTCATTAAGACTGTGATTCAACTGCTCAAAACAGGCAACTTGACCTTTGAGATCTTTATTTTTATTCCCTAATCTAAGTGTAGTGTCCCGAAACTCAGTATGCGCAGCTTTGAGAGTCCTAATTTTCTCATTCAATTTATTAAAAATAGCCCTTGAAGACAACAAATGACCTTGATATAATGGAAATTGAAGAAAAATTAGAACTTCATTAACCAAAAGAATTGTACTTACAAAAAAAAAAAAGAAGAAGAATAAGAAGAGAAGAGAAAACAAAACAGCAATAAAAACTAAAGGGCTAAGAGCTAGCCTCTTTTTGGGCCTCTCCACCTCGAGACGAGGTCTTGACTTCTTGTTAGCCTCCCAGCTCTTCACCTTCCGAAATTTGGAGGTCCGGATATTCATCAACTACACAAGCATCAAGCTTCTCCAAGGTCATAAGAGAGCTCTAAAATGCCACATGTTGCAATAATGTGAAGGAACCATCAAATCCATTCACAGTATCAACATAGGCCTTATTGGCCCTCACCATGGCCTCGGGATCATAGCAAAGCAACTCTTCCAACTTCAAAGTTGGGAACTTTTCTTGAATCTCGATGGCTACTTAATGCCGTCCTATCTCCTTGGCCACTTGAGACAAGTTTACCGCAAAGTGCCCAAAGTCTTATGTGTGAAAGACCTTCTTCACTAGCAACTTTGTGAACTCCTTTTGATTGATGCCCTTAAATTTTTGGACCACCGCATCCCTTTCCCCCAACTATTGGTGGAGGAAAGCAACCTCTTCCTCCAGCTTCCTCCTCACCTCCAAAGATATTGCGTCCGCACCCCACAGTTGAGTTACCTCAGCTTCAAGCTTGGAGGCCTCCACAGCTAAATTAGCCCTCTGGATGAATTATGTCCATACAGCTAGCGCCTATAATCCAAATAGCTGGTTAATAACTACTGGAAACCAAATCAAAGAACGCAACAGAAATTTTAAAATTTTGTTGGTTTCCTTCAAGGATCCATATGAAGTGAAGTCAAACCAGTTGGTGGAATTCATACATTTTCTAGTAGCAGTTAAAGATCGTAGATTGTCAAATGTTGAATCACAAGCAAAACCAGTCTAGCCTTGCCTCTATGGTATTCACAGGATTGTCTTCAAGCTTCAAGTTAATTGTCAAACAATTAACTAAAGAAAGAAGTAATAAAATCTTTTAGTGCTAGCTAAGATTTTGTTACTTAGGTATTCCCTCAAGTTCTCAACTCAAGGATTGGTTTTCTTTCAATCTCTCATTTTAAAATTTGTTTTGTTCTTATTTATCAAATAAGGAGTGACGTCTATATTGAACAAGAGAAGACTAAGGAATAATAATTCATGAACTAAAGAATAGCAGAATTTTTATCTAACAAAGAAAGCTTAAATAGAAAGCTCTCAAATAGAAAATGTCCCATCGGCTATCCTCCATTTGCATTCAATTATTCATCCATGTGAACAACTGCCTTTTCACATTTCATATTCCAGAAACTGAATTGCAATATGTTGCACATGGTTGCCTTTTGATTTTCCAATGAACGGTTGCCTTTTCATTTTCCAATGAACGGCTGCCTTTTCATTTTCATAAAATGAATTGCAATGTATTACATATACACTCACGGCTGCCTTTTCATTTTCCAGTAATAATATCCATTTGATTATTATTTAATTAATAAATCTAAAACTCATTTTGGATTTATTAATATTAATAGAACCAAAATCTTTTGGCCTTAAATCCAAAACCATTTTAAAACGAAAACCCGATAGATTCCTATTCTCAATAGGATTCTTAAATTAACCAAAATTTCATCACATGAATTTTGCACTTCTTTTGGATACGATATAAGTGTGCGAACCAATGGGTTCTCATAACACTAGCATTGACATAAAATATATTTTATGCCAAAAGTAATGAGCGGTGCCTAGCAACACATCAATACTACCCAAGTCATGAGAATATTAGTAATTCGTTATTACATTTCTTGTGATAGGTATTACCATATAATTAAATCCCTTTGCCCTAGATATCGTGATTGAACATAAGCCATGGAGCGTGTCATGCTCGTATAGTTTAATCTTTGCATTTGTTAATTCCTGAGTAGACACATCTAATCAAATGAGCCTGATATCACATATTGACTTATTTTGAGCATGGCCATGCATTTTATGGTCTTACTCAACCAAGGGGCCCAAAGATATCACTCCCATTATATAGGAGGGGCAAATCCTTTCTTGATCACTCAACATCCCACTTCACGATTTATTACATATCCAATTACTACTTTTATAGTTCACCTGTTTACGAGTAACATTGTTTTGATATAACTCCTCATGTTGGGATCTCTGAATATCTCAAGTCTAAGGATTATTTACACCATCATCACTATGAGAAATATTATGGCACTTTATATAATAATCCATGTAGTATTTCTCATGGCGGGTCGATCCAGTATATAGTTCTCTAACATATACCTATGTGTTGACTTAATATCTCATATCATGAATCATTTCATCAGTCACTACACATACTAGTCTTAATCCATTATCATTGTCCCATTTAATGATAATATTCGACTAGGGATAATTTTAGAATAATTAAATTCTTGGGACATTATTATATTTATTTCATAAAACGCAGGTATAAGATAAACATAATAATCAGTGCCATTAATTTTGAACATTATGATACAATATATGCATATACCATCATTATATGATTGGTTCTTAGGGCATAATATAACATTAACAACATTCCTTGGAACAAAGCCATAAAAATATATAAGGTAACCAAAAATTTTATACCCGTGCCACCGTAGAAGTCAAATTATTGTTAAGGTCGGCCATTGACATCTTGGCCAACCTTATATAATGATGCTCGATGCCCTGGACCGTCACCCCCGGTGAGTCCCCCATGCGCATAAAGAAGTGAAACACTGTGTCCGAGGTCGTGACCTCGGCTTTACCCTAGCAAATTGTTCCCTTATTGCTAGGAACCTTGGCAAATTGTTCCCTTATTGCTAGGAACCCTGAAAAAGGAGATTCTTCAGTGCTGGTGTGCACCTCCTTTGATAGGCCACCCTTGACTGAAGTGCTGAACTTCACCACTGCAAAACAAGAAACAAACATAAAATACTAGCGAACACAAAAGCAACAAAACTTCATTCCAAAATATGAAAGCTCTACCATTCGTCTCTTATTTTCTGATTGATTGAAAAATCCGAGATCTGCCTTCTACAAGGCTGGGCTCAACTTGTACTTAACCAACTTCTTCTCAGTATAATTGCCAATCCTTTCTTCCTGGAGCTATATGTAAGCACAGCCTCGAGGGTTCTGTTTCTTGCGATTTGGATACGCATCATTTGCATCTCCGTAGAACCACTCCGTATTCAGCGCACAAACTTTAGATTTTATAAAGAAAAATCTTCTTTTCCACTCATGGTGGGCTGAAGGTTTCACAGCCTTACTCCTGTATCTCAAAAAAGGGGCAAAATATCTCATTGAGTTCACAGACATCTTCATATAATAAAAATATCTAAACAGGTCCACGGAACTCTCTATCTTTCCCTCTCAGCATAAAACCTCAAACCCAATAATAGTCCTCACCGAAATAGGGGCCAGCTGGGCCAAGGCTATCTTATAGTAATTTAGAATGTCAATGATGAGTTGACATATAGAAAACCTTATCCCTGCTTTCAAATGTTCTTCATACACCGCTAGATACCCTAAAGGGGGGCAACATGCCCTCCTCTCGAGACCTGTAAACCAGGCCCTATACTCCTTAGGAATATGGAACCTCCTTCTAAGTTCCGTAACATTAGTTTCTTCAAAAACTGTAGAAAGGGTCCCGGCAATAGGTGTAAATTTTTCGGGATACGCTATCGCTAACTGAGTAACAAATTCCTCCATGTCCTCCGACAATGAACTCACTGCCCTTGATGAAACCAACCTATCGTCGGGCTCACTTGATGAAACCAACCTATCGTTGGGCTCACTACCCTCCTCCTTAGAACTAGACACAACAAACACTCATTTCCTTCTAGTTACCCTTCTCCTATTGGACTCACCAATGTCATAATAAAAAATATTCCCTTGGTTGGACTAGCCAAAAGAACTACCTTCCTTGCTGGCCAAGGACACAGTTTTTTCCTCCCATGTGTATGATATTTTTATTTTTACAATATTTAACAGTGTATTCAACACTTTGATTGTTATTTTTCTTTTATTTGCAGGGTGAATGTTGGGAGCACGTGTATGAATTGACCCACAATGCTTTGAACAATTTGGAGATAGATCCAAGAGCGGTCATTGCCAATGTATGTGACATTTCTTTTTGTGCATTAACGATTGTTGGGGACAGTCATTGGATATAGATGATATATTCAAAATTTCAAACCCAAAGTTGATGGAAATCTAAGGTCCGAGATGACTACACAAGCCAAAACAACTCCAAAACATGATCCATTACAAGGCGTTGAAGGTCCTATGACTAGATCAAGAACTAAGAAAATGCTAACTGCCTTAGGAAGTCTTATAGCCAAATTTCAAGATAAGGAAACAATGAAGACTAGCTCTCAATATGTCACTATGATTAGTGTTGTAAATGAAGAGTTAAGTGTTTCTAATTCTTCATAAAGAATAGAGCAGCCAAGGTGCTTAGAAAAGCTTCTAAATCCATAGCCATGATGATTAAAAAAGCTTCCAAATCCAATTCAAGAATGGTGAACCAACTCAAGCAACATTCGGCCAGCACACAAATGCAATCCACATTTGGATTGTAGTTTAGGAAATATTTCTTTTTCTTAGAGTAGTAGTTCTTTTTAGTAATTGTTTCCTAAAAAGGGCAAGGAGTTCTAATCCTACTAGAGAATGGAAATCTCCTTGGTTGAATCTATAAATAAGGCCATTGGCCACATAAAGAAAATACATATTTGATTAATTACAAACCAGAGAGCTTTATTGCTTTTATTTGAGTTCCAGTTTAGAACTTTCTTTGAGTCTTTGAGGATAGCCTCTTAGGTTCATTTTTAAGCTATTTTTTTTGATTTTCTTTCCCTCAACAATTTGAGTGTGACGTTTGGTTCCAAGGACAGTCCAATTCGCAACTTTGAGTTTTGGATAATTCATTCGGGTGTCAAGTGGACAAAAGCATTGTCCTTTTTCAATCTTGGAGTTAGAGTTGTGCTAAAGGAAGAATTAGTTCAACCTAGAGGACAATACTAGGACCCGCACTCTGGTATTTGTTTCGAATTTTATTCTTTGATTTAAGATTCGTATCAATTTGGTGTCAGAGCTACCTTTGGGTTGCTCCTTTGAGTTGTTTATATCTTTTTGTGTATATTTGTTTTTCTTTCCAACTTACTAATCTTGTGTGCTATAAGTATTGTTCTTCCTTGTGAATTTTCATAGTTTCTCTCTTCTTATTTTCTGCTTAAAACTGAAAAACAGAATAATCACCATCCAGAATTCTACCCAGTTTTTCTGCCTTTTCTTATCGCCTATCTTGTGTCTATTTTTTTGATTTTTTTTCGTCTCTTTTTTGTATATTTGAGTACTTTTTTCTGCCCGTGATCTGTTATTAATTCTATTCTTATTTTTGTGCCTAAAAAAATGACATAAAAATCCCCATTTGAATTGTTAAACTTCAGTTACAAAATTCTGCTCCAGTTTCTACTGAATTCTGCCAGATTTTCCCATCACTTTTTGTGCCTGATTCTTGCATTAAAAATCCTGGTTCTGTGCTTATTTTTCTGTATGAATATTGATTGATAAGAGAAGATTTTGGTTTTCTGATTGTTTCTGCCGAGAGTGTGTTGAAAAAGACTAAAATTGCTGAACATCAGAAAACCCATCCAGTTCTGTCCAGAATTTTTGCAGAAATTTTGCACATCATATGATCCAGTTTTTGTCCAGCTCTGTGATATATCTGCCCAGTTCTTAGTGAATTTCACTTTCGATTTGTGCTACAAAACATGAAGCCAACTGTTGCAAAAAGTCTGAAACCCGTAGCTGAAAAAAAAATCCAGAAAAAATTGAACATCATACTTCAGTTTTTGTCTAGCTTTGTGTTTAATCTGTTCATACAATTTTTCCTTGATTAAAAGGCTTCAGTTTGTTGAGTTTTACTTCCAAGATTGTGCTCTAAGTTGTGAATTGGCTGTTGGAATATTTTTGGAAACTTCCTGTAAAAGAAACCTGCCAAAACCAAAGACAAATCCTGATTGGATTTGGTTTGGTCAAGAACTTGAGTTGTTGTGAAGTCTGATTTCAATTTGATCTCTTGAGCAAGATACAATCATATTCACCAATTTTTACTTCATCAACAAGCACATAAAGAACCATTTTGCATAATTTTTTTTGGCCATTGAAAACCTGTTTTTCCTTTCTTTACAAAATTCAGCCGAATTTTTTTTTTCTTGTTCTAGTACTTCACTTTTCATTTTTTTTTCTTTTCCTTCTTGACCTCTAAAGATTTTTGTTCTTGCTTTAATTTGAATTTAATTGTCTATTCTTTGAGATTTTTTAGGCTTTTTTTGATTAGAACTCTTAGAAAAGTGATTGAGTGTGAGTGAACCTACTCATCAACCCCATTTATATAAAAGAGAGTTCAACCTTACATTGGTGAGAGTCTCATACTTTGGGAAATTGGTTAGAGGAAAGTGAGGTGGAAAATTTTTGTTACTAAATTTATCAAGCAAAAATGGCTGAAAATCCGAGAGAACAAGACAAGGAAATGAAAGAGCATCTTAAGGGTGTATCTTTGGCTCTAGAATTAGTTCATAGAAGAATTGAACGAATGGAAATTACAATGGCTTAAGTTGCATCCAATTTGAAGGTAGCCAAGGCTGAGGAGACTCAAGAAGTTACTCAAACAAACCTTGGGAAGAAACAGAAAGAGTCTAAAAAGGATGAAACAAGTAGCTCATCCGAGGAGGAGGAATCCGAGAATTCTAGTTCGGATGATGATCATTACTCTACAAAGAGTAAAAAGAAATCCAAGAAGCATGATAATCTTGCTAGTATTAAGTTGCAAATTCCAAAATTTGAAGCCAAGAATGATTCAGAAGCATACATGGAGTGGGAAGAAAAACTTAATAAAATTTTTGATACCTATGAATTTTCCAAGAGAAAGAAAGTTAAGTTGGCTATAGTTGAGTTTTCTAGACATGCATCTACTTGGTGGCGAAGAACTTGTCACCAAAGAGAGGAGAAGTTTAAGCAGACGATTTCATCTTGGAATGCATTGAAAAAGGTTATGAGAAAGAAATATGTTCTCTCTCACCACAAAAGAGAGTTGTCACAAAAGCTTCAAAGCTTGACTCAGGGGAACAAAAGTGTAGATGACTACTACAAAGAGATGGATCTAGCCATGCTACGTGCTAATATAGAAGAAGATGAAGAATCTACAAAGGCAAGGTTCATGAATGGACTTAATAGGAATATTGCTTATCTAGTTGAGTTGCACCACTATAATAACTTTGAGCAGCTATTACAAATGGCTGAAAAGGTTGAGAAGCAACTCAAGAAGGTGCCACAAAATGTGAGGAGCTCAAACACAAGCAATGATTGGCGAAACAACAACAATAATTGCCAAGGTGGAAGGTTTAATTCTTCAAGTTCCGGAAGCACTCAATGGAGAGGAGGTTTGGCTTCCAATCTAACGAGTGGGAAGAAATTCGCATCACAAAATGCTCCAAAGGTAAGTAATTCTAAACCCTTTTCTAGTTCAAATAATACTAATACTAGTTCCTCTATTCAATGTTTTAGGTGTTTAGGCTGAGGACATATAGCCCCTCAATGCCCAAACTCACGAACCATGACCATCTTAGATGATAGAACCTATCAAAGTGAGAGTGAAGAGGAGTTAAGTATTCAAGATGAAGACATGGTCGCAAGTGATGATGATGAACATTGGGGGTATGAAGTGGATCAACCGACAGGAGATTGTTTGGTGACCATAAGAGCTTTGAGCGCTCAACCTGAGGAAGACACCGAGGATCAAAGGGCCAATATTTTCCATTCTAAGCGTCTTATTAAAAATCAAATTTGCATGTTAATTATTGATGGAGGATCTTTTACTAACCTTGCTTCTACTTATCTTGTAGATAAATTGAAGCTCAAATGTTCCTTGCATCCAAAGCCATACAAATTGCAATGAATGAATCAAAGTGGATCACTTCGAGTCACAAAATAAACCTTGGTAAGTTTTTCAATTGGAAATTTTATTGACAAAGTTCTTTGTGATGTTGTTCCTATGTAGTCCACTCACCTACTATTAGAACGACCTTGGGAGTATGATAGTCATGCAAATCATTCTGAGAGGATTAATAAGTACCATCTCGACAAGGATGGAAAAGCCCTCATACTAGCATCATTGCCACCCTCAGAAATTAGTAAGTTTCAGCAACAACAAAGGGTGAAGCAAATGGAGTGGATAAGAAAACAAAAGAAGGTTGAGGAAGGTCAAAATTCTGCTAAACCCATGAGTACACAAATTTATTCAACTTCTAAAGTAAGGCTTAAGTTCTCGTGAGTGAAACCGAATGAGCACAGCCATCAATTGAAAATTTTAAAGGTAGCTTATATACTTGCATGAGAGATGTTGATAGAGCTTTAAAAGCAAGTAAGAATTTTGTGCTAATTATTTTTCAAGAAGCATTATTTTCTAATGATGAGCTGCCAAGTGACTTGCCTTCACAAGTCAAAGTTGTTTTGCAGGAATACGAAGATGTCTTGCTAGAAGATCTCCCTAAAGGACTACCACCTTTAAGGGGAATTGAGCATCAAATTGACTTCGTTCCTGGTGCAATAATTCCCAACCGACCAGCCTACCGAGCCAATCCTGAAGAGACCAAAGAGCTCCAATGGCAAGTTGAGGAATTGCTAGACAAAGGTCATGTACGGGAAAGTCTTAGTCCATGCATAGTTCTAGTCATCCTTGTTCCGAAGAAGGAAGGTACGTGGAGAATGTGTACTGTTTGTAGAGCTATTAATAAGATTACAATTAAGTATAGACATCCAATACCTCGCCTTGATGACATGTTTGAAGAATTGCATGGGTCTAAAATTTATACTAAAATTGACCTTAAGAGTGGGTATCATCAAATACGTATTAAAGATGGAGATGAATGGAAAACTGCTTTTAAGACTAAATTTGGCTTGTATGAATGGTTAGTCATGTTTTGTTGTTAGTTCCAAAGGTATATAGGTTGATCAAGCAAAAGTCGAGGCTATCACCTTTTGGCTGAAACCTACAACCGTGCATGAGGTAAGTTCTTTCCATGGTGGTGCTTCATTCTATAGGAGGTTTGTCAAAGATTTTTCTTCAAAGGCTGCCCCTCTTAACAATCTTGTTAAGAAAAATGTTCCATTTATTTGGGGTGAACATCAAGAGCAAGCATTTAATCAATTGAAGGAAGATCTTACAACTGCACTTGTTTTAGCTTTACCTGACTTTAACAAAACTTTTGAGGTTGAATGTGATGCTTCAGGTACAAGTATTGGCGTAGTCTTGAAACAAGAGGGCCGACCCTTAGCCTATTTTTTTGAAAAATTGAATGGGGCTACTCTCAACTATCCAACTTACGACAAAGAGCTTTATGCAGTCATTTGTGCCTTAGAGACATGGCAGCATTACTTTTTGTCCAAGAAATTTGTTATACACACTAATCATGAATCTCTAAAGTATTTGGATGGGTAAGGTAAGTTGAACAAGAGACATGCTAAGTGGAGTTCATTTCTCGAAAAATTTCCCTATGTTATTAAGTATAAAAAAGGTAAGGAGAATGTTGTCGCCGATACACTTTCACGAAGGTCTGTTCTCTTAAGCTCATTAGATACTAAAAGTTTAGGATTTGAATATATTAAAATCTTTATTCTATTGATCCTGATTTTTTTAGTGTTTATGCAGCTATTGAACAAGAAGCCTTTAATAAATTTTATAGGCACAATAGGTTCTTGTTCCGTGAAAAACAACTGTGTGTGCCAAATTGTTCAATTCGAGAGTTACTAGTTAGATAATCGCACTCTGGGCGTCTCATGGGTTATTTTGGAGTTTTAAAGACATATGACATATTAACTAAGCATTTCTATTGGCCTAATATGAAAAGAAATGTAGAAAGGCTTTGTAGTTCATGCATTGAATGTCGTATGGCTAAGTCTACTTCTAACCTCAGGGCTTATATACTCCTTTACCAGTTCCTTTTATGCCCTGGACTGACATTTCTATGGATTTTATCTTAGGGTTGCCGAGATCACAAATGGCTCACTTTATACCTTGTAGAAAATCGGATGATGCAAAACATGTAGGTGACTTATTCTTTGAAAAAGTCATTTGGCTCCATGAGGTTCCATGAACCATAGTTTTTTATCATGATGTTAAATTTTTGAGTTATTTTTGGAAAACTCTGTGGAGGAAGTTGGGCACTAAATTGTTATTTTCCACCACCAGTCATCCACAAACTGATCGACAGACAGAGGTAACAAATCGCACTCTGGTACTTTGTTGCGTGCTTTAATTAAAAGAAATCATAAAGATTGGGAAGCATGCGTACCAATTGCCAAATTTGCTTAGAGTAGAACTGTCCATTCTACCACCGGTTATTCCCCATTTGAGGTTGTTTATGGTTTTAATCCACTAACCCCTCTTGACTTAGTTCCATTGCCAAGCAATGAGCAAGTGAATCTTAATGGTGCGGTAAAAGAAAAGTCTGTTCAACATTTGCATGTGAAAGTACGTCTTCAAATTCTCAGGAAGAACGAACATTATGCTCAAGTTGCCAATAGAGGGAGGAAAAATGTAATTTTTCAACCCAGGGATTGGGTGTGGATTCACATGCACAAAGAAAGGTTTCCAGCTCAACGAAGAACTAAGCTTCATCCTCGAAGAGATGGTCCTTTCCAAGTTATTGCATGTGTGGGTGAGAATGCTTATAAGCTCAACCTTCTAGGTGACTATGGAGTTAGTGCTACATTTATGTCTCTGACCTTTCGTTATTTGAATTGGATGATGATTTTATGGACTCGAGGGTGAGTCCTTTCAAAGAAGGAAGGACTGATGGAAATCTAAGTTCCTAGACAACTACACAAGCCAAAACAACTCCACAACATGATCCATTACAAAGCATTGGAGGTCCTATGACTAGATCAAGAACTAAAAATATGCAAGTTGCCTTAGGAAGTCTTATAGCCGAATTTCAAGCTAAGGAAACAATGAAAAGTAGCTCTTAATATGTCACTATGAGTAGTGTTGTAAATGAAGAGCTAATTGTTTCTAATTCTTCATAAAGAATAGGGCAGCCAAGGTGCTTAGAGAAGCTTCTAAATCCATAGCCATGATGATTAAAGAAGCTTCCAAATCCAATTCAAGAATAGAGAACAACTCAAGCAACATTCGGCCAGCACACAAATCCAATCCACATTTGGATTATAGTTTAGGAAGTATTTCTTTTTCTTAGAGTAGTAGTTCTTTTTAGTAATTGTTTCTTTGGGTAGTTAGTTTCCTAAAAAAGGCAAGGAGGTCTAATCCTACTAGAGAATGGAAATCTCTTTGGCTAAATCTATAAATAAGGCCATTGGCCACACAAAGAAAATACAGATTTGATTAATAACAAACCAGAGAGCTTTGTTGCTTTTCTTTGAGTTCTAGTTTAGAGCTTTCTTTGAGTCTTTGAGGATAGCCTCTTAGGTTCATGTTTAAGCTATTTTTTTTGAGTTTCTTTCCCTTAATAATTTTGAGTGTGTCGGTTGGTTCCAAGGACAGTCCAATTCGTAACTTTGAGTTTTGGATAATCCTTCGCATGTCAAGTGGACAAAATCAAGGTCCTTCTTCAATCTTGGAGTTGGTGTCATGCTAAAAGAATAATTAGTTCAACCTGGAGAACTATACGAGGACCTACACTCTGGTATTTGTTTTGAATTTTATTCTTTGGTTGATTTGTATCAAAAGTGAATTTTAACAATCACATGATCATCCATTTACATGCAATCACCATATAGAAGATGATGCCCATCAGATCTTTAATATTCATTCTTTCCTTAGTAGTCTAGTGAGCCACAGAAGGAGACACCTAAAATTGACCATTCACTGCATTTTGACACTAGCACATTGTCTCGATTTCCTACATATGATTTGGTCTATGAACACCGTAGGCATCTTCATAAGGGACTACGTATAGGTGAATCCATTCCATTTGATCTAGACTCATCAAAGACACAAGGGTTCCAACGCCAAACCCATGTAAACTCATAACCCTAACCCTCTAGGCGACAACTGTGTATAAATATTAGACATCCTCGTTGTGGAACTTGATTTTTTTTTTTTTGTAATTTGTTCAAAAATAGAACTTTTTTCTAGTTCTATTTTTTTTTTCATATGAAGTTTATGTGTTTGAGGTTGATATATTTTAAATTTTGGTAGTTTTTTATGATTAGGTGTGCATAAAAAATTAGTTTAAAATTTAATAATTTGTTGTTCAACAATAGTGTGAAAAAATAATATACAAATATAATGTACACAAATAATGTTCGAAAAATAATGTACGAAATAATAATATACAAAAATAATGTTTAAAATAATTTCTTTTGTAGTTTGTTACAAAATAAAGTATAGAAAAATAATGTACAAAAATAATTGAAGAACAAGAAATTAAAGTCCTCCATTTTGGTTAAAAAATTATGCATGTACACTTTTTTTTCCCCTTCAATAAATTAGTATGGAATAATAATATACAAAAATTTACAAAAACAATGTACACAAATATACAAAAATAATTTTTTCCGTAATTTGTTTACAAATAAAATACATAAAATAATGTACAAAAATATATAAAAACAATCGAAGAACAAAAAGTTAATGTCTTCCATTTTGGTTAAAAACTTAGGCATGTACATTTTTTTTATGCCTCAAAGTGTTGTGTTGTAGTAATAAAACATTATGTTTCCTTGTGAACCTAAATAAATTATAATATTCAATAGAGATAAGAAAATAGTGTCATAAATTGTTCTCCTTACAAATGAATGGATTTTTGCAAGCTAGGCGGTTGTGTCCACGCTGTCCACAACAGCCACATTTCTTTTGAACCACATGCTCGCCGATTAAAGGAATTCTCATTTTCTTGCGCCTACCACTCTTAGCCCTTGGTTCCAGTGCTGATAGGTGAATAGCTAAAACTTCTTCAGGCACAATCCATTCCTTAGGATCACCAACGGGCATAATAGGATCTGCATATGCACCTAAAAGTGCATCTGTGTGATAAAGTGGTGAGCATAAATTGTAATGGTCAATTGTCGACGCCAAGCTACAACTAATGCATGCATACAAGGGAGTTGATCCATATCAAACACTCGATACGTGCACATTTTTCTGAAGCAAATTGATTGTAGCTGTACAGTTTGCAATGTCTCGTACACACCATCGATGCATATCGACCGGCTCCACAACGTACGCGTGTACTTCTCTCATCCTAGATCCGATTACATCTTCAATGTATGGGGTTGTCATTGTTTTCATTTCGCTAGCAATGGTACGCCTATCATGAAACCACCTCCGAAGCGTGTTGCAGATGTAATCGACCAACGAATGGATAGGTAATTCCCGGGCATCTTCCAACAATCCATTTAGACATTTTGTAATGTTGGTCATCATTATTGTATACCGTCACCCACCAGAATGCACTTTTGACCAACGTTCAATCCCAACTTCTCTTAAATACTCTCTCACACTTGGATTTTGGAGTGAAAGAATTCCAAATATCTCATTGAATGTATCAAACGTGTAAGCCTTTGCAGCCTTAAAGTATAATGGGATCCCATCATCGTGTTTGAATTTTGTTCTTAGGTTGTTGCTCAAATGGTAAGTACATGTTCCATGGAATGATTTTGGGAAAACATCTGCTATACCTTTTGCAATGCTCTTATGTCGGTCTGAAACAAACACCAAACCATCCATATTGTTGCCAATTGCAGTCTGTAGTCTTTCTAAAAAGCACTCTCTCGATGCGTCATTCTCAGAATCAACAATTCCCCATCCGACAGAATAGACTTGGTTGTTACCTGATGAAGATCAAATGTTCATAAACTTAACTATGTGTTTTTCATGCTTTTGTACAGATTTCATTGAGATATGCTATGTTTATAAGAGAAATCACAGTATACATTTGATTCTCATATTTTGCTCTTTTTGTAGGAAAAAAGGGAGAAAAATCAGCTATCTTCCAGAATTCATAACTCTTGATGCAAACGTCCAAATGAGATGATTGAAGATGCTATGGAAAGCTGAAAAAGAGAGAAAAAACTTTTATGAAGAAAGTTTTCTCAAATTCCAGAAGCAAAGGGACCAAAACTGGACAAAAGTAGAACAAGGCGCGAACAAAATTCTCAGGGGACAGAAATTGTTGACTACTGCGGCGGTCATCCACACCGCCACGGCGGTCAGCCTACAACTGCAAAATGTGAAGATTTCACTTCGAGTCCCGCATGTTTTTGAAGCTTCACAATTGCTTCCCAATTTCCCTACTTGTATAAATACCCCATTTTGTGTAGAAAAACGGGAGATTAGAGAGTTAGGGTTAGTTTTAGATATTTTCCATATTTTCCCAACTAAAAAACGGGAGTTCATTTGGGGCTAGGTTTTGGCTCTTGTGGCTGAGAAACTTCAATCTTTGGAGCTAGCCTTGCTTGTTAAGCGTAAGAATTGGTTGGAATCACCGTTCTTTTGATTAAGGGAAGTATTTCTTTCAATTCCTTGTGCTCTCAATGGTTATATCTCCTTGTGGTTGTTGTTTGCTTGAAGTCATGAGTGGTTAAATTGTCTTGGGTGATTCTTGGTGCTTGATATAAGGGTTAGGTTTATTTTGATTCCTTGTGGGTTGTAGAGTGATGGGCTTGCATTAATTAAAGTCGTCCTACTTGTATTAAATGAATGATATGCATTGAATGTGGCCACATTTAGTGTGTGTTCTTGGTGTTTGTGTGTGTTTTAGGACATGCATGAATTTAGGCCAAAAGTAGGAAGAACTACCTAGCATTCACTAAATTTAGGTGTTTGAGACAAGAAATAACCACCACATGAGCTTAATTGTGCATTAAAATTGTGTGGAAGCCATAGGTTTGATAACTCTATTTTATATAGGGTTTTCTTATTTATTTTGGTTAGAAATTGGCTTGTGTTTTAATTTTTTTTTACATATTTTGGCCAAATTATCCTTTGATTTTATGATTTCTGAGTTTTCTAATATTTTTAGAACTTTTGAGCTTAATCTTGAATTTTTCTTCTAATTTGAGAACAAAGGACTAACCAATTATTTTGTTATTTTATAGCCAAGAAAGTTTATCAAAGCTTGACCAATTTACTTCAACAAAAAGACAAAGAAGACTCTTGATGAAATCCTAAGGGCCGAGACAACTACAACTCCACATGAAGCCGACCATGAAGCTAGGCATCCACACTTAGATTCTTTGCAAGGGATTGGTGGTCCTATTACAAGGTCAAGGACTAAGAGAATGCAAGCTACCTCAATCTCTTTCATAAATCAACCCATGGAATCCGAAACTAAGGTAGTATGGAAGACTTCCGAACTTAGCTCATCATTTGTCATTCTAGTCATCCATGAAGAATCAAGAATGAAGGATCAAGTGTGGTTGATTTTCACTTGTGTAATTAAGGTCCTTAGACCACTTCTCATCACAATCCAAGTTCGAATTTGGAAGGTTGGCAATTCTAGTTCAACACTTGTCATTTTACTTAGTATTGTAAATGATGAGCCAAGTGTTGTTCATTCTTCATGATCAAGTTAAAGAAGCTTCCAAATTGGAGTAAAGAAGCTCCAAATTCGGCCAAGGCCATGGTGATTAAAAGAATTACCAAATCCACAAAGCTGAATAGGAAATTCTGCTCAAGCAGAATTCAGCCAACACACTTGGATTAGTTTTAGGCAACTACTTGTTGTTTTATTTCCTTTTCTTATATTAATTGTTTCTTTTAAGTAATAGTTTCTTTAGTTAGTTTCCTAAAAAGCTAATCCAACTAGGGAATGGCTTTCTTAATTCTTACAACTTGTAAACTATAAATAGAGGCATTCAGCCACAATGAAAGAGGAAGAATTTTGACAATACAAACTTGAGAGCGTTGTAGCTTTTCTTTGAGTTCTAGTTTAGAACTTGCTTTGAGTCTTTGAGGGTAGCCTCTTAGGTTCATGTTTAAGCTATCTTGTTGAGTTTCTTTCCCTCAACAATTTGAGTGTGCTTCTTGGTTCCAAGGATAGTCAAAGTTCACATCTTGGGTCTTTGATAATTCCTTCAGTTGTCAAGTGGACAAAAGCAAGATCCTTCTTCACAAGTTGGAGTTGGTGTCTTGCTAAAGAAAGATTTAGTTCAGCCTAGAGGACGATACTAGGACCAACACTCTGATATAGGTTCGGTTTCTTATCCTTTGGTGTAAGAATTCGTATCAACTCTTTTGGCTGCAACTAAGAAACCAAGAGTCGAGCTGCAAGAAGGAAACAAAGCTGGGTTACAAATTAGAAATAGAAACCGTGTGGCACAATTAGAAAACAAAAGAAGCCACACCCCCTCTCTTGATTTCTTCAGGCAGCAACAACAAAATAAAGAAGGAAAGCCGTGCTGTACAAGAAGTAGGAAATATAAGTCAGCTACAACAAACAAAAGAAGAAACCAAGCTAAGCACAAAAAAAGGAAATAAGAAACTTCGGACAGCAACAAAGATAAGAAGAACCGAGCTGAGCTGCAAACTAATTTGGAAACAGCATACGGCTGGAATTTGGAAACAAGAAAGAAGAAGCTGATTACAATTTGAAGATGGATTTGGAGTTTAGGAAATCAGCTTCTCTAAATAAACAACACAGCCGAGAGAGGGAGCAGCAACCACTCTTCTGTTCCTTTGTTTTTCCTTTCTTCTCATTAGTTTAGGAGTAGTAGTAGCACATCCATCCTGTTTTTCTTTCTTCTTTTAGTTTAGATTCAGTTTTAGCCAAGCTCTTTTTCTTTCTGTTTTCTTGCATTAGTTTAGAGCAGCCAGCTTTCTTATTCTTTGTTTCTTTTCTTTTCAGTAGTTTAGTAGGATTTCAGCAGCCAATCAACTTTTCTTCTTGATTTCCTATGTCGGTTTTCTTCAAAACATTCAGCTTTCTTCTCCTCGGTTTTCTTCTGAACCTTGCAGTAGTTGCTCTCGGTTTTTCTTAGCAGAATTACAGCCACAGTTCGTTGTTTTTTTTTTCCTGTCTTTTCCAGTTTTCTGCCAGCTTTTCTTCTTGATTTCCTGTGTCGGTTTTCTTCAGCAAATCCAGTCGGTCACTGGTCTTTCGTTTCCTGGACTACACACATCTGTCCCTTTCTTGTTTTTATTCTGTTTCAGTTTGTCTTAGGAAAGATATAGACCACAGCCGCTAACTTGGACTTGAGTTGAAAGCAGCAAATTGTTGTCTTGTTTCTCTTTGGAAGCTACGGGTGTAGAAGAACGAAAAGGAAGCAGAATTTTGTTTGTTTGACTTCAAGTCCTTGGTTTTTGTCTTTTCTTACTTTAATTAGTTAGTTTAGCAATTTTAGCTTTCTTTTCTTGTCTTTAAATTTTAGTAGTTTTACTTCTTTTGTTTTGTTATGAACTTCTAGTTGTGTTTTAATTTCAAGTATTAACTATTTTAGAGCTTTTATATTTATTAAATATAAGTACTTTAATTTTAAGAATTTATTTTTAATTTTAATTATGTCTACCTTTATTTTTGTTGTTAGTCTAAATTTCATTATGTTCTAAATTCTTTTGTTAGAGATTAGATGGATCTTAATCATGAATAATTAATTCTTAAGACTTGTTCATGCAATCTATATTTCAATTATGAGTTTAATATCATGTTCTTAATGCTTTTAGGTACTTGATCACCACCTAATTGATTTTTTATGCTTGTTTGATACCGTGTGGAGATAACATGCATGTGCTCATGTGATATTAAACCGTGAATTCAATTTAGACGGTAATAATCTAGATTGTTCATGTGGTTTCAGTAGTAAAACTAAGTCGTTGCTACTTAGATTGAATCCGGAAATTTCCATAGTTCCTAATGCATTTAGAAATCTAAATTCACCTAGACCAAGTGTGAGTTGATTTTAATCTAAATAGGGTTATTAGACCGATGTCGGCTATTAATTTACATTAGGGAAATTTCACCATCATAAATTTGAATTTAATTTAATTGCATGACAAGTCAAGAGAGTTAATTAGGATTGATTAAGTGAAATCGAAATCTCTAACATCTTATTTGTTGCTTTTATCAATTGTTATTAATTTTTCCTTCTTTAGTTTAATTTAACATAAAACAATTTAATTGGCTAGCTTGTTGTTGAATTAATCATATTGGTAAGTAATTGGTTAGTTTTAAACAATTCTCGTGGAAACGATACTCTACTCACCACTTTATTACTTGTTGATATTGTACACTTGCAATTTCACTGAACAAGGAGAAAGCTTCGGTGAAGCATGGGAAAGGTTTCAAGAAATGCTAAGAAGGTGCCCAAACCATATGATGGAGGAGGGATATGAATTGCAGCTATTCTATAATGGGCTTACCGTGGAATCAAGAAGCAATGTGAATGTTAGCGCCAGGGGTTCGTTGAAGGATAAGTCGGTCCAAGGCGTACGAGATTTGTTCTAAAGGATAGCTGACAACGGTTGCTCAGGGCCGAACACTAGAGAGTTGCCACCAAAGAGACAAGGGGGATTCCTAGAAATGGATGCCGGCACAAACATTGGTGCTCAATTGGCTGCACTAACCAACAAGATTAATTCATGGGAGGCAAGGATGAATGGGAAGCCTGCCTTAATGTGTGGACTTTGTCAAGGAGACCACCATATGGATCAATGTGACTTGGTCAAGACTGAACTCGTCAACTTCATGAAGAATTTTGGGCAGCAAGGAAATTTCAACCAAAATTAGGGCAACAAGGGTAGCTATCAAGCAGGAAATCAAGGTTGGAACAACCAAGGAGGTGGCCAGAATTGGAGCAATCAAGGCAATCAAAGTTGGGGCAATTCGGGGCCATCGTCTTTTAACGCATCAAGGCAACCTCCAGGTTTTGGGAATCAAATGAATAATCCCATGGACAAAAAACCGAATTTTGAGGAAATCATGATGAAGAAGCTTGAAGAAATCTAGCTTGATGTGAGGAGTTCCACGCGGAAGACGGAGAAGACTTTAGAGGACCATTCAATGAAGTTGAACTTGCATGAGACCACAATGAAGAATATTGAGATGAAGCTAGGGCAGTTGGCTAATGACATTCACCGGAGACCCATGGGCGCGCTTCCAAGTGATATCGAAGTTAACCTCAAAGGCAAGGAGCAGTGCAAAGCGGTAACCCTTAGAAGTGAAAGAAAATTGGCGTCAGAAGAAAGTGATGTTAGAGAGAATGAAATGGCCCATGAAGAAGTTGAGATGGAAGGGGCAGTTTTAGAGGAAAATCAAGAAGGCGAAGTTGTGCCAAGAGGAGAGAAAAGTAAGGAAGGTTAGGACAAAGGAATTAAAGGGCCACCTAGCCCGTACAATTTTTAAGACATACCACCACCACCACCTCCACCTCCTTTTCCGCTGAGACAAAGGAAGAAAGTGGAAGGAAGCAAGCATTTCGAGAGGTTCATTGAAGTGATGAAGAAAATCCATGTGAACATATCCTTGGTAGACCTGCTCACCAACATTCCCAAATACTCCAAGTTTCTTAAGGAGTTGATCTCAAACAAAGAGAAGCTAGAAGACGAAGGGGTGATCAACTTGAGTGAAAAGTGTAGTTGCATCATTCGCAAGGATTTGCTTATTCCTAGGAAGATGAAGGACCCCGGAAGTTGCACCATCCTATGTGACATAGGAGCAAGGCATTTCTCAAAAGCTTTGTGTGACTTAGGCTCGAAAGTGAGTCTAATGCCACTTTTTATAGCTCAGAATATTGGCATGGGGGATGAAATGAAGGAGACCTACGTCACTCTTCAGCTAGCAGATAAATCTTTGGTAAAGCCTAATGGTATTCTTGAAGACGTGTTGGTGAAGGTGGATAAGTTCATTTTTCCGGTGGGCTTCATAGTGTTGGATATAGAGGAGGACGAGGAGGTGCCCTTAATCTTTGGACGACCATTCCTAGCGACTGGAGATGCAATCATTGGGGTGAAGGACAAAACTATCACTTTTCGGGTCAACGAAGAAGAGGTCGTGTTCGATGTGAACTACGCCATGAAATATCCAAGGGGGAATCTAGATTGCTTCTGGGTAGATGTGGTCGATGAATGTGTTGGTGAAACTTTGAAGGAGGGTTGGTGTCTTGACTCTCAAGCAATGGGGTAATTATTCCCTCCAATGTTCCCCTTGAGTGTGATGAAGAAGATAAAAGAATATATGGACAGCTTTGTGAGATGGTTGAGAACTGCTTTGTAGATGAGTCCATTTATGAAATAGTAGGGGAAGAACCTAAAGTTGTTGAAGTCGACTAAGTGTTGACGGTGGCCAGTGGTAAGGATAAGCTGAAACCGTCCGTCAATGAGCCGCCCAAGCTTGAATTGAAGCCCTTGCCCCCTTATCTGAAATATGCATTTTTGGGAGAACATGAAACATTGCCTGTGGTGATATCATCATCTTTGGAAGCTGAACAGGAAAGAAAGCTTTTGGAGGTTTTGAGCACTTTCAAGGAGGCCATTGGGTGGACCGTTGCTGATATTATGGGTATCAGTCCCTCGATTTGCATGCATAAAATTTTGTTGGAAGAGGATGCCAAACTTGTGAGGGAAAGACAAAGGAGGCTGAATCCGTTGATGATAGAAGTTGTGAAGAAAGAAGTGGTAAAGCTGCTGGACTTGGGGATAATTTTTCCTATTTCGGATAGCGAGTGGGTAAGCCCAGTCCAATGTGTTCCGAAAAAGGGTGGAATGACTGTGATCATGAATGAGGACCAAGAACTGATTGCCACAAGAATCGTGAATGCTTGGAGGGTTTGCATGGACTACCGAAAATTGAACAAAGTCACAAGAAATGGCCACTTTCCCTTGCCGTATCTTGATCAACTCTTCGATCGATTGGCCGGATATCTCTTCTATTGTTTCCTAGACGGTTATTCCGGGTATAACTAGATTTCCATAGCCCCAGAAGATCAGGGGAAGACAACTTTTACCTGTCCGTTTGGTACTTTTGCTTTTAAGAGGATGCCTTTCGGGTTATGCAATGCCCCATTCACCTTTCAACGATGTATGACAGCTATTTTTTCCGATATGGTGGAAGATATCATAGAAATCTTCATGGATGACTTCTCAGTTTTTGGGGATTCTTTTGATGTTTGCCTCAATAATCTTAAGCGGGTGCTACAAAGGTGTGTTGATACGAACTTGATGCTAAACTAGGAAAAATGTCAGTTTATGGTGCAAGAGGGAATCGTGTTGGGTCACAAAATTTCTTCTAAAGGCATGGAAGTGGATCAAGCAAAAATTGAAGTGATAGAAAAGTTGAGCCCTCCTACTTTAGTTCGGGGAATTAGAAGTTTTCTTGGCCACGCGGGCTTTTATAGAAGATTCATCAAGGACTTCTCCAAGGTAGCCAAGCCGTTGTGCAATTTGTTGGAGAAGGACGTGGTTTTCGATTTCACTGAAGAGTGTATGAAAGAGTTTGAAACGCTGAAAATGAAGCTTGTGCATGCCCCCGTTATTGTCACACCGGATTGGACTCAACCCTTTGAAATTATGTGTGACGCAAGTGACCTAGCTGTGGGGGCAGTCCTGGGCTAGAGAAGGGAACGGCTTTTCCATGCTATATATTATGCTAGCAAGTTGTTGAATGGGGCTCAATGCAACTATACAACTACTGAGAAAGAAATGCTAGCGGTGGTGTTTGCATTGGATAAATTCAGGCCATACATATTGGGGGCTAAGGTAGTGGTGCATACTAACCATTCCGCACTCAAGTACCTTATGCACAAGAAAGAGGCAAAACCTAGGCTTATCCGTTGGGTGCTTCTGCTGTAAGAGTTTGATTTGGAGATCAAAGATAGGACAGGGACTGAAAATCAAGTGGTGGATCACCTCTCTAGAATTGAAGATCCTAAATTGGGTGAAAAAGATGCTCATGTATTGATCAAGGACTCTTTTCCGGATAAGCAGGTGTTTTTGATAAAAGCATGTGGCTTGAGCATAGAAGACTGCGAGGTGTTAACCCAAGTGTTCGAGGTGAATGAATCCATGGCGCGACCTTGGTACGCCGACATCGCTAATTATGTGGTTTCAAGAAAAATGCCCCCATATTTTTCTCAGCAGCAAAGGAAAAGATTAATGCATGATGCCTCATTGTATTTATGGGATGATCCTTTCTTGTTCAAGATGTGCCCAGACCAGCTCATTAGAAGGTGTGTGCCGGAAGTGGAGCAAGAGCCTATATTGGAGAAATGCCATGAGTCCCCATATGGAGGCCATTTTAGTGGGAAGAAGACAGCTTTGAAGGTTTTGCAAAGTGGTTTTTATTGGCCATCGCTCTTCAAGGACGCTCATATATGGTGCAAGAAATGTGATAGGTGTCAAAGGATGGGTAATCTTTTGTGGAGGAATGAAATGCCCAGCAATAATATGATTGAAGTTGAAATCTTTGATGTTTGGGGAATCGATTTCATGGGACCTTTCCCGTCATCTTTTGGCAACTACTACATTCTAGTGGCCGTGGACTATGTGTCGAAATGGATAGAGGCCGTGGCATTACCCCATGACGATAGTAAGAGTGTAATGAATTTCATGAAGAAGAACATTTTTACTTGTTTTGGGGTGCCAAAAGCAATTGTAAGTGATGAAGGAACACATTTTTGCAACAAGGCATTTGATAATCTTTTGGCAAGTTATGGAATTTATCACAAGGTTGTGACTGCCTACCATCCTCAAACCAATGGTCAAGCCGAAGTATCCAACCAGGAAATCGAGCACATTCTCGAAAGGGTGGTGAATACTTCACGGAGGGATTGGGCTAGAAAACTGGATGATGCTTTGTGGGCTTATCGGACAGCTTTTAAAACTCCAATTGGTACATCTCCGTATCGGTTATTGTTTGGCAAAGCATGCCATCTTCCGCTTGAGTTAGAGCATAAAGCATTTTGGGCCCTTAAGTCTTTAAATCTGGATTATCAGAGCGAAACTGAAAAAAGGCTTATGGACATCAATGAGTTGGAGGAATTCCAGTTGGAGGCGTACACCAATGCATGCATTCACAAGGAAAAGGCAAAGCAATGGCATGACAAGAGAATCCTTCCTAAAGAATTTCATCCTGGCCAAAAAGTGCTCATTTTCAACTCTAAATTGAAGATATTCCCAGGAAAGTTGAAGGCAAGATGGGGAGGCCCGTATGAGGTAGTGCAGGTGTATCCGTACGGGGTGGTAGAATTGAAGGAGAAAGTTGCTAATAACAGTTTCAAGGTAAACGGACATAGGGTGAAAGCATACTTGGGGGATGGAATTGACAAAAGCAAGGAATGGGTATCCACCATCTACTTGAATTGAAATGTGGGGCAATGCATTGAGTCGAGCGGCGACGTTAAAACCAAGCACTTCTTGGGAGGCAACCCAAGCGTATCCTTTTGCGTATCCTTTTATTCTTAGTTTACTCCACTTTGTTTGTTTTGTTTTGTTGGTTAATTGAGTTTTACATGTTCTTTTTGGGTGTAAATGTTGATGCATGTAGTTTGCATTTAGGAAAGGTGTTGTAGTTTCCATGTGCTTGGACAAAGGAGGAAATTTAAAAAAAAATAAAAATAAAAATAAAAATACATATGTTGGCAGAATTTTTTGACCGCCGCGGCCCGAAGGTCTCTTCTCATTTTCCTTCATTTGTTTCATTTCCTTCATTTGTTCTTGCAATTTTCTCTCAAACCCTTTCATTCCCAATTTGCATTTTGCAATTTTCTTCAAGTCCAATCCATTCTAAGTGGTTAAAATACCATTCTAAACATAAAATCAACAAGTTTTCATCATCAAATCCATCCAAGAACCCAAGGTATGAACTCTCGAACTCTTCAAATTTCCTTAGAACGGTGATTTTGAATTGATCAAAATATGATTCCTATGGATGGTTTTTGATTGAATATTGTGCTATTGGGATTGTTTGAGCTGTTTTTTGATTGTTAAGGCTAGGGTGCCCATTAATTTTATGAACTTTCAAGCTTTTCACCTTGCACATCATGTGTTTGACAAAATGTCTCCATGAGCTTTTTGGATGATTCTTCAACTTTTTTTGTATTTATTTGAACTCCTTGAAGTTTATTGATGAACCCTAAGATGATGTTGTATACAAAATTGAGTTTGAAGTGAGAAAAAAATTGATGAGTTCTTGAAGCCTAGCATAGTGCACACATTGAGTAATCAAATGTCAATGCCTAAACCATTGTGTGCAATTCTTTCATGTCACTAATTAACAATGTTTTGTAGTTTGCGGCATATCCTTTTTGGTAGTTAATCGTGGCATTGTTTTGTTAGGTACAATCCAATGGCACCTAGGCGCACCATCGACACTCAACACAAACAATCTTCGGCGTCCACCTCTCAACCCAAACGGTCGGAGCAACACGTCAAGGTGGACGCCTTGCATGCCTTGCAAGGTCGTCCAATTGTTGTGGAGTGCGGCCTTACGGTCGAGCCGCCACTGGAGACCTATGTTCGTATGCATGGTTGGCTCACGTTTGTCGATGCACGCCAATTCTTAGGAGAAGGAGATAGAGAAGTCGTCCACAACTTTTACACTAAACTCTCAGTGACGACCACGGCATCCAACAAGGCCAAATTTGCCAGCGCCACCGTAAACTTCTCTCCAAAGACCATCAACGCGTTGTTTGAGCTACCCTCAGCTATCGATGACGAATATGCTCAATTCATCCAGTCCAACTATGATAGCGTAGAGATAGCTTGAGAATTGACTAGAAGAGAGCAACACCTCCCCCTGAATTGGAAGTGCTTAAAACGGAACTCGTTCACACCGGAGGCAAAGCTGTTAAATGCCTTTGTGTGTAGCCGTCTCATGCCAACAATCATGAACTCGAAGGTGGCCCGGAAGCGAGCGCTGCTAATATTTGCCCTCAGTAGAGGCATGTCAGTCGACGTGGGCAAAGTCATAAATTCAAAAATTCATCTATACATCGACTCACCAAAAAAAGAATCAATCCCTAGGCTTCCTGTCGCTCATTACAAGATTATGCTTCACAACAGCACGGATCACCAGGAACGTCAACCGTGCGGATTGCATTCCCTTGAAGGCCGACCTCAAGTTCAAAGATTTCCAAAAAGGGGCCGATCGCAAACAGAGACGTCTAGCCGGACAGGCATACTAGCTGAGGAGGACAGCGAAGAAGAAGATGGTGAGGAACGTGATGAAGATGATAGACTAAGTAGTTTGGAGAGAAGTGTGCGTGATCTTCAGAACACAAATCAAAGGTTGGAGAAGCGCGTAGGCGATCTTCAAAGTTCGATGCAGAACTTCCTACGATTCCAGGCGGCATTCATGACTTACATGGCAGATGGACAACAAGGCGAGCCACCAACTTTTCCTATGCCACCACCGACATCTCCAAGCCAACCATGAGTTCATGGTGACTACCGGGAAGACGATTTCTTTAACTACTTTGAACAACTTGTGATGTGAAAATGTTAAGTTTAGATGATTTGACACTTGAGTTGAGTTTGGACGTGAAGTTTGTGAATATTTTTCTTTGTGTTCTATGTTATTGTATTTAGTTTTAAAGTTTATTTTTGTGAATTTTGTTAATGTATTTTCTTGAATTTGTTTTGGTGAATTATGCTCATCATGCAGTTGCACTCCCTAGTTTTAGTGCTTAATATGCAACATATCTTAAGTTTAGGGGAGGTGTGAATAAGCAATCATGCAACATGCTTCAAGTCATTTCACAATTTTGCAACCGAAACATGTAATTCTTCTTCTTTCCCACCCAACCCACCCTTCATGTATGCATTCTTGAAGCATTGAGAGCAATGCTCATCTTAAGTTTGGGGGTGGAGGCTTAAGCTTTTGATGTGACCTAAGTTTGGGGGTGTTTATAGGAAGAAAATGCATGAGATTCCATGTTTGAAATTGGCTTAAATTAAGGCTTTCAATGAAATATTCAATATGTTGCTTGTTTTGTTTTGGAACCTTTAAATTGTTGGCAAGTAATGGCTGAAATATGCACCACTTAAGAAACATTTTACTAACCAAATGCTTGCGAGAAGTGAAGAAATGAGAGCATTAGTCAATGAAGAAAAATGTTGGACTGAGTAAGCATGGAATTTGTAATGCATGTCTTTTGATTCCTTGCATTTTCAGGAAAGTTTTGCATATTAAATGGTGTTGTTATAGTGCACATCAATGAGGAGTGTTTGTGAGATGTAGTGTATTGATTATGACGCGGATGCGAGTAAACGAAGTGCTCCTAGTCCACTCTAAATTCACAGCATTTCACTTTACAAACTTGAAAGATGACTTAGGCTTGTTGTTTAGTCTTATTTATGAGATTTACAGTTTTTGTTTAATAATTGCCACTTCACTATGAGAGTGCTTTTAGGGGATGTCCCTTAAGCAAACTCGTATGAGTGGTAGAAGTATAAAAAGCAGAAAAACTCTTGGCATAAATTTTTTTTTGCGTAAATGAGTGAGGAAGTACCCTGAGTGAAATGTCATGATGGTTGTTTAAATGTGACGAAGATTGCCCAAATGGCAGCATGACAACTTAGGGGAAAGAGGGAATAAAGAGTCTTAAGGATTTCAGGGAAGTGAAATTTTTCTGTGCAACTCTAGGGCGTACAAGTGGCATGATTTTGTGATTTCTACTCAGTTCTTGCATTGCGTTGTTCACGAACATCTTCCTCCATCACACACACACAACATTTAATGTGTGAATATTAGTACAGAGAAACAGGAAAAAAGGGTCATGCATTACATTAGTACGTGCCGAAATTGTCTAGCCCCAGAGACAGCAAGATGTTCCCATTTCTTAGAACCCTCAATATGCATTATTCAGTAGAATGGGGCAACGAGTGGATGCCTAATTAAGCCAGTGCTTGCCACCATCAAGAAAATTAATTTTGCTAATCTAATTGTGCATGATCTCAATGAATGCATTCTACATAATTTTGCCATGCGTAGAAAATTGCTTGAGGACAAGCAATGATTCAAGTTTGGGGGTATTTGATGAGAATCAAATGTTCATAAACTTAACTATGTGTTTTTCATGCTTTTGCATAGATTTCATTGAGATATGCTATGTTTATAAGAGAAATCACAGTATACATTTGATTCTCATCTTTTGCTCTTTTTGTAGGAAAAAGGGGAGAAAAATCAGCCATCTTCCAGAATTCATAACTCTTGATGCAAACGTCCAAATGAGATGATTGAAGATGCTATGGAAAGCTGAGAAAGAGATAAAAAAAACTTTCATGAAGAAAGTTTTCTCAAATTCCGGAAGCAAAGAGACCAAAACTGGACAAAAGTAGAACAAGGCGTGAACAAAATTCTGAGGGGACAGAAATTGCTGATCGCCGTGGCGGTCAGCTTGCGACTGCAAAATGTGAAGTTTTCACTTCGAGTCCCACATGTTTTTGAAGCTTCACAATTGCTCCCCAATTTCCCTACTTGTATAAATACCCCATTTTGTGTAGAAAAACGGGAGATTAGAGAGTTAGGGTTAGTTTTAGATATTTTCCATATCTTTCCCAACTCAAAAACGGGTGCTTATTTGGAGCTAGGTTTTGGCTCTTGTGGCTGAGAAACTTCAATTTTTGGAGCTAGCTTTGCTTGTTAAGTGTAAGAATTGGTTGGAATCACCGTTCTTTTGATTAAGGGAAGTATTTCTTTCAATTCCTTGTGCTCTCAATGGTTATATCTCCTTGTGGTTGTTGTTTGCTTGAAGTCATGAGTGGTTAAATTGTATTGGGTGATTCTTGGTGCTTGATGTAAGGGTTAGGTTTATTTTGATTCCTTGTGGGTTGTAGAGTGATGGGCTTGCATTAATTAAAGTCATCCTACTTGTATTAAATGAATGATATGCATTGAATGTGGCCACATTTAGTGTGTGTTCTTAGTGTTTGTGTGTGTTTTAGGACATGCATGAATTTAGGCCAAAAGTAGGAAGAACTACCTGGCATTCACTAAATTTAGGTGTTTGAGACAAGAAATAACCACCACATGAGCTTAATTGTGCATTAAAATTGTGTGGAAGCCATAGGTTTGATAACTCTATTTTATATAGGGTTTTAGTGTGCACAAGGTAGAAGTGAGATCGAAAGGAGATCTTCTATCCTTTAATTCCATTGAGACCGAAAGGAGATATGGAGTGAAAAATAGGTGGCTTGCTTAGATTAAATACTTAAACTAGAGAATGTGAAGTAGTTGGCTAAAACATCTAGGACTAAAATTGTGCATTAGAGTTGTGTGGAAGCCATAGGCGCTAATGTGCACTAGGTGGGGATGAGACCGAAAGGAGATTCCCCATTCTACAATTCCGATGAGACCAAAAGGAGATTCGGAGCTAACAGATTTAGTCACTTAGTTATGTTGCCCTAAACTCGGTTTCCCTTGGGAGTCGAAGTAGCCTACTCTTGCATTGAGCCCAAGGATCACCCTCATTCCTCAATCGTGTGTTTCTCTCCTTGTTTTAGTTGAGTTGTTTAACTTAGCATTTAGATTCTAGTATTCCCATTTATTTGCATACTTTCTTCGTGCTTCTTAGTTAAATATCACTCTTTATGTCATTGCATTAGGTAACATAGATAGGAAATGATTGATTGCACTGAAATTCTTGTTTTGTCCCCTTCCTTGTGGAAAATGATCCCTAAACTTTACTACAATTGATTAAGTGAGGTTTAGGTGTAAATTTGTGTGAGTTTGAGTTATATTTTGACACACTTTTGCACGCACCAAACTGCTCACCACTACCGTCCATGCTAGTTGCAACAAGTAATGATCCTGGATATTTTCCTTTCAAGAAGCAAGCATTAACGGCAATAACTGGTCGCATGTGGGTGCGGAATCACCGGATCGATGAACCAAATGTGAAAAAAAGATACTTGAACCTACCATCTTTTTTGTCGACTATTTCATCAACAGTTTAGTCGATAGTTTAGTCCACAGTTTCGTCGGCAGTTTTTTTTAGGGTTTAGTCGATAGTTTAATCAACAGTTTCGTCGACATTTACATTCGCCATACGTATCGTCAGAAATGTCGGCATTTGTTGTCGATATATATTTCTCGACCTATTTGTCTACAAACTGGCGTGAAATTCCCTTGGATCTACCCAACTGAAAATTCTTCCCTTGGAGTTGGTATGTTCCTTGAAGATGGAATAGGTCCTCAACCCCTTGATAACCCGTATCAAGAAACCTTGGAATCAAATGAATGGATGGAATCCGAATTTCCTAGGGAACAAATCTAGGAAATCAAGAACAACAAACACACAAATTCCGAATTTGTGTAATTTGCAAGTAATTACAGAAACTAGAGAGCAATTCTCTCAAGCTTGTAATGTCAAGAACCAAATTTTCATTTCATCAAATCTCCCTTCAAGATGGTTGACGGCCACTATATGGACACAAGCTAGGGTTTACAAATTAGGGTTGCACAAGCTAGGGTTTCTTTTAGGGCCAAATGGGCTACATGACTCTTTGGGCTACATGACTCAATTTACCATATAATTAAAACTAAACCCAATGATCCTAAGTAGTTCTAAGGAAAATAGTAGTAAAGCCAAACCCATTAACAAGACCCAATTACACTTAGTACATTAATAAACATGGCCTTGTCAATCTTGGTCTTCTCCCCATCCTTTTGGGCCGTTTGAATGAGTCCATTCAAGGCTTCCTTCATTTTCTTTGTTCTAGCCCTTGTCATCGGTCCATCAAGACCTTGAAGTGGATCGAAGCTTGTTCTCGAGACCTTGCTATTGTCATCATTCTTCGGGTTCGAAGTCTCTTCAATGCTTGTTGAATTCATATCAGTCCCCCCTTCTTCGAGAGGATTCGTCCTCGAATCCTGATCATCATAATCAGTAATGTCAAAAGAAGACAAATCGGCAACATTGAATGTAGTACTTACATTGTACTTACGGGAAGGTCGATCTTGTAAGCGTTGTCATTGATTTTCGCGACAACTTGGAAAGGTCCATCTCACGTGGATGCAATTTTGTCGATCTTTGTACTGGAAACCTTTCCTTGCGCATATGAACCCACACCCAATCTCCTGGTTCAAAAGTGACTTTCTTTCGACCCTTGTTTGCATTTCGAGCATATGATTCATTCCTCTTCTCAATATTCAGCCGAACCTGCTCATGTAACTTCTGGACAAAGTCAGCCTTGCGCTTGCCATCTAAATTAAGCTGTTCCTTGATTGGCAAAGGTGAAAGATCTAAAGGTGTCAAAGGATTAAAGCCATATACAACTTCAAAGGGAGAATGGTTAGTAGCAGTGTGAAGAGTTCTATTGTAAGCAAACTCACAAATAGGTAAACATTCCTCCCAATTTTTAAGATTCTTTTGCACAATGGCCCAGTAAAGTCCCAAAGTACGATTAGTTACCTCAGTTTGGCCATCCGTTTGTGGATGACTCGTGGTAGAAAACAACAATTTAGTTCCTAACTTACCCCATAAAGTTTTCCAAAAATAACTAAGGAACTTTACATCACGATCACTGACAATACTTCTCGGTATTCCATGTAGTCGAACTATCTCCTTAAGGAACAAATCAGCGACATGCTTTGCGTCATCAGATTTCCTGCAAGGTATGAAATGCGACATCTTAGAAAACCGATCAACAACCACAAAAATGGAGTCATTACCTCGCTGACTCCTTGGAAGTCCAAGGATAAAATCCATGGAAATTTCCGTCCAAGGTGAAGTCGGAACCGGTAATGGATGATACAATCCGTGTGGCTTGACTGTAGACTTAGCTTGCCTGCAAGCAACGCAATTAGCACAAATTCTTTCAACTTCTACTTTCATCTTGGGCCAATAAAAATGCTCACGCAGAATCTCGTAAGTCTTTAAGACACCAAAGTGTCCCATTAAACCACCGCTATGAGCTTCGCGAACCAACAGTTCACGTATGGAACTCCTCGGAACACACAACCTGTTTTCTTTGAACAAGAAACCTTCAAATCGGAAAAACTTGTTGAAAGCACCGTGTTCACAAGCAAAATAGACACTAGAAAACTCAGGATCAGTTGCATATAATTCCTTCAACAATTCAAAACCCAAAATCTTAGTGCCTAAAGTAGTAAGATGTGCAAACCTTCTAGACAAGGCATCAAACAACATTGTCTTTGCCTTTCTTATATTTGATAACATAAGGAAAAGTGTCAATAAAAGAAACCCACTTAGCATGACGCTTACCTAAGTTAACTTGTCCCTTCAAGTGCTTGAGGGATTCATGATCGGTATGGATGATGAACTCCTTGGGATAAAGATAATGCTGCCAAGTCTCTAGAGCTCTTACCACCGCATACATCTCTTTATCATATGTAGGATAGTTCAAGGCTGCCCCACTTAGCTTCTCACTAAAGTACGCAATCGGGCGTCCCTCTTGTTGAAGCACTGCTCCAATACCTATCCCTGAAGCATCACACTCAATTTCAAACATTAGATCAAAGTTAGGTAATGCTAAAACAGGTGAATGTGTTAACTCATGCTTAAGTAAATCAAACGCCTCTTGCTGCTTTTCACCCCATTCAAATTTTACATCTTTCTTAACTAACTCATTCAGGGGTGCGGCCTTTGTGGAAAAATCCTTCACAAACCTCCTATAGAAGCTTGTAAGGCCGTGAAAACTTCGAACCTCAGATGCCGAAGTAGGAATTGGCCAAGACCGAATGGCCTCCACTTTTCCTCATCAACTTTAATCCCCTGTGCACTAACAACAACACCAAGAAAACCAACTTCTTCTACACAGAATGAGCACTTAGCTAAATTAGCAAAAAGTTTTTCTTTCCGCAAAGTCATCAAAACAAGTTTCAAATGTTCAGCATGCTCATTAATGTCTTTGCTATACACCAATATGTCATCAAAGTATACCACAACAAATTTATTGATAAAAGAACGCAGGACATGATTCATAAGACGCATAAAGGTACTAGGAGCATTTGTCAAACCAAAAGGCATAACAAGCCACTCATACAAACCGAACTTGGTCTTAAAAGCTGTCTTCCATTCATCACCCTCTCTAATTCGAATTTGGTGGTATCCAGATTTTAAGTCAATTTTGGTGTACACCTTTGAACCATGTAACTCATCCAACATATCATCTAAACGTGGAATTGGGTGCCTATACTTAATGGTGATTTTATTAACAGCACGACAATCAGTACACATACGCCATTCACCAGTTTTCTTAGGCACAAGAATGACAGGAACTGCACATGGACTCAAAGATTCTCTTACCTGACCACGAACTAAAAGATCTTCAACTTGCCGTTGTAGCTCTTTGGTCTCTTCGGGGTTGGACCGATATGCCGGTCGATTTGGTACGTTTGTGCCCGGTATGAAATCAATTTGATGTTCAATTCCCCTTTTGGGTGGCAATCCGGCGGGCAACTCGTCAGGAAATACATCTTGGAATTCCTGCAATATGTTAGAAATCTCAACCGGTAGGTTGGATGGCAAGTCAGCACTAAATAGAACATTAGATTCACAACAAACAAGAAGAAACAAAACACGATTAGTATGCAGACAACTATCAACATGTCGGACATTTGCATAAAAATTCGGTTGCTTCTTATTTACTTGACTCACTTTCTTCCTCTCAATATGTTCTACTTCATTTAACTCAATTTTCTTAGGCGTAGAATTCTCAAATTTTCCTTCTTTTCTCACGGGTAGTGCAGAATTCAATTTCATCATTTGTTCAAATTAAGCCTTTAAATGCAATTGAGATTCAAAAACTTGAGTAGGCGACAAAGGCGAAGAAAGTAGTTTTTCTACCATGAACAAAGAAAGTGTACCTATTACTTCGTCCATCGTGGGAAGCATCCTGTCAAATTGCCAAGGTCTACCAAGCAATAGGTGACCACTTGCATAGGAGCCACATCACACAAGGCTTCATCTTTGTATTTGTTGGTGAAAAATTCACTAAGACCTGTTTTGTGACTCTCACTTCTCCGATCTCATTGAACCATTGCAATCGGTATGCATTTGGATGCCGACGTGTGGGCAATCTCAGTTTATCTACAAGAAAGGTTGAAGCAATGTTAGTACAACTGCCACTGTCTATAACAAGTATACATACCTTCTCACTGGTGGTGCATTTTGTGTGGAAGATATTCTGGCGTTGAACATCGTCCTCCTCTTTAATCTGAACATTTAAAGATCTCATAATCACCAAAGATGGTCCTTCATCAGGGCCAAAAACATCTTCATCAGATTCACCATTTTCTACAAGAGCTGGCATATTATCATGGTCACTTTCATGTTCACTCTCACTTTCGATCATGCCATCATCTCTGACAACCATAATTCGAGCATTAGGGCACACTCGTGCATAGTGTCCCTTGCCTTGGCACTTGCAGCACGTAACCTCCCTGGTTGGTTTCGCGACCCCACTTGATTTGTGAGTGTTTGAAACCACGGTTGGAGTAGTTTTTGAGGTACTAGGAGTTGTAGCCCTTTTGAAATCGGTGCTTAAATCCTTCTTAGGCCATGTAGACTTCAAAGTGTTTGAATTTTGTGGTTGAAAAGGTTCGTACTCCTCTCCTTAAGCTGCCTCTCAGCTTTCATTGCCTTGTGATACATCTCATTGAGATCTTCATATTCTTGCATCTCTACAATGTGGGCAATATCCTTCCTTAGTCCTCCTAGGAATCGAGCCATAGTAGCTTCACTGTCTTCTTGAATGTTGACTCGAAGCATCGTAGTCTCCAACTCTTGGTAATAATCCTCCACAGTCCTATTTCCTTGGGTGATCTTTTGTAACTTGTTGAACATCTCCCTGTAGTATTGGTGTGGAACAAATCGCTTTTTCATGAGCTTCTTTAATTCATCCCAAGTACGAACAGGCCCTTCTTCATCACGTCTCCTTTCGGCCTGAATTTTGGTCCACCAGTTACGGGCATATCCCGCAAATTCAACCACAGCTAGCTTGACCTTCTTTTCCTCCGAATAGTTGTGCACTGTAAAAATACTTTCAATTTTATCAGACCATTCAAAGAAAGCTTCAGGATCTTGCTTACCAAAGAATTGAGGAATTTTCATTTTGATACATCCTAAATTGGAATCAATTCTAGGAGTACGGTATTGACATGCCTGAAATGCCTCGAAGGCTTCATCATCATTATCGTTGCCGTATGTGGTCTTTGTAGATCGAGAGGATTCGGTTCTCTCACCTTTGAGCTCCTTGATGTTCTGCTGCAAACCAGAAACCAAAGTGTAAAATTTTGCTAACATCTCCTCATAGGATTCCTTAGAACCCGGTGGTGGTGGTGGTTGCCTCTCCATTATAGCTGCAAAGGTTAGCAAAGGAAATAAAACAGTTTATAAGTCCTCACTTCCCTTCCCAATTCCCTAAATTCACTCACCAAGTGTTTGAGTACTCTCGGGCTTATAAAAGTGAGGGGTCGGATTCACACCACTCAATTTGCTCTTCTGTTTCTATTCTTACTCAAACAATGTTACACAAAGGAATTTACAACAAGTTAATGCAGCTGGACAATGAGATTAGAATGAATTCTAAGGAACCAAAGAAAACAGTACCAAAAATCACAAGAATTCGAAAAAAATTTTGGCAAGGAAGAATGAATTCAAGGAATCAATGAAAACAGTACCAAAAATACAAGAATTCAATTTTTTTTTGGTAAGGAATTTGGACAAACTGAATGCAAATTCAGAATCTACACGAAAAATCAGTGAGACACACAAAATTTCAGAATTTTCGGATCACAATTCAAGAATTTTCAGATCACAATTCAAGACACTTGAAGAACAAGAAATTTGGACAAAGCAGCTTGTATATTGGTGGTCGGTCTCAGCCCTTCCAAATTCTGGAATTGGTCAAGGATGTTTCTGGGTTCAAAATATGGTAGAAGGGATGTATTTGGATAAGTAGAAGGATAATCACAAACTGGAAAACAATCCAAAGTTCAATCGGAAATGCAAATCTGTTTTTCCGAAATCAGAAAAAAAGGATTTTTGGCATGGTAACTTCAAAAGGTCATAACTTTCTACTCCGATGTCGGATTTTGCTCCGTAAGTACTCAAATCGAAGCTCTCGGAGAGATCTACAAGTAGACGGCCAAAGGCCGTCCGTTGGGACTTTGGGGGTCAAAAAATAACGCTAAGACCACCTACTGTCCGCCTCAAATTTTCTGCTCAAGTTCCAACAAAGCAAAGAACTTGATTTTTGCCACAACTACTTACTGTCCGATTCTCTCCCTTTTTTTTTTTAATCTCTGTTTTTTTTTTTTTTTTTTTAATCTTACCAAGGCATAAACAACAATTGGATCAGCACAGCAATTTTTTTTTTTTTTTTATTTCAGTAAGGCATAAACAACAATTTCAGCCGCAAGGTATGGATTCATCAAGAAAGCAAAGGTACGGTTTTGTCTAATATTTTGGAAGCAAGCCGAAACCAACACATCAATACAAAAACAGAATTTGCTTCATCAATACAAGAACATACCAATGATGATGATATTCAGTACAACAAAAAGATTGAGGATATAAAGAGCATACCAATGATGATGATATTCAAAACAACATGAAGATTGAGAAGATAAAGAACATACCAATGATGATGGTTTTTTTTTTTTTGTACGGTAAAAGAAAAGATATGAACAGCTTGGGAACCAAGACTGCTCTGATACCAACTGGCGTGAAATTCCCTTGGATCTACCTAACCAAAATTCTTCCCTTGGAGTTGGTATGTTCCTTGAAGATGGAATAGGTCCTCAACCCCTTGATAACCCGTATCAAGAAACCTTGGAATCAAATGAATGGATGGAATCCGAATTTCCTAGGGAACAAATCTAGGAAATCAAGAACAACAAACACACAAATTCCGAATTTGTGTAATTTGCAAGTAATTCTACGAAACTAGAGAGCAATTCTCTCAAGCTTGTAATGTCAAGAACCAAATTTTCATTTCATCAAATCTCCCTTCAAGATGGTTGTGGCCACTATATGGACACAAGCTAGGGTTTACAAATTAGGGTTGCACAAGCTAGGGTTTCTTTTAGGGCCAAATGGGCTACATGACTCTTTGGGCTACATGACTCAATTTACCATATAATTAAAACTAAACCCAATGATCCTAAGTAGTTCTAAGGAAAATAGTAGTAAAGCCAAACCCATTAACAAGACCCAATTACACTTAGTACATTAATAAACATGGCCTTGTCAATCTTGGTCTTCTCCCCATCCTTTTGGGCCGTTTGAATGAGTCCATTCAAGGCTTCCTTCATTTTCTTTGTTCTAGCCCTTGTCATCGGTCCATCAAGACCTTGAAGTGGATCGAAGCTTGTTCTCGAGACCTTGCTATTGTCATCATTCTTCGGGTTCGAAGTCTCTTCAATGCTTGTTGAATTCATATCACAAACTATTTATGGTTAACATGTTTGTCTACTATTTGTTCGGCAATTTGTTATATATGAACAAAAAACACTATGTGATAAAACCTTAACTTATAAAACTTCGAATAAGCTAAAATAAGCAAAATAGGAAGCTGAAATATTCGCGGTTACTCACCAAAATAGGAAGCTTCAAATAAGCAAAACAATAAGCAAAATGTGCACTTAGAAAAACATGCATGAAATATATAAACTGATCTTTTTCTTTGGCATAGTCGCCTTCTTTGATTTCTCCTTGATTGCATTAGATGACGGTCATCCATCTCGCGTGCATGCCATTGATGGTGTAGGTAAGTGTATATGCTGAATAAGAAATAAGGCAGATGCTCAATCGGTTTGGAAATCACGTTATGGAGGGCAACTGAAGTGATGGTGAATAGGAGTGGGAGAACGAACAGTCGTGTAACTGCAACAAGCACAATTTTCAAATAGGATGGCATTTTTGTATTTTTAACCTGTTCACATAAAATGTAGACTAAATGTCGACTAAAATATTGACCAAAATGTTGACGAAAATGTCAACAAAAATGTGGACTAAATTGTTGAACAAAATGTCGACAAAAAGTGAACTAAAATGTGGAATAAAATGTCGACCAAAGATGAAAATATCGACCAAAATGTCGACTAAAATGTTGAAGAAATATGAATACATCAACAAATGTGGAATTTTTTACTTTGATGTCGGCGATATAATGGCGCCCATAAAACAACCTATTTCTAGTGGATTTGGATTGGATTGGATTGTTCGTCAATCGGGTTTTTTTTTACATTTGTCATGATTACTTATGAAATATCTACACAACCACCATGACATTCAAACTAGGCGACAATTCAAGCGGGAACCCAAGAAAATGAGATGTTGAAATGATGAAGTTCGCAAATTGAGAATGAAGAATGATGAATATAGAAATTTGCTCAAGAATGGTGAGGTGAAGTGAAACGATGAAGTTCGCAAATTGAGGGTCATTTTGGTATTTTCACCTGGTCAAAAATGGTTGACTTGCTATATTTCCAAAGGTTTTGTTGGATCTGCTATTTTTGCAAATGTGGCTCTTTGACCTGCTATTTTTATAAACAAATTTCCCCTTACATCTTTAGTTGCAAAGAGCTGTAATAAAGGGAGATTATCCATTTATTTGTTGGTCTGGCTTTCTTCTATTTTATAAGAACCTGCAAGATTTGATGTCAAAACCCCGTGTGAAGTACATATTGATGTGTTCAAGTTTGGGTCTTAATTACATGCTTCTTATTTCAAACTTCCACGTTCAAAGCCGTTCTAATAACAAAAACATTTGAATTTGATAGTGATGAAGTTGATATCTATCATCTAATTCAAAATGTAAATCTGATAAGGATCACCATGAACATATATTTATAAAAGATATTAGCAAATTGTTTCCAATATAAATCTTTTAACACTCAGTTTAGTGATTGGGTTTAATGCTGTAAATTAGAAAATTAGTAACTTAGAATTTTTCTTTATCAACTAAGAAAGAAATATATTTATACTCAAAATACAAAATTATAGGATCATATTTCAAAAATTAGGAGGAGTTTCCAAATTCTATACAATACAAATATCATAGTACGTTAAAACCTATGAATCTTATCATATGGGTAAAATTTTAATAATCATCATAGATTTTCCAAACCTTAGTGTAACTCGTCAGATCAAGATTTTAGTGTAACAAAAGCAAAAAAAAGGTAACATTATTATGAGATATACAGCAAGTAAAAAACAACAATTTATTAATGACTGCATAATCAATCACATTTTTTTCTTTTTCGATGAATATGCATGACTTTTAAAGGTAGTTACAACCCCAAATGTGAAAGGATAATGAAAAATTATATTGCAAATGCTATCACTTCTTAGTATCAAAACATTTTAGAATACATACAAATTACTACTAGCAATATTCAAAAAATTCGCTCTAACCTTACCAGTAATGTTGCAACAAAAGAGGGGAGGGGGGAAATTAGCCCCAAATCTCTAACTACAACTCCTCACACCAAAAGCCAACCCAAAAATTTATATTGAGTAAACAAATATCTTTTTCTTAGTTTTTGTTTGAACTTTAAGGATTGAGAATTTTCAAATGATACTCCAACAAACATTCAATATTGAAGTCGAGTTTTATTATTAGGGCAAACTAGAGTGAGAAACGAGGAAATTGGAGATATGGGTACTTCGATTGTAAATCAAGAGTTTGGATAGTCACTATTGAAAGCTGTGTCTGCAACCCACCTAAGATTCGGTGCAATGATTTTGATCCAAAACTCTTTGCCTCTCTGGATGGTAAACGTTCCTGCAAAATAGATCCCGGAGTGGTTCTTTGGGGTCAACCCTCCGATGTTTAAGTCAGCATTGAGTTTGTATATTATCTTTCAATAAACCAGAGAGTCCTCACACTTGGTTGTTTTCTAGGCTTATATATATCCTTCCTCCATTTGTGGAATTCATTGTCATGTTCTGGCGTGTTGGCTTAGCTACAACTCCAAATTGCACACAGTTGTATTTCTCCGTGATTGTAGCATGTTGTTACCCACTTATGGATAAGCATGACTTCACTGAATTCCCACCATGTTGGTGTAGTTTGAGACCTCATCTACTTTAGTCCGAGGCCCCGTACACTTTGTGTCATTTCAGTGTATACTTGGTGTATGCTGAAACTTAGGCTTTTAGCCTCTATGTGTTGCTGAGGTCTCATCTCATGTGTTGCTGAGATCCAGACTTGTATGTTGTTGAGATCCAGACATTTGTTTGAGATAGGGTCCCATATATATCATAAACCTCCCAAAACTTAGCATGGGGTTGTCAAGCCGAGGTCTTGTTGTCGTTAGGGTTTCAAGGTCTTTGGGAATAGAGATAAGTGTAATAATTTGAATTGCCGCATTTACTATCTATTAATAGTTATCGTATCTTGCGTAATCAGATAACACTCATTTTTTGAGGCTACGACATTGAATACTGTAGGGCTCGAGAAGATTGGGTTGAAACGCATACGGAAGCTCTAGGGTTCCGTATAACAAGTTCACATGTTTCGTTTTTATGTTTTTCATTGCATGTTGTCGCTTTCTTTACCTTTTTGCTTTCACAAACTCTATTGCTTTCTTCCGATAACTAGCCTTCTACTTCCGATGAGTGTCCGGTGAGGCGATCTCTATCCAGTGAACCTTCTGTTTATGTTCAATCAAGAGATTTAAGATAAGAAAAAGTATGTATTCTTCTCAATCTTTGTCTTCTGGATCTTCAAGGCGGAAGGATAAAATTGTGTCCCTGGCCGACGAGGAAGGTAGTTTTTTGGGCTCGTCCGGCCAAGGGAATATTTCTGATTATGATGTTGGTGAGTCAAGTAGGAGAAAGGTGAATAGGAGAAAGCGAGTATTTGTGTTGTCTAGTTTTGAAAAGGAAGGTAGTGTGCTCAAAAAAAGGCTAGCATCATCTGCGACTGTAAGTTCATCATCATCGGAGGAGGATGAATTTATTCCCCGCCGACAGTGGTGTTTCCTACGAAATTTACGCCTACTGCCGAGGACTTGACTTCGGTTTTTGGAGAGCTAAGGTCAGGGAACTTAGGAAGAGGTTTCATAATCTTGAGGAATATGAGGCTAGTGCTGCAGGTTCCAAGTGGAGGTCATGCCGCCCTTTCGTCGAGTACCTGGCCGTATACGAAGAACATTTGAAGGCTGGGATAAGATTTCCTTTGTGTCAACTCATCATTGACATTATGAAATATTATATGATGGCCTTAGCCTAACTAGGCCCGAACTCGACGAGGACTGTTATTGGGTTTGAAGTGTTATGCTGAGAGGGGAAGATAGAGAGTTCAGTAGACCTATTTAGGTACTTTTACTGTATGAAGAGTTCTGTGAACTCAATGGGTTATTTTACCTTTTTCTCCAAGATCCAAAAGTAAGGTCGTGAAGCCTTTAGCCCACAATGACTGGAAAAGAAGGTTTTCTTTATAAAGGCTAAAGTTTGTGGGTTGGATACGGAGTGGTAATTTGGAGATGCAAATCACACTTACAAGGACCGCAAGAAACAGAACCCTTTAGGCTGTGCTTATACACAGCTCCATGAAAAAAGAATTGGCAGTTATACTAAGAAAGAGGTGTTTAAGTACAGGATGAGCTCGGTCATTGTAGAGGCCAGATCTCGGCTTGTTCATTCAAGTCAAACAGAGGAGCATAAGGGTAGGGCTATTGTGCTTTAGAATAATTTTTTTGTTATTATTGCTTTAGCTAATGTTTGTATTTGTTTTATGTTGAACAGTGGTGAAGTTCAACACTTCGGTCAAGGCTGGCCCATCAAAGGAGGCCCAACCCAACACCGGAGAGGCACATTCTTCTGTGAAGGTGGTGGTGGTGGAGCCTTCGAAGAAGAGGCTGAGAAGAGGATGGTTGAGGCTGAGGCTGAGTCCCCAGCCAAAGGAAAAAGAATTAAGGTGGCTGGCCAAAAGGAGAAGGCCAACCAAGTAGAGGCTGAGGTTCCATGCCTTTGGAGGATTCGCCAGGGGTGAGGATCCAAGGCATGGAGGATCATAAAAAAAAGGTTGGTTGAGATGGCAATGGCCAACCTTAACAATGAGTTGGCTTCTACATTGCCACAGGTGTAAAAGTATTAGCGAAGTTATTGTTTAAAAGTTGCTGTTATAAGTGGTAATGTTAATATATTATGTGGACAGAATTCGTCCACAAAGCTAATTGTCTGGAACCGAAAACTTCTAGGTAACAAACTGAGATTGCCCAGCTAAGAGAGTCTAAGGTGGCGTCTTTGGAGATGAGGAGGATGTTGGAGAAAGAGGTCATTTCCTTATCAACAGTTGGAGGAAAGGGAAACTAAGGTCCAAAAATTCAATAGCATTGATTAGGGGGAGTTCACAAAGTTGCTAGTAAAGAAGGTCTTTCATACGCAAGACTTTGGGCACTTTGTGGTGGATTTGTCTTAGGTAGCCAAAGAGATAGGATGGCATGAAGTAGCCATCGAGATTCAAGAGAAGTTTCCAACTTTTAACTTGGAAGATTTGTCTGGCTATGATCTTGAGGGCATAGCGAGGGTCGATAAGGCCCATGAGGGAGTTCACAAAGTTGCTAGTAAAGAAGGTCTTTCATACGCATAAGAAGACTTTGGGCACTTTGTGGTGGATTTGTCTCAGGTAGCCAAAGAGATAGGATGGCATGAAGTTGCCATTGAGATTCAAGAGAAGTTTCCAACTTTTAACTTGGAAGATTTGTCTGGCTATGATCTTGAGGGCATAGCGAGGGTCGATAAGGCCCATGTTGATACTATGAAGGGATTTGATGGTTCCTTCACATTATTCAAATATGTGGCATCTGAAAGCTCTCCTATGACCTTGGAGGAGCTTGATGCTTGTGTAGTTGATGAAGATTCAAACCTCCAAACTCCAAAAGGTGAAGCTCTAAGAGGACAGCAGGAAGTTGAGACCTTGTATTGGGGTGAAGAGGCCCTGAAAGCTCTTAGGCCTTTTCGGTTTTTCTTTTTTTTTTTTGGTAATGAAATTTCCTTTAGTTATTGAAGTTCTAATTTTTCTTCAATTTCTGCTATATCAAGACCATTTGTTGTCTTCAAGAGTTACTTTTAATAAATTGAATGAGAAAGTTAGGACACACGAAACTGTGCATACTGAGCTTCAAGACACTATAATTATATTAGGGAACGAGAATAAAGATCTCAAGGATCAAGTTGCTCTTCAAACATTTGAACTGCAGTCTTAATGAAGATAAGGTAAAACAACAACGAGCAATGGGAGATTTGATCCTTAGGGAGAGATCAGCTAGTGTAGAAAACGAAAAGAATAATGAGAGGATTGCTACTCTATCTGCCGAAATTGAAGATATTTCTTCTGAAATAAAAGGCAGAGATTTAGTAACAATACCATGACTGCCAAGTTGGACGGTAAGCATCGAGAGATTCAAGGTCTCCAAAGTGTGCTTAGGCCGTATAAGAAGCAGATATTTGAGTTGCAGTTTGAAGGCAAGACCTGGAAGTTGAAGATCAAAAATATTGAAGCTCGCCTAAAGGAGGCGGGTCCGAAGACGGCACCTGTGGACAGAGATATTGTTGAAACGATGTTAGAAGAGTTGGAACTCTTGCCCAATAGGGGTAAAAAGACACTTCTACATATAAGAGAAAGAAAGTAGTGTTTAATATGTATCTCCTAGATAAGGTTAGGTATGAAGAGAAGAAAAATAAGAGGAAAGGAAAACTGTAAACTCTTCATGCGTGTAATAAGTTAAATTTAATAAATGACTAGCCCAATATCCCCACCCCTTGGGTGTTCAGGATTTCATTCATCAAATATTATAATGGAATAAGTAATCCGAGATCCTCACCTCTTTGGGTGTTTGGGATTTTAACCACGACATCCCTACCCTTTTGAGTATTTGGGATTTTTACCATTGCATATTATGACTTTATCTCACCTCGTAGGATGTTCGTTCCATTTTAACACTCTCGTGGATATTCACATTCTCTTCACCTGCTCAGGATGTTATAGAGTTCGCAGCTAAATTCAGCTGAACCGAGGTTACACGTGATTTTCTCAATTTCTGATTTAGCAAGGTGGTTTCACCAACCTTGAATCGAGTTCAGGGCAATTAACATTCCCCTATGCAATTTAAAAAGAGTGAATATAAGAACGATATTTTATTCATCAGGAGAAACTTTAAACATAAAAACCATTTTAAATTGCTAACATGCCAAACTCAGGGTAATAAATTCCCCTCCATTGTGGCCAAGCAATAGCTTCCGGACTTTGACGCATCAATGACCCTGTTAGAACCTTCCCAATTGGCTTCTAGCTTTCCAAGCTTTTGAGTTCGACTCGCTTCATTTTTTCGTAAGACTAGATCTCCCGGGGCAAACTCATTGATTTTCATCCATTCATTATAATATTTTCCATAGCCTGTTTGTATTGTGCTTCCTTTACCGAGGCTAGATCTCAACATTCCTCCAATGAGTATAGGTTCAACCGAACCTCTTCTTCGTTAGCCTCAGCATTGAAGGCTACAACTTTGGGATTTGGAACTCCAATCTCTGTAGGAATGACAGCTTCTAAGCCATATGTTAGGCTATAAAGGGTTTTCTCCATTACTGTTTGAGGTGTGGTGTGATAAGCCCATAGGACATTTGGAAGGATTTCTACCCAATCCCCTTTCGCTTTATCCAGCCGAGTCTTGAGTCCTCGCAATATCATGCTATTAGTGACTTTAACTTGACCGTTGCCTTGTGAATGTGTAACAAAAGTGAAGTTTTGTTTGATCTTAAGCTCTTTGCACCAAGAATGGAAGAGATCATTTGCAAACTGTTTCCCATTGTCTGAGATAATCATATGAGGGATACCAAATTTGTAGACGATTTTTCTCCATACAAACTTTAGGACATTTTCCAGTGATAGTAGCCAAAGGTTTAGTTTCTACCTATTTAATGAAATAGTTGATGGCGACTATTATGAACTTCAAACGTCCTAGCACTTTGGGAAAATGCCCAAGAATTTCAATCCCCCATTACGTGAAAGGTCAGATTTTGGATATTAATTAATTTCATTTTGGGTCTTCTTACTATAGGAGCATGAAGTTGGCATTTGACGCACTTTTGTCCAAAGTCATGGGCGTCTTTAAACATGGTTGGCCAGTAGTGTCTCCAACGAATGATTTTCTTAGCGAGCATTTGGGGTCCTACATGGCTTTCACAGGACCCAATGTGCACTTCTTGGAGTATATAATCAGCCTACTAAGGTCCAATGCATATGAGTAATAGCTGAAGGTAAGAACGTATGTAAAGGACGCTGTCTTGTATTACATACCGAGGTGCCTTTAACTTTAATTTTCTCGCTTCATTCTTGTAATCTCGCAGTTCTCCATTTTGAACATATCTCTAGATGGGAGTCATCCAGTTATCTCACGCCTCTTTGATGGTCATCGTGACCTTTTCTTTAGTGCACCTACAAGGAAGTACCTCCACTAAGACCTTGTTATTTAAGTGACAACAGGCGGATGATGCCAACTTGCTTAAGGCATTAGCCCTTTTATTTTTCAATTTGGGGATCTGCACAATCTTGAAGCTATTGAAGAAATGGCTAAGTTGGCGTACCTTGTCGAGATACTTCTTCACTTGGGGTTCATTAGCCTCATAGAAACTCTATACCTGATTAACTACTATTTGAGAGTCGTTGTACACTTGCGCATCCTGTGCTTTCATTTTTTTGGGCTAGTTTTAGACCTGTAATTAAAGCTTCATACTCAATTTCGTTGTTAGTTGTTTTGAAGTCAAAATGCAAAGCATATGTAATTTCTGTGCCCTCTGAACTTCGGAGCAATAGCCTAGCTCCACTGCCTTCTTCATTAGAAGCGCCATCTACATATAAAGTCCAAGCCTTTTGAGCCTCTGTTTTCTTTCCCGTGACCTTAAGTAATAGTGAAAGGTTGATATTCGAGATCTATGTGGTAGGCATCTCAACTATGAAACTGCTAGAGCTTGAGCCTTTATCATTGTCCGAGGCTGATAATGTATGTCATGCTCCCCCAACTCTATGGCCTATTTTGCCAACCTCCCTAAAACCTCCGGTTTGTAGAGTATCTGCTTAGTGGGTTGATCGGTAAGAACACATATGGGATGTGCTTACAAGTAGGGTCGTAATATCCGGGTGGCATGAATTAGAGCTAGGATTAAATTCTTCACTGGAAAATACCACGTCCCAGTTCCTTGAAGGGTGCGACTAATGTAGTATACTAGTCATTGCACATTGTTCACATCTCGGATGAGTACCGCACTGACGACATTAGTTGAGGCCACTAAGTATAAATACAAAACTTTCCTATGTGTAGGTATCGTGAGTGTTGGCAAACTTGGCAGATGCCTCTTTAACTCCTCAAAAGTTTTCTAGCAATCTTCATTCAACTTTAAACTTTTGGCCTCCCTTAATGTCTGGAAGAATGGGAGATGCTGATTCACCGATCGCAATAAGAATCTGTTCAAGGCTACTAATGATCCGGTAAACTTCTGAACTTCTTGTAAGGTTTGGGGAAGTGCCATATGGGTAATGGCCTTTATTTTGTCTGGGTTGGCTTCAATTCCTTTCTTAGAGACTATGAATCCCTAAAATTTTCCAAATCCTACCCCAAAAATACACTTTTTGGGGTTCATACGCATTCCAACTTTTAACATGGTTTGTAAAGCCTCTTCCAGATCTTTAGGTGCATTTTCACTTTTCTTTGACTTATTACCAAGTCGTCCACATATACTTCCAAATTTCTACCGATCTAGTTGGAAAACACTTGGTTGGCCAGATGCTTATAGGTTACCCCCACATTTTTCAATTTGAAAGGCATCTTTTTATAGCAAAAAATTCCCATCTCTGCAGTGAAAGCTGTCTTCTCAACATCTTCTTTAGCCATCAAGATTTGGTGATAACCTTTATAGGTGTTGAGGAACATAAGGACCTCATATTCCGATATGGCTTAAACCTTTTGGTCAATCACTGGCAAAGGATAACAATCTTTCAGATCAGTATAATTGATGCACATTCACCAACTATCATCAAGTTTTTTAATAGTACTGGATTAGATATCCAAGTTGGGTAAAATACCTCTTTGATGATGTCAGACTAGCGTAGTTTTTTCATTTCTTCATTTACCACCATATTTCTATTTAGGGGGGCCGACGATCTTTTCTTTGTTGGACAAGCTTCACCCTGGTATCGACGTTAAGCATGTGTCTCATTAAAGATGGTGTGATCTCCGGCATATCCTTGGGGGCCCATGTGAAAACTTTTTTGTACTGGCGAAGGAGATTAATAATGCGATCTTTAATTGCAGTCGATAGCATAGTTCCCACCTTCATCGTCTTGCCAGGATGGTTGTCATCTACTACAACTTCTTGTACTTCGTCAAGGATCTCTTGTGATTCAACTGGGCCTTTCTTTATATTGGCATCTTGAGATTTCTATGGTGTGACCTCAGAATTTCCAGTATCTCAGGGGTTCCTGTAGGAAACCAAGAGTAGCACGTAGTGAAAAATAAAATTTTGGTTTCCTCCAAGGATCCACACAAAGTGAGATCAAATCGGAGTTTAAAGCATTTACCTTGTTTATATCGGAGCTTTTACCTTTTAACTTGTTTTATGAAGACCATTGCTTATCAAATTACCAGAAAACCCAACGCCGCTCTACCTTTATGGTATCCACATAATCGTTCCAATCCTCTAGAAATTGTCACACAATTATCTAGAAAAATGAGCAGCAAAAATTCGTGAGTGCTAGCTTGGAATTTTTGCTATCGGGTTTCGGGAATCTTGTTTCATGAACTTTTGGTTTTTCCTTTTTCTTTCCCAAACAAAAGTAGCGGCTATTTTTCTTCTAAACCCAGTCGAATGGTTTCTTGCTTCTCAAGAAGAAGGGATATTTTTTGTCTTTTAGGTTGTTGGCTAGCCAAAATTCTAATCCCACAATATATATAGATGTTGGTAGTATTATTAGGGTAAAACTTCTTTTAAGAGTTTTACTTGAACTACCCAATTATAATCTATTTGGGATTGGCTGCCAAAATAAAAATCCCATTCATATTTGGCTTTCTAATTTTCATATTTTACTCAATTAATAAAGCAAAAACTATTTCGGATTTATTAATACAAAAACTAAGCATATTTAGTCTTGAATCCGAATACCATCTTAAACCAGAAACCTTATAGAGTCCTACTCTCATTAGGATTCTTAAAATTAACTAAAATTCATCACATTAATTTTGCACTCCTCTTGGATACAATCTTAGTGTGTAACCCAATAGGTTCTCATAACGTTGGCAATGACTTAAAATCTATTTTATGCCATAAGCATTGAGTGGTATCTAGCAACACATCAAAACTACCCAAGTTATAAGAATATTAGTAATTCAACATTACTTAATGTGTAATAAATGTTACCATGTAATTCAATCCTTTTGCCCTAGATATCTTGACTAAACATAAGCCATGGAGCGTGTCACGCTCGCATAGTTTAATCTTTACGTTTCTTGATTCCCGAGTATACAAATCTAAGCAAATGATATTGATATCACATATGACTCATTTGAGTATGGACGTGCATTTTATGGTCTCACTTAATCAAGGGGCCCAAAAATATCACTTCCATTATATAGGAGGGGCAAATCCTATCTTGATCATTCAACATCTCAATACATGATTTATTGCATATCCGATTGCCACTTTTATGGTTCACCCTATTACGGGTAACGTTTAGTAGCACTAAAACATACAACTCCTCATGTTGAGATGTCTGATGATCTCAAGTCTAAGGATCACTTACACCATCATCACTATGAGAAATGCTTATGAGACGTATATAATAATCCATATAGCATTTCTCATGGTGGGTCAATTCAGTACATAGTTCTCTAACATGTACCTGTGTGTTAACTTGATACCTCATATCATGAAACATTTCATTAGTCACTACAGATACTAGTTTTAATGCATTATCATTGTCCCATTAATGATAATACTTGACTGGGGATAATTTTCGAATAATTAAATTCTTGTGACTTTATTATATTTATTTATAAAGCGCAGATATGGAATAAAACATAATAATAACAAATTGCCATATATTAAAACATTATGATACAATATATGCCTAAATCATCCTCACGTGATTGGTTCATAGGGCATAATCTAATAGTTGTAAGGTGTGATCTAGGAATTTCCAATAGTGTCCCGAGGTGTGATCTTGAAATTTTCTGAGGGAAATGATTTAACCTTTCCTCTTTTTACTTTTCCTCGAGGTGTAACCTTGGGGTTGGACCGTGGCATATCTGGAGTTTGAATGGCATGCACCCCCAAATTATTGTTTTCCTTTGTTGGCAATATGCATGCATTCCCTTACTGCATACTGATCACCTTGCACTGATGCCACTCTATGATACGAATCTTAAACAAAGAATAAGAATCCGAACCTATATCACAGTGTTAGTCCTAGTATCATCCTCTAGGCTGAACTAAGTCTTCGTTTAGCAAGACACCAACTCTAACTTGTGAAGAAGGGTCGTGTTTTTGTCCACTTGACACCCAATGAAATTATCAAAGACCCAAGATGTGAACTTTGACTATCCTTGGAATGAACCGGCACACTCAGATTGTTGAGGGAAAGAAACTCAACAAAATAGCTTAACCATGAACCTAAGAGGCTATCCTCAAAGACTCAAAGCAAGTTCTAAACTAGAACTCAAAGAAAAGCTCAAAGCTCTCAAGTTTGTAATTGATCAAATTCTGAATTTCATTGTGTCTGAATGCCTCTATTTATAGTTGTTACAAGGCTGGTTTAAGCAACTAAAATATATTCTCTAAAAGGATTAGAACTCATAACCTTTTAGGAAACTAACTAAAGAACAATTACTTAAAAGAAATAACTAATCTAAGAAAAGGAAATAACTAACTAAGACTGCCTAAAACTAATCCAAAGATTACTTGGATTTGTACTTGGCCGAATGTTACTTGTCTTGGCAGCTTCTATTTGTTGTCTTGTATTTGGTAGCTTCCTTAACTTCTTCATGCAGACTTTAAAAGCTTCTTCAACTTATCTTAGCAATGGAGTTGGAACTTCTTATGCTGCCTATTTTCGGCTAAGCAGAAATTATACTTCTCATTGGATTCGGCTAACTTCTTTCCAAATTGGACTTGGCATTTGATCCCACATTTTCAATACTAAGTAGTGTGATAATTTGCGACTGATATTCTTCCATCTTAGCTACTACTTGAGCTTCAAATAACTCATTTATTAGTGTTACTAGAACAGCTTGCATTCTCTTTGTCCTTGACCTAGTCATAGGTCCTCCAATGCCTTGCAATGGATCTTGTTGTGAAGTTGTAAGTGAACTTGGTTGGATGGATGTCTCGGCCCTCCTTAGGCTTTCATCAGTCCTTCCTTCTTTGAAACGACTTGCCCTCGAGTCCATAAACTCGTCATCGAATTCAAATAAGGACAGGTCAAACACATTAAATGTAGCACTAACTCCATAGTCACCTGGAAGGTCGAGCTTGTAAGCATTCTCGCCTACACGTACTATGACTTGGAAAGGACTATCTCCACGAGGATGAAGCTTAGTTCTTCATTGAGCTAGAAACCTTTCTTTGCTCATGTGAATCCACACCCAATCCCTGGGTTGAAAGATAACTTGTTTCTTCCCTCTATTAGCAACTTGAGCATAATGTTCATTCTTCTTAAGGATTTGAAGACGTACTTTCTCATGCAATTGTTGAACAAACTTTGCTTTTGCTGCACCATCGAGATTCACTTGCTCATTGCTTGGCAATGGAACTAAGTCAATTGGGGTTAGTGGGTTAAAACTATAAACAACCTAATGAAAATCTAGGAGCCAAGTGTGTAAACCAAAGAGGAAGTTTCCAGCTAGCTAAAGGCCGAAGACATGAGTTCAAATTCGGCTCAATTCAGTTCAAATCCATTCAGCACTTGGACTTATGGTTTAGGCAATTGGATGTTGATTTATGGAAGCTCAAGTGGCAGCTAATATGGCCGACTTTCAGTCACAAATTGTGACTCTACTTAGTATTGAAAATGAGGGATCAAATGCCAAAAGTCCAGCTTGAAATGCTGTTAAATGCTGTTAGACAAATCCAAGAAAAAAGGCAACACAAAAAGTTCCAAATCCATTTGCCAAGATAAATTGAAGAAGCTTCTAAATTGATACAAATCTTAAACCAAAGGATAAGAATTTGAACCTATATTAGAGTGTTGGTTCTAGTATCATCCTCTAGGTTGAACTAAGTCTTCCTTTAGCAAGACACCAACTCCAAGATTGAAAAAGGACCTTGCTTTTGTCCACTTGACACTCGAAGGAATTATCCAAACCCAAAGTTGAGAATTGAACTATCCTTGGAACCAAGAAGCACGCTCAAATTGTTGAGGGAAAGAAACTCAACAAGATAGCTTAAACATGAACCTAAGAGGCTATCCTCAAAGACTCAAAGCAAGTTCTAAACTAGAACTTAAAAAAAAAGCTACAAAGCTCTCAAGTTTGTATTGTCAAAATTCTATATTGTATTGTGGCTGAATGCCTCTATTTATAGTTGTTACAAGGCTGGTTTAAGCAACTAAAATCTATTCTCTAAAAGGATTAGACTCATAACCTTATAGGAAACTAACTAAAGATCAATTACTTAAAAGAAACAACTAATCTAAGAAAAGGAAATAACTAAACTAAAACTACCTAAAACTAATCCAAAAACTTCTTGGATTGTGCTTGGCCGAATGTTGCATGATTTTGGCAGCTTCTATTTGTTGTCTTGTATTTGGTAGCTTCCTTAACTTCTTCATGCAAACTTTAGAAGCTTCTTCAATTTATCTTGGCAATGGATTTGGAACTTCTCGTGTTGCCTTTTTCCTTGGATTCGGCTAACAGCATTTAACAGCATTTCAAGTTGGACTTTTGGCATTTGATCCCTCATTTTCAATACTAAGTAGAGTCACAATTTGTGAATGAAATTCGGCCATCTTAGCTGCCACTTGAGCTTTCATAAATCAACATCCAATTGCCTAAACCATAAGTCCAAGTGCTGAATGGATTTGAACTGAATTGAGCTGAATTTGAACTCATGTCTTCGGCCTTTAGCTAGCTGGAAACTTCCTCTTTGGTTTACACACTTGGCTCCTAGATTTTCATTTGTATATAGGTTTGGATTCTTATCCTTTGTTTAAGATTTGTATCACAACCTCAAATGGGGAATGACAGGTAGTAGAATGAACAGTTCTATTATAAGCAAACTCGACTATCTGTATGCATGTTTCCCAATCTTTCAAATTTCTTTTAATTAAAGCACGCAATAAAGTACCAAGAGTACGATTCATTACCTCTTTTTGTCCATCAGTTTGTGGATGACCGGTGGTGGAAAATAATAATTTTGTGCCTATCTTTCCCCCACAAAGTTTTTCAAAAATAGCTTAAGAATTTGACATCGCGATCGGACACTATGGTTCGTGGAACCCCATCATCCGATTTCCTACAAGGTATAAAATGAGCCATTTTAGAAAATCGGTCAACGACCACAAAAATGGAATCCTTCCCCCTTTGTGACCTTGGCACCCCTAAGATAAAATCTATAGAAATGTCTGTACAGGGTATAGAAGGAACAGGTAAAGAGGTATATAAACCCTGAGGGTTAGAAGTAGACTTAGCCATACGACATTGAATGCATGAACTACAAAGCCTTTCTATCTTCCTTTTCATATTAGGCCAATAGAAATGCTCAGTTACAATATCATATGTCTTTAAAACTCCAAAATGACCCATAAGACTCCTAGAGTGGGATTCTCTAACTAGTAACTCCTGAAGTGATTAATTTGGCACACACAATTGTTTGTCACGGAACAAGAAACCATTGTGCCTATAAAAGTTATTAAAGGCTCCTTGTTCGGTAGCTGCATAAACACTAGAAAAATCAGGATTAGTAGAATAAAGATCTTTAATATATTCAAATCCCAAAATTTTAGTATCCAAGGAGCTTAAGAGAACAGGCCTTCACGAAAGTGCATCTGCGACAACATTCTCCTTACCTTTTTTATACCTGATAACATAGGGAAATATTTCGAGAAATGAACTCCACTTCGCATGTCTCTTATTCAACTTACCTTGCCCATGCAAGTACTTTAGAGACTCATGATCAGTATGTATAACAAATACCTTGGACAACAAGTATGCTGCCACGTCTCTAAGGCACAAATGACTGCATAAAGCTCTTTATCGTAAGTTGCATAATTGAGAGCTTCCCCATTCAATTTTTTAGAAAAATAGGCTAAGGGTCGGCCCTCTTGTTTGAAAACTGCGCCAATACCTGTACCTAAGGCATCACATTCAAGCTCGAAAGTTTTGTTAAAATCTGGTAAAGCTAAAACAAGTGCAGTTGTAAGATCTTCCTTCAATTGATTAAATGCTTGATCTTGACCTTCACCCCAATTAAATAGAACATTTTTCTTAACAAGATCGTTAAGAGGGGTAGCCTTTGAAGAAAAATCTTTGACAAATCGGCTATAGAATGAAGCAATACCATGGAAAGATCTTACCTCATGCACGGTTGTAGGTCTTGGCTAGGAGGTTATAGCCTCGAATTTTGGTTAATCAACCTATATACCTTTGGAACTAACAACAAATCCTAGAAATATAACACTTTCCACAAAAAAGGTACACTTCTTGATATTAGCAAACAACCAATTTTCACGCAGGACACTTAGGACAAATTTAATATGCTCAACATGCTCTTCTAAGTTCTTGCTATAAATGAGTATATCATCAAAGTACACCACAACAAATTTTCCTATAAACTGCCTAAGTACATGATTCATGAGTCGCATGAATGTGCTAGGTGCATTAGTTAATCCAAAAGGCATGACTAACCATTCATACAAACCAAATTTAGTCTTAAAAGCAGTTTTCCATTCATCTCCATCTTTAATGCATATTTCATGATACCCATTCTTAAGGTCAATTTTAGTATAAATTTTAGACCCATGCAATTCTTCAAACATGTCATCAAGGCGAGGTATTGGTTGTCTATACTTAATTGTAATCTTATTAACAGCTCTATAATCAGTACACATTCTTCACGTACCTTCCTTCTTTGGAACAAGGATGACTGGAACTGCGCATGGACTAAGACTTTCCCGTACATGACCTTTGTCTAGCAATTCATCAACTTGCTGTTGGAGCTCTTTGTTCTCTTCAGGGTTGGCTCGATAGGCTGGTCGGCTGGGAATTACTGCTCCAGGAACAAAGTCAATCTGATGCTCAATTCCCCTTAAAGGTGGTAGTCCTTTAGGGAGATCTTCTAGAAAAACATCTTCGTATTCCTACAAAATAGCTTTGACTTGCAAAGGCAAGTCACTTGGCAGCTCATCATTAGAAAATAATGCCTCTTGAAAAATAATTAGCACAAAATTCTTATTTGCTTTTAAGGCTCTATCAACATCTCTCATGCAAGTGTAGAAGCTACCTTTAAAATTTTCAATTGATGGCTGTGCTCCTTCGGTTTCACTCATGAAAATCAAAGTCTTACCTTTAGAAGTTGAAGAAATTTGTGTACTCACGAATCGAGCAGAATTTTGACCTTCTTCAACCTCCTTTTGCTTTTTCATCCATTCCATTTGCCTCACCCTTTGTTGTTGTTGAAACTTACTAACTTCCGATGGTGGCAATGGTGCTAGTGTGAAGACTTTTCCATTCTTATTGAGTTGATACTTATTAGTTCTCCCGGAATGATTTGCATATCTATCATACTTCTACGGTCGTCCTAATAGCAAGTGAGTGACCTGCATCGAAACAACATCACAAAGAACTTGATCAATAAAATTCCCAATTGTAAAACTTACTAAGGTTTTCTTTGTGACTCGAAGGGATCCACTCTGATTCATATATTGCAATTTGTATGGATTAGGATGCAAGGAACATTTGAGCTTCAATTTATCTACAAGATAAGTAGAAGCAAGGTTAGTACAAGATCCTTCATCAATAATTAACATACAAATTTGCGCATTAATTAAACATTTAGAATGGAAAATATTAGCCCTTTGATCCTCGGTGTTTTCCTCAGGTTGAGCACTCAAAGCTCTTATCGTCACCATACACTCCCCACTCGGTTGATCCTCTTCATGGCTCTATTGGTCTTCAACATGACTTACGGTCATGTCTTCTTCTTGATTACTTACCTCCTCTTCACTCTCACTTTGATAGGTTCCATCATCTAAGATGGTCATAGCTCGTGAGTTTGGGCATTGAGAAGCTCTATGTCCTCGGCCTAAACATCTGAAACATTGAATAGAGGAACTGGAGTTAGTATTATTTGAACCTGAAAAGGGTTTAGAATTACTTACCTTTAGAGCATTTTGTGGTGCGAACTTCTTTGCATTGGTTGGATTAGGAGCCGAACCTCCTCTCCATTGAGTGCTTTCGGAACTTGAAGAATTAAACCTTCCACCTTGGCGATTATTGTTGTTGTTTCGCCAATTATTGCTCATGTTTGGGCTCCTCACATTTTGTGGCACCTTCCTGAGTTGCTTCTCAACCTTTTCAGCCATTTGTAATAGCTGCTCAAAATTATTGTAGTAGTTCAACTCAACTAGATGAGCAATATTCCTATTAAGCCCATTCATGAACCTTGCCATTGTAGATTCTTCATCTTCTTCTATATTGGCATGTAGCATGGCTAGATCCATCTCTTTGTAGTACTCATCTACACTTTTGTTCCCTTGAGTTAAGCTTTGAAGCTTTTGTAACAACTCTCTTTTGTGGTGCGGGGAAACATATCTCTTTCTCATAACCTTTTTCAAGGCTTTCCAAGTTGAAATCGGCTACTTTAACATCTCCTCTCTTTGGCGATAAGTTCTTCGCCACCAAGTAGATGCATGTCTAGAAAATTCAACTACAACCAACTTAACTTTCTTTCTATCAGAAAATTCGTGGATATCAAAAATTTTATCAACTTTTTCCTCCTATTCCATGTATGCTTCCGGATCATTCTTGCCTTCAAATTTTGGAATTTACAACTTAATGCTAGCAAGATTATCATCCTTTTTGGATCTCCTTTTACTTCTTGTAGAAAAATGGTCATCATCCAAACTTGAAGCTTCGGATTCCTCCTCTTCGGATGAGCTACTTGTATCATCCTTGGTTGACTTCTTCTTTTTCTTCCTGAAGTTTGTTTGAGTAACTTCTTGAGGCTCTTTGGCCTTAGCTGCCTCCGAATTGGATGCAACTTGAGCCATTGTGATTTGTATTTGATCCATTCTTCTATGAACTAATTCTAGAGCCGAAGATACACCCTTAAGGTACTCTTTCAAGTCACTGTCTTGTTCTCTCGGATTTTCATCCATCTCTACACAAGCAGTGTTAGTAAAAACTTTCCTACCTCACTTCCCTCTAACCAATTGCCCAATGTATGAGACTCCCACCAATGTAAGGCTGAACTCTCTTTTTATAGTAATGGGGTTGATGAGTAGGTTCACTCACACTCAATCACTTTTCTAAGAGTTCAAATCAAAACAAGCTTCAAAAGTCTCACAAAAATAGACAATTAAATTCAAGTTAAAGCAAGAATAAAATTTTTAGAGGTCAAGAACAACAAGAAAACGATAAGCAAAGTACTAGAACAAGAAAACAAATTTTTGGATTGATTTTTGCTAAAAAAAGAAAAAAATTTTGGTTTTCTATGGCCGAAAGAATTATGCAAGATGCTTCTTTATGTGCTTGTAGATGAATGGAATTTATGAATATGAATTTGCTTTGCTCATTATATCAAACCATATGCAATAATACAGCAACTTCCAATTCTGGATCAATCCAATTCTTAACAGGATTTACCTTCAAGTTTCTGGCAGAAATCTTGTACAAGAAGGTTCCAAAAATTCTAGCAACTAATTCACAACTTAGTTCACAATCTTGGCAACAAAATTCAACAAAAAAATTTCGTAGCCTTTTAACCAAGAATTATGCAACTTGAAAATCTGAACTCAAAGCAGGCAGTCGGTTTTCAGGTTTTTCTTCAGCTTTCAGGACTGTTTTCCTTCAACAAGAAGTTTCTAAATTTGCAGCAGGGTTCTATAATTTGGAAACACACTTTTGGCAACAAATTGAAGCCCTTGTAGTCAGAAAATACTCAAAAAATAACTGGATCAAGGATCAAGAATGGCTTGGCAGAATTCAGAACGAACTGGGTTCAGGTTTCTGAATTTTTATTCAGCTACGGGTTTGTGTTTATTGCAGTAGTTTGCTTCACTTTTTGTAGCACAAATTGATAGTAAATTGCAAGAAGAAGATGCCTTCTTACACAGGTAATAACCACACGAGAAAACAATGCAAACTCTGACCAGAAAATTGCTTCAAGAAAAATCAGAAAGTCGGGTTTTTTTTTGCTAAGCTTTCTTGCAGCTATGGTTTTCAATTTTCTCAACACACTTCACGAAGCGAAATCAGCCACCAAAGGTTCCTCTTTATCAATAAATATTCACAAGGCAATATAGCACAGAACCAGATGTTTTTAAAGCAAGAGAAATAGAGACAAAAACTGGAAAACAGCAACGGCAGAAAACTGGGCAGAAAAACTGAGACAGGAACGAGACTGAATTTCACAATTGTTTGGAGCTTCATTTTGTTTGGTTTTCAACATGCAATTAAGAAGGGAATCATGAATAGATTATGGACAGAAAGAAGACTCAGATACACAAAACAAAGATGTGGAAAAAAACAAGAAACATAGAGACAAAAACACAAAGGATATGAACAACTTCATGGAGCAACCCAAAGGCAGCTCTGATTCCATATTGATATGAATCTTAAACAAAGAATAAGAATCCGAACCTACATCAGAGTGTTGGTTCTAGTATCGTCCTCTAGGTTGAACTAAGTCTTTCTTTAGCAAGACACCAACTCCAACTTGTGAAGAAGGACCTTGCTTTTGTCCACTTGACATCCAATGAAATTATCAAAGACCCAAGATGTGAACTTTGACTATCCTTGGAACCAACCGGCACACTCAGATTGTTGAGGGAAAGAAACTCAACAAAATAGCTTAAACATGAACCTAAGAGGCTATCCTTAGAGACTCAAAGCAAGTTCTAAACTAGAACTCAAAGAAAAGCTCAAACCTCTCAAGTTTGTAATTGATCAAATTCTGAATTTCATTGTGGCTGAATGCCTCTATTTATAGTTGTTACAAGGCTGGTTTAAGCAACTAAAATCTATTCTCTAAAAGGATTAGAACTCATAACCTTTTAGGAAACTAACTAAAGAACAATTACTTAAAAGAAATAACTAATCTAAGAAAAGGAAATAACTAACGAAGGCTGCCTAAAACTAATCCAAAGATTACTTGGATTTGTACTTGGCCGAATGTTGCTTGTCTTGACAGCTTCTATTTGTTGTCTTGTATTTGGTAGCTTCCTTAACTTCTTCATGCAGACTTTAGAAGCTTCTTCAACTTATCTTAGCAATGGAGTTGGAACCTCTTATGCTGCCTATTTTCGGCTAAGCAGAAATTATACTTCTCCTTGGATTTGGCTAACTTCATTCCAAATTGGACTTGGCATTTGATCCCTCATTTTCAATACTAAGTAGAGTGATAATTTGTGACTGAGATTCGGCCATCTTAACTGCTACTTGAGCTTCCAATAACTCATTTATTAGTGTTACTAGAGCAGCTTGCATTCTCTTAGCCCTTGACCTAGTTATAGGTCCTCCAATGCCTTGCAATGGATCTTGTTGTGAAGTTGTAGGTGAACTTGGTTGGATAGATGTCTTGGCCCTCCTTAGGTTTTCATCACTCTATGTTCTATTTGGAATTTCATAATCCGATGGTAAGGTGACCAAATGGCTTTGGCTTTGTTCATTCAGGATCTTCCAATTATGGCATTGAAGGGAGAAGTGGCATCCACAACATAGAAATTAGGTATTATAGTTTTATCCCGGGGTTACTCCCCCACTGTAATTGCCAAAGTGATTATACTCACTGGATGAACAACTTCGTGAGCAAAAGTCAATAAGGGCATAATAGATGGCTTCAGGGCACCAAAGTCAATCCTTAACTTGTGAAAACAATCAATATATAAGACATCGATGGCACTACCATCATCAAAATAAACTCGATGTACCTCTTTATTTGCAACTATGGCCTTGATGACCAAAGCATCATTATGTGAGCTAATAGTAGGGACCACATTGTCTTCTGAAAAAGAGATGACCTCAGAAGGTTTAAAACGCTTATAAACTGGTTCTTAAGGTGGGATCCTTCTGGCATTAGCTTTGATTGCAGACTGCGATTGTCCTTCGAGCTAACCACCAAATATAGCGTGGATGACGCTAGTAAAATTGCGGTTGTCATGTGATAAAGGTTGGTATGTCAAATGTTGTGAAGGATTGCTCGGTACTGTTGATATGGTTGATTCATGGAGGGATCCCAATTGAGTTGGTAGTCTATTTGATGTGAGGGTGGACCTCGTCCACCTTATGTTCCATCTCGCCCTCCTGAGTGGTAGCCACCTCCCCGACCTCCAGATCGAGGTTGGGCTCTATCAAAGCAAAAGTGCCATCTTTGGACATACTAACCAAGCATCTAATTATGGATACAATCTTCTATTTCTTTCTTAAGATCTTTGCAGCCCTCAATATATTATCCAGGGTCATTATGAAAAGCGCACCACAAGTGTCGTGGTCTTTTGTGAGATGCTGCAATTAACGGGACCAAGGGTCTGAGGAGATCTCTATGTATAGACAGGATCTCAGAGCGACTCTTGGTCAATGGCATGATATTTTTTTCTTGAATTCGAGGCTTCAAACGACCTCAATTGTAGTTTAGCCTATCAAAGGCACTCCTCTAGGTGTTCTTCCCTTTGGCATCTTCTTGATGCTTTTTCTTATTTTTTTTCATTTTCTCGCTTCTTTCTATTGGCTTCTTCTCCTTTAATATAACTCTCTACCATTTGCCATAGTGTTTGAGTGTCAGTTGGTGTGTCCCATGCTAATTTCAAGTAAAATGGTCCGGGATTTAGACTATTCATAAAAGCTAAGATTACCAGCTGATTTCTTCTACATGCAATTTTAGGGATTCATCATTCCCTTGTTGGAGATTCATCATATTTGCAGTCGTTTTCTGAAATTTCTTCCTTTGAAATAAGTGTTGGATTATGCCCTAAAGACCAATCATGTGATGATTTTTTGGGCATACATTATATCATAATGCTTATTATTTATGGCATTTTCATTATTATTATATTTAATTATACATATGCATAACATGAATGAATATAATAATGTCCCTAGAATTTGATCATTCTAAAACTATCCCTAGTCAAGTATTATCATCAAATGGGACAATGATAATGCATTAAGATTAGTATGTGTAATGACTGATGACATGTGTTATGATATAAGATATCAAATCAATAAATGGGTACATGTTAGAGAACTATATACTAGATCGACCTACTATGAGAAGTGCTACATGGATTTTTGTGTAAGTGTCATAACCAGTTTTCATGCTGATGATGATGTAGATGATAGATGCCAACATAAGGAGTTGCATGCTCTTATGCTGCCAAATGTTACCCGTAAGAGGTTGAACTATAAAAGCAGTAATTGGATATGCAATGTTACTCGGCAACGGCGCCAAAAACTTGTTCGGTGAATTGCAAGCATACAATATCAACAAGTAATAAAGTGATAAGTAGAGTATCGTTCCCACGAGGATTGTTTTCAATTTAACCAATTACTTACCAATATGATTAATTCAACAACAAGCTAGCCAATTAAATTGTTTTATGGTAAATTAAACTAAAGAAGGAAAAATTAATAACACTTGATAAAAACAACAAATAAGATGTTAGAGATTTCGATTTCACTTAATCAATCCTAATTAACTCTCTTGACTTGTCATGCAATTAACTTAAATTCCAAATTATGATGGTGAAATTTCCCTAATGTAAATTAATAGCCGACATCGGTCTAATAACCCTATTTAGATTAAAATCAACTCACACTTGGTCTAGGTGAATTTAGATTTCTAAATGCATTAGGAACTATGGAAATTCCCAGATTCAATCTAAGTAGCCACGACTTAGTTCTACTACCGAAACCACATGAACAACCTAGATTATTACGGTCTAAATTGAATTCACGGTTTAATATCACATGAGCACATGCATGTAATCTCCACACGGTATCAAACAAGCATCAAAAATCAATTAAGTGGTGATCAATCACCTAAAAGCATTAAGAACATGATATTAAACTCATAATTGAAATATAGATTGCATGAACAAGTCTTAAGAATTAATTATTCATGATTAAGATCTATCTAATCTCTAACAAAAGAAATTAGAACATAATGAAGTTTAAACTACCACAAAAATAAAAATAGACATAATTAAAATTGAAACAAATTCTGAAAATTAAAATAACTATTATTCAATAAATAAACACAAAACTATAAAATAGTTAATCTTTGAAAATAAAGCACAACTAGAAGTTCATAACAAAAGAAGAAATAAAACTACTATAATTAAAGACAAGAAAACAAAAAATTTCTAAACTTTAACTAAGTAAAGAAAAACGAGAAAAGACAAAATTGAAGACTTGAAGTCAATGAACCAAAATAAAATTCTGTTTCTGCCTTTGTTTCACCCGTGAGCTTCCACAAGAAAAACAAAACAACAAATTTGCTGCTAGCTTTACACCCAAGTCAAGCTTGGCGGCTGTGGTCTCTATTCTTCCTAAGACAAACTAAAACAGAATAGAACAAAGAAAGAGACGGAGGTGTGCAGTCTAGGAACGGAAGGCAATAAACTGACTGGTTTTGATGAAGAAAACCGATAGCAGGAAACTAAAATTCTGAATAAGTCGGAGAACAAGAAGAAGCACTAAAACAGAAACTCAAAAAGTAAAACGTGAGGCTACAAGGATCAAGATTGACTGCTAAAATACTTTGAAGGAAATAAAAGACGGCTGCCAAAATTCTGCAAAAGAAAGTTGAAAACAGCGACTGGAATTTGTACAAGAAAAAAAACCGAAACAAAGCTTCTGAAATTTCTAAAGAAAACAACGGCTGTTCTTCCAAACTAAAGAAAGAAGACAGAAAGAAATTTTTTTTTGCTAAACCTAAAGAAAACACTAAAAAGAATGGAAGTGTTGCTCCTAAACTAAAGACCGAAAGGAAGAACAAAAGAAAAGAAGTCTAGCTGTTGTTCTAACAAAACAGAAAACAGAAAGAAAAAGAAAGAAAATTCTGCTAACTCTAAACTAAAGCTAAGGAAAAAGAGAAAGAATGAAGTAAAAGAAGACATGAAAGACTCGATGGCTGCTTCCTCCTTTTATAGAAGAACTTGGCTACTTCTTGTTTCCAAATTCTGCAAACCCAAATCCTTCTTTGTTTTGCTTTTTGTCTTCAACTTGTCATCGGTTTCCTTTGTTTCCAAATCCCAGCCAACTTTTGTTTCCAAATTCCAGTAGCTTCCTATCTTTGTTTTGCTGCCCGATTTCTTCTTTCTTAATTTGTGCTGAGCTTTGTTTTTTACTTGTCCTTGTGCAGCACGGTTGCTGTCTCTAGTTTGCAAACCAGCTTGTAGTCTTTACTCCAGCGGAAGAAGTCTTTTCCTTTTGTTGTTTGGTTTCTTCTTTGGTTGTTTCCAAATTTGTTTGCAGCTCAGCTCACTTCTTCTTTCTCTCTATGTGCGGTTAAGCTTTCATGTTTCCTAATTTGTACTCAACTTTCTTTTCTTTTTTCCCAGCTCGGCCCTTGGTTTTTTTAGTTGCAATCACAAGAGTCTTCTTTGTCTTTTTGTTGAAGTAAATTGGTCAAGCTTTGATAAGCTTTCTTTGCTATAAAGTAACAAAATAATTGGTTAGTCCTTTGTTCTCAATTTAGAAGAAAAATTCAAGATTAAGCTCAAAAAGTTCTAGAAATATTAGAAAACTTAGAAATCATAAAATCAAAGGATAATTTGGCCAAAATATGTAAAAACAATTAAAACACAAGCCAATTTCTAACCAAAATGAATAAAAATACTCTATATAAAATAGAGTTATCAATGTTGAACTATAAAAGCAGTAATTGGATATGCAATGAATTATGTAATGGGATGTTGAGTGATCAGGATAGGATTTGCCCCTCCCATACAACGGGAGTGATATTTTTGGACCACTTGATTGGATGAGACCATAAAATGCATAGCCGTGCTCAAATGAGTCGATATGTGATATCGGGCTCATTTGCTTAGATGAGTTTACTTGGTAATCAAGAAATGCATAGATTGAATTATGCGAGCATGACACATTATATAACTCGTGTTCAATCAAGGTATCTAGGGCAAAAGGATTGAATTACATCGTAACGTCTATCACATGATAAGGTTATGTCAAGTTACTTACATTCTCATAACTTGGGTAGTTTTGATGTGTTGCTAGACACCACTCGTTGCTTATGGAAATAGATTTTATGTCATGGCCAACGTTTTAAGGACCTATTGGGTCATACACTTAGATCAAATCCAAGAGGAGTATAAAATTCATATGATGAATTTTGAGTAATCTCAAAAATCCTAATGTGACTATGACTCTCTAGGGTTTTACTATTTAAGACGATATTCGGATTTAAGACTAAAAAGGTTTGGGTTTTAGTGCTAATAAATCCAAAATAGTTTTGGACTTAGCAATGAAAAATCCAAAGTTTTAAAGTCCAAGTTTGAATGGGATAGGAATCTTGCACTTGGTAGCCAGTAGATTCATTGAATCTAGAAATCCCAAATAGACTAGGGTATGGTAGTCCAAGTAAAACTCTTTAGAAGAGTTTTACCCTAGAATTACAACCTAGGTCTATAAATAGAAGGATTTTTGGCGGCCATAAAAAAAGATACAAGAAACCCTTTGGCTGGTTTTTGAAAAAAAAAAACAGCCGCCGTTCTTGAAAACAAAAACCAAGAAAAACTGAAAAGCTTGAGAGCAAAAATTTGAGAAACCCGAACTCAGTGTTCGAAGCTAGCACTTCGGGTTTTGAGTGCTCCTGTTCTAGTTAATTTTGTGACAATAACTAGAAACTTGGATCAGTTGTGTGGATACCATAGAGGTGAAGCCGAATTGGTTTTGCTAGTGATTCGACATACAACGCTCTTCGCAAGCTTACTCATCCAAAAACTACCAAGGTACAAATCCTAAACACCGATTTGATCTCACTCTGTATGGATCCTGGGAGAAACCGATTTTATAATTTCGCTATGTGATGTAGACGATTTCCAACAAGAGGCGAGTATGGAAAAGTTGCGCCAGTGGTCTGAAAGACAATACCCTATTATGTGGTAGACCATTGATCCACACTCGTGCCTTTCCACTCAGATAGATAGGGAATGTTTTACACAACTTCCATCGGGGCATTTTTAAAGTTCATCGCGTATTTGAACTGTGATAAAAATCTAGGGGGTCAAAGTCCTCTTCAAAGAAAGGAATTCCTCGAGCAATTTGAATATTGCGGGCGCTAGGTACTGCATGATATCAGGCATGAATGGTGACAAAGTGTCTCTTTCATCGTCGAAACCCAACAAACTATGAATATCGTTAGCCACTCTATTGCTGATCAGAGAAAAATCATTATGTCGAGGATGCTTTCGATCACATTTCAACCTAACCCTAGAACGGTCATTTTCATAATTATTATTAGCATGAGAGGCTGAAGCTTCCTTTCTATCATCATTCCTTCTCCGTCAGCCATGTTCCCAATTACTGTGTCTCAATTCAACCTCGAATGGATGTGGGTTATGCCTAGCTTTACGGAATTCTTCAAATTGCACACGATGTTGCTCCATAAAATCTTTCTCATTTTCTTCATATTGTCTTCGTGGTGGAGAATTGTCTTGATTCGAAACTGTGCACCGTGAATGGTCACTTTCATAGGCCGAGGGATGTTCCGATCATTCAAGAATCCCACCTAAATGCAATGGATCATTTTTGGCAGGGCCTGAATAACTACGTCATGCTTCTCCTCGGCTAGTTCCTTCAGCTGCCCTTCGTCCTCCAAATCTAGAATCTACCATCTTTGAATCAATCAAAATAAGAAAAAAGATTGCGAATATTCATTCAGAAATTAAGTTCCCACATACAGCGCCAATTGATGAAGGCCATATCTACAACCCAACCAAAATCCGATAAGATGATTTCAATTCGAAACTCTTCGCCTTCCTAGATAGTAAACATTCCTGCAAAATAGATTCCAGAGTGGTTCTCTGAGGTAAACCCTTCGATGCTTATGTCAGCACTGAACTTTTAGGTTATCTTTCAATTAGCCAGAGAGTCCCCATACTTGATTGTTTTCTAGGCTTTCTAACGAGTTGGCTATAGCTATAACTGCTAATTGCACGCCATTATATTTCTCCGTGATTGTAGCATATTGTTACGCAATTATGGATAAGCACAACTTCACTGAGTTCCCACCTTGTTGGTGTAGTCTGAGACCTCGTCTGCTTTAGTTTGAGGTCTCATACACTTAGTGTGATTTTAGTATATACTTGGTGTATGATGAAACTTAGTCTTTTAGCCTCTATGTGTTGCTGAGCTCCAGACTTGTATGTTGCTGAGATCCAGACCTTTGTTTCAGATAGGGTCCCACATATATCAGTTACAAAAAATGAAACTGCGAGTGAGGAAGAGAGGAAGAAAAATTTGTCACTAGACTAGTGAACAATTTTTTGTATGAACATATAGACTAATCCTTGCCTTATCAGGTACATTGCCCTAACTCCAATGCCCCCTTTCCTTCTTGTTTAAATGAAAAAGCTACATCAATAATCAGTATTCATTTTGACGACTCAATTTTGAGGTTATCGCGATTACCATCATTAATAGAGTTTGAGGTTCCTACCCTTGCTCTGGTATTCTCTCTTTTTAATACATAATATTGGTAATTAATAGACTAAATTATTTTTTTGGTCATTATACATTTTTTTTGTCCCAACTTTGGTCATTATAATTTATTTTTCTTAAAAATAGTCATTGAACTCTTGAAAGTGTTTCAAACTTAGTTACTCTGTCTAATACATTCATTAAGTGTTGACGGATACCTATTTTCGTTGGACAAAAATGTCATTTCATATTAAAAAAAAAAAATTCTTCTTCTCTCTCCTTTTATTTTCTCTTTCCTTTTCTCTTCTTATCTCTCTCTTTTCTTTCCTCTTCTTCTTATTGTCTTTCCCAAACCCCAATCTTTCTTCACCACTCTTCTCCACTTCTTGAACTAGCCCCAAGACCCTCTAGCGCCTCCACCTCCACCACTACAACCACCACCGCAATTGGACTTCTTCATATCTATCCACCTTGCACAATCCATCAATCCACAAACCCAGTAACCCACATAGAAAAACAAAGGCAAAACAGAGATAACAACCGGGAAGATGATGAAGAGTAAAAGGTGGGTTCTCAGGGAAACCTTTCAATTAAATCCTCAATCAAGAAAATAATATATCTTTGGAAGTGGGACTTCAAGTCTATAGAAAAAGTTGGCTAATGGGCTTGTAGGGTACACATTTTTCTAGCCTTTTCCATACATAGTGTGTTTGGTTTTCTTTATTAAATATAGGTAATTGGGCAGCATAGAAAAAGGTCTCTTCTTTATTGATTTATTATTTATCTAGGTTGCTTTCAATTCTGATAACTAGAAAATGAGTGGGATTTTGCTGAAGTAAGAACTATGGGTTGAAATTTTCACTATTTTGTTTATCATTGTTGTTTCTATCATTGTATTTTTATGTTTTTCCTCGTGAGGGGGACAATTTGGACTAATTAATTAATTCCTTCTTGGGTCGTTTTCTTTATGGCTTTTGCTCCTTCAATTTTTCAATTTGTATTTTTCTTTCCTAAATCAATAGTACATGTGTGTGTGTGCAAGAAATCAAATATGATACATAGCGGAATTTAAAAAAAAATTTATTTCCTCCAAGGATCCTTACGAAGTGATTTCAAACCGGCAGTGAAGTGTTTTACCTTATCGGTAGCAATTGAACTTTTGTGAAGACTTTGCTTGTCGAATTACAACAACACCCAATAGAGCCTTGCCTCTATGATATCCACACGATCGTCTCCAAGTTCCAATTTAATTCTCACAAAATTTACCCAAGAAAAGAAGCAGCAAAATCCGAAGGTGCTAGCCAAGAATTCTGCTTGCGGTTATTTTGGGTTTGAAGTTTCTCTAAGCTTCGATCTTTCTCCTGGTTTCTTTGACAAGGAAGTAGCTATTATTTTTCTCTAAGAATAGTTGAAGTGCTACTTATGTTGTTCTTGAAAAATGGCTGTTGTTTCTTGACAAGAAATAGCCGAAAAAAGTTTCAAAACAAGCAAGAGAAAGATCGGCTTTTTGGTTTTTTGTTTTGCTACAGAATTTTTCTTGATAAGAAAAATTAATTTTGTGGTTTTTATTGTAGCAAGAATAACATGTATTTTTTCTCATGTTAGGGTTGAAAGGCTACTAAAATTATAAGTCCAAATATATAGAAAATAGATTAGGGTAAAACTTCTTCTTAAGAGTTTGACTTAAACTCCAAGTTCTAATTTATTTTTGGAACTTTCTAAATTTTAGCTTTCTAAATTTTATTGGCTGCCAAAACCAGAATCCCATTCTTATTTTGCTTTCTAATATTTGGCCCTCTCACGAATTAATAAATCCAAAACTATTTCAAATTTATTAACATAAAACCAAAGCTATTTAGAATCCAAAGCCAAATATCGATTTAAATTGAAAACCTTATAGAGTTCCATTCATAATAGGATTCTTAAATTAACCAAAAATTCATCACATGAATTTTAGACTTATTTTGGATACGATCTAACTATATGACCCAATAGGTTCTTATAACGTTGGCAATGACATAAAATCTATTTTATGTCATAAGCATTGAGCGGTGTTGAGCAACATATCAATGCTACCCAAGTTATAAGAATGTTAGTAATTTGACATTACTTTTTCTTGTGATAAATGTTACCATGTAATTCAATCCTTTTGCCCTATATATCTTGATTGAACACAAGCCATGGAGAATGTCACACTTGCATAATTCAATTTTTGCATTTCTTGATCCCCAAGTAGACACATCTAAACAAATGAACTCGATATCCATATCAACTCATTTGAGTACAGCCATGCATTTTATGGTCTCATTTGATCAAGGGACCCAAAGATATCACTCCCATTTTATAGGAGGGGAAAATCCTATCTTGATTGCTCAACATCCCTCTACATGATTCATTACATATCCAATTGCCACTTTTATAATTCACCTTGTTACGGGTAACCTTTAGTAGTATTAAAACATGCAACTCCTCATGTTGGGATCTCTGGTGACCTCAAGTCTAAGGATCACTTGCACCATTATCACTATGAGAAATGCTTATGACACTTTATATAAAAACCCATGTAGCATTTCTCTTGGTGGGTCGATCCAGTACATAATTCTCTAACATGTACCTATGTGTTGACTTGATATCTCATATCATGACACATTTCATCAATCACTACCCATACTAGTCTTAATGCATTATCATTGTTCCTTTTAATGATAATACTTGACTAGAGATAATTTTAGAATAATAAATTTTTGGGACATTATTATATTTATTCATAAAAAACAAATATAGAAATAAACATAATAATCATTGCCATTAATTATGGACATTATGATACAATTTATGTTTAAACCATCATCATATGATTGGTCCTTGGTCCTTATGGCATAATCCAACAATGTATATATATATATATTTATATATTTATATATATTCATTGGTTTGCGGTGGAAAAGGGTTGAGTTTGCGAATTGGTGGCTAAAAATTGTTTGCCATTTACTTTTTTTCTGATAAATAGTAATGTAGTGAAAATATTACTACATCACTTCACCTTTTACAATAATGTTTTCAGGGGGTTCTCCTCTGTCCTTTGATTGATGGATCGTGCAAGATGGGTAGATATGAAGAAAGGTTGTCCAATTGCGATGGTGGTTATAGTAGTGGAGGTGGAGGCGCTGGAGCGTCCTGAGGCTGGGTGGAGAAGCAAAGTGTAGGAAACCAAGTACATCAAGAAGCGGAATTTAAAATTTTGGTTTCCTTCCAGGATCCATATGAAATGAGATCAAACCACAGTTTAGAGATTTTGTACCTTATTGGTATCGGTAGAATCGGTTTGTGAAGATCGTTGTTTGTTGAATCACCAGCTAAACCAATTTACCTTCACCTCTATGGTATACACGTGATCAATCCAAGCCTCTAGATATTTTCACACAATTATCTAGAAAAATGAGCACGCAAATTCGAAGTGCTAGCTTCAAAGCATGTGTTTGGTTTTTCACAAGAATTTTGTTCTCAAGACAGTTTTGATTTTTCTTCAACATATGGTGGCTGTTTTTCTTCAAAAGAAAAAGGACTTTGGGTTTCTTTTTGATTCATGTGTGTAGGGCTGCCCAAAAATGCCAATATATATAGATGTAGTATTAGGGTAAAACCTCTTACCAAATTCTAATCTGTTTGGGATTTTTAGATTCAATAATCTCATTGGCTACCAATCACAAGAAGTCTATCCAATTCAAAATTGGACTTCAAGATTTTGGTTTTTATAATTAATAAATCTAAAACTATTTTGGATTCATTAATACTACAATCAAAACCCATTTAGTGTTAAATTTGAATACCATCTTAAACTGAAAAACCCTATAGAGTCCTACTCACATTAGAATTCTTGAGATTAATCAAAATTCTTCATATGAATTTTATACTCCTTTTAGATATGATCTAAGTGTGTGACCCAAGAGGTTATCATAACGTTGGCCATGACATAAAATCTATTTTATGCCATAAGCAGTGAGCGGTGTCTAGGAACACATCAAAGCAACCCAAGGTATGAGAATGTCAGCAATTCGATATAACCTTATCCTGTGATAAATGTTACCATGTAATTCAATCTTTTTTCCCTAGATACCTTAATTGAACACAAACCATGGAATATGTCACACTCACATAATTAAATCTTTCTATTTCTTGATTCCCAACTAGACTCATACAATCAAATGAACTCGATATCACATATCGACTCATTTGAGCACGGCCATGCATTTTATGGTTTCACTCAATCAAGGGACCCAAAGATATCACTCTCATTATTAGAAAGGGAAAATCCTATCTTGATCACTCAACATCTCATTGCATGATTCATTGCATATCCAATTACCGCTTTTATAGTTTACCCTGTTACGAGTAACGTTTGGCGGCATCAAAACATACAATTCCTCATGTTGGGATCTCTGATGACCTCAAGTCTAAGGATCACATACATCATCATCACTATGATACATGCTTATGACATTTATATAATAATCCATGTAGCATTTCTCTTGGCGGGTCAATCCAGTACATAGTTCTCTGACATGTACCTATGTGTTGACTTAATATCTCAATTATGACACATGTCATCAGTCACTACACATACTAGTCTCAATGCATTATCATTGTCCCATTAGATGATAATATTTGACTAGGGATAATTTTAGAAGAATTAAATTTAGAGACATTATTATATTTATCCATGATACGCAGATATAGAATTGAATATAATAATAATAAACTACCATAAATTATAAGCATCATGATGCAATATATGCCAAAAAAATCATCACATGATTGGTCTTTAGGGTATAATCCAACACAAAGAAGAGTGGTAGAGGAAGATTAGGGTTTGGGAAAGAAAATAAGAAGAAGAAGAGAAAAAGAAAGAAAAGAGAGAAAAAAAGAAAAGAAAAGGAAAGAGAAGAGAAAATGAGAGAGATGAAGAGAATGAAGGAAAATAAATAATTTTTTTAAATATGAAAATAGGTATCTGTCAACACTTAATGCACATATTAGACAAAACGATTGACTTTGGAGCACTTTCACTTCAACAAAAGCATAGTGTCCAAAAAAAATAATTTAGTTTTATTAATATTTAACATTTATCTCAATTCAACTTCAATAGGAAATAACTGAAACCCAATAGTATGAAGGGATTATGGATTAGAATTTATGAACACAAGAAACTTCCATAATCAATCAAAGCGTTCCTTTAGTTGTCTGTTGATATATATAAGATCACAAGGAACTCGGAGATGTGCGGGACCTTCGTACTAGACTTTGACCTCAACAAACCAAAGGTCCGGATATCAACAATTAGCATGTTTCTTAGTTGGACCTCAACCTGTAGGCTTGGGTATAAAAGTACATAGAAATTACACTAAGTGTATAGGAACTCGGATTACACCAAAAAATGGGAACTCGATGATACAACACTTATCCATAAAAAGATAACTGCATGCGATAATAATGGAGAGATGTAACAACGTACTTAGCCATTACAACTGTAGTCTACATGCTTAGCCGTTATAACCAAATCTTACAAACTCGGGAAAGGAGGTATATAAGCTAGGTGAACTGCCAGGTAAAAAGAGAGATTCTTCTGAGAATATAGAGATTGAAATACAGAATCTGACTTAAACATCGGAGGATTTAACCCAGAGAACCACTTCGGGATTTCGTTTGCAAGCATATCCAATAGTAAAGAAGACAAAGAGTTTTAGATCAATATTATCCAAGCGGGTTATGGATAAAGTGGACATTCACAGCACACAACCTCATATTGAGGCGATTCACCAGCACAAAGGCAATATGAAGAAGATGAGAAGGCTTTCATGAAGCAAAACCGTACACAATTTGGAGAATTTCATAGGGATAGGCATAATAAGCATCCTTCCGAGGCAAGAACGAGGCATGATGATCCAAGATATGCCCGGCGAAAAAGAAATGATGATTGGAATGAGGCTTTAGCCTCTCGTGCCAATGACAACTACCAAAATGATTGTTTCGGGATCCGAATGATGGCCCAAAACACCCTTGTTATCACGACCTTCCTCGTATCAGCAAAAGAGTGACTGATGATATTCAAGGGTTGTTAGGTTCTGATAATGAAGGAGATGCTCCATCAACCTTCACATCCAATATCATGCAGTATCCAACACTCGCATGATTCAAGTTAAATGATTGGATCCCATCTTATGAGGGGGACTCTGACCTTTAGATTTTTTGTCGCAATTCAAATATGTGATAAAGTTTTAAAATGCTCCAATGGAGGTAATGTGTAAAGCAGTCCACATATACCTTAGTGGAAAGGTACGGGTTTGGATTGACTGCTGACCTCGAGGCAGCTTCTCATCCTTTAGACAGCTGGCGCAACTTTTCCACACTCACTTCTTCCAAAGGAAAAAGTTTCATAAAACTACTAAAGATCTAATGAATCTCAAACAAGGGAAAGATGAGTCCCTAAAATCATATAGAGAGAGATTCAATGATGAAAGCCGCCAAGTGGCCGACCAAACTGATCAGTTGGTAATTTCGGCCTTCATGAATGGTTTGAACCTTTGACCATTCTATACTAAATTGTCGTAAAACACACCTACTGATACTCAAACATTATGGAAAATGGTGGAGAGTTATACCAAAGGAGATGAAGCCAACAGGAAGAAATAGGAAAATGAGAAGAATGAGAAAAAGCATCAGGAGAATGCCAAAGGGAAAAACATCCAGAAGAGTGCATTCAATAAGTTGAATTATAACCGTGGTCACTTGAAATCTTGAATTCAAGATAAGAACCTCACTCCTCTTACTAAGAGTCATTTTGAGATCCTATCCATATATAGAGATCTCCTTAGACCCCGAATCCCACTAATCGCAGCACCACACAAGAGACCACGACATTTGTGGTGTGCTTTTCATAATGATCGTGGACATGACACCAAGGAATGCAAAGATCTCAAAAATGAAATTGGAAATTGCATCGTATTGGGATGTTTGGCTAGTATGTCCAAAGGTGGCACCCTCATTTTGATAGAGCCCAACCAGGGTCTAAAAGCCGGGGAAGTGGCTACCAAATTGAAGGACAAGGTGGACAAGGTGCACTCTCACATCTGGCGGACTATCAACCAAGGTGGGACCCCTCCATGAATCAACCATATCAACAATACCAAAGCAATCCTTCACAACTGCCGGCTTCTCAACCTCCACTACATGATAACCACAATGTTACTGGCATCATTTACACCTTATTCGGTGGATATCTTGAAAAACAATCTCAATCGAAATCAAGGCCAACGCCAAAAGGATCCCTTATCAGGAACCAGTCCACAAACGTTTCAAACCATTTGAAGTCATAACCTTTTCAAAAGATGATGCAATTCTGACCATTAGCCCACATAATGACGTTTTGGTGATTAAGGTCATAGTTGCTAATAAAGAGGTACATCAAATATATGTTGATGATGGTAGCGCAATTGATGTCCTATAGATTGATTATTTTCACAAGTTAATGATCGACTTCGGTGCCTTAAAGCCATCTAGTATACCTCTAGTCACGTTTGCTCATGAAGTTGTTCATCCAGTAGGCATAATTACGCTTGTAGTTACGGTAGGGGACTACCCTTGAGATAAGACCATAATGATAGACTTTTATGTTGTGAATGCCCCATCTCCCTTAAATGCCATCATTGGAAGATCGTGGATGAACAAAGCTAAAGCCATTTGGTCACCTTATCATTTGGTCATAAAATTTCCAACGAAACATGGAGTGGCATTTGTACAAAGGGATCCGTACATGACACAAGAATGCATACGCATTGCAATAGAAGGAAAAAGATACTTTGATGAAGGGTGTACATGCCATTCAAACCCCAGAGATGCCACACCCTAGAAATCCTAGAGATACATTGGTTTCCTCTAAAAATCCCAATGTCACACCTTGGGAATGTCCAGGTTCCAATAAAGACCCCAAAGATAAGCCTCGGGACCGAGTCAACACTCTTGGAAATTCTGAGGTCACACATTGGAAATCCTAAGATGATGAAATAATGAAAGGCCCAGTTGAGTCACAGGAGATTACTGATGAGGTACAAGAAGTTTCAATAGATGACAACCATCATGATATGACGGTTAAGATAAGAGCTTCACTGCCACCTAAGGTCAAAGATCACATTATTAGCCTTCTCCAACAGTATAAGGTAGTTTTGTATGGAGCCCAGAAGCCATGCCGTGGATCTCACCCTCCTTAGTGACGCATAAACTGAATATTGATCTTAGGGTAAAGCCTGTCCAACAGAAGAAGAGATTGCTAGCTCTGGAGAGGAATAAGGTGGTTAATGAAGAAGTGAAAAATCTCTCCAATTTGACATTATTAAAGAAGTATTCTACCCAACATGGTTATCCAATCTAGTACTGGTAAAAAAAACCTGATGATAACTGGCGAATGTGTATCGATTACACTGATCTCAACAAATACTGCCCTGCTATCCTTTATCGGTGATTGATAAAAAAAAGTTGAAGCCATATCCGAGTATGAAGTGCTTATGTTCCTTGATGGTTATAAAGGATATCGCCAAATACTAATGGCTGAAGAATATGTTAAGAAGAAAGCTTTTATATTAGAGATGGGGATTTACTATTATAAGAAGATGCCTTTTGGATTGAAGAATGCGGGAGCAACTTATCAGCATCTTGTCAACCAGGTATTCTCTAATCAAATTGGTAGAAATTTACAAGTATATGCAGATGACATGGTGATAAAGTCAAAAAGGGTTGAAAATGCTCCCAGAGATCTGGAAGAGACTTTCCAAACCATGTTTGATGTGAACTTGGCTCCAACTTCCTGACCTTCGGCTCAAATATGCGAACTTAGAGTCAAAGATGCAGACTCGACTCAAATATGTGAACTCTGAGTCAAAGATGCGAACTTGGAGCCAAAGATGTGAACTCTGCGGCCAAAAATGCAAACTTGGCCCCAACTTCCCTTCCAATTCAATGGAACGAAGGTTCAAGTTTACGAGTGCATTTGATCCAAGTCAAAGATTAATTTTGGTCCTAAAGATGGTCCAAATTCCAACCAACAATTATTCACGTAGTCAAGTGTTGAAAACTTCAAATTCAATGGTTAATCATCTATTTTGAGGCACAGAGGGACGAAAAGTCATGGCTGAAAATTCAGTCAAATGAGTATCTAATGAAGTCTTGAAAGCCAACTCAAGATGCATGAATCTACTCATTCCAACACTTGGTCAATGTACCATTCCAATGTGCCATTTATTTAGCCAATAAATCATCTAGAATGGTGCGTAATTAATATAATAAAATGCAGAATTTTATTAGTCTTGTCAAAGTCTAGTCTAGAAGTTAGAAAGTCCAAATTAATATTTATTTCTTCTAGACTAGGATATTTAGGATTTTTTTAAAAGACTTATTATAGCCTATAAATAGGCATTTTTTGTACTATTTTGAACAAACTTGAGTAATTGAAATTGTGAGTTTTATCTCATCTTTGGGTTCTTTGAGAACTTAGAACTTATCAAGTTTTCTTTGAAAACTTGTGGCGTTCTATGAACTTATCAACTTGTGGCGTTCAATCTAAACTTATCAATCAATTTTAGTGTAGTTGGTTGTGACGTTTTTATACCAAGGTTCCTATCTCTTTATAGATAGAGGGTCGTGGTATACACCTATCCAAACTAGCATCCCTTAGACATATCTTGGGCAATTTTTCTAAGTGTTCCCAATCCTTTGGATTGGAATCACGTCAATGTTAAAGATCAGAATGCGTCTGAACTCTAAAAAGTACACTTTTGGGGTAGGATCAGGCAAATTTTTGGATATATGGTTTCTAAGAAAGGGATTGAAGCTAATCTAGACAAAATAAGGGCCATTACAGATATGACACCTCCGCCGTCCTTGAAGGAAGTTAAGAAGTTAACATGGTCGTTGGCAGCCTTAAATAGGTTTTTATTGTGGTCAGCAAATCGGCATCTCCCATTCTTCTAGATATTATGGGAGGCCAAAAATTTCAAGTGGAATGAGAAATGTCAAAGAGCTTTTGAGGTACTGAAGAAACATTTGGCAAGTTTGCTAGCACTCATAGTACCCTCATCTACGGAGGTCTTGTACTTATACTTAGCAGCCTCAACTAATGCTGTTAGTGCTGTGCTCATCTAAGATGTGAACAATGTGCAAAGGCTAGTTAATGTGAACTCAGTTCAAAGATGTGAACTCGAAACCAAAGACATGAATTAGGCGGCCAAAGATGCGAACTCAGCAGCCAAAGTTGTGAACTTAGGTCAAGAATGTGAACTCGACCCCAACTTCACATCCAATTCAATGGAGTGATGATCCAAGTTCAAGAGTGCATCACACTTTGCTGATTTATTCTTTAAAGAAATTATTCTTTTGCATGGCATGCCAAGAACCATTCTGTCTGATCGAGACACCAAATTTTTAGTTATTTTTGGAAAACTTTGTGGAGAAAATTGGGTACAAAACTCTTGTTTTCTACTGCTTGTCATCCTCAGACCGATGGCCAAATTGAAGTTGTTAATCGTACTTTATCTACTTTGTTGAGGTCGGTCATTGGTAAGAACATTAAGACTTGGGATGTTTGTTTACCTCATGTTGGATTTGCATACAATAGAAATGTGCATTCTGGCGCTAAATTTTCTCCTTTTGAGATTGTTTATGGTTTTAATCTCATATCTCCAATGGATCTAACATCTTTTCCTTTGAGTGAGAGATTGAATTTAGATGGCAAAAAAAGGCTGAATTTGTGAAGCAAATTCATAAGAAGGTAAGACTTAACATCGAGGAGAAGACGCGAAGATATGAACAACAAGCCAACAAGGGGCATCATAAACTCATTTTTGAACCAAGAGATTGAGTTTGGTTGCATTTGAGGAAATAAAGGTTTCCAACACAGAGAAAATCTAAGTTGCAACCAATAGGAGATGGGCCTTTTGAATTTTTAGAGCGCACCCATGACAATGCCTATAGATTTGATTTACCGAGTTAGTATGACATTTACAATGTTTTCAATTTTTCTGATTTAAGTCTCTATCATGCAGGTACTGAAGATTTCAGGACAAATCCTTCTCAAGAGGAGAAGAATGATGTGAACTCGGCTCTAACTTCTCGACATTCGGCTCAAAGAAGTGAACTCGAAGTCAAAGTTGCGAACTCAACTCAAGGATGTGAACTCGGAGCCAAAGGCATGAACTCTGTAGCCAAAGGTACAAATTCTGTGGCTAGAGATACGAACTCCGTCCCAACTTCCCATCCAATTCAATGTAGCAACAGTCCAAACTCAAGAGTGCATTTGATCCAAGTCAAAGATGGATTTTGGTCCTAAAGTTGGTCCAAATTCCACCCTATCAATTATCAAAGTAATCAAGAGTCCATTTGGAGGTATTGGAGGACAAAAACTCATGGCTGAAAATTCAATCAAAGAAGTATTTAATGTAGTCTTGAAAGCCAACTCAAGATACATGAATCTACTTATTCCAACTCTTGGTCAACGTACCATTCCAATGCGCCTTTATTTTAGCCAATATATCATCCAGAATGGTGCGTAATTAATGTATTAAAATGCAAAATTTTATTAGTCTTGTCAAAGTCTTGTCTAGGAATTAGTAAGTCAAAATTAATCTTTATTTCTTCTAAACTAGGATATTTATGATTTTTTTAAGACTTATTGTAGCATATAAATAGGCACCTTTGTACTATTTTGAAACAAGCTTTGAAGAAAGAAATTGTGAGTTTTATCTCATCTTTGGGTTCTTTGAGAACTCTAGACCTTATCAAGTTTTGTTCCAAAACTTGTGGCGTTCAAACTAAACTTATCAACCAATTTTGGTGTAGTTGGTTGTGGCATTTTTATACCAAGGTTCCTATCTCTTTATAGATAGTGGGTCGCGGTTCACACCAATCCAAACTAGCATCCCTTAGACACATCTTGGATAACTTTCTAAATGTTTCCAGTCTTTCGGATTGGAATCATATCACCATCGATCCACCCTTGCGTCTTTTCACTCAAATAGATGGGGAACTCTTCACACATCACCTCCATTGGAGCATTTTTAAAGTTCATTGCATATTTAAATTGTGATAAAAAGTCTAAGGGGTCGGAGTCCCCCTCATAGGATGGAATTTTGTCAGGAAATTTAAATCTCGTCGGTGTTAGGTACTGCATGATATCAGGCATGAAAGGTGATGGGGCATCCCGTTCGTCACCAGATCTCAACAGATCATGAATATCATCAGCCACCTTGTTGCTAATATGAGGAAATCATTATGTCGCATGCATTTTGGGCCATGCTTTGACTTAACCCTAGAACAATCGTTTGCAAAATTGTTAGCATGAGACGCCAAAGTTTCATTTCTGTCATCATTTCTCTTGGTTGCTATGCCTTGGTTCATCTTCAGATGGGCTTGGATTATGCCTAGCCCTCTGGAACTCTTCAAATTGTGCACGATGCAACTCTATAAATGCTCTCTCATCCGCTTCATGTTGTCTTTGTACCGGCGAATCATCTCGATTTGGAGGTGTGCGCTGTGAATGTTCACTTTCACGAATTGAGGAATGTTCCGATCGTTCAGGGATTCCACCCAAACACAAAGGATCATTTTCTACAGGGCCCTAACGACTACGTCGTGCCCTTCATCGGCTAGTTCCTTCGGCTGCCCTCTGCCCTTCAGATCTGGTATCCACTATCTTCATATAGGTCGAAATCAAACAGGAGATTTGAATATTCCTTCAAAAATCAAGAAATTTTTTTCGTTCCCACAGACGGCATCACTTGATGAAGGCTAAATCTGTAACTCGACTAAAATCCAATACTTGGCGTTTTTTCCCACTTATATCTCCTCCCCCATGATTTGGGGGAATTTATTATTGTAGTTCAGTCTGTTTGGTTGATTACCCACTGTTCCATTTCTCCATCATTATCGCCCGTGATTGCCGCATATGGTTGTGCCCATGATTGCCACCTACTGTTGTGCCCGTGATTGCCGCATACTTTATATAAATTCCATACTTATCACTGTTCTTTTTATCTTCATCTATCTTTCTAGTTGTTGTCTTCTCTTACTCCTTGGTACATATAATTTCACAACTTAAGAGAACACAAAAAATTGTTTGATGAGTTTTAGTTGTAAAAGTCACACTCTCACTTGATAATTGTTCAAGTAAGTTCAATAAGAACCTTAAGAGAGGTAACGAGTGTAAACCTCATTTGTGAGAAAATTTGAGTGTGAGTGACCACAAAAAAAAATATTGAGAGTAAAAGCACGTAAGGGAGTGATTACTATTTGTGAGGACTTTTTTAACCGTTGGATTGCAAGATTTCCAAAATGTCTCACCATTCCAATGAGGAGGAGTTACCAGTCCATGGTAAATTATTGGCCATTAGGCGAATCCTTAATATGCAAGTCAAGGAGGATGACAAGGCACAAAAGGAGAACAATTTCCACACAAGATGCTATGTTAATGGAAGGGTATGTAGTGTTATAATTGATGGTGGAAGTTGTACTAACGTGGCTAGTGTCTTTGGTTGAAAAGTTAGGATTACTGACAACAAAGCACGCAAAGCCATACAAGCTCCAATGGCTTAGTGATTGTGGAGAAGTTCGCATTTCCAAACAAGTAAAGGTGCCATTTTGCATTGGGAAATACGAAGATGAGGTGATTTGTGATGTGGTTCCTATGCAAGCAAGCCATTTGTTGTTAGGGAGGCCATGGTAGTATGATCGATGAGTTAGTCGCAATGGTTATACTAACAAGTACTCTTTTGTTCATAATCAAAGAAATGTAACTCTTGTACCTACGACTCCTAGCCAAATTTATGAAGATCAAGTGAGGTTACAAGAAGATGTATATATATATATATATATATATATATATATGAGCGCAAAAAAAACAAAGAGTGAGAAAAAAGAGAATGAAGAGAGTTTGAGTGAAAAAAAAAGAGTGAAAAGAAAAAGTGCAAAAAGGAGAGAAAAGAGGAACTTATCTTGAGTGAAAAAAGAAGAAAAATTTTGTGTATTTTGCAAAAAAAAAAAAAGTGAGATCAGGAGTGCTCTAAATTCTCAATCACTTTTTGTGCTTATTTTGCATAAGGAAGCTCATTTGACCACTAAAGATTTGGCCGGTAACTTACCAAGCAGCATTGTTTCTATTTTACAAGAATTTGAAGATGTGTTTCCCAATGAAGTTCCAAAAGGACTACCACCAATTCGTGGTATTGAGCATCAAATCAACTTTGTTCCGAGAGCATCAATTCCAAACAAGCCTACTTATTAAATAAGTCCCGAAGAAACCAAAGAACTTAGAGGCAAGTTGAACATTTGTTGGGCAAAGGATGGGTTCGGGAGAGCATGAGTTCATGTGATGTGACAGTTTTGCTATTTCCGAAGAAAGATGGATCGTGGAGGATGTGCATAGACTGTCGTGCGGTGAACAACATAACGGTAAAATATTGCTATCCTTTTCCTCAATTAAATGATTTGCTTGATGAGTTATATGGAGCAATTATCTTTTCCAAAATTGATTTGAAAAGTGGTTACCATCAAATTAGAATGAAAAAGGGTGACGAATGGAAAACCGCTTTTAAAACAAAGCATGGTTTGTATGAATAGTGAGTGATGCCTTTTGGCCTAACTAATGCCCGAAGAATTTTCATGCACTTAATGAATCATGTTTTGAGTGAATTTCTTGGAAAATTTGTGGTTGTCTATTGTGATGATATTTTAGTGTATTCAAGAAGTTTGGATAACCATCTTGAACATCTAACTTGTGTTTTAAGTGTACTTAGGAAGAAGAAACATTAATCCAATTTGAAGAAGTGCACCTTTTGCACTAATGAGGTTAATTTTATTGGTTACATTGTAAGTATCAATGGTATTTCAGTTGACATGGAAAAAGTGAAAGCAATTCAAGAATAGCCAACTCCTAAAAGTGTTAGTGAAGTGCGAAGATTTCGTGGTCTCGCAAGAAGAATGTGGGATTCAAATGGCATGAAGAACAAGAGAAAGCTTTTCAAAAGCTTAAATTTCATTCAACTAACGCTCATGTGCTTTCTTTGCCTAATTTTGACAAAACATTTGAAGTTGAAAGTGATGCTTCAGGTATTGGAGTTTTTGAAAAGGCTAATATATGCTCATTTTTGAACCAGGAGATTGGGTTTGGTTGCATTTGCAGAAAGAAAGCTTCCAACACAAAGAAAATCTAAGTTGCAACCAATAGGAGATGGGCCTTTTCAAGTTTTAGAGCGTATTCATGACAATTACTACAGACTTGATTTACCGAGTGAGTACGACGTTCATAATGTCTTCAATATTGCTGATTTAAGTCTCTATCATGCAGGTGCTGAAAATTTGAGGACAAATCCTTCTCAAGAGGAGGGGAACGATGTGAACTCAGCTCAAATATGTGAACTCGGAGCCAAAGACGTGAACTTGGCAATCAAAGATGTGAACTCAGTGATTAGAGATGTGAACTAGGCGGCCAAAGATGCAAACTCAGCAACCAGAGATGTGAACTCGCCGGCCAAAGTTGCTAACTCGGCCCCCAACTTCACATCCAATTCAATAGAGCGACGATCCAAGTTCAAGAGTGCATTTAATCCAAGCCAAATATGAATTTTGGTCCTAAATTGGCCTAAATTCCAACCTATCAATTATTCAAGTAGTCAAGTATTGAAGACTTCAAATTCAAGGTCAATCATCAATTTTGAGGCATTGGAGGACGAAAATTCATGGCTGAAAATTCAGTCAAAGAAGTATTTAATGAAGTATTGGAAGCACACTCAATATGCATGAATCTACTTATTCCAACACTTGGTCAATGTACCATTCCAATGTGCCTTTATTTCAGCCAATATATCATCTAGAATTATGTGTAGTAATAGATTAAAGTGAAAATTTTATTATCTTTTTATTGGTCTTGTCAAAGTCTAGTTTAGAAATTAGTAAGTCAGATTAATCTTTATTCTACACAAGAATATTTAGGACTTTTCAAGACTTATTGTGGCCTATAAATAGGCATCTTTTGTACTATTTTGGATAAGCTTTGAGTAAATGGAAATTGTGAGTTTTATCTCATCTTTGGGTTCTTTGAGAACTCTAAAACTTATCAAGTTTTATTCCAAAACTTGTGGTGCTCAAACTAAACTTATCAACCAATTTTGGTGTAGTTGGTTGTGGTGTTTTTATACCAAGGTTCTTATCTTTTCATAGATAGTGGGTCAAGGTTTACACCACTCCAGTCTAGCAATACCTTAGACATATCTTGGGCAAATTTTTAAGTGATCCCAGTCATTCGGATTGGATTCACATCAGTCGTGCTTATCCGTAAGTGCGTAACAACGTGATACAATCACAGAGAAACACAACTACGTGCAATCAACAGTTACAACTATAGCCAATGTGCTGGGACGTGATAGCGAATCCCGCAAATGAAGGGAAAAGGAATATAAGCCCTTAAAACGACCAGGTAAGGGGACACTCTCTAATAACTGAAAAAGATTATGCTCTGACTAAGCTCTGACTTAGGCATCAGAGAATTTACCCCGAAGAACCACTTCGAGATCTGTTTTGCAAGAACATTCATTAATCAATAAGATGAAAAATCTCGGGTTAGACCCATTTTATTGGATCTTAGTCGAGTTGTGGATTTAGCCTTCATCAAATTGAATTGCAATTTGATTACACATTCATGGTGGACAGAATATGTATTCATAACTCCAATGACGTTGATGAAAGCGAAATCGGCAACCCATCTAAGATCCGATCCGATAGCTTGGACCCAAGATCCTTTGTCTTCCTGATATTGATTGTTCTTGCAAAACAGATTTCAAAATGGTTCTCCGAGGTAGATTCTCTGATGCCTAAGTTAGTTTACAGTCGGAGGGTCATTATTTTCCATTCCCAAAACCCCTTTTCATACCTGGTTGTCTTCAAGGTTTTATCCACCTTGTCTGGTCATTCTTGGGATCCCATGTTGTGGATTGATACACGGATTATGGTTATAACCACTGATTGCATGTCGCACTATCTTTCATTGATTATCGCCTGTTGTCATGCATTTGTGGATAAGTACAGCTTTACTGAGTTCTTACTTCGAGGTCTGGGACTCTAAGATCTTAAACATTTAGTGTGATTTCAGTGTGCTTTACCTGCCACAGAGGTCCAGAATTATGCATGTCTCAGAGGTCTGACCCTTGACTCCAAGATCTCGCCTTGAAGTCCGAGAGCTGAGGTCTAATCTTTGGCTCCGAGGTCCTGCCTTGGAGCACAAAGATCTAACCTTTAATTGGCGACATGCATCTTATTCTTCAATTTGAGATGGAACATTGGGAACTAAACCCATACACATCATGAGCCCCCCAGACCTTAGCATGATAATGTCAGGTTAAGGTCTTATTAAAAGTAAGTGGTTAGGGTGTGTGGAGAGAGAATGAGAGGTAATGATTATCTCATTGTATTTCTTGCCAATTAAAGCTTGTCGTGGGTCGTGTGAACGGTTAATGTTTACCTTATGAATGTACAATATTTAATGAATGTGGGGACCCAAAAGATTTTGTGAAGTTTTACACAGAAGTTATAGGTTTTGACATAAAAGGTTATGGCTTTTCTCTTTAGACTTCTCATCTATCTCTATCGCATTCTTTTTGTATTCCAAAAGACGAAAGCTTTCGTTGTGTGTCTTTGTATCGACAAAGAGTTGGGGTGTCTGGCGAGTTTCTAGTGATTTTGCACAGTGTGTCCAATGAGGGTTTTACTTCATTTTCAAAAGGCACTCAAAGAAAAAGTAAGTATGTCCTCATCTTACTCTTTGTCTTCTGGATCTTCCCGTTGGGAAGAAAAGACTATGTCCTTGGTTGACGAAGAGGGTAGGGCATCTAGCTTATCTGACCAAGAGAATGCTTCTGTTGTTGGGATGGTGGGGTCAAGTAGAAGAAGAGTTCGTTGGGGAAAAAGGGTTTTGGTCGTTTTGAGTTCAGAGGAGAGAGGTAGAGTTTCTGAGGGTGAGGCATGAAGTTCTTCTTCGAAAGAACTAGAGAAATTTGTTACAGCCCCAGTAGTGGGGCATTCCTCAAAGTTGGTGCCTACTGCCGAGTCTCTGTCATCATTTTTTGAAGAGATGGATGTTAGAGAGCTCAAGAAGAGATACCATATTCCAAAAGAATATGGCACTAGGGATGCTGGTGTTGAAGGTAAGGCATGTAACCCTCTAGTGAGGTATACAGCCATATATGAGGAACACCTGAAAGCGGGCATAAGATTTCCTGTTTGCCAACTAGTAGAGGATATCTTAAGTTATTATGGAATAGCCTTAACCCAACTGGCGCCCAATTCTACAAGGACAATTATAGAATTTGAGGTGTTGTGTCGAGAAAGGAAAGTTACGAGTTCCGTAGATCTGTTTAGGTATTTTTACTATGTGAAAAAATTTGCCAATTCCATGGGGTATTTTTCATTTTTTTCCAAGATCTAAAACAACGTTGTTTGGCCTTTGGCCCACCATGAGTGAAAAAGAAGGTTTTTCTTTATTAAATCTGAGGCTTGTGGGCTAAAGACAGGGTGGTTTTATATAGATGCAAACGATGCATATCCAAACCCAAAAAGGTAGAATTCTCGTGGCCATACTTACATAGAACTACTTGAAGAAAGAATTGGCAGTTACACAGAGGAGGACCTTGTGAAGTATAAATTGAGTCTGGCCATTACCGATACAGGATCTCTGATAGTGCAATTAGCCAAAAGAGATAAGGCTAAGGGTAGGGTGTTTTTATGTTGTAGTGAATTTTTATTGGTGTTGCAATTGTTAACATTGTATAAATATGTTTTGTTTTGCAATGGAAAAGTTTAACAGCTTTTGTGAAGGATGAACCAACGAAGGAGGAGCAATCAGGCATTAAGATGTTGTTTTTGTGAAGAAAGTTGAGAAAGGAAAGCCTTCAAAGAGGAAGGCTGAGAGAGATGTGGTTAAGGTTAGGACCCCAGCCAGATAAAAGAAGGTGAAGATGCCTGCTAAAAAAAAGACGAGTGAGGTAGAGGCAGAGAAGGTGGCCTCTGAGACAATGCTGTATTTCTCCAAATCTAGATAGGATGAGGTACTGAGGTTTGAGGATTTAGACAACTATCAAAGAAGGTTGTCTGAGATGTCGATAACCGACTTGCAAAATGATTTTCGCTACTCGGTTTCTCGGGTAGAATATCTCTTATCTTGTCTCTTCTATGTTGTTTTTTTTTAAGATATGTATCTAGAAGTATTGTAATGGATGGTTGATTGGTATTGCAGGCATTGGCTAAATGGGGCAAATTCATCCTTAGGGCAAGTGATCAGGCCACTAAGGTTTTTACACTATAGGTCGAGGTCTTTAAATTGTAGGCTGAGGTAAGGAAAAAGTTGTAGGTTGAGGCATCTGATAGGTTGAAGTTGTCATGGAAGTTGGAGGAGGAGGTGTCCTCTCTCTGTCGTCAACTAATTGAAAAAGAGGCAGGGGTACCTAGGATCGATGTTGAGCTTTTACGTCATAATAGCCGGCGAGATCCCAAGCATATCTTCAGGGCCCCACACAAAAACTTCTTTGTATTAGCGGAGGAGATGAATAATCTGATTTTTGATTGAGACTGGCAATGTAGCTGCAACCTTAATCACCCTGTTTGGGTAATTGTCATCTACAACAACTTCCTGTACTTCGTCAGTGATTTCCATGGGACCTTTGTTCGGACTGGCTTCTTGGGAGTTGAGAGGCGTGACCTCTGGACCTTTGGCATCTTGATGTCTTTGAGGTGTGACCTTAGAGTTCCCTATATCTTGGGGTCTCCAAGGTGTGACCTTAGAGTTCCCAGCATCTTGGGATCTCCAAAGTGTGACCTCTGAGTTCCGAGAAGAAAGTAATATACTTTTGCCTTTGTTTATCATTTCCAGGGATAGCACATCGGAGTCGACTTGTAACACCTCTGGAATCTGGATGGCGTGTACGCCCTTCGTCAAAGTATTTTTACCATTGATCACAATACGCATGCACTCTCTCACTGCATACTGGTCTTTTCGCACTAATGCCACTCTGTGTTCAATACAAAATTTCATGACCAAATGGTAAGGTGACCAAATGGCCTTAGCCTTGTTCATCCACGACCTGCCGATAATTGCATTGAAAGGAGATGGAGCATCGACGATGTAAAAGTTTGTCATTATAGTTTTATTCCTAAGATATTCTCCCACTGTTACTATAAGTTTAATGATACCCACCGAATGAACTACCTCATGAGCAAGGTTACCAGAGGCATATTGGACGACTTTAGTGCTACAAAATCGATCCCCGGCTTGTGAAAACAATCAATATATAGGACATCGACTATGCTGCCATCATCAACATAGATTCGATGCACCTCCTTATTCGCCACTATGGCTTTAATAACCAAAGCCTCGTTGTGCAAGCTAATGGTGGGAACCGCATCTTCTTCCGAAAATAAGATAATTTTGGAGGGCTTGAAGTGTTTATTGACTGGCTCTTGCGGAGGAATTCTCCTCGCATTAGCTTTGATCGTAAACTGCGATTGACCCTCTGGGTAACCACTAAATATGGCATGAATCACACCTGTTACATTATGATTGTCATTATGCGAAGGCTAGGGTGCTAACTCTTGTGGAGAGTTGTTTTGGTATTGCTGATATGACTGATTCATAGAAGGATCCCACCTTTGACGATAATCTACCTGATAGGAAGATAGACCTCGGCCACCTTGCCTTCCATCTTATCATCTACAGTGATAACCACCTTCCCGCCCTCCAAACCAGGGTTGCGTCCCTGAATGCTACCTCTGGATGTACTGGCCTAGCATTCTATTGCGGATGCAATCTTCTATCTCCTTTTCAAGATCTTTGCAGTCGTCGTCATTGTGAAATGCACAGCAAAAATGTTGAGGTTTTTTGTGAAATGCTACCGTCAATGGAATCGGACATCTGAGAAGATTCCTATGTATGGATAGGATTTCGATGCGAGTTTTAGTGAGTGGCGTTAGGCTTTTATCCTGAATCCAAGGTTTTGGGTGACCTCAATTGTAGTTAAGCCTGTCAAAAGCACTTCTTTGAGGGTTTTTCCCTTTGGCATCATCTTGAAGCTTCTTCTCATGTTTTTCGTTTTCTCTCTCCTTCCAATTGGCTTCTTCTCCCTTTGTATAGCTTTCCACCATCTACCACAATGCCTAGGTATCAGTTGGGGTTTCCCGTGCCAACTTGGTGTAGAAAGGTCCGGAATTCAGACCATTCATGAAGGCCTAGATTACCAACTGATCTGTTCGATCAGCAACCTGCAGGCTCTCATCGTTGAATCTCTCTACATATAACTTGAGAGATTAGTCTTTACCTTATTTGAGATTCATTAACTTTGTAACAGTGTTGTGGAACTTCTTCCTTTGAAAGAAGTGGGTAAGAAAAAGCTACGGCAACCACCTAAATGAAAAAAATACTGTTACAGGATAAGCCATCAATCCACACCCGCGCTTTTCTACTCAGATATATCGAAAATGCCTTACACATAATTGCCATCAAAGCATTTTTTAAGTTCATCGCATATTTAAATTGCAATATAAAGTCTAGAGGGGGTCAGAATCCCCTTTATATGATGAAATTCCATCCGACAATTTAAAACCTGTCGGTGTCGGGTACTACATTATATCAAGCATGAAAAGCGATGGTGCATTCCCTTCGTCATCAGAACCCAATAGGCCGTGAATATCATCGTTCACTTTCTTGCTGATTTGAGGAAAATCATCAAGACGCAGTCGCTTTGGATCATTTTTTGATCTAACCCTAGGATGGTCATTTACATAATTGTTGTTGGCATGAGAAGCTAAAGCTTTGCTTCTATCATCATTTCTCTTCCAACGACTGCATTCTTGATTACTAGGTCTTAGTTCATTCCCGGATGGGCGTGGGTTATGCCTAGCCCTCCAAAACTCCTTAAACTGATCACGGTGTAACTCCATAAAAGCTTGCTCATTGGCTTCACGTTGTCTCCTACCCAGCAAAGCACCTCGATTTGGAGGCGTGCGGCGTGAATGATCACTCTCATGGGTGAAGAGATGTTCCGAACATTCAAAAATGCCACCTAAACGCATTGGATCATTATCTGTAGGGCCGGAACGATTACGCCAAGCTCAGCCTCAGCTAGTTCCTTCGGTTGTTCTCCAATTTTCTAATCTAGTATCCATCATTGTCTTATAGATCGAAATCAAAAGGAAGATTGCAAATGTTCCTTCAGAAATCAAAATTTCTTTTCCATAGGCGGCACCACTTGATGAAGGTGAAATCTACAACCCGTCTAAGATCCGATTCAATCCGAGGTCTTAGACTCGAGATCCTTCGTCTTCCTGATATTGATTGTTCCTGCAAAACAGATCCTAAAGTGGTTCTCCGGGACAAATTCTCTAATGCCTAAGTTAGTTTACAGTCGAAGTGTCATTATTTTCCGTTCCCAGAACCCCCCCTCCCCCCCCCCCCCCTTCATATATGGTTGTCTTCAAGGTTTTATCCACCTTATTCCGTCATTCTTGGGATCTCATGTCATGGATTGATACATGGATTATGGTTATAACCGCTGATTGCATGTCGCACTATCTTTCCTTGATTATCGCCTGTTGTCACACACTTGTGGATAAGTATAGCTTTACTGAGTTCCCACTTCGGGGCTTGGGACTCCAATGTCTCAAACACTTAGTGTGATTTCAGTGTGCTTTACCTGCCACAAAGGTTCAGAACTACGCATGTCACTTGAGGTCTAACCCTTGACTCCAAGATCCCACCTTAAAGCACGTGAGCTAAGGTCTGATCTTTGGCTTCGAAGTCTTGCTTTGGAGTGCAAAGATCTAATCTTTGATTGGCAATGTGTATTTTAGGTTTCGATCTCAGATAGAATATTGGGAACTGAACCCATACACATCAGACGTCAAGTAGCTTGTACTTCCTAAAGACGCCTTTTAACTTACCCAAGCGTTAGAAGAAGGAAACGTAGCAAGTCACCAGTTAGCACAATTTGCTACACAAATGAAAAATGATAGCTGTTGGAAGTCAAACTTTCCTCACTGGAAACTGAAGCTTCAAAAATCATCACAACAGCACTAGCGCTATCCTAGAACTATTTGTTGATGCCGTACAAATTTGTTCTTCTAAATCTTCATCATCATTATCATCACCTTTATCCCAAACTAGTTGAGGTCGACGGTCGATGAATCCAAAGGCATAAATCCATAAAATAAAATAAATATATAATAAAATAAATAGATAAATACACAGATAGATAGATAAAGAAATAAATAAAAATGCTAAAACTATAAAGGGAAGTCGGGACCATTAGAGTTTTGCTCTTCCATCACACTAATAGTTTTCCTCCACTCTGTTTTACTACAAACTAGCCGCCAATCTATTTTCAACTCTATTAAATCTTGTTTTACTATTTTCCCCACATAAATTTCGGCCGCGCTCTCCTTTTCTTCCCATCATGCTCCTTATAACAAACTTCTGTTCTTACAAGTGCATTTATAGGTCGCCGAAGAATATGCCCAAACCATCTTAATCTATGTTCTCTCATCTTTTCTGCCACCGTTGCTACTCCAATTCTTCGTCTAATATTCTCGTTTCTTATCTTATCCATTATTTTCTTACCACACATCCACCGTAACATCCTCATTTCTGCTACTCCCAACTTATGCTCATGTTGCCTCTTTGCTGGCCAACATTCGGCTCCATATAACATCACCGGTTTTATAGCTGTTCTATAAAATTTCCCTTTTAACCTAATCGGAATTTTGCGGTCACACAAAAACCCTGTTGCACTTTGCCATTTCATCCAACCTGCTTTGATTCTATAATTTACATCTTCATCAATCTCTCTCATTTTTGCAATATTGATCCCAGATATCTACAAACATCTTTCTTGGGTACCTCCTGTCCGAGCATACTCACGGAATCTTCATCCTCACATCTTATCGTGTTGAATTCGTACTTCATATATTCAGTCTTATGTCGACTTAACGTCAATTCTTTTGACTCTGACGTGTTTCTCCATATTTCTATTTAACTTCTACCCCCACTTTGGTTTCATCAATAAGCATAATATCATCTGCAAATAACATACACCATGGCACCTCATCTTGGATATCCTTTGTCAACTCATCCATAACTAGGGCAAAAAAGTAAGGACTCAGAGCAAATCCTTGGTATAAGCCTACTATGATTGGGAAATAGCTTGATCTTCCATTACAAGCCTTCACACACGTAGTAACACTATCATACATATCCTTGATAACCTTTACATACTTTGAGAGGACTTTTTTCTTCTCAAGCACCCACCATAGAACCTTTCTTGGGACCCTTATCATACGCTTCTCAAGATCAACAAATACCATATGTAGATCCTTTTTCTTTTCTTGATATCTCTCTATCAACTGTCGTATCAAGAAAATAACCTCTATGGTAGATCTTCCCGGCATAAATCCAAATTGATTTGCAGAGACCTTAGTCTCTATTCTCAAACGATGGTCAATAACTCTCTCCCACAATTTCATTGTATGGCTCATAAGTTTAATACCCCTATAGTTGACACAATTCTGGATATCCCCCTTATTCTTATAGATAGGCACAAGTATACTCTCCCTCTATCCCTCAGGCATCTTATTTGTTTGGAAAATCCTATTAAAAAGGTTAGTCAACCAATGTATTGCCACATCCCCTAAGCATCTCCACACTTCACTAGGGATCCCATCTAGCCCCAATGCTCTACCCGTCTTCATCCTCTTTAATGCCTCCTTAACTCAATGCTCTCTAATTCTACACACAAATCTTCTGTTTGAGTCATCATAAACATTCTCCAACTCTATCCCACTTCCATCACTTCCCTCATTAAATAGTTTGCTAAAATAGCTCATCCACCTTTTCTCAACATCTGCTTCTTTTACCAAAAAGTTTTTGGTTTTCATCTTTTATGCATCTAACCTGCGTCAAGTCTTTACTTTTCTTGTCTTTTATCTTTCCAAGCCTATACATACGTTTTTCTCCTTCCTTGGTCCCTAATTGTTTGTACATCTCTGAAAAGACCTTGCCTCTAGCCTCTCTCACAGCTTTCTTAACATTTGTTCTCGCTAGTCTAAACTTTTGCATATTCTCATCACTATGACATTTATATAAATGCCTGGAATACTCTTTCTTATGTTTAATTGCCTCCTGTACCTCTTCATTCCACCACCAAGTTTCCTTTGTTTGTTGTCCATTCCTTTACTTTCCCTTAAGGTGCTCCTTGATACTCTCTGAATACAATCAGCCATCTCATTCCACATCACATTTACATCACCCTCAAATAGCCACGGTTCTTCTTGCAGTAATCTTCCTTCAAAGCTATTTGTTTTTCTTCTTTTATCTTTCACCATCTTATTCTTGGATTCTGAACAACTTTCTGCATTTTGCATACTTTTTTATACCGAACTTCTAAGACCACCAACTTATGTTGCATAGTTACGCATTCTCTGGGTATACACTACAATCTACATATGAGTACCTATCCTCCTTTCTAACAAGAAAAAAGTCAATTTGGCTACAATTTGGGCCACTACGAAAAGTGATTTGATGTGACTCTCTTTTTCTAAAGTAAGTATTTGTCACCATTAAATCATAGGCTAGAGCCACATTCAAAATATTCTCATCCGCCTCATTTCTAGTCCCGTAACCAAAACCTCCATGAACTATATCAAAACCTTCACTAAGTTGCCCAACATGTCTATTTAAGTCCCCTCCTATAAATACTTTCTCCTCGCGCGGTATCTCTCTTAGAACCTCCTCCAGGTCTTCCCAAAATTTATCCTCATTTGTAACTAGCAATCCAACTTGAGGGGCATACACACTAAGGATATTCAAAATCAGCTTTCCCACTACTAGTTTAACCAAAATAGTTCTATCTCTTGATCTTTTAACATCTACCACTTTATCTTTGTAACATTTATCTATCATAATCCCAAATCTATTGGCACTCTTTTTTGTGTCTGTGTACCACAACTTGAATCCGGTACCTTCAATTTTCTTTGCCTTTTCTCCAACCCATTTAGTCTCTTACAGGCAAGCAATATTGATTTTCCTTCGAGCTACAGTACCTGCTAACTCTCTCAACTTACCTGTTAAAGTTCATATATTCCAACTCCCTAGTTGAATCCTTACCGCCTGGATCTTGTTTTCCCTCCATATTCGCCCTTGCTTATTTTTCACCATCCGGGCACCGATGTGGCGCATCACTCCATGAATGATGGCCCCAGGCTAGCTTCCTTATCCCTCGCACCCACCTAATTTGATGCAAGGACCCTTGTTCATTTTTCGTTACATCCGGGAGCCGATGCAACACGTTGCTAAGGACACGCTCCAATATATCCATACATCTTGATTGAAAAAAAATTAAGAAAACAAAAACGTAGTGCTTTAACAGTCAACAAAGCAGATAAATAACTAAATGCAATTAACACATCAAGCACGATTTAGTTGGTGCAGGCCTTAACTAATTCAATAAAAGAAATCTTTGTACACTGAAAGCAAAGAACGATTAACACGGGCTTCATAATCATGCTCCTTACTTTAGTTAATAATTCAATGAAATTAAAATGCCATTTGAACTAGCAGTCTACATCAACCTTTTGTCTTCATTTCCCTTCCATTTATTTTCGCCCCTTGTTCTTTTGATGTCAGAAGCGGCAGTCTTAGTACTGGTTTTATTAATGCTTCCAAATTTCAGAGCTACTATGGGTGTAATGTATGAAAGACCAGGGAAGTTTCTTTTCTCTTTGGGGAGTGCTTGTAGCTGTGGTAACCAATAAGCTACGAACTCCCCTTCAGGGTCATAGGTCTGAGCCTGCAATAGATGAGCAAATATTAGACACTATAAAGCAACCCGCTTATGCAACACTAGTTTTCAAGCATGAATTCTTTTCACAAACTTCACTTATAAACAACAACAGCAGCAATTGAGTTTTTATCTCAGAGATCGACTATATAAGTTATTTCACTATTATTTTCTATTAAAACACATATTTTCGTTTAAAGTTAAATAATTCATATAATTTTTAATAGTTTCCTTTCAAATCTTTTTAGGTCTCTCCCTTTCCCTTTTAATTTGAATTAATAATTTCTTAGTTTCTAAACTTCGTATCAATGCATCTAAAAGTCTCCTATGCATATGTCTAAATTACCTTAAACGTGTTTCTCTCAATTTCTTATTTATTGGGCTACTCCTACTTTCCTTTTAATACAATCATTACTTATTTTATCTAGTCTAATATATCCATACATCTATTTTAATATTCTCATTTCCGCTATTCTCATTTGTCTTTTCATGTTTATAGTTAGTATCCTAACACTCTGATTTATAAAGCACCTATGGTTTAATGTCTATTTTATGAAACTTTCCTCTCAATTGCAACATATTTCATGACCATAAAGTACAAATGATAGACTTCTCCATTCATTTTAACTTGTTTGAATTTTATGTGTAATATTTTTATCAATCACTTCATTTTCTTAGAATATAGATCGTAAATATTTAAAACTTTTAAATATTTCTAATTCACCCTTGTCAATTTTCATACTTACCCCATTACTTCTCCTGTAATTACTGAATTGACACTCCATATATTCAGTTTAACCTCTACTTATTTTAAAACCTCTAATGCCTCCCTCCAAACTTTTAACTTTATATGATTCCTCTCATCTCAAAGTTATATCATCTACAATTAATATACATTTAGGAATTATTGTCTGCTTATACTTAATGAACTTGTCTATTATTAACCAAAGAGATATGAATTCAAAAAAGTTCTCTAACGCAACTATAGAATTTGAGAATTAAACTAATATCCTACTAGTATCCTTATATATGTCGTTATGTCTTTATACATATCTTTTATAAGTTTATATAAGCTAATATAACCCTTTTATTTTCTAATATCAACTACATTATATCACGATTAACTCTATCATAGGCCTTTTCAGAAATAATAAATATCATCTATAAATCTTATTTTCTCTCTCTATAATATTAACATAATTTTCTTATTAGATGTATGGCATCCCATGTAGACATTTTTAGCATAAAATCAAATTAATTCTCTAATACATTAATCTCATTTCTCAATCTTCTTTTCATTACTTTTTCCCACAATTTTATAGTATAACTCAATAATTTAATACCTCTATAATTTGGACAATTTTGTACATCTCTCATAGAAAGGTAATAATACATTTTTCTCCATTGACAAGGTATTTTCTTTTCTTTTTTTATAATTTAATTATTTAGATTTGTGAGCCATGTATCCACTCTCCAAAATACTTCCATGCCTCAATTGAAAAATCGACAGGACCTACTAATTTTCTATTTTTCATTACTTGTAGTGCTTTGTTTTACCTCTGAAGGTTGAATTTTGTGATAATATATAAAACTTCTTTCCAAGTTGTGACCACTTTCTCTCTATTCAATTCACGCTCCAACCACTTTCTCTCTTATCTTAATCTCTCTCCACCCACCTTCTCTCTCATCTCAATTTCTCTCTCTTTTCTCATCTTATTTTTCTCTCCACCAACTTTCTTTCTTTTCAATTCCCTCTCCACCTACTTTCCATCTCATCTCTTCTCCCTCAATCCAATGTCTCTCACATTTTCTCTCTCCTCCCATTTGCCCTTTCTCCCTTTCTCCCTCTCTCATCTTATTTTTTCTCCCCCCCCCCCAAAACTCTCTCATATCTCATTTTCTCTCTTTTCGCTACTCTCTCATTTATTTTCTCTTTATTTTGTTCTTTGTCCGTATACTTTCTCTCTTTCGCTTTGTCTCATCCATTTTTTTTATCTTTTCCATTCTCTCTTCTCCCTTCTCTATCCTCACACTTTCTCTTCGCTTTTCTCTCCTCTCACCTCTCAACTCATTTTATCTTTTTCCTTATCTCTCATCTCACTTTCACTCCTTTCCATTTTCTTTCCTCTCACTTTCTCTCTCTTCCCTTCTCTACCTTAAGCTTTCTCTCTCCTTTCTTTTATTTAATAAACTAGAAAAATTATTATTAAACATGTTTAATATAAAAGCAAAAAAAAAAAAATTAAATTGCTTTAATCCTATTCCAAAAGATTTAACAAACCAAGCATTGATTTTGTTAGTAATACCCAATCCAAGCCTTAAACCAATCAACAACGTTGGAATACTAATACCTATTTACATTTTGCAATACTCTTAAATCCATTGATATTCCGTTCCAATCAACTAACCAGGCGCCCAATTTCATGTTTTATACACTTAAAATTTGTGTTAAATCTCTTGTTTTCTTTTTTTTAGTTTTTGCTATCTCATATCTATATATATATATAATATATATATATATATATATATATATATATATATATAACTTTTGGGATGACCTTTGTTATATGATCGTGAGGTAATGCATGATGGTAAATCCAATCTTATGCACTCGACTTCAACAACAAACATATTGTTTTGAAGCTGCTAAGTGCTAACACTATAAAGAAACACCAAGGGGATCATCAAAGCCGAAGAAAGATCCGAAGCCAATTAGAGAAGCTGAAATGAAGAAGAAATTCCTACAAATTCTCAACAAAAAGCCTTTTGAAAAAGTGTGTAAGGAAGAAGGGTTTACAATAGTTTTCATTCTTGAGGTGAAAATTTCTGCTTCGATCAATTCAATGGAAGTGTCCCGAAATTATGAAGTTGTTATCAGATTTCTTTGATGCTGTTCCTGAGGATTTACCAAGCGAATTACCTCCTATGTGAGATATCCAAGATGCTATAGATTTAGTTCCAGTGTCACAACTTACTAATCTACCCGTGTATCAAATGGACCCCACAGAATCCGCAGAGATTAAGAGGCAAGTTGATGAACTTTCACAAGAGGAGTAAAGAAAATTCCAAAGCCCAAACCCTAATTTGGTATGCTTTGGAAGATAAGGATCCAATTTGGGATCCTGGTTAATTTATAGGAATTACCTTAATTGAGTTTAGAATTATTTAGATGTTTTAGTAAATCCTATTGGGTCTTTGTTTTGTTGAGTTGAGTCTAGTTAGGTAGAGGATTTCTTAAAATCTAATTTTCTATTGTGGATTGGATTTAAGCCCATAGAAATCCTAATCTAAATTATTTTGAGTTTTGTAGTCTATATATAATGTATCTCTTCAAGAGGAACAATTGATAGTCTTGAGTTGAATAAAATTTCAGCAAGATTATTTGTCTTATTCATAGGTTGTGTGATACAATTTTGCCTTAGGTGTGACACCTAAAAGTCCATAAGTGTGATTCTACAAGGTTCTAGGAGTGATTCCTAAAAATTAATCGAGTTCTACAATTTTTAATTATTGACTCCAAATTCAAGCCTTCTTCAAACAAGGAAACCCGTAGTTTTCTACCTTCCTAAAGTCTAAACGAATTAATAAAATCCGTTCAATTTCAACTCATGCTTGTGCTGCATCATTAATTCTAATAGATTTATCTAACTCTATTTGAGGTGCACATAAACTAATGATATTTATAAGTTCATTTTCTAAAATGATCTTAACCGCTATAATTCTATTTCCTTATCTAACTACTTCTACTACCTTCTCAATAAACATTGAATCCACAATAACACATACACCATTTCTAGTTTTATCATTTCCACAATACCAAAATTTATATGCTGAATTATCCGAAACTTTAACTTTATGACATACCTATTTTAGAGTTTAGAGACATAATATTTATACATCTCCTCACAATATCCAACACTTCTATATCTTTACCTACCAAAGTTTCAATACTCTAACTTTCAATTATAACAATTTTGTTCTTATGTTTTTCCTTTTTATCCCTCCCATTAGCATTTAAGGACTCTTCAACATTTTGGCATCACTCAATCCCTTATAGAGATGTTGTGGTCCTTACCAAAACACAACAGGTAGACTCTACAATGTGCTCAATAAAGTAGGGAGTTTTCTAACTTTTACATGGTTTAAAATATGATTCAAACTATTAGATTTGACAATTGTTACGTTAGTTGTTAACCTAACACAGCTATCAATCTTTAGTTAGGCTTGGGATTGACCACATTAACAATATTTAATATTGAGACATGCAAAATGTTTAAAAATATATAAACATATTTAACATAAATAGAGTTAAATGAATGATAATTAAATCAAACTTTCAATATGTTTGTCGTTTGCATTCAAGAGAAACCTTGACCTCAACTTTCAAAGAACTTGATAATGAAAAAGCCAAAAGTGTGAAATTTAATCCATGAGATAGAAGAATGAGCATCCTGAGAAACACTCTTTCAGACTTTAGGTAGCTGAAAGTAAACTTGAAATTTTGTTTTGTGAATGTTGTCATGAAACTCTCGAAGGACAAGATCGATCGTTAGAATATAGTAAACAAAAAACTTAATTTGACTTGGTTCCAAAATTTGCTCAATCTTGGACTCCACAAAAAGTTCATTTGGATCCTCCCTTAGTTTGTCCTATGTCATGGTTTCCTCCTTGAACAAACTTTGGTCCAATTTGGTCACCATAACTTTTGGAATTTGGAGAGTTTGATATTTTTCCACTTGAGATTCATCGAAATTTTGATGTGCTAGTTTTGTTTTCTCCTCATTAGGCTAATTAAAATAATTAACCTCTAATATATCAATGCCTAAACTGTGCTTTCCTTGAACTCCATGATCTACAAGATTCTCCAGTCATTTTCATTGTGCTTTCTCTTCAATAATTTCATTAAAATCAAAAAGCAATTCTAGAACTTTAGGAAGTTTTGAAAGGTTTGTACTTTTAGAAACTATAAGAATATTGTTTGAATTTTCAACCTCAAGTAAAGGAATAAGAATTCCATCATTACTTGCTACTTCCTCTTTCTCCACCTTAGTTAACCCAAGCTCTTGGTGTTTTCTTATGGCATTAGCACTTAACAGCTTCAAACTCGAACGAATAAGTGTTGACTTTAATGCAACACTTCATAATCATCTAATCAAGGTCATCCCAAATGTATAGGTGTAATTGCTATAGAAATGATATCACACCACATTGAATCAACATATGGCCCTCGTATAAGATTTATCAAACAATATTTGGTCATTGGAATTAAGGTGTTATTGTTCTATGCAAATTTATATGGTTCTGAATGTGACTTTATAGGCAACTGGAGTTTTAAATTCAATTACCACATTCATGCTGCTACCACTGTCTATGATAAGTTTCTTGGTTTCCTTTCTAATGCAAAGTAAAATTTGAAATATGGAGGTTCTTTTCCAATTTTCTTTCCTAGTCTTTCGTCTACTAAGGATAAGCCTCACAACATTTAAGATGTATCCTCATCTACGTCCTCAAGATCATCAACATTAAGCTTCTCCATGTCTTCCAAATAGTTGTCACCATCTTTATCCTTACTCTCAGGTTGCTCACATCTTCATGCACTACATTGATATGCCAATTTCTTTTGTTTGGACACTTCTAAGCCATATGGCCCATCAACCCACATTTAAAGCACTTACTTTTGTTATCTTTCTTCCATTCATCAATTGTGAGAACTTTAACATTAGGGTCTTCATTTGATGTTAGCTTAGAAAACCTACAAGGAGCAGCAAGTTTCCATTAGTTCTCCCCAACTTGGGTATCGGGCCTCCTAAAAGGATGACGTTGTAAACTCTTCTCAATTTGGAAAGCCAGTTGAAAAGAATCATCAATTGAATATAGATTTATGTATCTTAAGTTTCAAAACTAACTTAAACTGAGATACGGTCAACTCTTAACTCTCAAGAGCTTTGCAACAAATTTTCAACTCTTGAATTTGTTCATGTACTCAATCACAGACATTCCTCCCCGTTTGAGACAAGCAAGATTATCATAAAGATCAAGATGATATTATTAAAGCAAATACTTCCCTTTCAAATGCATTATTAACTCATCCTAGCTAATATTCATACCATGACTAGCAAGTTGCCTATCATATTCAACCCTTATATACCAAATTTGTGCTTGGCTGACAAATTTCATAATGGCAAACTTGACTTTCCATTCATTAGTCATGTCATACCAATCAAAACATCATTCCAAAGTAGCTAACCAATCACAAAAGACCTTTGGTCAATTTTGCCTCAAAATTTGAAGTTTTCACCTTCTTTTGTAATATATATAGCAATAACATATTGTTCTCGCCATTTGTCCCTACTTATCTCAACAAGCTCATTAACTATGTCCCTAGTTGAAGCTTGTGACCATTGCTCACATTCTATAACTTTAGCATAAATCCTTGTAACTTGAGAAGCTACCATAGCTTTAGGAAGAGTTTCTTCCATAACACCTTTTCCATTGGTCTTTTGGGCAGTTTGTAGATGCTCCCATATCACTGGTGCCTATATTTTGATTTTGTTTGAAGACAAAAGTCTCAATTTCAAAGACTTCGTCTTATAATTGATCAACTCTTCCTACAATGATGTTTAGAAGATTATCCCTATCTTTATCTAGTAAAACTCCTTGATAAAGCTTCCCCACTCCTAGTCTCCATAAGAGTAAACTACAAAGACTCTAAGAAAAGATAGAATTCTAGAAATTTTTGCAAAGAAACAAATTTACTAAATATATCCTTGACAACTAAAAGTCATAACCAAAAAGAAAGAAACTTAGTTATTGCATTTAAATACTTGATGATTAAAGATAACTAAGGTATCCAATGTGTCAATTTCCTTTATGAATCCTAACGGAATTTGGACAAAATAGGAAAATCATCAAATATTGGTTTCCTTGAGTTTGTTCTCTCTATCAAAGACCTTAGTGGCCTAAATCATTCATTTGTTATAATAGAAAGAGATTATTTTTTCGATGCATTCAAACCATTGTTGGACATATTTTTCTATATTGAAAAATTGAAAAAACATGATAGGGTGATGAGAACTCAAGTGCAAAATCTTTTTCATTATGGATCACATTAAAACCTTCTATGAGATTTAACAGTTGTATTTTAAATTAGAAGGTTTGAAGCACCCTAGGGTTTATATTAGGGTTTCACCTAACCCTAACTCAAAAACCCTAAATTTATTTTAATTATTTTAGTATTTTATTTGTCATAATTTTAATAGAATTTTAATAGGTTTTTAATAAGTTTAGGTGCCTCTATCGCTAAAATTTAGACAAGAGTAAATTATATTAGGGTTAGGATTTGTGTTTTTTAATTTTAGTTCAAGTATGTTAGGGTTTAGTTGCCGAATCCTTGTGACATCAAACCACTAATTCTAGTCCAATTGTAAGACCAATAGGGGTTGCTATTACTCTACAAATACACCCCTCCATGGCCAAATTGTAGAGATTGAGATTAATAAAATTTGTGAGGTTTTTCACACTTAAGTTCTTGTTCTTGAGCTTAATTTTGAACATATCAAGGTTCACCTTGTATGGAGGAAAAGAAGGTTGTAGAATTGGCTATTGATTCATGGATGAAATATCAATATGCCAATAGTTTTGAGTAGCTAGAAGAGGCATGGTGTATTATTACATAGGGGATGGAGCATGACAAGGAATCAAGTGATAAGGCTAACCATTTTGTTTTGTATATTACGATTAGATTTACCACTCAATTTATGTTATTTTTTCGTGGGAATTAGTTAGGTATTGAGAAGTTGGAAGTTTTTAATAAGTTATCAATTAGTTTTAGCCTACATGAGTGATAAGAAAAGTTCACTTTGGTAAATTGCAATGTATCCATTAACTTTGAAAAGTTAATACAATTATCTTTTATTTGGAAAAAAAAAAAGAGTTCACCTTGTGGCTCTCTTTGACTTATCTACTTGTTAACTGGTCCTATTAAGCTATGGCGTCTTTTACCCTATCAATTACCACCTTGTACAATTGATTATAGTCTAGAGGGTTAAATATCAACGATTGTGTCTAGTTGGCTAGCCTTAAGCAAACCATGCTTGTTGTTCTACCGGATCACGTCTAGTTCAATTTCTAGGTAAATTTTGGGCTTGTAGAACTTGATCGTATTGGAAAGTCATTACTGGCTTTCGGGTGCATATCACGAGGGTTTTCTCATGTGTGTTTGTATGGTACTCAGAAATTCCATGATACCGAAAAAATTGAAGTATCTGAAGTTTAGATGGGAGGTGGTCAGGTCTAGTGTGGATTATACATGGATATTAGTTGGAAGTGGCAACTCTCCCAAGGTTTCCTCTAGTACCTAAATTTTGTAACTCGCCGACCGTTTCAAAATGGTATCACAAGGTTTAAATCATAAATGTTTTCAGAATTCTTGGACTAGTATAACTCAATTTGTCAATTGTCAAATATTATATAACTCTGTAAGAAATGATAGCATTACTACTTACTTCATAAGCCTACTTTGATCGAACCTCATATATGAAAAACTAAAGCGGGACACATCAAGGTCTAAAACAAAAATCAATTTTGGTTAAGAAAAACTTAGGCTACAATTTTTCAAAGTAGGTTGTAAACTAGTTTGGGCAAAAATGGACTAGGCATTTTTTTAGCTAAGAATCCCTCCGTTCATAAGTCCAAAAATCATGAGACTTGAATTAGTTTATACTACATTTAACAAGTTTCGAAACAAGGAAAAAGTTGTAAATTTTTTATTAGTAATAGGTACATAATTTTGGTAATATTTTATACATCAATTACTCTAATTTAATTTAATTTACAAGACTTAAATTATATTCGATTACTAAAGAGTTCATCGGTGAGCAGAATTATTTTAGGAGGTAATCGAGCAAAGTGACACTTAATGAGGAAACAATGAAACAATGACAATTTTCACCAATATTTTGCATGAGCAATTTAGAAGAAAAAGGAAGATGAACTAGTGAAGAGACCTTTAGAAAAAGAAATCCTAATTATGTATCAAAATATTTCGGCAAACTATATATAATTTGACGTTTTCATTATATCGCTCGTTGGATTGAGCAGAATTTTGAAAGACGAACCTACAACTTTTAAGTTGAACACCTAGCATATTTGTTCCATTTTCAAGGTCAAAAAGTGGCAAATTGCAGATATTATTACCAACATCTAAAGGGCCAGATTTTGTGCTTTCGCTTAAACAAAAACTACAGCTATCCAAATCAAGTATTGTTGAAGTGTTATTAAGCTAGGAGAAAAGAGTTGCAGCTTTCGTGAAGATATTTCACCCACATATTCTTTAAAGTATGCTGAAAATTGCAAGCTGTGTTCTAGGAGGATAGAAAAGGATAGTAATTAATGATACACTTCATGGAGTGGAAAATAAGCATAAATCTGGAGATTTCTTAACAAAATAACCTTTGAAACTATTGTTGAATATATATTCAAGTAAGATATGAGTTAATGAAATAAAATATCTTAGTAGCCAAAAAAAAAAAGCAATTGACATAGGAGCGGTAAGCAAAACATGGCAAACAAAACTGTGAAAATGGGGATTGAACAGCAAACAAGTTTTGTGCCACTAAGCAAAGAAGCCTACAAGTTGAACACTCAATAGTGAAAGTCAAGTATCATATGAATTGCCATGGGAAGTTCACCGGGCTACCCCTCATTCAGATTTATGTCGGCTCTCATTCCGCAGTCGAGAAGGCTATTATGTCCCCCTCTATGATTGTACTTAGCATTTTGTTTTAATAAAATTGCTAAGGATCAACATCAACACCCACACCCAAGTTGGGCCTTTTTTTACCCGAAAAAAAATTGGAAAAGAAGACGAAGTTGGCATTTAACCATTTCAAATCAGTTACTAATATAGGTTAGGCAGTTAAAAGAGAAAAGAACAGAATAAGAAAATTTAATCAGGAGGAAAAAAAGGAAAGAAAAAAGAGAAGGATCCTTTCCTTTATTTTAAAACTGGGAAAAGGTGGGGAAAAACAAGAGAAAATAAAGGATAATTGGAAGTAAGGTTACATGCATATCCTTTATCTATTGCCAAAAAAATTCTGTTAAAGTCAAGGATATATTCAACAAATTAGGAGGTTTCATAAATTGACTCTTCATTAATTCTTCTTTAAAAGCTCACAAACAAGAGGAAACACCATGCATCCTTCCCAAATATGTTTTTCACCAAAATATTGGATAAACATACACCTTTCCACCATTGCTATCAACTTGAGTTGCACTAAGGTTTATAATGATGCATTCAGCCAGATGATCTAAAAACAATAAACAAGTTTCTTTAAAAGAAACTTTACACCAAAAACCAACAAACAAATAGATAATCAAAGAATCACTTACACAAATGAACATATCACAACTATGACAACAGTTCCCTCATTGAAAATCAAATCTAGAATTCCCAGTTTAAAACATTTAATATAGATTCATATGATAACATTGGGAAGAAAAGTATGAAACTCTATGGTTAGCTAGTAGCATGAGCATAAAACCTCCTCCATAGTAAACATATACCATCTAAAGAAGCATGAAGCGAAGTTCATTACATAAGTTTCACCATGATTGCCACTTACTAGTTGCATCATCATTGTTGAGGTAAGGGTTAAATAGATTCATATGATAACATTGGGAAGAAAAGTATGAAACTCTATGGTTTGCTAGTAGGATGAGCATCAAACCTCCTCCATAGTAAACATAAACCATCTAAAGAAGCATGAAGCGAAGTTCATTACATAAGTTTCACCACAATTGCCACTTACTAGTTGCATCCTCATTGTTGAGGTAAGGGTTATTTTTATTAGTATCCCAAGGTTCAAAAAATTTTATAAATGACATTCTGATGCTGAAAATCTTGTCATAGTTTTTGCTAACAACATGAAAATATGACTGAACCCCGAGTAAGAAAAAGTCATTGTTATGCTATCCTCCAATTCAGCAAAATTAAGACACTGATATGGTAAGAACTTCATAATTTCAAGATAACTACCAAATTCTTGGCTCTACCTCTTTTCAACTTTTGCGTAGCAAGTCAATGACAAAGCAACTAATAAAAAGGCAACTCAGTGCATAAAAGATTCCCGCATTTGCAGGATCTAGGAAAGGGTCAGGCCATTAAGGCCTAGTGTACTCAGCCCTACTGTATATTTTCATAAGAGGCTGTTTCCACAACTCAAGCCCGTGAACTCATGGTCACAAAGCAACTAATAAGCTTAAATAAAATGCTAATTTCCAATCAACAATATTTGAAAATTCTCAATATTCTCACCTGCTTGGGAATGCTGAAGTAACGATCTTCTCTGGGGTCATTTCCCACACCTAAATGAAAATATCACAAAAATAAAAATAACGACTTGAAACTCCAACTGTAGCATAATACAACAACTAAACCTTTATTCAACTAAAAAGTTATTCATGAATGAAAATCCCAAATGCAGCACACGCCTCAACAAAAAGATTGCGAGGAATGGAAGTTAACATTTGAAACTCCAAATGCCCATCAGTATCACTGAATAAGAGAAATGACAGCGTCACTTTTGGGCAGAAAGTCAAGGTCAGTTTAGACTCTACATAGTAATTCATAACCACCAGCCTAGCAAACATATGAGGATTGAGTATATCTGCCCCCTGAGGAGGATTTCATGCACGAACCTAAATACTCGAGATTGAAATATCAATGAGATCAGTTTCATACCAATAGTGGATTTTCTAGAACATACTTTGATAAAACTATCCAAATGCAGTGTGATATTTTTGTTTCCAAACACTTATACAAACAAGAAATTAAATAGCCTATTTTCTTTCAAATCACATTCCATGAAGACCAATGTTATTTTCCCTCAACCACTACAAAATAAAAAAAGTCCATAAACTTGCAACAAAAAGGAAAGCAATGACTATGTGAGAGATTCAGATTCAGAAGAGAATTTCTTAATTTTTCTGGATGATTCTTATAGAATGTAGTCAGAGGAAATCAATTATTGACACAAGGACAGGTAAAACTGCAGTAGCCACAAATAGAAGTCTAATTCATAGGATCAATTATCAAAAGACAAGTTATCAATTGATTGAACAACTCGGAGCAATTCACATGCAATACTTATTTGACATTTTCTGCCCTCAATCAACCAAAGACTAAAAAAGCAAAAAAAAGAATATTTGATAACTGAATATTTGATTTACTAACTTCCAATTCTTCCCATTGCAGCATTTCAGTAGTCCAGTTCACAGATGAAAAAACGCCAAAACAGACACTCAGATAAGGATACACTAGTGATAATAATATTTTACAAACGGCAATGTGTCTGATTGATAGTAACAAGATGCATGGTATTGGCCATCACAAGTGAATGAAAAGACCACTTAACACATGAAGAATCATAACCTTTATATGCCTAAAGCCTTTTGCCAATAAACAGGTGATATGAAACTACTACAAAAGGGATAGGTAAACAAGAAGATTGCAGAATATACTTTCTGATGCTATCCAACATCACTGTCAACATTTCAGTACAAAAGATGTAACAAAGACCACAGCCAGATAATCATACGACAGGTACAAGTTCTAAAACTGGTGAATTTATGCTCTCTCCCAACTTACAGAGATTATGAGTTTTATGACATTATAGTTCTCTCTCAGGTTCTCTTAACATTTTGCCTGAGTAGATGATACAGCAGGGAGATTAAGACAAACTCTTGTGGCTGTCAAGCGCAGACATGTAGGAAAGTACTCAGAAGAAAGATGTCAATGCGGTAGAGAACCAGTGCCAATGGAAGAGAGGTGCTGTAGAAAATCCGACCTTGAGGCAGGAGACTAAGTTTAAAGTTCTCATTGATTTTTTAAGGCATTTACATGCCTACCTTACTTTCATGTATGGCTGTATGATTTTATTTAGAAACCTTAGGAGACCCCAAAATTCACGAAAATTTATGATAATGTCAGACTCATGCGTGTAACATGTTAAATTTTCATGAATTAAGGGCACATATTTTAAAAGGGAGAACTCATAATTTATGGTTTTCTGAAATCTAAAAATTACATGAATTATAAAAAAACAATGAATAATGATACTTTTAGTAAAAATCATAGTGAAAAAGTCATAGTGATAGACGTGACAAAAACAGAAAGACAAAATCATTTATCATACTCCTTGAAAAGTGCAAAACAATCAGGGATCGCTTTGTCTTTTAATTCATGCCACATTAATCATTATCAATTTTCACTATGGTTTTTCACTAACATTATCATTACTCTAAAATAATTTGTTGATCTAAAATTTCTGAAAATCTTAAAGATGGAACATATGTATATGATATCTATGTCTGTTCAATTATTGTATTCATTGGGTATGTGTTTGAAGAGATTCAAAGTTTATGTTTTGATATATAAGAGTTGTTGGAATAGCAATCCTTGAAACTTAGTCGTATTTATGAACTTAGTTGTATTTATAGAAGTTCAAAAAATCTTAAACTTAGTCATATTTATAAATTTCAACATATATGACAAAATGTCTCATTTTAATGATTTTTATGAAATTGTAAAGTTTTAGATGTTTATGTTTGAGGCATTCACAATGAAGACTTTGTCAAACAGTGATTTTCAGAAATTTACATCTCCCAATCCAACCACTACAGATCAGATAGAAAACATCCCTTGTGGGACTCTGTTGCATCAAGAACAGATAAAAAAACATCATTATTGTGCATGGTGAATTCTGCCTCTACTTACAAAAAGGTCTAGCCAACAAAATGGGTGTTGTTATTGCCACAGGATGAGATTTACTTGGAGAAATAGAAGAAACATGTATAACATGTGTAAAATTTAAGAAAGTCCCATGCAAAGATTCTATCATAATGATCCAAGAATTGTAGACAGCACTATTATTTCTTTTCCTCAGTCCACAAACCAAGCCAACAAAACTATCAAAATTGCTTAATTTACTTTCCAATAGTGGTAGTTAAGGACAAATTCCAATAGAAGTAAACCACTAGTTGGCTGTCAACCTCAAAGGAATCAACAATCGCAAAACCATAGGAGCATAGAGGGACAACTGCTACGAGCCTACTTTGGTTGAAGCAGAGTAGTGTGCAAATGGTATTCTGCAAAGGATGGAAAATGAATGAGCTGCTTCCACAAAAATACTCGTTAAAAGACAGAAAAGTTATATATGAAATTACCACTTAGCCCCTCCAATAAATTTGCTGCATCCACAAAAATGCTTTTCCAAAGAACTGAAAATTATTTTCAGAAGGACCACTTGTTCCCCATTAACACTATCTCTTTGGGAAAACAAACTCAATGGCTAACAGAATAGAAAAATCAAAAAGATACTTTCCAAGTATGGATGTGATGAAAAAATAACAGACCTTAAGGTTATGAGGATTAAATTTTGATTCTTCTGCAGAATCAAAATTGGATTGCGAAGAACATTGCAAGGCCATGATTCTATTTTCGTGGTGGTAGATAGATTTTCAAAATGGCTCACTTTCTTCCATGTTCCAAGAAGTTGGTTGCTACACACATTGCTAGAATCTTTAAGGTTTACCAAAGACTATTGTTTCGGACAGAGATGTGAAGTTTATGAGCTACTTTTGGTGGACATTATGGAAGATGTTGCACGCTAAGCTCCAATTTTCTTCTTCTTTCCATATCCCCATATGGATGGCCATACTGAAAGTTGTTAACCACAACCTTGGAGATCTTCTTCGATGTTTCGTTGGTGATCATACTACTGGCTGGGATCAAGTCTTACCTATGGCAGAATTGCTTATAATAGCTTTATCAATAGATCTACTGGCTATAGTCCTTTTGAAGTAGTTGTTGGAGCTAATCCGCAGAAGCCCATTGATTTGGCTTGTTTTCCTTCTAGTGCTCGTCCAAGTGTTGAAGCTGAGGCTTTTTCTTGACATATATGAGGAAGTTCGTCGTAGGATTGCCATCAGCAATGAAAAGTACAAGTCGCATGCAGACTTGAGAAGAAATTTGTAGAGTTTCAAGAAGGAGATGAAGTTATGGTACATATTCATCCAAAGCGTTATCCAAAGGGGTCTTATAAGAAGCTCCACTCTAGAAGTGCAGGATCTTACAAGATTCTCAAGAAAATAAGCTCTAATGCCTATGTTCTTGAATTGCCTTATGATTTGGGAACCAGTAGTGTTTTCAATACATAGGATCTGATCCTTTATCCTGGTCATGATGACAGTTCAACAGGCCAGCTTTCTCTTCTTCTTGTTACGCATTTACATGACAAGTTTTATAATGTTCTTGACCACGAAATTGTGTCAACTCGAGGGGGTGGTTACCAAAGATATCTCATTCATTGGCAAGGACATCCATGGTCCGACAACACTTAGATCACTGATTCTGAATTTCAACAATTAGACGCTGACTTTTATGACAAGTGCCATGCTTTTAACTCCTTGGAGTCGAGTTCTTTCAAGCCGAGGAGAAATGATGGAGATAAATGGCAAAAAGTTACTAAAGTTTACAAGAAGCGGGGTAAGGAAATTTCCAAAACCCAAACCTTAATTTGTCATGCTTTGGAAGATAAGGATCCAATTTGGGATCTTGGTTAATTTGTAAGAGTCACGTTAATTGAGTTTTAGAATTATTTAGATGTTTTAGTAATTTCAGTAGTCAAAGGGTAAGGGTAGTAGAAATCCTATCAAGTCTTTTTTGTGTTAAGTATTTGTTTTGGAAAGTTGAGTCTAGTTAGGTAGATGATATCTTATAATCTACTTAAGAAGCATCCTATTGAGAATTGGATTTAAGCTGAAAGCTTACAATAAATTAGGAATCCTAATCTAAATTTTTTTTAGTTGTGTAACTACAGATAATATACCTCTTCAAGAGGAGAAATAGAGAGTTTTGACTTAATGAAATTTCTGCAAACTATTTGTCTTCTTCATAGGTTGTGTGATACAACTTTGCCTTAGGTGCGATGCCTAAAGGTCCCTAGGTGTGACGCCCGAGGGTTCTAGGAGTGATCCCAAGAGATTAATCTCATTTCTTACAATTTAATTATTAATTTCAGTTTCAAATCATTTTTAAAACGAAAAACTCATAGTTTTCTGCTTTCATAAAACCTAAACATGTTAATAAGATCTGTTCAACTTCAACCCACACTTGTGCTGCATCAGATTACTTACCATTGCAAGTAGTGAGTCCTCAATATACCTCTATTCTTAGTCTATTTCTTAGTGTCTATAATATTGAATTTCAATCCTGTTCCTTCGTTCACTAGAATCAGAGTTCATCTATTAGAACCCTGAAATTCTGCTACGTCATACCCGGAAAGTACCAATTTTGAAGCCTATTTCGTAGTCTATTTCTTAGTGTCTATAATATTGAATTTATATCATGTTCCTTCATTCACTAGAATCAGAGTTCATCTATTAGAACACCGAATTCTGCTATGTCAAACCAGGAAAGTACCAATTCTCAAGCGTAAGTGGCTAGCATTAACCCAATTGTACATAAATTTGGCTTAGGTAGTTAACTAAAAAGGTGGAATCCTAGGAAAGAACTAGTGAAGGGCTAATTTTGTCTGGTATGAGAGATTTACCCCCCAGAAATAGCACGAACCACGTGCGAAGGATCAACTGTCTCTTCCTTTTTAGTTAACTACCAGACAAGGATCAACGGCATGAACCACCTGAGGCTATGCTGCTAAATAAGCTTCAGCGAAAGCGGAAATGAAATGGATGAAGAGAATCTTAACCATAACAAGCAAGGATTCTTTCAGTCTTCCATGCAGTGGAATCACTGCATTTTATAACCACAATGTTCAGGCAGAATAATTAAAATGACAAACAACACAAGTGTTTGCTTTGAAATGAATGTACTCAATACTCAAAAAGTTCATTTAAATTCCCTGGTCTTTGCTTCTCTTGTCAAAGCTGAAGATAAAGACACTTAAAAATATCACACCACACATTAAGTTTAAATTGTGTTCAAGAACTTGCATAAAAAATAAACATGTCATGCACAAAAAAGTGAATACCTGCACCATAAGTCCAATTACCATAATTGGAGCATGGATCATAATCCAAAAGGCATGACTCAAACCACTCTGCTCCCATTCGCCAATCAATTCCCATGTCTCGGACAAGAAAGGAGCATACAATCTGTGAAATGATGTATCAGTAATTGGCAACATAAAACTGGCTGACGAATTTACCATAGTTGAGTGTATTACAGCATTTACGATACTAATCAAACACATCGTCAACAGATGAAAGTACAATCTAAAATTTTTCACTTATATTTCAGGAGATGTCACTTCTGAATACCTGTCGACCTCGATTTGACATGAATCCCGTTGTAGAAAGTTCTCTCATATTTGCATCTATTAGTGGGTACCTAAATGTATGGATTTATTAGATGAATGCCAAGATAATAAGTAGATTCCTTATTCCCCATTAACCAGCATCAATATTTCTATTTCTTCTTTTTATTTATTCATTTTTCTCCTATACATTATTTAGGGGTGGCGAAAGATATTAACTTGATCCAATTTAAGCATTAAAAAGGAGTTAGTCATAGCCATCACATGGCCAAAGCGAGAGCATCTGACAACATACCCAGTACGGCCACCTGTCCAAGCATCAAAAAGATTACGATCTACGCTCCAATTCATCTCAACTTTTCTGGGTCCACCTAAATGCAGAATGAAATGAAATAGAGAAATTTCAAGATGAGAACAAAATTGTGTTGGCTTTTCCAGTTATGAACTTCTATCCAACCAAATACAAATGAAACACACAAAAATGGAGTAGATAAAGAAAAAATTTGCAATTTCCTCTTTGAGGAAGGTGTTTCAAGGTACTTCATGTTGATGAATCCAAAATATGCAAATACATTAGAGTGCTTGCAACTGAAAGGAATAAAGTACTTTTGCATCCGTCAAAAAACAAGTAACTGGAATTCTTTTACCTAGATGAAAGAGGGAGTTTCCCTGCTTAATTGAAAGAAATCTGAAGTAATCTCTCCATATCAATTCAAACACAAGCCTGGAAATAATTAAAACGTGTCATTACAAAAAATAAAAATAAAATAAAATAATCTAACACAAAATCATGCTATAATAATTTGTACAATCTTACTAGTTTGGTTGAGGGAAAATCACATTTTCAGACCCCATAGTTATGGTGGTTGATAGAAATAGTCTCCCATGTTGACAGCAACACTTACTACTTAATAAAAATGACACTTTTAATACATTTCACAGAAAATCAATGCCTAGACCATTAGCCAAAGTCTCCAAAAAATTTTCAGACTTTGAACAACAGTCAAATATATTGACCATTATTAGGCATTAACTCTGTATCACATGTCCTGTCACATTGTCCAAATACTTGGGACCAAAAGTGTTAACCACATAACTTTGGAGACTGTTGCTATCCATCACCAAACTTTGGAGACCAAAAATGTGATTTCCTTTAATTAACACAGTTGTGAAGCTATTTTTAACACTAGTGAATATCAATCTAGTAGACAGCATGATTAGATGCTCAAAGGTCAAAGCATGATAGACCAATGGAGGTTGATGAATACTTTTAAATTGATCAGTGATTCAAAGTTTGAACTGTCATTCCAAACCAACAGTCACCTTCAGTTATTTAGTTACATAAGAGACTTGTAAGTTTTATTATAGAGAGAGAGAGAGAGAGAGAGAGAGAGAGAGAGAGAAACCAGTATGTTGAATTATTTGATTGTCGCTCAGCTTCATATTTCTTTACCTAGAAGACATGGAAAACATAATATTAGAATGAACTGGGAAATTAATAGTATTACTCCCCAAGCTCTAATAATGAAATCACAATGTACCTTCTCATAAATGAGCCGAGCAGAAAGGCATCCCAATGCAAGCCAAGGAGAGAATTTTGTGGAGAAATCACGACCTAACATCCCATTGCGAGTTTCTTTATAAATGCTAAGCAAATTCTTTAAAAAAAAAAAAAAAAAAAAAAAAAGGGGAATAGAAACAAAACCTTTTAGTCATTGGATACAATAGCCATTAAAAACTTGAATCTCTAAATCAAATCCACTAAAAAGCAAATGTAAGAATCAACATCAACCTCAACGTCACCTTTATCCCAAACTAGTTGGGGTTAGGATGAACCCAAAAAAAAAGAACTAAATAAATAAATATTTATATAAATAGTTATAAAAAGGAGGTATAACAAAAGGAGGAGAAGAAATAGTTATAAAAAGAAATAGATACATAAATAAAGGAGATATAACAAAACTAAAGGGAAAACAGCTAGGACTAGAAAGGTCAATCATGAACATAGGAATTTTGCCCTTCCACCACGCTAATAGCTTTCCTTCACTTTGTCCCAAGACAAACCGTACACCAATCTATTTCTCACTCTCTAAAATCTTGTTTGACTGCTTTCCCACACATAAGTTTCAGTCGACCTCTCTCTTTCTTTCTATCATGCTCTATATAACAAACTTCTATTCTTACCGGGGCATCTAGGAGTCTCTGAAGAATATGCCCAAACCATCTCAATCTATGTTCTCTCATCTTTTCTTCTACAAATGCTACTCCAACTTTTCGTCGAATATCTTCATTTCTTATCTTATCCATCCTTGTCTTACCACACATCTGCCTTAACATACTCATTTCTGCTACTCCCAACTTATGCTCATGTTGCCTTTGTGTTGGCCAGCATTCAGCTCCGTATAGCATTGCCAGTCTTATTGATGTTCTATATAATTTTCCTTTTAACCTAAGTGGGATTTTGTAGTCACACAAAAACCCTGATGTAGTGCACCATTTCATCCAACCTGTTCTGATTCTATGGCTTACATCTTCATCAATCTCTCCCCTTTGTTGCAGTATTGATCCCAGATATCTAAAAGCATCTTTCATGGGTACCTCCTGTCCGAGCAAACTCACAAAATCTTCGTCTCTTTGTCTTGCCGTGTCAAACTCACACTTCATGTATTCGGTCTTACTTCAACTTAACGTAAATCCTTTTGACTCCAACTCCATAGTACGAATATTTGCTAAAATAATTCAATACAATGATAGTGTTTTGATAGAACACAATGGGGTCAAGGCAACCCCACATAGGGGTTTAAGGGCTTAGTCGTCATTGTTGTTGTTGGCTAATTCAATACAAAGATAATCATTATGACAAATAATGAATAGAATAATATGGATAAGGCAATGAAATAATAATATTGATTGACGTTCCTATAATCAGTTTCCATTGTTATGTTTTCTTGAAGAATCTTTTTCTTTTTCTTTTTCTATATAAACAATATATATATGTGTGTGTGTGTGTGTGACGTCATTGACATTCTCATGTAAGAAAAAAATCTTGCCTTCTTCCAGAAGTACTCGTGTACTCTACTTAGCCCTGCACTTTCACCACCTACAAACTTCAATCCTCTGTTAACCTGAAGCAGCAAAAGATATAGATGTTCAAGATACCTGCATGTAAAACCTTTGGCTGTGTTTGGATAGTAGATCTTTTGAGAAATTTTTTATTGGGAAGTGTAAAAATAGTTTTGGTGAGAATTTTTTGTAAGAAAAAATGTGTTAGAGCGGGAAAAAAAGGTGTGTTGTGGTAAAACATTTTAAAATAATTTGAGGAGAATTTTGATGGGAATTTTAAATTTTAGATTTGAATCTTGAAATAAAATAAAAAGTTGTTTTGATGTTTTTTTTCCCCTAAGAAAAATTAAATTATGTTAATTTGACAACTACCCAAACATAGCCTTAATTTTTGAAACTTTCTCAAATTTTATTATCAAATGGTGACTACCGTTGGATATGGTTTCGTTGATGTATTTTGTTACTGAAGATAATGATAAATTATACTATCAGTACGGAGATCATGGAGGTCTATCCAATCTGTTGTATCATTCATGCCCAATAAACTAAGATCTGAAAACCTGCCTTAGACGTCTGAAGCACAAACTGAGAAATTTCTGAAATGCAGCCCCAGTCACTAATATTGGGTGGAGGAGGTCCAAGGGTTGATGGCAGCTTTACACAACTCCGGACTTTAGACTTGGATTCAACAGACTGCAAGTTGGATATTATAGACATAGAGAAGCTGACAAATGAGATTTTTGTTCTTATAGGTGAAATTTGTGAACCCTATCTTATAAAATTAAAAATGATACCTTACGAAATTGGGTATAGACATCTGGCAAACACCTAGAATCAAAAGGAAGGTCATCTATATGATACATACTACCACCCCAAATCAATTTCAATCTGGAACCACTTATGGAATTTGATTTAGTTGATAACCCTTCACATGCTGACAGGTGGACTTGTTGCAAATTTCTACCCACCAATTTCTCAATTTTCAACTCCTCACTGCATGTTTCTTTTTGAGCATATACCTATAAGATTAGAAGACTGACAATCAATTGGCCATAATTGGAAATCAAAAGTTGCTTAAAAATTCATATGCAAAACAATCATTGGAAATGGAGACTGCTTAACTGTGTGTGCTGCATATGCTTTTGCTAGTGAAGGCAGAAGATCTTCTGGTTTCCCTTGTTTAATTAGCAGGTCAAGACCATGTTTATTTAAGTTTCTTTTTAAGTCAACCAAGGACTCCATGAGAAACTGAGTCCTCAAAACTGCCAAAAAAGATTTTAAACAACTCTCATTAAGAGGATCAACAATCACATAATATCAAGATGCTGCCCGTCTCATATGTTTGACCATATTCAAACATCATTCAGTAGCATCAGGCTGTTCATTTATTTCATTAAGTAAAGAATAAAATTATCATCTTCCATTGTGCTGTATTAGGTACACAAGCTAAGAACAGCAACTTCATATTCATCTTTCAATTCAGCAATCAGATAGAACTGGGAAACATAGGTAACACAAAGTAATTATTCTAACTACACAACTAATTCTTACAATTGCCACGGTCACCAGATATAGTTAATAACCAGTTGTCAATCTTCAAGAACTTTATCATCATACAACTAAATAAAACTTTTAAAACAAAGTATCATCTAGATGTGAATATCACTAAAATGAACAAGGTAATGCCCTTTTAGTCATTTATTGAGATATCACATCTACCCAAAAAATTGACAGTCTTCAAATGGAACCTCAGATGTAATGGGATTTGAAATGGGCCCTAAAATTTAGGTGTTCTACAAGCAGGTTTTGAACCTCAGAGCCATCAGCCATGAACTATCACCAACAAGCTTTCTAGACTTTCTGTTATCGTCTAAAATTATCCAGTTGACAAAAATAAACTTATATTTGTTGCATGCCAGAGTATTAAATATAAATCTCAAATTCAACAATGTAATCAAATAAAGAACTTGTCACTACATCAGAAAGATACAAGCACAAAACCTGTCATTGCAGAGACGTTTTCTTGATTTTGCTCTAAACTCGCCACTTAATTTCTTGAGAACATTCAGAAGTTACATAAGCAATGTAATTATTGACAATAGATAAACATAAATGAACCACATAAAGTATTTTACTACATTATCCCAAAACCATTTCACCTAAATAATTTAGGACAAGAACTTCAAAAATACACTCAGCACTCAGCCCGTCAATCCTAATTAACAATTTTCGGCAGAGTTTACGCAAAATTAACGTAACTGATCATAAACAATCGCCAACCATTGCGCATTTCAACCACACTCAACAATTCTTCCATCAGAAGCACTTCCTTTAATAATGGGAATTAATTAAAGAACTCAAATGTAACAAACAATGGCTTTATTCTCCCAAATACAGAGGAAAAAAATGAATGAATAGCAATGCAAGTAATTACAGAACAATGAAGTTAAAATTTAAAATGACATCCAAACAATACCTAAATTTAGATGGTATTTACTACTATTACCTCCTGTTTTAGGAAACCCAAAATAATGGGTCGTGCCGAAAAGCCTGGGATCAACACAATAAACAGGTAAAACAGCCTCAGATGAAACCCAAGCCTCGAATAAAACTTCATTGTCCAATATTCTTAAATCGTTTCGAAACCAAACAATAGCAACCCCTTTGCCTTTTCGTTTGGGCATTGATGACGTGTAGCTTTGGAAGGTATGTTCAGCAATGATGCCGATATCTTCAGCTGTAAGTCCTGGAACTTGTTCCACTGGTGTGGCTACAGCTACGGAGGAATTTGAATGCATGGCTGTCGAAATTGTTCGACTGGGGAGGTTGGTTCGTCGAATTGGATGATGAATAAGCTCCCGGAATGTTGTGAATGGGATTAGTGAGTATTTGGACGACATGGATAAACGTACTTTAATCATGGTATGGATGGATTTCGCGGTGGAAAACCAATAGCGGGAATTCATGGTTCTGAGCGGCTAGGAAGTTTACGCGTGTGATGTCTCCCCAAAGATTATTTTAGAAGCAAAGCTCCCAATATTTCTATAGTTTAATGGAAACTCAATGAAATGAAATGGGAGTTATTAAATTTTTTATTACTATTAAAAAAATAAAAATACATTATTGAATTAAGAATTTATTAAGTAGGTTATGAGATGTTTATATATCATAATATAAATGGTTAAATGGGGTAATTATTAATGATAATTTAATAAAAAAAAATATTAATTTAATAGAATTTAATTATAAATATTTAATAATTTTTTATTATAAATTTATTAGGTAATTAAGTAGAATTTCATTAAAACCCAATAATAGCATGTAATTAGGATCCCAATGGGTAATGAGATTACCCATTCCTATTATCTACCAATTTTACTCAATATTTAAAATTAATAGGTATTTAATTACTCATTTCTACTAATTTCCCACCCATTAAATTCCCACCCAATTACCACCTATAGTTAGAAGGCAAAATAAAAATGATGGCGCGTTGGAAAATTGTGAGTATAAAGACTATTTTAATAAATGGAACGACAATGCTTTGGGAATTAAGTGAAACGGTGAGTTTTTGATAAAATGAGGGAGATTAGAAAATAATGAATGGGTGAGATGAATTTGGAAATTTCAATTGGAAATATTTTATTAAACTCTATTATTTTAATAGAGTTTTTATAAATAGTCTATTTTGAACACTTTTTCTTGTACCAAAAGAAAGAGCCCACTATTAAACTAAATTTCTTAAATATCCTTACTATTAATAATTATTTATACTCAAAATTAAAAAATAAGGATAAAAATGCAAATTTATATATTTAGTGATATATTAAATAAGTTGTACCTAATAACTAATAAAAGATTATATCTTAATCAAAGTGAATTCTTTTTTTGAGACAATGGGAGTAATAATTAAATAAATATTGTAATTTTTAAAAAACTTCCAGAAATAATGAAATTGACATTTTGGATGTTGACTTTAAAGTCAACATCCAAGATGTTGACATTCGAAGTATTGACTTTAAAGTCGACATTCAAAAAGTTGGTTTTGAAGTCGATATCCTAAATGTCAACTTCTGTTTATATATATATATATTCTAAAGTTGACATCTAGCATGTCGACTTTAGGTAAAACTATAAAAAAAAAATTAAAAATTCTACTTTATCCCTTCTTCCCCTCATCCTAACAACTCTAATTCTTTCCCTTTGCCCCCTTCTTTTCCCTAATGCCGATAAGATCCCCAACACCCACTCAACCCTCCCCATTTCCCCCCACATCCCATTGCTGTTACAACCCCTCTCCCCCTCACTCCTGCCACCCTCTGTTGTTGCAACCCTCCACACCCCTCCCCCTCTTTTCCTCACACCCCCACCACCCGGGTAGAAAAAGAAAATTTTTTTTTGCAACCCCTCAATTTTTTTCCCATTGCAACCTAGTGAAAAAGAAAACCCCACATCTTTTAGGGAAAACTTGAAGTAGGTCCCCAAAACTTCCATTTTGTAATCAAAAAGGGGGAAAAACATACATTTTGAAAAAAAAAAAAACAAAATGAGGCAGAAAATTTGACGAAGGTAAATTATTTTATATTCCACGTATAATATTTTTATTTTTTAATACATTGTGAATATTATATAATTGTTAGAATGATAAAACTTCCATTTTGCAGTCAAAAGGGGAAAAAAAACCTATATTTTGAGGAGAAAAAAATAAAAAAACGAAGCAAAAGTAAATTATTTTTGCATTATAAATTATCCACATATAATATTTTTATTTTCTAATACATTGTGAATATTATATAATTTTTAGAATTATTTGCTGCGAATAATGATTTTGTTGTGAATATTGTATGATTGTTGGAATGATTTGTTGTAAATAATAATTTTTTTGCGAATATTTTATAATTATTAGAATAATGTGCTGTGAATAATGGTTTTGTTGACCATGATGCCGAAAAATTATGGTTGGATTTCATGTAATATAATTTTGAATGTTTAATTGAAATCAAGTGATTAACAAAATGAGTGGAAAAATTATTTGTGCTATTTGTGGTAGAATACATCAAAAGAAGGCGTATGACGTGATTTCACTGTATTAGTGGTTGAAAGTTATGTGTTTGCTTGTTTTTAATTACACCGTATGCCAATGAAAATTCATAAAATTTATGTTTTTAAATGATTACTTAAAAATTTGGTTGCTAAAATTATGATAAGTTTGTTTTTAGTGATATCTTGTAGAAGATGGATATGGGAAAGGATTGTGTGAGACTTGTGTTATATTAGGACGGAAAAAATAATTAGTGGCGTGAACGGGTCCCAATATAGTATTAGTCCAAAATGGTTTATTGTCATAGATCATAAAATTAGCCTGACAAAACTTTTGGGAATTTTGCATCAAGTAACTGGAATTGATGCAAGGCAATCTGTGATAAAATTGATGTGTTGCTATCATGTTAGCATCATTCCTTATATAATCATGTACATACATGTTCCAGTGGAGGATTATGATACATTGAGGGAGATGTTGTGCATTCCAACGACTTTTCTTGCTTTTAATGTCGTTGAAATGTACATAAGTCAAGAATTCGTTCTTAATCACTTGCTTCTGGGGACAATGTCATTTGTTAATCAAATAAGTAGTGGGTCATTCACACAGTTGCTAAACAGTAGAGGTGGAGAGGGGATTCTTAATGATCAATGGTTTTCCTATAATGCATTCATGTCAAATGATATGTGTTTACCATAAGCAAGGGTTGTACCGAAGCCTTCTTTTGTCCATGAGAGTCCAAGTGGTGCTAATTTGAATGAGGGACCAAGTGGTGCAACCTTAAATGGGGAAGTTTGTACTCCCAAGCCAAGTGGGCAAGCTATAAATAACTTACCACTTGCAAGCACAAGTCATAATGTTTGCCATCGTAGTGATCCAATAGAGAATTGGGTGGACAATAGTGGTGGTTCATTTGATGACAATAATGAAAAGCATGATTTGGGTGGTGATAAATGTGAATGAGCGACTTTAAACCCAACTATCGATGCTACTATGGATAATGAAGTGACCAGCATTCTAATTTACTCGAATATTGGTGATGAAAAACTTTCCATGATAGAGAAGTTTGATGATTATCGACAACCAATTTAAATTGATGACTGAACTTCAAAGTTAAATGTTGGAATGTTTTTTCGAACCAAAGAAGAGGTACAATATGTAGTTATACATTGGTCTATTCATGTACATGTAGGAAACCAAGTACAGCACACAACAGAATTTAAAATTTTGGTTTCCTCCAAGGATCCATATGAAATGAGATCGAATTGGAATTTAGACCTTTTACCTTGTTTGTATTGGTAGAACCAGTAGAGTTGTTTTACGAAAATCGTTCTTTGTCGAATCAATAGCAAAACCAATTTGGCCTTGCCTCTATGGTATCCACATGCTCGTTCCAAACATCTAGATATTGTCACTCAATTATCTAGAAAAGGGAGCACCAAAATCCTAAACTGCTAGCTTCAAAATTTTGCTTCGGTTTCTCCAACAATTTAGCTTCTCTAAGCTTCTGTTTTATCTTGTTCTCCATCAGGAAGTTAGCGACTGTTTTTCTCTAAAGAATAGTTGAAGAACTTCTTGTTTTCTTGACAAGAATAACAGCTATTTTCTTCAAAAGAAAACTGGATGGCCACTATTTTTCTTCTCAAGAAAAAGCCGACAGATTTCCTTTTACTGAACAAAAACAAGGATCGATTTTCTTCTTCAAGAAGACTGAATTTTTCTTCAAAAGAAAAAGAGCAGAATTTCTTTTCTTCAAGAAGAAGAAAAAATGTTTTTCTGGATTATGCTTGTGTCTCACATGTATGTGGCTGCTGGCCAAATCCCAAATATATATAGTAGTAGTATTATGGCAAAACTTCTTCTAAAGAGTTTTACTTGAACTACCAAATTTTAATCCATTTGGGATTGGCTGCCAAAACAAGAATCCCATTCTAATTTAGCTTTGTAATTTTGGTTTTCTATTAAATTAATAAATCCAAAACTACTTTGGATTTATAAACACAAAACCAAAACCATTTAGTTGCAAATCCGAATACCTTCTTAAACTGGAAAACCTTATAGAATCCTACTCATGTTAGGATTCCTTAATTAACTAAAATTTACCATATGAATTTTACATTTCTTTTGGATACGATTTAAGTGTGCGACCCAATAGGTTCTCATAACGTTGGCAATGATCAAATCTATTTTATATTATAGGCATTGAGCGGTGTTTAGCAACACATCAAAACTACCCAAGTTATGAGAATGTTAGTAATTCGACCTTACTTATCTTATGATAAATGTTACCATGTAATTCAATCATTTTTCCCTAAATACCTTGATTAAACACAAGCCATGAAATGTGTCACGCTCACATAGTTCAATCTTTGCGTTTCTTGATTTCCAAGTAGACTCATCTAAACAAATGAGTCCAATATCACATATCAACTCATTTAAGTATGGCCATGCATTTTATGGTCTCACTCAATCAAAAGGCCCAAAAATATCATTCTCATTATATAGGAGGGGCAAATTCTATCTTGATTACTCAACATCCCACTACATAATTCATTGCATGTCCAATTGCTACCTTCATAGTTCACCTTATTACGGGTAACGTTTGGTAGTATCAAAAAATGCAACTCTTTATGTTGGGATCTCTGATAGCCTCAAGTCTAAGGATCATTTACATCATTATCACTATAAGATATGCTCATGACACTTTATATAATAATCCATATAGCATTTCTCATGATAGATCGATCCAGTATATAGTTATCTAACATGTACCTATGTGTTGACTTGATATCTCATATCATGACACATTTCATTAGTCACTACACATACTAGTCTTGATGCGTATTAATGTCCCATTTAATGATAATACTTGACTAGGGATAATTTTAAAATAATTCAATTCTAGGGACATTATTATATTTATTCATAAAATGTAAATATAGAATAACCATAATAATAACAAATAGCCATAAATTAAAAGCATTATGATACAATATATGCCTAAACCATCATGACATGATTGGTCCTTAGGGTATAATCCAACAAACCCCCACTTGAACTAAGACCAATCAATCATATCTCTAATGCCTAATGATCTAATGTGACAATCATGTCTCTGCTGCATCAGAGACTTTGTCAGTGGGTCAGTGATGTTATCATCAGTTGGTACTTGTTTGGATCATTGGTGAGATCTAGGTTCCTTAGCTTGTGCAATGGCTCTATTGTTATCACAATAGAGCTCAATTGGATCGGTAATGCTAGGTACAATCTTAAATTCAGTTATGAACTTTTTGTTCGAAACGCCCTCTTTTGCTGTGTCAAAAGCAGTAATATACTTAGCCTATGTCGTAGAATCGGCTACTATTACCTTCTTTGAACTTTTCAAGTTAACAACACCACCATTTAGGCAAAACACAAAACTTGACTGCGATCAGAAGTCATCCTTATCAGTTTGGAAGCTTGCATCGGTGTAACCAATTACATTGAGCTCTTCCTCACCTCCATACATCAAGAATGTATTCTTAGTCCCTCTCAAGTATTTAAGAATATTTTTGATAGTGATCCAATGACACTCACCGGGATCTACTTAATATCTGCTCGTCATCCTCAAAGCGTACGAGACATCAAAACGAGTACATAGCATGGCATACATGATAGATCCAGTAGCTGATGCATATGGAATCTTATTCATGCGTTGTCTCTCTTTTTGTTTTGAAGGACAATGTTCTTTCGAGAGACTAATTTCATATCCCATAGGCAAGAACCCTTTCTTAGATTCTTGCATGCTAAATCTTTTTAGCACTTTATCTATGTATGTACTTTGACTTAGGCCAATCAATTTCCTTGATCTATCTCTATAGATCTTGACACCTAAGTCTTTTATTAAAAATGACCTCCTAGCCAAGTCTTTATAGATTGTAAAGAAGGAATGTCATTCCCAATAAGTAGTATGTCATCTACATATAATACTAGGAAGACAACAGTGCTCTCACTAACCTTCTTGTAGACACAAGGCTCATCTTCGTTCTTGATGAAACCAAACTCTTTGATTGCATCATCAAATCTTAGATTCCAACTTCTAGAAGCTTGTTTCAACCCATAAATGAATCATTTTAGTTTCTTGATAGGTCGTAGGCTCATCTCGATCCATTAGCAAGACATTATCGTTTTGAGTTATCAGAAATCCATATCTCCCTAGCTTACAATGAAATCCTAGTGAACCTATGTGGAGCTTGTGTCTCTTGAGCAGGTACTTGATCCACAACCGCTTATGGTGTTTGCTCAGTTTATATCTCATCAAGCTTAGCGCTATTTTGTAATTCTCGAACTTCTTCAAGTTTTATTTGTCTCCCATTGGATTTTCTAGAAATGAACTCCTTTTTTAGAAAGACATCAGTCTGAGCAACAAATATTTTGTTCTTGCTGGGATTATAGAAATAGTATCCTTTTATTTCTTTAGAATACCCCACAAAATTGCATTTATCAGATTTAGGTTCAACTTTGTTAGAGACTTGACTTTTAATGTAAGCCTCACATCCCCACATCTTCATAAAAGACATTCTAGGACGTTTCACATTCCATATCTCATATGGTGTCTTTTGAACTAATTTAGAACACGGTTTAGTGTAAAAGCAGCTGTAAGTAAAGCATGTCCCTAGAAGGAATTTAGAAGATCTACATAACTCATCTGGACCATTGTGGTGTTCTAGGAAGAGTGAGTTGTGAAACTATCCCATACTCTTTTAGATAGTCATCGAATTTTTGGCTTAAGCATTCACTTCCTCGATCAGATCGAAGTGCTTTGATACTCTTGCCAAGTTGGTTTTGTACTTCATTATTGAACTCTTTGAACTTTTCAAACAATTCAAACTTATGTCTCATAATATACACATAGCTGTACCTACTATAGTCATCAATAAATGTGATGAACTATTAAAAACCACCTCTAGCTTGTGTATTTAATGGTTCACATACATCACTATGTATTAGATTCAATAAATCCAATAAATCACTTGCCATTTCATTATATTTTGTAAAAGGGGCTCTAGTTATCTTGCCCAATAAACATGATTCATATGTCTCATATGATTCAAAATTGAATGAGTCCAAAAGTCCATCTTTATGGAGTTTGAAAATGTGATTCTTGTTAATATGGCCTAGATGATAATGCCAAAGATAAGTTAGATTAAAATTATTTAATTTAATCATTTTTTTGGTATTTACGTTATAGATAGGCATGTTAAGATTTAGAACATAAAGACCATCAATTATCTAGTTCTAAAAGAAGCCTTGAGGGCAAATTCTAATGCAGCAACCCTTGCTCCATTTCTCACTCGTAAGTCAACTTCGCCTTTAGTTAAAATCCTACTTCTTTTAAGTTCATGCACATTCACACAAATGTGTGAACCATATCCGGTATTTAATATCCATGATGAAGAAGTAGATAAATTAACTTCTATAACATGAATACCTGAAGTGGAAGTTTCGTTTTCCTTCCTCTTCATCTTAAAATCTTCCAGGTAAACTTTACAGTTTCTTTTCCAATGTCCGATCTTACTGCAATGGAAGCAATTCCCTTCCTTAGTTACCTTTTCTTTAGGTCCTGTGGTAAGAATTCCTCTAGGACATACAGTTTTTTCTCTTATTTGAGGGCTATCTTCAAATTCGTATAGCGATCCAGGAAGTTTTTCTCATTCAACTTGTCCTTCTCAAGGATAGATCACAGTAATAGTGTATTAGTGTTAGTGTTTGATGCCATGGTTATCTACAATAGAAATATGCAAAATAAGTATCACAAATGCTATGGACTTTTATTAAATGTTATTCCCACTATTTTTCTCAAATTAATAACTCTCAATATTAATTTGGAAAGATTAATCTAATATATTTATAGTGGGCCAAGATCTATATTCGACTTCATTTTGAGTTAGTTTTTGCTAACACCCAAAACTCGGCTATTTAGGTAGACAACACTTGTCAATTGTATCCCATACAACTCTTGGACATTTGGGTGAACAACCCTTGTTCTAGTTATATCAATAAGCTAAGACCCAACTCTATGCCTTTAGGTCTCAATCTTATTGAGTTTATCTAGTTAAGTCAAACCCAGTGATTAGTAGTCGGATATTACTATTATCTTATCGTGTCTCACCAAGATGGATCATGGTAGCTTGTTTTGGCAAACTTACACATGATTAATCGAAACCTTGACGAGTGTTAGGCATTGGAAGACATCTTAAACTTAATATTTGCATTTGAGGGATTTGATATTTAAATCTCACCATTTTATTCTCATTGGTTAAGGCAGTTATTAGTTCAATTAATCATTGTGATTTATAACTAATTATTACTTTCATGATCTTATCATGCAATTCACCAATGGAAATACACAACATGCATTTCATACATGAACAAGAAAAATAAATCGTGACATAGTTATAGCCCAAACTATAAGTTCTATCAAGCCAATAAGAGAACTCTAAGGTCAACCTAAAGGTGTCAACATCTTCTCCAAGTGCCTCATTGGTTTTTCTTGTATGGTCACCAACTCTTTGCCTCCATGATTCTTAGTCTAATCCTATTTCAAATCTAACTATTACAAGTTTTGAGAAACCTCGAGTTACATTTGAGGGGAGTTAGATGAGAAAAGAATGTACAACCAGAAATAGAGTAAGGTATAACTCGCAAGTCATATTTAGTTAAAACCAATATAAAAACATATCCAATCACATTAGACTAAGGGCTATAACTATGCACCATGCTCAAATATCACATAATGTGCTTGTCACGAATAATTTGGTAATATCAAAATATGCAACTTCTCATGTTGAGATCTTTAATGACTTCAAGTCTAAGGATTATTTTCATCATCATCACTATGAGATATGCTTATGATACTTTATATAATAATCTATATAGCATTTCTCATGGCGGGTCGATCCTGCACATAGTTTTCTAACATGTGCGTATGTGTTGACTTGATATCTCATATCATGACACATTTCATTAGTCACTACACATACTAGTTTTAATGCATTATCATTGTCCCATTTAATGATAATACTTGACTAGGGATAATTTTAGAATAATTAAATTCTTGGGACAATATTATATTTATTCATAAAACGCAGATATAAGATAACCATAATAATAACAAATAGCCATAAATTAAAAGCGTTATGATATAATAGATGCCTAAACTATCATCACATGATTGGTCCTTAGCGCATAATCCAACAGTATATGGGTATTTCAAAGTGAATGAAAGAATCCCCACTAGCTGGTTTGTCCGATGTCGTTATTATGAAAACAAAAATTATTTATGGAGGGTTTGGACAAAACTGAAAAAGCAACATGACTTCTTCGAAATTACAAGATGCACTTTAAACATATGTGATTCCCAAAGGAACATTTGAATTTAAATTATGGCATGGTTAGTCGCTTGGTTCGAAACAATATTAAGAAGAATGCTTCTTACAAGGTCGTTGATATAGTCGAAAATGTGCGTTCTCTTGAGGTGAATATATCATGTAAGAAGGCTTGGTTAGAAAAAAGAAAAATTATTGAGATGGTGTGTAGTAATTGAGAGTTGTCATAAACTATATTGCCAAAAATTTTATTTGCACTCTAATCTTGTAATCCAGGTACAATTGTAGAGTGAAGACACTAAAAATAGTATTCGAGATTTCAACATTTTACATTCACTATTTTGGTACTTAAGCCTTGTATTGATGGTTTCAAACACTACTCCCTCATGATTAGTATTGACAGAACGTTTCAATATAGGAAATACAATGAGAAAATCTTTATTGTTGTCGGTGTCGATGCAATTGGACATATTCTTCCCCAAACTTTTTCTATTGTTGATGAGGAAAGTTTGGCAAATTGGTCGTGGTTTTTGTATAATTTATCATGACATGTTATTTGTGGTCGCGAATGGATTTGCTTGATTTTATATCGAGCAAAAAGAATATTGCGAGTAATTGAAAACAACAGTGAGTTACAACCACCATTTGTTCATAACAGATTTTGCTTATGCCATGTCAAAGCTAACTTCAGTGCTAATTTAAAAAACAATGCTTTGACGGAGTTGATGCACCGTGCTACTTGTTCACACTAACAGAGAAAATTTGCCCAAATAATGAAATCAATTTGAGAATTGAATGAAAATACTAATAAATGGCTGATTGACATTCCACTCGAGAAATAGGCACTGTGCTATGATGGTGGGATCCAATATAGTATAATGATCACTAATCAATATGAATCATTCCATGGTGTTTGAAAAGTGCTAGGAAGTTTCCAATCACCACTTGTGTACGGGTAACTTTTTATCAATTGATTAAATATTTTGATTCACACCTGACCGAAGCTCACAAGCATATTGCTAATGGAAACCCATGGCCCCCAAATGTGCGATAAAAGTTTCTAAAAAATGAGTATAAGTCTAAATATCTCCAGGTCACAGCATTTGTATAGGAAGAATGATTATATCAAGTCACTGTTGGAGTACACAGTGACAAAGGAGACAATGTACATGCAGTGCGTCTTAATAATTGCACTTGTATGTGTGGAAGTTTGAAATTTACAAACTTCTTTACTCGCATGTGATGAAGGTTTGTGTGCAAATGAGAAGGGTATATTTGGCACTTGTTGATGTAGTATACACATTGCATAAAATGGTTGAAACGTATTCTGCTAACTTTTACCTTATGCCCCACGAGAATTATTAGCCATCTGCACATTTTCATCTGGTAGCCAATCGATCAGATAATGATCAACCCAGTCATCCAAGATCTACTCATATAAGGAATAAAATGGATCGAACCCAAAGATAGAAATGCAAGACATGTGAAAAAAATGGACATAATAGGAAAGCATGTCCAAATATAGAAAGGGTTAGAGATAAGACAACCATGTATCTGTAATGTGTTGTAGTACCTTTTGAATTGATTGTTTAGGGTTTAATATAATGTTTGTAATTAAATTTAAAAGTAACACTGTTGGATAACATTGTCGAAGGAACTTTTGCTATATAGATTATGCATATGATATTTTTATATTTAAATTTATATCCTTGTTCACACTATTAGCACGATTTGTGCACTATTACACAATGTAATTTTGATGTGCATTAAATAACTTATTTTAATATTGTGCACAAAACAATCGATTATATATTTAATTTTAAATATGTCTTTTAGGTGATTGAGAGTGAGGAGATCGCATATAGGTTGCCATATTTATTTTTAGGATCTAGCAAGTCGGATGTATTGACTCTATAGTTCTCTCATTGTTCGAAAACTGTTTGGGGAGATCCTAATACCCTTCTATTAAGAATACACATGTTAGATTTTGAGTTTTGGTGAGTTACCCCACTCAACATTAGAGTGCAGGCCATCATACTTCGAGGCGAATTTTATGGTGTGCATATGATGGGACAAATATAGATAGACCATTCATCGATTATGGCATTGGTGGAAAGATGGTGACAAAAGACTCACATATTCCATCTTCTAGTAGGTGAAGTGACCATGACATTACAAGATGTCACAGTACTGTGAACTTTACCAGTAAATCGAGATGCAATGATTGGTCCAGACTCTAATCAAGTGATAGACAAGTGCCAAACTATATGTCTAGATCTTTTGGGTTACATGCTGACTCTTTGAGATTTTGATGAGAATTGACTGAAGTTAAAGAGTATTTCTATACATTTAGAGTTTTGCCCTTTGATGTTTGATGCCACATATATGGAGGAATTACAATATGTTAGGTGCCAGATGATGTAGATTATATAATCTATTATGGGTGATAACTCAGGCACTAAAATCAAACTAATGTACCTGTTATTATTAAGAGATATCGATAATGCATCAAGATATAGTTGAGGCAACACTATTTTAACCTCTCTATATGGGGCATTGTGTTGGGTATCAAAAAGAGATACGGCTAATATATGTGGCCCATTATGCATTATACAGTTGTGGGCATAGGAGATACTACTGACAATTAGAACGCAGTGTCATGTCTTGACCCATCATATTTTGGTTTCCCCTAACATGACTAATGGATCTCAAGCTTACATGTGCATTTTTCTAATTTTTGCATCTAACATTTGTCATTTTTCTCATTGTATCTCATATTCCTATTGATGTGCCTAGTTTATTGCAGGTGGAATACGAGTTTGAGTTTTGCTAATGTTGGTTCCCATGTGTTGCACATGTATCGAGATCGATTGGACTATTTGATAAAAGATCATGTAAGTAATACTGCATTAATCCTTATTTTAATTTTTTTTTAACGAACCAATATTCATTGAAATGATAATTACAGTTATCTTTTGTTAAATTACATTTTATTTGGCAGCTGTATTCAAAAATGAATTTGTATCAGTTCTTAAATTATTGCTTACAGGGACAAGACATTTGATGTGCAAGTGCGCTTCTTACAAACCTTGATGTGGTTAAACTGCATTTACTTGAGCAAGTTAAGAGGCAATTTGGCTATCATCAGACTGTTCCTATTGCCGTTGACACAAAGTTAAGATTGATACGATCGATCGTTGAGGTGGAAAGGGCATTAATTAGATAGTTTATCATGCACACCACATTGATAGATGGAATAGGCAGAGGGATAGCATTGTTCACGAAATTTCTGCAAGTGGGCTTGTGCATTATTTTTCAGAGTACATGGTTTAATATTGCTAAATTATTCATATTTTGATAGGCGATCCCGTGTATTGCCCTGCCCAGGGTATCCGTCTAGTTGCATCGGTTGTGGAGTTTTAGATATGTATATGATATTTTTATTATTGCAATATTTAATTGTGTATTCAATGCTTTAATTGTTATTGCTCTTTTATTTGTAGGGTGAATGTTGGGAACAAGTGTATGATTTGACCAATAATGCATTCAACTATTTGGAGATAGATTTGGGATCAGTCATTGTCAATGTACAAGACATTTTTCTCATGCATTGACAATTGTTGGGGAGAGTCACTAGATGCAAATGACACTTTCAAATTTTCAAGGCCAAAATAGATTTCAACAATCACACAATTAGCCATGCATTTATATCTAGACACCATATTGATGATGATGCCGATGAAATATTTAATACTCAATCACTTCCTCAGTAGTCTAGTGAGTCATGGGAGAAGACACTTGATATTGACCATTTATTGCATTTTGACGATAGGACATCGTCTTGATTTCCTACAAATAAGTTGGTTTATGAACACCGTAGGTGTCCTCATGGGGACCACGTATAGGTGAATCCATTCCATAGGCGACAACCGCATAGAAATATTAGACATTCTCCTTATGGAACTTGATTTCTTTTCTTTTATTTTTTGTAATTTATTAAAAATAATAACTTTTTCTAGTTTTTTTTAATGAAGTTTGTGTGTTTGAGGTTGATATATTGTGGATTTTATTAGTTTTTCATGATTATTTGTGTACAAGAAATTAGTTAAAAATATAATAATATTTTGTTCAAAAATAGTGTGGAAAAATAATGTACAAAAATAATGATGGAAATATGAGGACCGAGACAACTCCACAACATGAAGAACCAAATTCCTACCCAAGAGAACAAGCTGGACATGAAGGAGAGAATTCACCTATAAAGAGACATCCACAATTTGATCCATTGCAAGACATTGGAAGGCCTATGACTAGGTCAAGAACCAAGAGAATGTAAGCTGCCTTAACAACTCTTCTAATTGAATTAATTGAAACTCAAGCTACGGCAGCAAGAAAGACCGACGAACCTAGTTCACAAAGTTCACCATATGTCATTTTACTTAGTATTGTGAATGATGGACCAAGTGTTTCTAATCTTGCTCCATGAATGCAATTCGTTATGGCAATCCAATTCAGTAGTGGAAAGCTCCAGCTTGGCCAAACACAAGTGACTATGTCTCTCTAATCCTTTCCGCACTTGGATTTTAGTTTAGGAAGTATTTCCTTTTTCTTAGAATAGGAGTATTTTAGTAATTTTTTTCCTAAAAGTATTTTAGTTTCCTAAGAGGCAAGGAATTCTAATCCTTCTAGAGGATGGTATTTCCCTTGGCCGCACAATGTCAAAAATTATAAAGAAGCAATTGGCCGCATGAAGCAAGGACAGACTTTGATCAATACAAACTTGAGAGTTTTTTTCTTTTTTTTTTAGTTCTAATTTGGAACTAGTTTTGAGTCTTTAAGGATAGTCTCTGGTGAGCGGAATCGGTGTGTGCAAAAGTGTGTCAAAATATATCTCAAACTCACACAAATTTACACCTAAACCTCACTTAATCAATTGTAGTAAAGCATAGGGATCATTTTCCACAGGGAAGGGGACAAAACACGAATTTAAGTGCAATTAATTATTTGCTAAAGAGTGATGTAAAGAGTGATATTTAGCTAAGAAGCATGAATAAAAGTATGCACATAAAAGAGAATACTAGAATCTAAATGTTAAGTTGAACACTCAACTAAAACAAAGAGAGAAACAAACAATTTAGGAAGGAGGGTGATCCTTGGGTTCAATGCAAGGGGTCGGCTACTTTGACTCCTAAGGGCAACCGAGTGTAGGGCATCTTAACTAAGTGGCTACATCCGTCCGCTCCGTATCTCCTTTCGGTCTCATCGGAATTATGGAATGAGGAATCTCTTTTCGGTCTCATCCCCACCTAGAGCACATTAGCGCCTATGGCTTCCACACAACTCTAATGCACAATTCTAGCCCTAGATGTTTTAGCCAACCACTTCACACTCCCTAGTTCAAGTGTTTAATAAGAAACCACCTAATTTTCACTCCACATCTCCTTTCGGTCTCAATGGAATTAAAGAATAGAAGATCTCCTTTCGGTCTCACTTCTACCTTGTGCACACTAAAACCTATGGCTTCCACACAATTTTAGTGCACAATTAAGCTCATATGGTCGTTGTTTCTTGTCTCAAACACCTAAATCTAGAGAATATTAGGTAGTTTTTCCTACTTTTGGTCTAAATTCATGTATATTCTAAAACACACACGAACACCAAGAACACACACTAAATGTGGCCACAATTCAATGCATGTCAATTCATTAAATACAAGTAGGAAAACTTCAATTAAAGCAAGCCCATCACTCTACAACCCACAAGGAATCAAAATAAACCTAACCCATACATCAAATACCAAGAATCACCCAAGACAAATTAGCCTCTCATGGCTTCAAACAACCAACAATCACAAGGAGATTTAACCATTGAAAGCATAAGAAATTCGTAAGAAATACTTCCCTTAATCAAAAGATTGATAAATCCAACAAATTCCAACACTTAGCAAGCCAAAACAACTCCAAAGATTGAAGTCTTCAAGAGCCAAAGAGAAATCCCGTTTTTGAGTTGGGGACAAAATGCAAATTATCTAAAACTAACCCTAACTATCCACTCTATGCCTTTTTTCTGTAGAAAATGGGGTATTTATACAAGTAGGGGCGTTGGGGAGCAATTATAGAACTTCCAAGAGATCAGGGACATGATTTGCAAATTTCACATTTTGGAGGCATGTGGACCGCCACATGTTGTTGCAGACAATGTGGCCAAAACCTTCGGGTTCCCTTCTCTTTGGTTCGCGCCTTGTTCTGATTTTTGTCCAGTTTTGGTCCATTTGCTTCCAGAATTTGGGAAAACTTTCTTCATGAAAGTTTTTGATCTCTTTCTCATCTTTCCATAGCATCTTGAATCATCTCATTTGGACATTTGCATCAAAAGTTATGAACTCCCGAAGATAATTGGTTTTTAACCCCTTTTTTCCTACAAAACAAATAAAAGATGAGAATCACAAATATAATGTGATTTCTCTAATAAACATGGCATATCTCAATAAAATCTATGCAAAAGCATGAAAAACACACATCTAAGTTTATGAATATTTGATTCTCATCAGTCTCTTAGGTTCAATTTAAGCTATCTTGTTGAGTTTCTTTGCCTCAACAATTTGAGCATGCTTCTTGGTTCCAAGGGATAGCCCTATCTCAACCAAGTGTTGGGGTTAAGCCTTCGGGTGTCAAGTTGACAAAAGCAAGGTCCTTCTTCACAACTCGGAGTTGGTGTCTTGCTTAAAGAAAGAACTAGTTCAACCTAGAGGACGATACTATGACCTACACTTTGGTATTTGTTGCGAATTCAATACTTTAGTAGAAGATTCGTATCAAATAATGTACGAAAAATAATATACAAAAATAGTTTACAAAAACAATGTACAAAATATACAAAAATAATGTGCAAAAATAATTTTTTAATTTGTTCAAAATAAAATATAGAAAAATAATGTACAAAAATAATTTTTTTTTGTAATTTGTTCAAAACTAATGATATTCGGAAGAAGTTTTAGCAAAAAATTTTAAATTTTTTAATTTTGAAATTGATTTAAGGATTTGACTTAATTTCTAAAGAATGATTAAACATTATAAAAAAAAGGTGCTGCTATTGTTTGAAAAAAAAATAGTAAGGGCCATATTTGATCATCATAGAAAAATGCTAAGTATAATTCCCCTTTTTCATATTGCAATATTAATTATTAATATTAATTGAATAATAAATTCTTGCAGTTTCATGTCCAATAAAGTAGGAAATCTTGGCTGGTGAAATGCTTTATTTACTCATTTGGGGTAATGTTTATGGAAGGATAGAAAGAATTTGTATTGGATAACAACTTATTGGTAGGTGATGTCTGTGCGTTTGAATTGGTTAGTGTACTCAAATGAACATCATCATCTACAGAAACAATTCAAGAACAAAAAATTAAAGTTCTCCATTTTAGTTAAAAAGTGAGGCCTGTACACTTTTTTTTTTCAAGAAATTAGTTAAAAATTGAATAATTTTTTTTAAAAAGAAGAAGTCGATTTTCTAGAAATAGACTTTGAATTCAATTTTCAAAAACTAGATTTCAATACTTTTTGAAATCTTTTTAAAACAACAATAGTTTTTTTAATTTTGAAAAAAAAAGTATTCAGTTAATTGACTCTAGAGATAGAAGTCCAGGATTAGATTGGAAGTTGACTGAATTTTGTATAAAAAAGAGTCAATTGTATGATATGTATTTAGACTTTAGAAGTTAATGAAATTTATGCGCTTCTTTTTACTAAATTATTTCCTTCTTTTTGAATTTCTTCTTCAATTCTCTCTCACTTTTTTGAATAATTTTCTCTAGTCATAATAATTTGATATCAGAGCTAGCGTTCCATGACAATGGATGAAGCAACTCAATATAAGGTCCTTGAGAAACATGTGAAAAAATAAAATGTCAAGATTCAAGAAATTTTGGAATCATGAATGATTCCCATGTATGAAATGGAAGAAAGCCATAAGAAAATGGAGGTGTATAGCTAATATGACAACCCACATGCAGCATTTTTAGTAATGGTGAATATAATGAGAAGTCTAGATGTAATGATTCTAATCAACCCTCATCCTTACCTACACCAATTACCAACAATAACGACAATGTGACTCTAACTAGGAGGAATAAGGAGAATCTAAACCCAAATGTGGAAGGAGATGACAAAGGATTTAAAAGCTAGTGGTCATCACATAAAGTTGAATTACCCATGTTCTCTAGAGAGCATCCAAAGGAATGGGTGAGAAAATGGACATGGAGGAGATGTATTTGGAAGGAAATGCAAAAATATGATATCAAAGTAAGAAACTGGCCAAAAGACAATTAACATGGAAGGAGTTCCAATGGGTTGTATGCAGAATATTTGGAGATAGAAATCTCCAAGATGAAATTGAAGAATTCAATAAGTTGCAACAATAGGAAAAAATTTTGGAATATCAAGAAAGGTTTGAAGAACTAAAAACCTTGATATTATTGAGGGACCCACATTTGCAGGAGTCCTATTTCATATCTAGCTTTATCAGTGGAATCAATGAAGAAATTAAGCCAATACACAGGCTTATGAAAGTAGGCACGTTACTGGAGGCCTTTGAAATAGTCCAGTTGCAAGATCAATCTTTGGAGTTGATGTAAAGAAAAGGCAAGGCACCAATCAAAAATCAAATTGAGCCTTGGAATGAGAGGTTAAATGTAGCCTCAAAAAGGATAAGTGAAATCCCACTACCAAGAACTATGATACTGATGCAAGAGGATATAAGAAAAGTGAAATTAATGGATTTGTCAAGATTTTACACCAAGAAATACAGTACAAGAGAAATAACTACCTACGTTTTATACGTGAAGAGAAATTTAGCCGAGGTCATAAGTGCAAATTAGGCCATTTCAATTTTATAGTAATAGAAGAAATAGAGGACTTGAGAACAGTTGAGGTAGATTCAAAAAGAGAGACTGAACAAACCATTGAGGTGTTTAATACATGACCTTTCTTATGCTTTGAAAAGGAAGATAATCATATTGAAAGGTAGGATGAAGGGACATCCCATATATATATTGGTTGATTTTGGGAGTTTTTGCACATTTGTTAAATACAAACTTAGAAAAAAAAAAAACTACAGCTACCGATCTATGAAATTGAACCCTTAACAACTTTCATTTGCAAATGGGAATATTGTCACTAGTTATTGTTAGGAAATCATGTATGCCATAAACAAATTTATAGGCAGCGGAATTAAAACATGATTTACACCAGGATCAATTTCAATATACGTATAAATAAAAAACCTGTTTTGATGACTGAAGATTGTGTCGTCGAAGGAAGTTTTGTCAACCACAGCCGCACAGACGTTCGGCCTCTAAGGTATCCACACGAACTTGTTCTTAGGATCTTCCTAGGATTGATTGACACCAAGCCAATATGCTAGTTCCTTCAATGAGCGTCGTAAAATTTTTAGAGTTTAAGAAAACTCTAACAAAACAAAAGAAGAACTTTTTCCCTCTGTCTTGCACGTCAAAATTCTGTACGTACACTCTATTTGGAACTTGGTGTCTGTTTCCTATTAAAAGGTAAGTTCTATCTATCTGTTAGACAGTCTAACAGACTGATTAGACATTCTATCGTAATAGAATTCTTTTAATAAAATTAAAACTAATTCTAATTCTATTAAGATAAAACAATTTTATCTTATCACAACTTATCTTATAGGAGATCTTATAGGTTAATTATATTACAAATTAACCCCCATAATTATCACATAATTATTTAATCATTTTAATCCAAGAACAAATTCTTTATGTGTGTGACCCTTTAGGTTCTTAATCACTTGGCAATAAATAACAAATTATAATCTTAGATTTAATTGGCTTTAGTACAAAACCAACAGTTATGTAGTCTACAAAGGAGTCAAATGGTAGATACAACAATACACTTTTATGTTTGACATGAGGGTAATGAAAATTGGTGACTAGGATATCATTCTTGGAATAGACCGGATGTATCAATATAGTCCCATCTTTTTATTTTAAGTAGCTAATGGTGTGCTTTTCATGTGACGAAGAGACCATAAATTGGAAGGAATGGTTGAGAAACCTGTAATGAAGCTAATGAAAGGGGTATCAATGTCTAAATTTTTTGAAAACAACAATCAAAGCATTATAACCTCTATTTATTCTTAGCAAGGTACATTGTCTAAAGGGATTTCTAAGTTGCTTTTACAATTTCTTGATGTTTTGAAACCCCAAAACATCATGCTACAAATAGCTATGAGCCATGAAATTCCTTAAAATTTAATTTCTAGACTATTGATATGTAACTATGCACATATCCACAGTTTTAGAAAGCAGAAATAGAAATACAAGTTTATGAAATGCTTGAAAGTGTAATAGTAGAATAGTTCAACCTAACACAAGTTTTATTGTCTCACCAGTACTCCTTGTTAAGAAAAAGGATGACACTTGGTGTTTCTATGTCAATTACAGAAATTAAATGCGACTACCATCAAATATAAATACACTATTCCACACATGGAGGAACTGTTAGGTGAATTGTTTGGTTCAAAGTTATACATAAAAATTGATTTAAGAGTTGGCTACCATCAAATCAGAGTTAAACCACAAGATAAACATAAAACAAAATTCCAAAGTCATCATGGATAGTATAAGTTCCTTATCATGCCTTTTGAATTAAATAATGCCCTTTTTTTCATTTCAAGCCTTCATGAACACTGTGGTTTAGCCTTACCACAAAAATTTTGTGCTAGAATTTTTTGATGACATCCTAGTATATAGCCTTGATTTTTCTTTCCACATAAGTTATCTAAAAGTTATGTAAACAACTTTGAGGACTCATTAGTTATATGCTAAATAATTTAATTGTGCAGCTCAAACTAATGTAGAATATTTAAGCCACTTTATACCATAATCAAGAGTTGAAATGGACAAAGATAAGATGAAGGCTATGCTTGACTAGCCACTGCCAACCAGTATCAAGGCATTGAGAGGATTCCTTGGACTTGCTAGATGTTATAGACATTTTATCAAGAATTATGGCATAATCGCACTACCATTGACTGAACTCTTGAAGCAATACAATTTTCAGTAGAATGAGTAGGCTAATATTGCCGTTAGTAATATGAAGCAACTCATGAATACAAATCAAGTTTTCACCTTGCTAGATTTTTCAAAATCTTTTAGAGTAGAGGCGGATGCAAGTAACAAAGGAATTGGGGTAGTGTTTATGTAGGAAGGACAGCCTGTTGCTTATATGAGCAAGGCAACAACAAAAATAATGCCAATTTATGAAAAATAATTGTTGACAATAATATTGGCAATGAACAAGTGAAGTATTATCTAATGGACTATCACTTTGTGATTAAATTGATCATCAAAATTTAAATTTTTGCTAGACTAGAAATTGAACACCACTTCTCAACATAAGTGCTTTGCGAAGCTCTTGAGGAAGGATAATGAAATTCAATATAGAAAAAGTGTGGAAAACAAGGCTACTGATGCCTTATCTAGGAATGATTTTGATTCTCAAATATTGGCCAATTCTGTAGTGCAAATCCAATGGATACAGGATGTCATTCAAAGTTATAATTAGGATGACCATTGACAGAACTTATTGCCTTTTGACCATTAATCCCAAGTAGCAGTTAGATTATAATGTGGCAAGTGGCATTTTGAAGTAGAAAGGCAAGATCTATATTGGCAGCCATTCACAACTCAAACATCATATCATTACTACTTTATGTGCCTTAGCATTAGGTGGACATTTTGGTCAACAAGCCACCATTCAAAAAATACACCAATCTTTTATTGGCCTCAGCTCAAGTAGGATGTGATCACATTTGTAACTTAATACAATCAATGCTAGTGTTGTAAGCATGAAAAACTGTCCTATTATAGTTTCCCTCAAGCTCTACCAATCCCAAATAAAGCCCAGTCTAGCATTAATAAGGATTTTGTGAAGCATTTACCCAAATATGAGAATCATGATACCATCGTAATAGTAATTGATGGGCTGTCTAAATTGGCACACTTTTGCCTCTCTTAGTCATCCTTTCATAGCAAAAGAGGTAGTTGAAGTGTTTTTGAACCACATTTTTAGACTTCATGGCCTCCTTAAATCATAGTTTTAGACAGAGATAAGTTGTTCACTAGTCTTTTTAGGAAGGAACTTTTTCTTCTATTGAGAACTCAATTGCACCTTAGTTCAACCTATTAGCCATAAGCAGATGGCCAAAGTTAATGCTTGATTCAATGTCTTCAATTGTGTCTCAAATGTATGTGTTATGATAGACCTCATACTCAAAAAAAGTGGTTGCTATTGGTTGAATGGCGATATAGCACCAACTTCCACACTAGCATTAAGATGATACTGTTTGAGGACTACTATGGATACAAACCTACATAATTGCCTTCTAGAACTCTAATGGATTCGACAATGCCTGTTGCTATTAATTTCATCAAACAAAGGCATGATATTGAGTGATTGCTTCATAATCACCTTATTCAAGCATAAGCCATAGTGAAGTTTTTTGTAGACCAGCATAGAACTGAACATGATTTTCAAGTGGAAGATTAGGTGTACTTGAAATTGCAACCTTATAGGTAGCAATAAGTTGATCTCTGAAAGCAACTGAAGTTCACTGCCAAGCTTCTTGGTATTTTCTTTGTTTCGGAAAAGATTGGTGTAGTGGCAAATAGCTTCCAATTACCTCTCAAGGCCAAAATTCATCCAATTTTTCATGTTTCTCAACTCAAAAAAGCTTGATAGAATTAGACTATCGTGCCTCATCATCTTATTGTGAATAATGAAGGCTAGATAAGAATTGAACTTGAAGTCATTCTGCAATGCAAAGCTATCATTTGAAATGGTCAACTTGTTTCTAGATTCTAGTTCGTTGGTTGAATCCAAGCGAGAAAGATGATATTCTAAAGATCTTTCATTCATCCAGAAGCAATTTCCTTCTTTTCTAGCCTTTGCTATTGTAAATCCTTGAGAACAAGGATAGATTTTAGAAGGAGAGTAATTGTTAGAAGGTAGGATAAAAATAGTAGCATTTTAAAAAGGAGCTAGCAGAATGATAGCGTTTTGGAAGGAGTTACTGGAACAATCACGTTTTAATAAATGGAACGATGATGTTTTGGGAATTCAAGTGGAATAGTGACGTTTTGATAACAAGAGGGGAATTTTAAAAAAATGAATGGCATAAATGAATCTTGAAATTTCAATTAGAAATAAAAAGCTAGGGTCAAATTAGAAGTTAACTAAATTTTGTATAAGAAAGAGCCAATTGTATGAGATATATTCAGACTTTGGAAGGTAATGAAATCTGAGCTCCCTCTTTTTCCTAAATTCTTTCCTTATTTTTGAATTTCTTCTTTAACTCTCCTTTATTTTTGGAATAATTCTCTCTTATTCATAATAGATTCAAGCAAATTGTAATAGGTAGTAGTAAATCACTTAATTCATCACATTTGACAAATATTTTATAGGGTTAATTGGTTTTGTTTTAGTACCAATGAATTTGGTTTTTTTTAACTATAACATTAGTTTTGTATTATTCAATCAAAAAGATAGATACATTTATTAGCTAATTCATTAGTAGACCGGTCTAACAAGTAAATAGTCAATGATGAAAGTTTGAGTTTTATTCTTATAAATTTTTTTTTTATTGCTAAAGCTAGTTTGATGCAAGCTATAATTTTGTCAAAATTATCATGGCCTTTTCCCTTTTTTTCCCTCCAAAGCTATAATTGTGTTACTATATATATATAAAAAAAAAACCAAGTATACAACAAAAATTACAAATTTGAACACTTACCACTTTGTTTAGCGCTTTCTAACTATGAAAGATCTAATTATCTATACTTGTGAACAATTGTTAGCTACAGCTAGTGATGGGGTCGAAAGCGCCAACAGTTGCAGTTCTCCCTCTCCCTAAGAAGTTTTTTTTTAAATATTAAGCTTTTATTAAAATCTTAAGACATTTTAACATTTGTTCCTCCTAAATTTGAAATTTTTAATTTTGTCTACTTTGTTGAACTCCGCCTTCACTACTCACTTGAGCATGGTTGGGCAAATAGCTGCATGAATAAGGTTTTGGGTGAAATAGAAGGTCAATTTTCATATCTTGATGATATCGACAATTTATTTTTGTTATTAGCATTTGATGAGTGTGCAAAAGCAATATCTAAATAGACATTAAAATAAATGTTTTACATCATTTATTGAATTAAATGATGCTAGTTTCATGTTTTCATGTGATTTTTGGTTAAAAATTTATGGACATAAAAAGTAGAAAATGATCAATTTTGAGAAAATTCTATCGATAGTGCAATCTAGAGGTGGAAAGTGTTTGAACATGCACAAAGAGAAATTTGGAAATTACACTTAAGAGTGTTTCTCTTCTTCTATTGAACCAAATCAAGAGATTTTGGATGATATGGAATGCTTTTTGAATATGTTTTAAGTCTTATGTTTTGTGTTTCTCCTACATTAGCCAAAACCAAGTTAAAATTGAAGTCGAAATAAAGATATGATGAGATCGGATGATGACTAAATTTCAAGAGGATGGCTGTATCTTGACTTACAGAAGTCTAATTTAAATAATTCTAAAGTATTAGAAAGCTAAGAGCAAGAGCTATAATTTTATGAAGAAGTTAATTCTATCTAGAAAAGCCTCAAAAGGTTGACTGTAGGAAGCCTCAAAGATGAAGAACAATGAGAAGGTAGAAAAAGGGGAAAGTTTGGGGCTAAGTTGCACTGCCACTAATGCTAGCGGCATGATTTCTCGCATTGCCAACATGACCTAGCCTGCAATTAAATGTGGAAATGATGATTTTTTTACACTTTCACTGCTTAGACATTTTAATATTAGCTTGGATCACTTGCTAGGAAATATTTAGGGTTAAACTTCTCCTATAAGTACATTTTTTAGGGATTATTTTTACAAATTTATATTTTTAAAAACAAAATTAGATCTTACAACTAAATAGGGGTTTTTGATAACTTTAGAAGAAAAACATTCATCCGTTAAGATAGTGGTTTTTATTTGAAATTTAATTTGTGTGTTTGATTTCTTTTGTTAAGGGAAGTCTCTTACACCTTAAGTGTGAATCTTTTGCTCAATTTCTTTAATTTGGTGGTTATTTATTTAGGTATGAGTAGTTAAATTTCTATAATTCCTAAAATTTGATGATAGGTTGTTGATATTTTTTTTATTATGTTGATTTATGTTATAGGTCATGTGAACTAATATCTAATATCATGTTTTAATGTGAAATGCATGCAATTTATTGAGGCTTCAAATATTGTGTGTTATGGGATTTTGTGTTTAATCATTGCTTGACATCAGAGGGTGGACCTTTGATATTAGAATCATAGTACCTTTATTCTAAAAATAGGTAGAAATAATTGATGGGCTCTTAATTATCAATTATTCTTTATTTAAATAGTTTAGTAGAATAAGAATATTTGCCATATCTATTCTATTCTAGAAACTAGAAATAGAAGGAAGAGTGAAAATTGGACAATTGGACAATTGTCCAATTATTTGCATATACCTATAATTAAATTAACCAAATTATTGAGAGATTGACACCATTTTAGTCATTTTTTCAGGAATTTTTTATAACTTTTGCTTTAATTCCTTTTAATGTATTTTTTAGAATTCATTAGTTCACATGTTTAGTTAATTTTTTTTTTCATTTCCTTAGATTTTGATTCGCGTACAGAGTTTAATATGTTCTTTCTTGCGATGGATAGTTTCCCATTGAAAATGAGTGTTAAAGTGTGCCAAAATCTCGAGAGCTTTAATGATCATGGTGATGAACAAATTGGAAAACATTAAGATGCCTTGCCTTCAATGCAAGAAAAGTTCTAGAGAATACTAATTAACTAGCAATAAAATCGTTGGTCACCAACAAAGCCAAACCCCAATGGCTATTCTCATAGCGGGCACAATCTTCTACATCTCTCTTATTGGATCACCCATTGCTGCTTCCGTAGATGTTGGGTGAAGGGACAAAGCCAATGGATGCCTATTCTGTTCTCATCAAAAGCTGGTAAAAAGAGTTCAAACAAATAAAAGATAGTACAAAGAGAAGTTCATAACCTTAAGATGACAAATTTCGAGTCCTAACCTATTTTATTTTAGTAGTTAATGTTAACTATTTACTTCCATATATCTTTTTTCAATTTAAACATTATTCACTTAAAAGTAATATTATACTCATTATATTGACTTTACTTCCACTAGTGCTATTGATAAATGTTTACTTGAGCTCATATTGTGTGAATTAAGTTAATTATTACTTAATCGTTGTAATATTTGTGCTATATTTTTGTACCCTAATCCATCACAATAGCACTCCTTATTCACGACTAAATATATAAAATTATATTATTAATTATACTTTTTTGCAATAAAAAAAGTGCTAATAACAAAAAGTGGAAGAGCACCAATATTGTCACTCTTTTCATAATCATAAGTAATAGTAATTGGAGTTCATTTACTATCATTGTGTTAACCATTTAATCACTTTGTTAATTTGAAATTTGTTTGTTTAGCATATTTTATTATTCTCTTTCAATTGTGAAAATCTTATCTTAAATTACACTAGTTTGTAAATTATTACCTCAATTTTGGTATGATCAACATGAGCTTGAATAATGTTTCAATTCTAGTAGAATCGACTTGTGCTTGAATAATGTAGTTACATGGTACAACCTGTATATTTGGAATAATAAACAGTTTAACAATTGCCAATTCTCTAAATTTTGTCTTCCTAAAAGCATTAATTAGCTATTGAAAATAATTAAATCCTTTGAAAAGCTCCTTGTATTCTTCACCTTACTTTGCTAGAACTCTTTCCTTGTTCTTCATCACCCTACTCTGCCATCCCATTGCCCCCCACCCTTGTATCCCATTTTAATCCTTTTCCTTGGAGTGATGCAGCCAAGGGATGGAAGTGATATTCTAGTTCTTGTGATTCTAATGTTGAAATTTGAACGTAGAATTTGATTATGTAGACTTGACCACAAAAAACGCCTAGTACAAGAAATCAAAACTCAATATTTTTGTAGTGTGCTTGCACTTACAAGGACATATTTTTGCAAAGTCAATAACAAGTGAAAAATTCTAAAGTATGTTGCATCTATATTCTCTACAACCAGCCACGTTATGTTGGATTATGCCCTAAAGACCAATCATGTGATGATTGATTGGACATATAGATGTACCATAATGTTTATAATGAATGACAATGATTGTTATGTTTATTTTGATATCTGCGCTTTATGAATAAATATTATAATGGCCCAAGAATTTAATTATTCTAAAATTATCCCTAGTCAAGTGTTATCATTAAATGGGACAATGAGAATGCATCAAAACTAGTACGTGTAGTGACTGATAAAATGTGTCATGATATGAACTATCAAGTCAACACATAGGTACATGTTAGAGAACTATGTACTGGATCGACCTATGCTTCTACTTTAGGTATTTATGTTATAGAAGTTAATTTATCTACTTCTTCATCATGGGTATTAGATACTGGATGTGGTTCACACTTTTGTGTTAATGTGCAGGAACTGAAAAGAAGTAGGATTTTAGCTAAAGGCAAAGTTGACCTACGAGTGAGAAATGGAGCAAGGGTTGCTGCATTAGCTGTAGAGACTTATGTCTTGAATTTGCCCTCAGAGCTTCTTTTAGAACTAGATAATTGTTATTACGTGCCTTCCATTACGAAGAATATAATTTCAATCTCTTGTTTAGACAAGATTGGATATTCATTTATAATAAAGGACAATTGTTGCTCTTTCCATTTAAATGAAATATTTTATGGCGGTGAATGACTAGTTGATGGTCTATATGTTCTAAATTTTGACATGCCTATCTATAACGTAAATACCAAAATGATTAAATTAGATAATTTTAATCCAAACTTATCTCTAGCATTGTCGTTCGCCCACATTAACTAGAATCACATTTTCAAATTCCATAAAGATGGACTTTTGGATTCATTCGATTTTGAATTTTATGAGACATGTGAATCTTGCTTATTAAACAAGATTACTAAAGCCTCTTTCATATGACATAATGAAAAGGCAAGTGATTTATTGAACTAATACATAGTGATGTATGTGGACCATTAAATATAAAAGCTTGAGGTGGTTTTCAATACTTCATCACATTTATTGATGACTACAGATGATACGGATATTATTTCTTATGAGACACAAGTCCAATGATTTGAAAATTTCAAAGAGTTCAAGAATGAAGTACAAAACCAACTTAGCAAAAGTATTAAAGCACTTCAACTGATCGAGAGGAGAATACTTAAGCCAAAATTTTCATGACTATCTAAATGAGTGTGGATAGTCTCACAATTCACTTCTCCCGAACACCACAATGGAATGGGGTATCCTAAAGGAGAAATCAAACTCGTTAGACATAATTGCCCATGATGAGTCATGTAGATCTTCCAAAGTCCTTCCGGGACTTGCTTTACTTACAAACTGCTTACACTAAATTGCGCTCCATCTAAATCAGCTCAAAAACACCATATGAGATATGGATTCGAAACATCCTAGTATGTCTTTATGAAGATATGGGGATGTGAGACTTATGTTAAATGTCAAGTCTTCTAAAACTTGGACCCAAACTGATAAGTACAATTTTGTAGGTATCCTAAAGAAACAAAAGATACTATTTCTACAATCCCAATGAGAACAAGATATTTGTTGCTTGGACTAGTGTTTTTCAAGAAAAGGAAATTATTTCTAGAAAATTCAGTGGGAGACAAATAAAACTTCAAGAAGTTCAAGAACCACAAAATAGCACCGAACTTGATGAGATGGAAACTGAGCAAACACCACAAATAGTTGTGGAACAAATACCTACTCAAGAGACACTAGCCCCACATAGGTCCACTAGAATTCTTCGTGAGCCACAGAGATACGGATTTCTGGTAACTCAAAATAGTGACATCTTGCCCATGGATCAAGATGAGCCTATGACCTATCAAGAAACAATATCGGGGCTAGACTCTGAGAAATGGCTTGAGACCATGAGATCTGAAATGGAATCCATGTATTCAAATCAGATATGAACTTTGGTTGAGTCACAAGGGTTAAAACCCATAGGGTGCAAACGGGTCTTCAAGAAGAAGACCGACATTGATAGTAAAGTACATACCTTTGTAGAAAACCAAATTAGAGTTTGCAGCATAAATTAAAAATTTTTGGTTCCCTCCAAGGATCCATACAGTGAAATCAAATTGGTAATGAAGATTGTTACCTTACCGAGTGTAGCCTTGTTGATTATCGGAGATTGTTGATTGTTGAATCACAAGCAAAACCAATCTAGCTTTGCCTCTATGGTATCCACACGATCGTCTCCAAGCCTCAAGCAATTAACTAAAGAAAGAAGTAACAAAATCTTATAGTGCTAGCTAGGATTTTGTTACTCGGGTATTCCCTCAAGTTCTCAACTCAAGAATTTGTTTTTCTTTCAATCTCTTCTTATAAATTCGTTTTTTGATTCTTATTAATAAGGAGTGATGTCTATATTGAGCAAGAGAAGAATAATGAATAAAATTTCGTGCACCAAGAATAGCTCTTGTTTTTCTTCAACAAAGAAAGCTTAAATAGAAGTCTTTCAAAGTGAAAGTGTCCATCGGTTTTCTTCATTTTTCATTCAATAACTCATCCATGTGAACAAATGCCTTTTCACATTTCATATTCCGTAAATTGAATTGCCATATGCTTCACATGGTTGCCTTTTCATTTTCAAATAAATGGCTGCCTTTTCATTTTCATAAAATGAATTACAATATGTTGCCTTTTCATTTTCCAATGAATGGTTCCTTTTCATCTTCCAACGATAAAATCCATTTTGATTATTATTTAATTAATAAATCTAAAACTCATTTTGGATTTATTAATATTAATAGAACCAAAATCTTTTGGCCTTAAATCCAAGACCGCTTTAAAACAAAACCCGATAGATTCCTATTCTCAATAGGATTATTAAATTAACCAAAATTTCATCACATGAATTTTGCACTTCTTTGGATACGATCTAAGTGTGTGACCTAATAGGTTCTCAGAATGTTGGCATTGGCATAAAATATATTTTATGCCAAAAGTAATGAGTGGTGTCTAGCAACACATCAATACTACCCAAGTCATGAGAATACTAGTAATTCGACATTACTTTTCTTGTGATATATATTATCGTAATTAAATCCCTTTGCCCTAGATATCATGATTGAACACGAGCCATGTAGCGTGTCATGCTCAGATAGTTCAATCTTGCATTTCTTGATTCCCAAGTAGACACATCTACACAAATGAGTACGATATCACATATCGACTCATTTGAGTACGGTCATACATTTTATGGTCTTACTTGATCAATGGGCCTAAATATATCATTCCCATTATCTAGGAAGGGCAAATCCTATCTTGATAACTCAATATCCGACTACATGATTTATTACATATCTAATTGTCACTTTTATAATTTACCCTATTATGGGTAACGTTTAGTAGCATCAAAACATGTAACTCCTCATATTGGGATCTCTGGTGACCTCAATTCTAAGGATCACTTACACCATCATCACTATGAAAAATGCTTATGACACTTCATATAATAACCCATGTAATATTTCTCATGGGTCAATCCAAAGACATTGTTCTCTAACATGTACCCATGTGTTGACTTGATATCTCATATCATGAACAATTTCATCACCACTACACATGCTAGTCTTAATGCATTATCATTGTCCCATTTTATGATAATACTTAATAGGGATAATTTTTAGAATAATTAAATTCTTGAACATTACTATTATATTTATTTCATAAAACGCAGATATATAGAAATAAACATAATAATCATTGCCATTAATTATAAACATTATGATACAATAAATGCCTAAAGTATCATTATATGATTGGTCTTTAGGGCATAATCCAACACCTTTAAGGGACGATTGGTTACTAAAAGTTTCACACAAGTTTATGGTATAGACTATGATGAAACTTTTTCACCAGCTTATGCTTAAATCCATCAAGATCTTGTTTGCAATAGCTGCATTCCATGATTATAAAACTGCAAATGGATGTTAAAACTACTTTCCCTAATGAAAACCTTCTTAAAGATGTGTACATGACACAATCTGAAAGTTTTGTCGATCCAGAAAATGCTAGAAAGGTTTGTAAGATCAAAGTTAGAATCTATGATTGAATGATGCAATCAAAAATTTTGGTTTCATCAAGAACAAAGATTAACCTTATGTCTACAAGAAGGTTAGTGACAGAATCATGGTCTTCCTAGTATTGTATGTAGATGACAAAGTACTTATTAGGAATGACATTCCTTCTTTATAATTTGTAAAGACTCGTTAGGAGTTCTTTTCAATGAAAGACTTAAGTAAAGCAACCTATATATTAGGTGTCAAGATCTATAGAGATAGATCAAGGAAATTGATTGACCTAAGTCAAAGCACATACATAGATAAAGTGTTAAAACACTTTAGCATGCAAGAATCTAAGAAAGGGTTTTTGCCTACGGGACATGGAGTTAGTCTCTCAAAAGAACAAAGGTCCTTCGACATAAGAAAAGAGACAATGTATGAATAAGATTCCATATGCATCAGCTATTGAATCCATCATGTATGCGATGCTATGTACTCGTCCCGATGTCTCATACACTTTGAGCATGACAAGCAAATATTAAGTAGATCCCAAAGGAACATCATTGATCGCTGCTGAAAATATCCTTAAGTACTTGAGAAGGACTAAGGATACATTCTTGATATATGGAGGTGAGCAAGAACTCAATGTAATCGTTACACAAACGCAAGATTCCAGATTGACAAGGATGACTATTGATCGTAGTCAAGTTATGTGTTTTGCCTAAATAGTGGTGCTGTGAGCTGAAAAACTTCAAAAAAGGCAATAGTAGCTGATTCTATGATAGAGGCTAAGTATATTGCCGCGTCGGTCATTTGGATCAAAAGTTCATAACCGAACTTGGGGTTATACCTAGCAATGCCAATCCAATTGAGCTTTATTGTGACAACAATGGAGCCATTGCACAAGCTAAGGAACCCAGGTCTCACCAACGATCCAAACATAAACTTTGGCGCTTCCATCTCATCCGACAGATCATTGAGAGAGGGGAAATGAAGATATACAAAGTACCAACTAATGATAATATCGCTGACCCACTGACAAAGCCTCTGACGCAGCAGAGACATGATCATCACACTTGATCATTAGGCATTAGACATATGATTGATTGGTCTTAATTCCAATGGGAGTTTGTTGGATTATGCCCTAAAGACCAATCATATGATGATTGTTTAGCCATATATTGTATCATTGTGCTTATAATTTATGGCAATTTATTATTATTATATTTAATTCTATATCTACGTATTATGAATAAATATAATAATGTCCATAGAATTTAATTATTCTAAAATTATCTCTAGTCAAGTATTATCATCTAATGGGACAATGATAATGCATTAAAACTAGTATGTGTAGTGACTGATGACATGTGTCATAATATGAAGTCAACACTTAGGTACATATTAGAAAACTAAGTGCTAGATCGACCCGCCATGAGAAATGCTACATGGATCATTATATGAAGTGTCATAAGCATATCTCATAGTGATGATGATGTATGTGATCCTTAAACTTGAGGTCATCAGAGATCCTAACATGAGGAGTTACATGTTTCGATACTACCAAACGTTACCCGTCATAAGGTGAACTATAAAAGTAGCAATTGGATATGCAATAAATCATGTAGTGGAATGTTGAGTAATCGAGGGAGGATTTGCCCCTTCCATATAACGAGTAATATCTTGGTACCCTTAATTAAGTGAGACCATAAAATACATGGTCGCACTCAAATGAGTCGATTTGTGATATCGGCTCATTTGTTAATATGAGTCTACTTGGGAATCAAGAAATATAAAGATTAAATTATGCGAGCGTGACATGTTCCATGGCCCGTGTTCTATCACACGATAAGTAATGTCGAATTACTTACATTCTCATAACTTGAGTAGCTTTGATGTGTTATTAGACACCGCTTATTACTTATGGCATAAAATAGATTTTATGTCACTACCAATGTTATGAGAACCTATTGGGTTGTACACTTAGATCAGAGTGGAATGTAAAATTCATATGATGAATTTTGATTAATCTCAAGCATCCTAATGTGAATAGACTCTATAGGGTTTTCTAGTTTAAGACGTTATTCTAATTAATACTAAATGGGTTTGATTTAGTATTAATAAATCCAAAATAGTTTTGGATTTATTAATTTAAGAAAACCCAAATTAAGAAGTCCAGTTTTGAATTGGATTTTGGTTTTGGCAGCCAATAGATTTATGGAATCTATAAATCCCAAATAAATTCGAATTTGGTGATCCAAGTAAAACTCTTAAGAAAAGTTTTATCCTAAACCTACTTCTATATATATTGGGATTTTGGGCAACTACCAAGACACATGTATTTCTTCAAGAAATAGCCATCCTTTAGAAGGAATTTTTGGCCTTCTCTTGAAGAAAAAATAGCCGCCATATCTTGGAGAAAATCAAGAAGTAAAACCCAAAGTCTTGAGAACCGAAGGCAAAAATTCTGAAGCTAGAAGTTCGGAATTTTGCTTGCTCCTTTTTCTAGTTATTTTTGTGACAATAACTAGAGGCTTGGATCAATTGTGTGGATACCACAGAGGCAAGCTAAATTGGTTTTGCTAGTGAATCGACAAAAAATGGTCTTTGCAAAACAATTCTACTGGCACTACTAAGGTACATAATCTAAACACCGGTTTGATTTCACTTCGTATGGATCCTTGGAGAAAACCAAAAATTTTAAATTCTGTTGTGTGATGTACTTGGTTTCCTACAATATAGATCTAGGTCAGAGTCCTAGGTAAAACTCTTCTAAAGAGTTTTACTTAGACTACCAAATCCTAATATGTTTGGGATTTCTAGATTCAATAAATTTATCGCCAAGCACAAGAATTCTATCATATTCGGATTTGGACTTTAAAGTTTTAGATTTTTCAATTGCTAAGTCAAAACTATTATGGATTTATTAGCAATTAAAACCCAAACTCATTCGCCTTAAATTCGAATACCGCTTTAAATCGAAAAAGCCTAGAGTGTCCTATTCAAATTAGAATTTTGAGATTACTCAAAATTCATCATATGATTTTTAAACTCTTTGGATTTGACCTAAGTGTAAGACCTTAATAGGTTCTCATAACGTTGGTCATAACATAAAATCTATTTTATGCCATAAGCGTGAACGGTGCCTAGAATACATCAAAGCTACCTGTTATGAGAATCTCGAACTCGAGCCATGGAAGGTGTCACGCCGTGATAATTCAATCTGTACATTTCTTGATTCCCAAGTAGACTCATCTAAGCAAATGAGCCCGATATCACATATCGACTCATTTGAGCATGGCCATACATTTTATGGTCTCATTCAATCATGGGACCCAAAGATATTGCTCCTGCTATATGGAAGGGACAACCTATCTTGATCACTCAACATCCCAATGCATGATTCATGCTTATGACACTTATATAATAATCCATGTAGCATTTCTCATGGCGAGTCAATCCAAGAGATAGTTCTTTGACATGTACCATGTTAACTTGATATCTCATATCATGACGCTTGTCATCACCCACTACACATACTAGTCTTAATGCATTATCCTTGTTCCATTTGATGATAATACTTGATTAGGGATAGTTTTAGAATTATCAACTATGGACATTATTATATTCATTCATGTTACATAGATGTATAATTGAACATAATAATAATGAAAAGGCCATAAACAATAAGCGTTATGATACAATATATGCCAAAACAATCATCACCGATT